>OZ020606.1:122256345-124728518 GCA_963971545.1 Philophylla caesio
TCGCCTCCTTCATCGTGGCAACTTTAGCAGAAGTCATACAATCTCACCCCAAATCGAATAGCGTGCGCTTTGCACTATGTGCCCGCCACAGTTGCCTTATTATTTTGCAAGTTGTTTCCTCTTGCCATCTATGATTTGATATTTTTGTAAGCCTTTCGGAAATACGTAGCTTGCAAGTCTACGATCGTATGCCTATTACCATAAGTAATTTATATCTTCGACCGAAAGCCTAGTGGCGAGTCAGGCTAGTTCGTTCGCCTTACAATTTCTCTCTATTTCGCTATTGCCTGGGACGCATTTGACGTTCGGACGCGACCCAGCTATTTCGCTAAGTAATGTGCGACATTTCATAGCCATAATGGATATCGTTGATTATTTTGTGAGAGATTTTATTGCCGCCTGGCTGTCAGTGAAAAGCTAGATATAAATTTCGGGTATCGTATTACACTTTAGCACTTGTGTGACCTTATCTATTGCCATCAATTCCGCCTGATAGACGCTACAGTGGTCTGGAAGACGAAAGTTAAAAGAGGATCTCCAGCTGCCGGGAATATACACCACCACTCCCCCTTTCTCTCGAGCTTTCATCCATCTGTGTATACATGGTTGACTCGCATTTTCCCACAACGTCTCGTTTCCACTCTTCGTTTGAAGAAAGGGTTGTAAATGCCGTGGTGAGGATAATGCGTGGAATCGTATAATCCACCATATAAGACGAGATCTGGTGTATTGTGCTTCTATTTAGAAATGAGCATCAGATCCGTCTTTGATACAAGTCCTCGGCTACTGCACCACATAGTTTGCTATTTAGCGATCCTTAAAGCAGTTCTGTTAGTGTCGAGAGGTGCTTTGCCACCGCTCTTTTCGAGTTTTTGGTGGCGCCTATTTACTACTATGTTCCAAAGAAATGGCGAGATTACTCCTCCTTGAGGCATTCCTCAGACTGGATATCTCCTTAGAGATTACTCACCTAGCTCTGTCCAACAATTAAGAGTTCTACTATGTACTTAAGTAGAATGCTTTAAGAAGCAGCGAGTTTTATTTTATAGTTTTGAACAGGAACAATAATTTAAACAGCTAATCACGAAATTTTAAATTTTTGCTAGATTTACGTTCGCATATTTTTGGTGATAAAATAGTTTTTTTATACCCTAAAAATACATATGTCGAAAACAATTGTACCATATAAATAACTTTCCATCGCTCAAGTGTGAACTTGTCTTTGACCTATTTTTGCTCCAATTTCCACAACACATGTTTCACATTTCAAATACTACGAGTACAAAAAAAAATTACAATGACGTTTTGTTGCTGATGGCAATTAGGGCAGTTTGTCTAAGAAGATACCAGCACCGACCGATGATTTGTAATTTTGATAATTGCTTTATAATTGAACTGATTTGTTTTGCTATTAATCATATGGCTGCCGCAAAACTACTCCAGTAATATTAGAAATGTGCCAATTGTTGATTTTTCATGTGTAGAAAATTGTATGTACGAATGTGTTTACTTTTCTCTTAAACATACAATAAATGGCAAATTTATATATGATTGATTACACATTTTTTTTTTAGTTTAGGAAGATTTGGTACTCAATTCCAATATGTCAATCATTGAGAGATAAGCTTCAATTTTTTTTTTTCAGTGACCATCTATCCCTCGATCACATTCGCCATAAATTTATTTGTTAAATGAATCACTTTCTATCTTAAACCGGTGTCAAGAGTGGGTTTGGTAACTACAGTTTGTGTTACCATTCCAGAAGTTAAAATTAGTTTCAAGGTCTTTTTTCCAACCCAAAAAAAGACTTACGTGATTGAATGCGGCGTAGTGAATGATTTACACAATCTATCACGAAGAAGGGGGAACTAGAATTTACTGAGAGATAAAGGCTTAAGCACTGCTTTCAAGAAAAATTTAAATAAAAATTGTTTACTATTTCTTTTGCTTCAGAAAGTACTTCGGCGTTGCTGAAATTTTTTTTAAGAAATAAATAAACGGGCGTATTTTTCTTTAGTGCTTTGGACTAATTTAAGAAATGTTTATAGAATAAAATTTGTTTGTCTATTTTTGAGTGTTATTTTATATGAACATTTTGATTTTCCTGAGAGCTGTGTACTAAGCTTAAACATAAACGAAAATTATCTCAGCCAAACCACCACGATGATGGTACAATTATATAATCTGTGTCTTACTGCCCTACATAAAAAAAAAATCCCTTCAAATCCACAGATCCGTCGTGTACAAAGTAATGGTTATGGAATTAAAAGTTTTTTTTTGAAGTTCTTTTGGGATTTTCTGCACGTACAAACGAGAGTTTCTTTCCTGATTTTCACAATTTTTACCTCTACTGCTCGCTAAGTGCAGACCGTTCGAGCATATAAATGTGGCCGAGTGTACATCGGTGCTTTTTTTATACTTTTTGACATGAAAGCAGCTACGAAATACCATAAAAATCAATAGAACAGGTATTGTGGTACTAACTGATAATCGCAGTTATTTTGGGGCGATTATTTATATTACTCTCTCTCTCTCTTTGCTTTTTTGCATCGGTCTGCAGGTCTAAATATATTTGTCTTTTTCTAGCTAATCTCCCTTTCGCTTTGTTATGACACCCATCTAAATTATGAAATGATGAAATGCATTTTCATCATAATCAAGTGCGTAAACTAATATAAAACAGCTAGTGAAAGTATGAAATTCATTTACACGTTTTTCTCAAAAAACGTAACCATTTGCTAATTCATATAAACACAATTCGCATTTGAATATCATAAGTACAAAAAAACTCATATTTGTTATAACAAAGCATGTGTTTATTGAAATAAATGGTGGCCATCACGGAGGCAATTTATTTACGTATGTTAAATGGAAAAAAGGACTACGTTTTTTTACGTATTTACCCGCAATCCTTACCCGCTGGGTATTTATTTATACTTGCTGTCATGCACAAATATAATTTTCAAATTGAGTAACAATTAGTATGCCTTGGCGTATACCCAACCATTAGTGTAATTGGCAGGCTCGTTTTTTATGTTACCGAAATACGTAGGTTTCTGTGTCTAAAAGGATGTGCGAGCTAAACGAGTAGACCCTGTTCACAAATTATAGCACGACTATACATTGACCGATTTGAATACGTTATTTTTCTTCTAATTAATTAAAATATATTTTAAAGTAAAATATTGTTGGTTTTGGAACAAATTTTCGTCATCCCTTGTCAAGTTTGGTTTTAAGACAAACGGTTTACGGCGTTGTGCCATCTTCAGTGTCATTTTTCATTCTGGTTTATTTGGATTTTTTTTCGTACGTATTTATAGTTACGTTCCGGTGGATGTCATTGTCTACTATGTTCGTGTAGGTGAGGTCAGTTGTGGATCGGTGTGTTAATCTGTTTATTTCAGTTACCACTCAGGTACTTGAATTGTGCTTATTTCTTCATGTTTTGTTGTCTTGATGTTTCCGTCTGTTAAGTCGCTTATTTGGGGGTTATACCTGCAGGTAGATAAAAATCAGTATTTTGCCCTTTTTGGATTTTTTGTCGTCAATATTTGTTGTGTATTGTTTGTTTGTTGTTTCAACGTTTATTTCCTGGTTTTTGTTTTTTCGTCCGTATAGTAATTTCAACGGTTCGAATATTAAGTCAGATCCGGTGTTTATTTGCTCGTTTATTATTTTACCGATGAAGTTTTTTTGTTTGTATATTTCCATGCTTTCCAGTATATTGAAACGACGTCCTTTATGTTGTACGTGTAATACTTTAGCCGTTTTGTCAACTTTTGTCGGAGTAAGATAAAAATGTGCCAGTTTCATGTGTCTATAAGTTATGAGTATTACTGAATTTTGATATTTTTTTAATGGCCGGTTGCTCTACACAACGCAAAACCGTGGTTGTTTTTTATGGAAGGAATTGCGAAAGAGCGTCAGTAAAAAAAAATCGTCAAAGTTCAGTGGTAATTCTTAGTCCCTAGAAACTTGCACTTACCTGCATGCCTCTAAAGTTCTAAATTTTTGTTTTTTTACATTAGAGTATTGATAAATGGTTTTCCACATTTTTTATTAAATAAAAAAAAAATTTAGTGGTGTTTGTTAGAGAATTAACGAATTTTTAAATTTTAAAATAATTTTAAATAATTCGAGAACAAATAAATTGTCCAACAGCATAAATATGAGTTTGTGTTATAATTTGAAAAAATAAATTTAGCTCATTAGCATGATATGCGATTTTTTTTATTTTTATCTTCTTTTTATCTCAAAACTGTTAAACTACTGCACTTTTACTGCGAATGCTAGCGAATTTTAACTTTTCATTACTAACTTCGGTGTAAAAATCTGCGATTCAAGAGCTCTGAATTTTCTATAGTTTCAGTTAAGTTTCTTAAATCTTACACTAACAAGGTTATAAACTTGCGTCGACTGAGCTGTAATATGCTTGTGCACTCGTATATTAAGAAATATACTTAATAGTATATTTGTTTTTTTTTATTTTTACAAGCGTACTGTCATTAACTGTGCTCGCATACATGTAATTTAGAAAATGAGCGACAAGGACTTACATATATTGAAATAAATCATAAAGCTTTTAAGGAATGATATAAATACATATTTATGTTTATGTATGTATGTATGTACACACAAACAGGGACTGATGTTTATAGTATTCTATATTTTTTGAAAATTTTGTTATTGAAATCTGGTTTAAGAGAAATCAAAAAAGAGATAACTTTGAAAGGAAACTCTTTTGAATGCTTTGGAGACTTTAGTAATTTTACAAAATTATTTTTAAAAAAGAGACATAACTATTAAAAGAAAAAAACTGAAAGTCTATAACTAATAAATATTGAAAGAGACCAATTACTTTCGACTTTTATTATAAATAAATGTTTTTCATGATTATTTCAGGTATTCCTATCATCGAGATAAATGTTTATTTCCCAATAAAAGCACCTTTTCTGGATCATTTTGAGATAAATTCAGGTATTTTTCACTAGCAGTAAGGGGATTTTTAACACTAGAAGTCCCAAATGTCCAAATTTTTTGAAATTATAGTTATTGTCACATGACTTTTTGATGAATTTATGCTTCTATATTAAACAATTTTTATTCTCGACTTATTTTTAAAGGGCAATAGAATAAAGTTAGACAGAAAAAAATCAAAAATCTGTGGCCTTAACAGTAAATAAGTGTCGCAAAAATTTGTATTTAACTTCATGTTGGAAGAGAAGCAATTGATTATGAAGAAGAATGAGTTAAAACTTATGGCTTTTTATTGCACTTTCAAAAAAATAATAGTTTCACCTTTCTTCAGCAAAAACTAGTAAAGACGTACCCAAATCGGGCCAACACACACAGTTCAGAAAATTCGATTATTTACTATTATTTTATTTATTTTCAATTAAATTCATTTCAACTAAGTTTTAAGCTTAATACAAAATATATTTAGGCGATAAACAAGGTGTCGCAAAATGTCGTAAAGTTGTAAAGTCATACAAATTTTCGGTAGTTTAAAATTTTTATTTTTGTTGCATTGCACAGAAAAAGAAAGTAAAATAACACAAGTTAGAATTTTTCAAATTTTATGACTTACAATAATGCGACACTTTGAATCAACTCATTGTAATACAATAAAATTTTGTCAATACTTCGTGCATTTTAACTGCAAAAAAATTAACTATTTTTGAGTGTGTTTTGTAAAACCTTTAATTTAAGGAATTTCTTCAAAAAAACTAAATAAATCAAACATTCGTTTATGGAAAAATTGCGAGTAAGCAGCCATAGATATGTAGATAGATAGATATTGTTAGAGGTATGCATTGCGACCAGTGGGTCTATTGTGCCCTAGGTTGCTTAGAGCACCGTTATTGATCCCCTGGGGATAAGGAGTGTATTTGCTCGTCCTTTGGCCAACTATGCCCTATGCACCTCTCCCTTCTTCGTGCGACAGCGTTAGTGGGAAGGGGTCTCCCTGCATTTGTCGCAAAAGCGACATAGGTCTCCAGACCAGATTCCCATTCGGTGTATGTGCTCCTTTAACCTGCAGTGTCCTGTCAGAAAGAATCTTAGGATTCTGAGTTTTGTCTTAGGGTCGTTGATAAGAACTTTGTACCTTTTGGTATTACGAGTATACCCCCCTAGTATTCCTTTAGCCTGGTTGAGTCCTGGAATGTTCTTCCAGTGCTGTTTTTTTAGTTTTATACATTCCTTTCTGAGCATCTCCTTCACCGTGTGTGGGCCCACAGCACCTGGTGTACATCCATCTCAGAATTTTCGGGGTGCATACCCATGATTTACCCGCGAGACGTCTGCACACCATCATTGCCTTATTTGAATTAGAGGTAGTCGACTTTATGTAAGATTTCCACTGCAGTCTGGAGGCCAGGATTAAGCTCTGTGCTGACTTCAATTTGCAGCTTCCTTTTCCTAGTGAAAGCGATGATGACAGTTTTTGAGGGGTTTAAGTTTAGCCCCACATCCGCACACCACTTCTTCGTCAGGTTTAGGCCTCTCTGGATAACTTCACAGAAGGTGTTTTCAAACTTTCCTCTTGCGCGTGATCACTATGTCATCCGCGTAGCCTTGACAGCGGATTTCATTTTTCATGAGTATCGTTAAGAGTTCGTCCACCACTCGACTCCACAGGTACAGGGGTGTTTGCTTTAGGGCGCTCTACCTTATCTCCTGGTCGATAAACTTCTCCATTGTTTTCAGAACGAAGGAGGTGAGGCTTAACGGCCTGAAGGATTTAGCTGGAGAATAATCGCTCTTACCTATTTTGAGAATGAATGAGTAAGCAGCCATACAAAGTTTTATAAAAAATCAGCCGTATTATTCAGCTGCATGAGCTTTGCACATTATTATAATAACATTTTATAGCTACACCACAAAAAAATAACTATTTTTTAAGTTCGTAACTTAAATGAAATTTTGTTTATTATTATAAATTTGGGATAAAGTGAGAATATTGAGTTTATGGGTAACTTTAGAGAATAAATTGTTTTTAAGTTGAAAAATATTTAAAAATTGATTAAAAAAATTCATAACTTGTCAATTTGCAGATGCCGTTTAATTGTGAGAAACAGTATGTGTAACAAGAAACGAAAGAGTTCCCTACAACACTGCTAATTTGCTGATTTGCATAATAATTCAAAAAAAAAAAAAAACACGGCGTTGTAGAAGTCAATAAATCAGCAAAAGCACAAAATAGTTGAAACAAAAGATAGATGTCAATAGTGAAAAACTATTTAATGTAGGATGAGTGAAACGAAAACGAAACTTTTGTATCAACTGCCAGTTTGCTTCTTTCAGATTGCGCTTGATTTCACTTCTCTCTGTACACTCCCCAACTGTTCGCATGTGTTCATTTTTTATTTTTTTTTTTGTGAAATTTACAAGCTGACGCCTTGCAGTTTTTCCTTTGTTGTCCGAACAAGTTATTTTGCATGCATTACAAGTCTATTCACATGCAATGTGCAAACAGATCTCATAAATTAGTAAGAGTACACTCAGCAGCTGTACAGAAAGAGAAGTCGAAAAAGAGGGAAAAGTAACTAGAAAAAAAGCACACACAAAAATGAGAAAAGCAATAAAAGCGAAGAAAGTAAAACACTATCACTAAAGTGAGCCAAAGAAAGTAAAGTGAAAACGTTTCTTTTACCATTTTTTCATAGATTTTTTTTTATGTTTTTGAGCAATCTTCATTTTGGCAACGCTGCAGCAGCAGCAGACAATTGTCTATATATTGCTTTTTGTTGTTGTTTTACGCTCAATGGCGCTTTTTATCGCCGCCTTCACTTCTCCTGACACCGTGTGTGTGCGTTTTCTTTTTTTCTTACCATATTTCTTCTTAAGCATTTATATGCGAGTATGTATGTACATATGTATGTAGTCAGTCGTTCGTACAATGTGTGGGGGCGCCTTTCTTATTTTGGGCGAGTGTGTCATTAAGTGAAGTAATGATGCCACTTCAGTGGAATGCATTAGATGACTTGAGTATGCACTCAGGCGAGCAAGTGTCTTTGTACATGTGAATACACAAAGCTATGCAAATAAGTACAAATCTCATACACAGCATAAGTAATTTCTTTAATGCCACAGCGTCTGTAGGTAGGTAAATAAAATTTTCAAGGAGGTCAGGAAATTGAGCGAAATAATTTCACGCCTCCATTTCGTAAATATTCAAGCGTAAAGTTCAAGCATAAATCGTCTAGTATTTAAGAAAGAGAGAGATAGAGAGAGCGAGAGTAAAATACTTTAGAAAAGTGAAAGTTAAGCATTTTTATTTGGTTACATGATTTAATGATTTATTTATATGTACATACGAATATAACACTTACACACACACACACACACTCATGGCATACAAATATTTTATGAACATCAAGGCATCTTTTCCCACTGGTACACAAGTTTTAAGAAATCAAATATAAAATCCCATGTGGCGTAAAGAACACGTGCCTTGATTTTTTCCGTATCCGATGTAATATTCATTTACGTACATACGAATATGTATGTGTGCAAATATAGAGACATACTATACATACATATGTATGTTTGGAGAAAATCATTTTTTAGAATATGTTATATGAACGCATTGCGCAACAGTATAAAATTGCACTCGATTTTAAGAGCACCGATATTGAGCATTTTATATTTTTCAATCAGTGATGAATAGTAATTATGAAACTTAATTTTGAAAAATAAAATAATTAGATGTGCCAATAATTATTAAATTAATAATTAGGCAATAGATGTTGTATAGATTAGGCGAGAATGTATGAATTATCGCATTCAATAACAACAGAATTCGCATTACTTTACTGGCAAATCATTACTGATAAGGATTTTGATATCAATAATATAAAACAAAACAAAACACAGTTTTTATTCGTAAAAGTTGTTTGTTTTTTCACTCAAAATCTTTCATAAACTTGCCTTGAGCTCAATAAAATTGTCAATCATTAACATTTATTAGGCCAACAGAAAAATAACAAACATTTACAAAACAAACAAAAAATAGAATACAACTGAGCAAATTAAATGTTAATTAAATTAAAATCATTAAATTACAATAAATATAAACAAATATAGTAATTAAAAAAAAATAACTTTATTGCGTGATTCGCATGGTGTCATAAAGGGTCATATTGTCATAATATCATAAATTTTATGATGGTGTAAAATATTTTGTTATTGCTTGCTTTATGAATTGAGTAGTAATGAAATACAACTTTGCACGGTATGTTTTTATTTTGTCGTATTTTATAAGCTGTCATTTGATTTGGTTTTCATTTCAAATTTTACTTTTGGGATTTTTACTCTGCGGCTTTGGAATTCCCAAGTGAATACTTCTGCGGTTGCACAAAAGGCTTAACATGTTCATCATAAAAAGTTCGTCGGATTCATTTTACTCCTCCTCATCGCCATAAAGAGAATAATGTACGAATGCCAAAAAGATATACAACGATGTATGCAAATCTGCAAAACCCATGTGAACAACCTGATTTATGCAGAGTTCAGTAATTATTTTATTCTTCACACTTTTCCGCGGCATATTTTTTTTATATTCGAAATAAGACATAAAAAATAAGAAGTTTGCTCATACGAGTTATATTTATTTATTTTTTTTTATTTATTTATTTATTTGTTATTATTAATTCAATCCTAACACAACAAGGGTAAACCTTATAATTATTAGTGCTAGTCACAACGGATATGTATGTTTATTTATTTATTTATAAAAATAATAGAATTAGAATATCTACATATAAACTTAAAACTACGAATATGACTGAAGGAAAATAATAAAGTATAAAAATATAAATTGCTTATGTATTGTTATTATCTTAACTAGTACTAATATATCTCTGAAGCTCGCGTCTAAATGTGCTAATGTTACTTAAAGATATCAAGCTTTTGGGAAGAGAATTCCAAAGACGAGTCACGTGCACCAGGAACTGCCTCTCCGACACCATTGTTCTGTATTTAACAGCGAGGAGCTTAGTATTTCTCATAGATTTCGTGGCAGTTATTCTGAGGGCAAGGTACCCAGGTACTTTCGAGTAGTAGATTTTATGCAAAAGTAAGAGGGATCTATATTGAAATAGCTTATCCAGGGACATGGAATATATAGACTCAGCAAGATGAGAAACGTGGTCTCTTGTCTTTATTCCAAACGCATAACGAGTGATATTGTTAAACAAAACATTAAGCTTGTTTTTGCACATATAACCACAATTAACAAAAATTTCACAACCAAATAATAGTGAGGGCATAAGATAAGTTTTAACAATTAAGATACGAATTCGTTGAGGGGTAAAGTGTTGCGTGGTCCAAAGTGCGCGAAGCATACCATATAGCTTACCTACCACTACATTAATATGGCTATCCCAAGTTAAAGTCCTGTTGAAGATTATGCCAAGATTTTTAGCTGTCTCCACATAGTTGATATCGATGCCACCAAGCGAGATTTTTGGTAAGATCGAAGTGTCAAAAGGCTTTCTAGAGATAATAAGAGCTTGGGACTTCTTCGGATTAAGAGTCAGTGCGTTTTCGGAGGCCCATTCATTGATACGGCGTAAGTTTTCGTTAATTTTAATGACACAGTCACATATATCATTGAGCTTGCAAGATTTATAAACCTGGACATCATCTGCATACATGTGAAAGCTCATATCAGTAATAACAGTTGGTAGATCATTAATGTACAAGGAAAAGAGAAGCGGACCGAGGATGGATCCTTGCGGAACTCCACTTTTTAGTTCTAAAGCAGATGATGTCAGTGCCCCACTACAGACCACTTGAGATCTATTTTCTAAGTAGGAGGCAAGTAGTTTAATAGCAGTGTAGGACAGCCCAAAGAGTTTATCGAGTTTTGCAAGTAAGATACTGTGGTTTACGGAATCGAACGCCTTTGAGTGGTCTAATAGGGTAAGGAAAGTGATCTGTTCCTCGTCAATGGACTCGCGAATGTCTTCGATCACGTCAGTCAGCGCGGTTACACAATTATGGCCTTTTCGGAAACCGGATTGCCGCTTGTTTAAAAGGGAGTCCTTAGAAAGAAACGCACTTAACTGCTTATGCATTATTAACTCGAGTATCTTCGAAAGATATGGTAAAATTGCAATTGGTCTGAGTTCGCCATTGCTTTTAGGGATCGGTAGGATTTTGGCAGTTTTCCAACATTTTGGGAAAACGGATGTGGTGAGAATCGTATTAAAGCATTATATGACATATAACTTTATGACACCTTGTGAATCACCTATATATGTATATATTTATATTTTATTATAATTTTTTGTGTCATTATTTATTTATTTTTTCATTACACGCGTGAAAAAAATAGAAAGTGCGGCACGTTATAGAAATAAAATTTATTTTTATTTATTACATAATTTTTCCAAGGTTTTGGTGATGAGGTGAGATGAGATGAGATCAGCTGAGGTAAGATGAACTGAGGAAAGGTGGGTTTAGGTGAAGAGAGTTGACATGTAGCGTGTTCAGGCGTGTTGGCTTTTGATGTAATGTATAAGATGTGGTGACTTTTTTGCGGTGAATTTTTTCATGGTGAGTTCGAGTGTGGTGAGCTCAGATATGACTATTTCAGATGATGTGTATTTAAGAGTCAACAGTTAAGGTGCAGTTCAATCGGTAATTTTCAGTTTGGTTTTGTTTCTGTTCTATCGCCGTTATATCGATCCATCTGTATATCTCTCTTTCTCTTACACACTCTATATCTCAATTCTATATAAATTTATTTCAATTGTCTTTATTAAAAAAAATTTAACTCACCTTTTTTATCTTTTTAATAATGCCTTTTTTCGTTCTATTAAATTCAAATTCTTATTTTGTCATTAAACCTGTCATAAAGTGTCTACGAAATTGTTATTTGCGATTTACAAAATGATACTAAACAAGCCTCGAAATTTGTCTGAAAAAATTCGGAACAGTTTCCAATACATTCGTGAAATGATCTCAAACTAGTCCAGAAGAAGAAATGAATTCGCCTGGAAACGGTCAAAAGAACTACTTCTGAAATGGTTCCGTAAAAATCGTGAATTAGTCCGAAATGGGACTAAGGGCTTTTGGGCTTTTAAACCAATCACAAAATGAATCTGAGCTAGTCTCAAACGGTCCAAAATTTGTTCCGAAATGATCCTAAAAGAGACCCGCAATTCTCCTTCACAGGTTAAGCAATGGAGTAATTCCATTTTTGTAAGCAATTACCGGCGAATAAGTCTTCTTAATCTCTTAATATATATTGCGTGAAAAACTGAAAAACCAGCTTATGATTTAGATTTAGGTAGATTATTATTTCATAAGTGATTTCATAACTGCTTTCAGACATGATTTTTTCTTTCTTTAATGGATTTTAGTTATCTAAAACTTCTTTAGACTTCAAGTTTCTAAAACTTCTATTTTATTACAAATATTTCAGAAAAGCACCACCGCTTCAATGCAACGCAAGCGAAAACGCTTAAAAATATGCTTTGGCAAAACTGAGCAGAACGCTGCTGCTGCTGCTGCCGCTGCCGGCACTAATATGGAGACAAATGTCGGCAATTCGCTTAGTATCAGCAATATGCGCGAGGAGACCGAGTACAGCACAAGCAACTTCGATAGCAAAAGTCATGCGACTGAGATGACAACGGCATCAGTCGATGCGGAGGAGGTAAGTACAAATTACCGTAGAGCCAGACGTAGGTCGAACCCTACCTGATATATATATATAGTATAGGATCACAAAGTAGTTCTGGGCGTTTTATAGCTTACTCCCTTTTGGAGTAAAAAAGTCGCAACTGCGTACACCCGAAGGTAGTTTGGCGACCCACCAACTAATTGACCCAATGCTTTAATTCATCTTTGTATTGAAAATTTATTTTTAAACGGTATTCTTCTTTTTAAAGAAACGTTCATGCGCAATCAATCTTCAAAGGTTTTAATAAAAATTCAAAAAAAAAATTTTTTTGGAATTCATTATGCACTTAACATTTTTTAAGGTAAAGTTTAAAGCTTTTCAAAGCAGTGTTGCATTGGCAAAGCTTTAAAATGCTTTGAAAAATTACATTGAAAAATTTTCTCTTAGATTAATATTAATATTAAATTCGTTTGAAATAAATTACCCAAATTCTCATTTTTATAAAGTTATTTAAAGAAAAGTATCTGTTTATTCTATGTAAAAAATTTGTTGTAAGAAATCGATTAATTTAACTCAAAACCTTCCAATTGTTAACCTAATCTCTGACGTTTGCCTAAAAGTATTTATTTTGCAAGATTTTATATTACACGTTGCTCGACTATGCCAGTTCTACCATAATATGTACAAGTTTGAGTCTCGTTCTCGGAAACAATATCATACCAAAATATTTCATATATATTTTTGGTGAATACAACTTTATGTGAAAAAAAACTATGAAATATGCACAATGCAAAATGTATTGGCATCAAAATCCAAAAAACCTGGAAAATTATGTAGAAAGGTTTTTTTTACTATGTTTAATGAATTTCTTCAGCTACCATGAACATTTAAAAAAAAATATATAATGACCTTTCGTCAATTTTCAAAAAAAAAAACCCTTCCGCATAAAAGATTTTATTGCATTTCATATTATACCAGACATATGTCGACTAATTATTTTTAGTTTTATTTAATTTCTTCTATTTTAAAAAAGACTCGTTTCCTAATAAAAGTCATATAAACAAAGATTTATAATCGCATACACAATATGCAATAAGCGGATACAAATTTTGAATTCAAGAAAAAAATTTGAAGCGTGGTTGATGGTCATTAAATTTTAAAATAATAAAGTACAGATTTCAAGCAGCAAAAGCGGTCGCTGTTTATTAATAATTTGTTAACTGACATTTTTTCTTTCATGTTTTTTGGATATCACAATATTTTTATACGTTATATGCGTTATATGGAAGAAATTGCGAAAGAGCGTCAGTAAAAAATTATCAAAAACAAATGATAATATTTAGCCAATTGGAAAATTGTTGTACTAAAATGTAAAGGCCTTTATAATTGCATACTCCGAAAATTTTAAGAATATACGTGATTAAATCTCCTTGTATGGCTTATTTTATTTTATGTAAATCAATATGTATGAGCCTTTCAATTTAAATTTTGTGAAAAGATTTTGATATTTTATTCTTAAAATCTGATCATATTACGAATTTAATACGCATAATTAATACATCCAAAAAATTTGAGCAGTCCTATGTCTATTGCACATCGCTAGAATGATTTACATATAATAACAGGTTCAATACTTAAGAGCACATTTTTGAATATTGCAACAAAAATTATTTACTTATGAAGAATTCGGTTTATTCGTGATGAAAGTTTTTACATTTTTTCTTAATTTTAAAGACAAAAAATTTATTCCGTTTTATTTATTTTATTACTAAGCACAAATTAAACATATCAATTGAACACTCACAAAACTATTTTAATACGAGTATAAATAAATCCAATCAAAAAAATTGCAGAATATTTAGAATAATTTATTTACCTCCGATCACTCTGATACCTGAATTAAATGCTCACATGCTTTAGGTATTTCATGATTTTTTTTCTTTTTAAAATCTTACTACGCTTTACACCTTAAATTGTTCGCTTTTCTCCCACTTTCAGTCTCAAATCTCAGCATGCGGTGAAATTTCAACAGTGTCACACGAGGTGGCCAGCACAGCGCGCCAACAACAAGCAATCGCCATAACACTAACCAAATCAGCACAACAACTGGCCGCTGCCGGAGCGGGTGCAGCTTATCCCACCGCTTGCAGTCAATTAACACCGACCGCACAAACCAACAAGCTGCTCTCCAGCATACCAAATCCATACCACAAGCTGACCAAACGCCGCCAAATGCTCGAGGCAAAACGTGAACGGAAAGCGGCACAAACGCTGGCCATCATCACCGGCGCATTCGCCGTTTGTTGGTTGCCCTTCTTCGTGATGGCACTTTTGCTGTCGCTGTGCAAGGAGTGCCATATCAATGGCATACTCGCATCGCTCTTCCTCTGGCTGGGCTACTTTAACTCGACACTAAATCCCATCATATACACCATCTTCAATCCGGAATTTCGTCGGGCCTTCCAACGCATACTCTGCGGACGTAAACGTACATTGCACAGCCGCAGCGGAAAGATATGATTTTGAGAGTAGTTGAGTAGCGTGGTCGTTACTTTTGTAACGTCACGCTACAACACATACAAACAAGGTGAGCGGATTCAAGTGCCAATGTGGTGGCGGTAGTGGCTCAGAAGTGGTGTTTCAAGTGTCACTGTCGCATCAAGTGCGTGTCTTACAAGTACTTTTACACTAAAGTTTGTATGCACATACTTATATATGTGTGGATTTGTGTGCCTATATGGCATCCACGTTAGTCCGGGTCCGTGTTTAAAAACTCTGTAATTTTTCGATCATACACCTTTTCGTCCTCATTGAGTATCTTAAATAGTGAAACTCAAAATTTTTCATAGCTTATTTCTGTTTTAACTACTCGTTTTTTAACTTAGTAAAACTATAAACACACAGTCTTAATATAGTGTACATTAATGAAAGAAAAAAATTATAAACTTAAAAAATTTTTTTTTTTAGATATGTATTGACTTTTTTTATATGCACTTAGCGTCGAGACATTTTTTATCATAAATGAAGAAAATCTGCGCAAGGCCATCAGTAAAAAAAAAATTAAGAAATCAACAATTTTTAATGAAACTTGCACATTATTAAATTAACAACATAACCAAAAAAAAAAGTTACGTTCAATGCAAAAGTTAGAAATTTGGTTAAAGTTTGATGATTGCTTTTTTTTAATTTTCAGTAAAGTTTGCAACTTTCGCTTTTGTAGTAAGGAGGTGAGATGAGGTGAACTGAGATGATGTTAAGTGAACTAACATGAGTTAAATTAGGTGTGGTGAGTTTGAGTACATTGAATTTAGATGTGATTAGTTTGCAAGTGGTGAGTTTGGTTGTAATATGTTCAGATTGGGTGTGTTTAAGTGTATTGAGTTTAGCTTTACGTGTTCAGATAAGATGAAGTTAGGTGTTGAGTTAAGACGAGGTAATTTAATTGTAGTGGATTGAGATTTGGTGAGTTATAGTTCATGTAAATAGAGAATGTTGTTGGTGAGCTTAATTGTAGTGTGTTCAGATTTGGTGTGTTAAAGTGTTTTGAGTTTAGGTGTGTTGAGTTTAGCTCTTATCGTTCAGATAAATTTCTTATGGTACATTTAGATATAGTGAGGTAAAGTATGATGAGTTCAAGTGCATGTAAACCATACCCGTCACCACCATCTCCTTCCAATTTAGTTTTGTGCCACCTCTAGCGACTATTTCACCGTGTTCAAATTTCAATTCACGCCCTCCCGCTCAATAAGCTTCCTTTCGAAAAGGAGTGTAATTTTTTTCTTAAAATTTGCTCAGCATTGAATTAACCGAACATTATTCGACTTTCTGTCGCCTCATGTGTTGCTTCCTTCCTGCCTTTTTCTCAGCCCCTTTCTACTAAGTGCATGGAGAATTGCTTTCAAATTCTTAACGAAACATAGGCGTGGTGAAGTTAGTTCTGGTGAGCACCAATACTCGTACAGTCGATAAGATTTCCACCACATTAATTCCATGTTGAATTGAAATTTATAACCACCGAAACGAAAAGAGATTCGTACGAAATTTTTATGACGCATATTAATATATCAAAAAGTTATGAAAAATAATGTTTTTGAATTATATGTTTTTTTAAAAAGAGTGAGTAATTTTAACCTTTTTCACGGCCCACGTTAATCCTCATTTGCAAGTACAAACATACTCGTACATATGAAAAAATGTTAAATATTATGTAGATAAAAACTAAAGTTTTTATTTGTGTTGCTCATTCATGTTTGCAGATACTAACCAAGCGGAGCATGCAGAGATACACAGCATGTAAAAACAAATAAAGAATAAAAATCCTAAACAACACCAAAGAGCTCCTATAGCAATAGTACTCGAAACACCATACAACCAAAAAACTGCGCCCTGTGATTCCATTGATGTTGCATGTCTTCCTCTCGCCAGTTGATGTACAAGAAGTACATAAAAGTAAGCAGCGAACACAAACAAACAGTTAAAAGTCAGTTAGAAGTACCGCAGTCGTCGTGGCTTTCCGTGGCATCCTACTACTTTGGCCGCGCATACCACAAGCACACACAACACTCACACACATGCCCAACACGCATTCTCAATTCAATGCATCACATTCGAGTGTAATTTCCTCCTTATGCAAATATCTAAATACAAATGATGTACTCACTTTAAGCAGCGAATGCGAATCACAAATACTTTTGTACATATTTGCAAATGCATTGCGATCCACATAAATGTATCTAAATATTGGATTAAGTGTGTGTGTGTGTGTGTGTGTGTGTGTGTGAGGGGAGTGTGTCACTTTCGTACACACAACAAAGCCATTAACGTTCACTCACCTCAGAGCACCTCGTGACATGTGTTAGCCCAGTGAAGTAAACTCGTCTGGAAATTTGGCAGCAATTTTCTTTGGTAAGTAAATAAATACAAAAATGTTTGTTGTGAGTAATTGCTATATTTATTTGGTTGCTTGGTTTATTTTTTTACGCTCCCAAGGCGCCAATGATTTCAATAAATAAAAAAAAAAATTTTTTAAATACAAATTTTTGGGCTTTGCGAAATCAGGTGTGGCAACATCACAAGAAGTCAAATGTAATTGGCTGTGAAATAAGAATTACAAAAACATTTAAGAGTAAATACGAAAGTATCTATGCGCACAGCTGCAAAGTGATTGAACCGAAAAATAAGCATACATCGGAGGAGAGGTCCACCTCTAGTTTGTTCATAATTATTAATATAACATAACAGTGCAGTACTTCATTAAAGTAACAATACCAAAGAAATCGAGAAAGTATAAGTTAATTAGCTATGAAAAAAAATCAACCAATCGAATCGCATATGCAAATTGCATAATTCCATGTTAAAGTCTAGAAAAAATAACTATTCTGACCGATTATTTTTTTTAGCTTCAAATCGTGATTTTAAAAATGTCTTTGTGTCGAACTATTTGAATTTTGATATAAAGGGTGTTTTTTTTACAGGTTTGTTTTTCGAATAAAGATAAAACTGGCATTTTGTGGTCAAATCTGGCAACTCTAATGTCATTTATGTTCAGTTTGGTTTGCCATTTCATCATGAACAGGTTGACAAAAGAACAACGCTTGCAAATCGTGCAAATTTAATTCGAAAATAATGGTTCAGTTCGCGAAGTTTACCGTGAGCTCCGTCCATTTTATGGTCGACATAATCGTCCATCAGAGCAATTAATTCGGTTAACCATGGATCGTTTTCGCACTACGTTTACTCTATGTGATAATACGCATCCGCAGAGACGTCGAACAGTGCGCACCGAAGAAACAATTGCCGCTGTAGAGCAAAGTGTTGAAGAGGACCCGAATGAATCGATTCGCCACCGTGCACAGCAATTGGAGCTTTGTCCATCAACTTTATGGAAGATTTTGCTCAAAGATCTTGGCTTGCGACCTTACAAGATCCAGCTTGTGCAAGAATTAAAGCCGCGAGACCATGCAATGCGTCGTGATTTTGGTGTATGGGCCGAAAATGAGATTGATCTCGATGCTGATTTTCATCGCAAAATTTTGTTCAGTGATGAGGCTCATTTTTGGTTCAATGGCTACGTCAACAAGCAAAATTGCCGAATTTGGAGTGAAGACCCATGAGACCCTTGAAAAGCCATTACATCCACAAAAACTGACTGTTTGGTGTGCTCTATGGGCTGGTGGAGTCATTGGGCCATACTTCTTCCGCAATAATGCTGGAGAGGCAGTTACCGTTAATGGAGACCGGTATAGAGCCATGATAACCGACTATTTTGTTCCCGAATTGGATGGCATGAATGTGGATGAGTTGTGGTTCCAACAAGACGGCGCTACATGCCACACAGCGCACGTCACAATCGATTTATTGAAGGAAACATTCGCTGAGCGAATAATTTCGCGGAATGGACCTGTCAATTGGCCACCAAGATCGTGTGATTTGACACCATTGGATTATTTTCTTTGGGGATATGTGAAGTCGCTCGTCTACACCAACAAACCAGAAACGTTAGGGGAATTGGAAGCCAACATTCGTGGCGTTATTGCCGACATACGGCCCCATATGCTCGAAAAAGTGGTTGAAAATTGGACCTGTAGAATTGGCTTTATTCGAGCCAGCCGCGGCGGCCACATGCCCGAAATCATATTTAAACATTAATGGCATAAAATTATCCTTCCAATAAAGCCAAATTGATGGACCTTAAAACGAGTTTTTTGTGTTTTATTTCAATTCGAAGTTCTATACCCCTAAAAAAAACACCCGTTATATATTCGTAGTAAGCGCCCCTAAGAATTCTTAGATACGAAGTCTATATTTGTAGTTAGCAGAATTGAGAGTTCTTAGAAGCGAGGACGTTTTGATAAATCAGTGACTTTTTGAAAAAAATATATTTTTTTAGCAAAAATAACTCTATACACTCTTCATACTCTCCATACACATTGTACAGCGGTTTTCCAATTTTTGTTTTCCTCCAAAAAAAAAAAGTTTTTCTCAAGTATATCAAAATAGGTGTCTGTTTCTGTGATGGCCTCTTCATTTGACCCTTTTTTCAAGTTTGGAAATAAGAAATAGTCGCATGGGATTAAATCTGAAGAATATGCTGGATGGGGTAGTAGTAGCTCATAGCCCAATACATGAATTTTTGACATCGTTGCGCTTTTGGTCGAGTGTGAGCAATCATGGCACCCATCGCGCGGATAGCGTTTTCATATTCAAATTTTCGTGTAAAATGTGATGTACCCACTGAGTTGAGATGCCCACACAGTCAGCCACCACACGCACTTCTATTCTCCGGTCATTCAACATGATTCTACGGATTTTATCGACGATTTCTTATGGAACGACCTCTATTGGGCGACCTAAACATTCTGCTTTACTTGTGCTGGCACGATCAAAATGGAACTCGGTAAATCACTTCTTAACCATTGAAGTTGATGGTGCAGTGTCGCCATAATATTTATCATGCCTTTGCTTGCTTTCAGTGATGGTTTTTCTACGCAAAAAATAATTCTGAATCAGCACACGAAAATCACTTTTTTCCAATTTTGTTTAAAGGCTAGCGGTTATCTATGTACTTCCAATAACTGTTAATTATAAATTAAATAACTCAGGTTGCTCAAAATTTGACAGTAGTCTAAGTATAGTAAACAATACGTTCTTAAAAGGCACCAGAAAAGTGCCGCATATAGAATAATCGCTCTTTCTACCCTTTTAAGTTGCCAGTACAACAAAGTTTGTCGTTAAATACCGAATTTTTGTTATGCAGCCTTAGAGAGACCCTTCTTGACTCATAAGTAACCGCTGCGAGATGTGAATTCCAGCTTAACCTCTATGCCTATTATAATGCTTAATTATTTGGCCTTATATAGAAACTCCATCTCCGTACAATTCAGATTTTATTTGCTTAAGTTTACCTGCCTTCTTTTAAAAATGGAAAGATGATGGGCCTCATTAGGTTAATTTACAATCCTTTTTCAATAAACCAAATTTCCTTTAAAATCGGTTAAACGCACCAGTTTGGAACTCATTTCTTAAATCCCAAAATTTACCACTGAAAAGTAGTTGAGAATGCCATCGCTAAATTGTTCTCTCTTTTCGTCTGAAATATTTTTAATTATATACCAACTTTTATATGTATATACCTTCTACTTCTTTCAGTAAAATTAAACATAAAATAAATTGCATTCTAAAGAAATCGCATGTGCATATGAAGTCCCAAACCGATACACCCTCGCCGAAATGTAAGAACTGAACAGAACTGTGAATAAGGGCGAATAAAATGTGAAATTCGATATCAAAAGGTAAATATATTACTCACACATACATATGTATGAATATATTAAGTCAAGCGACCTGGAACTCTGTGAACTCTTGGATAGTTAAAGCTGTCAATAAAAGTACTTTTGCAATTTTAGTTGATTTTGTTGCACGTGCCAGTTTAACTTCCTTATTCAAGCAATGCACTTCGAATTGGCAACAAATATGTAGTCGCATTTGTGTGTGTGTGTGAGTGTGTGTGGAAAAGTTGACTTCCTCAACGACACCATACAAAGTTAATTAAAAGTGCATTTTCTGCTTCTGCCCTCATGGTAGTGGAAAACCGTCCCACACACGCGCTCACATTCAAACACATACATACATTTGGTTTGATAGTTAAACTTTTTGAATACTCTTAAAGCATTAAGGTGTATAACTTAAGATAGTACTCAATTTCACAATGAAATCAATGAAAACTTTAAGACAATTGAAACTTGCATTTTCCCAGACTAAAATTAAACTAGCCAAAAAAAAACTGCATACTAAAAAATTTTTTTTAAAAAGTTCGAAATTTTGAAATAACCTTGTTAAATCATTGTACATTTTATAAATAGTTTAAAAAATGAGTGTTTATGGGTTTTTCTAGAGAATGAATGATATTTTACTTGAAAACTAATTTTTATTACTTAGAAGAAAAATATGTAAACTGAGTTTCAATGAAATTATTTTCAAGTAATAACTTAAATGCGAAAGTTTTATGCTAAAGTAAAATCGAATGTAAATTAATTACGAAGTTTTAGTAGTTAATGTATTAATGAAAACGCTGTTTTTATTATTTTTTAAGATTTCTTAAACAGTAAATGAGAATTTACTATTAGTTATATTTGACTGGTTAGCTGGTTTCAGTCGCCTACATATACATACATACTCGTATGTATTTCTGAAAAAAAATTTATATAACCAAAGTTCTGGGTCAGTTTTAAATTAACACTCGCAAATTTCCTTGCTGTCCGAGGAGATAATTAAAAAAAAAGAACTATTAAATGTGTTTTACTTAACTTTTTCAAGATTTTCTTGACTTAAAGTTGAAGCGCTTAAACAGCGTTATAAAACAAATGTAATGCTTCGCTTCAAATTTGCCTTAGCAGTCAAAAATTTATTATTGACATACAAAAACCGATTATAAAAATGCTACAACTCTTTTAATTGTGCTCTTCTCTGGTAGATGTAAAACTTACTCTCGGTATGAAGTTCTTACAACTTTTTCAAAATCGTTATTACTTTTTATGCGCATTAAAACATCAACTACAAAATAGTAAATTTTTATTAACTATCTAATAAAAAAAAAGTTTCATTTCACACTACTTTTCCAGCGAACTCAGAAGTCAAGCACTTGTTTAAGAGTTTTAAAATAAATGCAACGAAAGTTTTGCATTCTTCTTCTTTTGCAACTTTAGCGGAAATCTTTCATACAGCAGTTCGCTCCGATATTCATTTCTTTCATTTAGGCAGCTAAACGCTTGCAATTTTTTCTTTTTCATTAGTAAAAGTTTTGAAGTTTTCTCTGTTTTAAATTGATTGCTCTCCCAAGCCGCAATTTCAAAAATATTAACCACAGCATTCGGCCTAGAAAGAACTCGAAATTAGCGTAAATTCATTTATTTTTTTATATTTTAAAATAATAATAATAATGAAAAGTAAACGTCGTTATGTTAAATTCTATTTTTTGTCGTTCAAGTATAAAAGTCACGCTGTTATCATCTGAGCTGATCCACTTTAATGTAAATGCTCAAATCAATACACAAATGTGTGTACAAAAATGCATACATACTACATACATTTACTACAGTTCACATGTAGTGTCAGTTACCTTAAAGTAAATACATCTTCAAAAATTTTGGTGTTAATTAGTTTTTCTTTATCTACTATCGCTCTCTCTCTCTCTCTCTCTCTCTCTCTGATGTTTACTTTGTTCATCATGCGCATTGGCAACACGCTTACGGCTTATCCTGACTCGGCAGCTAGTTACAACGCGCTGACAATCTGGACAAAAGTTGTAGATATATGGAAATATAAGTATATACACATACATACATACATATATACATTTCTAGGTCCCAGCTATCTTCCGAGAGCCAATTAAAAGATTTTTGTCAATAAATGTACTTGGTTACATATTACTTTGCGTATACATATATGGTATGTACGGATGTAACTAGTTATGTATGTATGTACATAAAGTAAGTCGTAGTAAAAAACAAAACAAAATAAATAAATAAATTGTATGTATTTACTACATGTGTGTGTGTGTGTGTGTGTATTTGTAGTTTGTAGTTATAAAAGTTAAGTAAAAGTAAACGATACGCTTCTAAAGAGACACAAACACAAAGTTTTAAATAGTATTTAAAGTGATTTACTAAAAATTTTTTTAAAGAACTTGAAAAGTCTTTTGAAAGTCTTGAAAATCTCTATAGATTTTGAATAATATTAAGTGTGCATTTGATATAAGGAATTACATACTAAACATACATACATAAGTTATTACCCAAATCGTATTTGCATAAATCAAAAGTCGAAGAAAAAAAAAGATGGATTTTAAAGTCTTTACGTACGTAATTACTTACACTTCTTAAGTCATCGAGTGTGGATTTGTTAGTCGTATTAAGCATACTCTAATTTAATATAAATAAACATGAGCGTACATACAAACGAGCGCATACATATAAATTCAGTTCATTTGATTTTCCAATTCTAAGTTTTTCATAATGTATGTATGTAGTATTTATATTTGTGCTCTTAAAAATAGTATTGCTATTAGAAATATATACATACATATATACGAGTATATTTTAAAATTAAATAATTGTATTGCTCATAAATATTAAATTAGCGTTATAACATAAATACATTTTAATAATCTGTTTGTATATTTAATTCCAATTTCGATATCAAAAGCAGCGTAAATTCTTCATATTTGTAGCAATATCAATTATTTTGTAAATATGTAAGTATTTAACTAAGTATGTATGTTAAGCATACACTTAGAACTTTTTTCTAAGCAACACTTACAGCTACTTGACTGTGAAGCTGTCTAAGAAAAAATTGTAAAAAAAACTGTAACTAAACACTGACAATGTATAGACTTGAAAATAAACTAGCTAAGCGACACTTAAATCCATTTTGTTGTTTTTCTTTGCGCCACAAACACCTTACATACATACATTGCTAATCGGAAGGTAAGTAATTGTTTTCTTCGTTTCTTGCTCATTTTTTGAACTCCGTAACCCTTACAAAGATGTCGATATACCTTAATCGTATTTGAACTTTTTTAACGATAATTGAGTTTCCGAAAATCGATCGCATAGACCGGCCCCATTTACCACCCTAGTAGCCACGAAAATAGCATTAGAAACTGATGTATGGTCAGAGTAGTAAAGCGTCATCCTTGGCAAGTATGGTCGAATACGTGATTCCGCATCTAAATTCCGTTTGGTCTCTGGAGGTCACAAAGGGTTTTGACGGCGGGGAGGTGGAAGAGAACACAAGCCAATTTCTTTACATACAATTAAAAAATAGTATCTTTGCAGTAAGGAGAATTAAAGTAGCATAACCGTTCGCTTCCATTATATCCTTAGGCACTAGAGTATGAAGAGTACTCAAAGAGTTAATGAGCAGACCAAATAATGAGCGCTCATAGATGCCTTACTAACCAGGAAATCAACTGATGTCAAGATATGCCCGCCAGGCGAAGAGAAACTGGAATGGTATTTAAGATTCAGATTTGCAAACGCTGTTTGCGGTTCTACCGATATTTTACAGCCAAACAAAAATGCCGAATTATAACCACACACTCGACCACAACGGCTATCAAACAGCACAACCACACCAAAACTACTGCCATCTGTGCAACAAAACAACTGGTTGTACCATACGACAGTCTACGGCGAGAGGTGATTAAGGTATTAGTTTTACATTCGTTAAAGTTTGCGTCTTCTTTATCGAAAGTTTCACCAATTTCACCAATCATTGTTTATTTCCCTGCGAATGCGACTGGGCGATAAGCTAGGTACCGGAATACTACATTCTTACTTCTGGAGCGACACCGCATCTCCACGATCGCCTAATAAAGTTGTTCTTCGTTGACGGCGACCCTTCTTTCTTATACCAATTCAGACATACTCGTAATAACAAATTTTCTGTTTCAACCATTATCGGGTGATGGTTTGAGCAGCACGTTTACTCAAGTTCTGATTTATTCAATAGAATTATTGGCCGCTGTGATCGAGCTGATAGCGGTGCGTGATATAACTCGATATGCCACTGAGTTCGAGGTTCGAATCTCAGTCAGGGCAAGCAAAATCTTAATCATAGAAACATTTTTTCTAATAGCGGTCACATAAAAAAGGTACTCAAAAAACTCATCTGCCATTCGGAGTCGGCACAAAATTGTAGGTCTCTCCATTTGTGGTAGAATATAAAGACGCACACCACAAATGGTAGGAGAAGCTTGGCCAAACATTAAGCAATGTAGTGAAAGCACCAAGTTATTATTATTATTATTATTATTGTATCTTTAAAATCCAACTTAGTGCAGGGCCTCCGTCCTCAACTACCAGGTTAATACTGTTTTATTTGCCAACTCTTCTTGTCTACTAAAATGATAATATTTGGGTTATCAGGGAGCCACCGAAGTAGAAGACGAACTTTCTATAGCTGCAGGTCTTTAACACACAATTGCATGTGAATATTTTATCATGTGCATCTAAGTCTTACAACGACTACAGACGCCAAATATCAAATATAATATTTTTTAATTGAAACGTAAGTATTTTTTTAACAAATAATATGCACTAAAAGTTTCAAAAAAATTGGCTATAAAGTCAACTGTTGAAAGAATATTTTATAAATGTTTTATTATTACATTTTCCATTTATTTGTTTAAATTAAATGTTAAAATCTGCTTCGATTATTTTTGGAGCAGCTCAAATGGCAAGTTGAATGATGTAAAAAAATGAGATTAGCTTCCCACGACGCAATGGGAATTGAATTTCCTCAGAACAGAATCAATAAGAAGAACTCGTTTTACGTAAGCCAAACAAAAAGTAATTCTACAATCGCACACACTCGTAAAAACGCTACTCGAGTTGAAATTGCTCATTTACAAAATCAAACATGTGTAGTAGCCACAGTTAGGTTCGACAGCGGCGCTACTGTTGATTTATCATCAAAGAGAAGCATCGCACAGTGTACCAATCCCATAGAAGCTACGCCAAAATTAAAAAAAAAAAATTAAAATTAAAATAAAAAAAACTCTGGGAGACAACCAAACTTCAAATAATTTACAAAAGGTATAGAAAAATCTATTTTGTAATCAATAGTACTTAGTTATTGTAACAATAGCAGTAGCTACAGACATGAATTTTTTTTTAATTAGAAAATTAAAAATCAGTTTGTTAATTCCTGAGATATTTGCGTGGAAATTTTCACAAATTTTCAGCATTGCAAGTGCAAAGAGCAAAGCCATTGCTTGAAAGGGAAATAAAGACAGATAAAAACTATAAATAAGTATACATACAAACATTCATTTTTTCGCATATGTACATGCGAGAAGGAGTTAAATAAAAACATACAAACTGTAGTAATTATACAAAGCACGTAGATTACAAAGAAGTTGCATACCGCATCCAACAAAGCACTGGTAGGTAAACTCATCACCCCGAATTTATGTTCTTTGAATCGTACCTTATTTATCTATTTTTTTTCCTCTACCCCTATGCTGTCATAATCCCTACTTAATAAAATTTGTATGACTTGTTTACATCCAAGCACAAAAGTGGCGCTATTATTAAACCACCAAGAAGAAAGAGCTCAATATCCTTTTTAGTCAAAGTGTTGTTGTTAAACACAAAAAAGAAAATTGTATTTGTTGTGGCCACAATGTTACACTGTACGTCGCGCCCTTGATTTTATGAACACACGTCGACATATATGTATGTATGTATATCAAGTTTCCATTTTTCAGATAGAGTGCTAAGTGTATATATCCTCATCCTCACACGAATCCATTAGTTAGCTCGGTGAGTTTTTCTATTTCTGACATATTTAGTTGTTGAATATTTGGAAATTGATTTTTTTTGTAATCACCATAGACTTGTGCGCACAAATTATTCCTGGCCAAGGGATATCATTTAATGAAATATTTTACGCAAATAGTGCGAAAATAATTTATATTATTTTGGCTTTATTGCTTTAGTTGTATCTCTCATTTTAATGACTAAGAATTTTGTTTTAATTTATTCGGTAATCTCATTTCTTGAAAAGCTGTCGGATCCATTCTACTTGTTTATGGCAATTCGAGATTTTGCTTAAAACTTTAGTCCTTATAGTTTTCACGATAAAGCTTAGTAAAAACAAAAATTTGGAACCTTTCACAAAACGTTGCCTTAATATACAGAAACTCTAACTTATTTTCATTTCCAACCAGATTCATAAAAAAATTCTCGAACTGTAAAAATAATTCTAAAAATTAAAAAATTAAACAAAAAAAATAATCTTTAATCTACGACGATCGATCAGTCAATATAATGCCTTGAATGTTAAAAAACGTATTTGTTGGATGTTTATCTTTTAGACTTAAAATTGTGTTGAATTTGTCGTCATATGCTCTTAATTTTTTTTTCTGAATTGTAAATCAGAAAAGTCCCGAAAATAAAATAATTTCAGACCAAGCGCAAGTCTAATAAAAATAAATGGATTTATTCATTTCGATTTCAACCACGTCTTTAGGCATCAAATTGCAGATATGGACTATTGTCCTTTTATTTAATTTTTTTTGTTTTTGCGATGGATATATGGTATTTGAAAAAAAATTAAAGCCTTCTCGCGGCATATATTTATTCATAAATCGGATAACGAAATTCTTATTAGATGATTTGAATTTCCTTGTTTTTGTTGTAATATTTTTTTCGTTTTTACAGACATTTTTTTTTTGTTTTTTTGGTCAAACTTACATCAAACCCAGTTTCAGCCTTTTGATGATCGAGTTTCCCCTAATGAAGCTTTCTCATTGTCTTCACACTGTTCTTTATTTTTTTTGTGAAAAAATCGTATATTTATAGCATTAAATTAAAATTTATTTGGTAAAAGACATTGAAAGTTATCTCAATATAAAGCATTTCGATAGATAAGATATTAAAAATAAAATCTGCTAACTCCAAATTATTTACATACTTAATTCTAACTCAAATATATCTAAAACTTATTATACTTATAATATTTTGAAGTTAAAAATATATTTCAAATATACTCGTATACGAGTACTTTAATACTTACCATTTTAAGTGTTTACCATTATGTGTATCGATTACCATATATTTATTTTAATCAATCATTAATATCCACTTATTCACCTTATAGCCTGTTATAAATTCTGATTGCGCACTAATGATATTCATGTAATTGCATGAATCGTTGGCAATTGAAGTCAATAACTTTCGTAACATGTACACCTTGGCGTATGAGTAATTTTAATATAAGCACTGTAATAAACATTCACGTATGTAACAAATTAAACCTGGTGGTCAACAACTTAGTGAAATACAACTTTTTTAAATAACCACAAGATTTCTTATAATTTTTAATAAAACTTAAGTTCGTTCTATAAGTGCAACCTTTTGATATACAAAAAATTTTAATAAATTCACAAGCATTTTACAAATATTTTCAATCAGAGATTCTAGAAAATTTCTGCTTACGGTGTTCTGTAGCCCATTCAATTTTATTTTAATAATGTGCTAGTCTCAATTGGCATCATTGATTTTTGAGAATTTATTCCATTGAGTGCAATATCGTATTTTCATTGATATTTTATTGAGCTCGAATTCAGTTAAAGGAAAATTTTTGTTTGGTAAAACAACAACAGAAAAACAATATATCTTAGTGCGTTTTCTTTATAGAATGAACAAAAATTGAATTAAAAATTAAAAGAATTTATCATACAAAAAATTGTGAATGTAAAAAAAAAACTCTAGCTGACTCAAATTGCGGACCACAAGTGTAATGGCACACCAACTCGTATGTACATATGTATTTAATCTAAAAGCGACATGAAAATAGTTACCTTTCAGTAGTCGAAAAAATATACTCGTACATTCAATTGCTTGTAAAGTAAAGTTGGATATGTCGTCTATGATTATCGTGTATGAAGAATTGGAAGTACTTAGTCGCTTTCGAATATGCTCACGTGCATTTGTATTTCTTTTTTGTTGTTTGTTCAAGACCAGACGGCATTCATGATTCGCTTTTTATGACATACTTGTGCGTAGATATTACTATTTGGTCTGCATTTGATTGTTTTGTTTTGTTGGCGTCTGTTGTACGCATGGCAAATTATTTGACACAACCTGGTCTTGTTTCCCTTTAAGTATTTTGCTGCATTTGATTTATGGTCGAATGGTAAAAAGCTAACGTAAAGGTCAACAGCATAAAGCTTTAGCTTACTTCAAGTCTACCAAGTCAAACAATTCCAAATGTGCAGAAATCATTAAAAGCATTATATTTGGTCATAAAAAATATCAATTACAATGAAAATTAAATAAATTGAATGCATTCGTCTCGACGGTTATTGGCTTTCGCATAATAATAAATTATGTGTTCAATTTAGTATTGAAGCAAAATTTTAGGAAAGTTGAACTATAAGTTAAGGTTTGAATTTTATTTCACTTAAACATTGAGTCAGCGTTTGCTTCTATTTTGTCACAATTTATATTAAATTTCATGCTTTAAATTGTATGCATAATATAAATAATATTCACAGATCTTCATAAAAAGAAAAACATTTTTTTTAGTTGCCAGATTTCTTTCTTTTTGTTTTTGAATACGCAGTTTTGTAGCACCTTCAATTTTAGTGTATGTAAGCTATAAGCGGCGGTATATCACCATCGATTTTTGTAATTTGTTTTAAACTGAAGTTCTTCTCTCTTTCTTCCAGAAAACGCATGCTCGATTATTTTTCATATACTAAATAAAAATATTTAACAGAAATTTTTTGCACAAAAAACGTAAAAAATTAATTACGTCCATTGTTTTAAAATTGTATTGGCTTTAAAACAGCATATTCGAGGATTTTCTAACTATCTTAAAAAAAATTAAAAATTAAAAATTAAAAAAAAAAGTTATTGAATTCTTGCATGTCTTATAGGAAGCTTGGAAAATTGTTTTACATAGTTTTTGTTGTTGGAATGGAGTAGAAAAAACTATGCATTTTGAGCATATTTATTTTTTGAGGTCATTTACTTTGTCTATAAAAAAAATTTCATTTAAGATTACACCAAGCGAAACTTTTTCGGCGAACAATTTGTAAGATTTGTTTACTCACTTGTGACCTCCCAAATGCTATTTTAATTGTACTCCAAAAAAATGGTGGTCAAAAAGACACTTTCGTGTGAGACTTGAATTAACCCATCAAGTCTCTCACGAAAGGGATACATTTAAAAATTGTCACTCGCAAACTTTTGCTATAAATAAAATTTAAATTGCGCTATATAGTGGATCGCGCTCTTCGCGCCGGCCAACTACCTTTATTTTTTATATATATTTTTCGATTTTTTTAATAATCCAATATATTTACAAACCTAATATGTTCGCAAGTAACCGTCACTTTACCAAATAACTTTCCTCTGCACAATTTCACATACACTAATGCGAATGTTAATGTGTCAACAACTTTTGCACGCACTTTTCCATTACGACTCAACTATAACGTACGCACATACATACATACTCGTATATATGTAAATACATTACTAATACAGATGCCATTTATTACAATTTAATTATATCATCCCCAAAACAATTGCTAATTTTAAAGAATGACACTTTTATAACAATATTAGGCGAAGTTCTTAGTTTGTTGCCCCCTCAAAGCGGTCAGATGAATTAATCACTTTGGACAATTTTTGTCTCGACTTTATTGTTGGTAGATGAAAAAGTTACTTGCAGTGCATGACAAAATAAAAAAAGTTTAAATACATAAATGCACGACAATGGTGAAAGTTCAAAAAACCAAATAAATAAATAAATACTCTAATTGAAAATAGTCACTCTGCATGGTTGCCTAAATGTAAAGTGGAAAGTTCAACAATTCAAGTTGGCCTACTCGTCGTGAATAACACTACATTCGATATGCCTTACATGAGTTGATGAGGCTATTTAACGTGACAAAATTACGCAGCGAGATAGCACGCATCGTTCTAACATAATACTAGTACCTTTGTATATTGCTATTGAAACACGCACTTGGTTCTAATAATGCCTGCTTGCTTACTTAGGTGCTTGCGACTGTTGTTAAATGGTAAACAACTGTTTGCGAGCAAAGTGAAAGTAAAAGTTCTCGGGCATGTGGACAGCAAGTGAGAGTGTGTTAATAGTTTATGCTAAACGTGTTTACAAGAGGGGACGTACCCTGCAGTCAAACCGATTGGGTCGGAAGGTGATTAATGCCTGATTGCAGGATACCTTAAGTGGTCTTTTTGCTATACTGTATACTTTTAAATAGTTAAAGTCGGCCAAGTATGCACTTTTTCTGTATGAACTTTGCATTTTGACTAAATTAATTTTTTTTCGCTCAAGTAATTTCCGCTAAAGTGAATTTTTGCTACTAAGCTCATATGCAATTCCATATTTATTTCCTTTTAAAAATCATGTATAAACGTGATCAAAATCGAAGTTAATATTGCCTCGGATGCCGTAGAAGTTAAAAGTTTTCATTCGATACATCAACTTGACTCTGTAAAGATCTGTAAAAATCAGATGCGACAACCGCTCAACGTTGCTGCCGAGTTATTTCGATTTGTTGGTTACAAGTTGTGAGGGCGCATTAACATTTTTTGATAGCCAAAAAACCCTGACAATGTTTTAAGATATAGCTGTTAGATAAAGCTTTGACGCAATGAACTTTAAGGTTTACTTAGGGGCGTTAAGGAAAGACTAATTGACTCTGCGACCGAAAATTTTAAGAAATCTTCACTAAGTCATGTGTTAAAAGCAACCAATGCGACTCTGAGTGCGGCTGAAGTCATTTGTTGAACAATTAAAATTTTGTTTGCCAAAACCATTTTTTTATTCCAAAACATGCTAATCAATTTTATAAGACTTATCTAATAAAAGAAATTGTAACTATTAAGATCCCTAGCTGAAAATATTTCATTAAAAAAAAACTTTAAACAATTTGTTAATTTTGAATTAATTGAAAGAATTTCAACAATAAAAGTATGATCAGAATCAAATCGCTGAGCGAACATCAACGTAGGAAGTTTCACGGTCAAAATTAAAACACAGTGCAGTAATATAATATTTCTTGTTAATTTTGCCGCTGCCGCCAGTCGACAACATCAGCTTTCAGTGAAAATATTAAAAAAAAAGGAGGGACTAGTGTGCGTGGAAAAAATGTAAAACCTAAACAGCATATTATTAAGAAAAAATTGTTATTTGGGATACCAAAAAAAAATAAAAATATAAGAAATAAAGAAGAATCGATGCGAATTTATTTTCGAATATTTTTTATTCGACGAAATGTATAGTAGCGAAAGACAAAAATAGTTCCTTCGTTGATCAAAATACGAAAATTCAATGTCGTCGGGTTTTGTGGTAGCATATACATTTCTTCTATTTAATTTTATGATTTTGTTCAGAATTAATTCTGCACCTATGGAATTTTATAATTTCTTCGTAATTTCCTTTAAAAATAAAAAAATTCATAGACTTTCATAATAATTAATTTTTACCTTTTAACTTTGAACAGTCGTAGTGAAAAAGTGCATACTAAACTTACTTGTCTAATAAAGATTCCAAAATATGTACTGTACAAACTTTTACACCGCACAACATTATATAAATCTTAATTTTCAAATTTGAAAACGAAATTTCTGCAAGCTAACAGTTAATTTTATTTTTCAAAGTTTAATTTAGAAAAAAAAAACAGTTTTTATGGGACTTCCTTGCAGAAGTTGAAGTCAGAGAGCTGTTCTGAAAGCTTCAACAATAGTCAGTCATCATTTGTGTGCGTTCCAGTGGCCTCGGTAGCGTTCCTCCATCGGAAGGTACTGGTAGAATCGATCGCTTCTTCTTCACTTGGATCTGCAAGATTAGCAGGGAAAAGGTTTAGGTGGTTGTGGTAAAAGCTTTTGAAAATTTCTCAATGGTGGTTCAACGTGTTGCGAATAGTCAGGACTTTTTTATTTCCTAAAAAATTTTGAACTATCCAAATAAACTTATTCCCGTCCTTTTCCTCAATTTCAGTCACAAAGTTTTTAAAATTTGTTTACCTTATTAATGATATTATCTGATTTTTTTGTTGTTTTTTTACTCCGACAAGGTTGAAAGTTGATGTATTTTGGAACGATTTTCCGTCGATCCTTGTCAAATTTGACTGAAGATGGCACAACGCCGAAACCGGTTTGTTTCAAAACCAAATTTGACAAGGATCGACGGAAAATCGTTCCAAAATTTATCGATATTATCTGACATTCTTCAAAAATAGGAAAAGAAAACAATTTCCATTTTTGTCAAGAGCTTTGACATATCACTTCATAAGCCTTAATTTTCTATGTAACGGAGGAAAAATTATACCATCTCTTAATACTAAAGTTGAATGTATCACGTTTTGTTGTTCTGGAACCAGCACTCCCCAAGTAAGCCAATCCCTTTTAGCCCAGAAATGTAATTTCGTAATTCTATTGCATCAGCTAAATCAGGTACATCTTTACAAAACACGAAATCATCTTCTTTAGCAAAATATTAGAGCAGATTTTGGCTTTTGTGGGGTAATAAGAAATTTTATTTTTTTTGTTACTAAGTTTCTTTCTTTTAGCAAAGCAGCCAAAATTTCTAGGACAGACTTCAATACTCCCAGTTCTCTTGTGAGTTCGCTTAAGTCATCTTGGTTGTATGGTTTTTGCATTTATAGTTCACATTCAAAGTCACTATCATTACTTTATTTATATTCGCTATAAAATTAATTCGCGCCTCATTTGAAGCATCGCATTGAGGTTCCTGTGTAGTCTTAGAATTCATAGCACGTCTATGTGCTGATATTCCCATTAATTTCAGTTATATTCCCCAAACAAAAAGGAAAGTCACCATTATGGTTCGCGGCTTCTTTCCAGATCATAGCGCAGTTTCGTATCTAAAGCCCTTTCTTTTCTTTTTTAGTTCACAAACGTTGAAAGTCAGCGCACGCTTTGCACATTTTTGGCGGAATCTAGGATTTATTTTTCATTTCCAGCGGTTGTCCAAAGTAATTTTTGTAAGCTTCATTTACGAACGCGGCCACATTACAACGGTATTATCTAAGGTGAACTCTTCGCAAATGAAACAAAAAAGTTTTTAACATTCACATAAACCCTTTTTGACGAAGCTATGTATATCCAGTTTTAGTATAAAAGCAGCAAATAAACATGAAAGCTATAACTCGTAAACAAGAGCTGCTACAAATTGAATGGGGGAAAATTTAGAATCAGCAACTTCAAATTAAGTAAACATCATGTCATTATTCACTGAAGAAGTGTTATTTTGTTGGTCAGTATCACGTCTAGTTTCTATTGTGATTACGATTTGAATCGAAAAGAATTTTACAAAATTTCGATCAAAAGTGGTTAATAAGCTACACTCTTTCGAACGAGTGTTGGAACTACCTAGGATGTTTGTTGGCTAATTTATTTTTCTCTACCGGCTTCTCACGTGTGTCTATTTATATACAAACTAATGTAATTGTATGTATGAATTAAACTGACGGGCAGAGGGTTGTTATCCTCATATTTACCTGTTTTTGTTTGTAGATAAGTGGCGATGTATGCAGATGATATTGTTAGAGTAATTGTCAACTTAATGACTTCCACTTGGCACGTTTCAAATTTCAGTTGTTGCTGCGCAACAGGCAAAAACAGCAAACAGTGAACAGCGAAGAACAAAAACAACACAAGTGGTGACAAGCTACGATTATTATCTTAAAGTGATGCTAACTACTTTAAACAACAGCAAAACAACAGCAATAGTATTGCAGTCGTAATAATATTACGATGCTGCTGTTGCAAACTATTGCAAGCACATTGAGTAAATACAAAATAGCATAATTGCATTAGAGGCAGCACTTGGAGTGGCAGCAACTGGCAACGAACAACTCACACAACTAAGTACCAGGCAGCAAACAAACACTGTTAAGAGATTGTCGGTTTGCTGATGACGACGTATGTATGTATGTATGTACGTGGCAATGGGGCATATCATAGTTGCTTGCTATTGTTGTGTACGTATGTATGTATGTATGTCGCGCTGGCTGGCTTTCCACTCACATTAGCGACAATAACTAAGTTTACAGCAATTAAGCCAACAGAAAGTGGCAACGGTAGCAAACAATCAAACTGAATTAAAAAGATTAAGAAAGAAAAAAGGAGGCTACCTTGCCTGCATACTCGTTCATACATACGTACATAAGTACAAACATACATAGGAGTAGTGTAGGCACTCTGGAATGCCATGAGCTTGCAATTATTTATGCCACTGCGAAAAAAAACAAAAAAATATACCGAACGTGATGCCATAAAGCGGCAATAAAATGTGATATTGATAAGAGTGGCGCTGTTCAAAGCGGCAACTTTCAAAGCCACCTGCGAACGCCAACGCGAATATAAAAATTGTTTGCCAAAAGTTCACTGCTATGATTAGGTCATAAATTAGCTTTTCAAAGTTATAATATTTTTCTAATAATCGAAAATATATGTGGCAATAATTTTTCTGTAAATAACTTTCTGTTCTTATTAAGGAGTTCATTGTTTACATAAATGTGTAGGACTCAAACATATCTGGATGAATGACATTCACTGCGAAAAAAATACAAAAATGTTCGGTCGTTATAAGCTGATGCCTTGACTGTCTGTTCGCATCTGCGCGCTCTAAAATATAAAGGGTGTTTTTTTAGTCATGTGGTTTTTAAGAAGAAATAAAACGAATATTATTTAATGCTATGGCCAAGAATTTAGCTGAATTTATTGAAAAAATTCGGTATATAATTAAGTTTTCAGACAACACTGCTCAAATTAGAGAGAAAGACACTTTTTACAATTAGCACAGCAACGCCTACTTAAGGAATATTTTTTGTTTTGTAAAGAAGGAAAAATCATTTAAGAACAAATATCGTCCGCTTTTATCTAATAAAAATATAATAATAGTACACTTAGCCGTACTTAAATAAATATAGTTTAAAACAAGTAAAGAAGTTGCTAAGTTCGATCGAACTTTATATACCCGGCGCACGCTTTCAGCTAAATTTTTAAATTAAAAAAGCAGAGACTAAGTTCGGGCAAAACCAAACTTGATGTAAGCCTCTTTTTTCAAAATTTTCATATAATCGGATTTTTTGATTTATTACAAAACCACATACCAAATTTGAGCACATTAGCTTTACTAGATACAGAAGTATCCGAATTTTTCGGGTTTCAAAAACTTACTGGGTCTGGTCCAATTTTCAAAAGACTGCTTATTTAGACATAATAAAATATCTGTACTAAATTTGGGCCAAATCGATAAAGGATTACCAGAGATATATGTACATATGAACTCTAAAGTGTACTGCCCAAATGTACCTTTTCCAAAATGTTCGTTTAAATGGATTTGTTAACTTGATTCCAATAGTTATTGAAGTATCAAATTTTCATAGTGTGTTCCAGATATATACATATGAACTCATAAGTGGGCGGTGCCACGCCACCTGTACAAAATTTTTATACAGTCGGATTTCCTGCTCGAATACAACACTACATACCAAATTAGAGCAAATTAGCTTCCATAGCTACTGAAATATAGCAATTTTTGCATTTTCGACAATTGCAGTTATATGGGAGGTGGGCGTGGTTATTGTCCGATTTTGCCCGTTTTTAATACCAACCTGCTCTGGGTCAAGGACAATCTACCTACCGAGTTTCATTGAGATATCTCAATGTTTACTTACGAACGGACGAACGGAGAGACAGACATCGTTAAATCGACTTGTCTTTTCATTCTGAGCATTTTGGTATATATGTATATGTCTATATCTATCTTGATTCCGTTATGCTTTTAAAAGCAACCAACAAGTGCGCGAGTATAAAAAAAAACAAAAAAACACGAACAATACAAGTATGATTGTGAAAAAAGTGTAGACGGCTTTGTGCCATATTTTCGGTATATCAAGCAATCCACGCTTTTTTCACAATAATACTAGCATTTTTCGTTCGTTACACAATTTTCAGCTTATATTAAAAAGTTTTTTTTTCACTTTTAAGTTTGATATGCTTTAAAAGCATGTTTTTTAATTTTCGAACCCATATTTATTTTTCACTTTTTATTTTACTATGCTTTCACCGCAAACAACTGTGGTGAATTTTATATTATTTAATAATTCCTAAAGTTCGCAGGATAAATAATGCAGGACACTTAAAGCGTTTCGTATCCGATTAGGTTACTCCTACGTCCTGTACGACAAATATGAGTTAATTTACTGACGGCTACCTATGCTCATAAATTCAATATAACCTACATTAACTTATCAAATTATTGTATTGTCATCAGTTCTTGATAAGTTTACAAAGTTTAAATTAAATTGTGCGTTTAGAGTGGGTCAAAATTGGGTTCAAAGGTGTCGGTTACAAACTAATAAAAGTGTGTTAAAAAAACAAGATATTGATATAACTCCATTTATGTGGAAATTTAGGCACGATGGTAGGAAACGTATTTTTTTTTTTGTTTGTTTGTTTTATTTCATTCTTGCATATACATATGTATTTTCACATCAACGAGAGACAATTAAATTTTCTCTCATGCAAAACTTTACTCTCAACTTTGCTGACAGCTTAAGGAAAATTACTATTCCAAAAATTTAATGACCAATAGTATGTGAAAATAATTGTATAAAGTTGCAAAAACTGTGACTTCATTGACATGCGTAATATGTCCTGGAAAGTTATTTCCCTATATTTCCATTTTGATTTATTTTCTAAAACTTTGCGAAAGGCAAACATTGGAGACAGCAAGCGTTCTCGCTAACCAATAAAAGCTATGAAGCTGCGTTAGCAAAACTTTTGTGTAAACATAATGATGTGCGAACCTTATTTCTTTCTAATACGAGATATCCAATAAAGCCTATAAAAGCAGCAAGACAAACTTTGTACATTGAGGCAGAAACTTAACACAAGTTAAGACACAGATTATAGAGTGCAATGAAAATGGGTATGATTTATGTTTTTGCATATTTATGCCATATTTTTTTTTTTTAAGAATTTCCAAGATTTACAACGGAGTCAGCATATAAATTTTAAACTTAGAATACAGCTCTTCAGAATAATCACAACAAATATTTTTAATTTTTATTCTTGCTTGAAAAAGTACTTTGCCGTTGCTGAAAATTTTCGTGAAGAAATAAATAAACGATCATATTTTTGTTACACCATGATTTTTGTCGTCAGCTTCGGGTTGATTTAAGATATTTTTTTATAAGAACATTTGTTTTTCATTTATTTGTCAGTTTTAATGAATTTTTCGATTTTCTTGAAAGTTTTATATTAAGCTTTAGATCAAAATTTTACATTATTATATATATCATGTCTTCACAACTAGAAATAATTTTTAAAAAGCATAACTTACATAAAAACAAATTTTATAATGCGAATTTCTTGTAGAATTTTGTTCTTTGCAGCAAAATAAAGTTTTCAACAATCTTTTTTTTTTATAATAATAAATTGTTTTTGTTAAATTCCTCTTCTGAGAAAACATTATAAATAAAAATATTTTAATTTTGCGGATATCTCGAAAACTATGCGTATACCTTTGGTCCGCTATTTGTGAGTACGAAAACGATAAGAGTTAGACCCATCAAAAAGTAACATATAGCTCCAATACAACCAAGCTTGTTTAAATATTTCATTTAACACGCAAACCCCTCAATTTAAGCAACTAAAGTTTTGAAATTTTACATAAATAATAGCTGCTATGAGAACTATTTTAACAGTGAAAATCATTAAGATCGGATAAATATAGCATATAGTTGCCATACAACCGATAGTTCAGACAATGTATTTTGTGCCATAACTCCCACATTTATTATTGGCACTATTATAGTAGTCAAAATCAATAATATTGAAAAAATATTACATATGCCTCACGAAGACTACTTTTTTTTACTTGTTTTTATAATTTTTACATGGCTAGAGAAAGCCAAATTTTGGCGGTTAGAACTAAAAATCTGTAGGCTATAAAGTTAAATTATTAATTTCAAATATTTCACAAGCGTCCAATGTTAAATACAAACATATAATAAGAAAGTGTAAAAGAAAAAAATTTTATATTTTATTATTGGAGACAAACTATAAAAATTGAAAAACGCGTTTTTAATTCGCACGGGCACAGTATTTTCCTACCAACAACCAATGCTTCAAAATCTACCCTAAAACCAAGAGGTCAACATTTATTGACACATATCTATTCATCAATACATTTAAATGTAAGTGTGAACCAGTGAGTACTTCTAAGTTTATCGCTTTGACAGTTCGGCTTGGCAAGGCGCAGTGAATTTATGTTACCTTTAGTTAGCTGGTAATAATATGTACTAACACACAGATTCACTCAAAGTAAGAAGTAAAATATGTGCGAAGTATTTGCAATGTTTTCCTACTCACAGTTCAATTACTAATTGAATTTAAGTCAGACACTCTTAAAGGCTTAAATACTTAAATAAACAATAGGCATTTGTTGGCCAGCAAACCACACTTTCATTACAGACAGACAAGTTGGCTACGCCTACCTGTGAGGCGAATCAAACACGCTCAATCCAAAAAGGACGAACACATACACACACACACACACACATACACACAGAACCTTACAGTATTTGTAGGTAATTAGGGCAACAGCTGTGGCTATTACCATAAATTTGCCACTTTTCCACTGATTATGTTTGCTTCACTAGCCCGTCTCTACAACTTTGGTTGCTTGTAAATACATATTTCACAGTTGAGCGGCAGGAGAGAGAGAGAGAGAGAGACAGAGAAAGAGTGGCGCTTGTTTGTGAAATGGCACTGCACAGTGTGGTTAATATTGACGTAAATCAGAATTCTCTAAAATTTCTGAATATATCATTTTGTTGCCCAAAGTACGCCAGAGGCCTAAATGGAAATAATAATTCTGTTTTCATTTCTTGCTAAGAAATAATATTAAATTTTGTTTCAAGCTCTACTTTTTCACAGAGCTTGAAAATAATTTTTCAACCAATAATTTCATTTGGGTTTTCTTAGTGCAGTAACGAAAACAAAAATTATACATATAAAAATATTTGCTTGAACAAAGAACACTTTTTTGCCCTTAAATAAGAGTAACATTTTATTTTTCAACATAAATCACTTTATTTTCTTTATTGTTTATGAGCTTTAAGACCTTTTGATTTTTTGGGAAAATTATAAGGAGACAAAAACCACACTGAAAGCGGTAAAAGTTATAACACTATTTCGGAGAAGACCCCATCAATCTTCTGGGTTTCCGCGGGAGTCGTACCTACGACAGCAACGTTACACTTAAGCCGACAGCTAAACGCGCTTAGCAATGCTTACGATGTGTGAGCTGTTGTTATTTTTCCTTCTTTGTACCTTTCACAACTTGTTCCAATCAAATGTGGCTGTTATTTCGCTATTTTTGCTTAAGTGTGTAGCTGTTGTTGTACAATATTTATAATGTTTAGATTTGTGTGGGCTCATCCTTGTACACATTTTTTTTGTTATTGTTTTGTCATATAACTATTTAATATTTAATTATTTCTGAGCTTTAAGGCCGATTAGTTTTCTTGTACCGCTTTGAATATTGTTATTCTCACAATTTTTCTCAAAAACTAATCGGCCAAGTAATAAAAAATAAATCACTTTAGTATACAAAGTTCTTGTTTGTTATAAATTGCTATACGAGTATACAATAACGTATTATTAGCTAATAAACATACTTTTGTATTTTGTAAAATCTTTCGATATTGTTAATAAAGACTATAAATAGCAAAGCTCCTAGCGTAGAGCCTTGTGGTATACAAAAATTCACCGGGATAACATCGAATACACAAACTCCCTCTTTAGTTGTTTGAAATCTGCCCATCAATCAGCTTTGAAATCAGCGAAGTTTAACCCCCGTTATTCCGTATTGCTGTATTTTCTATATCTAATGTTTCAAAAGCTCTTTGCAAATCAAGGAGTACTGTTCCAATTGCCGTCTTCATAGCTGTCTGAACCCAGATTGAAATTCTGGAAACAGTTTAAATCTTACAAAATATTGCACGTTTCTGATTTATAATTTTCTTAAGAACTATACTTTATATTAGCAAAATATTGATTGGTTGAAGATATTCTGGTTTTTTGCACTTGAAATTTTTCCAAAGGAACAACACAACTCGGGATTCTTTCCCATTTTCGGAAAAAAATTCTTACATCAACAAGTTTAATTCACCTTTGTAATGGTTTATTTGAGATCACTATGCGTTATGGTATTAAACTTGAAAGTTTCACCCCTCTTAACCGATTCGATAGCACTTTATGAAAAATGTTTATTGAAAGAGATTTCACTCGGCAAGCATAGCATAGCATGTAGCGTGTTGGCTCTGCAATCCGAGGTTCCTTGGTTCAAAGATGGCAATGAAGAATAAATTAAATTAAATTAAAAGAAGTCTGATGAGGAGATGTGGTATTCTCGGAAATAGTGGCTATAACTTCTACCACTTAAATTGTTGTTATTTTTTTCCCCCCAAATAAAATCTCTCATAAACTGGCCTCGAGCTCAACAACATCATTGTAAATATAATATTAAAGATTAATTTTTATATATGTTTTTTAAATTTTTTTCAACTTTTTATTGCAAAATAAAAATTATATTTTTGTAAATAATTAAGAACATGGCATTACTAACAAAAAAATAAACAAAACTCAATTAATATTTGATATATTTGATTAGTCATTCAATCGATTTTTTTATATGAGTTCCTTTGCATTTTGGTAAAAATGTATTTTTCATTGTTTTAATCAAATATTCTAAACGAAAACCATTTAAGCAAATATTACAAATGAATACAAAAAAAATATTTAAAATTCAATTCAATTAATACATTAGAAATAATACAAATCTGGTTTAAAACAAAAAGGATTTAAAACGAAATTTTTTTGAAAATTGATTTTATGTATTTGCTGATTTATATTCATAAAATTAGTGTTAGCATATACAAAAAAAAATTGTCAACTCTCACGGGTAGTTTTGACGACTAAACTAAAAAAATTATATTGAATGGAAGAATTAGAAGAAGGTCCTTTCTTTAAAACTTTCTGAATAAAAAGTTCTCATAAACGTTGACACAAGTTTTAAACTAAAACCTCTTAATACTCAATGCTAGTTTTACTTTGAAATAAGAAAGATAAAAACCTTTACAATTCAAAGAATATCACATTGTCAACGAAAAATTTAAAAATTAATTGAAACGTTGGCCTACGCAGCCTTCATTTTTATTGAAATTTCTTGTAAAGTCCATAAATCTTACAACTTTATTCCGGTATTTTTTTGCCACTTTTGAGCAGCATTTTGTCCATGGTGCACAGTGAAAATGGCCCTTAATGGTTCAAATCTTTGAAATGGCCAACAATTTGTCACCATCCTTACGGTTTGCAGATTTTCATATTTTGTTTTTATAACCTGCTTGACTAGAGACTAAGCAAAGCACTGAATTTCAATGATATAGTTAATACAGAGTTTGAATATTCTATCAACATACTATTTTACTTGCTGATATGGTTGGACACAGCATATGAGTAACAAAAACAACCCGTATATATAAAATATACTACCTAAATACCACAGATGTACTCGTACAATCTTCATCTCCAGAGACTTAGCATAACAAATTTAACATCGCACACTCTACAACTGAATGCATACAAATTGCGATAAAAAAGTGGCCATAAAGTAGATATTTCTTATTTTGTTGCAACCACAAATTGCCGTAAAGCGGAAAGAACTTTTTGCAAATACTTTTTACCGATTTGCTGTTTGTACAAAAGTTTTGCTTGCGCTAAGGAGCACGTACATACAACAATTGTTGCCAATGCCTAAAGCAGCTTTTCTTTTATTAAAATCTCACAATTTATCTTTAAAGGAAACAAAAAAAAAACCACTGCACTACAAAGCGAATTGCAAGGCACAAGCCGCAGACACAAGTTGCAGCAGGTGAAGAAACAAAATAATAATAACATCGTGCAACTGTTGCTCTTTCAGATGTCAGCGCAGGGCAAAGTCTCAACTGACGAAATTCAATACCAAATTTGCAAGCGCCTCGCGCATCACTCCTCCATGGATTGCACACAAACTTTTTACGTTGCATATTTTATTTTGCTGCAACACAGAGAAAAAGTTCCACCGATGGCAAATTCGCTGTTTCTTGTGTTGGTTGCAAAAACAGGCAAAACAAAAAACAAAAAACATAAAAGAACACGCTGTATATTGTCACAAAAATAACGACAAATAAAGAGGTAGAAAAACATGCAAAGCGGCAAATGAAGAAAAAGAAAACAGAAAGTGTTGATATTAAACACCTAAGGGAGTGGTTCGTTAGTGGCTTGACTGTGACAAAAAAAAAATTCTGCTGAAGTTTTTTTTTAAAACGACGTTTGTATGGGAATTCGTTTCCATTGCTTACATATGTATGTATGTTTGTATATAAGTGTGTGTGTGTGTTTGTGCAGCGGCATGCAAAAGCAACGGATATGCCACCGAGTTTGCAGGTCAAAGGCACGAACCGATGTGCTAATTTCACAAGAATATTGTTTTGCATCCTCGTCGTGGTTGGCTTTCACCTTTTTTTAATAGCAAGCAATGTAAGAGACGAAACTTTTCGACAGTGCAAGCTTCTTTCAACTGCGAGTGTTGATTAAAGGAATCATTGCTGGTTCCATAATTAGGAAAACTCACAAAATTTTAATACAAAAATATATATTCTTGCACTTATTGCAGTCAGAAAACAAGTATTTTAATTATTATTTATTTTTTATATTAAATCAAATGTTTCTTTTTAAATTCATATATTAATTGAAGCCTACACTTAGGGTTTTTATTTACTAATTTAACGCTAATATAAATTCCATTTTAGTTACTCATCCAACACTAAACTTAGTCGATTTTTATTCTTTTCGTATGCTACGAATCAGCGAACCGATGTGATGGTTTTTTTTGACTATGGAAAGATTGGTTAGGAATAAAAATCTTCCTAATATCAGATATTCACATGTTTTTGCCTTTTTCAAACTAAATCCCTTTTTAATTTAATTATGCCAATATTCTGTATATTAGAAATTTATTCAAAACTCACCACTCCCATCCCATACAGTTTCATTTTTTATCACAAACTGGCCCTGCTTCACTGCCTCTGAATTTAGCTATTGTGAACAGATCAGAGTGAATTTGAAAAATATGAAACCTGCACAATTTGTTCTACATTGAATGGACTCAAAAACTGCGCTCCCAAAAAAGTTCTAATCTTCAAAGATTTTTTCTTTAATTTATTGAATTTTTTCAGTTTTTCTTTTATGTGGCTTTGGTTAGAGGATGAAGCAAAAATTCGAAAATTGTACTACGGAGTTCAAGTCCAGTTTTTGTATAAATTTTTTCGCGCTACACGAAAATTTCAAGGTGAATATTTTAGTTTTATATTAAAATTAAAATATGAAATCAAATCAAAGGCTTATTCATACTATACAAAACTTCATAAAATTAAACTTGTTTTAGATGCAAAACAAACAAGGGAATTTATCATAATTGCTTCATTCGAGATTGGACTTTGGGTTCTTTTTTGCATTAAAATCAAAACCAAAATAGCGAACCGCGTAAAAATGAAGAAGTTTAATTTCAAAAAAAAAAAAAATGCTGGAGAGTCAGCTGATTCATTAGAAAATTAAATAAAAAACTTTACTTGAGAAATATTAATATGGTTGAGAGGTTGCAAGTTATGAAGCCTTTCGTCGCTATGAACTGTGTTACATGCACTCCATTTAAATCCAGTCCGGTCCTAATGTAATGCAGCCAACAAATTAAATTGTTTCAATGCAGAGCATTGTAGACAAAACCTTTATCCGATAGTTATGGAAGAGAACAAAGATCTTAAGGGAAACTTGAGAATGCTTTTGAAAATTTTAGAAATTATAGATATATTGGCTCATACAAATTTAACAGAGACTTATTGAAAACAAAACGGTGCTAAGGCTGCGCACTTTAAAAAAAAAAAGAGTTAAAAAATCACCACTGTTCAATAGTTTACAAATCAAAGAAAATGTAGACTTCGATAAATAGCTAGGAAAGCAGCTAAAATCATGGTCCACACCACATTTAAAATTAGAATCAAAATATTCTACGTCTGAATTGGCGGCAACTTCAAAAATTGATACTTTATTATTGTTATAAATTCCAAACAAGTTAGTTGGTTTTTTGTTTATGCATAAATATTTTTGGTACAAAGAAAAAAAATTAAATTGAGCTGCCACTTGTTTTTAGATAAGTTAACTTCATATGTTCTTAATAATTAAGCAAATATTGCAATATTTTTAACTATCTTTGCAATTCAACTAAAACAAAATATATGGATATTAACATTAATACCGGAATTAAGTTAACAGTCTCATCCTCTAATAGAGATAAAGGTCACCATTTTAAACCAGTTGGCAATATGTCTTCTGCTTCTTTTATGGCTTTACAACCATTTTTCGGTTTGCGTCGAGACCAAAAAACTTGGCCAGTTCCCACTCTCCCTCGCTATGTTACGCCAATTATTCACACCAAATGAAGACAGGTCCTTCTGCACTTGGTCCTTCCAATGTGTTCGTGGGCGCCTTTGTTTTCACCGGAGCAGCATCATCCCAAGCCATCGCAGTCAGTCAATTTTTATTCGCTTGACTATGTTCATATCATTATAAAGCTCATACAGCGGAGAGGACCATTATTCTTGCGAAGCACATGTCTTTCGAAAGCCCCCCAATCTTTTTCATTGCTGATCAACATGGTCCATGTTTCTGCGACATATAAAACGACAAGCGTGATGAGGGATTTGTAGAACGAGATTTTCTTTCGTCGAGAAAGGGCTCTGTTTTTCATTTGCCTACAGATCTCAAAGTAGCACCTGTAAGCATGTGATATTCGGCACTTGATCTCCGGGCTGACTTTATTTGTGGTGTTAATGCTAATTCCAAGATATTGACTACTTAAAAGTTGTTACTGTCAACAGTGACGTGGGTCCCAATACGCGAGAATTTTATATTTTATATTATTTGTTGCCACAAGGTACTTTGTTTTGTTCTCATTCACTGCAAGATCAATCTCTTTTGCTTCCATCTCCAGATTTTAAAATGACGCCATCAGTGCACAATTATAAAGGGTGTTTTTTTAGACGTGTGGTTTTCAATGAGGCAATACTTTTTTCGGAGTTGGTCTTTTTGGCAGATGTTACTTGATTTATACTCGGTTGGTTTGCCATTTCATAATAAACAAACTTACTTCGGAACAACGTTTGCAAATCGTGGTGAATGGGCCCAAAAACGAAGAATGGCCACCAATCCCGTTTTTCACAAGAAAATTTTGGTCAGCGATGAAGCTTACTTTTGGTGAAATGGGTACGTTAATAAATAAAATTCTCGCATTGTGGAGACGCCGTTACATCCTTCAAAAAGTCACTGTGTGCTCTATGGGCAGAGGGAAACAAAATTATTGCCGCGGTGCGTTCTATAACTCGATATACCGGTGAGTTCGAGGTTCGAATCTCAGTCAGGGTAAGCAAAATCTTAATCATAGAAAATTTTTTTTCTAATAGCGGTCACCCCACGGCAGGCAATGGCAAACCTCCGAGGGTATTTCTGCCATGAAAAAGCTTCTCATTAAATACATCAGCCGTTCGAAGTCGGCACAAAACTATTGGACCCTCCATTTGTGGTATAAGAGAAATATGCACACCAAAAATGGTAGGAGGAGCTCGGCCAAACTTTATTACTATAAATTATTGGTCATAGCATTAAACTATATGCGTTTTTTTTTTCTTCATAAAAACCTTATTTCGGTTTTCAGCGTTAAATTGAATAAATTGCACGAAAGTGAGTCTTGTCTAAAGCCGCGTTTGGTCTCGAACGGTTTGGAGAGGTTCTTTCCAACTTGGACGGAGCTAAATGTTGTGCTCAACGTCACTCTACATAGCCCTTTTAGTTTAGCGGGGATTCCAAAATTCAGTCATGGCTTCTGTCAAGCAGTTTTAAAGTCCGCAAAGGGATGGGGTGTATTGATTTTCTTATCTATGGTCTTTTATAGGATTTGACGTTCTGTGAATATCTGATCAATGGTGGATTCACCAGGCCAGTTTCTTTGATTTTAAATTATATGAGATATTTCGAAAGCATATCCCACGATAGCTAACAGGATCACCCTTCTTATGGATTGGGCAAAGTACACTGACATTCCAATCTTCTGGTATGTATTCGTCGGATCAAATTGTAATTATCAGCTGGTATATACTTTCTACATGTTCTTTGCAGCCGGTAAATCGTCTGCTCTAAGCGCTTTGTTGTTCTTCAGCCGCTTTATTGATATTCTCATCGCACCTTGGTCGATTGGAGGGATTTGCTGCTGATCCCTAAATATTGCTCTGGAGGCTTCTTTTTCATATGCGATAGCGTTAAAAAATATGCCCTCCATTGCTCAAGTTTGCTCGGAACGTCTGTCATTATATTTCCATACTCGTCTTTGCAGGAACCAGTCTTGAAACCTTTTGTTTGTTAAGTACAAAATCATTTTTTTTTGTGTTATATTCCAATTTTGATTATTCGCATTTCAATACATCTTTCTACGTTTGGACTAAGAATGCATATCAATACTTTCAGCATCGTGCCATACATTGACTAGACTTAACGCTAAAATTAATGCAAACCCCAAATTGCCTTTCATTTAAATTGCTTTCACATACTTTTCACTTAAATTGCTCTCAACTTCAAACTGGTTACATGCTCTTATGGATCGACGCTTTTCATTATTTTTTCAATTAAACTCGATACACAGTCACTCTAATTACCTTGAGGCGAAAAATTAGTAATAAACGAAAAAAAAGAAAATATCGATTTAGTGCAACTGCTGTGCAACATACCTAGCTGACCACAGCAAAGTCATTTCACACCTGACTAGTTTCGTACAAACACTTTCGTAGGACCGCCATACTTGCCGTAGAGAAAAAGGAAAATACCGGGCGGAGAGAATGCATCGACTGCCAGTGCCAAGACGCGGTGACGCATTTGCCGGCTACCAACAAGGAACTGAACCGTAGCAGTCGTACCGCAACCGCAGCACGTCGATGTTGCAACACGTCAATAAACAAACACTGGCCAACTGCCATCGTTGCAAAAACAATTATGTTTTACAAGTACAACAACTAACAACTTTTACAAATAAGTGCATGCAGTGTGTATGTAGTTGGCAACAATATAGAGTGGCAATGTTCGCTGCACACTTTACTAAATTACGATTACAACTACAACTATGGCAATTTTCGTCAAGCGCTAACGAGTTTTCCTGTCTTACGCTCAATGTATGAGTGAGCGCCAACTTCGCCAAACTGCGCCTGGAAGCAACAACCATACACGGCGTATAAGTTACGTGATTGAACGATGAACGCGTGTACCAAACGGTTTTTTTTCACGCGCTGCTGCAGCTGCTGCTATTATTGTAGTTGTGGTTATTATGGTTGGTGTGGTCGTTGTCAACGTACATTTCAACTGCTTTGCATAAATAACACAAGCACATACACACACACACACACACACACACACGCATATATATGTTTATAGGCGAAGAGGCATTGCGCGTACACAAGCACGCATTTGACGAAATTACATAGGTTTTACGCCAACGAACCGTTAAGCTAGCTGCTGATTGCTGTGAAAGTGGAAAAGGAAGAAGAAGCAACAAGAAAGTAAATTAAATTGAGCAAAGGTATGAAAATGAGCGGAAAAGAATGAATGTAAATAGCATGTGTGGCAATTTGAAGTCGCATATTTTTATTAGTTGCTTTTGAAATTTAAAAAACATATTTAAAAAAATGGAAACAAAATTTAAAAATTTAAAAATTAAAATATTAAAATTAAATCATGGCTCATTTCTTAATCGTTACATTTTGCTGATATACATATATTGAATTTAACACAAGCTGGCAAGTCAGAATGCCGTCTTTCGTATTTTTAAATTTATCAAATCACAGTTTAAGAAACGAGTTTTATTACTGATTTGCTTCGCTTAGCATTGAACTAAGCTGAGGTGAGATGAAGTATGTTTCTAGAATTTTGAAAGGAAGTGATTTTAAATGAGGATGGCTTGGGTTCAGGAAAGTAGGTTCAGGCATGAAAATTTTTGAGTAGGGGGTTTTTGTGTGGCGGCTTCAGGTATTTTGAGTAGAGATGTAATGAGTTTAGATATTGTAGGTTTTTACATAAAAATTAAGGGGGTCGGATCATTTATAGCGCAGAAAAAAGTCGCATTTTTAAATTTTTAGAAAGAAGAATTTTCTTTGACGCACTTGTCTATTACCTGAAATATCTTTTGAATCACTTCGAAATCAAAGCTAGTATTTGTGTTTTGTATGTTTTTAGATAGTTTTGTAATAGATTCCGCAAAACTAAAAAATTTTTTCAATTTAAATGATCCGAATCCTTTAAGGTGTTATAATTTCATTTAATATTTGCAAAGTAGAGAGTCGCACCATCTTTTTCTAGCCTACCAAAACCAATTGTTAAGTAATTTAGTCAAAGTTTGTTATGTTTCACCATCACATGGACGACAATCTTCATCTGTTATTTTAAATCGCTTCGAGCACTATTTGCGGTAGTTGCTGGTTGTTTCTTTTTCGAATTTGCTCTGCCAGTTTGCTTCAACTTCTCGACGGATTTAAAATTTCGCATAACTCAACACAATAAGGCTTGACGCTTGTTTAGCACAATAGTCATAGTATACGGAATCGTTGACATCTAGAGATATCCGAACGGTGTATACCCTCCATTCCCGCTTAAACAAGGTTAGAGTCGCATCGGCGCATGGCGCACCTATACAATTTTTTTTATTTGATACTTCTTGGGCCAGACTTTATTCAATTAAACTTTGTAATAAGGAGCTCCTTATTACAAAATTTTTTTATTTTCATATGCAGTTTTTGTTAAGTATCGATTTTTAAATATTTAGCTTCATGCAAAAACGTGAGTTTGAAATATCAAAATAACTGGAGTAAGTGTTGAAATCCTGGCATAAACTACAGAGTGATTCGTTTAAGTCCAAATTTTTTCATGCAAGGCTTTAGAAAAAGAGGCCGGAAATGCTAAACTTTCACAGCGACTAGCAACTGTAGGAAGATTAATGAGTTTCAAACGACTGAGAATCCCAACGAAAATTTCTTACAGCATAAAGCAGAAATTGTTTTTGAATTGACTCTATTCAGTCGGAATGAACTTGTTAGCGCGGGTTCCAAACCATGAAACCATACTCTAGTATTGGTCGCACCAACGTTGTAAAAAAAGAGCCTCCTTAATGTAAGGGTCATTGTATTATTTTTATCATCGTTTTACAAACGCTTTGTTGACTGTAATGTTGAGGTGAGTAAATACCTTTCATCAAAAGTGTTAAATGATTTAAAAGTTTTCCATCATCCGTATACAATTAAATTTTAGAATACTTAACCACAAAATACATGTCGTTTATATAAAGTAATAAGAGAGTCAGACCATGGTGACTGCTTTGTGGAACCCCTGAAAATGAAGAAGATTAGGTTGAAAACCAATAAGATGGAGTTTATGGATAAGTATGGGAGTGACTTACTCTGTCGAATATTTTACTAAAATCGATGTATGTAACATCGGTATGCATAATTTCTCTAAACCCGTTTGATACATGAGTAGATAACTCAAGTAAGTTTGTAATAACTAGTCGATTTTCTTTTAGAGAGCCCATTTTGCGTACTGGAAATTGTAGCTGATATGGAATACAATATACGGTCAACAACAATAGCTTCAAATAGTTTTGGAATGCAGCATTTTTTATTTAACTGAAAGTAACTGTGTCAGAGAATTTGGTACTTAATGTAGTCAGTGTGTAAACCAGCTATTTTATACAATTTAAAAGATTGCGACTTTTTGTTTTTTAAGTCTCTAAAATGTTTTGTAAACCAAAATACACATTCACTACAATGCTGGACAATAAACTCAATATCCTCTGAATACATCGGCCACGATAAAAAACGCGAGGTCGTGAGCTACTTGATTTATCATCATAATTTCCAAAATTAATTTCGTAATTTCAAGCAATTGACATACAAGCTCATTTGATGGATGGTCTCTTGAATGTTTTCTAAAATGTTGACATTTACTTAAACACACTTGTTGGCTTTACCCCATTTATAGCGACCTTTTGTTGCGAGTACTAAAGGTGTTTCTTAAATTTGTACGGAACCGGATGTGACCTGAAATTCATTGGGGCAGAATTGGTTGTGTAAATAATACATTCGCATACTTAATATGATGCTAGTGAGTTGAAAAGATAAATTTAACATTTTTACTCCCTTGACCTTACACTCGAAATGTGTACAGAGAAGCTTCTTTGGCTCAATGTAGTGCACTTATTACAGCGAGTGCCAGTGTCAAAGTTCAAAGTTCAAAATACATAAATGTATACATATGAATGTACAATATTCACAAATTGCAGCACAAACACATATTGATACATTTGGACAATTTATTGATCCACGAGTTATTTGAATGTATTTTCAATTAAAACATCGTTAATTTTCTAACAAACACCCTTAAAAACAAGTATAACACATTTATCAAAATTTCATCGAAATTTCGAATTTCTATAAAAATTTTTTTGGATATTTTTTTAGGGTGTGCATATATGTACATATTCAATTTTAGTACAACAAAGTTTGTAGTGGCTACGACACTTTTTTTTTACTGTTTTGCGTTATATGGAGGAAACTGTCTGTAAAAAATTGTCTGAAATCAGCGTTAACTTGTAGATACTTGAAACTAGCACTTTCTCAGACTAAAATTGAATGAGCCAAAAAACTGCATACTCAAAAAAATTCTAAAATTTTTGTTTAAAAAGTTCGAAATTTTGATGAAATTTTTTAAATCATTGTACATTTTGTAAATAATTTAAAAGATCGGTGCTTATGGGTTTCCCTAGATAATGGACCATAATTTACTTGAAAAATTATTTTAATTATTAATAAGAAAAATAAAGTCCCAAATTTTTAATTATGTGGTTGTGCTATAGATTGTGGACAGAGTATAAACTCTGCCCTGAATTCGATCTACAGCATTTCATGTCAGAATGGGAATATTTGTATATACATATGTATCAGTTTATATTACGTATTTCCTCGAGTATAAAAAATATTTTAATTGTATTAACATATTACTTTTTATATACATACTCGCAGATATCTTAAATGAACTTTGAAAAGACATCCCAACAAAATCAATACAATTTCATCCGACGCTTATAAAATATACGTAATAAAGGCAGAACTAAGTAACCGAGTAAAGTAAATGCGCAACAACCTTCAGAATATAAAAAACAGCAACAATATCAGAATAAAAGTTTATAATCCCAAGAATGTTTATCAAATTTGACATTTCCAATTTTACGCACATAAATACGTTTAGCGTAAACGACAACAGATGCTATCACCTGTTAAGTTTTCTCGTATTTAGTATACATTCCTTTATCGCCATTTTCTTTTTTAACATTCTTCTAAAATTTCAAGTGCATATATTTACATATATGTTTGTATGTACGTTGGTTTAACATATACATACAAGTACTATATACATTTGTTATATAATTTTGTTTACTAATATACAGAGCAATGACGTCTGTTGTGTAGAGTTTCGTTTTGTGTAGAGAAAAAAGTTGAGCGTGCGCGAGAGCAAAGAAAAACGCAAAACAAAAATATTTTTGGTAAATCGAGTAGGAGCAAAAGGACAAGCAATTTGTTGTGTATGTGTATGATTTCATTTCTCGCTCAATTTCCTTAAACTCTCAAGAACAGAGAGAAATCAGCTGCTTTTTGCGAACAGGGAAATGTGTTGTTTTTTTTTTGTTATATTTCTTCAGCATTCAATAGATACAAACTATACTCTCTCTTTTTAAAGTTGGAATTTTTATACATTTTCGATGTCGAAAACGCTCATTAACCCAGCATTGAAAATTCGTAGTTATTGTAAAATAGTCAATCAAACTTAAATAAATGGTAGCATCTTTTCACCTAACTACGCCACAGTATTTTGCATTCAATGTTATTCTTCAATGTTTATGAGGATTTACCGCAGATCCACGCTAATTTTTTAATAAGCGAACCGTCGTTTGTACTCTCATTTTTCGGAGTTAGTTTAATTAAAAAAAAATTTTTTTAAATCTTACAATATAAGAAGTTTAATATTTTAAAAAATCGATACATTACCTGGGAGTTACCTTATAATAAAAAATTATACATACTAAACTTTTTAATGGTTTATAGAATTAGACTCTCTTTATAATAACGCTTTTAATTTAATTTTCGTACTCTCTCGTTTTATTTATAGTGATATTGTCTCATTTTTAAAATATGTACTGAGAATAGGAAGAGGAATTATATTGTAAAATAAATTTAAATTTCTGATCAAAAATGCCTTTAATTAATTTGAATTTTATTTTTATATAAAACAAAGTCGGTATAGTAACACTCTTTATGACTCGAGCACGATTGAACTAATTTTCATGATCAATGGTTTGTTGAATTGATCTGCGTTACGAAAAGCAAATATATACTCTGCTCACAATTTATAGCACAACCACATTATGACACCTACATACATATTGACAGATTTGGGCACGTTATTTTTCTTCTAATTAATTAAATATCTTTTCCAAGTTAAATATGTTCATTTAACAAATTTCATCAAAATTTCAAGATTTAAAAAAAAAAGTTTTTTGACTTTTTTTGAGAATGCAAGTTTTTCGCTCTTTCAATTTTAGTGCGAGAAAATGCAAATGTCAATTGCCTACGTGTCATCACTAATTTTCGACAATTTCTTTTAATGTCAGTTTCCTCCATACAACACAAAACCTCGATTATTTTTTATATGAAAGGAATTGCGAAAGGGTGTCAGTAAACATTTTTTCAAAAATCAATGGTAATTCGTAGCTAATAGATAATTGGACCTTGTTGTACTAAAATAGAATAAGAAAATCTAAAATTTATTTTTATTCGAAAAAAAATATTGTTAGCTGAAAAGAAAATGTAAAAACTTAAAAATAATTATTCATGTGTAAACCTTACCACTTACAAATTAGTAGAGAAAAATTATACCTTGCACGAAATCAGTGGCCCTGTTGTATATTCATTAATTACGACTGTATATTCATCTCCATACATTTATTTGTGGCAAATATTTTGTTTCCATTTGCGTTCGTTTGCATATTAAGTTCCAGACCGCCTTCCAACTTATCAACATCCTACTTTGGCCTGCGGCTGCGATAAACATACCAAAAGCAAAATGCAATCCGAACCGAGCAACTGATTTAACAAACTTGGCCGGTCAGTCTTGGTAAACATTCGCAGCCACTAAGGTAAGGCAGTGGTGGTGGTGCTGGTAACTCGTTGGTTTAACTTACATACATGCACACATATTTACGCATGAATGAATTTAATAGCGCGATCACATCTGCATACTATATGTATGTGTACACATACATACATACATACACCTACATAAATATATAATCACACTATTGCATATGACGCTGGTCTGGCCCGCCATATCGACGTCTACATACTCGTTAGTATGTCAGCGCTAAATATTTGAAATGGAAATGCCAGCTTAGAAAGCGTACGTTTTGATTTTCGATTTCAAGCCAAATGCTCAATGCCAAAATTTCACAACAACAATAACAGCAGCAAAGCATAACAATAGCAGCGACTTAATCACGGACGCAAAACGCAAAGAGGCGGTCATAGACGTTATCCTCGCAGTTAACCGGTCAACCAAGTAAACGCCCGTTAAGCTCGTTATATTACGGCTGTCAATTATACGCGGCGTAATGTTGAAAAGGATTAGGCACGACGAACCATTGTAATGCGGTTGGCGCAACAGCAGGACTGTTAATAGTGCAATTGTAGACAGGCAGGCAATGTGCGCCAAAGAAAGGTATGCATGGAGTAAATGGCCTGCCAAGATGTCAAGTCGACTCGCTGATGGCTTCTTAGAGCTAACTAAGCAGCTCAGTAAGTGCAAATACTATAATAGCTTGTTGCAAATCCACAGCGAAGCGGTTAAAAGATATCTGTATAGGTTTGTATTTCACTACAGTTGCGCTCACAGTTGTGTATGTACAGTGGCGTTCATGAAAATAGTACAACAAAACCAACTCTACTGTTCTTGAGAAACTTAATTGGTCAATCTATTTATAAAAATAATTACTCAAAATATAGTACGATAAGCAAAACAATTCGTTTGAATTCAAAGTTGCTTCACAAAAAAACTTCAAAACTGTTTCCTCAAATTTTCAAATCTTTAAAGTACGCAATTTTGTAGTCCATTTAATTTAGTATAATTAGGGTACTCACAGTTCCACCATATAAATAATCTGTGTCAACTTTAGAAATATACCATAGTTGTAGTGTGTGTGCACCCCTTTATGAATTTCTAGTTGAAAGTTCGTCATTGCCATATTTCGAAATGCCTGGTAATCACAACGAAAAAATCCCTCGCCAAAGTGGAAAATATAATTTTTTAAATGCGTTATGCTTTAAGAGTTTGGTGCACATAACAGTTCAAGATTCGAGTTAGTTAATTTTCCAATTTTCCAAGCACTTTCCTTCACCTTTGACTTGCAGGCAGTGAAGATGAGAACGATGATGCGCTATGGCACCGAAATCAAACTGGCAGAAGGTCCTTTAAGGGCCTCGAGTTCTAATTTTCTCGAAAAGAAAACAGTACTTGATCAACTCCGAGGAAGAGTTTGCTTAACCAGAAAAAACAAAGAGTTAAGAACTGCTGTAGCTGACTTTGTAAGCATTAAACACTAGCCATTATAAAAAAAAAGAATTTGTATTGCAAAAAGGCACATTTTCACTGCATACTTTAATTTTTAAATGTCTACTTCTTTACATAAATATTTCGTTTTCTGCTTTTTTCATATGTTTCACATTTTTAAATTTTATTTAAATTTCTGTCTTCTCTTTTATTACATTTAAACATTTTTTATAAACATACGTGCCAGTATTTCACATTTTTTCTGATTACCGCTACACATCAACAGAGATTTCATTACGGCTAAGCTCTCCAAATCACTTACTATTTTCTCCTTCCCGTATTTTATCCAAAAATAATAACATAAATACAAATAAAATATCCTCCTGCTTAAACAGAATAAGGAACATTGAAAAACAATTCGACATACCACTGTACTTTACGCCACACGAAGAACAAAAATCATCATATTGAAGAGTCAGACACATAGCTATAAACACAGAACTAGCCGCTTTAGAATTAATGGAAAATCGCCCAGATTTTAAATTTTTATACACCGACGGTTCAAAAATGATTTCTTAATCCAGTTATAGCATAATTTAAGTACGAAGTATAATTAAAGTTGAACATCTCCTTCTCAATAGTTTCAACTTCGCTGCCGAATTTATAGCCATATACGAAGTAACCAAAGACGCCAAAAAGCTACCGCATAAATTTGTAATATGCACCGACTCACTCGACTTCTATACGAAATCAATTCGCAGCACTTTACTTGAAAACCCAAACATGTTAAAACTGATCTGGTAATGAACATGCCGATGCCCAAAACTACCAGGAAATAATCAACAACTTATCCCAATGGTATTTATATATATCAAAAACCCCTAAAACAACTGACGACTACCTTAAAATTAACACCATCTTCCTAACTAGAAGAGATCAAACAAAAATTATAATACTACGGCTAGAACACAATAGAATTACACATAAACATCTAATTGACAAACATCTATCTAATACTCAACAAAAACTCGACACATGCACTTTATTTCATACCCACCGGCAGTCACTCACCAATGTAATACCCTCTGACCTCCAAAACAAAGCCCTCACCTAAGAACTTAACAACATTAATCAGTTACTTGAAGTATTGCAACATATACAATGAATTATAAACCAACCATTTAACTAATGTAAATGAAATCTACTACTCATTCACAGAACATACTACACATACTAAAATTAGCTTAAGGCCATAGACGCCATAGCTCCGGTTCATTATATATGTACATATATCGTACTATAATTTAGTTATATATAGCTCCAATATCATTAAAAAAAATATTTCTTTAACTAAAGATTTATATTTTTTCATGTTTTTGATTCCACTTCTTTATTTTTATTTTTTATTAGTTTTCTCATTTTTTTATTTATTGATATTTATTTATAAATATTTTTACATTTTTTACATTTGAATTTTGAATTTTGAATTTTTCTTTCTCTACACGCTCGTCCATATCTATTTTTTTTGCAATTTTTTTTTCGATTCCATTTCTAATAATTATAATTTAAGTTTTTCGTAATATGCATTTTTTTCTCTTTCTAAATTAAATTCTTGGTCCTTCAGCAAAAGCACCTTTCCCTGAATTCTTTGTCTGCAACTAGCTTTTCCATTTTTTACTCCACCAAGCTGAAGTGTATTTCAAGTAAGTTCTGCAAGTGCTGTGCGTGAATATATGTATATCCCTGTACGCGGGACTTGTGAAGTTTGCGTTGTAGTAGGCGTAGTAAATGTTAATGGAGCGCTTTCTTCGGCGACGTCATTAAACGCAGCTGGTCTTGGTGAGGTGCCTTCTGTTGGGGCAAAGATAACGTTTTGTGTTCATATTCCAAAGTGTTGCTGTCTGTTGTATCAAGTACAAAAACATTTGCCTTATATTCCCTATAACAGATGCTAACATTTATGGTAAGTAAGAAATTCTTCTCAAAGTCTAAAACAATTTTCCTTAATATTGAAACCTATCTCTGTTCGTCTTCTCGCATAATTTCAGTCCCAGCCTTGATGTAGGTTTTCCTCAGAATTTTGACCTTGCAGCGTTCAAATTAAAATACGCTTACTAAACATCTGAGAAATAAACTTAGTTCCCCTCGAATATGTCGGCTTCCATTTTTCGTTGCAAATTAGAGTCAGCTGTTCGGTGATGCCAGTTCAACACAAAAGCTTAGCAGATGCTAAAGCAAGGCAACTTTATATTTAAGTACCTTAAGTGGTATCGCTGATATTTAATCGAAACAAAAGCAAACAATGAAACCACAGGTGGCTAAATGTTTTAAAATTAATAAATAGCAAACTTAACTCAACAGATAATACGAAACAGTGAGTACCCTAAATAAAGTGTAAGTTTCAAGTTGCTACTTTTTTTTTTGCTGCTGCGCTTTTTCTTTGATAAAAAATTTAATTTTGCTCAATCGTTACATACATATATGGAGTTGCTTAATCTTGCAGCACTCTCGAACAAACAAATATCTCAAAAAAAGTAGCACTAATTTTCAATTTTTACTAAAAAAAATGTGCCTAGTTGGTTACTTTTTTTTAAACTTAATTAAAAATTAAAAGTTCGAGCAAACATTTTTTAAATTTCAATGCTATTTCTTTGAACGCCACTGTAGTATGTACATGTAAATGTTTTTTGGCTGTGCGCGGACAGAGTGAGAGATGAAGTTACTATTCGGTCGACTCGATTCACAGTTTATTCACGCCCATTTTCACAAAAGCGTTAATCATTCATTTAATGTAATTCTTATAATGAGACTTGCACGCGCCAGATAAGTGGAATTAGGAACACTTTATCCCTTCCATTTGCTTAGTTTCAAAGCTTCATATGCAAAAAAAAAAAACCTTCTGCCCAAATACTTTTTTTTAGAACTAAACTGTGTGTTCAGTAATTTGGAATCAATTTATTAAAGTTTATACTTTTGGAATTGAATGTGTTAAAAAAGAAAAATTGTATTTTTATATATGAATTGCACATAAATTTATCTAATACATTTTTCTTAGTTAGCAAGTATTGCACTCCGCAAAATAGTGATAAAGTTCAAGTGTGTGATTTTTTAGTTTGGAGTTCGCGTCAAATAAACTCTCTACATAGAATTTTACTTTAAAGAAAACACTTTCACTCGCCTAAACAACCTCAATTAACTTGCCACTATTTGGCCGAGATATTTGAAAATTTCGTTAGTCCAACACTTACAAATGCCAATTATAAATGTTTAAGCCAACACATGTTGCTCTAAATCCTTACTTATTAATAGCTGTTACTTATAACGCCCCATTTCCACCCATTTGGAATATAAAATGCTACAATAAAAACGTATTGATGCAACAATAGGTCACAGCTACACCTACTGCGCTAGCCAAATGATCGGCCTATACGGCTCCTAATTGTGGGCAGTGTCCACTTAAATGGCATGTTTTTTACTTTATAACGACGTTTAACAAGGCATCCATCTTGCGTGACAGGTCATTCATGTTGCCGCCTGGCCAAGTTGGCCCAGTCATGTTAAGCCAAGCGAAAAAAAGCAAAACTGTACGTTGAATCAAGGCACAAATACACACATACATACACACGTATTTACATACCTACATACTTACATACTTACATAGCTGGCAAGCAGAGTATTTTGCCTTGGTCGGCGGTTGTGGATAAGCAACCTGCCAAGAATGTAAAATTTGTTCGTTGTTTTAGGATTAGTGTGTTGGCACGCAATTTAAACTTATTCATGCCATTTGTGTAAGACGCTAAAGTTTACAGAAGCCATACTCAGGTACCTACTTAGAGCCAAGTTTAAAGCATTGACGTTACAATGTACACAGTTGCTAAATAGCTTTACCAAAGTAAGAGTTGCGCAGTAGGTGTTGCGCAAACATATATACTCGCTTTTAATGCGATTCGAACTCATACCATTGTGAATATTTGTTTCTTATTTAATTTGTTGTAAATTATAAATGTAGCCACATGAATTCAGGTCAGAAATTTTTGAGGTCGCTGAATTTAAATCTTACATTTAAATACCACTGAATCAAAATATAATAACTTCTTTTTTTTTTTGGTTATAAGGGTAGACCTGCAATGGTACGGAATGACAGGAGTTTAAATTGATCCTTAAAATGTCAGGTTGTCTTGTGATTTATATTCCTTTGCATTCATAGGAAAATTAAATTTTCTCATTTTGACATTAAATAGAGTGGAGTCAGTTCGAATTAGTTTAAAATTTTTTTTGTCAGCATGCAATTTCAAGCTTTGCAACGACAGGGCAAAAATGTTGAATGTGTCCCCTTATACATATAAATTATAACTTGCACAAACCAAATTACTTCATAATTAAAAAGAGATTTAGTACTTGCTAATTCAGTTTATATTATTTTGAATTATACAAAGCGATGTTTTTTTTTTTAATTCATGTCCGTCTGTCCGTCTGACCGTCTGACCGTCTGTTTGAACACAAACTAGTCCATCAGTTTTTGAGCTATTTAAATGAAACTTGGCAGTCTGGTGCCTTTTTATAATTTATTAGACATTTGTTGGAATCGGCCAGATCGGACGACTATATATGGGAATATCGAATAAAGACAGCATTTTTTACTTGTTTTTTTTTCTTATTTAATAAAAAAATGTTCTCCTTATGTACGTACAAATATTTTTTAATTGTCTATGCAACTAATCTTTGCAAATAACTTTGTTGTTCATATTTAAATAAATATTAAATATGCTCATTTCAATCGCACTGAAAGGACCACAAACAATCAGCTATCTTACTGTCATTCAGGAAGATTGAAATACACAGATAATGAGGACCATTTTCTAGATCTTAGTATGCCATGCATAGTCATTTGCTTATTAAAAATTTTAAAATTAAAATTTAAAAATGTGTTCGGCATTCAAAGATCCAGCAGTCATCTGAAACACTTATACTAAACTTACTAATATACTTTTTACTATACGTGTTAGCTAACTAAAAACTGTTAATAAATTTAATGTCATAGACTTCCTTATTGCATAAGGTAATTGCCGCTGTGGTCGAGTTTTTAGCGGTGCGTGCTATAACTTGATATGCCGGTGAGTTCAAGGATCGAATCTCAGTCAGGGCAAGCCAAATCTTAATCATAGATCACCCCTCGGCAGGCAATGGCAAACATCCGAGGGTATTTCAGCCATGAAAAAGCTTCTCATTAAATACATCTGCCATTCGGAGTCGGCACAAAATTGTAGGTCTCTCCATTTGTGGTATAACATAAAGACGCACTCCAAAATTAGTAGGCCAAGCATTGAGCTATATAGTGTAAGCGCCAAAAAAAAATATAAAAAAAATTGCTAATCAAGTTCGTGTCAAGTATCACAATGACAGACAGACTATCAGAAAATATAGATATGTTAGTTTATTGCTAACAATTCTTCTGTCAACGAAGTGAATCTTTCTTGCAGCTTGTACAGAAAAGACTTCGCATATTTTGTCAGAGAAAAAAACCTTTTTCAGTTAATTATGGTTTTAGTTCAGTGAAAAGTGTGACTAATTGATCTTTCGAAAATTTTGCCTTAATCTCGCAAGATAACATTTTATAAACTATGTATCATATTCGATGGAGTTTTATTCTCACTATTTACTTTCTACTACCATATACGCTCCCAAATTCATCAGATTCATTTCTCAATAAAAATGGATTGCTGCTTTTGTCTTCAAGAGGAAGTTCCATTAGCATTAACTACACTAAGTGTCATATACTTTAATGGAATGGAATGGAACAGTCAAAGCCCTTCGAATCACGTATTCGTATCTTGCACTTCCAGGGCTAAGAATAAAGTACAACTTTGTTTTATTTTCTATTCAATACTTGCACAATACATGCATACAAAGTAATTAGGAGAGCTAAATCAAGTGTGAAATTTTATGTTCCAGTTTTACTTCATCAAAATCTCTAAAACGGGCATGGCAACATTAAAAGCTTTTAAAGGATTTTTAATATTCCTTCTTACTATTCGAGAGTATGAGATAAACGAGGTAAAATTTTAGAAGACTAGGATCTGCAATTATATTTATGACTTTAACGCAAAATGTTAGAGTAGTACTTCCAAAGGAGTTACACACTTAATTTAAAAAGAGTATATTAAAGAAGTTAAAGTTTATCTGACACAAGGACCTTTATATAATTCGTAACTTAATTTTTATATAAGATTATATCTATAAGAATTCGCATATGCAGACCTACGAAGTGTAAGGTTTTGTTAGTTTTTGTTTTTTTAATTTTTATTTCTGTATGCAATGTGAACAGTTTGTAAAACCAAAAATTGCATTGCATGCGCAAAAGCCATACCATGAAGCAACGTTGTGCATTCCACTTTAATTCGCTTTAGCGAGAATAGCTGTCATGTCTGCCGCTTACACTTTGCAATACAGTGCTGACGTGCAACATGTGGAAAGTCGTAAATCAACTGGACGCTGAAAAATATGTAGATACATTTTCACATACACGTTTGCATGTGTGTATGTATATACATACATATATGCCAGAAAATTGAATTTGAACTGAAAATTTTTACATGAAATACAGACACATTTGTATTTTGTATTTAGATAGACAAAGGACGAAAGAATACAGAAAGAGCCAATGTTTGTGGTAATACTGTTAGCGAAGATTCTCACCAAAGCAGTCAACGCCGCGCCGTAGTAAGAAAAATAAAGAACGAAGATTCTTTCCTCGTAGTGTTAGATATATCTCGGCTTAATTTAGTACAACTTGCATAAAAAAAAAATTGGATCAAACTGTATTCTAGTATCAATCAAGAAATATCAAATCTAGCAGTTTCGTTTCCTTAGGGAAAACCTAGTCGACTGTTCGGAAAATTATCTCCTCAAACGTTGACAACACCTGAAAACGAAACGCTGTTTACGATTTACGAATATGCACTTGGAACGTCGGCACTCTCTATAAGGAAGCTGCTTAATTCCAACTACTGAATATCATCCATGAATATATAGAGCTGAAATCACATTAGAACAAAAGATCCGATAAACTGGGCATCGATGTAAAAAGTATGCACCAGGCGATACCTACTGCCATCGTAACGCGCACAAAAAATTTGGTTGCGTGTTTTAGTACCAGATCGAGGCATCCAAAAAGCGACTTGTGGGCTACTTGTTAAAAGAACGAAGAATTAAATTGATTACATTGTGATAGATACGCTTCAAATGTGTTTACGGTCCGTCCTAACCGAAAAGCTTGCATCAACTCGATTCAATACTTTGTGGCAACTAAGTTCCGTAAGCTTCTCTCTACACGGCAGAACGTACATCAAGCAGCGCTCCAATAGTTTGGCGTCAATCGCAACGGTAAGCTGAGAATTTTCATATGGCTACCGAAAAATTGGTCGCTTACAACCAACCAAGCAACACACAGCAAACAAATTCACCCTGCAGCGTATATTATTATCGAGCAATATAGCCCGAGGAAGAGGGTATAGAAATGTATTTTCAGGTGCAGGAAACGAGAGGTGAGAAGACATGCGTGCGAAAGAGCTGATATACTGAAATCCGATCTGAAAGTTGGCTCATCCAAAGTTGGGGATATAACCTGGGATCTGCTAGCAGTTGTTAAAAGCATGTGTGAGATATAGAAGTAATACTCTTTAGTGATTTTTAATACCAACTTTGGTAGCGCGTTTAAAGAGCAGAAGCCGATATCAATATTAGGGGATGATGTGAACCCCCATCCGAGCAAGACGAGGTAATAACAGCAGGAAGGTGGTGCCTTTAGAATAGCAGCGCGCCCAAGGCCAACGGAGGTGCTTAACACCGTCTACAAAGAACTGACTGACAAGATCACCCAAATTTCGATCAAAAACCATTGGTTTCGATTGTGGTTCAAAGCTGCCAGGGAACCGTTGATGTGTCTATTGCGCGAGTAGATTTTGATCCAATATGAATATAGCCCAAACCAAGCCTACGGCTACTCTAGTAAGTTAGAGTATTGTGGTTGTACTTTGTTCAAATTATCTTTCACATCCAAAAAGACAGCGATAGCGTTTAGTTTTTTTTTTTTGGCTCCATAGCTTCAAGCGCACGTACTAAATATAAAGATTTAGATAAAACTTTTCGCAAAATAATCAATTATTCGCCACTTTAAAGAACTTTCTGAAGTCTTAAGAAGAAAATTGAAAAAGAAATAATTCAAAGATCACGTACGTCGAGTAAATTCCATTCCAGAAGGTAAAGCAAATTTTAAACAAACAAATAAAAATAAATCTCAAGTTCTTAATAGAAAACAAATTACCAGACGCATACACACATACGAGTACATATGTTGAAGTACACTCGTACGTATGTTATTTAAAGATGAAACAAATTTTCCACACCACCATAGAACAAGACACATTAACTGGTTATTGGGGGTCATGAGCCGGCTGAAACATTTTTCGTTAAATGTATATTGGCCACTGACGCACCCAGAAAACAATACACAAACAGTTCAATAGCCTTTGCCAATTTGACATAAAAGAGAAAAATAACGAGGGCACATGGCTAAACGCATGCAGAACGCAGAACTTGAAAAATGGATGAACAAGGATATAACGCCAACTCTTTTGGTGCGTTTGTGTGAGTGTGTTGCATGGTGCTGTCGAATTTGATTTATGTTTGCCTATGGAATGGGATCAAGGTGAGCTCATAATTATACGCTAGCTGCAGCTTGAATCAGGGTAGCCACTTAGAGCGAAAAACAAAATATATAATCTTCCATAAAGCTGGCCTTGAGCTCAATAAAATTGTAAAATATTATAATGAAAACCTTTCGAAAAAAAAAACGAAAACGAAACTAAAAATTAAAAATATATTTACTCAAATAGGATGATACAAACAACACACTAATTTTCATCCGGAAGAGTAAAATGATGCGATCATAGTTTGCCAATGCGAAGAAAATTCTAAAATAAAATAATTAGTCACTGCTGAATTCTAAGTTTTATTTCATTGGTATGGAATCCCCTTATTCGGGAGTGAGCAGAGCAACAATCGATTAAGAACTTCAGTTTAGCTTATTTTCGTTCCACAAACACTTTTGTTCCAAACAAAACTCGAAAATTTGCCATTGCAAAGGAGTGAAATCCTAACTCTTTAGTGGCTCTACAACCGCATTAAGGCTTGGCATCTCTCCTTTATGAAATTATGGCAGTTACGCATACAAAGTAAAGATAGATCCTTCTACAGTTGGTCATTCAATTGCATTCGGTATGATAAGAGTAGTCGAGTGGGTAGCGGTGAGTGCTATAACTCGATATGCCGCTGAGTTCGAGGTTCGAATCTCAGTCCGGGCAAGCAAAATTTTAGTCAACGTTTTTTTTTCTAATAGCGAACACCCCTCGGCAGGCAAGGCAAACCTTCGAAGATACATGAAAAAGTTTCTCAAAAAATACATCTGTCGGTCGGAGTCGGCACAAAGCTGTAGGTGCCTCCAATTATGGTATAAGAGAAAGATGCACACCATAAAATGTAGGAGAAGTTCGGCCAAACACTCAACTATATAGTGTAAACGCAAAATTATTATATTATTTTTATTATATTATTATTATTATTATGATAGAAGATTTGATGGGTACGATTTCGGTTCACCCAGAAAAGGCCTTCCAAAGCAAATGCAATAAGGTCGAGCTGATAAAACCTATAAACCTGCTTAGTAATGGTCTGCCAAAGTATTTAGCACCTGATGGCAACAAATATTAATATCCTCCTTATAAACCGGAAAATGCTGCCCAGACTTCTCTGAATCATCTTGCTTTTGCTAGATTTTCATTTTCTGACTTCAACTATTTTTGCTTCCATTGTGTCTTAAAATCATCCATGGAAAATTTTATAATAAGACATTTTTTTTTTTTGGTGTTTTCTAACTATTATCTTATTTTTTAAAGAATTATACATCAATAAAAACTTTTGTTCATGAACTTCTCCAATAAAAGCTAAAAATAATTTGGTAAACAGGTTGCTGCTATGCAAGTGTTTGACTGGGGCTGAATTAGTTTGGCCCGTGCCGCGGTTGGTAGATGACTTGCGGAGCTCACTTGACAAGTAGCAAAGGCACTTTGGCCAACAATGAACGAATATAGATACTTAGGACAATATCTTTCCTCAATCTGAGAAGACGGGTACTTCTAATGGGGCACTATTTGTTAGACATACGCGCAGCCAGAACGATCATTGTGGAAGCTGTGGAGACACGTAGGAGGAAGAGACTACCATACAAAGAGCCAGAGCACTAAGTAATAATTTATTCAATGAGCTCGAAGACCTTAGATTAGTGGAGATGAGGGACCCGATGATGTGTTTGCATATCACGAATAGGTTTTTTCATAAAAGAGGGATAAACAATACTCCGTACGACAGTTTACCATAAATGGTCGTAAGCCGCAGTGACTCCAAATAGGGATTGTCTTTCAATCTAACCCAACCTTACTTCGACCATTGTCTGGCAATCGTTTATAATGTGCTCGGACCGAAAATCGTAAATTTTATTGATGAAGTTTGCGTGCAGGGCGATTTTTTTAAAGCACTCGAGGGGTAGGCACAAAAAGGTCAACGAATTTGATGAATTAAAATGTATTTGAAAGAATTTTAATCATAATGGCAGCAAGAAGTCAAGAGAACGAAATAAAGAAAATGTGTGGAAATTAAAAACGACCAAGGTGGCAGCATGGTCGCAACACAAACATATACAGACATATAGAACAAAATGTGGAGCAGCAAGCTAGCCAACCGGTGCGTTTCGAATGTAAAGTTTATGCGGCGAACAAAGTGCCGCACATATTTTACCTACATACACATGCACTACGAGTATGTAGTAAATGTGTGTGTGTTGGAAAAATATTCCTTCAACCTAAACGAGCTAGTGAACTGAAGAATGAGCCTGCGTAAAAGTGCAAAAGAAGCAATCCATTCGAATGTACATTTACCATATGTAAGTATGTATGTATGTATGTATATGTTTAGGTATATGTACGAGTATATGTATACAATTTACTTTAACTGAATGCAAAAGTTATTCAAACTGGAATCGACACTTAATAAAAATCAAAGTTATCGCCTGTATAAAAACAAAATTAAAAAGTAAGCAAATTTGATTCATCCGTCTTAACCGTTGATAACCCTTACGATTTATTCAGCTGATGCGGCGACTGAACGAATATTGAATGCTGCACAGTTGTAGCTGGCACAGGACACAGGCTTCTTATTCAGCAGGTGTTTGCTAAATTTTAGTCGGGTTAGCATGCTTTCGTGCTTTAAACATAATTTATGGCTTTTTTGTGAGCTGAAGAAAAAAACAATTTAAAAAAAAATTGTATATAAACAAAGCACAAGAAAGTGCTGAAGCTGTCGGTTTGCATGTAACCTCCATGTAGGGTATGGAGAGCGGAACGTACGTCTGTCAAATCTGTTTAAGTGATTTTCTTTTAAACTTTATTTTATTAAGTATTTATTAACGGCGCTTCGAAAAGATGTGGGTCAATAGATTAAGTGAGGTGGGTTTTGCTTATTGCTACCATCTGTTGACCGCTTTAGTGCTTTGCCTGCCAAAGCCCGTAGGAATTTTTCATTTTGGTATGTTAGTAGGTGATAGATAATGTATATTGGTAAGTTTTGTTAAACAATTTTTTTTTTTTGATATCCGAAAGTATAAGTACTCTTGATAAATTATGATGCACATATATTTAATTCATACTTCTTTTGACAATATGCTAAGAAGAAAATTTCAGAAACTTCCTAAAACTCCTTTCGAGTCGGTAACAAGTAAAGTAGTTAAACTTAAAAAATAAATAAAGGAAAGTATTTACTTCATATAATAACTTTTTTTAGAACAAATGAAAGTGTATTTTTTCGTTGCAATAAATATGTATTATTTTAAACTAAATAATTTGAAATTGATACTTCTTCAATAACACGTATTTCCCTTCATATTATCTTTTTCACAAACTTAAAAGATCCGGAAAGCCTAAAAAAATACAAAAAAAAAATGTTTATTTTATTTATGTACGTAAAAATCAAACTGTTCGAATAAAATAGTATAATCATATCACTTTTTATGTTTTACACATCTGCACATACTCAAAAGGATAATAAAACAAAAGCAAAACATGCCGGAGCAAAATAAACTTCGCTGTAAGTTTATAAAAGTAACGATGCATTTTTCTAAGGAACGATTTTTACAAGATTTTATTATGAAAATTAAAATTTCTAATAACTAAACTAAAAAAACACTGTCTTTATTTATTTATACGCCATGACACAAGCATTAGCTGCTGCGTATGAGTAATATCAGTGGGTTGTCAAATTTCTATTTAAAGGATTTCATAAAGAAGAGTAAAAAACTACACAAAAAATATTTTCCACTACCGCATCTTTTATTACAATTACGCTTGCTTTGGAAAGCTTTGCGTGGAAAGAATTAAAATTAAAAAAAAAAATCGAATAAACTAACTAAAATTTTAATTGTAATCTGTGTAACTGAAAACTCTACTCAGTTGGCAGGGAAACTCTGGCCAGTTTTCCATTGTAGATTTTCATAAAATTTTTATTGGTTATTTGAGATTTCGAATAAATATAAAAATCGTTTAAATGAAACTACATTTTTATGGCGAAGTTCGAAAAAAGTACACAAATTCGAATTAGTAACAATGCAACTAATATCGGTCTCAGATTTTATATTTTGTTTAATAAATAACATAAGAAATGTTTTTTTTGTTTTGGATTGCTAATTGGAAACCATTTTTAATTGCAACTGAAAAACTCAAAACTTTGTTATTTACCGGCTTTGACTGTAATTCCCGAAATCACTCTCCGCTGTCCAGAAAAGAAGAAAATCATAAAACTAATTGAGGAATTATCTTTAAAGATTTTGCTCAAAGACAACTTCTGCATAATGCAAAAGCATTATTTTTTTCCCGATGTCAAATAAATGAAAAGGCGAAACTCTACTTTATATTTTAAAATTTTTCGACAGGATTTCTTTATTAATTTGCGTTTAAAACAATTAGTTCTGAGCATAACTCATTACAAAAAGTAACTTACACATTGAAAATTGCAGTGTTTCATACCTTTAAAGATATATAATTTATGGAAACACTCTTTTAAAAAAAAAAAGCATGCAAATAAAACTAAAAAATCAACAATTGAAAAGTGTTTTCCTGCAAACAACTGAATTAGACTTACGCTTTTTTTCTATGCAGCATAATAGAAAGCAGAATTTTGTTTTATTTCCATATCAGCAAATGCACGTCCGAAATAAATGAAAATTTTATATTCTCTGAGCATCCCATTACAATTTTTCTTGCCCCACTTTCCTGTTCGGTTGGATGTAATAATTTATTAAAATTGGGGTTCAACGTTGAGGCAAAGCTTCACACTGCTGAATTTACAACATTTCGATTGTTGCGCTATTATTTTTTTATATTTTATGAAATAACAGACTTTTGGCAAGTTTGTATGTGTACAAATAAACGAATATACTCGTACATACAATTTTGAAGCCAGTAAACTGCATGAGGTTTCCCGCTTTTGTTCATCCACGCCCCGCAAACTGCGATGGTAAACGATGGATATGAAATGACTGAAGGTTGGATGTGGAATTTAGGTGATGTAGAATGTGATTGGCTTTTTGCAAGCAATATGTTTTTATAATTTCTAGTATTTTATTTTTGTTTTACTTTTATTGTTTAATCCTAAAATTTTGCAGTTTTATTTAATTTTTTTTTTTTTTGGTTTTTCTGAGCTTTGTTTTCAATCGATTTTCTGCTGCTGTTCAAAAATATTTTCGAACGCCAAGCTAAAGAAATATGTATGTGACTAGAAGAGCAAATGAAGAGCTCTTGTACGCCGATCACAGTCAATGTTTTATGCCACGTGAAGTAATCAGTCAGCAGTAAAACAAGTTCTCTATAGTCCAGTCTACTCAATGAGAAGAGAAAAAACTGAGTAGACGTTTTTTTTGTTCCTTTACAGCCTCGCAGTATCTGATTGTGCCTTCGATTGCCGAATCCAAGACCCCAAACATTAATGTCCAATTTTTTGCTTAACTTTTTTTTATATCAAATTGATTATTAAATAATACATTGCAATTTATTTAAAAAAAAAACAGCAATTTCCATCACCGTAACGGCAATTTATTTAGAAGAAAAATATTTTTAGCTAGGCTTGGCAATTGACACTATTATTGTTTTAAAAGTAATATTTAGTGAAAAAAACTTGAAAAATTACTATTTGCCCTCCACCTTTTTGATAGTGGAAATAAATTAAAATAGAAAGAAGTTATAGTACTACTTCGGAAATCACCACATTTTCTCATCAGGAGCCAAGAAGAAAGAAGTCTGATGAGGAAATGACGTGATTTCCGAAATAGTACTATAACTTCTAACGCTTTGAGTATTGTTGTTTTTTCCTATTAATTTTCCCAATAGACCGATCGGCCTTAAGCTCAAAAAATTATGGTAAATAAAATAGTTATATGGCCAAACAATAAGAAAAATATTTATTTATTTTTTACCAGCGCTTTAAATATAACGTATGGTCGAGTGTTTTTTATGAAAGAAATAACGGAACAGCGTCTGAAAAATTTTTTTTTTAAAGTTGTATACCTCGAAAATTTTTAAAGTGTTTTAAGCTCAAATGTTTGTTAAAATCAAAATAAGTTTTTTATAAACTCTCAAACTCCCATTTTTATGAATTTTATTAGAGAATAAATTGTATTTAAGTTTAAAAATATTATAAAAATAACAAAAAAAAATGGCATAACTAAAATTTATTTATTGAAAAATATTTCAATTTCATGTTTTTGTGGCAAACTTCTTCTTTTAATTCCACTTTCGCAGAGCTAGATTTTATTTGATGAATTTTGGAACGATTTTCCATCATCCCTCGTCAAGTTGGGTTTTAAACCAGTTTCGTTTTTCGTTTATATGATATTTTTTTGAAAGTTTTTTTTTGTGTGGACGCACGAACAAAATCTATTTTTATATGTAAGAAATTGTTCAACACCCTCGGCGAACAAAAAAACGTGAGAAATCAATTATACCTTTAAAATACTTGAATCCTTTACAATTATTACACTTAAATTAAATAAACTGCAGTACTACATAACGTTCCATAATACTGGTCTACAAAATTAAATTTTTTGTGTGCCTATTAATTAAATGCTATATTTTCATACTACTTTGGGGTTACTGAAAACGAAACAAACAAACACATAAGTATATTTTTGTATCTAATTCCAAAATAAGCATTTATAAAAATTTTGACCTCAAGTAAAGTGTTAGAGTACAAAATAGTTTTTTATAGAAAAACTGTATTTATTTATTTTAAAATTTTATTTTATTTTTTGCTTGTCGACTGTAATCGTTTTCAGAGTTATCTTCACTAAAGTTCCAGCAGTTGTGCGTGCACAAGCATTGATACATTTCATCGGCCTTGTCGATATATCTTAGTGAAATCGTTCACTATGTTCGTCACTTTCATCACCACAGTTAGAAGGAATAAAATTAAGATGAGTGTGAAGAAAATAAATGTTTAGCGATATATTGCAACCCAGCTGTTGATACTTTTGAAGGAGATTGTTTACAAGTGCAGTATAATTCTCACTGTTCATATTGCCTAAAAAAAAACAAGAACAACTGCGCTAAAATACTCCCGTACGTCTTTTTTCAAGCATGGTAAAATTGAAAAAGTTTAGTCCTTTAAAATCTCTCTTATTTCATGGCCGATAAATATTCTTTCATTTATTTTGGCGTCGCTTATACGAAAAAAATTTACTTCGCAGGTATTTATATACTAGTCTATTGTTGCTAAGGACCTTGACAAAGATCTTCTTTAGTTAGGTAGAAGAATTTTTTATGAAATTACTAGATGAAGGCGCTTGACGTTCCTTTCTCGAGGACCCAGATCTAGTTTGGAACTCCAGTACTTTTAATGTAATTTAAATATCTAGCCCGACTATCCTACTCACACAAATGACAACAGTACTTCGTATGTCACATTTTTCTAGACTCAACACCATTGCTCTGACTTTCAGGTCAAGGTTGTGTGCTATGATTATGAAGAAGAACAGTTCTTAAATTAAATTTTTGAGGCATATCCATAGCTGTGGATGATATGCAATCTTCCAAGCGTTCATCAAAACATAACATAAACGAGTATGTTATGAAAAAATTCAAGCTGGTTTTCGGATTTGCAATAGGATATCAAGTTCACCTGACGATTTCTGTATAAACTGATTTTAACATCCGGTTGTGGAAAATTCCATTTCTTAAGTCTTGATACTAGTAGATTATCAAACGAATTGGTTGATGCTATCAATATTAAATATGTCACAAACGAACAATAAGAGCTAACTACGAATTTTAAATTGTATGTTTAGAATACACTATAAATATAGTAGGAATGACGAGGTCGCAAAGTATAGTTATATAAAATAATATACATATGTATATCGGCTGTTTTTTTCAGACGCGTTGTTGTCAATGAGGCAATCTTTTTTTCGGAGTTGGTCTTTTTGACAGCTGTTACTTGATTTATACTCAGTTTGGTTTGCCATTTCATAATGAAAAAACTTACTCCAGAACAACGTTTGCAAATCGTGGTGAATGCACCCAAAACGAGATGGCCACCGATCCGGATTTCCACAAGAAAATTTTGTTCAGCGATGAAGCTCACTTTTGGTTGAATGGGTTAACGTACCCATCGCATTTGGAGTGATGATAATCCACAAGCCATTGTCACTGTTTGGTTTGCTCTATGTGTAGAGAGAATCATTGGTCCATATTTCTTCAAAAATGAAGCCGGCCATAATGTTATAGTCAATGGCGAACGCTATAGAGCCATGCATTATCGTCGGCTTTTGGCGTGGCCTCTAAGATCGTGCCATTTAACATCGCTGGACTATTTTTTTTGGGGTTATGTGAAATCGCTTGTCTACGGAGATAAGCCCGAAACGATTGATGCCTTGGAAGAGAATATTCGATGCGTTATTGCTGACATACGGCCCCAAATTGCTGCAAAAAGTGGTCGAAAATTGGGCCCCTCGGCTGGAATTTATTCGTGCCAGCCGCAGTGGACACTTGCCCGAAATAATTTTTAAAACATAATGGCAAACCCTTATCTTTATAATAAAGCCATAGCATTAAATTATATACGTTTTATTTCTTTTTAAAAACCACATTTCTAAAAAAAACACCCGTTAGAACGAAATAGAGTTATACTAAAAATAACGAAAGTTCTTCATCATGAAAAACATTTGCTAACTAGTAATCCTTTCAACGTGGCTACTGGCAATTGACACCTCTCCCCATAAATCATGCCGCTGCAGCTGAAGTGGCTCTCACTTGCCTAAGCATTTGTTGGTCCACATTATTTTCATACCATTTTATGTTTCTTTCTTTTTTTACAGGTAATTTTCCTCAAAAAAAAGCAGCAAACAACTCCACTCACTCAGCCAAACAATTCGTTTTTGGCGTTCAGGTTGAGTGCCACGTTGACCCATTAAATATTTTTCACATTTATGCAAAAAAAAAAAAAAACGATTCGCCAGTTGAATGATCGACGCTGCTTTTCAGACTTACTCGCTCTTTGTGGGCGTGAAGTAACTGCGGGCTGGACCAACTGGAGGATAATACGAATGTCGTTGCGCTGAAGCAGCTGTGGCATACACTGCGAACGGCTTGAAATTAAAGAGAGAGAAAATTGAGGTTATATGTACAAAAGGGTTAACAAAAAAAAAAACATTACAATGCATCCCTCTTGACCACCTTCACCAGCAACGCTTTCAACGCGTACGGTATACGCATCCTTGCCATGCTACGCTATGTGTGACCATTGAAAATGGTGTCTGGTTTTTTTTTTTTTTTGTGCGCCTGAAGAGTTTTGCCTGCCGTTTTGGATATGACGAGCAGCTCATCAGTGCCCAGCCGAGTAGTCATTTTGCATCCTTTCTTTCGGCTTCATTGAGTTTTTGCTTCTGTTCCTTCGAAAGTTATTTTCTACAGCTTTAAACTTAACACATTTACTGATTGTTGTTGGATGTTTTCGCTCGCGTATGTGTGTTTGTGTTTATCGTGGCAAATAATTGCATGAAAGCCAACGAAAGACATTAAATGAGTTTTACGGATGAATCATTTGGCTGGAATGACGCAAACAATTGACCCGGGTCGAGAAGCAACTGATGAAAAGGTGCAACGAAGTGGCCACGTCAACTCATTACTATTGGCTCCGCATCCGTATCCGCGTCCGCGTCCGCTGCAAGGCCATTCAAGCGTTGTATGAACGAAATGAATGAGCGCGCTAAGCACGAATGAATTGTTAACAATGGCCGCAACAACAACAGCAACAGCATATAACAATGCGCACAGGTGAATTGGGTTCGTTTTGCAGGTCTTACAGTCGCTTTATATAAATTTATATCCACGCACATAAATACGATTATTTATATGTTTCGCATTTTCTGTATTTATGCACGTCTCAGTATGCTTCTGATTTGTCGCCTCTTTTATATCATTTGAATTGCTAATTGACAGCATTTAAATTGCATTAGTGACCTGAAAAAATACCACAGATTATTTGCATTTTGGTAATGTTAATTATTCTAGGTCCTCATTACTGTGCGTTTTTATATTGGATTTTTTTTTTCAATTTTTACGTATAATTTACATACTTTTGTTATTTTTGAAATTGTATTCTTTAAGCTGATTAAATTATTAATTGCTTTTTTTAAGGTCACAAATTAGCGTATCATACTGCACGCCAAGCTCTACAGGTTACATACATAAAAACAAAAAATTTCTTAACATTAATACAGTCGATCTCTTTTTAACGCGGTTGACCGGGACACTAATTTGTAAGCCTAAAAAATACCGCGCAAAAATAACTATATTTCAGTTCAAATTTGTTTATTAGTAGCTATTTTGCGAAAAAACCGCGCAAAAAAAGAATTCCTCGTTAAAATAACCAAGTTTCCACCCGAAACCCAAATTTGGTAAAGTAGACAAGTTCATTACATATCTCGATTTTCGATATATAAATCCCGGTAGCACTCCATAGCATTTTTACAATCTCGACGAAATTTCGCTAAACGTTCTTCATTAGCGCTTGCAAAACGCGTTAAAAAAAAAAAAAGCGCAAAATCAGAATGAATCGCGAACCACGTTAAAAAAGCAACGGGGGGGTTACGGAATAATAATAAAAAGAGACAAGGGGGGATTGTAGAAAACTCTGCGTTAAAAAAAATCGCGTTGAAAAGAACCACGTTAAAAGAAGATCGACTGTATATATTTTTCTTTTTATTTTTCATTAAACAACTTCAAATGGTCGAGGACTACTCGGCGCAAGCTTCGTTAACCAATTGGATAAAAATATTAAAAAATAATAAACAAATAAGTTAAATCCGTGAAATTATTTTTTATTTTTATTTTTATTACTTTTTGTTCCTAAATCAAATCGTTACATCATATTCTACGGGACATTAAGTAAAGATGAAAATAAATGCTTTGCAAAAATGTCAAATTACTCACAAAGTAGCTCTCTTTTTAACTAAATTTCGCTTGTTTCGTCATTCTCTTGGGCATTAAATTTTAACTAAAATGCGATGGCAACTGAAATGTGAAAATAAATTTTAATCAATACACTACCTGTATGCTAGTAAATTTCAATAATTAAATTTTTTAATTCTTTAATTTTTGCCGCACTTCATAATTTTATTCTATTTTAAAACAAAGAAACACGTTAAGTTATTTCTTTATATTTTTTTAGTACTAACTGTATACAGCAGTGCAATTTTATAGAGTATTTGACTTTTGCATGTGTTTTTTGTTTTTTTGAGAACCTTTTGTTTACCTTTGCTCGCAAGTTCTTTCATGTAATAAAAATCAATAAATAAAAACAAACGAACGGAATTTTTGAATTTTGGATTTGCCAAACCATAATTTTCAGTCTGCTGAAATCAGAAAAATTATTCAAAAATCTATTTTTAATCCCTGCACAAGTGTAAGTAAAGAATTTCGGGGTCAAGGAATAATAATATAAGTAATATTTATTTTTAGATTTGACCGCATACAGATGTTGTGAAAAAAATCAATTTTTAAACAGTACATTTTCTTAATGAATATTATTTATATTTTTTAATATAAGTAACAAACAGTTACGACTACTGACAACTCCTGCGAACAGGCAGGGTGGGAATTCCATTACTTGTCTAGAAAAGAAGTCTGATAAGGGGGACGTGATATTATCCAAAATAGCTAATACTAAATGTAGCTGATTGTAGGTTGTTGTTATTTTTTACCAAATCAATAAAAATTGTTACAACTTTGTGCATTCTAATATAGTTATATTGAATAAAGTCTATTTTCTAAGATGATATGAGTAAAAATTGTGACATCTGTAAGCAGTCAAATTTAAAAATAAATATTATATTATGATGGCTGGACCCAAAAACCCCTAGCTACACTTGTTCAATGATAAACAAAAAAATTTTTGATTTTTTTTTTTTCAATTGGCGGATTCTGGACAAACCACCTATTGCAGAGAAAACCTAGGGTGACCCGAAAATTCCGAATTCAGATTCGGATGCAGCAGACACAAAAGCATAAGAAACCGTTGAGAAACCAAGGGGATTTTTTGACATTTTAAATTTTGTTGTAACGTGTTATTTTTGAAAACTTCCCAGTATGCCACGCTGCGATTTAGGTGATAACAGATAGGACATAGATAACTTTGTGAGTAAAGAGGGTTTGTAAAACGCTTTTTGAAAAACTAATTAAATGTTTGCATATTAAAAAATCGGTTGTAATTACAAGAGCGAAAGTTTTGACAAAAAAAAAATTTTAGAAACAATTGTTTTTCTATATTAATTTTAATTTTTGAAAATACAAACGAAATTAAAAAAATTATTGCACTTAAAGCAACTTGAAAATAAAAAAAAATAATTTTTTGTAGAAAAAATATTTTTTTTTGTTATAAAAAATATGTCTTTTGAAACTCATTCTTTGCAATTCTTAAAAAATTAAAAATTATCAAGTTGCGTCAAACTCTTTAAAAGACAGCGAATTTAGGGGAAAGGAAATGAAATATATAAATAAAATTAGAAAAAAATCCAAAAATTATATTTTTTCTAAAAAGTATTCAGAATCCCATACAACTAGAAAATTTTTTTTTTAAATTTCACTTTGTACAAAATCAAAATTTCATCTGAAAATATTCACCCTAATACTTCATAGCTGCATTACAAATAAACAACATCATTTGCACATGTACATACATGCATACATACATACATATGGAAGTTTGGTGAATGGCATGTTTGTTATCCCAAAAATGTTACTACAACTGCAAAACGACGAAGGGAACTGCAAATGGAGCGGATGATGTGGGCAGTGTAATGCCGAGTAACATGTGCTCCAACTGACATGGCGCCTGTGGTCGAAATGTGAACTCGTAACAAGCATTAAATTTTCGCTAGCAATAAGCTTTGACTAAAGCTGAAATGTTGCGGAGTTTTTATATTCCCGTTTTACTGGCGAAGTCAAAACGGCAAACGGGCAAAGCGTTTTTCTAGCGTTTTAGTTTTATGTTGTTGAACGAGCAATTGAGCGCATGCCACAGAGTGTTTGTATACTTATGGTAGAGTTACTACGTATTTACGTACATACATATGTATGTACTTATATGGAAACTATCAGTGAATACACTTGAACAAAAATTTACGAAATAACCACTAAAGCTGCATAGAAATTGGGATTTAGTATTTCAATGTTTTTCATGAATTGCTCTTCATGTATTTGCATATGTATGTGTGCATGTTTGTTTGCTAATGTTTCAACATTCGAATACAAAGGCTTGTATGTAGAATGGAATATCATTTACTATATGTTTTTTTTTAAGTTGATACTCAATTTCATAATTTATCCGGCTAAGAGTACTCATATAAAACAACTGCGATTGTGTAGATACCAAATATGTATAAATTTATATTTTAATAGGTGGTGTTCAAAGGAGCAAAACTTTGAAACGCAGTACTTAGGAGGAGATTTGAAAATGTGCATCGACTGTTTTTAATACTCAAAGTTGCAAATGAAAAATGCATTCCTTGGACGATAAATTTGCAAGTCAAAGTATTATAAAACTACTTTAAATGCTATGTATGTATATGCCATTTCGCTGTATTAGTAGTAGTAGTACTATAGGTAAATAAACTTTGAAATATCTAAGCAATAAAAATACCTATGATTAACTAATAAAATAGATATTAAATTTATTTCTTTTTCATTTTATCTGTCAATTCTGTAGGAAAAAATGTACATCTCAGGCTCTTTAAGGAGACACGTTTACACATTTAAAATTTTTTTTTTTTAATTTTTTTTTAAAAACGTGCAAACATGATTTTTAGCAACTTTGTTTTTATTAGCAAACATCTTAAATATTTTCTTATTTTTATATAAACATGTTTATAAATCTCTGACCTTTTATCACTAAAAGAGTACGTAATAATTTGTAGCCGCTGTGATCGAGTGAGCAGAGGTGCGTGCTATAACACAATATGCCGCTTAGTTCAAAGTTCGAATCTCAGCCAGAGCAAGTAAAATCCAAATCAAAAAAATAGGTTGTTTCTAATAGCGGTCACCCCTCGACAGACAATGGCACACATCCGAGGGTATTTCCGCCATAAAAAAGCTTCTCAAAAAATACATCTGCCGTTCGGAGTCGTCACAAAATTGTAGGTCCCTCCATTTGTCGTAAAATATAAAGACGCACACCACAAATGGTTGGAGAAATTCGGCCAAACACTGAGCTAAATATATACATAGTGTAAGCGCCAAATTATTGTTATTATTAAACCTGAGAAAATGGCTTGATGGTAAGAGGATTTGGTCAAATGAAGAGGTCATCACAGAAACAAACACCTATTTTGAGAATTTTGAGAAAAGCTATTATTTGAAAAGAATACAAAAAATTGGAAAATTGCTGGACTATTTTACTAAACAAAATTTCAATAATTGTCGTTTGCTTTGTTTTAGTTAAATTGTGTCGTCTCTGAAGTCATTCACCTTTTTACACTTGCCATGTTATGAATTCTTTTACACAAAATTCACTATATACATATACATAAATAAAGCAACTCATCTTAAGTAAATCCACTGCCAATCCACGCTTTTGTTATTTTTTTTTAAATATTATGCAGAAGTACTTACCTATATTGGATTCACGTGGCGCTTACTGCCCCACAGTTACAATGGAAATATTTTTGCGTATTGTATTCAAAACGCTGGTGATCATACATATTTCTGCCACCTCTAATCACGTACAAACTTAGCAATATAAACAGCTTGCAATTTTCATTTTATTAATCTCCCAAACCCAACAGATGTTGAATATTTGTGGCCAGCGGCACTAAAATTCGTGCGAATGCAGCTAATGAACTCAAATCGAAATTCATATAAATTTCCAACAATCGAAGTGAACAATCAAATGCTTTACAACATCAGATATGAATGTACATATGCGGCAATTTCGGCATCGACATTAAAACCCACTCAACAACGACCACCAACGGACTGCCACCAACATCAACGCCTTAGAAATTGTGGGGTCAATGCTCGTTTTATGTTATACATATATGTATGTATATAAAGAAATCTTGTGCGTACGATAAATGAACAAACCAACTACTCGACGTTATTGAAGTCAATAAATAATATTTTATTGCAGAGTAATTTTAAATTTGATTCTGTACGCAGAGCTTCAAACATACCTACATATACTTACCTACTGGTGTATACATACATACATAAATATGTCAAGAAAGTAAATGCGTGCATTATCATTAATTCGACAGTGCTAAGTAAAATATAAAATTTGAAGATCCTTAACCTAAAACACGAATTTATTAATTGGTGGGCAAAACGGTGCAGACAGTGATTTTAAACAAACTTTTTGGTCAATGCCCAAGCTTGGAAAGAAATTGTCGTAAACAACTTTGATTTTTATTTTTTTAGTACGCCATATACTCGTATACAAAAACCACCTCCCCTCCAGAAACAAATAATTTCGCAAACCCATAGCCCATACGCCTAGAAGTCAAAATAACAAGGGCTTTCCATAACCAAATTATTTTACAAAAATTATCTAAGAAATTTTTTATGAAAAGTCGCCAAACAAAATAAAATTGTACTATTTAAGGCAGGAGTTTAAAGCAACGTGCGTAGCCTAGCCCCATTGTTAGTTATACCTTACTAAAACAACTTCCGAGGCTTCCAATTTATGTTTGCAACCATTTTAAAATTAAGAAAGTAACCATTTTAAATTAATTAAATATAATCGGAATTTTATTATGTGATCAAGTAAGGAATAACAAAAAAAAATTCTTACAACATAATTTGCTTTAAAATGTGTTGTGTATAATAAATATTATATCGAGGAAAAATTAGAAAAATCGTGGGTAAATTTACAATTGGAAATTAAATTGTAGACTAATTTTATTAATAAATAAAATAACAAAATTTAAGAATAAGAGGAATTTTATGAAAAATAACCACATAAAAAAAACAAAATGTTTAAAGTATGCACGTTTGTTATTCATCGCCTTATACATAACACTTCTTTGCAATAGTTGAAAAGTTCAAAATTTACTTGCAGTGTAGTTATAGTAAAATTGCTTGAATCAAAATATTAAACGAAATTTAAAATTTATTGAAATTTTGGATGGAAATTTTAGTAATAATTTAATTTTAGTTTAATAATTTGTAAATTTGAAATGGTTTTACAGCTTCCGTTAATTTTTGACATTTTTTTTAACAGGCTTGCGAATTTTTTCTCTATAAAAGCATGTATTTTTTTATTTAAAAAATTACAAGACAGTACTGGAATATTTGATAAGAAACATGCGTTCACAAGGCCGTTAGAGAAAGAGTTTCAAAAATATTCAAGCTAGCTGTTTGCCATTCTAGCTCGAGGACTGTTTTAACGGTGAAATTTTTTTTAATAAAAATATGTTTTATATACTTTTATGCTTTCGATACGTGCGCGTGCCACCACAAAACCATTGAAAAGACTTAAGACAACTGCCATTGTAGTTGCATATGTATGTATGTACATGCATTCATATCGAAATTGAATATTAAATCTAACGAAAAGGCAAAAGATTGCTTAGTTAAATATTCAAACAAATCTAGAAAGCCGTTAACTCCATTTAACTTTTTCTAAAACAGACCACATTTGAAGCAATCGAGAAACAAACTTTAGTACTAAAAAAGGGCACACATTTGTTTGAAATACTACCACAAAAGCTTTCACTTGCAGCCAAATAAGAAAATATTTTTAATGAAATTTAATAGCGCATAAATCACTAAAAATTACTAGAATACAGTTAGCATTTTTAAAGCTTCTGCTCAAGTTGTTGCCATACATGTATGTATAGCCAGCCTGCGCCTTCATTGTCTTTGTAGGCAGTTGTAGTGTTTTGAGGCAGAAAGGGTAGTAATGCCATATTGCTTGTTGTGCTGCTGCTAAAATGAAGTAATTGAAACGAAATATTTACATAAATCCGTGTGTTAAATGCGGCGAAAATGTGTAAATGCGAATTTACTTTAACTACTTTCAGCTTTGAGCTGCGATTAGTGGTAAACAAAGATATGCTTTTATGTTTTTTGCGTAATTTACGCTGTCTACGTGCCACCACCATCACTTACAAAAAGATTCAATTTCACCAATCCTTGCATACTTATAATGTGCGTTTTCATTTGGATTACAAGAAATACCATTTGTTTAGGTTTGGTAATCAGATTTGTGTGAATCTTAAAAAGCCCAACGCATAGAAGCAATGAATTATCTTGCGAATTTCTTAATTAGCTATATGCCATTTCATCATGTACTCGTACGTTTCCAATAGAGCTAAGCCGTCAAATATATAAATACATATATGAAAATTAATCTTGTGGGAGAAAGGCTTTTGTAATATCACCCTAAACATAGCAGATATCTACGTATATGATTTGCATGACGCTTTCATTTTCCTTTTAGCAACAAAATGCGTTACTTCGATATTTTTTGTTTCTGTTTGCTAGTTTACGGGCAACCTAGAGCCCATGACTTATACTCTGTCGAATCTTCACTGATGGTGCGCAAGCTTCACTTTTTTTCTTGAGGAATATGTTTCGGTCCATAGGTTGAGGCATTTGCAATCCTCAAGTGCTGGAAAAAAGTGGATGAAAACTACATCCAGAGTAAAACCCGGGTTTCAGATTACTCAGGCCATCAGACATTACTCGGTCCGCAGCCAGTTTTATCATTTCCAACTTGGGCCATCGTAGCCACCATCAGAAACAAGGTGGATATCTCGCTCTGCAATGATTATGAGGCTTTGAGGGGCTGCATGTGGACTAAGCTCATTTTGTCTTTATTTCACGAAGAACATTTTTAATCACTTACCCTCACTGATCGGACGGCACTGCGTCAACTTGTTGGCAACTCCATACTGCCCATCCTGACACGAAAAATATGAGACAGCAGAACATTTTTGAAGAACAATTAAAAAAGGCTTTGTTGCTCAAGATAAATATTACTTTTGTTATTTTATTATACTTTCATTTTCAAACTACAAATTGATAAACATAAATTCGTATACATCTAAATGATGCAACAAGCAATTCAATATGCATACATTTAACAAAAAATCCTGAAGCATTTGTAATATAATCTCAATTTTGAATTAAAGTAGATGAGAGTTAAAAGTGAGGACCAATTATTGAAATGAAATCAACATATACAATTTTTCTTCTTTCAATATACGACACTATATTAAATATGTATATTGTAGTATTAAAAAAAGTAGAACAAACCCACTTGGTGTATGCTATTTAGAATAAAACAAAAATCGCTAGGCTATCATGACTGACATTTCCCTCTTTGAAAATATTCTTCTTTACATACATATATTGCCTAAATACACATACTTTGCATTTCTATGTTTCTTATTTAACTGCAATAATTTTCCTTCTTGTATCATTTCTTAAAGTTTGTCAATAATCGATATTTAAAAAACTTGTACACGATGATTTTCCCGATCACACACCAAGATATTACCATTCGACATAATACCAACACCTTCGAGTCCTTTGAATTCTGAACGTCCAGAACCCCACGAGCCGAAGGCCTTCAAGAAAGTGCCATCCGGATTGAAAATCTGTATGCGATTGTTACCCGCATCGGCGATAACTATGTAACCCTGGTCATCCACAGCGATGCCCCTGTAGTAAGTAAAATATATGTGTAAGAAAAAAGTACAGTAAATTGTTTAGAAATATTTGTAAAAGTGCATTTGATGACTTACAAGGAATTTCAATGTAGTTTCTTATATATATTTAGTATAAAATAAAATCAAATCATAAATAAGTCAACCGCACGTGAGTTAAGTGTTAAGTGTTTCTTTTTTTTTTATCACCTCTAATTGAAATAGACAGCTAATAAATAATTAATATTTCAGCAATTCAAACCTTAATTGTTAACCCAAGATACCTACCATACTAAGTTAAATAAAAGTTAAAAAAAAGTTGTGTCAGATTCTTATGTAATGTGGTGATTTTATGTGATGTTTTCGCCTTACAAACAATCAAGAATAGTTAACGCTAAGTTTTTATTAAGTTTCCCTTGGCAAACAAACTTAGCAAACAAAATTCCTTACTCTCATAATTCTAACTAAATATGAACTGATAATAAACAAAGATATTATTATCTAGCAATATAAAAAATTACTTGGCATATATACATAAAATGATTGATTTTTTGTATTTTTTCGTAATATGCTTCAGAGAAACAATTTTTAAGGTTTTTGGTAGTTGCTGTTTTGAAATATATAAATTTTCTTGCAAGCGATCTTTGAATAATTTTAAAACATATATTTTTATATTTAGCGCTTACCGTGGAAATTTAAGCTGTCCGTCGTCTGAGCCTTCAGAACCAATTGTGTTTAAAACTTTTCCGTTAACATCGAAAATCTGCAAAATAAAAATACAAAGTTGACTTATTTTTATAAATATTTTTAAAATCTTAGATCGATATTTAAATATATGTAGTTCAAATGGCTGCGATACATATTTAAATATTTTCTCTCATACGAGTACTTTCCTGAGAAAGATATATCTGTGGTGTAATTTAACTTTAAAATTTTACTTCGAAAAAGAAAATTACCGCCTATTCAATATAACATACCTTAGGTGATTTGATTGAACAATCATTTTTTTTCATGGCAATAACAACTTAAGTCGATTTAGTAAGAATTATATATAAGAAGTGAAACTACCATTGAATTGTCTAAATTTGATAAAGATATGTATGTCTGGAGCTAATCAAGTTAGTTAATTGATTGACATTTAAAGGGTTATTTTTAAAATACACAAAATACTCAGGTTTCTTATTTTCTAAAATAAAATTTATTTTTTTATGCTTTCGGCCAGAAATATTATATGCAAAAAATGTGTAAATATAAAGTGAGCCTTATTTTTCGACTTGCTGTAAGTAAATTGTCCGTTTTATTATAATAGTAAATTGAATATAATAGATGAAGAACAAAAGCAATACCTTTTAAATACAATTAAATTTATTAGTAACCCGTAAGCATTACTTGAAAACAATGTAAACAAGTAAGAAATGCTAAATTCGGGCGAAACCGTTTTTTATATACCCTCGCGATGTATTTTTGCATGGGCGGTGCGCATAGTTTCATTAAAACCCCGTTTCTTTGTTTAAAATATCTGCTAGTATTCAACTTTACTCAATTTTTTTCAATAAATATTAAAATACGAAGTTTTTTGCATTTTTCAAAATTTCCGGTATATCTTTAAATAAACTGTTGCATTGATTCAAATATTCATTGCAGCTTCCATAAAAGTTCATGTTCATGTTCTTGAAATCGTTAAAAAAATATAAAAAAATGTACGCAAATTTTTTGCTACTTAAGACTTGTTCTTTAATAAAATTAATATATGTTACATATTTCATTTCGCAACAAAACTTCAGATTTGAAAATTTTCCAAAGATTATATTTAAAAGTTGTATAGTAAGTTTTCAACTTGTTGAACTTAGTATGAGAAACATGTGTATATTCGAATAAACAAAAATCTAACAAAGATTTGACAAGCATAATATATTTAAAAATTATTAACGAATATAGAATTTCGTCGCATATGTTATTTCTATAAATACACATATATGTATTTGTCCAATTCAAAAGTATAAGAGGGAATATAAGGAACTTTCAAGGTATTCTTAGAGTTTCAGACGTTTTAATTTTAGAGAATTGTATATATTTTTAAAATTAATTATTATTATTTGATTGCATTTATATACGAAATTTTAAAATATCTATACAAGTTTACACATTTTTTTATTTGTATATACCTTAACCTAAAACGTTTATCTTTGTTTATCTTTTATAAAGAAAACAGAATGTACTTGAACTAGTACCTACAACTTTCAACTGCATATGCAACTAAAATTTTTCCTCGATAACTTTCACTACTGCACCTTGCTTTAAGGCATTAGAAGATGCACTTATTCTTGCATTCGCTTACCTGAATTCGGTGATTATTTGAATCGGATACAATAACACGATTCGTATTCGAGACAGCAATGTAGTGTGGATGTTCAAGTTCGCCTTCTAAGGGGCCTAGTTTGCCAAATTTACCAACGAAAGTGCCATCAGATTGAAAGACCTGTAATTAAAATTAGAACATATGTACATATGTATATACTAAGGTGATTGACTCGGTTTTTTCAAACCGGTTTTCTCCGGTTTTTTTCATATATTTTTGTACGGCTTTTTTTTTGAAATCTTGATTTTTTGAATATCGAATAAATCGATTTTTTTAATCTCCAAATCCGGTTTCTTACCTACGGCAGCACATCGACTAATTTAACATTTATTATATATTTATATGTTTATTGCTTTTCAAAATCTAAATAATTTGCAGAAAAAACGCTGAAGACGGCTTAACCATGACAAATTTTATAACGCTTTACTGATAACAAGTCTTTCTAGCTCGCTCAATGTGCTCAATGAGGAATTCAGTAATTTGGTATAATCTCAAGTTTAAACATTTGACACAATTACCCGAATTCAGTGAGTAGTCTCAGTCTCTAATGGAGACAAAAGTCACAAATTTAGACCAGTTGGCATTCATTAGTTTTGAAATAAAGTCTCTTGTCTTGAAATAAAGTCTCAAAATTGTGACCTGGTGATGAGCAGACCACAAAAAATTAAAATAAAAATAACAAAAAATCGTTGAAGCGAGGAAAAGCAATAATCTCTAGCTCATTTTGAGACTTGAGATGATACCAAGTTACTGAATTCCGGTAAATGTATGAGTTGAAGATTATTTTCTCTCCTCGGTTGTATGCTTTTTTTTTTTGTTGTCTTAATTTTTGTGACCTGCTTTTTACCTGATCACATTTAATTTTAATTTAATTTAATTTTAATTTTAGTCTATTAAAGACTGATACTAATTACTGAATTCGGACATTAAACTACATTTTATTTTCAAAAGATTTCTTTCATAGAAAAACTTCAATTTATTAATTAATTAATTAATGTAGTTTTTTTTTTTACTTGGAACAAGAAGCGGTTTACCTGGTTTTTCTTGATTTACAAATAAGGAACCGGTTTTAATTCGAAAACAAAAAAGTCAAATAATAGAACACCCTAATTTGATGATGACAAAATTACGTATACGCCACGCCACACAATTGATATACGAACATGTTGCGTGAACGCAAACACTAAAATTAAAGAAGCATCACTCGTATGTATATAGGAGACAATGAATACGACGAAAGGTTAGTATATCAGTTTTTCTGTGGGCATTGCTGTTAATACAATATGCACATGTGTGTATGGATATACAAATGTGCATAGATAAAAAATATTCGATGAAATGGAAAATGCAAATACCAAAGATGCTGTATTCGTTGTTAAATTTCGCTTTTTTCCGTATTGTCATTGCTCACAGTCATCACAGTAGGTGGTATTGTACTTTATTCGATTGCCTATTGAAAAGATTGATTGGCATGAAATGGACTGCCAAGTGAGTGTCTAAGGAGTAATCCAAAAAAAAAATTGTAAAAGGGCAGACGCATACATACTTACATACATATATACCTACATACATTCATGTTGTGTGAAAAGAAGACAGCTGTAGTGATTAATTGCAAATATTTACATATCTTCTCTGTCGTAGAATTTAATATGTTTAAAATAATACGAAAACGTCGATTTGGCTCAAAATTTCACAAAACGTACACAATTATTTTTTTTTAATATACGAGTATGTATGTATGTAGGTATGTATGTGCATCAAACAAAATCAGTTGGTTTCTATTTACCTTAAGCAACTCGTAATTGAATTAAGATGCATAATCAAGCATATAAAGTACACATATGTATACATACATATGTACAAGTATATATCACGATTATGGTAAAGTTTTTCTAAGCGCATATGTGTCTTAGTGTACACTCTATTCACAAATTATAGCACAAACACATATTCACACATTTGAACAATTTTTTGGCATTATTTTTCAATTAAAATATCGTTAATTCTCCAACAGACACAATTAAAAATAATTTTTTTAAATATATAGAAAATATTCATGAAGCATTCATCTAAATTTAGAACTTAAAAAAAAATTTGGAATTTTTTTGGGTATGTAGCTTATTCAATTTAAGTACAATAAAGTGCAAGTTTCTAGTGACTAAGAAGTACCGCTTATTTTTGAGAATTTTTTTTTTTTATTGCCGCTCTTTTGTAATTCTTTGTTCGTTCTATGGAGGTAACGGTCAATCAAAAAATTGTCAAAAATCAGTGATAACTTGTAGACACTAGAAACTTGCACTTTCTCACACCAAAATTGAATAGGCCAAATAAATGCAAACTCAAAAAAATCTAAAAACTTTTTTTTTAAAAAGATCAATATTTTGATACAATTTTGTTAGATCATGCTACATTTTGCAAAACGGGTTTTTCTTAGAGAATGAAATATATTTACTTTGAAAAATAATTTTAATTAATCAGCATAAAAATAAAGTGTTCAAATCGACCATATGCGGTTGTGCTATAATTTGTGAACAGAGTATTTTAGCACATTTCGTACAGCATTTTATTGATTTCGTAATCCCAAATAAATAGAACGTCATTTATTTGCTTATTTTCTCACCTGAACTCGATGGTTTTCTTTGTCACAAACATAAATGAAGCCCAACGAATCGGTTGCTATGCCCCAAGGATAATTGAATTTGCCATCGGTCGTGCCTTGTGAGCCAAATGCGCGCAAAAAGCGTCCTTGTGGATCGAGTACTTGTATGCGATGATTATATCTAAAAAACAAAAAATAAATCGGATTAATATAATTAAAAATAATGTTGTGATTATGTTAGCGCATTAAAATATACCATGTAATTGGTAATGTTACAATCCCACTTTTCTCCAAGTAGCAAATATCTCAACAGAGCACCATGAGTAATCGGCTTTAATTATTGGTAAAAAAAATTATTTTGTCTAACGCACGCTTTCTTAAAGCTACTTCAGTCCTAGATTTATGTATGGTAATTTGAAGCAGCAAATGGGTAGACTTTTCCGTTAAACAGAACAACTTTTAAACTTAGTCAAATAGACTTGTTTCCTACTATAACAAACATAAAAGTATGCAGCAGAGGAATAAGGCCGACTTTCATTAACATTTATCCACTTAAAAGAGATTGTTAACTGCTTCACACGAGCCTAATTCTCAGGGTAAGGACTACATCAGCACTCATACTAATTGGTGGTTCAAGAATTCAACGTTGTTGATATTCTATAGCAACGTCATAAGCATTGCGGAACATGCTCGTCTATGATCTTGAAATACTCAAATCCTTTAAGCTGTCAGTTAAAATCCGACTGGTTCATGAAAACTAGGAGTTGATGCCACATCGCTGGACTTTGTTGGTTGGCTACTATGCTGATTTTTCGTAAACAAAAGAATTCAAATGATTTTTAGTATAAATTACTTTTGTTCCTCCCGAAGCATAAGTAGTACATTATTCAACGAATTCTTCACGGGTTTTGAGCCAAGTGCGTGTTAGCAGGAGAAGGCAAATCCCAGACCTGCAATCGCACGAGGCTTGAGAACATGTGAAGGAATGGACTTTATTTAATAATGCCGTTAACACTTCTCAAAAGAAAAAAGCTTCTTTAAATCTTGTTCGAGCTCTTGGAGAAAGATATACAAGTTTCATTGGAAGATATGCTAATCAAAATTTTAGCCACGCTTCCCGTGAGTAACGGTTTTGCTGAAAGAAGTTTCTCAACGTTTCGCCGATTAAAAACAACTCTGAAGAATGGCTAACTGGACTAGCACTCTTACATACGCATTTAGATATTAAAATCGTCGTAAAGAATAAAACGTTGAATTGACTTTGCTATTTGATATTGCATAAGATTATGTAAATTGTTCATACAATTGTTCATATCATTAGCTGGAAATCATTGTTCAAAAATGAAGATGTAAATATATAATTAGCATAAAAACTTATACTGCATTTCGTGCTAGAATAAGAATTTTGTGTAGTTAAGAAATATCTTTGTTCGCCACTTTCTGATAAAAATTTAACTTTTGAAAAAATTTTATATATATCACAAAATACATTATCTGTCAATATTTCATGCGCAATATCTGATGGAAGACATAATACTTGACCCAAACAAAAATAATAAAAAAGATGAACATTTGAACTTCACCCAATGACAACCTAAAGACCCTTTCTTCGCGAAACGTCACATATAAATATTTATTTTGCACAAGCAAATATTGCTCTGGCACAAATAAATATATATTTTCTAATAACCAAATAAGGAGTTTGTTAGCATTTGACAAGTTTGGTTGAACGCAAGTGAACCATTCTCTCAGTGTGCTTAGCAGTTAAACTTGCAAATATCTTGCTGTAGAAACCTTAACCTCGATTTCAAAGTCCAAGCAGCTGCAAGGAAAAGCTATATCAGCCGATTTGAAAGTGGTTGCTTATGCTGTTGACGTTGCTTTCATCTATTGAAGTAAGTTCCCACAAAGGAATAGTTAAAAACATGTCTTTTAGTACTCTACGATAGCTCAGTGGCGTTTAATTAGACCTAGCAAACAGTGTCAATAAGATACAGCAACATCTAAGTCCTTTATTGTTATTTATCGATGGATTTGTAGAGCTATCGTTCGACTTGTTCTTCTAAATGTTGTGACTGCTTTGTAGATTGTCTTAGTAGAAGAATAATAGTTAGTAGATCATAGTGTTCTTCGTTTAAGTAAGACATTCCAGTGCGAAAGCTGATTAAATTAAATATTTTTTTCATTTTTCTGAATACTACGGGTTGGTTTCTTTTCGTTTGCCGAAAGCCTGCGGAACCTTTCTTTGAAAGGATGCCACAAAGTGACTTAGGACCGATATTAAAAGGAGTGATATTTTAATTTTTATTAGAGACGAGCTGCAGTCAGAACTCTGAACGCCTTTTCGTGTTAATACAAAATTGTAGACAGAGCAACCTTCATCTCATCTTGGTTCTTGGTCATAGTGACGTGGTGACGTGGTGGACACTTGCATGGCATACGAACTTGCAAGACAAGGTAGGCCCAAGACAAATTTTTGCTGCTAAATATTGCATTGCTTTGCCTTACTTTACATGCAACTTGCTTATTAAAGATTTTATATATTGACACGGCGATAAAACTTTTAATTGGAAGCAAAGCACGGGTTGAAGTACTGCTGGTCATACCTCAAAGGTAGACAAAAAGAAAATCTAAAAACGCTATTTCAGTTGAAAATAATCAACTGGAAAAAGTTCCTTCCTTTCATTTGGATCAAAAATAATTTAGCACGATTGGATTGTTTTATGATTCCATGTGAAATTTCCCAAAAAAATGGCTACTTTGGCTATTTTTTTTTATATATATTTTTGAATATTCTTTAAAATCATTTTTGAAGAAGTCGTGATTGTAAGTTCGCAATCCAGCTCCTGAAATCGTATTCGCTCAAAGCACAATATTTGATTCGCCTTGAATATTTTATTTAATTTTTCGTTTTTATTTTTCAAAAGAGCTTTCGTTATATCTTCATTTTTTGATTTAAATCAATAATTTACTTTAAATATTTTTAACCAATTTTATCTGTAAGAAAAGTTAGAAAAAAGACTTCCTTAAAAAAATGAACTAATCTGATTACCTTAAATATGTTTGTTTATTGTCATTAAGTTCATAAAACATCATGCTCTACTAAATTTTATGCGTACATAATACAGTCATGTTTGTTTTAAATCTGCACAGCTTTTTACAATTCCACAATTACGCTTCTGCTCAAGTAGCAAATTCAATTATGCCCCTCTTTTTGTTGAATATATTAACATCGCTGACTTTTAATTACTTGGAAAACAAATGCGCTGAAATGTCATCGTCGCAACAATACTCAAATGCAAATATATTGTGGATGCCGAAAGTTTTCCTCATTTCCGGCGTAAATGTTGACTGAATCGAAAATTAATTTTGTCATTATTATACCGGATTAAGTGGCGAAAAGCAGGTTATTTGCTAAGTAATCTCCCGCGCTCAGCCTCGTCCTAGACGCCCCAACCAATTGACGCTGCGGAATTGCACAATAGTCATTGGCTTTTGCTTTTGCTTTTGCTTTATAACGCGTTCTTTATCCGCTTAACATTTTCATCTATAGACACACAGTGGCTGCAAGCACATGCACAGACAAACAGCAAATCCTGACAAAATGACGCCGTCAGTGAAGTGCCAGCAAAACAGCAGTTCTTTTATTTGTGTGTGTGTGAGTGTGTGTGCGAGTGTGTGTGTGTGTGTGTGCGTATATGTGGATATGTACATTATTGCAGCCGTAACTATCTATTTGCCATTTGTCTCAGTTAATTAAAAAGTTTCTTTGACACGGCGCCAACACGCGCGCAAACAGTCTGGTATCTGATTTAATAAGCGCATGCCTCACAGGTAAAAATACACATTCATGCCCACTCTTGATCACACCCCTCCTCTCAGTCATTATACACTTACCTATCTGCGATTATGTATTGTCCAATGCGATTGATCGCCACACCGGCCAAACAATCGAATTCGCCTTCGCGTGCACCAAATTCGCCAAATGATTTAACAAAGATGCCATTCGAATCGAACACCTGTACACGATGGTTTGACGAATCGGCGACGACGAAACTATTATCCGGGCCGACTGCGACGCCGCGCGGCCACGTAAAGGATCCGGGCTCGCTCCCCCGTCCCCCCAATTGGAACAGCTGCTGCCGTTTGCGCAAGTACAATTGCCTAAGGGAAGTACCTGCTACTCCGGTTATACCGGCTGCTGCTGCTGCTGCTGTTACCGTAGGGGAGGTAGGGGAGCCTAGCCCGTTTTTTGAACCATCATCGTCGGATGAGCCCAGCTCGTTGGCCTGCCGCAACGGCAGTCCCAAACTTAAGCGACGCGACACGTCGCTGGCGTGACTACGACTGGCACTGCTACTGGTGCTGCTGCCAACGCCAGCGCCATGGCTATGCGAGGACGATGGCAAAGCTGAGGCACCGCTACCACTACTGGACGGTGTGTCCTTGGCAGTCTTATTGCCATATTTATTCTTTAAGTAGCGCGCCCAGGAGCTCAACGCCTCGCCGTCTTTGCTGTCCGCTGCGGCGGACGTGCTGGAGCCGGCGGCGGTGACGATGCCGCTACGCGCCGATGCAGTACTACGCTCGGTGATCGGTGAATTGTCGCGCGATTTTAATGCGTGCGAAGAGCGGCTACGTGCCAAATCCGATCCGCCATAGCCGGTGTATCTGTTGTGATGGATGGAAGAGAAGAAATGTGGTATTAAAGGCAATGTGTATTTAGTTGAACATAAGTGAAGAAATGTAATAGACGAAAAAATATTTAAAATAGACTTTAATGTTTTTACGCGCAATGAAAAGGAGTATTCAATGTTTAGAACTACTTGTATAAAAATTAAGGCGCAAGTGAATATTTTGAAAATGTATTTACTTTTATTGTAAAATAAGAAAAAACTCATTATACATTTAAATGAATGTATTGACTACCATTGATTGCTGTTCATTGTTGTCTTGAACGTAAAGCTTTGTTATGTGTGGACGCTCAAACTACAGCTAAGTTGAGTTACATTCAGTAACAAGATTAAAGTCATTGAACTCCTAACCAGATTAGGCCAAATGTTCCTCTTTAGTACCAAATGCAGTATTAGCTGCAATAAGTTTCTAAAATTTTTTTTTTAATGGTAAAAAAATATTTGCAGTAGAGTCTTTACTTTCAACTCAGGAATTTTGATGTTCAAAGTTCCTTCTATGCCGCGGAAGGAGTTTCCTTCAAGATCTTTTTTTAAACGATTTGGCAGAGCGGAATTTTCCATTGTATAGACATCATACCCGTACCTAAGCTGAGTCAGATATGTATACTATATACAACAGTTTCTTCAGCCTTTGCAGAAAGCAAAAGCAAAACTAAATGCCCTAAATTATTTGGTTTTAGCAATGCGTTCACTGAAGTCTACATTTTAGTAATTATAACTCAAAGATATTGATCAGTGTTAGAGAGACTTTTGTTATGGACATTTGAAGCTATGATTTTTATAAAATAACTACTATTTAATTCAATACATTGAGCTATTTAGTGAATTTATTTTATCACTTCACTTCGTCTTCGACAAACTTTCAAAAAATTGTTAAAAGGTCAAATTGGTAATAAGTAATAAGACAGCGTTAAATAATTATGAGAATTTTGTTTATTTTATGCCTGAACCCTTCCCTAAAATTGTACTGCAATGAATTTTGTTTAACCCGTAAAATATTTTTTTAAGGGTCATTTTGACCCTCAGTATTTTCAAACAGTTTTTAAGTCATTTTTTCACAAATTTTCCAAAACCAATTATTTCACAAAAAATATTTCGAAAGAAATTTAACTACGAGTCACGAAACAAAAGCAACCTATTAGACTGGTTAAGCTATCAATTTATGAATTTCTGATTTTTTTGTTTTTTGTTTGACCATTCTAAGAATATTTTTTGTGAAAAAGTTTTATTTCAGAAATTCGCTGTAAGTATGACTTTTAGAACACTTTTGGAAAATGTGGGTCAAAATGACTCTATTTAATTTTATGGGTTAAGAGATTCAATAAAATTGTTATTCAGACAATTTCAAGGGAAACAGGAGTACGTGAGCAAGTGAAGTAATTGGTAGCATTTCGAACTAATAATTATTATAATTATAATTTATATAGTGCGTATCTGATTTTGTGTGGATAATATGAATAAAATTATCTATTAAAGACTCATACTCAGAGCGCATACTTAGCTCAGAATTTCCGTTTAAGGATAGATAATTGAGAGAGTAGATGGAATGGATACGATGATTGAACTGTAAAGTTTAAAGCTAAAATATTACACAGAAAATACAACTTTTTGAAGTACATAAGTATAACAAAGAACAGCAATCACTGATTTCTATTAAAAATTAATTATCGGCAATTTTGAAAAGCAAAAAAAAAAACCTTTTAATACAGTGCTTAAAGCTTACCGCTGCCTTTTTCACAGTATTTGCTTTTGTTATGAATTTTGTGTTTAGATTTAAAGGAAGCTATTAGAATATAAATTCAATACAATATGTTTCAATATTAAAGCAACTTTTTTAATTTTTTATAATACAGGGACAAACATATACAGTGCTGTTCGTGTCATTAGCAACAGCACTCAAAATGTCTTAGCTTGCCACTTATATTTATTTATTTATCTTTAAGTATTTTCAATTAAAATTCAGTTCATTTGTAAATGATTTTACTAAGCTCTGGCCCAAAAATTAAATAAACTTCGATGTTTGTTTAAGAGTAAATTAAATAGTCGATATTTTCTCAATTTGAGATCCTCTTCAGGAACTCTTGTTTGTGATAGTCGAACATTAAATTTTAGTCTCACAAAATGAAAGTTTCAAGTAACTAAGTGTTACCGTTGATTTATTCGAATTGTTTTGTCGCATTGCTTCCATGTAACGAATAAGCAACAACTTTTTTTTATATGGAAAATAGTCGTCACACCTTTGACGAAAAAAAATTCTATAAGTCACCGTTAATTCCTAGCCACTTAAGACTTTTACAATGTTAAACTATACTTGAATGGGCTATAAAACTGCATAATCAAAAAAATTCTAAAACTTCTGAGAAAAAAGTTCAAAATCTATATAAAAAATTGTTGAATTTTTTTTAGTTTTATACAAAGTTTTGAAATTGGATTTATCATATGTAGATAGTTTATGTTAGAGAATAAACTGAATTTTAATTGAAAATTTTTTAAAATAAGTAAATAAATGGAAGTGTCGAGCTAAGTCATTTTGAATGATGTTGCTACTGATATGCACAACACTTTATGTGTCTAGCAACTTTAGCTGAAGCCATCATCAATTGCAGGAGTAACAAAATTTGTATTGATGGTAAGAACTTTCAGAAAATTTTTTAGCTCGTGCAGATGGGACACCGCTTGTATATAAAATTTAAATCGTTTCAAATCGTTTTTTTTTTAATAATTTTTGCTAATTATATTTAAAATTTTATTTTTTAAACTTATTCTAATTGCGCGTTAATTGTTTGCTCGTGTTAATTAAACAAATGTGGGCAAAAACTAACGATAATTTGTATTTTTAATTCTAATTCCAATTACAGCACAATCAGGAACAAATTAATTTTCGAATTAGTGCGATTTTAACAAAAATATTGGTTGTTTGGTTTGGTTGCTTTAGTTCAATTTTCCAACAGAAAACAACAAAAAAACAAAAACATATGAAAGATAGGAAAGTGAGCGATGAGCACTGAATAAAAATTTATATGTATGTATGTATATGAGCGTTATATAAATGTTTGTTTGTAAAAGTAGAGGGGTGAAAAAAATGAGAGAGAGAGAGAGAGAGAGAGAGAGATAGAGAGCGTAAGGCGCGACAAATACATTTAAAAAGCGCGAGCGCCTAAATAGCTCTTAACTAGATCTGATGCTCTAATACATACATATTTACATACATACAATTGGGCCGCTGATTTTATTTATGTATTTATTTCACTTAAATTTTTTTATTAGAATCAGGGCAATAATCCAGACGATATAAATTAACAATTGATGTTCAGATTAAAAATCGTAAAAAATTAGGTATATAGCTTTTAAAAAAAAAAACACATTCTTTGAAGCAAATTTATTATTTTTTTTTTGTTACTTTTCTCGCACCTTGAAGCCAAATAAGCAGATGGCGATGCTGTTGTAGGCGATACCGGCTCATCCAAATCGTCGTCATCATTGCCGAGTGCATGCGAGGAGCGACTGCGAGCCAAACGGCTGCGACGCTCTTTCATCGCCAAATAGCGCGAACGTCCGGTGCCATAGCGTGAGTCCGAATCGTCGCCAGTGCCATTGGCATCCTCATCAAAGGAGGCGGTGGGCGTGGAGAGCGATGGTTGCGATACAATTGCGCTGCTCTTGCTTTTATTTAGAAAGCGGCTTGTGTAGCTGGAAAATTTCGTTTAAATTGATTTGTTTCAATTTTTTGCGAACTCGATTGGTTGCGCTTAAATTTAGTGTTTTAAAATTTTATGGCTTGTTTGCATTTTTTTTTTTTTTTTTTTCAAAATACACAATTTTCCTTAGGCTCAATCATGTGCTTTATACATTCAAAAAATACAACTTGCAGATGATGTGATTCAATATTGTAAGTTATTAGATAAATACAAAGAAGTATGAAATATTAGGCTAACCATAGTGTATAGATTTTATTAGTATTTAATGTAAAGCAGGCGTTTTCATTAAGAAATTATGTAATAATAAGTTGCGTATATCCATGGTACGGGTTTTACTATTATTTTTTTTTTTTTTCATGATTAGCTTTTGCAAATTTTTTTTTTTAATATGGTATGTAGCTTATCAGAATTTGTTCTATTGAAATACTGTCCATCATCCAAATTTATAAAAGTTCAAAAAAAATTCAAATTAAAAAAAATCAACAATTATTTTATGTAAATACACAGTGTGGCAGTGAATTCAATTTTAGAACAACAGTGTGAAAGTTTCATTCGGCAAAATAAACCGTTTATTTTAAATATTTTTTTATTTTTGCTGACGCTTAACCGTAAATGTTTTTTATATAAAGTTAAAATCAAATTTACTTTTACTTTGTAATGACTTGAAATTTGCAATTTCTTAAATGAAGTTAAATGTTTTCGAAAAAATTCTAAAATTTTTTTAACTAAAAAATTTAGCGACAATATTTTGAATAATTATAAATTTTATATAAGATTTAAAACTTAGATTCCCAATAGTTGTGTTTCAAAACAATTTCAATATTCATTCAAAATTAGTAGAAATTAATGAAGAGTTAAATAAGTAAAAAAAAACCTTTGTCAATTTATGAGTATCCTTTTTTGTTTACAAATTTACAATTCTCTACTTTGATATAAATGTAAATGATAAACATTTAAAAGCAACTGGCAAAAATAATTTGTGTTCTTAATCAATTATCAAACATTTAGAAATATTCAATATTGAAAATTTATCAAGTTTTTTGTATTATAATCGAAAGTAAAAAGCTTTTTTCTTTGAATTGTAAAGATGAAAAATTGTATTGGCAAATTATAAACTTTTGACTATTTGTAAATGTTTGATAATTTGAAAAAAAAGAAGGCAGATACGGGCAGTACGAGTTAATAAAAACAAACACTAAAATTGTAATGAGAATACCATGTTTTTAGAAATGAACATAAAAGAAAAAAATTTTAAAACAACTGTTTGACAGTCTACCTCTTAGTACATTTATAAAAAAAAGGACATTAAGAGTTTTCTGAATTTTATTCTAGTTTATATTTAAATTACTCAACCGTAGCTTTCGCATAAATGAACAGATAAAAAGACATTGAAAGAGAGGCTATTTAAAGTACATAAAACCAACTTTCTTCCTCACATTTTTTGATGAGCCAATATGGAATATATACGAGTATGTTTATTTGAAACGGGAATACTACTGTTAAATAAAGCATTGTCATCGGAAAATAATAATAATAATTATAATAATAAAATTGTATTATATTACAGAACAAAAGTAAATTACAAAAGCAATTCGTTATAAACTTCATATGAAAATTTGTTTATCTCAGAAACTAACCAACCGATGTTCAATATGATATTTTTATGCATATTAAAGTATCTAGATATTTTATTTGTTATATCATATATTTTATCCCTGTAGCTAATGCAGATTAGTCAAGCCAGGCGCCGTTTATTCAGAATATATAAATAGATACATATAAGAGCATAACTATGTTGGTAAATAGAAGATGGATTAATGACTTTAAAAAGTTTGTCTCACAAGATATTTATAATTCCAACAAAAAATTGGATGACTTCTTTAAAACTCAATCATCAAATAAACAAAGTCAACAATTCAAGAAAAGATAAACATTGACAAACCAAAAAAAATTGGTGTTTGTTCTACTTGTAGTTTTCAAGATATCGTCACATAAGGGATTTTCATAAAAGAAAAATACAAAATTTTATTAAACCTGCAATGTTTGCACATACATACATATATATTTGTTTTTTAAGGTGAAATTTTGCAACAGATTTAAAATACATTTCCCGATGCAGCTCTCAAACCTCGATGGCAATGCAATTTAAAAAACAAATTCATCCGCTAGGTGGCGTAAAAGTCAAGAAACCAGCGCAACACGTTGGGATTTGCCTCATATTGACTACTTTTTCTAAAAAAAAATCTCGCTTGGTGACGCTGGTTGCGGTAAATATGCCGAAAAAAAATAGGCTCAGTAAAATTATAGTTAAATATTCAAAAATTATACTTTAATTTAATTGTTACACTGTTTTTCAAAGCAACGAATAAACTTTATTGGGTTGTTTTAGGTTTTTTCCTAGCAAATTATAATTTTTTTAATTTTATACTTGGTACTTACAAGCGTTTGTTTCATTATATTTATGAGAATATTAGTGCAAAGTAAATCAGTAATTTATTTAAATATATATGTAAATATATAAATATAGCAAAAGTAACAATATCTCATAGCGCAATACATTTAGTTAGCTTCGGTAGAAAATAATGTTGAAATATTTACAAACTTAATTAGTATTAAATGTATCTCTTAACATACAACTTTATTGCGTTTAGCGGTTAAGCTGCATTTAAACATTTTAATATTTCGCTGTATTTGCAAGATTTTGTGCATAAATTGGACTTAGTTGTTGTGGTTGAGAAAGCAGCTTCCAGCTATGCACATAAGCAACAAAATCTCATTTCAATAAACTATGTTAAATGTGTGTGTGTGTGTGTGTGTGAGCGCACCTGTGTACGTGTATGCATTAAGGTGTATTAGTTCTCTACAAACAAACAATTCTAAGTGTATTTTGTATGCTGTACAGAAATTTCACACTTTAGCACGTTTTGTTTGTGTCAAAAGTTGGCGAAAATGTTAATCTTTGTTTGTGCGAGCATGCGACGCTTTCTTTTCGGTGACGACTTAAGCCAAAGGCTAAGCAAGAAAATTTACTTGGAGCAGCAATGCAAACAAAGAGCTTAAGTAAGTACAAAGAACTAATTGAATAAATTCGTTGTTGAAATTGAACATTTTCTCTATTTGTTTTTTTGTTTTTTGTTCTTTTTATATTGTAGGCATATAAATACTTTAATTGGTTTACTTAGGCTTTGGGAAAATTTACTTTATGTCGCGACAATTACCAAGAAAGCCAGCTAATCAACGTACAATATTTGAATTGAAACATGACCGAGACCTAGTACTAAAATATAATTTGTTTTTATTTGAATGTACATACTCGTAAGTACACAAATATGAGCGTAGATTTAGCTTAAGGTAAGCACAAATAAAGCACACTAAAAATAAATGAAAGAAAATGCGACAAATATTTAGTATTAGCTAAGTCAATACTTAGTCAGGGCATAAACAATAATGCGAAAGACATCAAAAGTATATAAAGTAGGAAATGGGCTACCGTTTGCACAATACTGTAAGATTAAAGAATCCCTTTTGAACGCAATTATGCTTCTATAAAAGTAACAATAAAGTTTGGGCTTAAAAAATAATTTTTATAAATTAATCTGTAAGCGTGTGAAGTTTTTAGATTGTTGTTTAAAAAAAAAATTCAAATAAAATGCCACGCAAAACACGACTTTCGTAGAGCATGCTATCATTCCTTTGCCAAACATTTCGACTTCCCACTGCCTACATATATACTAAAAAGCTGCGCAAAACGTTTTTTGAAATTACCAAGCTTAAGTTTGTTATATTTCTACTTCACTATTGTTCTACTTAAATTTTTTTCATATAAGTTGGATTTTGCAAATTTGAAAAGTGGCCCCGCTTTGTACGATTATGTAGCGGTGAGAAATTGATGCAATCTGCGAAAACCAGCAGATTATCTTTACCAAAGATATCTAATCGTTCTTCTCATTTATCTCTGGAGTAAAACTGTTCTCGATCTCGACCATGCCACAACTTCTACTAACAGCAGTTCTTCGTATATTCAGGCTTAAAGGATGAACGAAAATTTCCTTTTCATATCGAGTTCCCCTTTACGTCAGTACAAGCTGTACGAGCTTTACAAAGCCATAGACAGAGTGCAGCGAATTGAGAAAAAAAAGCAGCAGCTCATTTGGCTCGGTTATGCAGAGCAAGAAAAATGTAAGTGCTCCAGCACTGACTGCATTCGACTTGGTACCCTGTGGTGGTAGCAGAGAAATATCAATACCTGCTCTGTGTTGAAAATATTAAGCGCTTAAGGACTGATAGGAGCTGTACCGAGTGTATTTCACGCTGACGTTTTTGCTATTGCCGAAGGCTGTCGCGCCCTAGGTCGTAACTGTCTTCCGAAAATACACGATGAGCGTGGAGCTAGATAGCCGGGCGGCCATATTGGCTTTGGCATTTTTCATAACAAATTCGAAGCTGGTCAAAAAGTGCAGGGCTCTATTGCGTGGAGTATGCAACCAGCTCTCGGTAAATTTAATTTGGAATCCTGGGCACCGCAACAAAGCCGGAAACGAGGTAGTCGTTCAGCTGGACAGAAAGGAGTCAGTGGCTGCCTCAGACGGGTGGCCGATTTCTTTGCCGTTGGGAGTCATAAACAAAGTAATTTACCTCCTCCACCTTCAGCAATCCGCTTAACAGTGGCAGACAGAGCCAGGATGTATAATTGCAAAATTGACTTGACCCGATAACGACCTAAAGAGGAGATCCACTCTTCTGACGAAGGGTAGGCCTCACTTTTCGAGACTCCTGGCAGTTCTCACAAGGAACTGGCCAATTACTGCAGGAGCTGCAGGGATCAAGATGAACAAGAGACAGTTGAGCACCTTCTGCGCAGATTTCCAACTCTACTGTGGAGCGTAAAGTCAGTCTGTGGGCATTTGAATACAATTATCTGCAAGATTTTGGCAGTCAAAGCCTCAACAACATTCTGAAGTGCATCAACTGCGCTGATTGGTTGTAATGCAATAGCACGAGATTCAATGGTATCAAAATGGCACTCAGCTGCTGATTGGGCGTTGAGCTTCTTCGCCGCCATTCTAACCTAAACTCGCCTAGGGACTGCTAAAGCAAACCCATATTTTTTTTACCCGAATTGACTCTAATCTAAACAATCAAAATACACATTTTTTTCTTACCTTAAATTCGATTTTTCTGACTTAAGCGGTTATTGCTTTTGGCCATAGAAATTTTTACGAGTAAGAAAGTTTACTAATTTACTGTAAATTTCTCAAATTTATTTTTCTACAAAGCAAGAAGTATTTCCGGTCAAGTATCTCTGCTTTTTAAGCCATCAGATAGCCATTATATTTTCGAGTTTATTTCTTTTAATTTAGGTTTTTTTTTAATCTAAATTTGAGGTTTAATCTGGGTTAACTTATTAGTAGTTTCATTTAATATACAATTTTCCTATAATGTTCATATGTATTGTTGTTATCTTACATTTTGTACAAAATTTCTTTCCACACTATTCATTTAAACATTAATTATAATAGTTCACACTAGGAAATTACTTTGTTAGAAAAATTTTGTATCATCACAGGTTAAATAATTCAAACACTTTGGCAATAAACTATGCAAATCAACAAATATGCATTAAAAGCATCGAACAAATTAACAAAGGATTATGTGTACATACATACATACATGTGTATTTATAAATAAATTAATGTAAGTATTTAATTTCAAAAAACAGTTGTGTTGTATTGAAGTAAGTAAGTATGGAAAAGTTTCAATATGGCTGGCGTGAGTTTGTGTGCACGTGCGTTGTATTTTCAACTGATATCTCGTATAGCATCCGCAATCCGCTTTCGGTAACGTGTCCGGGGTCTATTGATATATTGCAAACTATACGTGGGCATAATCGAACTACAAAGACACAAAAAAAAAAAAAACACAGAGAAAAACGCATTGCCGTTTAGAACGAAGAGAAGAAAGAAGAAAACAAAAAAAGAATTAATTAAAAACTTTTCGAAAGAATTTTGAAACATAATTATCGCTTGCTTTGGTCTCATGTCTGCATAAGTAACTATGTATTAGGTACTTTAAAGTATTCGAATGGTAAGCGATTTAGCGGGAAAATATGCAGATTGCGGTTTAATGCGTGAATGTTCAACGAGCTGAATTTATTTATTTATTTTGTTTAAATATGCATGTTTGTATTAATCAAAAGAGTTTAACGTTTAGGCTGATGACATTTATTTTACAAAATGGCAGTTATACAAAAACATTTATGTTTTTTTTTTGTTTTTAAGAATGACATGATAAAGATATTCACATTTTTAGTTTTTCATATTCGCACAAATATTATTGAAATGTATGTATATATATATTTTTTTTAATGAAAATTCTACGAATGTATGTATGTATGTTTGCTAGTTATTTCAAGATGCTTTCATCCTTTGTTGTAAATAAAAACTTGTGAATTATACGAAAAATTACGCGAATTATGAAGAAAAGTGCCAAAATGTTTAGTCCAATATCGCGCAGATGTACAAAGCTACAACAGACAAGAGAACGAGAATAATACAACACATTTGACATTACACATTTGACATTTGAATAGTGATGAAATTTTTAGCTTCTTTACAAAATATAAAAACAAACTCGTCACGTTATGGGGACGCGTAAATATATTTTAATGCAATTTAGAAAACAAAATTGGGTTTATTAGAGGGTGTGTAGGAAAGAAGAGAATATTTAACAAGTTCACTCAAGAGGTAACCCAAAAATCGATTATGTGTATTTAGATCTCTATCAAATAATTTTCATAAAACAAGAGAATTTATCTCCTTTGAATTTCCGTATCTAAAATATACAAGACACGGAAAGTAAGTGAGGTATGTGGGTCTTAATTAGAAGAGTTATTGAGAATAAAAGCAAGCAAAGTAGTAAAATGGCAAAACAATCAATTCAAGCGTGCCTTAAAAAAATTTAATTTTTCTGAATGTTCCCTGAAATTGCTCTTAATACATAATTATGTTACATGCCTTCAGTATCAGTTAAAACTAATTTCAAAAATTACTTATTTAATACATTATTTTTTTTAAGATCAGAAAAAAATTAAGCGATCAAGACTTTTTACCACCCTTTCCTTTCTGGCCACTTATTCGACAATTAAAATTAAATGTCGCAGATAATATAACGCGCATAGTATTGTAAGGCATAATAGAGTGTAAACGTGTGCATGTACGTAACTAGACCTTAAGATTTATTTGTTAATAGGTAAATGTAACTAGATGTAACTACCGCCTAAGTCTCATTGTAATTACTCGTAAGTATGACTCGCAGTATTTTATTCGTAGGATAAGATTCCAAGCATAACGTCATTTTAAAGCAATAAAAAAGATCTTTGGCAATTGTTCTATCAAACCGAGTGGCCGTGAAACTATTTATTCGCTTATATATTTCAGTATTTGGAAAAAAATTAAAAGAAGATTTCCATAAATTTGAAAACTGCTCTTTAAAAGTTGATATTTCCTCATAAAAAATTTAAGCGATATTTATAACTATTTCATTATTTTATTGCATTCTAACAAATAATTATTTATTTTTTGCATTGAAATTTATTTTAATTCTAATTTTACTGATTGATATTATAGTCCCTGCTGAACGAAAACCAACTGCATTATCTCCTACTATTTGCGAAGTAACAATACTGGTATTGCTTTTATGCAAAATTATGTGATTGCAGATAAACATATGTATGTACATTGTCTCGAGAGAGGGTCCTCGAAGTGTACGAACTTTACAAACCATTGACATATTGCAGCGATTTAAGATCCAGTGGCAGAGTGAGATAAGCGCCTACTCTGTGTTCAACAAACCAAGTGGTAAGGGACTTAGATTCACATAATATTACCAATTAGCGCCAGTGGTGGAAAGATAGGAAAAACTGAACTGAAAGCTGTATTTAGCTCGCACATAATCCCCTAGGCTCTAGAGGGTTAAAGTGACAATTAAAGGAAGTGATTAAGATTATAGTAAAATATTTTGAGAGCATTTTATGCTTTACACCGATGGGAATTTATAATAATACCAATTTAAAAGCATTAAAATTTCTATAGAAAAATATAATTTTTTTTTTAATTTTATAAGAGACTTTCTCTGCCATATGATAAGGATATATTGTTCATTTTAAAAAGTGTTTTTCGTATCATGAAAAAATGTTCCATGAAACCCAATCCGCCTTCAATGTTATTACTCGCCACAAACTCGTACCACATTTATATAAAAATTCCAAAAAAAAAAAAACCTTTAGGTGATTCAGCAGGTGTCGTAAAATGTCGTACAGTTGTACAGTTATAAAAATGTTCGGTAATTCAAAATTAATTTTTTTTTGTTTTAATTGCATTGTACAGAAAACGAATGTAAAATAACACAACTGGAAAATTCTGAAATTTTATGACTTTATGATAATATGACACTTTACGACACCTTGTGAATCGTCTAATTAATTATATTCAATTTTAATGAGCGAAAAAAATTAATATATTTAAGATCCACTTCAGAACGACTTTTAATATAAAAACCTTTCTTATTTTAGCATGTCGTTGAATGTTTGCTATCGTTTTCAATTTTAAACTCTGAATATATCGCTAGTGATCTTGTAAACATGTAGGAAAACCGTTTTTTAAATTAATATTTATGCTTTAAACATTTTATAACTTTACAACTCTTTGACACAAATTTCGTTTATGTTGAAAAGCTGCATTTATACAAATTAGAATTGAATGTTTGTAGAGAAGTTTGGATTTTGCTGTAATTCTATATGGAGTGTTTATTTTAAGATTTTGATTTAACGTTATTCTAATGCGACATGTTAGTATTTTTTTTTTAGAACAACTTTGCTTTAGAAAATTTATCATGCGTTCATATAACATACAAATAAGTACATTTTTGCTCGTATGTACATTGGTTAGCAAGAAGGTAAACGTTTTGGCTAGCAGAGCAAGCGTACAAAGCGAACACAGAAACGTAAGAACAACGAAAATGAGTGCCAATTTCTAAAACCTAAAACAGCCTCAAGCAAATCAAAGCTAAATTCCATTTATTTACATATTTATTTAAACATCTAAATACCTGCTGCCTGAGGCGGCGCTGCCACTGCCATAGCGATCGTCCGAGTCATGGGTGTGATGTGTAGCCGGCACGGGACGTTGACGAGTTGTAGAGCCATAGCCGCTAGTGCCGCTGCTGGACGGAGTTGCGTAACTTGAGGACGTACGCGAAGAGGCGTCATCACGCGAATTGCGACGCGCTTCAAGGCGATCGCGATAGGACGAAGCGCCGCTCGAGCTGCTGGTACCTGCCGATGAAAATGCACTGTTGCCTGCGGAGCTTTTTGCTGCCAAACTTGAACCCGTTGTAGCAGTGGATTTTGATTTGTTATCCACTTCATCCTCGGATTCTTCGGTGGAGGTCTCCTCCTCGCTACTCGATTCACTTTCCGCCTTCTTTTTATCACTGCTAGCCGCTGCATTACTATGCTGTGGCAGGAAGCGACTGACGAAAGGTTTCTTTTCAGTTGTCGCCGAGCTGCTAGTGGCATTTGAGCCACCACTAGTAGTTGCTGCAGCACGCGTACGTGCTGGACTTTCGCGAACGCGTGAACTGCTTGGTGCAGCGGCAGCAGCCGAGCTGGTGGAGCTCTCTGTCGATGCAGTCGAATCGCTACTACCCGAACGGGTGGTCTTCTTAACGGCCGCAACTTGTGCTGAGACGGGCGCCTTGGACTGTTGAATGGAAGAAGAATTGGGTGGAGTTGTTGTTGTGTGAATGCCATCAACAATAGGTTCATCAGCGTCAGAACTATCGCCGCTGTTGGGCTTTTGCCGAGCCGTTGGCAGCGGCGATGGCGGTGGTGGTGGTGACTGCTGCTGTCACCGCGCAATAATTGGCGGCAGTTGCGACAGACAACGTCAAATTAGTTGTTGATATTAACGTGCATTAAATGACGATTTGCAATGATTGTATGCGTTGATGGACGTGATGACAGAGTGTAAGCGACAGCGAACGAAAGAGAGATAGAATGCGAGATCGGCAAAAGAAAACGATGCGCGATTTGTGTGTAGCAAAATGATAGAGGAGAGAGAAAGAAATGAAAGTGGCATAGATAAGATTTGCAGGAATTGAAGTATTTAAACTCGTTAAATTGTGTTGTAACGCTTTGATGAGAGTCTTTTAAAAATGAAAATAATTATATGGAGTGAGTTGGGAGGTTCATTCAAAAGGAAGGTGGTAGAAACAAACAGCATACTGGGACCAATGATATTACATCATATCACATCATAACATGTCAAATAATGTGATATTCTTTATAAAATCGAAGGGTATCAGGCCATTGTGAAACGAAAAAAAAATTCGAGGATATGTGTATCACATCACATCACTTAATGTGATATCATGTGACTCATCACGTAATTTGACTTAATAGCATGTGATATCATATATCGCGTCACAACTTTTGATACAATTGCATGTGATATCACGCCGAATATGACATTATGTCCAATCATGTGATGTCACATTTCACATCACATATTATGTTACATAGTGGTCACTTGATGTCATATCATGCGATATCACGTCACTTGATGTGTTAAAATATGATTTCTTGTAATTTATCACATATTGTGTGGTAGCATGTATCAGATCAGATCATTTGACGTCATATCATGGAAGTTTATATCACATCACATCGTTTGATGAAATATCAGGGGGATATCGTATATCACATCACACCATATTATATCACTTGATGTGATTAAATGTTTAACATTGCCTCATTTGACGTCATATCAGGTGATACCATGCATCTTATCACATCGTATGATGTCATATCATGAGGTACGATATCATATCGTGTATCAACATGATAACGTTAGTGGCAATAAACAGCAAATAAGTATTTGGTATTTGTCAAGGCGATGCCAGAACGGAGGTGGAAAAACGAAAATTTCGCAACAAAGACATTCACTTAACATAATTGTGGTTATTTGATTGCTTATAAACTCAATGAATGGGAATGCGTGGATGAACGTGTAAGCGAAAACAATTTGTAAAAGGACATCAGAAACTCATTCAATCAAAAATAGGGTCAAAAGTTTTACTAATTAATGCAAAGAGGGGCGATCGCCATTTTCCGTAAATTTACATCGCGTCTTAAACGTTTGCAACTGCAAATCGCATTTAAGAATGAAATTTTTTTCATAATATTTACAAATATGTACATAGTATTTACTATGAATAGAAATAAAACATTAAATTTTCTTTGCTGTGTATTGCATCTTATATTTTGCAAAATATTTTCGAATTTTATTTTTTTCAGAAAATTTTCTCAATTTTATATTGGATAAATTATTTTTTTTAATATATTTGAAATATAATATTTATAGTTTTTTGTTGTTTTTTTTTTTGTTTTTTTTACATTATTTTTTACATATTTATACATATTAATAGCGAAATGACACGATATGTTCAGTTTACTAAATAATACGTAATGATATCGTTCGAATTACCAATAAATGAAAATAACAAAATATTATGCATGTATTTCTGATGTCCACTTTTAGGAGTTAGATAAACCAATTTGTTAAACCTGTTTCGCGTTTAACAAAAGTCTGTATTGGCTTTTTAATAACATTAGCTTAAATAAGATTTAGTTTTTCTAAATGATCATTTAGACACTTTAAGCTCGCTGAGTGAGCGCCACATCTCGGGTTTAAGGAATTGGTTTATATCGCACTCCAAAGAATTAAAAATATATGCCAGAGTAGTAAACAAATTAAGCAAATGTATACAGTTATATCATATAGAGGCATACAAAATAATTTTAGTGCAAAATGTTATAAAAAAAAGTGAGATAAAAAGGTGTATTTAATAAGTAACGCTTGGAAAGTGTAAATGAAAACAAAGAAGAGGACAAATGGATTTACGATTTATTTCAAATATTTGGTTACAACTTACTTACATTTTTAAAAGGATTTATTAGGCAAAAATATCATAATTTATTTATAAAATTATCAGAGACAGTACACGAAAAAAAGTTCGTAACGGGCTGGGAGGGTGTTAGGTTGACAGCAGGAAGTGTAATTAAAATTACGCAATTTCAATATGTGAGTGAAGTTATGCCAAAAAAAAATTTTCTGACTTTGCTATGCGTACGTAAATTCCGATAGTTATTAGTATAATATATTGATAAAATAGTAAGTTTATAAATATGTCTATAAACTGGGATGTTTACTATCACCACTTTCTACGTAAATCACCTAACGCATCTGAAAACGAAACTAATTTTTTTTTTTTGAAACTTGGCACTTGAATTCACTAACCTAAAAACATAGTATATACGCACTCTAATAATTAAGAGAATCCCTCCTTTTATATGTGTTTTTTTAGTTTAACCTAAAAACATAGTATATACGCACTCTAATAATTAAGAGAATCCCTCCTTTTATATGTGTTTTTTTAGTTTATATTTCACCTTTTCATACTTTCATAGCTAACTATTATCATTATTAGCATCACCACTTTCTTCTTCTGCTTCTTCGCTTTCTTCATCTTCCGTCGCTTCGCTTTCGGTTTCAGTTTCGGTTTCTGTTTCCGTTTCGGTCTCTGTTTCTTCTTCTTCTTCTTTTTCTACTTGCTCTCTGTTCACTTCATCGTTTTCATCACTACCTACATTTGCTACCAACTCAATTTTCTCGCCTTGTATAACGTCGTTCGGTGCTGAGCCTATCACTAGATCACCCTTGTCCTCCGTTCTATTTTCTATTACAAAAATGGGCCCTTCTTCTTCTACGGCTGACTCATACTCCCCTTCATCACTGTCATTTTCTTGCTTTACAACGTCGTCTTGCGATGATCTTTCCGTTTCGGTTTTCTGTTCCTCATCCTCCTCCTCTACTTCTTCATCATCTTCATCTTCTTCACTCTCTTCCACCAGTTCGTGATGATCTTCTGCCTCCTCTTCCTGGTCTTCTTTACTTGTTTCAAGAACCTCAGGCTCAGCAGCCGTCAGACCCTCCTGCTCTTCCTCTATCACGTTTTCTTCTTGCTCCTCTTCACTTTCTGTTTCCTCCTCCTCTGTATCATCCTCTTCGTCTTCTTCTTCCTCTTCTTCCCTTGCTAATTTTTTATCTAAACATTCCTGTGTCCCTAAACTTCCATCATTTTCCTGCTGTACAACCCCAACTCCGGCCCCCGTCAACCTACTTGCACTGCTACCACTTGGTTTTTCTTCTTCATTTGCCTCATTCACACTTACCTCGGCCCTTGGTGGTGGGGTCCTACGCACTGGGGAAGCATGGTTAGAGCTATCGCTCTCCTCGCTGGTTCCATGTGGCACTCCAGTTCGCTTGAGCGCGGCTACACGATCCACAGCTGGTCGCTCAGACTCTGCCGTTTGCGCTGCCGTACTGCCAGTGCTAGCTATTGCTGCTTGTGCTGCAGCTCCACCTGGAGCGTTCTTGTTCTGACGTTTAATGCGACTAATGTCATCGTCTTCAGATACTTGTTTTTGCGTAGCCGCGGCCTGTTTTGGACGTTGCATTGACGCCTTTTGCGCTTGAATCGCCGCTTGTACAGCTGCCTGCGCCGCAGTATCCACCTTCTTTTCCTTCTTCTCCTTACCAATATCCGCCAGACGTTGTATGACACGCGCGCAATCACTTAAACGCAAAATGCCACTTAGCTGCCCACGTGAAACATCCTCGCCAGTGAGCACGCGGTCCTTCTTCTTCTCCAACTCCTGCTGACGTTGCGTTTGCTGTTGCTCGCTGTCGGAATCTTCATTCTGATGAGAGCGCACGAAACGTGAACGGAAGCGTGAAGATTTTCCAGCACGGGATGATGGTTGTTCGTTTTCGTAGTCATTCTCGTAATCGTAATCGGCACCTCGACCATAGCGGCTGTTATTACCATCGCCGTATCGTTCATTATTGGCACGTACAGGTCGTTCGCCGAATTTGCGACCACCCAAAACGGGTTCGTCATTATAACCGACGCGATCCTCTTGCTGACGGAATTGCGTAGCAAGGCGGTGATCACTCTTCGAGCGCATCAAGCCCGGTTGCAAGGTGGTAGGTGGCGCCAAATGTGAAGTACTCATTGAACCGCTCGGTTGAGAGTGCGGTGCTATGTTCAAATCACCAAAACTTGCCAAATTCATTACAAGTTGATTTGGATCAATAGACACCAGAAAGCGTACACGTCGCGTATAGTCAGTATTCTCATACTCGAAGTGACGTAGGAACTCTACCGTCTTGAGGAAGATCTCTTTTGTGTCCATCAATTCACTATCATCCCATTCCACTGTCTCATTCATGTACTTATCGACAATATCGCAATTGCTTGCTATATTCTGTATCTCGTGATCTAGATTTTCTTTCAGTGTTGTCAGATTACGCATCTCAATGGTCAAATAGCGATCCACTTCGCCCTTCAGCTGGTCGGAGCGATCTTTTATCGCTTTGGTGATGCGTCTATAGATCTCATCGATCTCTTCACTCACTCCCACGCAATTTGTTTGTAGGCTGGTTGTGTTTTTCTCGATTATGGCGAGCGTATCCTGTAAGCGATGCAAGCTTCGACGAATCTATGAGAAGAGGGTGTGAGATACCAATTCAGTAATCAAACTAATGACAAAACTACAGGCACGAATGTTTACTCACTTGTGAATTAAATCGGGTTATCTCACGACGCAATATGTCCATATGTGCGCTTTTGCAGTCTTCGCAGATTTTCTTCTCACAATGCGCACAATACGAAAGATATGATTTCTCTGAACATACACTGCATCGCTCCATAATTTGTCCTGAAGAAAGATATTTTGATAACAAGTGATTTTTTTTTTACAAAGTAAAAAAAACTATGTAAATGAAGGATTTAAGGATTTCGAAATTTTTATTTTAATTATCTCTCTATGTATATATACGCATATTTAACCAGTCAGTACAACGTACCTGATGTCGGATCGGGCAATTCGCCAGTTATCTCAATATGTAGTTCAAGGAAACGCTGCAATGTTACATTCGTTGGGAAGGCTTGTACTCCATTGTATGGGATGCGATGTTCTGCACGGCATTCTGGACATTTTACCTACAAATATAAAAAGTGTATACATTCATATATCATCTTGATACAGCGGTGATACAAAAATTTTGTTTTTCTTCTAAATATCCACACTAAGTTAACTTACACAGGCCGATAGTCTTAGTTACTAATTGCCTTGCCAAATGTAATGTAATTATTTATAATTATATTTCATAAAAATAAATAATTAAATAAAGTTAACTTACAATTAATTTTAAAGTGCGGTTTTCTGCTGTTTTCTGGCAGATATTTAAAGGTAAAATTTTTTGAAATGAATGAATGAATGAATTTTAAGAAATTTACTAAAAAATTAGTTTACAATTTTTAGCGTGTTGATAAAACAAAAAGAAAACGCTGCACATTCTCCACAACAATTTTGGGATATTTAAGATGAGGATGTGATATGATATCATATCTAGTAATCAAAGGAATTACCGAAATTTGACGAAATGTGGTTAAAATGAGTCAGAATATAATTTTAAATAGAGGACAGTTTAATAAAAAAATACATATAAGTCGCTTGCTTTCAGCAGAAAATATAATTGTGTATTATATCTCCTTCCTCCTATCAGAACGAAAGCAAAAAAACTTCGCCAGTTCCCTCCCTACTTTGCGAAGTTACGCCACTAACCCATGTCAAGTGTACAAAGGTTCTTCTATACTTGCAATTTCCATTGTGTTCATGGGAAATTGTGCCTTCGTTGCTCGTCTACGGTTGCCGAGTCGAAGGATCTTTTCATACAAAGTACTAGTATCCTCATTGATACGTACAACATATTCAATCTATCGATAACGTTGAATTTTTATACGTTTGATAATGGCCATACCATTATATAGTTTATACAATTCATCATGTCCGACGTCCATGCGAACGGAGTCATAAATTTTGCTTTGAAATGGTTATAACAAAACCACTTTCTACGGCTAATAAGAAAATGGACAAAATGAGAGATTTGTGGAGAGAGATTTTTGTTCATCAAGAAAGGTATACAAAGTCTTTAACTCATTAAAGTGCCATATATCGTATAATATTAATTATATCACATCATAAGTATCTAAAGCGGACCTACTTAGTATCTGAAAAATTTGACGTAATGTGATTTCAAGTCTTATGATATAGAAGTTGCTGCAATATGCCAAAATAGGCCGGGCTTAAGTTGGTCCTCTACAAATGTGGTTTCAAAAAGTCGATTATTTTTGTTTTGCATTTTTCTACTCTAAAACAAGTTACAAAGAAAATCCAAAAAGGTTTTAGCGGAAGACGCTTTAGTTCAGTTTTCCTGGGGCTTTGAACATGGCTCGTTCATCCACTTCAATCTTTAAATGCGATTCCCCAAAAGGGCATTTTTTTTCCTTTAAAGATCAACCATTTTGCAAAATTTTGGAATTTTAAAAACCTTGTGTGAAACGATAGTCAAGGGGACACATAAATAAATAATTTTTGGATTTTTGGTTTCAGGGGTTCATTCAAGGTCAAACAGAGGTCAAACAATATTGAACAAAAATTCACAAACAATCATGTTAAAAGTTCAATAATAAACGATTCGAACTCAAAAAAATTCATCCCATTCGCATAAATAGTTCTTCTGCAATGCATCCTCAATAAAGTTAAAAAAAAGCCGTATAGCCTAGAAGACCCACTTAAGGTTCAAATTGGTTACAGCCTGTTAAAAAACCACTTTATTGTCTTGCGATAGTATTTAGATACTCTAATAATGAAGTTGTAAGCAATAAAGAAGGCAGTGTTTAATCCTTTAGAAAGAATTATTCGAATTATTTAAATACAACAATAATAAGAAATATCGTAGAAATTTAAGCACTATGTGGAATTTTAAAGAAAAACATCTTTTACAAATTGCGATTTTAATATTCCTAAATAGCCCGAAGGTATTGAAACGAATGCAAAAACAAAAATTAATATATCTCCTTTAGAAGATATAAAGCAAATGTTTAATTGCATTGCAACAATTTGACAAGTTAGACTACTTATTTTTCTTTTATCTAACCTCAAATATTTTTCAAATAAGAAAACACAAACTTTTGTAAACTTTTTCGATTATGCATTTTTATAGTCCATTAGGTTTTAGTAGGAGTTTCAAGTGGTGATAAATTTCGGGTGGCAATTTAATTTGAGTGCAGACCAAAATTGTTTAGCTTAATGAACAATCAATTGTCATTGACGAAACGAATAAGAATATTTTTTTATGTACACTTTTTCCACCTTTTTAAAAAGAACAGAAAATATGTTCAGGAAGATGTATGTATATGAGGAGCGAGAAAATTTAAATTGAAATGTGCAATGAAAATGTTCTTCAAATTTTTACATTTAACAACTGCACATATCATTTGTTTAAAATGTAAAGATCATATATTTAGAATATTTTTGTAAAAATGTCACCGATTTGTGAGGGAAATAGCTGTAGTTAAGTGTGAAGTTTATAGCTTATACTTATAGTTTAAACATTTAATTGGAAAATTACACAAGTTGTGTTTTTTTTTTGTAAACTCTTTTCCACAGTCTTCACTGAGATTTATGTAAAAATAAACAAAATCGGGATAGATTTTCTTAAGATTGTTTTATTGTTTGCATCTGTAAAAGCCATGCAATCGTTTAATTCTTCGGTTTAATGGTATCTTGAATGCAAATTTTTATAGTCCCTTCAAATGTTTTGATTTACATGAAATTGTATAACAAATGTAACTCAGCACATGGGGGACAAAATCGATTTAGTTTTTTTAATATTGTGAAAAAAGTAACAATACACCACATATCATATTTATACCGCAACAATTTGAGGTATACGAACGATTTTTTTTCTGAGGTCATAAGACAGCATGAGTAGCCAAAATAAGTTAACTAAGCAAGATGACAATTAATTTTCAGGAGGATTTTTGAGTTTTAATCGATAATTGAAATACTGTTTTTTTTATAAGTTTATTGTATGTCTGCGTTTAGAAGAACTTTCATACATAAATGTACAATTTTCCGCAATTGGTTTTTATAAATGTTTATACTTAGTGTACACACCTGACGTCGAACGTAATCCACAAGGCCTTCCATGCACGGCTCCATGCAGAACGAATGCTGGCATGGCAGCAATTTTGGTATGCGATACCGATCAAGGCACACACAACAGGTCAGTAGTTGCTCAAATTGCTCCATTTTTCACTGCAATCAAAAATAAAAACAAAAATGCATTAGATTTACATTATGAATATATCAATAAATAAATTAACTAATTTTCTAAATATTTATAGACTTGTTTTAAAAAAATGTTTTCTAGGCTTGTTTTAGATGGTTACAAAAGCAACAAATAACCATTTGTTTATAATTAATTATTTTATCCATCTGTTCTCTTCATCACCGTTACACGTTAACAATTACCATGCTGCGATGCCAGTATAATTATTTATATGTAGGTGCTTCATTTATTGAAAAAATAATGAAATCTGGTATGCGGTGAAACTGGATATGATAGAGTAGAGGAAAGAGCGCCAATTTTATTTATATTATTAAAAAATATAAAAAATTTAATTGAAATCGAACGTCAGATATAGCCACCTCAAATAAATATTAAAAATGGAAGAACAATTTTTATTATATTTCTTGCTTGAAAAAGTACTTCGCCGTTTCTGCAAATTTTCTTGAAGAAATAAATATACGAGCATTTTGTTTTTTGAGAGTATCAGACTGGTTTACAAAATTTTTATATAAGAAATTTTCTTTTTATTTTTTGAGTGTGATTTTATAAAATACGAAACACCCTTGACATAAAAATACCAATAAAATATTGCAAATTTTAAACCTTGGGCTACAAAACTCCACAGAAATATTTGAAATCAATAGTTAAAATTAAGGAAAATTTTTATTCTCGTGGTCTCTCTTGTTAAATTTAATAATTAAAAAAAAAATAAGGAACATTCAGTCATTTTCGTACACTCAACCATCTATAAACATTCAATAGCAATTTCAAGATTTTGTTAGACAATAAACCAAACAAATGCCGGAAAGCTAAACACTCAAAGGAGCCCTTGAAATTGAAGAAAAATAAAAAAGAAATTCGTACACACAAATGTATAATTAATTAGTTTTTATGTAGAATTTGAATCTAAATTTATTTTTTCTTAACTAGCAACACATGTACACACATATGTAGATATGTACGCTCGTACATACTTATTTTTATTCACACTCATCTTATATCAACATACATACATACATTGATTGGTATGTGCATTGCTTATTCTATATATACTCGTTGCTGTCTTATCTTACTATTTCTCACTCTCTCACTCGATCGCTGTCTCGCGCGCGCTCTTGTTCTTCACTCTCCAAGTAACTATCAGTGCTTTCGTTTGATAATAATCGAGCAAAGTATAAACAAGACAATACTGAATTATTTCGGAGTAATTTGCGAGCAAAATGATTTTCATAGTCACGACTTCCGAATTCATTTGTCCTTTTCGTTCCCACGTCTTCAAAATTTGCCAGATCTGACACGATCGTTATTAGTTTTTTATTTTCTTTTGACAGTCACAATCATTTTCGGGCAAGGGTCTTAGGATTTAAATAGTTTATATAGAAGTTAATAATCACAATATGATAATGATTAAAATAAGCTTTTATTTATTCATATTTTATTTGGTCCCTAGTTTGCACAGGAACCACTTTAAAATCATATTATTGATACTTTATTTATTCGGAAGTGAATTAACGTAGCGACAATATCCAAAGAAAAGTGGAAAATCTTTAGTGGAATCGAAAACCTCAGCACTGAAAGTATGCAGCTACAAGAGAAAAAATTAAACAAACTAGTTAAAGTTGTTTCTTAAAAAATTCTTATAATTTAAGCCTGATTTGTATATCAAAAGAAAAATTTACTTTCATAGATATATCGAGTATTTTAAGATTGAGTAACAAGAAAATTAAAATTTATTTTTTGTCAAATACTATTTAGAAATTGATAAATCCTGTGAAAAAGTTTTCTATCTAACTTTAATAGATTTTACCAGAACTTTATTTCAATATTAAAAAAACTATGCAGTAAACAATAAAATTTGTAAAAAGTAAGCAATAAAATTTGTGACAAATTTGGTTTTCTCTGTAATAAATTTATGTACATACATACATGTTTCTTCCATAAGCGACTCAATTTTTTTTAATAAATATTGGCATATTTCCTCACTGCCTTTTTAAGATAAAAAGGTGCCTTTCATACTCAATTTAGGATTTTATTATGCAAAATGTAGCATTTTTCAAAAAACAGCATACGAACGCCGCATTCATAATTTACTAATTCCGACTATTGTGCCACTTGGAGATAAGTTTTTTTTTAATAAAATTGTATATATACAGTTTACTTGTCTCATTTTACCAGAGACTGACTATTTCTCAGTCAGGCATTCCACTGTGTACACATTTCTTATTTCAACAAAATCGGAATATAAATAAGGATTTTTTTTAATATATTGACTTTTGCGCCATCTAGCGGGATGTAGTATTAAAGCCTACGTAATATACTGTCGAACTCAGTTTAAAAGCTAATTTTCTTTTATGGCATTTGCTACATTATTAGGGATTGTATCTTAGCAATTTTTGTCGCTAAGCAAACAAAGACCGCTACTATACAAAATGATTTTATGAAAAAGAATGAAATTATTTGTTTTTAAATAATCTAGAACTATCAGGATGAAGTAAAAAATTTAGTTTGGAATAAAAGTTCATTAATTAACATGAAATTCAATAGTTTTTATTTACTGTTTTGAAAATTTTCCACGCCTTTATTTGTTTACCTAAAATATAATTTGTGCCATTAAAATGCTACATTAAAAATTTTAAATAATCAAAAAACGAAATTGCGGAATATGAAAAAACTGCGAAAAAATCAAAATGAGAAGAAGCTGCAGGGGAATTCATTTTTGTGGATATTCACTTAAATAAATACATACGAGTACGTGCATGTATAAATATATATATTTATACGTGTGTGTAGCGAAAGTATTTTTAAACCATGACAGACAATTATACGTATGGCAGTGACCGGAAGCTTTCGCATTGACGTCTTCTCTAGGAAATTAACTAAATTCATGGGTATACTCGTACATACGAGTATGTATACATATGTACATACATATATGTATGTGAATACTCTTAGAAATTGAGAACATTATTAAGTCTTATTGTGCACGTACTATATTCACTTCAATGATTGATATTTTATTTTTCATATTATTTTTGTTTTAACGAAGAGCCTGTGAGCCGCAGCAATTTATTTTGCAATGTCTGCGAAACGGAAAACTTTCAAAAACTTATTGCAAGATCAGTCAAAGACATGTAGCAATTAAAGAGGCTCTGGAAATAATCTGTGTACTTAAATGTTTCTTATATTCACACAGCAAAGGATATACTTTCCCAACAATAATTTCGACATAATTTTGCTAGAGCTACTTTAGGCTCATTCCGAAAAAATTTTTCTAGAAAATTTAAATATTTTTTTTAAAAGATTTTCACCGAGAGTGTTGCACATTTTCTTCTTAATAAAGCATAAAGAAACACTATGTTAAAGATGTTGAAGGAAAAAAAGGCCTGATGAGGAGATATATCAGCTGTAGTTTCAACCAATTATTAATTTCTATATAAAATGTTCCAGCTATAAAAACTGTTCATGAGCTCAATACTTAACAAGTCAGAAAAATTTTATTAATAACATTATTAATTTAAAACATTTTATCATTATTTCATACTTTTACTAATAATATGACAACATTTTATAAATATGAAGTTATGTCACTGCAAGAAATTTAATCGAAAATCCGCGAATTTCGCGTTGTCCACCAGGGAGAGACAAAAAATTATTTGGCATCTGTGATGTGAAGTTTCAGCACATTTTGACTCATTTGAGTTATATGGAAATTAATGCACTAGAGATCGCATACTTAGTAATATTTTAATACATTTTTATTTAAATTTTATCAAATTAAGGTTTAGTTAACGGACAGAAAGTTGATTTTCGCGGGGCTCACATAATCAAAAGCTTAATAAAAATGCATGTTAAAAGCAAAAAAAAAACAAGTTTTTTTCTAAAAAAAAAATCAATCGCAATTTTATTGAGCTCGAGGCCAGTTTGTGGAAGATTTTATTTGGAAAAAACCACAACAATTTTTCCGAGATCACCACCTCTTCGCTTCAGACTTCTTTTTATTTAATTATATCTATTCTTCATCACCACTTTCTCAGGCTTTGAACCAAGGACCTCGGGTTACAAAACCAACACGCTACATGCTGTGCTACGCAGTTCCATACAAATCTTAAATAATTTAAAAATAAATATTTTTTTCATTGATTACGTAGTTTTATGACTTTAAAAAAAATTCAAGAAATATTTTCATTATTACGATTGCTTGTAAGAGTACTTTCCTAAATTTTCTTAAAAAATTAAATATACGAGCATTTTTTCTTGAGAGCTTCAAACTGATTTAAATTTCGTGTTCATTTCTTGACTGTCCATTTATAGGAATTTTTGGATTTTCTTGAAAGCAATGTTATACGAGTATAACATGCTTTAACGTGCAAGTTTTAATGAATTTTGGCAATTTTTTATCGAAGCTTCTCGGCAATTTTTTGCCAATAACAAGATCTTAACCGGAAGACTGTCTGTGAAAAAATTGTCAAACATTTAATTTACAAAAATATTCTTATTATATTGTTTTACTTTTCATAAAAATATTTTTAATTAACATAAAAGTTTATTAAGCTTAAATGGTTTTAGTTAGAGCATTCACTGTATTTTAATTAAAATGTAATAATTTAATAAAAGCAAAATGTATATGTATATGTATGTACATATGTACATATGTGCGTATCCTCTATACTCGTTTATGATTAGCTGCATTTTCGTTTTACTGCAGAAGCATTCTGTGCATTGCACTATGCACTGCAAATAATTGCATTAAAAGCAGGAATTTGACACTAATAACTACAAAAATATTTTTTGGCACACATTTTCGTAAGCGCATCTAAAGTGCTATACTAGTAGACCCCGGCAACCATAGCCGGTCTCTGCGAGTCAAATTTATTCATACTCGCGCATGCAGCATACATAATCGTACATACGGGCATATGTATGTATGTATGTATGTACAGACATAAATATTTTTGCGGCGCCTTAGCCCGGTGCAGCCAACTAACTAACTTACCAGTTATAGTGCCCACATCAATATATATACATATGTTTGCTGCACACTGTGCGCCCTCAGTTATTTTTTCAGCGTTTTGCGCGTTTTATTTTTTCACACAATAATTTGAAACTAAAAGTTTCTTTCGAAAAATTTTATGTATACTAAATCACAAGAGCGTGTAGGCGTTTGAAACGCACTTTTGTTTAAAAACTATTAATGTAGTATGTGTATGTATGTATTTTTTAACAAGAATTTGTAGGACGTAAAATTTTTACTTCAAATTTTATTTGATTTTCGTTTGCATTTGTTTTTTTTTGTTTTGCGTAATTTTTCATCACAATATTTTAAAAATATTTATTTCAGCACTCAACGTATTAAAATCGTTCGACTTTCGTATATTTTTTTTTTTTTTTAATTTCTACAGCTGCACTTTTATGTATGCCATAAATGCATTTAGTAGTGAATTTGCGATTTATTTTTTATGTTTAAAAAAAAAAAAAAAACTAATTGTAAAAAATATGTCTCATATAAACTTTATTAGCAAAAATCCGCACGCGCGCGAACTGTTTCAATTTAAAGCAGCAAATGAACTGATTTGTAGTTTTTAAAAAAATCTTGAGCGCATCTGCGACTCGTTGCTATAAAAATATCTTTTGAAAACGAATGAAAAGAAAAAAGTGCGAAAAGAACGTGAAGAGAAAACGAGGAAATGGAAAATCAAGGAAAATTAATGAAACATCAACTGCGTGTGCACACAATGAATATAAAATGTACGCGGTCTAAATATACTATATTTATGTATGTATATACATATTTGTATTGCATATACATATGTATATATGTATGTCGAAATCTGTTATAGTATTTGTGTGTAAAATTAAGTGTAGTATTGTAAATTCATAAAATGCATATTTCACACTTACTTCTGCTGGTTGCGCGAACAGATGCACGGAAAACTGTCGCCCCCCCAGAGCAATAAGTGTGTTGCAAAAGACTTTCTACGCAGCAAATTGATTATTTTGTAGCAAAAAAATTCCAATAAAATTTAACTGAACATATATGTGACAAAAAGAAAACAAAACTGCGCCTGCAGAAGCGAAACTTATTTGTCGATTTTATATGAAAGAGATAATTTTATTTTTGGATTTATCGTAACAATTAAATGTTAATTGAGCATTTTTTTTAATAACATTGCACGCAATTTTTTTATCCTTAAATTTTTCCAAAAACGTGAAACGTTTAAGTCATGAATTCTAGAAAATTTGAAAAAACAACTCATCTCGACTTAATACTTTTTTCATTCAAGTTTCATGTGCAATGGTTCTTAAACAATTCGTAAACAATAAATTATATAAATCAACCGTTTAGGAAGTCTTCTTAAAAAAATTTATTTAAAATATTAAATTTTTATATTATATGTAGATGGAAGCGAATCCGATAGTTTTTGGCCGGTCTTATCATGTATGCGAACTATTAGCAAGAAAAAAATTTTGATTTATATTGAGTTTGAAAGACAATATTTTCATAAAACACATTTAAATTTAATTAATTAGGAAAACATTTTTTCTAAGATATGATATATAATTCTCCAATCGCAAAACTTCTTTTCAGGAAACTTACACAGGAAAAATACACGCTTTATTGACTGACCAGTTTTTTTTTAATATAAAACTGAAAAAAAATATTTCTTCGTAGTTTTGGGTTTTTGGAGGAAACATAAAAAATTGTTCATTTTTAAAAAATTACGAAATGAACAATTGGGTATTATTCTTTTGACGAGAAATGGAGTTTGATGAATAAAAACCATTGGCTTACAAGAATTCTTAATATTTCCATAAAAGTTGTTGTTTCTAAGGCCGCTTTGAACGAACTTTAAATAATTTTTCAGTTGTAAATATTTCAAGGAGTGACAGCATTTATATTCCACGTAAACTTTTTTTGGACCAACCTAACCTAGATAGTTTTGAAGTTTGACAACAGATCTTCATTATCATATATACATAAATAAGAGACTGAGGACGAACGCATAATATATAAAAGTTTTCAAACAAACGTAGTGTATTCGAAATGCTCTTCGATTTCCTAACGATGGCAATGGGATTGGGAAATACAACGGATAACAAAGGTTCCTTTTTGCTGGAGGTTAACTTAGTTCTTCAGCCTATTCTCGAGAGAAAATTGCTTCATCTCTTTCCTTTAGTATTTCAACCATGATACATAATTTTAGTCGCACACGTCGCAGAAGAGCACCAAACGTTCTGTCTTAACTTTGCGCACAAAGAAATCACACGGATTTCAATTAATTTTCTACGGTTTGCGAATGTGTCGTGCATTTTTTGCGCAATGACAGTTTTTGTGACAAAGTTCCGGATGCTTTAGTTTATAATCATTGTTAACAAGACAACTCAAACAAAAGTTTTTCTATATATGTTACATATTTATGTACGATCAAGATCGTATATAAGCCGGCACATATGTACATATTTCTTCGGTACAAAGGAAAAAATATGTTGAATTGCACATTAAGTTAGAGCGTTGTCGGACATGAACATACGAGTATATATGTATGTTACATATGTGCGTTTATACTAATTTTATAAACAAATTTACATGTATGTATACATACATTCGACATTGATGTTAATTTTTTGTATATATTCTGATCCGATTTTCATGCGTAAATGCACAAGCAAATACAGTAAAAACTCCCATAGGAGGACACTCGAGTAAGTGGATACATTCTATAAGCGGGCACATTCTTGGAAACGAATAATTTATTTACTTTTTTCATAGAAAATGATCTGCTTATGGCTATTATAGAAAAACAAATTTTTAAATAAGCGGAACAGAAGCTCTAATAAGCGTAAAATTTTGTTTTTTAACACAAACATTTTTATTGCTTTTCCTGGTTCTTATGATTTTTAATACTTCGATATTTTCTCTCCTTTTCTTTGAAATATTTTTTTTTGCCCTGCTCACTTGTTACGCCATAGTAAAACTATAAATTGGAGGATTTTTTCTATGGGTAAAGCACAAAAAGCCAATACAGCTGAGAACAGTCCGTGACGTAATAGTAGACAGAGAACGGGAGAGCAAAGAAAATACCGTAAAATCGCAAAGTGGAACGAACCATGGATTAACTGAGTTAACGCTAAAAAAAATATGTTTGCTTATGCATGGCCACGCATTTACACAACTTACGTCTCACGAACTGGAAAATCGATACTCAATAAGCAATAAACATGGTAACACACAAGAATGATCATGTGAGGGCCGCTATTGAAATAAGAGTCTATTATTACGTCAGCGAGGGAGTCGATGCTATCGAATTCAAAATGAGCGCATTAGCGGTTCTTTTTAGCAAATCTAAAGCTTTTATATGCGTTTGCTTGAAACAAACAAATAATATTCGAAATTACTTATAAGCAGACAAAAAGCAAATGGACATGGGTGTCCGTTTCTGGTAGTTTTCACTGTACATGCTCGTATGTGTGTATGTACATATGTTAATTGGAAGGGAAATGCACGCACTCTCACAATTATGCATTTGATGTGGTAATTTCTGCAAATAACCTGCAGTAAAAATTTAATAATTCTCGTAAAAGTAATTGCTTTTACTGTTAATACTTTTTACACTTGAATTGAGGCTGAATGTGTGCTAGAAAGGATTGCATTAAATCACAAGGTAACACTGGAGTCATGAGTTATCAACACTGCGGAAGATCAAATAAAGGGTTTGATAAGTACAAGCATATATATTTACGTTCATACATAAGCCAAGAATTAAGATATAAAAAACATGGAAAAAAATTGCGTCAACTTCATAATTTCGCAACCCTCTTCATGCTTAACTAGCATTTTTTCGAGGCCTAGCCACAAAAATAAGCGAAGTCTCGATCGAGATCATGCTCTAACACTACAAACAAGTAGAATAAACAAAGGATCAGTTGCTATATTTCTGTACAATGCCTTAAATATAAATATATGTACATATATAACATGTATTGTAAGAGATATGTACATATGTATCAAAATAAATTTAAACTTTATCAAGAATATACAAATTTTTTTTAAATTTGGGATTTTCGCCAAATTTTTTAAAGTTTTTTAAGTTTAATATTTTATAAAAAAAATTTATTTTTTATAAAATTTTACTTTCTACCATATTTAAGTTTCTATCAAATTTTTAATTTGTTTTAAAACTACATATTTAATTTCAAATTTATAAAATTTTTAAGCTTTGCTAAAATTTTAAATTTCATCAAAAAAAAATGTAAATATAATTCTTTTACGCAAGCAAAACATACATATTCTCAGTAAAATTAAAAAATTAAATCGGTTCATAATATTTAATTATTTTTCACTGTTCATCAAAACACTTAAATATTAATTATGTATATACATAATTATAATCAAAATATCAAAAAAATTTAATTTCCCACTAGAAATTTTATCAAAAAGTTCAAATTTTTAATTTTTATCAAATTCTTAATTCGTTATTAAAATATCACATATTTTTAAAATTTGATATTAATGACAATATGTATGTTCATATCTAATTTTCTTAAACATTTTTTGAATAAAATTCCATCATACATACATATGTACATACATAGTATGTACGTTTGTATGTACGTATAAAAAAAAATTATTTCATTAATATTTTTAAAGCTTCTGTTAAAATTTTAAATTTCATCGAAAACAAATTGAAATTTAATTCTTTCACGCAAAAAATATTTACCTTAACCATAATTTCATTTCTTTTATAATGTGTTATTCGAAAATTTCTAAAACGATCACCAAAATGTGAAATTTTCAAATTTACAAAATCCACAGAAATTTTCAGCTACCTTAACTTTTTAATGAAAATCTGAAATTTTTGATCCAACATTTAAACGCAATTTCTTTTAGCAATTTGAACTGGTCTAATGTGCGAAAATACTGTAAAAATTGAAAATCAACTGATCTATTAAATACACTTGCAGATGTATATATGTATGTATGTGCTAAAACCGGCAAGCCTCACATAAACATACATACATATGTACACCATGTACACACTGTCATACATATGTACATATAAACATGAAACGCTGACGCAAATAGCTCAATGTAATTTTTCTCTTCTTTTTGCAGTGATTTTCCTTCGATCGCTCATTTGTGTTTAAATATACATACGAGTACATATTTTCTTTGATGGGAATAGTTTTTTGAATTTTTCAATGTCTTCCCATTCTGTAATCGTCTCTTTTTCATTCACTTAGATATATATAATATGTATATATGTACATATGTATATGCGATGAATTAAATAATGCTTCATTTTATGTTTTAATTTTTGGCAACGTTTATTTCTTTTATTACTGCTTTAGCAAAAATGAATGAACAGTGCTGGCATATCTGACCAAAAAAAAATTAAATAGGCTAATCGATTTTGGATTTGAGAATATTAAAAAGTGTGTTTTTTGAACGGCCGCAAGCAAGTGTCAAAACTGACAGACAATGTCTTCTTTAATACTCATAAGAAACTAAATCCCTTTCCTTAGAGACTTACATTTTGAAAAGTGATCACCAGGCTCGAAGATCTATCTTAGCAATTCGATTTTTTTTGCCAAGATTTAATTCAGCAATTGAGTTAACTTATGTATAGTATAAACCGAACCAAACCGATGATCAAATTACGTTAAACGAATTGACTTCGTCGGTTGATATTCTCTGCAATATTTCGTCAAGTAAAAGAGAACCGAAACGAAATTTGTGTTAGTTGTTTTTCCTTTACAAAACGTCCGATCGGATGAAGATTATCAAAGCAATATATATATGTATTAACAGCGAAACTCTAACTTTCGAATATATTTTGATAAACTAAAAATTACTTAACTCAAATAAAATATTCTCTGATTTTAAACTTTATTATTATTATTGACAAATTTTGACAATTTTATATTTCCCTTTATTTATATATTTTTTCAATTAAAATACAGTGTGCTATTATCAAACTAAAGCAATTAAAAAATTTAAACTTTTTTATAGTTGGTAACATTGACAAAAACTTTTTGAATATAATTTACTATTTTATTGAGCTCAAGGCCAGTTTATGGAAGATTTTTGTGAAAAAAAACAACAGCCAACTAATAAATCAATTAATTTAAAAAAAAGAAGATTTCCGAAATAGTACTATAACTTCTACCATTAAAAACTGTTGTTTTTTTTTCACAAAAATCTTCCATAAGCTGGCCTTGAGCTCAATAAAATTGTAAATTATTAATATTTTTGAATATTATTTAAAATATGTAAAAAAAATCTGAAACAGGTTTTTTTTTACGAAATTACTATATTTTAATTTAAAAATTTTTCCAAATTAAATAACAGAGAAATAAGTTGTGTTGTAGTTTAGAAACGAAATGTAGAAAAGTGGAGTGATATTGTATGATAATATCTGTTTTATTTATTTCGATCCGAATCGAGCCAGTAATTGATTTTTCTTTTTCCAATTCGGCTTATCGGCTATGAAGATTTCAAAACAAACAGTTTTTATATTTTAAAAATACAGATAACAAATTTATTGTCTGAAATAACAGATTATTTCAAAAGAAAAAATCAACTTTAAATTGATTAAGTCACTTAGCAAAAAGTTGTATACTGAAATAACTACAATTTTATCATTCTTAGCGGACTGCACGCGCTTTTGTTTTTTGCAGCAACTTTGTTCGCATTCGCCTTCAAAAGCATTCATATACATTTCGATTTTAATGGGTATACAATTAATAGAAATTGATTTTCCCTCTTGATTATAATATATTTTTATTTTGAACAACACCTGTGCATAAGACATGCACTGAAACATTTTATTAAATTAATAATCAAATATATGTACAAACATACATATGTACATATATACACACATTGGGTATGTAAGAAGGCGAGTATTTGGGTGAACAACCTTTCTAGAAAAAATATTTGAGTCGTGACTGCACATATATGTAAAAGAATTCAATTTCAAGAATTAAAAAAAGGGTTAGAGAGGTAGCTAGTGGGACGAAGAAGTGCAAGTGGCTAAATCAGAACTAAGCAACGTTCGAACTAACAAACTATAACTTCTACCGCTTTGAGTATTATTATTTTTTTTTCTTTTAATTTTTTCCCAAAAAGCAGTCGGCCTTAAAGCTCATAAACAATTTAAATAAAATAGCTATGATCGAAAATTCGTTGTCCGCCGGAATTACATATGTTTAAGCTTAAATACCTAAACCGGGTAGCAAAAGTTGTGATGTTCCAATTATTATTCATATAATAAAAAGTAATTGCTTATTAGTCCATACAACGATTTTTTAACCTTTCTAGCAACTGCTTAGTTTTTAATTATCAGGCAGAAAAAACTCACTACCGGAAAATTATTTATGATTTTTAACATCTCTTTTACGTTTTATACGAATTTCTGTGAGGCTTTTGTAAAAAATCAAATTTAAATACAAGTTTGTTCTTCAGTTAAATTTTTTTTTTTAGAGAAATTCGAAATTTTTTGTGAATTGATAACAAAGTCCACCCCTCATCACAACATAAAAATAATGAAAATTAGCTGACGTGCAGAGTTTGTTCTTGGATTTATTAGTTTTGTTTAAACATTTTTAAAACTTCTCGACATGCAAATAAAACAATTTGATTGCGGTTATAAACAAGCAGATGTACGAGTATACCAAAGGTTGAGTTTTACAAACTCGCAGTATATTTCAAAGGTAACCATGGCTGTTTATCGAAAAAGGAGCACAAGTTTTATCGAAAATATTTTTTTTTTTGTAAAATCTTAAATTGACTTAAGCTCTAGGCCGACGCGCCACATCGTAACTCCAAAATGTATTTATTCATATCTTGTTGTGGTTTGAAAAGAAAATGGTATGAATTTCTCACCCGAGCCTGTATAGAATTTCGATTGAAACTCGACCCAATGTAAACGCAATGTGTGCAAAAATGCCGACAAACCCTCCATGATCACAAGAATGGCTATGGTCAGAAAAGACCACACCCAGAACACTAAATACAAATAAATAGCATCGATGAAGCCATGTTTGCCAGCCAATGGAATGCGCAACACCATATTCCAGAGCACTGAAGACAATTGCGCATGCGCCAAAGATAGCGCCCACAAACGTAAATAGGACGCGGTATGCGAAACCGAACCCAAAATACTCTCAATACAATGTATACCCTGATGTATCCACACCTCTGCCATATCGACAGTTTCCTCTTCCAGGTCGAGAAATACTTGGGACGAGGAGCCCGCTTTTATATACTCCACATTGTAGGTTTGTAGTGTTCTGCGCACATTATTCAAAGTTTCGCGATTAGCCTTACGCTTTCGCTCCGTATCCTGAATATCTTTGATTTTCTTTTGTTCATTTCGTATATGTAAGGGTTTGCCTAGCAGCAGCACCGGTATTGAACAGAACGCAAAAAATATCAAAATGTATTGCAAGCCAATTTGAGAGGTAAACATTTCCAAATCACAGCCCACTTTCACATCCTTCGTACCGTCTTTGAAGAGCATCATATTGATGAACGTAATCAGTATGGATGGAGCGCAGGCGCTGTTGTAAGGACTATCGTAGTGTCCGCCGAATTCGCACCATTTTATAAATATCATAATTACCAAATAAAAGAAGAGACAAGACATGAAGACAACTTGTGGCAAAAATACCATATACAAGTCGACTTGATTCTTAAAGTAACTGCTATTTAACGCTGACAGCGACAATCCAAACAGCATATGGACAACACCAAAAATAATAGCGATTTTCATTTTCAACGAGTTGAAGGTGGTAATTGAATACTGACCCGCTATCTCCCATATGGGATCCATACCAAATATGTACGGTGTACCGAAGTAGTTGTCCGATTTTCTTGGATCCAACTGTAGATGTTGATTGGTCAGCACTTCGTTTTCCGTGTAGTTAACGCGCCAATGCGAGCCAAATATGTTAAGTGGTTTAGAGAATAAATCATTGTATATTAGACCAGTGTAAATGGAGAAAATACCCATCAGCAGGACTACATAACGACCGGCGAAAATCAAGCTAAAAACCTCATTCGGATTTCTATCGTTCTTCAGCTTTTCTTCTTGCTCCCTCTCCTTAATGCACATCCATGCCGCAAATGTAGTCATTATGATGCCATGGCCGACATCGCCAAACATGACAGCAAACAGAAAGGGAAATGTGATGATAGTATATGGCGATGGATTTAGTTCTTTATACGAAGCAATGCTATAAGCGTCGACGAGATTTTGAAATCCTATCGTAAACTTATTCAATTCAAAGTGAGTCGGCGGTTCGCGCAAGTGTGGCTTGAATTTAAGTTCGGTAATGATGGGCGGAAAGGTTTGTGCGCCTTTTGACGAATGCAATGCCCCACTGAACAATGACTTGCGTATTTTCTGTACACTATTCGTAGGTATCCAGCATTCGACTACCAAATACTTTTGCTTCTCCAATTGCTGTACATTCGCCATTTTATTCATAGCATCATAAATCATCAGTACTTTATTAATCTTCGAACGCCAAATGCACAATTCCAACGTTGCTAGACTGAGTATTCTACGACGCTGCTCTTTGATCTGTTGCAACACCACCTTAATATCGGCCAATTCCAAGGCAATCCGCCTGCGATGCTCAATACGATCTTCAGCAGATTCGGGATAGTCATGCAATTTTACCGTGAAAGCTTGACATAACTTGGCAAGTTTTTGGCGCATCGCATCACCAATAAATAAAATTACAAAAGCATATTTACGGCCGGTGTGCTTAGACTTGAGCGTGTCTGTCACCACGGGTGGAATTTCAGCACGACGTATATAGAAATTGCCATGGCAAATGCGCCAGCAAACCTGCTCGAACGCACGAAACTTATCCACCAATATAGTACCTGTGAAGAAGCCCAGATGCGCTTGGTGATCTCTGACGGTGCTTTGCATTCGATCACGCAGTAAATTCATTATCATGCTGTTAGTCCAAGCCATAACAACCTCACGATTGCTGGTACCCAAAAAGAATTCCTCAGCACGCTTGAGCACGAAAAGTTGTTCCTTCATCACCTGCTGCTGCTCCAGCAACACTTCCTTCTCGGACAGCACATCGGTGAGTTCGTCTTGTGTTTGCCTCAATTGAGCTTCAATTTGCAACATATCATTCTCCGTTGGTATTTCATCTATGTCCACATTCGGATAGTAGACAGTAGTCAGCTGACAATCGTCGATTTCCGCTTGTAGAGTTCTCATTATGTTTAGTAGTTCATTGCAACGGCGCACTTCGCTGACGTAGTTCATGCATGGAAGATAATAGCCATCAGTATGAGTTATGAATTGTACCTTGCCATTCATGCCTACACTGTAGAGGCAATCGAAGGCGGTTTCACGATGTAACAACATTTGGCAAAGTGACATTTTTTCACTGCGAAAGAAAGATGGCATGAAGGCCTTGCTTGAGGCCAATTTACCACGAAGAATGTCAAATGGGTTTGGACCTTTCTTGTTGTCCTCTTTTGTAGACATCGCTTTCGATTTGTTTGGAAAATCGCTTATAAAATATGTATTGTATTGTGCAATAACGAAATGTAGTGAAAATATTTTTCAAATTCTTGCCTGCCAGTTCGAAATAGAGAAGGCAAATGTTCCAAAGAATATTTTCAACACGCATGTAGCGAGTTAATACAGTGCAGCCTATTTTAAGAAAACGTAATAATTTTTTTTTGTTTTACCTTACCAACCGCATTCATTGTATTTCCAAGTCTTTATAAAGTCTTTATAAAAATAAAACATGTATTGATCTACCAAAAAAAACATGCAGATAAATATTTATCATTAATACGTCAACAACTAACAGACGTGAGAAAGCGTCATCTGCAAGACAGCATCAAAGACGCTCCAAATGGTAGGGATGCTCGACCAAACTCCCGATTGATTGGCTAAATTTATCTAACCTTTTTAATATTGACAAACAGTCCTACCGAAGGGATTGTGAAAAAAGGAAATTGCATTGATCATGTAAGAAATAAACAATTGTGTAAATATATTTTATATTTATGTAGACGCAAGGGTTTAATTTTATTATTATTTTTTTTTTTTTGTTTGTGAATACGAGAAATCGATGTCATTGAAATAAAAGCATAAGATATGTGAGTTTAACCAATTTTTGTCAAAAATGTATTATCACATACTTGATTCTTTATAAAAGAAACCAACTTACCGGTTCTGTACTTAAGCAGTCAAATAAATAAAAGTCTAGCGGAGTGCTTCTTCAACTGCCTGTGGTTTGATTTGTTGCTAGATGAGTGTATATCCGAGGCACCCGTTACGGGGCCTTGTTCCCTTCGTTAACTCCTTATGCTGAAAAGATTTGAAAAATATTGTAATAGTTTGTAAATATTGTATATAATTTCGGCATAATATTTATGAATGTACATTTTATTGACGAGGGGCTTTGCGTTTTTTTCTAAAATAATTTCTGAAATTTTGAAGAAGACTTATTAAATTATTAAAAATAGTTATGTAAAGTTTCATGCTTAGATCTTTAATGGGCTTTGTTAGAAATTTAACAGTATATATGAAAAAGTTAAAAGTAAATAAATGAAAAAACAATTTGTACCAAGCCTTGTCAAAATTAACCGTTGCCGTTAAACTTAACACAGATATAAAAATGCTATATTTTCTATTTTTTTCCAATTATCTAAAATTATTTTTCAATAAAAATATCGATCTTTCTCTTACAAAAGCTAGTTTTTTTTACTTTTTATTCAAAATTTACAATGACTCATAGTACAATAAACAGGTAATATAATGTTAACAGCTGATTGGAGTTTTTTCTTATAAATAGTCTATAACAAGTCAAACTTTGTTTACAAAACAAACTTTTTTCTTAAAAAAAAAACAAAATAACTTTGTTTACAAAACAATATTTGTCTTTTCCAAATTTTGTGACTAGGAGCAATATTTCCTGAGGATCCGTTGTAAGTTGAAAACAAATGTGTTTTTCATGTAAAATGTAGAATCACTTACATTTTGTTTACATTTAGAATTATCAAACTCGTCAAATTTGATAGGGTGATGGACCACAACAAATCAAAAAATATACTCCAGGGTTGAATTTTCTAAGGCGAATTCATTAAAGGTGGTGTTAATCTATCAGCTGATTGCTTGTCAAAATCAATAGCTTAGTTGCAAAATAATCAATTGTTCCGTTTAATTACCCGAAATTTAAAGATATGGTTAACTATAACTTTTTGCGGTGACTCTAATAGTGTAAAAAATATTTCACGAAAGTTAAATACAAACGAGATAAAGTTTGACAATAACCCATCAAAGCGTTGCATTTATAGAATCGCTACCACCTTACATGAGTTCACCTTGGAATTTTCTTTAATGCTGCTACCTGTTTAATGTGCCTTGCAATGACTTTAAAAATTTCATCAGAATTTCAAGCATGCTGTTTTTAAGTTAATTAAATTTTAGTATAATAAAGTGCTTATTTGAAGTGCCTACGAATTATCACGGATATTTATTATTGCCACTTTTGTTCTAAAATTTAATCAGCTTCAAAATTGCACACTCAAAAAAAAATTGTTAAGTTCGAAATTTACATTTTTAAGAATTAATGATATTTTAATTGAAAAATAATTTTTAAAAATTTGAAGAATCGTTCTCGAAATACTTAATCACGTATATATTATTGCCCCTGTCTAAATACTGCACTTGGTATGGACATACTTATATAAATGAGGTGAGTTGAGTCATGTGTGGTAAGTTCAGATAGTAAGTGTTTTGGTGTGGTTCGGGTGTAATCAGTTTAGTAAAAACAAGGGAAGGCAATAATCTCTTGCTGATAGACTCAAATTTTGAGACTTTATATTTTAACAAATTACTGAATTCCGGCAAAGATTTAAACATGAAAAAAATATTCTTTTGAAATTTTATATAAGTATTTTTATTGGTTAAATTTGGTTAATTTCCTAAGTAAAGCTACAATTTCAAGACCTTAATACTTTCCTATTTTCGGCCAAAATAAGGTTTTAAAAATGAGAAAATTATGTGAATACGCTTGATGGAAACTGTAGCTAATGTGCACATGCATGTTTGAATTTACAAATGAACCTTTTTTTTGTATTGCACACAATATGTGTTCAACAATAGAATGGCATACTTAGTTCACCCACACAAAGCGACAAAATGTTCAACTAATGTGTCGTTCTTTCTGTCACGTTGTTGCTGCATGTTGGAAACCTACGCAAATATTCCCAGGCCGCCATGAAATTCAATAAAAACTCACAAAATAAAATTGTTAATAGTCATAAAAAATACGAAACGCATAAAATGCGCGAAGTATGTATGACAATGCTTTCACCTGCGGGCAGTTGTCAATTTGTTTCCTTTTGTAGGATAAATATTCATACTTTCGTCGCATAAGAATTAAGTCCAGCGACCTTGTGCCAAAAAGTGTCGAAATATAATGAATGATGACAGACGCTGAAGCTCGTTGCGCAAAAAATTTATTGAGAAACAAACTTGCTGACCTACTTTGCGCAAAAAAAAGGCGTCATTCAATGGAATATTAGCAAAAAGGGAAATTGAATTAAAACGAACCTATTTATTAAATACTCGTACGTCTTCGCCAACGTCATTGCATTCATACTTTTCAAAGAACTTTGAATAAGCTGAAGTTGCCGTCGCATATGATCCTTTACAAAATGCGCGAAAAAAAATTAAAAATAAACAAAAATCAAAATATATCTATAAAATTATCCTTTAAGTTGGTTAAGCATGATTTGTCTTTTATTATTTTCTTGAATTCTGTGAACATAAAATAAACAAAAACACTTTCCAACTCATTAACTTACTCACCAGTTCTCGGATAAACACGAGTAAATCGTTTATTTTATTTTTAAACACGTTGTACAACGTATGTATAGTGAAAAAATAGCAAATTGAAATGCTACACAAATGTCCAATGCACATAATGAAAGGAAACAAAGAAAATTTTCGCTACCAGAAATTTTTCGGAAAGTATGGTTAAATTTTAATTATGAATTCATGCATAATAATATACTTGCATTTATAAATATGTACACATATAGAAGAGATAAAATGAAAACAATAATTTGAGGGTATGGGGCACACGGTTGGCATATTTTTTTTTATATTTATTAATGGATTGAAATAATTGGACCTTTGTTGAGTTGTAACTATTTATTTTTACTTTATCTAATTTTAAATATTTTTCTATTAAAATTTAGCTCTTGCACCAATCAAAGCCAGCGAACTTATTGAAGAAAATGTTTAGAGTTTTATTTCTTATATTTTATTTTATTTATTTACATTTATTTGCTTCACCCTCGACCTACAAAATTTTCTATTTAATTTCCGTGTTGACTCTGACAAGATAACGATTTTTAAAAAAAGCTAATACTTTACTTCACACATTTTTTAAGCGAAATTAGTATTAGTGCCCTGTAGTCAAATGTACAGGTTGTAAACTACTTCACAACTAGTATGCATCGGAAGCCTAACTAGTCAAACAACTGTCTTTTTTTTCCATACAACCAACTAGTGCTTTTAACATGGGGCTGTCCTACGAGATGGAAAATTTTCAGATTTGGTTGAGAAACGTTCCAGTCTCATACTAGTATAAAATTTAAAAAAAATATCAAATCAAATTAGGGACCGAACATACCAGTCTCGTACTAGTTGAAAACAGACAAAGAAATACTAGTCCACAGTCTAGTGCACAAAGCTTTGTGTATACAAGTCAATGTTGACAAATACAATCAGGCATGAATAAATCGTTTTGAATTTGATACAAGTCTGGTCTTTTTCGGACTAGTTCAATTTAAATCAGGAAAATATTGTAAACTTGTATTTTTTCTGACTAGTTTGATGTTTCACTGCAGGTTATTGATATTTGTGTTGGTATGGGTATGGATATTGCTATGGCTGTTGGTTTTCATATTAATTATCAAGAGGGTTGTAATATAACAATAATTTTTTTTTTATAATATCAACACTAATTTAACTAATGAATTCATGTAGCTGGAGACTGTAGAAGCCAGCTCTTATTGAAATCATTGGCGCATTCCGGAGTTTATAAAACTTTTTTAACGCTTGTTAAAGATTAAAAAGGAACGTATTTTTTCCTTAGAAAAATCGAAACTATGCTCTGGGTCCACAACCCTAATATCTTCTTTAGACTATAGATGAAGCGCGTTTCTAAATGCAAATTTAGAATCGACAGTCGAATTTAAAGTCATTATTAAATCCATATTCCCACCAAACCTTGATTTTCTTACTCCCTGCTTGCAAATTGCGCAGAATGGCGAAAGCAATAAATTTCCTCATTTTCATTTGGCCGTTGCTATAATCAAATTAATTCTTGATGGAAGTTTAAATCATTTCGTTTTATGGTGTTTACTTTGTATGTGCTTACCTATGTATGTATGTATATATATATGTGTACATAGGTTCCTTGTCACTACCTGAGATCTCTTTAACCGCTTTATTATCGTTTACTTCATTTGCTGTTGTTTCTTTTTCCAATTAAGCGCATACGCCTTGAATCGACATTTACGTTATCAACTCATTATAAATGTTAGTGTGTGTGTGAAACTGTGTGAAAATGGCGGAAAAGAAATATGGTGATTTAATTGAAAGTTAAATGTACCCGCAATGCTCAGTTTGTGGTGGCCATGGTTTGAAGAAATGTCCGATAATTAAATTAAAATGACGTGCATTTCTTCTGGCAGATATGTATGTACTGCATATGCAGTTGGATATATGTATACCCAATCGTAAATTCGTATGCACACCTGAACGCTTCTATTTTTCCCCCCTGATTGTAATGCATTTTCTTAAATTGCTTTGAGTAGATAATGAGAAACGCTGCGAATCAAAGAGGACGCAGTTGAACTGGACTTGAAACCATTTATCAAAAGAAGTGCATCCAAAGTGCATTCAAGGAAGCGAGAAGGAATCTGAATTATAACTGCCTTTAAAGCGCATCTTAAGTTTTATTTTTGCACTATATTTCTTATTGGCTACTTATGTACATATGTGCATATTTACTTAACCACACATGTGTTCCATGTTTCAGTTTTCACTTCTAGCGATATTACTAGCATCCTTTCGTTACCTTCTTCTCAACGAAACTCGCACCAAATGCACCAAAGATCTGTTACGGTGATTTCCTGTCGCTTTTATGTGTCTTTTGAATTTCGTTTGCGATTTCGATATCTAGTCTTTTGTGTCAAATCAAAGTTGGTTGTATTCCGAATGAAATAATTGGAAATTGCTAAGCAGAACTCTCGACTCCTTGCCAATGGCACACTCACGAAGAATATATGTAGACTACCGCGGTACTAGTGATTTGACCTCAGAACATCAGAAGTCGCAAGCGCATAACCAATTATATTTAACTGCTGGGTGATATTCATATGCATATAAATACATACATATTTGTACATATGAAAATATATTTGTACATTGTTTTATTCTCATTACTTCCTTGACTTCTTGACGTTCATATTCAGCTTGTCCTTCATTCGTACATCCAATAACCACAACAAATATTATTTTATACATTTGTATTGTAACGTGTATTTATGTGTATAGGAACAATAAATATTTTTATTTCTGAAATGCAATTAAAACCATTGCATGGGTCGCAAACTGATAATAAAATCATTTTACACTTTAACTTAATAAAAATTGATTTTGTGAAACCACCAAATGGCAATCGACAGAAAATGCATTTAATTACACAGTTACTATTGTAAAAGCCTCTGTAATATGTGTTTGTACGAGTATGTGTGTGTGTATATATGGTATATATATTTATATATGTATTTAATTTAACCGTTTAACACGATTGAAGATAATTGTGCTGGCATAACGCGTTTATTAGGGTGTTGCCTATTTTCCAGTTTTATAAGAGTAGCCGCAGTTCGCTTTTCTTTCTTAACTAACAGAGGCGTAGTTTAAATTTTTTTTTTTACTTTGAATTTAAGGGTTGCTACCGCGTGTCGAAAAAAGTTGCATTTTTAAGCCCCGCACAAAAACAAAAATTCTTTCCAAATGTATCTGTCAAAATACCAAAAACAACGAACGAAAGAGAAACCAAAAGAAAATTGAATAATTCAGTAGGCTAAAAGTACGCGGCAAGGAGTTCTGCGCAGAAATACTGTTGACGGCGTAGCCAGAGTTTGTCCGGCCAGGATTATTTTTTTGAAGCGCGCCCAAAGGTCGCTCACGCGGAAAGGATTTCTATGCGGAAATCAAAACCACACATTCAGCATTTATAACATATGTATATATGTACATGTACCCACATTTTGTCTGGAGTTTAACCAAAAATGTTTGCTTGGTAACTTTGTCTTGATTTTGTATAGAAAAAGTTAATGTTTGCCCATATTTAAAAGCTTCCCTAGGGCCTTACAGAGGGTCTAGAGAAGCCAGTTTGTAAAGTTTATTATTTCCACTATCTAACGGTGTGTCACGCCCCCTCATTGTTAAAAAGAATAGAAAACCATTCATGCCAGAAACTCAGGAGCTATTTAATTGCAAATACGAGAATTACGAACAATTAAATTATTTATGTTTTAGTAGTTGCTACAAAACATATTTGCTCATGTTTTATATATATAAAATAACATTTTCGTTGTGTATTTTAATAAAAAAAGAAACTAAAGAAATTTTATATATAATTGTTGTATGACTTTTTTCTTTGATGCTATGTTTTTATTAACTCTCTGTTAAAATGTTGCGTATTTCAAGTGAAAATTCGTTTTTATTTTGAATTTAAAGATATGTCAATGGAATTAATTGTTTTTGATCGAATTTGGACCATAAATAATTTTGGCCAGCTAGATTGAGCAAATACCTGCATGTGCGCTCAAACTGCCTTCCGACGAAATTCTGGACGCATGTGCCGACTAATGGGGTAATGCCTTACGGTGATTCCTCGTCGTAAAAAAAATGTAATACTTACATATTTAAAAATTTATTTTCAAATTAAAAAACTTTTATTACTGTATTAAATCTGCAAAAATTAAATTTTAATGTAATTGTTTTTTAAATGTTGCACACTTTTAATTTACATATAACGTCAGCTGGTTTATATGTACTTGTATTTATGCCTGTACGAAAATACTAGTATACGCTACTTAAACCTTTTACATTAGCTTCATACAAATTATTTTTGCGATATTTTTTGGTGAAGACCTACATATATATTTAAATGCAAAATGTTCTCAAAAAGAGAGTGGAAAAATTAATACTCAAATTTAAATTTAGAAACTTTTATGTGCCAACATGGGTATGTGTACGTACATTATTGATGTCTGAAATATTAAAAAAATATATATATATATAAGATAAATAATAACAAGCGGTACGAGACAATTAAGTAGAATGTGGAATAAACGCAAAGATGACAAAAATTGGAAAAATAATCGCTTCACGTATTTATTTTAGTAATAAACAAATGATGTCAATATATTTATAATGAAGAGAAAAGAAAAATGGAAAAGCCAAAGTGTGATTTAGCTGCGAACGAGAAACAAAAAGGTGTGGGCGTTAAAATAAACTGTGATAAATTTAAGTGGAAACCAAAATTATAGTTGAAGCATTAGATCAATGGGAGAATTGGAAATATAAGAAAATGAAAATACGTATGTGCGATACTTTAGTTCAGCAATTTCATTCAACGTTTTCTCAGCTTATGTGCACGTACTTTGCTTTAAGTATAACAAAATTTTAATTGGTAGTGATAATAAATATGTACGAGTATATGTTTATATCAAAAATGTATATTTCTGAAGAATAGTTTAATATAAAATATATTCGTGGTAGTGAAAAGGTATGTATGTATGTATGTATGCATTTACATATATTTGTATGTATTCAGAATACATTCAAAAATTATACCAGATTTATAATTAAGAGCCTAAAAGTAGGCAACAGATTTTAAAATACTATCGAAACATCAATATACTGTGTATAGGTATTTAAACCCAGCAAACAATTATGTAATTCGTTATTGTAGAAAGAAGAAATCTGAAATACGGTGAATTTCTCGATAGTGAGATTTTGATAATTTACAGATTTTATCTAATAATAAATATTTTCAGACTTCAGATACGCCCGCCACATACAGATATTTTAAATAGATTTAGTTGAAGCGTTGTGTGGAAGAAAATGCGAAATGCTGCCAACAAAAAATCTCAAAAATCAACGCAAATTTTAAGACATATAAAAAATTTTTTTCAATTGTTTTTAAAAATGGAATGAGCTTCAACAACTCAAACATTTTCTGAGAACACTCCTAAAATAAACAACACTTCAAAAAAAATTACACATTTTTATTTTTATTTTTAATAATTCACAATTTTATTGCGATCGAGACCAATTTGTGGAAGATTTTATTTGGAAATAATAACAAAAGTTTTTAATGTAAATCTTAACAAATTTATATTTTTGTTTTTGAAAATACGCAAAAATGCTCTGAAATTCGCTTTCGAAATTAATCTATTATTAAAGTTTAAGACATTCAATATTTTTTGCCGCTTTTCTAAATGACCAAAGTTCCATTTCTGCTTTTTCTTCATTATTGGTTTTGAATTTGTATGCCATGAATTTTCTGAAATAAAAATTAGGGGTATACTCGGTAAGGGATGACGAAACTTGCGACATCCTTTTTTAATTCGTACCAAAATCCTATCGTAAACTAACAAACAGAAAATTTTTAAACTTTACTCAACCACTTTTTCCTATTGGGAAAAGGCCGTCAAGATGCGGGAGAACAAAATTTCCTTTTGCATGGCTTTATTACACCTTTTCCATGGAAATAAAGCCATATGGCCTTATTTCCCAATTAGTTTACCGGATTTTAATACATTTAAACTAGATAATCATTGATTCTGCTAATCGGTTTGCATCCATTCTAAAAAGTATATATACGAGTATATACACTTTTATATAAAAAATATTTTTTTTTATTGTATTAAAGATTTATTAAATGTGTCAAGTGTGTTGGATTGAAAAATAAAGCGATTATTTTTCCACAATTGGTGTGTATTTATTCACAATTTCTTTACAAAAAGTATAATTTGATAAAATATCGAAAGTCTAGTTAAACTTCCGTCTCTGTGTATACATATGCAGTTTTGACAAGAGCCTAAGTTCAAGTCATACATCCAATTTGTTTCGAATTTTTAATCACATTAACGACATTAAGTTTTCTAATGTTCGAGAAGTTCTTTACTTAGTCAAAAATAATTTTTTTATCAATTTGGTATTGCTCCTATTTAATCCTCACGTCAGTAACAACCAGCATTACTAGCCAATTAATGAGCATTAATTTTGTTTTTTCCGAGGCTTGCGTTGTCTTTTATTATATATAATCCAAAGGCATTTTTATACATACTTTGTAAGCACAAGGCAAAACTCACATCAATGAAAGTGAAAAAGCATTCCAACAAATTTCGCATTACTGCCTTAATAATATTTTCAATTTCTTTTCGTACGTATTCTTGCTTCTGTCATTTCGAAATCCTATAAATATCCACACAAAACACTAATGTGTAAAAAATGTGTGTGAAAGAGCACCGAAAATACACACGACACAATCGTTGTGCTAAAATTAATTTGATTTTATTTTCGCAGGGTTTTTTTCTTTTTCTTCTTTTTGCTATACTTTTATACTCTTAATTTCGCTTCACATACTGAACGTGTTCCAAGTTGAAGGATCCGCGTGAAAAAATTGTATTTAATTTAGATGCCTACACTTGTTATAGGTATGTACATATATCGCGTTTCATAACTATAAAACACGCGCCAAGCTTTTACGAATTTCGCCTATAATTTTTTTATATTCAATTTCCAATATTTTTCAAGAAAAGTTACGGTGTATTCCCAAAAAAACAAGTATAACAATTCAACAAATTTTTTTCAAAACTTTGATCCTTCAAAGAAAAATTTTGAATTGTTTATATTTGGAATTTTTGTAGCGCATGCAATACAAGTGCAACTTGCAAATGACTAAAGATTACTCTTGATTTTTAAATTTTTTTGCTTTGTGTGAACGAAGAATTTTACAGTCGACAATTATTTTAATAAGACTTATGAAAACCAGCGGCAAATCCAATCTTGCACTTATTTACATTAAAGTGTGTGGGCTACAAAACAATTAAAATTGTTGCATTGTTGCGATTTTCGTAAGAAAATTAAATGTATTTGGATTGAAAAATATTAGAAATAAAATAAAATAAAAATAAATTTGCCGAAAATTCGTCAGTATGTGGTGGGTGTGCTATAGTTTTGAAACGTCCTGTATATGTACAAGTGCAGTAGCGATGAAAACTATAGTAGTGATTTAAATTTACAATAGCTTTTTTTTGTACTTTCTTTAATTTTGATTACGTTTTAGTTAAGTTGCATATAATTCTCTAAAGAAAAAACATTAAGTTTTAAACAAAAATGTTAGAAAATTTGTGTGAATGCAGTTTTGTAGCGCATTTAATTTAAGTCTTAGAATATTAAAATTGTATATAGCATTAATATGCCATCGAGTTTTGACAATTTTTTTCGCGCAGAGAGCGTTGCGCATATATTTCTGTACATCACATCAATGTTTAAATGGGAGAACAGCATCCGAAAAAAAATCTCAAAAATCAATTATATATTTTAGTCATCTGAAGGTAATTTTTTTTAATCTAAAATTGAATTTCCTAAAAAACTGCATACTCGTTTATTTTGTTAAGTTACAGGTAAAAGCTTTGGATAGCACTTTTTTAACTTTAAATATTTTTTGTGAAGACTGTACAACGCGTTGCAACGTTCGAAACTTGGGCTTACAGGGTTTTTGTAAGTGAATTTGTATTTTAATAAGAAAATTATCAAAACCAAATAAAAGTTTAACTACTTATGAAATTTTTTATATATAAATCACTGCTGTTATTTTGAACGCTACCGCATGCACTTAGTGTGTAGGCAGGTTGTACGTTTTACATATAACTGTACGACTTTTTGTGTGTATAAAATATATACATATGTGCATGTACTTAATATGCAAATATTTTAGATATAAGAGTATATATGTATATACATATATGTATATATATATATATACATATATATATGTATGGGCAGTAAATTCGAATATATATTTCAGATAGAATTGATTTAAAAAATACTGTTCAGAGAGCGCGTAAAAAATATTTTTCGTTTTCTTAAAACGTGGGCGAATTTCATAGATTTTATCCGCGCACTTTTACATAATCGTTAAATTTAGAAAATTTGATTTTTTTTATAAGCGGGTAGTTCACTTGTTGGAACAGTAAATTATATATATGAACGAGTATTTGCAGGATTGATGTATAGCTTACTTTGGGACGTCTGATTTATGATCCGTAGTAGGTTTTAGCCGGTTACTCTGACTGCCGTCACAACGCATTCGCTCAATATGTTTTCAACTAAAGAAAAAATAATGCAATTTTCACTGTTTTGAATTTTTTTTTTTTTTGCTGATAGCTAAATTATTAATTAAATTTCAATACTTTAACTTAAGTAGAAAAATTTAATTTTATGCGTAACATTAACATTAATTGAGTTATTTACTCAATTGTTTTTGTGTTGATAAAAAAAAATAAACCCGTCACATAGCATAGGTAAGTTGTAAAGCACACGCGCTCAGGTCCCGGGATTGTAAGTTTTTGTGAAATTTTCTTTATGCTCACTTTTAGCTCTTCGCCCGATTTTACCTTAATAACGATCGTCAGAGTGCGAACTATCGTCGCGTAGCCAAACACGGCCGCTCGTAGACTAGAAATGAAAAAATATCACAGATGAAAAACACCTATTCGAAAAATTTCAACACCCCAAAGTATGTGGAAGCATACATACATCTATGTATGTATGCTTGTATGTTCATAACAAAGTTGGCCTAAGCTTGTAGCATCTGTTGACGAATTGATGTGTGTAAATACGAGTATATTAATTATTATTTGTTTTTAATGATATTTGTCAGGGCAAAAAAAAAACGTAATAAACTGCTGAAAACAGAAGGTACTCGTAAGTAAAATGTCCGATAATAATTTAGGATTTTTCATAAAAATTGTTATTTTAAGGAAGATACAACGGAGGATAATCTAGCAATTTTAAATAAACCGTAATTTAACATGGTAGATATATATATGATATACATATGTACATATATGTAAGCAGACTTGAGCCTGCATTCAAATACTCAATTCATACAAGGCCCTTGATACGGTATTGTTGATGGAAGAGTGTTTAATTACCGCAAAGAAATGGATAGTCTGATGACAATGAAATTGATGAGATTGATGATGAAAATGAGGATTCAGAATAATATTTTACTATCAGCCCAGTTTCATATTTTAATTCCACAATGTGATTTTAAAAATTTCGTGTGAAAGTGAATTAGTCTCCTCCGAATTTTACACATATCGGTTATCGTTGTGGCAATTCACAAAAAGCTGTTGTTGAAATTTCCCTTTCGGATTCAGCTATGTATGTATGCTTTTCTGAGGATTCATCAGCAAAACACTTAAAAATACGCATAAAAATGTCATAAATGGCTTCTACAAACATCAAAGAATATTTAAAAAAAATATTCCAATCGAAAATAATTAAAGATTCACACACTTTTTGTCATTTACTTTTCAAATCACATACAACCTCGCATTCGAATTCAATTCACAGAAATGTATGTGAATGTGGAATTGGGAGCACCAAATATGTGATTTCAAACCGAATCCACAGGGAAATTTGTGAATGTGAAACTGGGAGCACGGCTGTATAAATTATATATTCATAATTTTCTTTTTTCTAATGCAAATATATTTTTCTAAAACGATAACTAAATTTAATTAGGCGTTTTAAGCATTCTTACGATATTATTTCAAAAAATGATCTATTAAATTTTTTATTTTGTTGTTCGGTTATAAATAGTAAATTAACCAAGTAAGAACAGCTAAATTCGAGCTGTGAATATTTGTATGGGTGGTTTTTAGAAATTTGTATAATTGGCCAAATGGAAAAAAATTTTTAAATTTTACTAAAATATCGCATTTTTCAGATTTTATGAATTTTCGTTTCAGATATTACCGAAAATCGTAAATTTCCGGCTTATTCAAAGGTATGGTTATATTGTGCGCGTGGTTACTTTCTGATCGCACAAACTTTGAACAATTACACACTTTTATTGTTGATTAACAGACAATTTATCAATATAAAAATGTCATAAACCTCTAGTTTCATTGTTTGAAAATCGCTCCAAATATCAAATTTTACTCAATTTGTACCAATATATAAGGAAGTTTTTACTTTGTTCGAAATATCCATTATATATAAGGTGGACGCAGTTATTAACCATTCTCGACCATTTTCAATACCAACCTACCTTGGCTAAAGAGCAATCAATGTACTAAGACAGACAGTCAGAACTTATCATTTCGATCATTTTGGTGTAAACGTACTTGACTTAATTCATAACGATTAATTTTAGCTGTTAAAAACTTGTGTACAAATACGCTCAGGAATAAAAATTTACATGAGGAATCAAATGGAAATGATGGCTCACGCAAATGGTTGGAGAAGGCAACTAATGCTTATTTTGGTTCCCACAAAGAAACACACTTGATCTAAAATAAAATTACAATAAAACACTTCCGCTATATTCGCCACACCCAAATCCTCTTCAGCTAAACTCATTAAACTTTAAAACCGGTTTGTCTTAAAACCAAACTTGACAAGGGATGACGAAAATTCGTTTCAAAATTCAGCACCACAACAACTCTCTTTTCCTTACATCGCCTCACTTCATCTCTCCTTTACTCGCCTTATAACAACAAAGCAAAGTAAATTATAAATACATACATTTGACATTTGTGTATGGTTTATAGATTTTAAATAAGCTTTTTTTTCTATAAATAGAAGACATTTTTTATAATATTATAGATCCTAAAAGAAGTCCCCAAAAAATCCATACAAGGTCGGCTATTTTTGGGTAATCTATGATAAATGACAACCTAAAGGACAGAACTTAATTAAAAATCGCCCTAAAAAATACAAATCAGAATTGATTAAGCAACACGAACTTCCTAAAAATTAGTTTTTAAGTGGCTTGAACCTTATAGCTTGGTGTTTGTACAAGCTTCTCTAATTATAGTAAAGGTTGTTGCATGATTTTAAATTTTACATGTGCCGATCACTGCGAATTGCGAAATTATAAATTTTATATTTTAAACAATATTATTTAAAATGCTCAGCATCTCTTTGTACAAATGTATATCAAATCCGGTAATAAGCTTGTTGCGAAGGAAATGCTCAATAATACGATTTAAACTAATACTTATACGCCACATTTGCCGCATAAACTTAATAACTTTCACTTTCTAATCATCCTTTTGTACATTTAAATATGTACAACACATTTTTATACACATATTCATTTATGAATAAACACATTAGCACAGCAATGGTAATACTTAGGTGTGTAAGTTTGTATATATAAATATCGCCTTTTACTGCCGTTTATATTACTCATACGCCTCCGCAACAGACATCTGGCCGTACATACACACATGTGTGTAAGAGATAGCAATTTTAACGATTTTTACAATCCTGGTATTTTCGGGATGTCGTTGTTACAATCGCGGGTTCCCGCAATTAGACCCGGGAATAAGAAAATCATTATTTTGTAGCAACCATCCGTAAAAAAAAATAAACTACAATAGTTCAATTTCACACATTTCGTAACACTTTTACGTATACATATGTAAATGATAAAGTAACAATTGTATTTTTTCATAAAAATAAGTTCACGTATTTTTTAATCAAGTGCAAAAGGCTTTAAAACATATTTGTTTAGGTCAAAATAAAAATCAAGTAAGTCCTTCAAACTTTGTTCAAAACCAAAAAAATGCGACAAAAATACCATCCACTTAGTTACATACAAATTTAAACTTTGTATTACTTAGGGTTTTGCAAAAAAAGACTGTTCATAAAAAAAATTTTCAATTCAACAGTAATTTGCAACAACTTCGGGCGTACTACTTGTTATGCTACAATTTTATGGACTATAAAACATACCAGAAATAGTTTAACAAAAAAACTGATCAATTAACAAAAAATAAAATTTTCATAAATAAATCACAAATATTTAGTCTGTATAAATTTTACTGGTAGGCAGTCCACTGAGAAAAAATTACGGAAGCATTACTTAGTAAATTTTTACAGTTATTAAACTCGACCCCAAATCTTATTTCGCAGTATTTCTATTAAAATATACTCTCAAAAATACCTACACTATTTCATATATTAAAATCCCGAAAATCCTGGGATTGTTGATTGGTAATATCGGGATTTTCGGTTATTAAAAAAAGAAAGGAATTACCATCCCTAATCTGTATGTATGTATATGTGATAATGCGAGTATTAATGATTCTTTTGAAAATCTTAGCGATTTTAAGTTGTGTAGGCGTTGTTGGCAGCAACAACATGTAAATTCATGTCTATGTATATAGATAGATGTGTAAGTATGTGCATAAGTACTTATGTAGGTTTGAATAAATGTAGTTTAGCAGCGCAAAATATTCGGTATAGTAACATATTTCTTCCATTCAAGTATTTTTTTTTTAATTAGAAACTAACTCAAACAACAAATACATTCCAAAAAGTGTGAAAATGCCAATTTTTAATTCTTAAATAACATTTCAAAGCAATTATATGAGAAAGTGAGTAACTTGACAGCTACTTACTTAATTGGCACTCTAACCGCCTAGACGATTTTGGCCTAGCTCTTCGTAGCGTTCCAGCTTTTCCTTTCCCTTCGGTATTTTATTAGCATAGGAAGGTTTTTCTACTTTCTGCCACCATCAGCTTACATCAATGCACGTAGTGAGCGGAATGTTGGTGGAAACTTACAGTGCGAACTGAACGAAGCTTCAAACCTTACTGAAGCTGCACGTTAAAATGCATCTCTTCGGAAAAGTTCTTGATGGATCTTAGACATCTCTGTAACTGAGAGCATTCAGACAGGACTTGAATGGCACTCATGAAAGTTCGATCTACATCTTCTGTGAGACCCTTGCCACCAACCCCTACTTATCCAGAATCCGATTTGTGAATTTTCCTCAAATGCTATCAAACACTTCTTCATAAGACCCACAAAATTCACACCTTATATTTTGGTTTGGACCCGTCGGCGATGCGCGTTTCCTTGCGCTAACGTTTGATAATCTTCACGACAAAGACGCGTGTTTTTAATGAACAGACAAAGCAGCTTGTTAAAATAATTTTACTTTGTAATTAAAAATGTTTCTTGATAATGATAATTAGATCATCATGATTGTAGAGATTTTAACCGAATATATATTGCAATGGTTTCACCAGACGTAAGCGTCCAGAAACTCACCACACTTACGTGGATTTCTGTCTACGAAATAATTCTCCGTTTTTTTTTTGATATTTTTATATTTGATAAAGTCATACATTACTAATTTTCTCATCCAGTATATACTAAGATATACGTATGTATGCATGTTCATCAAACTCGTGAGTATCCGACTGCCGAATTTCATTTGAGCAAACTACGCCAACGGATATTTTGGCATCACCGGACATCCGTTCATAATTACGAAGCTCTAGCTTGCCCACATGATTACACTTTCACAGTTATCTACCGACATACGAGTATGTATGTATGTCATTACCGGTGTATTAGTACTCAGATCTGTGTTTGTTTGCCGAGTAGGTGCCAGTCAGTCTCCATATTGCTGGCGCTTGTTAGTACGTCACGCTTCTCAACTACTACCGGAAACAATTTATTAACTTTGTACCAGGAATTCAGCGAAGCGCGAACCTCAAACGACCATGTTAGATAGCAAAGATCTACACATATTTGCTTACCTCTTCATAAATATATTTCAATATTTATTTGCACAAATGCATATGGATGTCAGTGGCGTCTGAACTGCAACTCAATATGCAGGTAAATGCGAAATATATTTCTTATTCAACACATAATATATGTTGTGTTTATTACAATTAATTTGTTACTAAGCTAATAACTCAGATTTCATTTAAAATATTATACTACAATTAAGGAGGGAACGGACACACTTGCAAAATATTTTGGATAAAAACGAAGTATAAAAGCTCGTTATAAATAAAGCGCAATAACTTCGAATTAAATATGTAATAAAATATTTTTTCTAAATAGTAGTAGCCCCCGAAGTTTTCCTTATATATTTTATATGTTTGATTTGTTGCTGAGTATTACGTTTTTGCTTTGCAAGTTCGTACAGTTTTTGTAAAAATTTATTTTTTTTTTACTTGAATATATTATTGATTTGCCTTTTAAGTAAAATTTTTGGAACATTGGCATTTTATGGAGAAATTGTTTTTTGTTCAGTTCAGCCCGCACTATTTTAAATACCTTCTTGAGTGGGTGCGCTCGGCTATTTTGCAGCTAGTCCCGTGTGTCCCAATTTCCCGCCACAATATATAATTCATACACCTAAATATGTGTGTACATAAAAAGGTGGTAAGTAACTAGTAGATGAGGTTAGGTTAGGTGAGACGACAACCTTCAAAAGGATGGCTTACTTGAACTGATAATGATAGTTCTCTTGATAGATTAAATATTCTTCGAGCCGGCACTAGTGGCGTTGAGCCGGAGGTGCTCGGTACATCCCACCGTAAAGAAAGTGTTTTTTTTTTGTCAGGTGTAGTTTATTTGACTGATTTCGCTTATATAATTCAATTCGCTTTCGCGAATTTTGCAATTTAGATTATTCGCTTATACAATTTAAGTATGAAAAAAAAAAATGTGGGCTAGTGCCGCTGGATGACGAACAAGAGAGACCAAATACATAGAAGTTGACAGCTGATCGCGTTGCCGCTTGCTGCTTAGCTGGAGTAGTTCACAATTAGGTGGCGCAGTAACAACTATTGTCATTTTCCTGAAACAATCATAACCTAGGCCAGAAAAAGCGCTGAGTATTAATTATGAAAATCTTCAAAAAAGCAAATATTCACTGCAAAGAGCTTCTTGGGCGTGACTATAAAGTACAAGCACATTGCGTCTGAGATATTAATCCGGCCCCTTCTTAGATCCACAATAAAGGCTGAGTGTTGAGGCTTGGTAGCCTACGGCAGCTCACCAGACTCTCCGCGGTCAGCTATCGCAACTTTGGAAAGCCAACTGACAGCGCCATCTTACTGGAGTAGCCCGCAGGTCGACAAGAACTCTCAATAACCTTTCACCTCCCCCTTTTTTGGTTGAAATCGGTTAAAAAAGATTTCACATTGCCAGCACGTGAGCAAGGGTATGTAAAAATAGGCATTTCACATCTGGCAACTTGCTGCATTCGTACGCAGTTTTGTTCTTTTAACTATGATAAATATACTTACATACGCACTTAGCCAGAAATGCAGAACAATTAGAGGCACATTTGCATTAATACGTACTGCGTCAGAGATGCCATTTTCATGTTGTACCAAATTTTCTTTTCAAATTGCGTCAAAGTAGATGAAAATGCGTGAAATGAAGAATTGGCATTTTGGAAAAAAAAAACATCTGATGCATGCACATAATTTAAATATTTTGCTATCACTTCTTTTGAATAATGCAATGTAATAGCTTTATTGGTTGTCGTTGAAATTTTACATCTTTGGCAACCATAGCATACGAGTACAAGCATGCACACACATACATGTTTACTATGTTATTAGGTTTTTGCTTGTCTATCTGACAATCAACTCGAACTATTTGTCTCTCCTCGTTTGACAGGCCTTCTGTCGAACCGTTCAGCTCTCAATCAGTTATAATTAATCACTGGTATGGCAAATGATTTTTGTTGGCGCGATTACAATGTTGCAAAGCCCCAGTAATTAGACTGTTAAAAAGATGCCAGCAGATTGGTAAGTTGCCCATGCGTTGAGATGTGTAAAATTCCGTGGTACAAAGCAAAATTTTTTAGAGGAAATAAATATCCGATAGATGCTTCTACAACCATATACGAGTATGTTGTTTAAATCATTTGTCTTTTTTGGCATTGGTAAGAGTGTGACAGGATACAAAATCATTTTTTTACTACATAAGTGTACATACCTACATATGTATGTATTTAATATACATACAAATACATGTGTACCAACAAATATCAATCGCTGATTACACAAAAAGAACCCGCGCTCAGACATATTAATTACTTGGTGCTGAATACATACTCGTGTTGCTAAAAACAAATGAAAATGTCCTAACTCAGATAGCCGAAAATGACAAAAATATTTAGAATGTAGTTTTATTTAAACATATGTACCTGCATATTAAAATGCTTCAATGTACTTATAAATATTAATGTAAATAAGGATAATTTTAAAACGCTTGAACAATTCGATTTTTGTTTCGATTCACTTTGATCTGCCGATTCATTTGCGGTCATATTTAAGAGAACAAGGGGAGAGAAGAAAATATGAGCAATACTTTCAAAAACGGAATAAAGCGATCTTAGTGAGAACACACTAACAACAAACAAAATGGCAACAAAAGACTTAGGAACGTTCTAACTAAAAAAAAAAAAATTGTACACAATTCTCAAGAACGGAAGAGATAAGAGTTAGACACAGCGTATGCGTAACTAGAATTCGCTCAAATTTTTTTAATGAGGAGTCTACGAGAACGAATTTTTGCTTTGTTATGATGCGCAAGAGTGAATTTTAACCAATTTATTTTGATCAAAAAATACATAGCAAAGATCATATAATTAAACAAAAGACTTATAACAAAACATATAAATCTATTTGTATACCGATTTCACACTCTTTTTTTTCCTTCTAGCGAAATAAATTAGCTTACAAATATTTCTTCTTATTAGTAAAAGAGGTTGATTGTTATTTTAATTGACCGTTTTATAGCTGTTATGTATCCGCAAACGTTACTACGAGTACTTTTCAATGGACGCTAGATGTTTTATCGCGTTCTGCCAAACACGTCACGACTTTATTTCCTTTTAATGCTAACATCACAGAAATATCTTTTTGTTTTGGTTTCGTTCAATGACAGAACGTTTACGGAGGTTTTCGATCTCATTCTGCTGTACTTAAAAACTTTCTAGACAGTTTTTTTTTCTCGTTTTGTTCTTCTTGTTAACGTTAGCGAAAGTTTTGTTCTTTTTCTTTGTTTTTCATGGGAATGTTTCCAAAAATTTTGCTACCTTTCCAAATGGTCACAATACTTTTGTTACAATTTAATTACTATGCGAGAATAGTCTTGAAATCGCATTTTATTCTCACGCAGAACTAAATCAGAAAGGAAAATCACGTTAAAACTTGCTTTCTATCTATTTTTGCTCTGGCTATGTCATATTATACTTCTCTACTATGTAAATAAATTAGCTTTAAGAATTTCACTCAATAATTTCTCTTCAAAAAAGCAGTAAGAGAATAATAAGAACGTGTGTCTTAAGCAACAAGAAGGCCGAACATGATCCCTCACATACAACATCTGCAAGACTTAATAAAAGGAGTGGCTGTAAATGATTTCCTTGGCCAAAGTAGAACAATAGAAGGAACCAAGTTACCTATTTAAATCTACACTCCCAGGTAAATATAAATATTTTTCAATACCTTTACAAAAATATCGATAGTCAAATTGAACTAATGACACTTCATACACACTCCTACACAAAGCTCATTCACGATACAAAATAACTTATCCGAGGTGAAGTATACAAGTAAATATTAACAGCCAATTCCAAGATAAACTGGTTTACTTAGGAGACAGACTCGTAAATTATATTCGTTACATGTAGACATTATCTTGTTAATACTGAATTATATAAAAAAAAAAAGGAATACGATTTTCAAAAAATGTATCGGCAATATCAGAAAGCATATTTGAGCATATTTCAAAAATTGCGCAAACGCGTTGGCAAGATCATGTCTAATATGATTAAATATGGCATGACTAAGACTTCTAGAAGATTTAAAGCAGTGACACAATCAAAACAGCTTATGCTAAAGATTTAAGGCATTATGCTGCTGTATAAGATAAGTTTTCATTTAAAATAATATTTTTAACAATTATCGATTTATGTGCTTATAGCTTCTGTTCACATACATATTATAAACACAAAAACACATTTGGACAATTTAGTTTTATTTCAATTATTAAAAAATATTTTTCAATTAGAAAAACTTTCATTCTTTATCTTCTCATCAATATAAAAAGGATTGTTTCAACTTTATACACAATGAACAAAGATATAACAAAACTATTTCAGACCTTAAAAAAAATTCGAATTTTAAACTGACACTTTATTGTACTTAAATTGAATAAGCTACAAAACTGCTTATTCAAAATATTAAAAACCTTTTTTTTTTTTAATTTAAAATTTCGATAAAAATTTGTTAAATCATTTTACATTTTGTATAGAGTTCAAAAAATAGGGGTTTATGGGTTTTGTTAAAGAATCAACAGAGTTTTAATTGAAAAATATGGGCTTGTGCTATAATCTGTGGACAGACTATATAACATATCTACATATAAAATCATTATGTGGCATTTGTGTTGTCCATATTTTTTTTGTACTTAAAATGATGGAAGCTGCATATATGTAGTTTTACGACAACTTCATAGGGCAGATGTATATGAGCAATTCACGTATCTTTAAGAAAAATTACTTTTTCTATTATTTGAAATTCAACATGCAACGGCTCAAGAACACACAAACTCGGTCACAGCCACCGCGTTTACATTGAAATTTGCTAATATTGCTAGCACTTCTCTACTTTAAATTCAAATTCACCCACAACAGCAACATAATAATTTTTCATTAAAGTGTACTTTATTTTCAACTTTTCTCAAAGACTTCATCACTCTCTTAAACTTGCCACTTAGTTTGTCGTAAATTTCTTAACTTTACTTGAGTCGCAATTTCTTCGCTTTGGTGTTTGTTTCATATTACACTAAGAAATTAAGTAAAAAATATTGCACACTGAGCTTTCTCAAAGAAAATGCTGCAGTTGAAGGATGTGTCAAAAGTCTGACAATGGAAAAATACTACACATAAGTTAAAAGATTTAATAAAAATTCTAATAGTAATTAGACGCGTATATTGGGATACGGAGTGTACGTTCACATATGACAAGCATATTTATTTATTAAGTAAATCCTGGGGTCGGATTGCAGGTGCCCTGTTCATGTACATATGTACATACATATATAAACAAAGTTAATTTTTAAATAAAATGTTTCAATTTACTAAACATATTTGGGTGGTACTTGTTTTTCAAACTTTCAAAAAGCAACCACTTTATATCTTTAGGTTGATCAATTGGTTTCCAGACCTGGGCTGGTTTCTGCAAAGGTGAGAATGGAAGTCAAGTAACAGATATCCAGAGTACGCTTGAGATATGAAGGGATCACTTCTCGATGCTTTTGAATGACGACATCTGTGGCGCACACGACGAAGAAGAGCTTAGACCAATATTTAAAGAAAAACTTCACATCCTGTCACTCGCCGCAGACGAGATGAGAAAAGCAATAACGCGGTTCAAAAACAACCTTCGGTATACCCGCAAGATAGTTAAGAACATTGTGGGAACTTTCGAGATAACTGTTTATGATTATGTTCGGCGAAAAGATCCTTCGACTAGTCGTCACCCGGCGATGGGCAACGAAGGCAAACACGCCCGCAGAAGGACCTGAATTCACTTGGCATGAGCAACTGGCGTAACCTCACAAACAGTTGTAATGCTACTAAAAAAGGAGCAAAATAAAAAATCAAAATGCTTTTGTGGTGGGAGATTTGCCCAAATATGTACTTGCTAAACGGATTCTTTATTTGCTTCGCTAAAAAAAATAACTCACACAAGGTGTTAACGCTGAGGTACGCGTGATTTTAAAATTTTGATAAACTTTGTAATTTTCCGACAACTACATATGTATGTACATATGTATGTATGTAGATACATACTCGTACATATCTAAGTTACAACCACAAATATCAATGTACTTACCTTTAATTTTAGTCATTTGTTTTGTGGTGCCGTAAATGTCGCTGACAAAAACAAACAAATGTCAGTGTATATAACTGAATAAAAACAACAATTTTTCATGTTTTTCCAACAATCATTCAAACAAGTGAGTGTAGGCAAATGAGTAAATGAGGCAAATCGTCATCACATAAATGAAATTTATGTTCATCATTTGTGTTGTGATCCTTTAGGGAGAGACAGTTGCTTGTTAATATACAAGTTTGGAAATAATGCATTGTTTGTGTATGTACACATGGGGGAGTAAGGGTGTGTTTGTAATAACATTTGCATTCACACATAGCACGTTCTATTCAGATTTACTTCATTATAAGAATAAATTAGAACACTGCAAATGTTTGCAATATTTAAATGAATTATTTATTTGAAAGTGAAAAACAACCAAAGTTATTTTTAATCCCAAAAAATATGTATGTGCATTATACATTTATTTATGTATTTTGTTACCTTAAATCCAAAAAATGTTAAATTTTCGATAAGTTTTATGCGTTGTCGCAGCTGCTGTGAAGTATTTACATACCCGCACGTATACTCCTAAGTATAAAAGTTACCAGCTGAATTCATTAAAATATTATTATTAATTTTTGGTTTTGGAACGAATTTTCGTCATCCCTTGTCAAGTTTGGTTTTAAGAAAACCCGGTTTCGGCGTTGTGCCATCTTCAGTGTCATTTTTCGTTCTGGTTAATTTCATTGTCCTAAATCCAAACTTGATAAGGGATGACGAAAATTCGTTCCAAAAACTAATCATTTCACACCCTTGTCGGAAGCAACAACAACAAAAAAAACAGAATATTATTAATTTTTGTCGATTTGTATACTCGTTTATAGGTTGCGGGTAACCTTTCGGTCGGTCGTCCTATAAAATTAATGATATTATTATTTAGGTAATTTATGATTTATTGGATTTAAATGAAATGATACACAAATGATGTGTCAGTATACTGTTTTTAAGTATAATCACAAGCCTTAAAATTTTAGATTAGAGCTTATTGCCTTTATTACCTTTATTCGATTTAGCGTTTTTCTTTTTATTTTTACTTTTTGTGACCAGCTAATCAGCAAATTGAAAGACTATGTTGCCAAATGGTCTAAAAATTTGACTTTTTCCGCTACTTAAGACCGCTCCCGGTTTTCTGTAATTTTTCATAATCTCAAGTCTCAAAATTTGTATCACTTTATTTTTTGTCAACCTGTTGGCAATTGAGCAACTTTATTTTATAATATATTTTTCTTATACAAATTTTGTTAATTACTTTTCTACTTAATTTAAAATAAGTTAGTATCCATTGCGAATAAAATCATGCTGATTAATAGCCTGGAAAACGAATCAATGTTAGTTTAATTATCTTGAAAAGTTTCACAACTTATAAACGAGTAAATACAAAGTTTTTAACATTTATACAAAAGAAGATACATTTAATTTTCAGTTGGCTTGGAGGGTTTTTTGTAAAAAAAGGATTTTATTTTATTTATTTGATTAAAATTCCCTTTGTTTAAATTTTTTTATATAGGTGGCAATTCTTTAGTTTTAAAGCTTTAAAATAATATGGGATTGAAACCTTTTCGCATTTTTAATATGTGTAAAATTATAGCTTTAAGTAGAAGGCAGAAAAATTCGACGAAATTATCAATGTATGTACGAGTACATCTAAAATCTCGTGACTAGAAATTAAAAATACAAGCTATACTCGTATACCATATTTTTTTTTGTTGTTTTTTTACTCCGACAAGGTTGAAAGTTGATGTATTTTGGAACGATTTTCCGTCGATCCTTGTCAAATTTGGTTTTGAAACAAACCGGTTTCGGCGTTGTGCCATCTTCAGTGTTATTTTTCGTTCAAGGTATAGCCTCATAAAAGCTCTCTGACGAGGCTGGAATTGCTGCTAGCCGCTTGTTTGTCTAAAAAAAAATTTAACTAAAAATGTACCTTCGCTTTCCAAAGTGTAATCTGACTAAAGGTGGAATTTCTTACCGTACAGCCTGAAAGGCTTTGCTCCCTATACTTCTTGTAATTGAGAACGTCCGGTTCATAGACATTTCCACCTATTTTGCCCTCCATCCCAGACCCGTCTGAATATCAATATACAAATCTGTGGTGGATGGTTGAGGGGACCTTTTGGATTATATAAATCTCTCGGACCGGGATTTTGACCTAGAATTTGTGTTATAAAGTGTTCCCTGGGCTATAAAACTGCATACTGAAATTTAAAAATTTATGTCCAAAACTTTAAGTTATTGATGATAATTTGAAGAATTCTTCTAAATTGTGAATAAGGTTTGAAACTATATTGAATGCATCATTGCCAATATTTTTGTTGTAAATTAATAAAGAAGTTTTAATTTGCTCAATTTTGTTAAATATACCGCTTTCCCTTCAGTCGTAATTCGTTGAGCGAAAAAAACCAGGTTAGGTTATTGATAATTTTTTTGGTGATATTGCTAAAACACAAAATGTAATAAAACCACTTAAGCTTAAATGGAAGCTTAAATGAGTTAGAGGGAAATTGCGTCAAAAATCTCGTTCTGCTTTAAAATCTTTAATGCTTAATTTGCGAGCAGAGAAGATATCATAAATGAATTTATTAAATAAAAAATAGTTTTTGTTATATTTATAACACGGCTTCCCTACCTAAAACATAGTAGGAAGCCAAAATATTTTATTTTTGTAAGGAACGCGAAGCTCTACATATGCGCCTACATACTTATTTACTCAAACATGTGTACGTACGTAGACACCCAAAATACATTAAACAAATATTCTTCCAACCTTCTAGAAATCTATGGTTCTCAAGTTGATATCAAACATCATTCTTTAACTTTTCTCAAATCTTGGAGATATTTATAGTTTTCAAGTAGATATCCAATGTAGCCGGAAGAATCACATTTGAGTGAAAGTTGCGAACTAGGGTTTTCACAAGTTGAGTATTATTTTTATTGCCATACAAAATGTATGCCGTTTTTGTTGAGAAAGCTAAAATCTCCACTTGAGAAACAACGTTGGAGATTTGAGAAATACCTTAGTACTAAACTTAACCTCAAGTTGTGCTCAAGCCCTAATGTTTGTGGGGTGTGTACGTTTAGAGCTCTTTAAATCAGTTAATCTAAAACTCTCCGCCGTCTCTCTATGGCAATTGTTTTTGGGTAATGCCTTGTAGTTAGGCTCAATGTGGCGCCAAATGGATACATAAATAATTTTTATTGCCTCGAAAATACATCGCTGAAAGGTTAACATATATGTACATATACTTACTCGTATATATTGAAGCTTAAACCAGGATGTAGCAATGTTAACAGCAGCGCATAGGCAGCAAAATAAAATTTCCTCAATGCTTGTGCAGTAAATGACAACTGTTGCAAGAAATAAAACAACGAAGGCTTGTAATTTTTTATATTATTATAAGATTTATACATATGGTAATTTGTGTTTTTAACAATTGCCGTTTTGTGGTTACACCGCCAACTGTGGTTTTCGGCATCGTTGCTTCACTACCAGTGGCTACCAATATTGGAAATTGAGTAACGAGAATTAATAAGAAAAAAAACCAGTTATATACATATACTACATATATTGTAAAGGGTGTTTTTTTTACAGGTTTGTTTTTCGAATAGAGATAAAACTGGCATTTTGTGGTCAAATCTGGCAACTCTAATGTCATTTATGTTCAGTTTGGTTTGCCATTTCATCATGAACAGGTTGACAAAAGAACAACGCTTGCAAATCGTGCAAATTTATTTCGAAAATAATGGTTCAGTTCGCGAAGTTTACCGTGAGCTCCGTCCATTTTATGGTCGACATAATCGTCCATCAGAGCAATTAATTCGGTTAACCATGGATCGTTTTCGCACTACGTTTACTCTATGTGATAATACGCATCCGCAGAGACGTCGAACAGTGCGCACCGAAGAAACAATTGCCGCTGTAGAGCAAAGTGTTGAAGAGGACCCGAATGAATCGATTCGCCACCGTGCACAGCAATTGGAGCTTTGTCCATCAACTTTATGGAAGATTTTGCGCAAAGATCTTGGCTTGCGACCTTACAAGATCCAGCTTGTGCAAGAATTAAAGCCGCGAGACCATGCAATGCGTCGTGATTTTGGTGTATGGGCCGAAAATGAGATTGATCTCGATGCTGATTTTCATCGCAAAATTTTGTTCAGTGATGAGGCTCATTTTTGGTTGAATGGCTACGTCAACAAGCAAAATTGCCGCATTTGGAGTGAAGAGAATCCACATGAGACCCTTGAAACGCCATTACATCCACAAAAACTGACTGTTTGGTGTGCTCTATGGGCTGGTGGAGTCATTGGGCCATACTTCTTCCGCAATAATGCTGGAGAGGCAGTTACCGTTAATGGAGACCGGTATAGAGCCATGATAACCGACTATTTTGTTCCCGAATTGGATGGCATGAATGTGGATGAGTTGTGGTTCCAACAAGACGGCGCTACATGCCACACAGCGCACGTCACAATCGATTTATTGAAGGAAACATTCGCTGAGCGCATAATTTCGCGGAATGGACCTGTCAATTGGCCACCAAGATCGTGTGATTTGACACCATTGGATTATTTTCTTTGGGGATATGTGAAGTCGCTCGTCTACACCAACAAACCAGAAACGTTAGGGGAATTGGAAGCCAACATTCGTGGCGTTATTGCCGACATACGGCCCCATATGCTCGAAAAAGTGGTTGAAAATTGGACCTGTAGAATTGGCTTTATTCGAGCCAGCCGCGGCGGCCACATGCCCGAAATCATATTTAAACATTAATGGCATAAAATTATCCTTCCAATAAAGCCAAATTGATGGACGTTAAAACGATTTTCTTGTATTTTATTTTAATTCGAAGTTCTATACCCCTAAAAAAACACCCGTTATATATGTACATATGTATTTTAAATGGGAATGTTGTTTCACTAGTTCATTGAGTTTGAAGTAGCGAATAAAAGCAATATTTTTTTTCGGGCATTCGGAGAGTGTTTATTTTATACTTAAGGGGGTATTCCAATTTTTGTAGCTCAAACCGTTAGTTTTTAAACATTTTTTTTTTATATCAAAAGTCTAAGTACATATTGTTAGTTTCACGGTATCTTTTCTACAATATTTAACGTTTACAAAAATTGTTTATTCATCAACAAATATGAAAAAATAAGCCTCCATGATGGGTTTTCCTGTTTCTTGGCAAGATTGTATGAGTTTCACTTATCTGAAATGCACAAATGAAACATTTTTGTAATCTTGATAGTGACGAATTATCAAAAAAAAAAAGAGTCATTTTTTGGCTATTTTTCTGAATTTTTTGTTGTTTCATAATACTAAATTTTCTTGGATTCAAATAATTCTAGTTCATCTTTTTCCTGAGGATTATACGAATAATTTAGTTTTTTATTATACGAATAATTTAGTTTTTTATTTAGTTATACGAATAATTGAGTTTATTGAATTATATGGCACAGTTTTTGAGAAAAGTTGCCAAGAAGCCGTAAAAATGAGGTTTGAGATAAAAGCGATTAAAGGTTTTCGCGTGACTGAATACGCCAGGTCGACGGTTGAGTCAAAATGGGTATATCTCCAGAACTGCAATAGATATTGCAACGAAATTTTTCCACGCATTTTGTGATAGTTGTAGAGTGTAAAGAGATTTTTAGTTTCAAGAACTTGATTAAACAGGGAAAAATTAATGCGGAAAAAACCCCTAAATCTCATACAAGTATAGTTTTAAAGAAGAGAGGGGAATTTTGAAAACGGTCCAGAAAATATGGGGTTTTGCGGAAGATGTTTTTTAGTATAAGCTACTGGAAAAACTGGAAAACCCTTATTTCGAAAAAAAAAGTCACTTTGCATGAAACAAATTTAAGATAAAATGCATAAATATGTCAAGCAAAAAACCCGTACTCACTCTAGATGTTAGCAAACAAAGTTGAACGGCGACGCCCTATTTAAACTATTCCACGACGGATTTCCACACGAAATCAATCAAAGTTGTTGCCAACTATTCAACAACGCGGAAAGTTGAAGTGCAAAAGTGCACAGTAACTGAAATTGCATTGCGACTGCCACCTACCAACCCGATCACGCTGCAACATCTCACTGTCGCTGCGGCAGGAACCACTTCAGTAACAAAAGTGTGAGAACATTGCCCAACGTGGCGATTGCAAATCAACTTGGAAGAAGTTCGCAAGCATCTACAACAGCATGGACAAAACCTAATCGCTTCTACTAGTACATACATACACACTATGCGTTTACATAAACAAAAAAGTTATTACACCCGCTATCAAAAACAATTTCCATTTCAGTGTCGGACTTACAACACTGCAACAAAATGCAGCAGTTTTGCTTTTAAACACCGAGTGTCGGCAGTCAGCAACTGGCAACCAGCAGCAGCAGGATATACAGCAATAAAAAGTTTTTTAATCCATTTTTATCGCGAACAAATTCACTACCACTATATTAAAGTTACGAAATTCCTCGCAGAACCACAAAAGCACTTACCAACCACACCTACAACAAATGTGAAATAGTTGAAGCATTTTAAATGGGTAAATCCACAAACAAATTCTATCATTTGCGGAAGCACGGAAATAGCATAAAATTATTTTAATGTCAGCAAGGAAATGATTGAATTTGGAGTTTTAGTGCAAATTTTGTTTTATTAAGTTGATCTTCAATTAATTGCAACACTGTAAAAAAAATGCAGTAAGCTAAGTTTATAATGTTGTAATATATATATACAAAAAAAACTGCTCCGAACGATGAAAAAACTATATATATTTATGTATGTATTACCCAGCCAATTTGGACTCACTTTGCATATTAGTAAGCCCGTCTATACTTATCGGTTGTGGGGTCATAGATAATATGATACGAAACACTATTTCGCTGCTACTGAGTTAGTCCCCTGAACTCACGGTTTGAGCTGATACCGAATCAGGGGACCACGAACTGCTGATACGCAAAAAGACGCGCTACCAGACGCAAATGCTTAAAAAAGCTATCAAATCAGTGCAATTTTATTTGAATAAAAAATAAAGTTGATTTTATTATTTTACGAAATGGGTGTTAAAATCTTTAAGTAAAGAGATACATTTCATAGATAGTGATAAAAAAGTACTTAGGTTTTAGCTTTACTTGAAAATATGGTTTTTGATTAAAAAAAAAACTTTTTCAAAGAGAACTGGACATTGATTGCATTTTAAATTGCTGCAATTTTACGAGTACATACATACATAAATTTTTATATAAAAATACGCATCTTGTTTTGAGTTGATATTTTTGGCTATGGGATAGCGCATTGTACATACTCGTATGTATATGAATTTCTGTGATTTGATATTGTTTTCATGTTGATTTCAATAATTTGTGATTTTTTGGTAAGAAAGTATGTATATGATATCGTGTATTTCTTCTTATATTAATTTGCATTTATTCTATTTACGTACTTTAACGGTGGTGCGGAATCTGCAAAATCCCCAAAAAATAATATAAATGCTCCTAAACTACATTTCTTACATAGGGCACTGTTGGAAAATGTTGTAAAAAATGCGGATTTTGGCAGCGCTCTCACGAAGCGAAGCGTTTTGTATCATGTCACCTTTGGTTAAGTCATCTGTCGCTTGCGAGAGACTTTTCTCGATACCGCTTTTCAGGAAAACATTTGAATGTTTTTGAAAATATAAAAGAAGAAGTTTTTTTCTTAAACCTATTTTATATGAAAAAACTGTATCTATTCATCTTGTAAAAATGTATTATATTTTTTGTGAATTCAAACAAAAATAATTCTTGTCTTAAATATGTGTATGAAAATAGTTTTAAAGTCAAATACAATACCTTTGAAAAATATGCAAAATCGTAAATCTAGTAATGTACTCGATACCTTTTCAATGCTGATTAGGTATCGATACCTTTATTGATACAAGTACAACTACTAATTAGATTTAAACCTTGTTGTTCTCGATTTAAAGGGCTGACAGACGGCCAATGTTATCTAGATAAGTAGCCTTGATTTGAATTTGAACTCATGCATAGTCCTCTTCCAAATGCGCATAAGCACTCGTATAAATACACGAAAATGATGTGCATAAGTACTGAATATTGTGGTTTCAATATGGCAATGCTGCCACTTTTGACAGCAAAATAATATTGTGAACTAGCAAAATTTCTACAGCTGCTGCCAAAAGTGTTTTTTTTTAAATAGCTGCAAATGTTGGCAAATTAAACCAAATTATAAAATAAAATGCGATTTCTTGCGGGTTTTTAGGATAGGAATTCATGCAATCCGTAAGATTTTCGCAAACTGCTTGGCAAATATCTACAACAATTTCACCAACAGTACTGCATTCTATAGAATTGCAAAAGTTCTATATTCCAAAGCGAACAATGAGATAGCCACTATTTCATGAAGTGGAATACATTGCCTCATATAGCTCTTCACCTTTTCAATTCATATTGATTTTTTGCCATATACATAATTGGCTGCCAATCTTATTTTCCTTACTTTCCATTTTCGGCTTAATTTAATTTGTCAAATCAGCTGATGTCGAAATGCAGATAAGTGTCGTCTGTCAGGCCTAAAATATTATGCAGATATATGAGCTCGTTTGTTTGCATAAGTGCCCCCGTCTGTCATATGCCTATGGAAAAATGCAAGTCTCACTTGTCTACAAATAACCAATGATTTTTAACATTTATTTATTTATTTAAAGTTCGAAATTTTGGTAAATCTTTTTACATTTTGTGTAAATTAAAAAAACGAGGATTTATAGTTTTTGTTAGAGAATGAAGGTTATTTTATACACCTTTTATGTATGGAGACCAACACCAGACTAATAGTCGCTAGGCAACCATACTTAACTTGAAAGTATGCTTCGTCTAGCAAACCGATCGGTAAGCGAGCGCTCGCTTGCTTTCAACTGTCATTTTTGTAGTTTGACAGCCATTTTCGCATTTCGTAGCATCTCTCATTGTGGCAACATCGTTTATTATAGGCTCTTCGAGCACAAAAAAGCCTTTTAATAAGATACATATATTGATAAAATCGAGTGTCGCGTTACTGATCTTTGTAAATTAATTAATTTATACCGACAATATGAGTGGGTTTGGAGTTTGAATAGCACGCAGGGCACGAACCTTCTTGCTCTACGACATGTTGCAAATGAAAAAGTATGCTTTCAAAATGCCCAGTGAACAAATCTCTCTCTCGCTTGCGACGACAAGAAGCAGAAAGCAACCTAGCATTGAAAGCAGGTGAAGACCGCCCGTTACGCATGGCAACCCGCTACTGGCTATCGGCTACTGAAAATATGTATGTAAATGTTTCCGTTTTAAAACGACGTTTATAGTTTTTTTACGTTAACTCTCATTCATATTTGAACAAAGTTGCCTATTACTTCAAAATGTACTTGTCAAAAAAGTAAAATCAAAAATTTTTTCTGCGTTTTTTCTGTATACTGTGAACAATCGCTTAACATAATACGAAGAATCTTGTACTTAAATTCCACTTTTTTTTCGACTCTATGTTTGAAAACCGGATATTAATCAAATTCTAAAAAAACCGAAAAAAAGTTAAATATAGATATGTATATAGTTCGACTGTTTTACGTTGCCAAGCAAAACTGTGATATTTTTCAAAAGAATATTTTTTTAAAAAAGTGTAGTTTTTAAAAATTGTCTTAATTTTTTAATAATATTGCATGCCGAAACTAAAAAATAAAATAATTCGGAAATCAACTGTTACTACAAACTAGCACGTTATTGTACTAAAATTAAATGGGCTATACAACTGCCTACATACCGAAAATCTTTTTAAAGGTTATACATTGGAAAATTTCTTAGAAAAGCAAGAATGGAATTGCATTATAATTAAAGCTTATTATATAAAAAGTTATTATTTTTTTTTTAAAGTAAATGCTATTTTACTCTTACATATTGCTATTTAAATTAACTGTGTAAATATTTCTTCAATTTGTGCTCAGATCATTGTTTATAATATAAATTACTAGAACATTAATAACATAAGGCATTAAATCTAATTTATTATGTGTATAATTTTTTTCGATATGTTTAAATAATTATAATTGTGAGATAATTATTTTCTTAGAATATGTCGCGTGTTAACAACAACTTGTTCTATAATAAATTTACATTCATTACCTTTTTTTTGCTGGGGCAACTAAGCAACTGCAACTACTTCATACGCTTTTGATTGTGTCAAGTTCACTTAGAGCGGACTAGCGGTATCGCGATGTGTCAAAAATTATGGGGAACACGTCTACCCAAATCCGTGACTTCAGTGTAGTCGGTAAATAAAGAAGATGAAAAAGCGAAGAAGGGAAGAAGGGGAGATTGCTAAAACAGCGAATGAATGCGCTTTAACATTAGTCAAGTCGTTTTAAGATTTTTCGTTTGATTTTGATTTCTATGTAGAAAAAAGTGAAAAAGACAAGCACATTTTGATGAAATCAATGTACATACATATACATTTTATAAAGTTTAAAAAAATGGGTTTTTATGGTTTTTGTTAGAGAATGAACGATATTTTAATATGTACTTACATATAATATGTATGAATTTTGTAACCTATTTAATATCTTGAAAAATTTTAAATAAAACTTAAATTGAACTTAAAATACAAACTAACAAATATATTTATTAATGTACATACATATGTACAGAAGTCGCAATTGAGGAAATTTTAAATTATGTTCTATACCTTCTCATAGGTGCACAATGGAATGGATGTAAATACAACAAAAAGCCGCAGTATCGGTATTCAGGATGTCATGCTTATGACGTACATATCAGCCTTCAACATTGTCTTGGGCTTAACCTGGCACTTAGATGCTTTGAAGTACTCAATGCCAAGCGAAGGAAATAGTATTTTTTTCAAGGAAACTCTAGAAAAGTCAACTAGAATATTAGAAAACAGGCGACACAACAACAGTGATACATCAGAGCACCCCTTCACCGAGGATTAGATACTTGAATATTTATCGAACAATTACAATGCGTAAAGAAGTTTTTAAGTACCAAAGTAAAATTTTTTCTGTTTGAATATGGGAGTAGAATAAAAAATAGTTTAAATAATTACATCTAAAAATATAATTTCCTTTAGAATGTAGAGTGCTAAAAATTTATGCGAAAAGCCATATAAAAATAAAGATGCAGAAGCATCTGCCTTAAACTAAACGCTGAAGCAAGTCTTATTTGTTTAAGTTTACAATTACAAATATTAAGCTTACAAAACTTTCATTTTTCGTTGAAGAAACGCTTAAAAGTAAACGTAATATATTGGAAATGGAACCTCAGTTGTAAGGGTCTGAATATAAATAAATATATAAATTTCCGTTAAAGCGTTTTTGTCATACAACGCAAAACAAGCGTTGTGTCTGAGACAACCTTAAGCGATTAAAGATTTTTTATCAGAAACATTTTTTCCAAACTTATCCTAAGATATTTCACATTTAACAAACACATTTAAAATATACTAAAATAAACGTACAAATGTACATATGTGTTTATGAAATTTTGTTTGAGGTACATAATAAAGATGGGTAATGGTGGTGGAAATTCGATTACTTCCGAATTTCGAACATTTCCCCGTGATTCGATTCGAATTTCGGGGGAAAAAATTCGGATTACTCAAATTTTTTCGAATTTGCAATAATTTTTTAATCCCCCGGTATCGGTCTTCTTAGCTCCACAATCAAAAAAATATATACACAAATAAGAAAGAAGACTTTTTTTTACCAAATAATGCAAAATAAGGAACGAAATAAAAGTTAAAAAAAAATAAATAAAAGTTGCCACAACATTAAAAAATACATATACTTATCAGAAAATATCCAAAAATGTATCATATAATTGTTTAGGAATCAAAGTATCACTTAAAAAAATTCAACAAACTGGACACATATTTTTGGGACTTGCTTTACAAAACCAAAACCAAAATTTAGGTAAATATGCTTATACAACGAATAAAAAAGTCGTACATCTAATGTCAAAGTATTATTTTGCTTTTTAAGCGAGATATTTGGGTTAAAAAGGAACAAATAAATATAGATTACACAGGTTAATCTTATACATACATACATATATATAGGATATATATACATAGCATATATGCTTGTACTTAGATCAATTTAGTCTAAAAAAAATATTTTATATTAAATAATTACGTTAAAGTTTGCATCACTTTTAAAGCATTTGGATCGAAATAGAACGCTGGAAATAACTAAGTTATTTCAATTACACAGTTATAAAAAAAACAACAATTAAAAAAATTTAATTTTGTATCTACAGTGCCCGTAAAAATAATGTCACCTTAAGATTGTGATCATTTCTTTTACTTTTATTTTGTTTGTTTAATGTACATTAATTTTGTATACCATAAATAATACAGTTCATTCTACAACACACATATATCACATAAATCAAATTTTCATAATTTTTTCAAAATTTAGATAAATTCAACAAAATTTCAAAAACAAAAAAAAATTTAAACCTTTTTTAGTATGCGTTTTTGTAGTACATTAAATTTTGGTCATTACATGTTAGTTTGAAATGGCTATAAATTACCGTTGATTTTTGATAATTTTTTTTACAAACGCACACCCGCATTTTCTGACATATAACGCATTCGAAAATGCGCAACACAGTCACCTAAAAACTTACCAAAAATCAACAATAATTTGTAGCTACTTCAAACTTGCACTTCATTACTAAAATAAAGAATCTAGAAAAAATAAATTGTATCCGACTTTTTGCACCACAAAGTTCGTTTTCAAAAATTCTCTATTTCGGAGCTAAAATTCGATAAAAATTTTCGAATTTCGAAGCGTCGAATATTGAATTTACTCATCTCTAGTACAGAATGGGCTTAATGTTATGGAATTACAAAACAAAAATTAAACGAAGCTAATTAAGCTAGAAGATTATGATTTGTGAGTATCAAAGAAAATCACTCATTTACTTGTACATACGAGTATGTACATATGTATGTACATAAAGATGTCCCAACTAAATTAAATATGATTTTATTTTTTAAACGTTTTAAACGAATGCTTTAATGCAATTTTGTGCCATTTTTTCTACAGTTCTACAAATGATCATTTCCATTGGGCTCGCATTCTTAGTCAAATAAATATTAATATTTTCTGACCTTTTTACCATAAAAATCAAAAGAACAAAATTGCCCTCAGAAATTACGTAATTGAAGTTAAAGAGATGAAAAGCTTGCATTATTGCGATGCGATTAAATGAAATTATCCCTTTCTTTCATTAAGGAAATTATTCAATTTCATATTTTTGTATGTATGTATGTATGTATGTATGTAACTATGTATGTATACCCAAACTCATTACGCACAAAAGCCTACGCAAACCTACTTAGGTTTGAGGAAAAATATGGAAATTAAAATTGCTTTGAGGGGCTAAACGCGAATGTAAAATTTAATTTGACTTCTTTCTGCTTAATCCACCAGAAAATGGTTTATTATCAATTCACCTCAATGATTTATCTGGTTTTTTGTTTTATTTTTATTTTGTGCAAACATTTAAATGTACGGTTGTATGTAACATACATATGCTTTGTAGTAAAAAGTTGTCCAATATGATTCTTTGTTTTCCCATTAAAACTGGGTCTCGGATAAGATCCGAGAAAGAAGAATCGACACTCACCATCTTTTTGTCGACTTCAAAGCAGCCTTCGATAGCACGACAAGAAGTCTGAATTTGGTATCCCAACAAAACTTATACGGCTATGTAAAATGATGTTGAGCAACACCACCAGCTCCGTCAGAATTGGGAAAGACCTCTCCGAGCCGTTTGATACCAAACGAGGTTTCAGACAGGGTGACTCTTTGTCGTGCGATTTCTTTAACCTCAGGCTGGAGAAGATAATTCAAGCCGCAGAACTAAATCGGTCAGGCACCATCTTTTATAAGAGTGAGAAGCGAAGCGAATGGGTCTGGAGGTGAACGAGGGCAAGACGAAGTATCTCCTGTCATCAAATAGACAGTCGGCACATTCACGACTGGGATCAAACATCACTGTTGACAGTTATAACTTTGAAAAAGTTGAGGACTTCGTTTACTTAGGAACCAGCAAGGCACATCAAATAGGTAGCCGCAGCAAAATTTTTTTTTGAACTTTTTTCATATTTTAATTTTATTTGAATTGTCAAATTTTGAATTTTGTTGTGATAAGAATGCTTTCAGTACAATTCAAGGTAGTTGATAAAATATTTTTGAAATTTTAGCTTTTAAAAGCAAAAACAAAATATACAGAGCTCAAATTTTTTTTTTTCAATTTTTCTACTGCTGCTACCTATTAAATGTGCCTTGGGAACCAGCATTAACACCAATAACAGCGTCAGCCTTGAAATCCAACGCAAAATCTCTCTTGCCAACAAGTGCTACTCCGGACTGAGTAGGCAATTGCACAGTAAAGTCCTCTCTCGACGGACAAAAACCATACTCTATAAGTCCCCTCATCATGCCCGTCCTATTGTATGGCGCAGAAGCATGGACGATGACAACATCAGATGACAGAGCTCTTGGAGTGTTCGAGAGAAAGATTCTTCGAAAGATTTATGGACCTTTGCGTCTTTGCGACGGCGAATACCGCATACGATGGAACGATGAGCTTTACGAGCTGTACAAGGACGTAGATATAGTGCAGCGGATTAAGAATCAGCGGCTCCGCTGGCTAGGTCACGTCGTTCGAATGGATGAAATAGCTCCAGCCCTGAAGGTTTTTGACGCGGTACCCGCGGGTGGTATCAGAGGAAAAGGAAGACCTCCTCTGCGTTGGAAAGACCAAGTGGAAAAAGACTTGGCTATACTTGGGGAAAGCTGGCGTGCTTTGTTGACCTCGGCCAAAATCGCTTAGGTGGTTGATGCGCCAAATAAGTAAGTAAGGAACGGCTATAAGCCTACACAGCAGTGGCACTCCTGAGTTACGTTAACAAAAGTTTTCCGCGGAGAACTTAGACATTGCTTTCATTGTGTTATTATAGAGTTTTTGCTTTTATTTTTGCGATAAGACGATAAGATTTCAGAACAGCACAAATGTATTTCAGAAAAACGCAAATGTATTTCAGAAAAACGCAAATGTATTTCAGAAAAACACAAATGTATTTCAGAAGAGGCCAAATGTATTTCAGAAAAGACGAAATTAATACAATTGTGTTTTTCAGTAATAGTGTTGGAAAAGGTGTAGTTTGAAGGCAAACTGGAAAAAAGAAATTTTAAATTCTATAAGAGTTAAGAATAAAAAGGTAAGTAAGAACAATAAAGATTTATTTTGTTTTTTATTCGGATAAATTCTGATAAGTCCAAAATTAGAGACAATTAAAAAAAGATAAACATACATATTTTCAATATTTTATAATTTTATTGAGCTCAAGGCCAGTTTATGGAAGATTTGTTTGCGAAAAAACAACAACAGTTTTTAATGGTTGAAGTTATAGTACTATTTCGGAAATCACCACATTTCCTCATCAGACTTCTTTTTGATTATTAAATTAAATTATTTTTAATTTAATTTTTCACAAACAATTCTTCCATAAACTGGCCTTGAGCTCAATAAAATGATAAAATATTAACATTTTACTAGGCCAACAGAAAAATGAACAAACATTGCATACATATTTTCAAAAAACAAAATTTCACACTTTTTTCATGACTGCAGTTGCAGTCTATAAACCTTTTTTATGGAAAATTCTGTAACTTTGACCAATTTTCATAAATGACGCTTGTTTTGTTTGTTAACGTAGAAACTACAAGAATTTGTAGTCACTTAGGTATATTTTTAATCTAAAAGTCCCGTTGAAAAATTATAATTCGAAAGCGCAAACGCTGACCTTTCTAAAGCCATATTAAAATTGAAAATCGGTTAAAAAATGGCTTAGTTAAAAAATTTTAAATACTCAAAAACACGAAAAATTTGTTTTTAAATGATAAAAAAATATTTTCTAGGGTTTATAAAATTTTTCGAACCCAGTTTTGTATTGTACTCGACCAGACCAACTAGCTTATACATTAAGTAAAATAATCAAAAAAAAATTTGTTAATTTCAAGCATTGTTCTCAGAAGTGATAGAATTTCTTCCTCTATTCAGTTTTGAAGCCCTATAAATTTTAAAACATTATGTAATGCAAGCTTCAAGTGGCTATAAGTTACCATCGTTTTAGCAATTAAATTTTATACCGACGCTTTTCTCCATTTGTCCTCCTAAAACATGTATATAAGATTATTTTATATGAAAGAAAATTTGCTTACATTCCCTGCTGGCGATTTGATTTCCTTCGAAAAAATTAATTATGATTCTCAAGTTGAGAAACCTCTAGTTTTCAACTGTAACTCAAATGATGTTTGATATCAACTTGAGAACCAAAGTTTTCTCAAATGTGGGAGAAATATTTTTTTGATGTTCGTTGGAATGAGTAAAAAACAAATTTGTAAGACTTATACGGGCGGTACATGTTCAGGATCTTTTCAAGAGCAATTTAATAGATTCGGGACCAGTTCGGAATTAACTCAGTACTATTTTGGAATTATTTCGACATTTCATTTTGGTATTACTTGGGAAATGATAACTCGCAACCATTCATAACAAGTGCAGAACATTTTTAGAAGTATTCACGAATTCTAGTCTCGAAGTGGTTCTGAAAAATACTAACCTGATTTAGTGTAAAACTATATAGTCGTGTAATAATCGCGAGAAAGTCTCGAACCGATTACGAAATGGTCACGTACTTATTCCTTTACGTCATGGCGTTTCCGTTAAGCAACTTGTTCTAACGAATATTCTCTTACTAGTCGTATGTTAAATTTATGCAAATTTCCCGATAAATGAAATGCCAAATATAATACTTCGTCTAACCCTATCATTCTTAGGAATTGACCGATGACTTTTGATGACAGCGACCGTACCTGTCTTTCGCTCTCCTAGTTCGCGAAGACCTGCACATTTTTCTCGTCTCCTTCAAATCGCATCGCATTCGATGCAGAGGACTCTCAGGGGCCAAGTCATCGAATCCACACAACTCGTTGGACTAAATTTCCAACCTGTCTGCGGTACGTGATTGTATTCAATTAAAAGATGAATAATTTTTGTGATATTTTCTTACATTTATTAACGCATACGAATCGAATATACAGATGAAATTTCTTCGGGAGTTTTTATTTATTTTTTTTGTTTTATTGATGGAAATACTTGTTTATATATATATGTACATATGTACATATGTATGTATGTACATATATGTATGTGCATGTATATTTTACGTTATAACCATTCATAGTATTTTATGTTTGTAGTATAGCATTATAGTCATTAACTGGCATATAATACTATATTTAAGCAACTCTTAATAAAAAATCTATTAATTAATTCACTGAAGTTAAAATTAAAAGCTAAACTTAAATTTCTTGTACGTGCCTTACAACTAAGTATATGTATGTATGTTTGTATGTATGTATGTATGTATGCAGAACATTTGTGTGCATTACTTTGTACAGACTCTTACAACTAACTACATCTTACTGATGTTCTCAGTGTAAATTATATATGTAGGGTATGTATGTATGTATAATATAATAGGTAAATATGTATGTATCTAGATCATATAATTTTTAATTTTATAATTTTTGTTTAATTTTGCCAAAGTGGTTGAATAGCTCGCATGTATGTATGTAGAGTTAAAAGAACTCGTTACAAAAGAATTTATGCGAGTAGTGCAATCAGCTTATATTTCTTAGCAAAATATAAAAAAAAAATATATATATGTATATATATAATTGTGTATCTGTGGAATGACTTTAGATATTGGTCACTTTCCGCATAGCATGTTGCTCATAAAAATCTTGGGTCGCAGCGCATGCCATAATCTGTTTTAACATTTCAATATCTATTTTTGATTTAAATGTTGCAAGTAACAAATTTAAGATTTATCGACTTAGTCTGCAAAATTCTAATAGACTTTAGTTCCTACACCATAGATATCAAACAAGTTCTTAACGAATTATCAAGCGCGTCGCGTGTTATTTCAATGATTTGCCCATTGCGTGGACGTCGCTGTTGTTTAAAATGTTTGTAAGTATTTATAACATATGAAATTGTTTATTCAGAATTACGTTCGTTTTTTTTTTTTGTTTTTCTTTTTGTATTTTAATAATTACTAACAAATAAACTTAAGCATAAAAGTATAGGTTTGATTATAAAACTTATGTTACAGCACTGGTCTGGATACAAAATGTGAAACGCTCGTGCTTGTCGGTTTTCCACCTCCCCACAACTATTTTAGGTATGTTTTTGTAAATCGATAAATTCCGTCGTCGCCAAAGATCGCAACAAAACAAAAATTATTTTATTTTCATGTAAAATTGTCTCTGTTGAAGACGTCACACACTTACAATAATTTAACTAAATTAGTACTTTAAAACTAGAATTTGTTGATGTACAATTGGGTTTTTTTTGTTTGTTCCATTAGGATTCTGCTGTCTCAATAAATTTTACACATACTTCAAACATTCTACTACCTTGTTTGGAATTTCTGTCGCGTTAACTATACTCGGTATTTGTTGTAACCCAAATCGAGCACCTGCGACTGGTGCCATTCACTTAACCACAAAGTATTTTAGTTATTCCTCTTGCAATGATTCAAAATTTACTAAACATTACAATTCATGTATTTGTCACTCAGCATCGCTTTGACTGCCCTCGGCATCATAGTTGAATGGCAATACGAGGCTGGAGTCGTGCTGATTTAAGAATATACCATCGACATCATTTTCAATATCCGGGAATGCGACTGCCTCCTCTTCGCCATGTTGTGGCGTTAACTCCGGCCTCTCGTTGCTTTCATCGTGCTCGTCATTTGTATGCTGTACCGTGGTCACTTCCACTTCATTATCTGCCCTCGAATTACCAAGCTGATGCACAAGCCACGCATCACCCAATGACGCTGTATCCAATAATTGTTGTAGTCCCAGTGAATTGGCATCTTCTTGTGCATTTTCATTTTCATTGTCGTTATCGTTATCGTTATCGTTACCGTCGTCCTCGTCCTCCTCGCCCCCACTAGAAGCTGAATACACCGATGGCGACGATACAGAGCTGCCCGACGATGAAGATGACGTTGAGGAAGTTTCCGTGCTGTTATAGTCATCGTTCTCGTTACAATTTCCATTGCCATTGTCGTTGTCGTTGTCATTTGTATTGTTGGTTGTCGCCGAGGCACGCGAAATTGAGCGATTATTTGCTGGAGTTGTTGTTACAGTTGTGGCAGTCGTTGTTTGCGTGGCCGTTGAGGAAAATGTGTTATCCTCCTCTATAACCATATTTGCAGCGGCTGGTATGTCACAATCATTTGTGGATGTGATGCAAACATTTTGGCCGACATCTAAACTTTCCTCCACAGCTTCGACTAGACGCTGCAATCCAACGTCTGATTGCACACTATTTTCATTTTGGGACTCACTATCGAAATTTTCCTGCTTCGTCGTAGTCTCCTTCAGCGAGTGTAGCACGCCTAGTTGCTGTACGCTAGCCAGCATTTGATCCCTGCTATTATTGGCATTTGCATTCGACAGCGATGACTCATTTTCCCTCTCGCACTCGATTAGGTAGGCAAGCGTTTTATCAATTTTTTCGAATGTGCCACTATGCTTTTCACGTTCTTTGAGCGCTTGCAAACGACGCTGTAGTTCAATCAAATTTTGACTATCATCACTCGTGTATTCCGAGTCTGAGCTCATGGCTTCCACTTTCAAACGTTTGGCATCTTCTTCACTTTGTTGCTTGGTTGTTGTCGAGTTAAGATTTCGTTTGCGATCATTGGTGGTAGTGCTGCTGTTACGGCTGCGACTATTACCATTGCTGGTATTTTGTGGTGCTGGCATTTTCCTTCTCGAACGATTGGGCTTTTTCTTTTTCGATATTCGCCGTGATTTCGAGCGTTGTCTTTTCACATTAAAATCCTCATCGTCACTATCACTGGTGCATGACGACGAATCGGTATTCGTCGATGTACAGCTGCTCTCGTATATCCTTTTGCCCCTATGGACTGTGGTTGACGTTTTCACTTGAGTTGACTCATTCGACTTGCTGCTGCGCAAATTGCGTTTGCGACGCGTGCTACGCCTTGAACGTTCGTATATCTCTTTAATGCCTCGACCACCACCACCGGATGAACGTAGACCGGTCGACGTACTAGCACCAATATTATATAGTTCCTCATGATCGGCCGACGTGTGCACAGTTGCATCTGCCACTGTGACACTTTGATTTGTGGATTTTTTATTGGCATTTTCTTTGACCGTTTGCTCTTCATCAGCGCTACTTGCAAATGCAGTTTTGCGTAAAGGTTTCGATTCGTCGACGAAAACGACATCAGAATCGCTCTCCGAATTGAGACTCACCAATTCAGGTGTACGTAGATGCGGTGGTTTACGCTCCAATACAAACTCACATTCATCGCTGCTGCTTGAAGTGAGTTCAATATTTTCTGTGACGGTGGGTGTAGGTCTGTTAGCTGTGGCACTTGTAGATGCCGTTTCCTCGGTTGCACTAGCTGGCATTGCGGCCGTTGTTGCCGTCGATGTAGAGCCAGCATCGTGCGTTGCATGTGAAGTACCCGCCTCATATACTACTTCGGAATCATCTAAATCTATAATATCGCCACTCACGCGGTTATGTGTACTGAGGTTAATGGCGGCCGATTGACCGCTACGCCCATTGATCGATACCGTTACACCCGGTGCTTCTGTGCCTTCGGAGGTGGTGCTAACAGTGAACGAGACCAATGCACCAACTGGCCCAGTTACGGATGAGTTGCCCGAGCGTGACAACACGCGAAATTCGCCATCATTACGGCCATGAGAATTGCCTCTACGTGTTCTACGTTCATTTTCGTTGGATGCGTTCTCTTCATCCGACGATGCCGATGACGAGAACTCTATGACAATCTCTTCGGGTGCCTGTGGCAAATAGTGAACAGCACGATCGTAACCAATCATATCGTAGGGTGAACGCGCAAAATTGTTAAGTTCATGAATGAAGTGTGAAGTCTTTGCGCCAAGATACGGTTGTAGACGACGACGGAATGCAGGAGAGAGAATATTTGTCTGCAGAATACATTCGTTGATGCGTTCCAAAAGCGACGTTACATCGTGCTCGGTGTTACGTAGCAAACACACAATGTCACGATTTATCCATGGCATAAGGCGATGTACTTGTGCAGGATTATCTCTAAGATATTTACAAAAAAAAAAAAAAAAACAACAAGAACATTATTAGAATACTGAGTATAGAAATTTGTAATTATTGAATTGAGCATACCTATAAAATCTGGCTGTACTCTCGCGAAATCGCCCGGTTATATCACAAACTGGTAATGCAAACAGACGGCGATCGTAAATAAAACGACGCCATAGTTGACTCAACGTACCACTACTTGCTATGGCATCTGGTGCTTCCTGCCGATACATATCGAGTAGCTCATTGCGATAAACAAGGTGATTATACATGCTGCCATTATTTGAACTGCTGCCGTGCTCTCCATTAGCAGATACGTCGGAGGGATAGAAAATGCCACTGCTAGCAGGACGGATACGATGAGCTGAATTTCGACGACGAGGCAGCTCCCAATCATGCCTACATGTTACAAATACAAACATATAAATGTATAATAAGTATGATATTGTTTAGTTGTTAAAGAGTGTTTGAATAATTATAAAGAAACGGGGTTTTTACTAATACTTATTTTATTTATGAATCAGCCGCACAAAAATTTGGTACAATTCAGATTGGTTGAATTTGAAAAAAGTTAACTTTATAAAGACTTTTAGTTAAATAATTTGTAAATAGATTTACGAAAAAAAATAACTAAGACCCCAAAAGGTTTGGCAATGATTTTGGTATTTATTTTTAATACTTTGTAGTCCATAATATTTTGTAATCCACGATTTTAAGAATTCAAATTTTGTGTCTTGTTTCTAGGAGATTCTTTTCTTATAGAGTTTGCAAAGTAAAATTCTAGGAAGAATATTGATATAAATAAAAATTGTGAATATACATACATACATAAATAAACAAAAAAAAAAAAGTGAATAAAACTTAAAATCAAAATCTAAAGCTTATTTAATAACAATGGTTCCTGTGTGATAAATTTATTCCATTGCAGCACGCATAACAATTTTAGTTGTAATATTGATTTTAAAGTTACAAACCCTTCTACGACAACAGCATCAAAAATATATGGCAAACTGCGTATGGTGACCTCCATTGGACGATGTGGAATTTGTACGGTGGGCGGTTGAACATGGTACTCCTCGAATTGATCAATCGATTTAACATTGTGTATAATAGATTTAAAAGTTTGCTTGCAAAGTGGACACTCTGGTTTTACCTGCATGCAAAAAAAAATATTTCTCAAAGTATTAGTTAAATTGTCATCAATTGGACGTATTTATAACTCACCTTGCTCCATTCACAGAGGCACTTGAAACAAAATTGATGCATACAAGAATCTGTGAAGCATTTATTCTTACAACGGCCCAAACAAATTGCGCAATTGGGTGGCGGTGAGGCCGCACGTCGAGCATCACCAGCATTACCAGCTGTGCCCTCTTCGACTGCATCCTGGCGTATTTCCTCGCCATCACTCTCGCTACTGCTTGTCGATAGCTCAGACAATTTTATACGCATTAGAGGTGTTAATGTTCGTTGTAAATTTAAATCTTCAACCGGCATTGATGCAGCGTTACCATTTCCCGGTATCATTTCACTGACTCCTGATGTAGAGCTTACTTCATTTTGTGCATTATCACCATGAGTTTCAACATTCACATCGACCGCTTGTTGGGGTACTCGAGAAGCATTTGAACGCCCACGACGGGAAGTACTGGTCGACATGGCCGAAGTGCGTGCATTAGAATCAGCAGCTGGTACCGATCGCACATTGTTGGACAAATTCATGTAAGTGTCTCCACCTTCGCTACCAACTGTCCTACCCTCAGCAACAGCTGGGGTAGACATCTTAACTAGGAAAGATTTGTAGCCTTAATTTACCTATTTAATACTGGAAACTACACAAGTTTTGTTATTTTTAATATTTAATAAAAAAACTTGTGCTCGTAAGTGAACTTGAAAGACTCGCGCTAGACCATCGGCTCCAATAACAATTGCGATTGATAGTATACCGTATTTCCTTATATTGCGTGTAACTTCAAGAATAGGAATTGTGCATTCTATCCAATCTAGTATAATTCTTCAGTTTATTAATTTCTTATCGACAAGATTTGTAGGCTTTTAATTATTTTAATTCACTTTTGACTTTTCTAAATTTGTTATTCCTTGAATTCGTTTTTCTTCGTCTTTCTCTCTCACTCTACGTCCATTTGCACCAAATTTATAATCTTGATATCCGCTGCAAATTTTCACGTTTTTTCAAAGACCAAATCCTTCTCGTTCTAAGGCCAAACGTGCGAACTTCTTCCTTCATCAACTTTTTTAAACAATAAATTTGACATTTTTGATTTTTAATACGGTGAAAATTGATATTTAATGGCTTATTTTTGATGTTTTTTATACTGTTCTCAAAAAATGTAACACCAGTCGATTCGTTTCATGGGAATAGGCGAATGAATGGTAGAGCTTTGTTCGATTTGCGGCGAGAACTAATAATATGGTGAAGGAAGTTTTAAAATAAATTATACCAGCTGATTGTTGCTTGAAGAAAAGCAAACATTGCTTTGGAGTCTGTCTTTGCTGATGATAAGTTTGTTTGCTTATCCACTAGTTACACGATCAAGTTTTCATTCAAACTTTTTAAACTTCCCTACAAGCACGCAGCTGATAAGTTCAACTAAGTTTAACCGTGCGCAATCGGACGTTTAAAGTTGAATGAAAAACTTCATACTGAGTTGAAACTTAGTTTAAACGACAAACAGAGTTTAACTTGCACTGAAAAACTGGCCCTTAATATAAAGAAATAATTTTCATGCTGGTTCAAGTTGTCAACTTATAAACCAAAGATAATAGAATAGAAAATAACTTATAACATTCACAATAAATCTTAATTACATCACTTAAAATAATATCCTAACTTTAATGAGTTAAAATAATAGCATTTTCATTTTTTAAAATAAGCATACATATACACAACAAATAAATTTAACTTAAATCTAATTTATTTATATAAATATATATATTGGTTGATTATAGGTGCGTTAAAAAGCATCAACGAAACATGTCCTTTACAAGTCCTTATGGTTCCGGTAAACCTGAATAAAAAATATACAATTATTCTTTCTAAATATTCAATTAAATTTGCAATTATTGAACCTTTTTTAACTTTTTTACTTTACTTACAACTACTTGAAATGCCCAATGTACTCTGCTCATGTAATAAGGCAATTCTGAAGAGATAAAATTTTTATAAAAAATAATTACTAAATAAAAATAAATATAGTGGACTAAAAGGCAATGTGAAATAATTCTGTTAGAATTTTGATGCTATGTGACATATGATTCAAAAGAATACTGCAGATGTTTATATTAAATATATTAAATAGTACACATAAATATATAAATAGCCGTCGTATTATCAGGCTTTAGTCTATTTGTGAACAAAATATCAAGCAATCAATTGGGAAACAGATGATATTTATTAATTTATTGATTGTTTACAGTCTTGCGACATTAAAATGTACAATTTTACAGAGTTATAATATATTTTCCATTAAAGCGTTAGTACATGTTAAATATATTTTTACAAATCATATATAAAATTGCTTAAAAATAATTGCGTAGTTGGGTAGCTGGGAATCGATATCGATATATAAAAAAGTTTTAATAAAATCTACCAAATCAATAACTTTTAATAATTTTTTTTAATATTAAGACGGCACCACTGGAATTGCTCCTCTAGCTAAAACTCTCCATATTAAATTTTGTTTACATTCAGAGCACCCTGTACCTCTCCCGCCATTTTCAAAATTGCCATTTCAAATGTATAAATTACCAGTTTGAAATAAAAATTTGACGCTACTTTTGAGTTCTGCTACTTATTTGAAACAAATACAGAAATATTTTTAGGGTAAATATTATTATTAAAAAAACAGATAAGAATTTGAAACAAGCAAAGAAAGTGCATAGTAGAAGATAAGTGAAATCAGCTCATTAGAATACATTTTAATAAGAAAACAGATTTCAAATAAACCCAATGCGTATATTAAAATTTAGCGACCGCTGTGGTCGAGTGGGTAGCGGTGCGTGCTATAACTCGATTTTTCACTGGGTTCGTGGTTCGAATCTCAGCCAGGGCAAGTAAAATTTTAATCATAGAAAACGTCTTTTCTAATAGCGGCCACCCTTCGGCAGGCAATGGCAAACCTCCAAGGGTATTTCTGTTAACTAAAAGCTTCTCATAACATACATCTGCCGTTCGGGGTCGGCACAAAACAGTAGGTCTCTCCATTTGTGGTAGAATATAAAAACGCACAACACAAATGAAAAAAAGAAACTCAACCAAACACTGAGCTATTGGTATAATCGCCAGAATATTATTATTGTTATTTAAATTTAGTCGACATATTACACCGCCATTTTGAATTTGTGAAATATTCTTCGGATTGAACAGTATCTTTTTTATTGAAATTGTTAGCCATTGATTAATCTTTTATACATGCATATTAGCATTTTAGAAGTTTTTTCTCCATTCGCTGTTCTCTTACTAATGGGGATTCACAAAAAGGAGTGGGGAATTTTAGCAAATTGTGTTTGATTAGTATCTCATATTGTAATGTAATAGTTGCAGTTACAATTGTCAACTCCTCTCTAGAAAGCTGATAGAAACTTTATTTAACCGAAAGTGCAATCGGTGGGTATATCTTGTTATGAAGATTGATGAATAAGAGATTGCGCATTGCGCAGGTTCGTTACTTTTTACTTTATAATATTGGTTGTCTGATGACGCCACTTCATTAAATTTTATTTTAAATTGCAACACGAGTGAAGTGGATATTTGGTGTTCTATTATTTTAAAGGTTTAATTAAAGTTTTATATTATTCGAACTTATAAAGCAATTCTCCATTCAAAATTAGAATATGTTATTGATGGTGTGACGTACATGCGCAGATCGTAAACTTTGTTATCTGTCGGCGCAATATCTTTTATATCAATCTTGTCTTGTTACAATCCCCGCAAATTTCAAAACTTGCAATACTCTAACACAGGGTAACTTTAAGATTATCGCGGCTATAAATAAAATGGTCAATTATTATCGATCTGGTAACATATCCAGTAGCTTCGTTAAAAAGTAACTTAACGAAAGATGAAAAAGTTATTGACAGATGCTAGCAAAACACTGTTTACGGAAAAAAGTGGCGCTCCGCGGTAAATTCAGTAAAATATATAATTTTTTGTGTGTTAACGGGTAAAATAATTAGTAAAAATTGCGTCCGAAAGTTCTGAACATCAACAGAAAATGGATAGGCGGAAGAAGCGCACATCCACAAACCAATACATGATGTATTTGGACATGATGGAAAAGGACTCTATCTTTGCAACTGGTCGCATTCCACGCGATGTAGAAAGCAATTATTTGCATAAAAAATGGAAAGAACTTTCCGATAAGCTAAATACATGTAATAGTGGGCCAACGCTAACAGCAGAAGAGTGGCGAAAGGTAACCAAAATATTCATGTATTAAACCAAAAATGTTATGTTTTACTTATTTTTTTTGTTATCATAGCGTCTGAACGATTGGAAAAATACTACCCGCTGCAAATATAGGCGAAGCATTTCTGGCGAAAAAGATATATCATTAACATCTCTAGAATTAAAAGCACTTGATCTCTTTGGCAAAGTACCAAATACTGGAAGTGAACTAGTGAGTATGACTCTTAAATCAGAAAAAGAAGAACCAGAAGACGAAGTAGAACATCAGCGTACATCAGAATCTCTGCAAAAAGAATTGCAAGCTGTCGTTGAAGAAGCTATATGTGGCGACGACGACGATGAGGCTATCCAAGATGAGAGCGAAGAACAGGATGACATTATTACATTGTCGAACAATGCGCAAGCATCTGTGGCTACAAATACGGGCGTATCTAGTGTTGGTACAGGAACTACTACTTATCGAACGATTGTGGTAGAAAATGCGCAATTCACAGATGATGATCAGAACCAAGACCATTTGGAATTCATTACGCAACGTCGACATACATTGGGTCCTTCATCGTCATCCGGTAATGTCGTGGCAACAGGCGTGCAAACGATGGTGACGGCAGCACCACCACCCCAGACCACTGTAACGAAATTGATTAATGGTGAAATGCCGTTAAAACGTTTACGCACGCATCCTCCCACCGATCAAGTTATCTATGAAGGTACACACATAAGTGCAATTTGATTATACTAAGTATTCAAACTTTATTTATGATTGCTTTTTATTTTTAGTTAAAAAGGCACCGATATCACAACACTCCCAACCACGCACCATAACAATACACAATACTGGAGTAACGCAATCCGAGAGCAACACGGTAAATAGTAGCAGCCATAATACAACAGCTCATCTGGTTGGCTTAAATAGTGTTCCATCGCATGATGCGCGTGAAATCGCTCGCCAGCTTAAACGTATAGCGGATATAAAGGCTGAAAAGATGAAATTTGAAATAGCACGCTTCAAATTCAACAATCCTGGTTTTGTTTATCATTCTCCAACATTATAGTATATAAACTACAATTTTAAAGCGCTTTAAATTGAAAAAGTGTTGGCAAAAATATATTCATAAAATTTTGTTCTAAAAAATTTTTCTACTTAGTTGTAAACCGACCCAAATATTATATTATACTTAACGACTAGCAGTAGTAGTAGATCTAACACTGTACACAGTCCTAAAATATCCCAACTATTTTTCGTAATTCTTTGTGTTTATTGTTTATTAAATTTTTTATGGTACCTAATATTAAGACTCAAAAATAAAAATGCGTAATATAATCGGTGTCAAGCTATCATTCGAAATTATTACAACTCTGATAAACAATCGTACCACTCATTCTCAAATGCCATAGTCCTTATTGGTGTGGATACTTTCGTTCTCAAGATTTTCCTAATATAATTTTAAATTACATATGTATGTGTGTATATGTATTAACTTCTAATTAAAGTCAAGTATCGCGACTCCTTGCAATTATTTGACTTCTAAATTTGAGGTTTGATTTGAAATTAGCCAAACGTTCTTTCAAATATAAAATTAAATTAGTGTACAATTAATTTTATTAACGTATTATATTTTAATGATATATTCAAAAATATACAATGTAAGCATATGGAATTTTAAATAAATAAATAAATTTCAATGTAAAAATTTAAATTTCCTTTTTTAAAACATTGTTTCAGAGAAATCATATCTATTCACGCGACGGAAGGTTATTTGCAGCGGAGATGTGTTGTTTTGCCAATGCCACTAGAGATGCCAGACCGAATATTATAGATTCTACAACACTCGGTGCGATGGCATCGAATAGCCCAGTAGGAAATGTAAACATATATGTATGTACATACACGCATCGTTGGTTCGTAAGGTGATTATTAACGAAATGCCAAACTCATTTCTCAACATGAGTAAGCGAATATTTTTTACGATCACTTTAAAAAGCTTCTCATTAAATACATCTGCCGTTCGGAGACGGCACAAAACTGTAGGTCCCTCCATTTGTGGTAGAATATAAAGACGCACACTAAAAATGGTAGGAGAAGCTCGGCCAAACACTGAGCTATATAGTGTACCCGCCAAAATTATTATATATATTTAAAACTAACTATACATTGAGTTTCATAAAATATTCACAATATTTTTTGTATATTTTTGTCCACTTTAAATTTGTATCTGCCTAATCGAATACAAAAGGTGAGGATAATCTCCCTTCGAAGTTTATTCGGATAGCGCTTCTTAAGCTGCCTTACTTGACGTTCTTGCCTCTTCTTAATTTTGGTCTGCAGCACGTTTCTGTAGGAAATCGACAAAATTGTCGATTATAGTGACGTCACATCGATTCGATCCAAATTAGTCGATTGATCGAGAAAGAGTGTTTCCGTAAGAATTAATCGAGAAAGAAAATATGGAACAGTGAGAGAAATGGAATGCCAATCGACAGGAAATTCATGATTGATTTGTTGAATTGGCCCTTACCAACGAAGCGGTGCTGCTGATTTAACTGATGTAGCCGTTTTTTTTCATTGGTAACCCGACCCGACGTATTTCTCTGTAATAAAAATACATAAAAGCTTTTTAAATTATTCATATAAAATATATTAACCAAAGTATACGTACACTGGCTTTAAATCCACACGCTTCCATTTTGAATTAAACGAACTGTGTACACAAACACATGAAAGTCACTTAATTAAGTAATTATCAGAATGATTACAGAAACCCTTTCAATCGAGTGTTCCTACTAAAATGGAATGGAACATATCAGCTGACTACCCAGGGTTGTCGATCAATTCGACAAATTTTATTACAGAAACACAATAAGTGAGAGTGACGTCAAATCGCGAATTTCAATCGAGAACATCGATCGAAATGAGTTAGAGAAACGGGTTACTGGTCTGATTTGCATTTTCAATTGCGTCACCCACCAGAGTGGCCATTCATACCGTTGAGACTTCTCCTTCCGTAACAAATGCTATTACGGGTCGAGTTCTTGATCATTGCGAGATTATTTCAGGTCAATTCGTTTCGGAACCTGTGTGGGACTATTTTAGAAAACTGTCGGGGTTGGTTTGGGAGCATTTTGTTTCTAACTAAGTACGGATTCGGGACGGTTTTAAGACTTTTTCGACTTGACAAATTTTTTACAAACACTAAACAATCATTGCAAAGCAGTTCGAAAGTAATAACGAAACGTTTCTTAAATAGCGCTAAACTATTCCCATAGTTATTCTTAAATAGTTGTCGAGCTATGTCAAACAACAGGGCCTAAAACGTGATGAATTCCCCTATACGATAGTACTAACTTCAAATCGATATTAAAAATATTTTGGAAGGTAAGAAGACAAAACGAATGATGCAGAAATTATTCTTTTTGGGTCTAATTTCACATACAGTTCTCAGAATTGAGTTGGCAATCAATGAACTGAAAAATGTTGTACTGTGCTTAGGAAAACAAAAATAAACGAATGTGTGAAATTCCATATTTGGCACAAAAAGAAAACGTTTTGCGGATTTGAAGTAAAAATAATATTTTTAATGTCTTTCTAATATTATGCCAAGCAACACATCGGATTTTCCAACCCGAACGTAAATAGAACTTGAAAATTAAAACGAAATAGCCATTTTGACACTTTTATCGCGCAGGGCGAAGATAGAAGAAGCAATCAGCAGATGAAAATATGCCATCTTCTTTGAATTCGCTTCGCCTAAGTTGTTCAATTTGTGTTTTATTTAATAAGTTTTATAATTTTTTCTTTATTCAATTTTTATGATTAAATTGTCATATCTCAGAGTACAAAAATTTGATCGTCAGGTTTAAATATGTATGTATGTATGTTAATGACATCCAAAGGGGAACAGAAAAAAGGGTTTATAGCTTTGTTGAGCGATATTACAAAGTCTAAATACTGTTACTTTGGAGTTTAAAAATCAATACTGGTCAGAATTCCTACTTGTTGGAAAAACTTTTTGTTACAAAAACCTTGAAGGCCTGTGCTATTATCACGGAAGTAAAGGACTTAAGAAAGTCGAAATCCTTACGCTCTTTTTAAAACAATCTTCACTACTAATTCCCAATTTTGCCACTTATCTACAACCGTTTGTCGGGTTGAGCCGAGACCAAAAAGCTACGCCAATTGTTCTCACTTAGTGAAGTCAGGTCCTTCTGCACTTGGTCCTTCAAGTGTGTTCGTGGGCGCCCTTGCTTTCGTTGCCAACCCATGGCTGCCGATTCGAAGCATTTTTTCACCGGAGGATCATCATCCATACGAAAGAAATGGCCTAGACTATGTCCATATCATTATATATGTATGTAGCTCATACAGTTCGTCATTCCATCTTCGGTGGTACTCGTCCCTTGTGCGAACAGGACCATTATTCCTGCGAAGAACATTTCTCTCGTAAGCCCCCAAAGCCTTCTCTTCGCTGATCAACATGATCCATGTTTCTGCGCCATATAAAATGACGGGCTTGATGAGAGATTTGTAGCTAGATTATTGTTCGTCGAGAAAGGGATCTGATTTTCAATTGCGTACTGAGTTTAAAATGGCAATTGTTTGCAAGTGCTATTCTTGGCTTGATTTCGAGGCTGACATAATTGGTGGTGTTAATACTGGATCCAAGGTATACAAAATTCTTGATTACTTCAAAATTGTAACTGCCAACAGTGACGTGTGTCCCAATAAGCGGGGATGTTTTGTTTGTTACTACAAGGTACATTGTTTTGTCCTCGTTCATTGTAAGACCAACCTCTTTTTCTTCCTTTTCTCGACTAGAAAATGCTGTACTGGCGACCCTGTTGTTAAGGTCAGCGATGTCAATATCATCCGCTTACCCCAGCAGCATCGTGCTTTTGTTAAATATAATACCACTGCGCTTCATATTGGCAGCTCTTATTACGCTTTGCAGCATCAGATTGAAAAAGTTGCACGCAAGTGAGTCTTTGTCTAAAACCTCGTTTGGTCTCGAACGGCTTGGATAGGTCCTTCCCAACTTGGACGTTGTGCTCAGCGTTACTCTACATAGTCGTATTAGTTTAGCAGCACCAACCTTTGACAAATTGACAACGTTGGCCTTACTAACTATTTCTTAAGAAAAAAACCGAAAAAATTTGAACCTGGTAATATTACAACAAACGTATCGTAGCTATAATGTCCTGATGAATTCACACATGTAAGAGTTTATGAATATGTTAAAATATTGGACCGTAGGCGACAATCAAAATGAATAAAAAAACAAACGAAAACTAATAGCAAAAGATAGAAAATCAAGCTCGAACCATTCACATGTGTGCGCATTAGGGTGGCTCGTATATTGATTGGGCGAATGAGAATTACAAATTACATACAAATTATATTTAATAAAAGCTTTTATGCAAACAAACTCTGAGAATAAGAGAAGGAATGTCAACTCGGCAGTGCTAAAATGCCAATAAACCGTGAAATTTAATTCACCAGCCTAAAAGGTGAGTGTCGAACAAAGGATGTTAAACAACATTAGAAACTGCCAGTTCAATAGAATGTGTGGACAACGTTACATTCTCCGGAATGAATTAAAATAATTTGATTTGTAGCCATTCAGTTCTCATTGCGGCCACGCATGCAAAATCCTTATAATTTGTATACCCGAGCGTACTTGTACACAAGGGTATTATAACTGTGTTCGCATAACGGTTGTTTGTGACAGCATAAAATAATCTAGATAGACATAGACATATATGTATATACTAAAATGATCAGAATGAAAATAGGAATCGATTTAGCCCTAACTGTCTGTCCGTGGTAAAAATAACTTGAGTAAAAATAGAGATATCTCAATGAAATTTGGTACATAGATTGCTCTTTGGACAGGGTAGGTTGGTATTGAAAATGGTCACGCCCACCTCCCATATAACGGATGTAAGGTATCGTCACAAAATTTTGGGAACTCAATATCGCTGTTATCATCGTTAAAAAAATTTGAAATCGGACCATAACCTCGCCCATCACCCATATAACGGAAATTAAAAAAAAATGCAAAAATTTCATTTTCATTATCTATTGGAACATATTAATTAAAATTTGATATTTAGAGAGATAGTTAATTAAGAAATTTGATTTTTATGAAATTTAAAAAAATGGGCTTTACCACGCCTACTTATAAATAAGCGCCTGTAGGTATCTCAATAACGATGCAAGGTATCCTCACAAAATTTGGTAAACATATTGTCCTTGATATCACTAGCATCACCGTTTTTGAAATGAGATTGGAACAAATTGAGTAAAGTTTAATACTAGCAGCGATTTGAAACAAAGAAACGGGGTTTTTATGAAATTATGGGCATCGCGAGCGTATATAAAAAAAATCGGTTTTGTCCGAATTTAGCTTTGCTTACTTGTTTAAATAAAAATTTGACTTTTACATAATTTTTTTTTGTAGAAATGCAAGACAAATCGGCTCTTCTGTTTTTTTTTTTTAATTTTTAACAATAAAAACATGTTAAAAAAATTTCTAGGGTACCTTTGAAAGCGAAAATACAAGAAATTGAAATTTTATAAAGAAATCTTTTTTTTTATTTTAGGAAAAATTTAAGGCATGGAGTTTTATAGCGTATTAAGTTGTAGAACTATGAGTTCGCGTTTATTTTATAAAATAAAGGCAGTAGATGAATAAATTGCCAATAACTTTTAATTTATATTTTCCATTTTCGCGAATTTTATTTCCTAACAAAGCTTCAGCCCCGATAATACCCGCTGACGATGGCAAAGGAAGTGGTAGTGGGAGCCTACATGCGATAATGGCTGCGGACATGAAGCAAAGCACATCGTGGAAAAACTGTTTGATAAAAGTTTTAGAAATTTTTAATTTAAATTAAATGTGCAACCCTAATAATGCTTGTATGCGATGCATAGTAAGTTGCAGTAACATAATTTTTCTTTATATTAAAATATGGTGTATGTACGCATGAACTATACACATACATACATACATACTTACATACAAATGTATGTAGCATGGAAGCTATGTAAGTGCAACATATGTATGTACATATGTATGTATGTATGTACATATGTATGCTGGGAATTGGTTGAAGCGAAGTGTAAAAATCTTTATGCCAGCGATTATTACGCTTGATCTCTCAAATAGCGAAGGGTCAATTGATGTTTGTGATGACGTGGCCAGAAATAAGCCACAACAAGAGCAAGAACAGGAATATAATAAGACAACATTTCCAATAGCAACAACAGCAGTAATTTTCATATTTTTTTGTTTTGTTTTTTTTTTTGTTTTTGAACGGCTAAGGAAGCAGCGCAAGGCCAATGACAAAGGTAATAACAACAACAGCGAGAGCAATAGTGCAAAAGGTGCTATTCAAGTTGATAGTGGTTGTTGGTAACATTGGTGTAAGTATTGTTGTTTTTGTTGCAACCGCTTGGGTTATATACATATGTACATATTCAAATGCATATTCATGAGTGTACACACTTACTTACATACATATATGAACATATATAAACATACATATACATACGTACATATATATAAACGTATGTATGTATGTATATAAAGGGTTTTTCTATAGGGGTTCACTTTTCTTGAACCAGTTCTGATTGTTTACGAGAGCGGTTTTGACAAGTCAGTGACTTTTTAAATTTCCTTACTGCGGCACTTAACTGCCATCTATTCATATACTTCTGTTAAATTTTGATAACTTCTTGATTTAAAAATAAATGAAAAAAGTGAGCTTCCTGTGCTGATTAATCATAATTTTTTGCGTAAAAAACCATCAGCGCACCGAAACCAAGGAAAGGCTTGATAAATACTATGGGGACATTAGGGATGTAAATTTTGGGCATTTTGTTGATCCCGCAATTTGCGAGATCTGAAGACGAAATCCCGGGATCCCGAATTTGACGAAGTTAAAGCATTTAATATCTGCAGTAGAGAAGTACTGTTAAATGCCCTTTGTAGGGCATAGCCTTTATCGCCTCATTACAAAAACTATCATTACAAAAACTATCTATCTTTTACCAAGCCTTCTGATAAATTCTATGACATTCGATTATTGGACAATTGCGAGCTGCTCGTTCAAGCACCTCGGCAGGCTCATTTTCTACTCGAGTGGGATATTCTCCAGCTCATTTATAATGGCAGGGCAAAACAAAGCCTTTAAGTAGTTAAATAGCCGTGTTATTTGTCGTATTGTGTTATCGTAATACAACAGTTGCAAACTTGTTGCTTTTGTTTCTCATGTTAAATTTTCTTATTTCAATACAACTCTGAAAGGTATGTTTAGTGTGTTATTTGTTTTATTTGATCGGCTCTTCTTGTTTTAAATCATTTGAGGTTTGTTTTTGTTTCAAAAATTGTAAATTAAAAATTTAAAAAAATAAATGGCTATTAAATTCACTGTTTTCTGCAATTCCGGGATTTAAATATACTGATCCCGGGATATTGGGGAGTTGGAAAAGTCCGCGATCCCGGGATTGACATGCCTAGCGGATACTGCACCAATTTAAATGATTAAGAAGTGTTCCGTTGTGGTCGTATTAGTTCAAATGACGCCGGACGTTCAGATCGCGCAAAAGAGGTTCTTTCTCGAAAGGTGGCTGAGACTGTAGGCATCTCAACTGAGGGGGTCTATCACAATTACAGAAATATTTCGAATAAAGGAATAAAAATTTGAAAAACGCTGAACTAAGTGTATAGAGTTAAAAACAGATTATGTTGAGAAATAGTTTGCTTTTTTGCCGAAAAAAATAAAAATAATATAAGACTCCCTCGTGTTTTTCCTTAACGGCGCGATTTTTGCGTAACACAATTTTTGAACTAAAGCAAAATTCGTTTGACAAAACAGCTTTAGTTATCTTGATTCAAAAATTTATGTCTGATTGTTGTCCGACCGTGCACACGTTAACTTGTATCCATATATGTACATGGAGATAATCTGACGAAACTTGTATATTTAATTTGCTTTGAAAAATGGAGAACCCTTCTTCCGTAAATCGGTATTTTTTTAAAAACATAAAACAAACCCACAAAAGTAAGTCTTAATTTTAGGTATTGTGGAAACACTTAGGCATTACTCAGTCTACCTTAAAGAAAATATGTAAGTAATTACAGCTCGTCACACCTTGTTTTGTATAAACATTTTTGAAATTGTAGAAATCGGTGAAAACCCATGTTCAATGAATAACTCGAATACGAATATCTTCCGATTGAAGGAAATTTTCAAAACTTATTGAGGAATCGGTTTTTATTATTATCTGTGCCTAAGTGTGGGCAATTTAAATTTAAAAAAAATGAGGGAACAAATTCAAGTTTAACCGCAATACTACTCTTTGGACTGTAATACTTTTTTACCCACTGACTATTTTCTATTTCTTTACAATCGTTTGTTAACAAAGTCCAAGAACATCGATAGTCCTATCGATTGTTTTGCCAATTGTTAACTGCGCCTATTGAGAGACCCATTAAATTATAATTATCTATACGTATGTAAAAGTCAGTGCAGTTTTTTTTCACTCTGTTATTGCTGATCTTGCACCATGACCATAGCAATTTGTTTCGGAATTTTAAGCAGCAGTAACACGCACACACATACATTAAACGCAGCAATATTTTCTATCTTTTTTTGCAAGAGTGCTGTTGGTTTTCTTTTTGTTGGCCGTGATTCCCGTTGCTGTTCGTCGTTTTGTCGTTGCTGTCTTGTACGAAATTGCATTCCTCTTGCTGGCGGCATACAATTCTTCTCGTATCAGCCACTCCGAAATGCCCGCGCCACCATTTGTACCATCTCATCTGCTTCTTGGACTTGTTGTCGCCATCAACAACATCAAAACACACGTCACCGAGTAGCCACCACCATCGCCGCCAACAACAAATTTTCATTGGTCCTTAAATTTTAAAGATTTTTCACAGTAAATTCCATTCGTAGCGCCTCGTGTTGGCTGTGTGATATATCACAATGATATTTCTTTATAGTATAGCAGGCCAGATCACATAAATACTTTGGCCCAAGGGCTTTTATCCATTTTCACCCACTGCTCCTCGCATATTCGTCGCATCAATTGGGCAATTTTAAAATTTTCCAGCTTCATTGTAATTTTTTTTTTTTGGTATTCTTTTTTTTTCTCAGATTTGTTTTTTTTTGCATCCATCATAAAATTTAACATTTCGGGTTAAGTTTTCGTTTTGGTGTATTGTTGCGGTGAAATGTCTGAATTTGTGATATTTCATTAGGCGATGTACAGTTAATAAAGAAGTTACGATAATTTATTACACCCAGAATGAGGTTGGGAAATTGTGCTGAGGCGTTCGCAAACTTTTACTGGACTGACGTTGTTGTTGACCGACACATTGTTGTTGGCCGTTAAGTGAGTTGTCAAATTGGTTTTTGGTCACAGCAGCGCTAAAGCTAAAAGACTGCATAGAAAAAACTGATATGAACTGTAAATTGCAATGTCAGCAAATGTGTTCGATGACCGGCAGGACGTTGAGAAGTTTTGTGTTGTTTTCCTTTAAAATAATGGTTGCAATTACGAGAAAGCAATTCTAAGGAAGTCGGCAACGATTTCTAGTGGATATACTTGTCGACATGAGCAAAATTCGATTGTTTTTGTTTAAATGTAATAAGAAAAGAATTAATCAAAGTCCGACTTTTCGGGAAATCTACCAAAAAGCCATCACTGAAACCAGCCCGTCGGTACTAGGGTGGTCTCAAAATGTATGGGAAATGTAAAACTAATTGTTCTAAATAAATTGAAAGATTTATACAAAAATTCTAGAAAATCAATAATTTCAATCGTCCAACTTAATTTTTTCAAGAGACTTAGACCACCCTTATTCACATAGCCAGTGGTTCGTTGGTTGCAAATCGAATTCAGTGATCGCGTTTTGGCAGATTTCACGAAATATCAGTTTATAATACTTTATAGTCCAAAACAATTTTAATCGATCTTGAAGGCAATACATTTTAAAAAATTTGCATAACCAAATTTCTTTGGTCAGCAGGCAGAGGGTTGATTTTCTTTGTACATTTTTTTTTAATATTCTGAAAAAATTTTAAATTTCCAAAAAATTACAATTATAAATAACAAGACCAAAAAATAATATACATAAATAAAGACGCTACCTATAGGGGGGAGCGATATCGTGAGTAGAGGAAGCAAGCGAGACACATTTGTCGTGAGAAGAAGAGAGTGAGCGAAATGCGTAAGTGCGGAGAGCTTGAGATGTTGACCAACAGGAAAAGCGCCCGAAAATTCATTCAGAAAGTGCGACGGCCATTAGAAGGTTCCAAGACCGGCGCGAATTCCTGCAGAAATGACAAGGGCGACGTGGTGACTGATGTCCACAGCATACTGGTTAATGGCAGCAGCTGTAAACAATTTGGAGAAGATGATGTGCATGCACGAGCTTATTCCCAGGATATGGTCGGACGAACGCATCCCTGCTGATTGGAACTTGAAATGTGCTCTGTTCAATTCACAAGAAGGGTGATCCTGCATTGTGTTAGAAACAAAAGCCCACCGTCAACGAATTGATGGAACATTATCGGTGTGGCCTAAGACTTCGTAAATTTACCATTGAGGGGTTAACTCAGGATACGTCAGATCTTGGAAAAGATTCAATAAAGTAGAATCGACACCCACCATCTGTTGGACGACTTCAAAGCCGCTTTCAACAGCACAAAACGAAGTTGCCGCAATGTCTGAATTTGGTATCCCCACAACACAACTACGGCTGTGTAAAATTACGTTGAGGCATGGTGATTCTTTATCGTGCGATTTCTTTAACCTGAAATTGGAGAAGAGCGTACGCCGACGAGCTTTAAAAGGAGGTAGTAATAGTGTAGCGGATTAGGAAACAGCGGCTCCGCTGCCAAGGCCATGTCATTCCAAAGGATGAAAAAGCTCAAGCCCTGTTGGAAGGAAGACCTTCTATGTGAAGACCAAGTGGAAAAAGACTTGGCTACACTTGGACATTCCAAATGGCGCCAGTTAGCAAGAATACGCTCAGGCGTTTAATGCACCAATTAAGTAAGTAAGTAGAATTCAATGTGCCTTGAATCAAATTATCCTTCGTTTGATGTATTACAACTATTAAAAATCATTTTAAATTGGTTCCCAAATGTACATTTCTTAAAACTGCAAATTTTTGTGAAGCTGTAATTGTATAAAAAGCCAACAGCAATAATCGCCTTATTCCTCGCTCCACTATCAACTTAACTAAAATTTGTAATGACGTAAGTGATAGTCGATGGCTGCCAATTAGAGCTAGAATGTTGCTTTGTAGCTGCAATTTTATACAAAATCTGTTGTTTTTGTAAGGAAATTGCATTACTGAAACGCAAGTGTTCAACGTAAATGACATGTTTCATTGTTGCCGGCTGTAGTTACATGGGGATGGTGAGTGCCCTCCAGCACTCTATTTGCGTGCATGCGCACTTATTAATAGTCACATACCGCTAACATGCGTGTGTACATATGTACATACATACACGTAATGACATTGACTTTCAATACTAAGCCTTCATGTGCTTTGGCACATCTATATTTATATCTTTTGTATTAGGGACGCTGATATAAGGAACCTGTTTTTTTTTGGAAGTCCAGAATATCCCCAACCAAAATTTTGCCACGCCCACTTATAAAAAAAGTCTATAGGTATCTCAATAACGACGTACGGTATCGTTACAAAATTTGGTGAACATTATGTCCTTGATATCAATCATCACCGTCAATAATTTTTGAAATCGGACCATAACCACGCCCAAATTCCATATACCGGAAATTTTGAAAAATGCAAAAAAATGCGTTTTTAAGTTTTTATTGGAAGAAATTGAGTAATGTTTAATACCAGTAGCGATTTGAAACAGAGAAACAGCGTTTTTATGAAATTATGGGCACCGCCCATGCAAAAATACATCGCGAGGGTATATGGAAATCGGTTTCGCCCGAATTTAGCTTTTCTTACTTGTTTTGACTTATTTTGATGTTTAGAGAAAATTTTCCAATGTCCCTTGGTACTTTCCAATGATTATTCACAATAGCACCACTTTCTCACTTTCAATGAGATCAGCGCTGAATTCAACACAACTCGCTTATTTTTGTTTTTGCTTTGCAAGCTATACGATAAGCTATGTACCTTGTGTTCTTTTGCAAGTCGCTTATAAAAGATGAGGCCTATGGTTTCTCTTAGTACGGGCATTCAGTCTCTCAATGCATTTCTGGTTTAATGAGGATCTGACTTCGCATGCTTTGAAATCATCTTAATATTCCATCAGAGTAAAAAACTCAAGTATGTAAGTACATTTATTTGAACGATTTTCTATCTTTTTTGTCAAATTTGGTAACAACCAAATCAAAAATTTAACATCAAAGTGTGCTTGTCGCCAAATCAATTTAGAAGAGGGATAACGTAAAATCTTTATATAGCAGGAAAGGTACCTTAGTTCTCATCATTCTAAGCATTTTGATATGCAAACCAATATTACGAAAAATATTCCGAAAAGTTTTCGAAATAATTCCACCAACCCTATTGTTCGCTCTTGATACAGCTTGCTTGTTCTGATAACCTATCACATCAATCGATATCTTCATCGTGTATGTAGGTATATGGTGCATATGTATGTATGCATGCTTTTTCCTTGCAATGTAATTTTCAGGTAATTTTCCTCCTGCCATCGTTCATCTTTATACTTAAATGGCCTATTTGCTATTATGAATAGGTTTATTGTATTGTTGGCGCCTACGATCATGACGATCGTGATTATGCTGCCGGCGTTGAGTACTCTTATTAGTAGATGTTCATTCCTCATTTGCGTGCAATTAATTGGTGTCCTTTGATGGCGACGTGTACTTCAATTCGTCTGCAAATAATTGTTTGCAATTTGCATAATATATAAATATAAAACTTCGATTGCATACAACTGTAGGTACATGTGAGTTTTTGAAACAATTTTTGACGAATATGTTGTGCAACTTATAATAATTCAAACACGGTTATATGCCCTATAACACTATGACGGGCCTCATTTTCGAAAGAGGATCCAAAACACTTGCAGATATGTATTGTACCACCAACGTGTTAGGTGGATTTGTTAACATTCTGATGTCACTATAAGTGTTTTAAAAATGCGCATACCAAATAATGAATACACCTTTTCCCATTGTACCCACTTGGGTACAGCTCCTAAAACCTACTTCTGAGTTTTTTTATATATTGAATTTATAAATTTTATGTTATTTGTGTTCCTGTTAATAAAATTAAAAACAAATAAAAACAAATTTCTAGTTTTAAAAATTCATGGGAATAAATGGGTTAATATTATTATTAATCGTCTCATTTATAGAGATTTTTTTAAAAGAATTTGTGGAAATAAACTTTTCCTATTAATCATGTGATATGTGCAGACATAAAGTCAAAACAGTATGGAGTTTTCTATAAGTTTGGTCTAAAATGCCTTGGAAAAACTAAGGAATTTACAGCCACCCATAATTTTTTGGGTAAAAAGCAAGGCGAATTTATCAAGGAGGTGGTGAGCATATATAAGTAAAAGGCGTCTATGTATTTTGTTTTTGCTTTGCTGGACTGAATGTCAAATTCCAGTAGGTGATTTACATCGCCAGCCAATCAGAACGAAGCCCTTTGACATTCAGTCCAGCAAAGCGAAAAAACCAGCTGGCTCCTTAACACCACCTTGTTAAATTCGCCATGGCAAAAAGTACGTCACGACAAAATGGGAATATTTTATTTTGGCATAAGTTGTGTGCCATTATTTAACAAAATATATATTTTTTTATTTTGCGAAAATGAAGAGAATGATAATAAAAAACCTTAAACATATTTTCAGTTCGAATTAAAAACACTCATGACATAAAGAAATCACTTTAAAATTTTTTTTTTAAGTAATAAACAACCTCTGCAACCTCCATAATTATTATTTTTTTAAATCCATACACCCCTTTAGGAAACCACATAAATACATAACTCTTTGATAAAATAATTTTTGCAATTTTTTCCCATTTCGCTATGTTGTAACTTTTTAATGCTTCAACAATATAAAACTTTTTACTTTCATCATTTACCTCTCTTGCTAGACAATCACAGAAAATAAGGTTGGGTGTGTTTACCATTTAGCACGGTTTGTAATTTAATGCCAAAGGTTTAGCACATCGGTGATAGTCAGATAAGAACAAACTGCTTTTGTCAGTTTGGATTGCACGAATTTTATTACCTTTCGCCTATGAAAACTTATTCCGACCCAAAGCATAGTACTAAAACACATATAAAATGGATAAAGCGTTGGTGGATTTTGCCCAAAACAAAATTTAGTCAATTCTCTTCAGATAAGCCATTCTGTATGGCTTACCCAACAAGTATTGGAAAAAGGTATTTGCCTGCAGTTTTCTATGTTTTACGCAAATACAACAAGTTCTAGAATATGTTAACCAAAAGCCTTTTTGCATCCTACAAACGCCCTTCAGGAAAACCTACTGTGGGTAGGAAAGCAGAGAAAGGCCTCTTCTTGCTTTGAGCGAGAATTTGATTTGCTTTGATTTTTCGATTGCTGCTAAAAGCGGAGGCGGGTCTTGCTGAATTTCACAAAAAATGCTGAAGTACGAGTATAGTGCCAATCGAGACGATGAAAGTCTAATACGTCGAAATTTCATTAAATTAAAAAAAAAAAAAAATCGAGTTGTCTGATTTCGATTCCTCTTTTGTGAAATCTTAAAAAACACGTTAGTAACACCTTGTGAATCCCCTAATTAAATTCAAAATTGTGCACTATCTTAATTTTGATTAACTGTCCTATGAAGCGTTCGTTATTTACAAAAATGTTGCCAGCTATCACATTCAGTAGTCTTACACCTTACTCAGTGGAGGCCCTTGCTCCAATTTAGTTTTGTTTGCTTATTCTCGTTAGTCGTTAGCTAACGTATAGTTTGAAAGCTGTCACTGCCACTGCATCGAAATGCAATGCGTGTTGCATGTGCAACATATGTATGTATGCTGCTTGTGGCAAGAAATGCGAATGTGTTAGCAGTGCTTTTTGGTTCGTTCGTTTGTCTAGTAAAAAGTTGACAAAATCAATTCGAAACAATGACGGCGAGTGAGTACATACTCGTACATACATTGCTAAGCATTGCACAGATGAATTTGTGTGTTGACAGAAGCAGGGCCAGGATTCCTCTCAAACAGCTGAATAATGTTAAACATAATTTTCGCTCCTTTCCGTTTTTTTTTCTGTAGGCATTGATTGTACAAACAAAATTTATGGTTTAAGATATCTGTACGATTTTAACGTTTCAATAACAATATTAGTCATAGAATACTAATTATTTGCAATTAAAAAATATTCATATATACATATATGTACATATGTATGTATTTATATAGGAATATTTCTTTTTATAATAAAACACTTCAAAGAAAAAAATCGGAATTAGAAAAATCGATTTAAGAAATACAGACTCAATAGCGTCTGCAAGAAAATGACAGCAGAAATAACAACAATAATGAGATGACAACGCCAATGATGCCAATTTCAAAGCACACTCTTCAAATGTACCTTGAGGTGATGTCAGGGATATTGACGAACGGCTACTGTAACTAAACAATATACTATTCTCAGACGTACGTACGAGTATGTATTTAAAAACATATATACATACACACATACATACATATGTACTAGTATGTAACTTAGGCAAAAAATACTTGGCAACAAGTTGACAGCAACAGTTGCTGTGCTAATCGCTTCGAAAAAAAAAAGCTGGCTACAGAATACATACTCGTACAAATACAGTGTGTGAGCATAAACATTTGTACGCAGTTGTTGTTGCCATTTGATTGTAATCCAACGAAGTGAGTTTGCAACATGCAACATACTATAATCATTACAAATCCAAATAGGTAAACTTTTTCGTCGTTTACGTTTGCAGTCCTTTTCGTAGCCCAACAAATCGCGCAGTCAACAATTTAACGTTTTTGTTTCACATCTCTACTTGATCGTAAATTCTTTCACTATTTATTTGTACGGGTCGGTTCACATTTCACTGCTATTGACATTGTTATTGACATTACCATTGACATTGCCCAGTAGTCACACGATGTATGCATGCAAATATTAAGTGAAAATTGTTTTATACTTTTGTGTAGATTCTCGACCAAATAAAGAGATTCCAGAACTTTATATTCGAACGATGTTATCGATACTGCCCAAGTAAAGATATTGTTAGTTTTTTAGTATTTAAATTTCAATACTTTTCAAAATACTCGTAGTTTTGAGTGATGTTTACATACAATAACTTTAAAATTAAAATACCCACAATAAAATCTCGAAAACGGTTAAATTTTGAACATTACATTACACATTAAAATTTACCTAAATAAAATCGTCCTTAAATTTTTAGAACGTTTTTTCCTGAAACCCTTGGAAACATATTAAAGACAATTTTTTTATAGTTTTACCGCGAATCCTGTCAGAGCACGCACTAATCGCAAGTGCCGTCCGCTAGACAAGATTATTTTTCAAGGCTGGAACAGCAAACAGAAATCGGCTATGTGTTTGAAGCAAAAATAATTGATGTTGTTTCCAAATTAACTAAAAGAAGAATGGGTTTCCACAACTGGTAACGTGGTACTAGCAATATACTTATATTCATCCATTAAATCCTGTACCTGAGTCGAACTACGCTAACCACATGTTCAGCAATAAATGTACACCAGCAAATATTAAGAAGACTTCCAAACTACGTCATGTGCTTATACAGACGAAATTTTAGGTACCAAAAGCATAAAACACCAAAATTGCAAACAAAACCAAATTGGACAAGGGATGACGAAAAATCGTTCCAATGTACTTACATAAAATTTTCACCCTGTCGGAAAATCAGAAGAAAATCAAAATGATGTTAAGTTGTTTAATTCAGAAGATACTGAAGAAATGTTAATATTTCTCCCCGATACTTCATCCGCTTTTATGAAAGGATTTGAAACAGTCTCGATTAAGATGAATGAAAATTTTTGTTCTATGATACAATTTTTCTGTCACTGGAAAAATGCTCAGTCGATGAAGTAAGTCTTCTGAAAATTTTCAATATTTTAATAATGTGACATTACAGGTGTTTGTTTTCTGAAATTGCTTCTCATTTTTTCGTTCTGTTCTAAACTTGGTAGTAGAACAGTTCAATGCTAAAGCTTTTCACTATGGGGTTTTTGTAGCTTAAAAAAATATACGCTTCATACATATGTATGTACGTATCCTAGATAAATGCGAGACGCGAACACGCAGCTCGTCACAGTCAATTTAGTGAAGGTAGACCTTTTCAATTCGAATAGGTAAACAAAACAAGAATCAGTACTTGTATGCTCTAGCTCACAGATAACATTGGATATGCTATGCATAGATAACCTTTAATATAAGTATATACTTATGGGCATTAGGGCGAACAATTGATTTTCGAGCAATTTGAATGTTCAGTGAATGCCACATTTTCTGGCCGACGTTTCACTAATTTATACTGAGAGTTGTGTTGAAAAATTAATCGATATTTTAAATCTATAAGGTATGAAAAGAATTTGAGGTAATCACATACTCTACATTGATTAGCCATTCACTACCGTGCGTCAAGAGCTGCGTTTGTCTTGCATTAAGCTTTTAGGTCCCAAGATCTGGTTACGGGAAGAGTTTGGGACCCGCCACGTAAAAAAAATTAAGATCAATACAAAGCAAGTCCTCTTGTGTACACAATGAGGAGAGCTCACAACGACTCGGATCATTCTCTGATCGTAACCAAGTGTGCGGACACTTGTGAAGTAAACAGTATGCGAAATTTGAAACAATGAAAGCTCGTCATCAAAAAATTGCACTCAGACATTTTGCCACATCTGCGAGTCTCTGAGAGCCAATATTCAACGCAACGATATTACCCAGTAATAGGACCGCGCTTCAAACTATCTGCGTATCGTCGCCAAAGAAGCTTTAAATTATACCCGGTACAATCAGCAATACCGTTCCGCAACGGTACGGAACAACTCTGCATATAGAAGCGGGTATAACCTGTGCAGGGGCGATGTCTTGCGTTGTTTAGGGAAGCGAGAGATATGTTTCGAGAGAACAAGAAAAACGCGTTTTGCAAAATGGATTAAGAAGTTAAATGAATAGTTTTAGAATTGTCGCGCTGTGTAACGCTCGGCCAAAGTCGCCTAGACGTTTAAAATTGGTTAAGTATGAAACTACTTAATTGCAATTAACTTTCTTGCCTCGTCTAAAAGAACATTATTAAAACTAAGGAAATAAGTTTGAATGCAATCTGCTTTTATCCAAATTGCTAAATAATATTATTAAATCCTTTTTTACCTTTCGCCCTAAAGCTCTCAGAAACAAAATAATATGAAATTTTAGCAGCCCCAATACAAACTTGTGCTATTGAACTTCTGAATTTTTGTATGATTGTATGTTTGCAGTTGTTGAACGAGAACATTTCTCACAAATTTCTCTTATTTGTTATTGTTGTACAACAACTTATAATGGCAGTTCATATTGACGCATTTCAGCAATTCGCTCAGCGATTCTTTAACTGTCGTATGCGTAATTTCGTAAGCTGGTTTGAATTTTGACTTGAATTTAAATTGGGTTAAAAAAAAAAATTCACCTATCATTTTATAAAAAATGATTGTAAGTTTTATGTAAGTGTTACTTCATTTAATTAATTTCTTAATTGTTCCATTATTCTGACACCTAAATCTTTGTTACGAACTACTGAGCTTAAGATGAAATAAAAAAACAAGATAACATCAAATCAGATTAAAGTTAATTTTGTTTATGATTCGCTTTTGATGAGGTGAGTTAAGGTGTGATGAGGTTAGGTGAGTTGAGGTGAAATAATATGAGTCTTTTGTACACGCTTAATTCTTTTTATAGGACCAAAGTGAGAGGGTCGCCAAATAATGGCCGCATATTCAAGGCGTGACCTCACAAAAGCACTGCATAGGTTTTTTTTGTGTGTATGGATCTGAAAAGTCTGTGCTATTTCGACACACAAAAGCTAACATCGAATAGAAGTTAGATACAATGTAGTCAATATGGCTTTTAAACACCAACTTCGAGTCGAAATAAATACAAAGATCCTTGACCTGATCTACAGATTTAAGAGTATACCAGGTCCTCGATATTTTTTATGGCGGAGTAAATTTCGAGAACAAGAAACATGAACTTATGTCATTTATAAAAAAACAATGAATAGAAGGGGGCCGAGGATACTAATTTGGGGGACAACAGAGCTAACATGAAAATAATCACTGATAACAGCATCAACAGTGTCGGTATCAGATATAAAATTTTCACTAAAAAAGTCAGCAAAAAGATTAGAGGAATCTTGGACAGAATAAGCAGTTTTATTTTTATAAAACATAGTGGAAGGAATATTAGACTTCGTTCTTTTCAATTTAATGTAAGACCAGAAGGCCTTAGGATTGGACTTAATATTACTCCCGAAACCTCCAATGTAGGTATGATGTCTACAGATATTAGGTCTGGTGAGTTCAGATAAGGTGAATGTAGGTGTGATGAACTAAAAGAATCACTTCCCTTCACTACAGCCGCTAAATAAGATTTGCTTCAAAAGTATTAAAAAAAAGCCTACTTTTTAGTTCAGTGATTTGCGATGGTAAACACAAATAAACTTTTAAGAACCTCTGACTTAGCCTCAAATGCTACGAAAAGTGGGATGAAGGTAAAAAACGAAAACAAACATAATAAAATAAAGTTAATCAAAAACCGAAAAACGAGCAACCGCGGAAGAAATATCTATCAAGAACAGTTTCATGACCTTAGGGAGTTTGTTGCTTGAGTGGCTTGCAAATTGCAAATTCCAAATGGCAGCGTGCACCGGTAACTGTTGCATACGAATCTGTGTGTGCGCATGCGCACCCGCAACCGCCACTTCCTAAGTCAACTGCAATCGAATTGCGACGGCAACAACGAACGCATCGACGCAACCAAAAAAAACTATCTGGCCACTAATGCTGCTGTGTAAAAATATTGGCGGTCGAGTGCTGTGGCGTTACAGAACTGCGATTGACGGTAATTGGTTGACGTTTGTCTTATTTAAATTTGTTTTTGCCTATTGTTGAGTTGTAACTGTCTTGCAGCAGCAGCAGCAGCAGCAGCAGCTGTTGCATTGTCGTCATTGTTATGGCATTGGTTATGTTGACTGTTCTTGTTGTTGTGATTGCTGTTGTTATTGTATTTGTTGCTGTTGTTACCATTGTCAAGGCAAATCAAATTGCATACACAACGACCACGGCCTTTACCTCTGCCTCATTGGCCATCGGCCATGCGCTGGGCTTTCTTCTTGGCTCCTGTTTTGCCAAGAACTTTAATTGAAATGAGTTTCGGGAATTACGAAAATTGCATTCAAGCAAATTTGGTTGTTTGGTAGCGCATACATACTTTTGTGTAGTATGACAGCATTCTATTTTCATTCCCAGTTGATTTTTATTACTATTCGCATTACAGCATCGTTGTTGTTGTTGTTGTTGTTGTTGTGGTAGTTATTGTTAGATTAGAATTGTTGACAAGCGTGGAACATAGTACTTGACTTTCGTAATCATGAAATTCATGGAATTGCCTTGTTTGTATTTAACTATGTATGGTTGACTTGCAGCATGATTTTACTTGTATGTATGTATGTATGTATGTATGTATGTATGTGTGCACATATATAATGTTTGATTGTTTGTACTACGTGCAATTACTTCAAGTATATGCATATGTATGTATGTACTTATGTGTGGCTGTGTGTGCATGCGATTGTTTGCTAAAATCTCATAACTGATTTTGTCCAAGAAAATTCTCACGAAGTAGCAATTCAAACTTTGAATTATCGATGCAATTTGATGAAGTTTTATTGAAAAAGTTAATTTTGTGGGTAAATGTAAAATAATGAATTTCTGTTCAAAATATCTGCTACTAATCTTTCAATTCAATGTACTCTGGCAAAAAGTTTCAATGAACAGTTTTCATGAACATTTGCATAAATCTGTCGTGTTTATACGTAGTAAGTAATATTCTCGCAAGAATTTTCCAGGAACCCTTAGTAATACTTATTTCATGGTGGAGCTTTGAAGAAGTCCTCCAAATTTTCGTAAGATTTATAAAAGTATTTTGAAAATAAATTTAAAAACTTAAAAAAAATATACAAACAAATTCTAACAAATAGAAATTGTACAAAACAACAACTACACAGTCAAGTAGAAATAGCGGCAGAACAGCCGCACTTGATTGGAGTAAGTTGTGAAGGGTAAAAAGAAGGAAAAATAACAACAGTTCACACAACGTAAGCTTAGCTGAATGCGTTTAGTTGCCGGCTTAAGTATTGCGCATGTTGTTGCGGGTTCGACTCCCGCAGAAGCCAAGAAGAAAGAAGTCTGATGAGAAAATGTGGTGATTTCCGAAATAGTACTATAACTTCTAAAGCTTTGAGTATTGTTGTTTTTTCCTCATAATTTTCCCAATAAGCCGATCGGCTTTAAGCTCATAAATATTAAAAAAAAAAATAGTTATACGGCCAAATAATAACACATTTTTTTAAATTTGGCGCTCACACTATTTAACTCAGCAGTGTTTGGCCGAGCTTCTCCTACCATTTGTGGTGTGCGTCTTTTATCTTGTACCAAATAGGGGAACCTACTCGTAAAAGCAAATATACTTTATAAGAACCTTTTTCATGGCTGAAATACCCTGGGAGGTTTTTTTATGATTAAGATTTACTTGCCCTGGCAGAGATTCGAACCTCGAACTCAGCGGCTTATCGAGTTATAGCACGCACCACTACTCACCCGATCACAGCGCGAAATAATTATGTGTGATAAAACTAAATAAAGTCATTGATGAGTATTATTTTGAAATTAATTTAAGTTTATTTTGAGACTTACATATGTACATACATATATGTATGTAAATATGTATTTACATATGTAAAAAAAGTCTTCTCATAATAATTATGAGTTAGAAAAAAATTTCAAGTCTTAAGGGACGGGACTTATTCTTATTCTCCGTTTGGAGATTATATCGGTACCTGCTCGGAATTAGTTCAAACCCCATTCGAGAACAGCATGGGACCGGTTTGGGACTGATTCGGGTCTTTTAGGCATCATTTCAGGACTTTTCTCCAATTCAACCTCTTTTAATTTCAAGTTATTTTTAATGTTTCGAATTTTGAATATGGCGATTTTATTTTTCAAAAGCGATAAATGACGACAGTGACTTGGGTTCTAATACGCGAAAACACTTTGTTTGTTACCCTGAGATTTGTATACTCCTATGCTTAGTTTTGTTCTAGTCCATCTAAGCATCGTGCTTTATTTCGTACCTGTCCTACCTACCATAGTCAGACTACGAATCAGGATGTTCTTTGCATTTTGTGACGTACGTCTATGATAGCTGTTTTGATTTCTTCTTGGTCTAGTAGAGGGACGTGAATGACGCCGCCATATTGAAGTGAAACTTTTGGGGCGCGTTGGGCTGTAATTCCCAACTTAGATGGAATGAAAAAAATAGACAGGAAAACGGAGATCAGAATGGTGGGGTAGTTCAGGCAGAATGAGATTTTGGCCGAGGCGAACATAGCACAGCTGCTTTTTCTGTCTCTCGCTATCATCTACTCGCAATACGCGACGCAGCCAGAGGAGCCATTGGGCCTTAATTCGCTGTTGTACGCTGATGACCTTTTCATGCTCTTACTGCTCATTGTTCTATCGTCTGCGGTATTCGCTGTCGCTAAGGAGTAGAAAAAGATCTTGCGGGATCTTTTTCTCGAAAGCTGTGATGTAATAATCGTCTAATGAGAGACTTATGGAGTGTGCTTTTTGTGGGCCATATGGGTCTCATTTGCCTCATTTAATTTGTAATTGAAATTTAATTCATGATATGTTTGTATGTATGCGTTATCAGGTGTAAAACTTAAGATCAATATTAAACCCATCTGACAGCTACTTGAGTGTAGTTAGAGATTAATTTTGCACCAATTTCGACCTATTGGTTCGCTCTCTTTATGGCATCAGCTTTGAATTGATGCCAGTTCCTATAATTTTTGGAACTTGTTTTGGATCTTTTTGGGAGTAGTTCGGAAACCTTTTTGCCATGAATTTTCGACTGGTTTTAATACATTTAGAGATAAGCCTTTTGAACGATCTTGGAGTGGTCTTTCACAATTCGGAAAGAGCTGTTGAAGCTGTTCAATGCCATTTTAAATAGCCGAATTGTTTAAGTCGGTATTTCAAATTCAGATATTGTTTTGTGCTGCTGAAACCGGTTTTAAAGTGATAGATTTACCAGCTCCAAGTTCACAGAGCTCCAAATATTTCGCTTACTGTCAGTCTTTCACATTAAACACTCGATAAAAACTTATACGCAAGGTTAAAAGAACTGATTCCCAGATTGTCGGCGCAGGTTCCAGGATCGCCTTTCTTGTGAATTGAAATGAGCCGTTGCGTGCACTTAACCACTTCTACGCCACTGTACTTAATATTTGTATAGGAACTATTTCATTAAGAACAACAATTTTAAGGGGTTTCCACTAAATTCAGGAGCACTACCAGTACTGCAATAAAAGTGCAAAAAATAGTAATAAATGTATAAGCTTGAAAAGCTTTACATAAAAGAGGCATTTTGGTATACTCATGAACCGTGCAAAGCAAGGTCCAATTGTACAAACATAGATTAATACTCAACTATGCAAATAATTTATCAATGATGCTTTTTCACAAACTCCGTACGCGACCACCACTGCCAACAACAAGAAAAACAACTGCTTTAAAAAAGGCATTGTAAAGCAAACAGTAAGGATAAAGTAAATGAACAACAGCACTTGTTCTGCAACAAGTCGAGCAGTGACCGTCGCAACAAGCGTGCGCGACAGCTGAGTAATACGCTGCCATTACGATATCATCACGTTTATGACGTTAACACAATTAATCAACTTGAAAACGCTAAAAGGCTTTCGCTGCTGCTGCTGCTGCTGCTGCTGATGTTGTCTGCTGTTGTGAGCACTTTCATAGTCACTATCAATGCCGCCACTAACCACCGCCGCAACAACCACTCAACCAACACTACATTAATCTCTCCGCTCGTCGGTCGTTGTGGCTCGCTGCAGCTCGACGCTGCATTGCACACTGCGCGCATATAATCGGTTCGCTTTCCATCAGTTGGGAAATTTGTTTTCCGAAAAGTAATCGGTTTACTTACTACTTTGTAAGCTTTGTAAACATATTAATGCGTGAGTGTGTACATATGTATGTATGTATGTGCATAGAAAAAAAAATTTGGCAGGCAGCTTGGTTATCATGGAAGTCGTTGAGGAGCATCCTCTGGCAGTGGCCGTTGATGACTCCTACACTGCACTGCAACGGACAAGGCGGCCAATTGGTTGCACAGTTATGGCACCAGGAAGCGGTGTGCCAAACAGCTGCCACAGCCAACAGCCGCTACAATTGCTCTGGGTCTAATGGCTAATACACACAAAAATACGTACTTGAATTTAAGCGGATATGCATGTGAGTGTGTGTGTGTGTGTGTAAGTATGCACTTACGCAGTCACTTAAGTGATCTTCCTGTTGCTGATGTTTCTCAATACTCGATTTGCTGCTGCTGCTATAGCTGGTGTTCTTACTGTGTTTTCTCTCGTTCGCAGCATTGCAGCAATGGATCTTCGTGCCGATGGGGCTAGTGGATCAAATCACATTAAAAAACAAAAAAAAAAAAATACAAATGCGGTTGTGCGCTTTGCTGTTGTTGTTGTTGCGTACACTCTTGCGGTAATGTTGATATTCATTATAATATGGCAACATTTGTTTGTATCGCATTTTGTTTTTGCATTTCTTCATTTTACGCCGCCACATTGCACCACGACTCCATTGCAATGCTTGCAACATATTGCGTGGCAAATCGACAAAGCGTTGTGCAGCATCACATATGGATTATTTTTTGTAACATTTCATGTCTGCTACTCATTTTGTGGTCAGTCAGGTAGCCAGTTGGTAAGCTACACACTCGATTGGCAGATAAATTGCTCTTCCGCAAGATGTTCACTATTTTCGTGGCTGCCGCCATCAGGCCACATACAAAAAAAAAAACATTTACGCGCATTAGTTTCAATTTCAATACTCGGAGTATCATTAAATACAATCCATCGTATACCAGTTAGCTATGCATACCAACTAAGACCACTTCTATTTTCTTTACAAAGCGATATTATCCGAAACTGAAATTGAGAAAATCAAGAAACCGAACTGAATTTACGAAAGATCTTCATACAAAGAGAAAAGTTACACACATACATACGTGCTCAGTAATATAATTATGCAAGACTTGAACTTCAAATAAAATTGAATGGAACAATGAAACATATTACGAATATTTTTTAATTTATTACTCAGATAACTATTTTTCAAGTTACTTAAATTTTGTTTGCATGAAAAAAAAAATTCAATGTAAACAAAAGTCTTATTTAATGCACTTTTGCTTTTATATAACTGTCTTACCCTTATGTATTTTCCCCAATTGCACTCAAGCATTATTTGCACCATTTTGTTTAGGACCATATGACATTTTAACTAAAAACTAGATTTTTCGCTAGTTGAAAAAGTGGTCAGTCTTACTATTAAATTGCCCGAAGAATCAGAAAGAGTTTAATATTTTTAAACCTACGCCAACAACTAAGCATATTTTTTTCATACCTACGTCGCCTCAAAAAAAAGTTAATTTCCTAAAATATGTATATGTCAAAAAATGTATTGGCAATGGAGACCGCTTACTTCTCCATGTCAGCAATATATGTCAGATTTTATTTCTTGACATCTTTTGCCTGAAGCTGTCACTTTGTTACTTTGACAACAAATTCTTTCATAGATATTTTTATTCAGAAGCAAAAACTGAATTGTTTTCATTGATTGCATTTATTAATGGTTGTGTATTTGTAAGTCAAATTACACATTTCATTTAATAACTTAAAGCATACTTGCGCTTTAATAAAGTGATCTTACTTGTTTGACGCCATCTAACAAGTGCTTATGTCAAGACTTAAAACTGCGCCATATAACAAATTGGCAATATATTTCTCATATTTTTCTGTCAAAATGGCAGATGTGAGAGCATCAGCTATTTTCTGTGGAGATGTCGGGATATGAAAACGCCGCAGCACAGCATTAGTGATGATCAATGATGTTTTAAATTTCTCCATTATTTGTGCAGACCATGTTTTCCCTCAAAGTTCAAACATTTTTCACCGCTAAATATCAAAGACTCAAACTACTAATCTCTCAATTTATATTTCCAAATATAATTTATATAAAATGCAATATGTGAATTGTTATGATGTTCTTTTAGCCCGGGATTATGCACTCGATCCTATTATTAAGGGATCAAATTAAAACCGATATATATATTTATTTGCCTTGGTCTGTTGAGGGGTCTGTTGAGGGGTGACTTCTTTAAGAAAAAAAATCTGCTCTTTTATTTGATATAACCGTCCGACATATGAAGCTGGGTATCTCAGATGGTAGCACGCACTCGCTAATTACTCAAGAATATTGGACGCAACAAAAAAAAATTACATATGATTTATAAAAAGGAACCTTAACGCTTCCCAGCTCTTTCAAATCTTCGTCTTGCGATTCATAACCCGTAGTCATCCTTAAAATACCAGTTCATAAATTAAAATGTATGTTGCCGATTTGGGCTTTTCATTTCAACACAGCAACAAAATGTACTTATCGATGTCGGAAAAAAGCAGACAGTCTGAAAAATAACCAATTTTAAAGTAGTTGGATATCAATTACTTTGACACAAAAGCAGCGTGAGAATCTTTAGTTCTTAATTTTTTAAGAACTACCTTAATGAAATCATTTTATTGCAGTTGGGAAAAAAATCAATTTGATGTTTTTTCAGTCAAATATATTTGAAAGTGTTTGAAATCAAATGCAGAGTCGGATAATTGACTTGCTCTTACGACATTGTCGTGTTAACAAAGTTAGTTCATTACAAGAAAGTAGAAAGAATTTAAACCACTTGTAGTTGGAAGTAAAGTACTTTTTAAATTACTTTTAAAGTAGTTTCATTTCCGCCAGGGTTGTTTATACATATATGTATGTTCGTACATGTTTTTTGTACGTATGTATGTATGTACATATATATCTCTGGTAATTGGGGTATGCGTCACTTGTTGGTGTTGGCCAGATTTTCACCCCTCCAGCAGCATTAGTTTGGAAATTAATGGTTTGTATTGGTGCTAATGTTTGTTAGGCGGATATGAGTTACATTTATTATGTGGTTTATCTATCAATTTACATACATATGTATGTATGTATGTGCTTACCTTGTGCTTTGCATGGAATTTGCTTTTGTTTTCACGAGGCAAGGAAATGTTTCAGGCTGATGCTCATTATTTGCATTTAGTTGGTAAGCCATGTGAGCAGGGCCGGGCGTAGGATTTTTTTTTTGGAGAGGGTTTTTACAAAATCATTCGTAACAACCAATAATATCATTGTTTTATTTAAACTCTTGAAGTACAAATGTATTTTGGAAAACGCTAGCAGAGGAGTTAAAAGCGCGTCAGTTTTGAAATCGGCGATTATCGATGGCTGTAATTGTTTTTGTTGGTTTCCCTTCATAGAGTGAATTTTTTCTTAAACCAATATTTTAAATGATGTTCGCTTTATTTAAATTGTAGGTCTCCAATAGTCGTTGCACTCACAATACCCTTCGCTCGCGTAATTAAGAAGAAAAGAAAAAAAAATATTGTCACCAATAAGCTGTCTCTTAAAATAAATTTCTACAAAGATTTTAAAATATTTGTTAGAATTATTATAGAAAACTAAATGGAGCCAAATTTGTATGCATATTTCCCTCCGACAGAGGGGCCGGGTTTAAACCCCCCGAAACCCTCTTTTGCGCGGCCTGCTTCTGACAGTATATTATGAACGACAAATATGGTGCTTGCTTTTTCTTTTGCAATGGCTGTCAGAAATTGTTAGCTGCATTTATTTTCAATAATATGTATGGTATATAGATTGTCGTTTATTTTGCATTCATTGAGAAAGTTACAGAAAATTGTGAAAAACAACACATCCTGTGTATTATTTTTATGGTGTTTTATTTTTTTCATTTTGTTTGTTATGGAGCGGCGTGTTAGTATACATACGAGTATATATATTTATGTGTGCAGCATTCGCCATAATTTTGCAATGCTAAGTATGACAAATTTTTAAAAATATCTAAGCGATCTTATGAACGCTATCCTTACCGCCATAGTCACTGTATAAACCCAGAAAAACTAAAGTGAAGTACCAGTTACCCTGTAGTACAAGGTACGGAATTTACATAAACTGCAGGGCATGAGTGTGTTATGAGACCGTAGTCTGAATTCCGGAGAAGTGCTTGTGAAACTTGTCTGCAACCACAGCGTGTGCACTCGCGTGAATGTCGAAGCTTCAGCTTGGGAAGATCTTACTAAACGCGGCCACAAACCAAGCTACCATCTCATCAGCCTTAGCCCTAACAAAATTAAATGCTTGCACACTGCTGAAATTGTACATGGAAAAAAGAGGAACCTACAAAGCAGATAATACCCCATTCAAGTATCCCTAAGATACACCCAATCCTGGCAGAAAGAAGATTCTAATTAAAATTTTCCTATTGTTACTACTTTGTTTCAATTAAGAAAATGAACTTCTTACCAAAAGTGATTAGGAAATTGATATAGAGTACTACTTCGGTCCGCGAGACGTTTAAGTCAACACAATTTAAAACACGTCTCGTTAACGTACGTACATATGAGTAAAATTAAAATAAGTAAATTTTTTTTTGTTTTTGATTTCTCTAACTTTTGCACATCCACGGTTTCTTGCCGGTCCACAGGAAAATAAAGATCCGTCGGCCCTGACATTAGTATAAAGCCAGTCTAATCATCTTGTTTATCGATAATTATTATCGCGGATCATGTGATAGGAATGACGGCTTGAAGGCCTCGTCACATATAAATTCTTTTCTCCGTTACAGGGATGCTTTTGACTGACACCAAAGTTAAATCTGTGATTTTTAATAGAAGACGCCACATTTGCAACGCATGCGTTACCGCAACTGAAAAAATCACTCAACTCTCAACTTTTGCCGCAAGTAAGTCCGGCAATAATGTCAGCTGTCAAATATGACAAATTTTTATAAATCTATAAATCGAATTTAAATCTGTTTAAAATGAAATTGATACTTATAGAGGCAGTGCAAGTGCATCCATGTTTGTTCGACAAAGCGGAATTTTGCTGAGTTTGTTATAAACGTCAAGGTGACGCCCTTTTTTGCCTGATGCAGCGACGCAGTCAAATGCGTTAATGCAAAATATCTAAGTGACGGGGCCTTTATTTTGAGCTTGTTTAGTATAAATTACAGGGTGGCAAAAAAGAAAAAAAAAATGAAAAAGTGAATAAACTATTGCTTATGATTTTGAAAATAAAACTATATGGTCGTGTAGCCTTCGTACAAGTGTGAGCCGCAAAAGTGACGCGAGGTATATACTACTAGATTGAATTTTGTCTTGGAATGGCAAAGCAATGGGACGTGTTGGAAAATCTATAACGACAAATTTCAGTTGGTAAAAAGTTATTGGTGTATGACGTGGCTTTTCGCTCCCAGGACCATTGTCTGCCCTATCCTACTCTATGGAGTCTTGGTTAGGTGGCCCAACATGAGAGAGTAAGAATAAATTATGTATATCTACAAGTATCGACTATACATCAATCAAATCAAGACATAGTTAATGCACAAAAAATATTATAGTAGATTTCATATAATCAAGTCAAATTTAAATTATTATACAACTTTTTTTTGCTTAAGTGTGTGTTGCCTCATTCATTTAAATAAAAATCATGTTTCTAGTTTTATCAATTATTTTGATTTTTTTTTATAAAATATCGTAATATGGAAAATGTATATAAACTTTGAAATTAAGCGTTATGAATTAGTATTTCGGGAGCTGTTTTGGACTAAGACTGCAAATGTACTTAAGTCGCTTATTATGCCCGTCCTATTGTATGGCGCAGAAGCATGAATGAAGACAACATCATATGAGAGGATTCTTGGAGTGCTCGGAAGAAAAATTAAAAAAAAATTTAGGGACCTTTACGACTTCGCAACATATATATGTATGTATTAACTACTCAAAATAAAAAATTGACTCAATTCCATTAAGAAATCTAAATTTATACAGGATTTAGACAGGAAAGGCTTCTTCGGATTCGCCTTTCATTGAGAGCTCCTCTGGAAATTAAACTATTATGTCCTTGTACCAAACTGGGTTCGGGTATAAAAATAGTGTAGATAATACTATGCCTCGAGTTCGCTCCATTTGCATGTTAATAGAATTATTGTAGCCCCAATTGGCTGGTATGGATAAGAAAGAATCACCACTCATAGAGTTACATCTTAGACCCATTGCAATTGAAGTTTTCGTAAATAGAGCAGAAAATAGGAACTAAAGCGGAAAAAGTTTAATATATATTTTAATTAAATCATTAATCTTTATTGAACACCCTTTATGTTAACGTCTTACGCTCATAAATTAATAATCGTGTTAGACACACGAGCGAGCAATTAAAAAGAAATATAAAAACCAAAAAATAACATAAACATCTATTATATAAGTGTGTGCGTATAATAAACACTGCAGACAAAAAAATTTCATGCTAACTTATTGAAATACAGTTACACTAACAATAAATACAAAATCAATGCTACTAAAGCTCTGCATTTGCCAAAGGAAACGTTGCCGGCTGGCTGTTACAACAACCAACGTTGAGTGCGACGCAACAGGTGCATCGTCGTGAAAAGAGAACAAAACGAAATAAGAAAATAACTAGTGGATATGATAAATGAAAACAAAAATGGAAAAGCAAGTTGCAGAGTAAAACGGTTGTTTAACATACACAAGTCAACAACAGCAAGAATAAAATAATAACCACAGCATTTAAACGTTTTCTGAAGTTTCTATTTTTGTGTTTCCCTAATTTTCCGTCTCTTGCTGTTATTTCTGTTGTTGTTGTTGATATTATTATTATTATTGTTGCTGTTTTTTTGTTTGGCTTGTTGCTTATTTCTGTTGTTTTTGCTGTTGTAGTTCAACAGCTCCCAACGCACGACACCACATGAACTTCAACTATGTTGGCTTCTAAGCGTGCGCGAAACAAATTTTAGGTATTAACACTTTTTATTTTCATGATTCTACAAATGTTTTTTTTTTTTGTTTTTTTTTTGTCGTCTTTCATTTGTTGTCAGGTGGCTAGCGAGTAAGCGGCAGTGGCACATGCGCGTCGGGCGGCGCGTGTTAATTGCAATTTTTTTCAATATCGTCAACAACAATAACAACCAATTGTGTATGACAACATGCAATAACAACAACAAAATGGCCAATAATGCAATGGATTTATACGTTTTTGTGCTTTTGGCGAAAAACATTTAAGCCAAATTTGGTTGAGACTAGTTTTTTAACGCTCAATACCGACTTTATATGTACGATTATGTTTTGTATATAACTACATACATATTTATGTATGTGCATAGATGGATGCATATATTCCGATATACATATGTATGTATGTATATAGGAACAGATATTTGTAGGAATAGCATATGTGCATAAGTATGAACAAAAACAATTGGCACTTACACACCAACAAATTACAGCTGCTTTACACAAATTTATAGTAATGCGGAAAATTGCTATATTTAGTTCGCAAAATGGCATTGGCTACTATGATTCCGTTGCATTGAGTTTTCTTTCTAAGTTTTTGTTGGCGTAGGCGTGAAGTAAGTGAAATGTGGACCTTAGTTGGTTGGCTGTTAGTGGCGTTGCCTAGGCTGGGGACATCCTAAGAGCTAATTATCGCTCGAAACGTCATTTTGCTACGCTATTTTCATGGAACCTCTGGCATGTCTTACAGCCCTTAATCTTCAAACCACTTTGATTTGTGGATGCTCTGCTAATGCTGTTTATTTTTCATCTAGAGATCTGCTTTAAGTCTTTTGGCAGAAACCCTAGTACTTCTTGTCTAAGGCGTCCGAAAGCTGGGCACTCACAGACTATCTTTGTGAGAACGGTTTCTCTACTGTCCTCATGCTTGCAACTCCTACAGCGATTTTTATATGGGATACACAGCTTGACTGTATGCTCACCAGGTGCCCAGTGATCTGTATTTATGGCTGTTACATTGAATATTTAAGTATTCTCTTGATATTTTAAGAAGGTCTAACGTTTTGTATGCGTCACAGATTTACTTCTAGCCATTCCTACAAAGAGCACAAGTAGTTAACTCTTGATAACTTCTAGCTCGCAGTGAATAATTGCTGTCTCGGATTCCTCAAGAGAGGCTCCGGCTCTGACCAAGTTCTTCAGCCTTCTCGTTATCGCATTTGTTCCTATCACCGGAAATGCAAACAAGAGAGATGTCTATTGACTCAGCCGCCAATCTTAACGTCCACTTGGAATCATAAACTATCCGTGAATTTGTCTTTGTTGATGCTAGTGCCAAGAGAGCTGTTTAACTCTCTGACAAAAATGTATTTTCTTTGTACCCCTTCGCTATTATCTTTCAGCACCCCACACGGCCCCTCAATTCACAGCACTTCCGCTTGGAAGAAGCTAGCAAAGTTGGGTAGTCGGAACGAGAGAGTTAACAATGCAGCACCCACCTTATGATTAATTTGCTGGTATAGAAGGCTAAATAGGCTTTCTCCACACACGCCTCTCGACGTTTGTCTTTCAGCTAAGTTTAAGGTATAGTGTGACGCTCAAATACTTTGCTTCGGAGGATAATGTCAGAGTAGTTTCATTAAGAGAAAGAAGCTTAAACAGTGGTATTTTGGTTTTCTTAGTGAACAGCATGGACGATGAAACATCAGCTGAGCGGACTCTTGGAGTGTTCGAGAGAAAGATTCTTCGAAAGATGAATGGACCTTTGCGTCTTTTCGACGGCGAATACCGCGTACGTTGGAACGATGAGCTGTACGAGTTGTACAAGGACGTAGACATAGTGCAACGGATTAAGAATCTGCGGCTCCGCTGGCTAGGTCACGTCGTTCGAATGGATGAAATAGCTCCAGCCCTGAAGGTTTTCACGCGGAAAGACCAAGTGGAAAAAGACTTGGCTTTACTTGGGATTTCCAATTGACGCCACTTAGCAACAGATAGGGACAGCTGGCGTGCTTTGCCGATGGTAAAATATATATTTTCTCGTTTTTTTAAACTCAAAGCGCTAGATATTGCATTCTTATTTTACATAGAATGTTCTACCAACCCGTCTTTAAATCTTATACCAAAATTATAGCGAAATGTTACAAAAATATTTAGTTCATTCGATTTAAGGCCACAGATTATTTTTCTTTCGGGATTTTTTTGAGTAAAAGCTGGCTCTGAAGCTTGATGTACTATTTCTACAAGAATTTAAAGTAAACAGAAACAGTGAAGAAGAATGTAAGTCAAGTAGCACGACAAAACTCCGACGTTGAGAAGCAGCGATACAACGAACAGCTGAGAATGTTGAAAATTGTCCCTTAATCCTGTTGGAACAAACAAACAATGTTTTTCGTACGGATATTAATGAACAATAGGATATCTTCTTGCAATCTCTCCTTACAGAAATATAAAGCCATCATGCTCAAAATTACTACACATATAAGAATCGAGCAATATCGTGAGAAAAGGAGAGAGAGAAAGAAAGAGAGACTTGTTCTTAAGCGGAAAAATGAGTGTCAGAAGAGCTTGACATGCTAGTAGTAGAAATGAGACCCGAAAATTACATTAACAGCATCAAAATCCAGGAAAAACATTGGATAAGCAAATCGACGAACACCATATTTTCATAACTTTAAGGCTACTTTGGATAGCATGGACAGAATCGGTTTAAATTTGGGATCATCGCAAAAATAATGCGGCTATGAAGAGTGGGGTTTAGTATAGATAAATTTGGATAGGACCACTCCTAGCCGCTAGAGACCAAATAACTTCTCCAGCAGTGAATGAGGCAAATCGATCAATTTTGTCAACAAAGTCCCCTCGATTTGGCATCCGCGTCACAGTTTATTGTTTCAGCTTTGAAGAAATGAAGGACTTTGTATACACTATCAAAAATGCAGCCTGGAGATCAATGAAAGAAGAATACTTCTTCGAAAGATGAACTACTTTGGGTTTGACAGGCAATTGAAATTCTTCATCTTCACCATTCTTTTATATGGCTCAGAAAGATGAACGATGTCTTGAAACGGTGAGAATACTTTAGGTGCTTTCGAGAGTAATATTTTATGTAAAATTTATGTTTTGGAGAAATTAGTATAATAAATATTTTCTTAAGTACAATTCTGTGTAATTAAATAAGATCACATACATATACAAATATAGCTGGAACAGATAGAAAAGGACTAACAATAATTATACAAAGTCCACGTTTAATATTCGCCTTTTGGTACATTTGTCACAATAAAATAAAAATTTAATTAATAATATTATTTTAAAAATTTAGTAAATGTATCGCTTTTTGTACACTGGATCTATACAGCCATCGTCCGCCCAATCCTATTATACGGAGCCTTGGTCTGGTGGCCCACTCTAGTAAAATCAACAACGCTTAAACAACTGCAGAGAGTACAAAGAAGCGCGGAGCTCTGCATAAGTGGAGCCCTAAGCTCCTCACCCACTGAGGCTCTAAACGCCATACTACACCTGCCACCTCTTGACGTAGTAGCTCAAGAGGTAGCCGCTATCACAGCTTTAAGACTTAGAGAAGCTGGGTTCTGGACCCAGAGCACACTTGGCCACACAGAAATTCTAAGAAAAATGGCTCCAATTCAAATACCAACAAATACGGACTACTGTACACCATCAGCTTCCTTTAAAAAGGACTATGAAGTCATCGTACCAACCCGACAGGATTGGTACACAAGACCACACCATATGCCTAAGGCCATCAACATTTACACTGATGGCTCCAAACTCAACGGAAAAGTCGGGGGAGGTGTATTCTTCCCAGAACTAAAACTTGAAACATCGTTCAGACTCCCCGACCACTGTAGCGTGTACCAAGCGGAAGTACTGGCCATCCAGGAGGCTACACAGCACCTAATCAAAAACCCTAAAGAAAGCAAACAGGTCTTTATCTTTTCTGACAGCCAAGCTGCACTGAAGGCGCTAGACTCCTGTATAGACAATACGAAGTCTCTCACTGAATGCCGCAGATCTCTAAACGAGATGGCTCAGCATTATAGAATTCAACTCATATGGGTGCCTGGACACCGCGATATCGAGGGCAACTGCAAAGCGGACGAACTGGCTAGGAATGGTACGACCACCCCGATCCTTCCGAGTAGGAACAGGTTAGGTATACCACTTGCCACTTTTAAACTACAAATCAAGCATAACACCATAAAGGTGGCGAATGAACGTTGGGGTAGTCACCCACACTGCGAAATCTCCAAACTCACGTGGCCGTCTTACGATAAAAGGCGCACATCAAACCTTCTGGGGCTAAAGAGAAGCGAAGTCTCTGCCTTAACAAGAACCCTCACAGGGCACTGTCTAATTGGTACTCATGCGAAAAGACTAGGAGTAAATGCTCCGGAACACTGTCGAAGTTGCGACGAAGAAGAAGAAAACGTGGAACACCTACTTTGCCAATGTCCAGCTTTAAGCAGAAGAAGACTTCGCACGCTTGGCAGGCCAACTCTACAAAGCCTCGCGGAGATAGCGCTAATAAACCCAAAAGCACTGTCGAAATTTATCAAGTCAACAAAATGGTTTGAACCCGATGTGCAGGAGAATTGAGAAGCGAACTCGCATATGGCGGTACAATGGGCCACGCTAGGCCTAAGTGCAAGGGAGGGTTCTCTTCCCAGCCATTCCAACCTAACCTAACCTATCGCTTTTTAACGACTTCTACCCATTTTCCTTCAATACTTGAATATTTTTTTTCAGTCGCACAACATTTTTTTTAAGCCATCAACGAGTTCGCAAAAAAATAGCCTTTTAATCAATATTACTTTTAAAAAGTTCAAGCAATCGGACAAATGCTTGAACGCATCATTGCAAAGTGGAACTTCTGAAAAGTTACGGCCCACATTTGAGAGAAATTATCTTTGAAATATAAATACAAAAAATGGTTATTTTGTTCAATAAAAATATTACAAAATATAATTGATCTTTTCATGGTTCCTTATGGCAGAAGTAGCACTCAATTACTTACCCAATAGCTAAAGAACGTTTATTTATAAAAATAAAAGAATTCACATTTTAATTTTTAATAATTGTTTTTTTAATTTACGTGACACAATTTTTATTGGACATAAAATACTAAAATGCATATTTATCGACTAATACAGTTTACATTTGTCATTTATTATTTATTTATCAACTTAACTAAGATATACTAAAATAAGTGAAACGAACAATTCAACGAAATATACGCACGCAACTTTTATTAAGTTACACACACACACACGCGCATATGTATGCATGTATGTAAACATATATATATTTGTGGTTGTTTGAATTTTCTTTAAGCATTCTTACTATTGCAATGTGTATGGTAAATTTGCTTGCAGTAACTGTTGTTCAAAAGAAATGTTAATAATTTTTTTTAAATATTTTTTTTTTTTTTTTTAATGAAGTATTATAATCCTACGACTTTTGCTTCTGCAAGTGTTTGTGGCGGTTGGAGTATATATTAATTTTCTTTGCTGAGTATGAGTAATTATTCTTACACATACATACACCTGGTTTTACTAAACTTTTAGTATGCACATATGTACATCGTAAATGTTCATTTATTTTAAAATGCTTGCACTCTTTGTGGCAGTTTAAGTTCTTTCACTATTTGCATGCGATTCACTTTTTTTTATCTTTTGCAAATTGCGATCATGTGATATTTGTAAGATTTCCAGACAACATTATTCATATTAATCATTATCTATTGTATGTTGAATGTTAGTATTTATGTAATTTCACATTTCTTTCTATTTTATTTATATTTTATAACATTGTATCTGTTTTGTATGAGGAGTAAATTCACTTTAATATGTATTTCAATATACGCGTACTTATGTAAATGGAAATAACTTGAGTCGATACGAATGGCGAGCAGTTGTGTGGCAGCGTATTTGAGTTGAATTGCATTTTGAGTTTTATCGTCATCGCGCTAATCTACACTGCCCAGCAACTATACGCCTACAATTTGCCTTACTTTTTTTTACTTAATAATTTAATTTTAATCATCATTAAGATATTTTTTTAAACATATTTTTTTCTGCGTAAAGTAAAAGTGACTAACAAAAACTTAAATGCTCGTAAAACTACTGGGACATATCGTCAATATAAAAAAAAGTATCAGCTTAATTGGTTAAAAGTTGAAATGTTGCAAGTCGTTTAATATTTCTAGGATTTAAATATAACAAAATCCGACTTTTTCCACTTGTTGCCTGGGTTTTGCGTTTTTTTGTTTTGCACATAAAATTAAAATCACAATTTTATAGACTTGATGTGTTTTATTTAATGTTTTAAATTTTATTTTTATTAATTTTCAACACGTATTTTGCATGTTTTTTGTTCAATAGTTTTATTTTATTTATTTATTTTTTTTTTGTTAGGAAACTATGACATTCCTCAATGCCAATTTGGACATCTAAAAGAATCTTCTCAAGATTCAATTCGAGGCCAAAACAACACTAGAAATGTTTGTGCATGTGCGTTTTTAATTTTTTTGTAGCACATCAGTGTTGTTAAAGTGAATTTGCCAAAAAAAATATTAAGTAAAAACATCTAAAACAGCATATTTTTTCAAATATTTCGGTCTTAATAGATATGTAAGGTTTAATATTTGTGATAAATTAAAAATGCAGTGTTATAAAATATGTGTGTATGTACGGGCATATGCGACATTTTTCAATATATTGCTTGCCAAATAAACGCACTACATTCAGTTTAATAAATTTCAAACAATGCGTGATTGCACGATTTTAAATAAGTTTAGTTTGTAGTTGCTTTTGAAATTTCATTAATATGTATTATAAGGTTTTTAATTATTAATTAAAGGCACAATTTAATTAATTGAGAACAAATTGTTTTAAAGCTTTTCTACTAAGGTTGTAAACTACTTTTCTAAATTGTGTTCAAATTTCTTTAATTAAAATTTGTTTAAATTTAGATTTTAATGTTAAAAAATGCTTCTTGTTTATATTTTTTTTTATTTGTTTGGTGTTTTTCGTGTGATTTCCAATTGACGTGATTAACGCTGATATTATATAAAGCTGAAGATATCTCCATATAAATAACTTTTTCAGCTAAGTGTATCGAATTAGAAGCTGAAAATAAAAAAAAACACAATAATTTATAAAGCCGTCAATAAAATATATTAAATATTTTTATAAGATATATGTAAGTTTAATTTCGTTTTATAAAGTAACAACATCATCCCATATAAAAAAAGGGTAAGCTTAGGCCGCACTATGGAAGTGGTTTAAGTGATCTAAGTGGAACGGTATAATTGATCTAATAAAGAATAGGAATGCTAACAGGTTTGCGTTATTTTTTTTTTTTTATACTCACTCATACTCACTTTAAAATTGGTAGAGAATATTCACCAGCCTTGCACTCTTAAGTGGTTTTACTTTTTTCTGTCACTTGAATACACTTTCGGGCAAAAATAACTAGACGACTCGCTGTGAGCTATGTAGGTGTCCTTTCTATCTACTCTAAAGACAAAGCTTTATATTTCCTCTTTTTCAATTCCTATGGTAGTGTTCTTTCGCACATTTTACCAGTCACTAATTATCTGCTAGGAATGCTACAAATGAGAACTAATTAATTTCAAAATCTGCTATTTAGTTTATTGATTGGCCTGTTGCTAAAAGTAAATATCGACACCATTAGTCGCCATTTAAATTAAGCAATCACAACATTTTCCTCGCACTGCTTTTGCACACAAAATAAAAGAAATAGTCCGTGAAGTAACGCAAACATTTAAAGAAGAATCAATAAAAAAAAAAAAAAAAAAAGAAACGAGGAAAACAGAAAACAAATAAGAGGAAGAGCTGCTATAATTGAAGCAACGTCGTAATTTAATGTTGCAACATTTACAAAAAAAGAAAAACAAAAAAAAAATCGTAGCAACTTTAAAGGGACACACACAGAAAACCAACTCGTTGCTTAGAATAATGTAATTTGCAAATTGAATCGTGTCCGCAAGTCTCGATTTTCCATTTGCTTCACTGCAGCGAGCGTCGGGAGTGACTGTCTGACGCCAACGCAGCCTTCTATGGCGGAGCGTGGCAGTCGGCACCTTTTAATGCTTGCTTTGATGACATTTGCTGTTGTTTCTCCTACAGTTTATTCTTACTAACTTTTCTGCTTATTTTGCTATGGTAATATTGTCTCTTTATTTGTGTATTTGCTTTTTGGTTGAACGCTTTTGCTCGATCTTCGCAAATGCGCTAAAACAGCTTGGCAATCTGAATTACTAAAGGAGTTCTGCAATTACTAAGTATTCGTTGGATATGGATTCCTACTTTTGAATAATTCCTATGCCAAATGTTTACATTTTTCAATTGGTATTGTGTAATTTATCAACTAATGAAGTTCGTGTCTTAAGTTTTTACTTTCGAACTTCAGCTGTGCTCGCAGACAAATGCCAAAGCGTTGATATTTGAAAGGAGCTGGAAGGCAAGTTAGCCTTTTGAAAAAATTAATGTACGTATATAATACAATACATATATAAAATATGCTATTGTCAATAATAATTCTTTAAAGAAAACATTAAATTTTTTTTGTTAAAAACATAACAATCTAGAATGCTACTGAATTTCAATATGTGCAATCTGTGAGATTCAAAACATGAACATAAAACTTATATTGGAGCAACCGAAGTAGTGCTTGAAAATATTCAGTTCAGTGGCCGGCGAAACTAAAATAACGCCAAATAAGCCTTGTCCGGTCCATGCTTTAGTATGAATTTAATTTATAATTTTTTTGCGTGACATATGGATTTACCTATTTGACTTTAATTAACAAAACAAATAACTGTTCAATTTTAACATTTGGATTAAGGAGGTATTTGCAGAACTTTTCAGAAAATAGTTGAAGCTGAGACTATGTTTTTCTTAAGAAATTCGGTAGGTAGGAGACATTTTTATTAAATATTTTTATATTAATCATTTGTTGGAACCATTGTGATCGCCCTAATACATTAAGGAACGATAACATTCTTTGATCTGAGCTGTGTTAGATATTCATTGCAAACGTTACTTGGTGGTTAAAATCCTGTACATTTCAATGAATTCCAACGATGGAAACTTACCAACTATGAGTTGTGAGTAAGAGTTACAGCTCGCTTCACCACGCCCTGATATATTCCTCAAATCCATATAAATATAAACCAATATAAGCAAAGCAAACACGGGTAGTTTAGGTAGTTCAGGTTATTTAACCTTGCATACAGTGCGAGCCTGCTTTCGTGCGCCGTCAGGACAAGCAAAGCACTAAAGTCGAGTGAAAATTTCATTCGATTATTGTGCTTAGAAGAGTTTTTTTTATCTAACAATTTGTACTGCATGCGCTGGTGGTAAGAGTCTAATTGGTGGTAGCGCGAGGGCTATGCAAGTCCCAACACCAGCGGGCATCTTATTTTCACTAGTGGCGCGGTTTAGACGGTCATCGGTAAGCTAAAACCCCCCCTAAACCATTGGACTTGATAGGTTAAGCCGACAAATTTTCACGATTTGCGGCCTTAACTTCAACCAGTCTGTGAGAGAGCCATCTTAATGGTTGATCGCATACTTGCATGCACTTGCTCGAAGCTTAGCCTTCTTACACTGGCTGATGAATTCACTGGCCGCAACTTATTTCGGATGTTGCACAAAAATATTTTACACTATGCCGTTGTTCGAGTAAGCCATTCTAAACTTTAATTCTCTTCTGACTATTCAGAAATGTGTTATCAGGAATATTTGTAATGTTAATCGATTTCATCACTCCATGGAATTGTTTAGGGAGCTCAGAGTTCTGCCGGTAAAACATATGTTTGTACTAAAAAGCTTTAAAGATTTCATTTATTCGATGCGACTAACTACATAAGAGTCAAACCACGTCAAGTGTGACACGAAATTTTCACTAAGTTGTGAAAGCCTGAAATGAGTAGTTTATTGCAAAGTGTACTTACCAATAAATATTTCGTGAAAGTTACCCTCCCCCATTCCGTAATTTGTTAATGTTAATGTTATAATCTCAGATAAGAATAACTTGAGAAAAAACTCGCATATTCTTGTTGTCATACCAACTGCTCGTACAAGGCATTTCAATAACATTTATATAATACAGTCCTGTAAGTTATTTAATTCTTTACCTAGTAGTATATGCGTTAAAAGGAATTTGCACATATTTTCAGTTGAGGTTTAATCATTTCAACAGAGCTTTCACACAATTAAATCAAGGGTTTGCTAGACTGTAGTTCTTATTTTTTTCCTCTAAGCCCCAGATGCACGATTTTTATTTAATAATAAATGAATGATGTTTTATTGTCTCCCTCACTCGGCAAACAATTTAAGATGGAATTTTCTACTATTTTAAATACATTTTACAAAATGACTTACTTTTTCTTACATTTAAATTTAAATGCTATTTTAGTTTTTTTGCTACCTTAAGTAAGAAAAATGTATAATATAAATAAAATAAAAAACGAAAAAAATACATAACACACTCACCTTAAGATAACGCATTAAAATTCCGTTTAAGCACTAGTAAAACTATTATTTTTTTAAACAGATGGCAACTTCGTTTTTCTTTCATCTTCGGTACGCACACATTCCGTTCCACAGCAAAAAAAACTCTCTGTCCAATAACTCTAAGACTTCTCTTGTCTAAAGTTTGTATATGTTTTTATCTATGTATGTATGTATGTATGTATGTTTGTGTATGGCAACAACTTCGACAACTTGCCTCGCATTTCACTTACTCCGCGCCCCAACGCATTTTATGCCACCTGACTACAAATACAATGTTGCCTGTTGGCGATGATCAAAATGATGTATATATAATTTCTTCTTTGACTTCTCTTTGGATGGCCGTAAATCCCAGACTAAATTCGATAGACTACGTGGACGCGACAGGCGACGCGTCTTCTTTTCGGGCAACTTATTTGAATCGCCGGAGGTGCGGCCGCCACTGCGTGACGAGTCGAGTGTGCCTTCGCGTGGATTGTGGTGTACAACGCCCACTCCCATACCCATGCCCATGCCCATGCCCATGCCGGCAACAGCTGCCAAGCCACCAGCTGTACTGGCGCTCTTGCTTAGCGGCGGTGGCGGTGGCGGTGGTAAGTGTGGCGCATGATGCGTCTGATGGTTGAGGATACTGTTGCATTTGAGTACGACGTCGGGCGGAAGTGCGGCTGACTGGTTACCTTTGGAATTGCTTGAGATCGGCGTTGCGGCAATGGAGGTGTTATCGGGCGTCAATTGCAAACTACTGAGACTCTTGTACCTGGATGTGGGAGTAAAAGGATTTGGTATAGTTAGTGATGGTGAGTATTTAAAAAGGGATTATACACAATTTATATAGAAGAAATAAAGAATTACAAAATGCGTTAATTAAAGAAAATTTACTAAAGGACTAGATATCAAATCAGATTTAATTGTTTTTGAGCATAAAAAATGCCAACGTTAGTACACATGCCTATTAAATAGTCCAACTTCAAGAGTATTTACACAGCTCCACTAAATCACAGATATTTTACAATGGATTAAATTTTAAAATAATAAAAAAGCCATACTTTTTTATATTTTTTTTAAACAATATTTTCGCCCTTTAAATCTCACCGAAAGAAGTCTTCCACAATTAAAATAAATGTAAAGAAAAAAAATTGTATTCTACAGAAATTGTATGCGAAAAATTCGAAAATGAAAAACAATTACAAATGTAGTTCTTTGGGTTTATTTGTTTTCACCATATTACTGCTCATTTTTAATAATTAATTTTTTCTTGTTTTTCGTTGAATTAGAAACTTAAAGATATTTGCTCAATTTTGTGTCGTTAGCAAATGTAATAAGAATCAAAAGGGTTTATTAATTTAAAAAGGCCATAAATTGGAATATTTTATAAAGCAACTGTTTTGTTGAAGTCCTAAAAGGGATGATCCACACGATTATATAAAAAATTCAAGAATAAAGATAGTTTCGGACCATAAAAGTATATACACTCCTGTTCACTGGATTATTGGCAACGCGTATTCGCTTTGTTTCTTGTACGTTTTTCTTTTTTTTATTAAATTTTCAATATTTTTATATTAAAATACAATTCATTCTTTAAACCAAAACGCATATAATACAATTATATTTGCTGAAAAGTTAAAAAAAAAATTGTTTATTGACGCTTCTCGCAAATTTCTTCCATTTATTTGCCGTGTTGGAGAATTTTAATGTGGAAGAAATTGTTGAAGAGCTTTTTTAAATAATTGTCAAAAATCAACGATAATCGTAAGTCAGTTCAGCGAACCTTACATAACGAAAGCGCTTTTTACTACTTTAGTTAGACTGATACTGGAATATGGTTCTATAATATGGAATCCGCATTATCGGGTGCATTATATCCGTCTTGAATCGGTTCAAAAACAATTTTTACTGTTTGGCTTAAGGCACTTTCGTTGCCTTAAGACACTTTTGTCGGCTATAACTTATTAATCTTCCTACTCTTTCATATCGTTGAAAAATGTTAGACATATTGTTTAATGTTGAAGTTGGTCACGGGATCGATTGATAGTCCTTTTCTTTGGCAGAAGTTAATTTCAATGTCCCTTCTCGTATTTCGAGGCACTTTAAACCCCTTTTTCTGAATCAATGTAAAACAAATTTTTAGCTGAATGAGCCATTCCGGTGCTTGTGCCAGGATTTTAACTTGCTTTCCAACACCTTTGATGTGTCAGACTCGCTCTTTTACATCAAGAAGAGTGTGCTGTCTTTCCTTTTATATTTTTGAAATTTTGTTAAAGTAATATCTACTTTATATACAGTTAAGAGCTTGAGTTTATATATACATATTATGTGAGAAAATGAATTGTGTTTTAACTGAAAAATATTAAAATTGAAAGGAAGAACCGAAGGGCGCTGCTCCTATTTAAGTGAACAGCAGTGTACAGACAACAAAATACAAATATGTGCAACGAATACTAAGAATATTTTCTTAATAAACCATTAAAAAAAAATTAATAAAACGGCTACTTTCCAGATATAAATGAATTCGATTTTCAATCCCTTTTTTAACTTAATTATAAATAAATTTATAAAATTTAAAATTTCAGCCTTCAGCAGTTCTTACCTTATATGAAAGAGTGGCGATTGTGGTTCCAGGCTGCATTCCTTACTCGCCCCCATATGGCCGGCGCTCAGTGGTCCATTTCCAGAGTGGCCACCACTGTTGTTGTTATTACTGTTGCTGGGCGTCAGCACCTTGCCATGATGATGATGAGCATGATGCGCCGCCACCGCTGCAGCTGTAGCATTCACCACAGCCGCTGTCGAGCTGCCAACATGTAGGTGTTGCGACGGCTGCGTTGGATGATGGTGATGATGTTGATGGTGACTGGACGCAGACCCTCCCGCTGCAGCTGCCGCTGCTGCTGCGGCCACAGCCGCTGCTGTCGCTCCTCCTGTGGCTGTATTGCTGCCCGCACTGTGCGTATTCTTTAAATAAAGCTTTGGTAGTGTGGGTCGTTGCCGCTTCTCTGGCAACTTCTTGCCCGGAATGGTCTCGATGGGCGGTGGCACTGGCTTGATGTCCTCCTGCACATGGCTGTGATGGTAATGGTTAACCATCGCTCCACTGCCTGACTGGTGCGCATGTGGGTGCGCGTGTGGATGTTGATGTGGATGTGGATGTGGATGTGGATGTGTGTGACTGTGGTGATGATTGTGGCTGTGGCTCTGATGATGGTGGTGATGGTGATGATTACTACCACCAATACTACCGCCACTGCCGCCTGTGTTGTTGTGATTATTGCTGTTATTGTTGTTGTTGTTGTTGTGGCTATGACTGCTGCTATTGTGACTGCTATTCGTGTTTGTGTTCGTGTGTTTTATCGATTCCAAACTGCTGTAGTTGTTGTTGTTGTTGTTGTTGTTGTGGTTGTTGCTGCTACTATGGTTAATGCCACCGCTGACACCACCGCCACTATGATTTGTATTACTGCCACTGCTCGCGTTTAAACTATTGCTATTGTTATTGTTAGTATTATTGCCGCTCACCTGCGCACCCACACGTATGAGGCTGCAGTAGTTGCCACTACTGTCGGTGTGATGCGACTTGATGGTTGGCGTTTCGCAGATCGGCTCGAAGCGTGTCAGCCCCTTGGAGAGTGGCGTTAGACCGCGCACATAATCGTAGATGTGATCTATTTCGTTATACTCCTCGGCGATCTCGGCACTGGTGAGTACACCCGCGGCACCGCCAATACCTTTGCCATAAGCATCGCAGCTGGCGCTCTTACGCAGCACATAACCATTCTCCATGAGACCGCCGGCGACGGCCGCTGATGGCAACATAACCACGGGCAATTTGTTGCGACTACTGAATTTGGAGTCTTTCTTCTCCTTCTCCGATAGCTTGAGATCTACAACTTGCAGGCGATCGCGTGCATCCGACAGCAGACGCTGTGCCTTCTCAAGGAAGCGGGTATACTCGATAAAGTGCTCCAGCTGATCCATGTTGCGTGCACGTTGTAATTTTATTTTCACATTAAGCGGCACTGGCACCAAATCGTTGTCCTTTTGCAGTGGTAGCGCAAAGATGCGGTCGATTTCGACACAGCCGAGTAGACGCAGCTCCGGCACGAAAGGCTGCTTAAGACCTTTGGGGGCGCTGCCATGAACAAGTCTGAAATGTAGATAAGAGAGGAAATCATTGAATTATAAATGACTAGAATTTGAGAGGAGTTATCCGAAGAGCGCATGAACGATCTCACTTGTTTAGAAATTCTGAAAGTCTACGACAACCCTTGTACGCTGCACGTATTGCAGAGATTGCAAAGCTTTCCTATAATAAACCGCAGTTACCATACAATCCGTGCAATGTGAAATGGTTTTGAAAATACTTAGATAGTCCGCCTCTTGCATGGCGGTTGAAAAGAGAGTTTCGAAAAGGTATAAAAGATTGATAAATGCAGAACTTGCTGAATTATTTAAATATAACTACAGGCGAAGAAAGTTGAAGGCTTTCGAAAAATAGTCACAAGATAGCAGAAATTACTCTTTGAAAGTATATATGCAGGTGCATTCTTCCATAGAATATATAACGAAAATATTACGTGTGGGTATTTTTAAATGGGAAGCGCACCACTTATTGAACATTTTTATTTTGAATAAAAGCACAGCTAAATCTCTAATTAATATCTTTTAAGCCCACATTTAAAACTTTCTACAAACTTAATAATAATTAAACAAAAGTTCATCTATATTTCTTGTTGCTGAAGCAAATTTTGGCGTAGAATACGTCTAACCTTACGGTATGGGCACCCATGTCAGATTGTTATTGTTGTAATCTCTATTTCTTTAATTATAAGGAAACGGCTCGGTAACTTTTTTTAAAAATTTTTTTGTAGTCAAATGAAGTTGTTAGCTTTCGTTTGACATACATTTCATGTTGGTTGATATCTTCCTAATATTTAAATTTCTCAAATGAAAATTGTATAAACACATGCACACAAATATGTGTGTGGTGTTTGGTTGAGTGTTTGCTGTTGGGCGATTTAAATGTACTCGTGCAGCCCTTTCTTTGTATTGCATAATTTTAGGCGGGCAAGTTAAAGTAGAGTAAAGGCAGAGAAAGCGCTGCCAACTACTGCTTATTGGTGGTGATTTTAACACAGAAATCACTTCAAATACTAGATTGGCGAAATTTATGAGCGATACGTTTAATTTGGATTATATTCGAAATGATGCTCCCACAACTATTGATAACACAACCATTGACTTAGTTTTTGCGAGAAATTTAAATGTTAATTTAAAAACATATTTATCCTATTTTTCCCATCATAAGCCTATATTCTCAAAAGTAACTTTCAAATAATCAAATAGATTTGGGTCTGTTATTTATCATTTATCTTTACTATTGATAACTACCATTGACTTCGTTTTTGCGAGAAATTTAATTGATAATTTAAAAACATTTTTATCCTATTTTCCTATCATAAGCTTATGTATATCATCAAAAGTAACTATCAAATAAAGAAATTCATTTGCTTGCATTATTTATCATTATAAATTATCATTATACATATGTTTTCTGTCTTATCGGATGGCGTATTCTCTGTGTCTTTGACACAGCCTCCTTCTTTTATGTTTTTTAGAATATTTCTGACTACGCATTTTTGTTGACAATTAAATTTTGCTACGAAAAATTGTTATTTTAAATTGTTAATTGAATTTACCAAATTACGGTGAATTTTTCAAAAATTTTTAACTAACACCCTTCCAAATTTTCTGTTATATAACTTTAATGCGATCTTGTTTTATATCGACGAATTTGCGAAGGAGCCTCATTAAAAAAATCATCAAAAAGCAATGTAAATTTGTAGCCATTTGAAATTTAGGTACACTTTTTACTAAAACTTTGTGTGTCCTAGATAACTGCATCATCTAAAAAAATTTTGTTTATTTATTTTAAGAAAGTATGTTGATTGTTTTTAATTGTGTAAAATGTTTATGTTTGGGTTCTTGTGGTCTTATTGTGTGTGTACACATGTCAATGCGACTCACCTCACAATGACTGGCATGCGTTTGAGTAGTAGATTCTTCACCGTATGCACTCCACTAATGCTATCCTCCTTGGCAATCGGTGAGAATTTCGCTTTGGTATCGAGTGGCAAATTGATAATCTCATCTTTGATATTCTTACACTGCAAATATTTGCCATTGTCGTTCATCGTCGTCAATAGTTCACCCGCGTGAATAGTACGATTCATCTGCTGGCACCGGAATGTTTCACGCACCAGCACGCGCAAGTTACGCCGCTTCGACAATTCCAACACCGAATCGATGCAACGCGTCGAACGGCCATCCTCGCTGAGTAGCTCAAAGTAGCCGGGATATGTTTCCGGTATGAGCACCTTAGCGCCGACATTGGTCGTTTTGCGGCCCTCCTTTATTTTAATCGGTTGCGCAAGTATCTGATACTTTTTGCCGGCACTTAAAAATAGCGCCTTACTCTGCAGCGATGGTGCCGATAGCGTGGGAACACCAAGATTTTGATGTTGTCCCTTGACGATTTTCGCGACAGCTGGCAATTTCTGTTTGGAAAATTCACGCAAATATACCTGCGGTTCGGTGTCGCCGAAGCGAGAGGCGGCCAATATTATTTGGCCATCCGTTGCGGCCATGTCGCGATTAAAGAATGAGAGCAACTTATTGCGCGCAATGCTAACATTAATGGTGAGTAAATTTCATTGGGTCTGCGGCACCGTTGTCGCCGTGCTCGTCGTTGTGGCTGCTTCGCTGCTGCAGACGTATTCGACGCAAGTGTTTTGAAGTGGCGGAAGTGTTGTTATTGTCGTTGTGGCACGTCGAGCTGTGCTCGTTGGTGTTGGGTACTTGTGAACCGCCTCGATGTGATTATGTTTTGTGGATCTTGGTGCTGCTATCGCTGGTGAATCGCTGCTACTGTGGTATGAGGTCGTCGCTAGGGTGTTATTCGTTATGTGGCGGAAAGGTTGAGGGTTGTTGTTTATGTTATTGGGATTAGGCGAAGTATAATTCAAATCGATGTTGTTATTGGTTTGGGCACTCGAAAATGGACTCAAACGCGGATCGATGTTGTTACTGTTGTTGCTGTTGTTGTTGTAAGCGGTGTTGGCGGTGACGGACGTTGTGAGGAAACGCGAGGATGTTTGCAGTGCGTAAGTGAGATACTGCATTCGGGTTTATATCGCTGAGCTCCTTTGCTAATATACTATATGTACGATATGGATAATCGGTTAAGCGAAGGTGTGCAAAAAAGTCTCACGCCTGTCAGTTGACACTTTGGCTGATATCTGTAAAAAAAAAGTAAAATAATAAATAACTAATTCTGAATTAAATTATTACTAGTTTGTAACCCCCGATAATCGGGTGTGCTTAGATCATTTATTTAACGTTTTTCTTAAGAACAATTATAATCTTTCTTTTTAAATAAAAAAAAACAGTATGAAAATTTGTATATATTTCCACGTAAATATCTCAGGAACTAACAGATTGATTTTCAATTTGATAATCTTGTGCAATTTGGACGGTTGTACTTAGAGTGCATAGTCGGTGCAAAGAAACTATCAGATAAAACCCTTGGTTAATTTGCTTAGCTCTTGCTGAAGTGTCAGACGCGTCACGCATTGCCTTCAAGGCGATTAGTAGTGATTTCTTTGTGCTTCCAAGCCGTTTAAATTTTGAAAATAAATGGAAGAGACAGAAGAGTATGCAAAAAATTGCTTTCAGCACTTGATGCGTCTAAGGCCTAACGAAGAGTCCTTTGAAAGATGATAGTAGAGACATAAAGATATATCTTAAAATATGAAAAATGAAAACGGAAAGATTACATCGCTGTGCTGGCACTGCAGACGTTGCAAAATTTTTTGGGCGCACTTGCGATTTATTTAGAAACCATAAACGCTACTGTACTTTATCGCTACAAATGATGCACGTGGTAAAGAAGACAAGAAATAAACTTTCCTGAAAAAATATTTATTTCTCTTGTTCTTGTTTAGAATATCAGTCCAATTGGGTATTTGCCGAAACGTCGCCTGCTTGTTAGAATTAATGAATACAACATATGTAACATATGTAGGAAAAGATGCACATTTTCCGCGAAAAAAATTCCTATCACCCGTAGCAAATTAACTAAAAAAACAACCAATACATTAAAAAACACACCTGACCAACAATTATGAGTATCTTCATATATATATATATGAAGGTATATATATGTATATATTTATGTACCTACAGAACGACTTACAAGGTGTTATTTAAAGCCTTATAAAGCAGAAGCGAGTAGTAAGAAAAAAAGTACAACATAATCAGGAATTGTTTGTGCAGTAGTACATACGCAGTTGCACCAACAAACACACAACATTTCTCAATAGTCAATATAGGAAGCGTTGGTATATTTTCCACCGATACTATGTATTTGTGATCATTAAGATGCGAATGATTATGTGTAAATTAGTTAATTGTGCATTAAACAATTGTCCGTTTTAGTTTTACAACTTCCATGAAATTGTAGCTCAACATATTATTTCGTCACATACAAAAAATAAAATAAATTAAATTGTTCTTTTTCCGCTCAGAATTTAATTTAGGACAAGGTGTTAGAGGAGATATACTTGGGATTTCATAAAAAATTATTTCAGTATGTCTATAAAAAAAATGTAGATTACCAAAAATTTCCGTACATTTATTTTTCAAAACTGCTTCAGATGAACTCATCGATTCAAAATATTCAAAATTAAGTGCTGATACTTTAAAAGTATTGAGTTCAAATTCATTGTACACAATTTCAAGTTTGGAAAGTTTTACATGTTTCGAAATATGTGTTTCGAGATTTTCCACAGTAACTTTGAAGTTTAGTAATAAAAAATAATAAAAAAATATACCCTTAAACTCTGGTTCAAAGCCCATCATTCGGAGATTTCATAGGCTGCCTTCTTATATCTTAAATACATCTGAATTGATCTCAGATTTTTATGTATATGAAAAACGAATAAATTGCCGCTCATAGTGATAGATAACTACTACTTCTGTATATGACAATGAAATTGATTGACGTAGAATCGGCCTACACACACAAGAATATTGTTATCGATAACGATCAATATTGATGGCACAAGAATTATGATGGCAATAATTGTTTAAATAATAATAATATCGATAGCTTTCTTGATAACGATAAAGCCAACTGAAACGAGTACATATGTACGACTAAAATACGTTAAAGTCTAAATATCAGTACAGAAAAAATAAATAGAAGGGTTAATATTTTTTTATTTTTAACTGATAACTGTTCGATTTAATTTTTCATTTTTTTTTATCATAAATGTATCTCTCTTTATGGGCGTACGGGTAAAGACGTTTGCATTTATTTGATAAAACACCTTCACCAAGACAAAGTTGCTGTTGAAGCGTTATGTGTTTGGACTCATTCAAATATGACATTGCTTTTTATTTTATGCTAGAAAATATATAGCAAGGAAGAAATATTCTTTGAGAAATAAGTTTTTTAAAAATCTTGTTGCACGGATATAGCAACGATGGACAATTCTGTCTGATGTGTACACTTTTCAATTAATCCAAATAATATATATATAATCTAAAATATGAAATTTCTGAAGCTTCTTAATTTACTGCCATTAAAAGGGTCTCTAACCAGTGGTCTAAGTGTATCGCTGAGTATCTGTGATAGCCACACCTAACTATCTACATATAACCTCCTTGATGTTAGAAAATGAGCTTTACTGTGAAAGTGATGTTAATAATACTAACAACGAAGTGATTGAGGTGGATAAGGCAGTAAGTCTCAAAGATAAATTGCATCAGGTTTTAACGAGCAGCTCGTAAGTGACCCATTATAGAAAGCCATACAATTTATCAGACGGTTAGGTAAAAGAAATTGAAGTTTCGTTGTAATGGGGGCGATGCCAACAAAAACATTTAACTTTTTCTCGACAATCTAACCAACAAGTGTTGGTGCTTTCACGCTGTAGGTTTTATATGCAAAAAATTTTGGTCCAGGTTGGCGGATAACACACTTAATGTTTTAATTTATTTAAGACAGCATTTTGATCAAAAGAAGGAAAAACTCTGTCTCGCCCAAAATGGTATGCGTAATACATATATTTAATTTTTACTTGATATGTTGCTTTTTTTTACTAAATGTAAAAATAATTTTATTGTTGTACCAAATATGCACACTCTGTTCACAAATTATAGCACAAACACATATTGACATATTTGGACAATTTATTTATATTCCAATTGCTTACAAAAAAAAAACATTATTAATTATCTAACAAACACCATTAAAAACAATATTTTAAATTTATTCTACATTAATCAAAAATGTATTAAAATTTCGAACTTTTAAAAAATATTTTAGAATTTTTTGGGGTATGCACATACATGTGTATGTATGTAGCTCATTCAATTTCATTATAACAAAGGGTAAGTTTCTAGTGGCTATGAATTACCACTGATTTTTGACAATTTTTTTACTGACACTCTTTCACAATTCCTTTCATATAAAGAAAATAATCGTAGTTTTGCGTTGTATGGAGAAAATTGCAAAAAAATTGCAAATTTAAAAAAATTCTAAAAACTTTTTTTTTAATTAAATTCGATGTTTTGATGAAATTTAGTAAAATCATTGCACATTTTGTAAATAATTTAAAAAATGGGTGTTTTTTTTACCTTGAAAAATAATTTTAATTAATTAGAAAAAAATAAATAATGTGCGCTGTCAATATGTGGTTGTGATATAATTTGTGAACATATTATAAAACATAATTGTACTTGAAGTATAAACTTCTGAGGATATATGTTTATCATATTTTACGTTTATTTATTTCTTTTGTTGATTGAAAAGACTAATAAATACATACATATGTACATGCATTACAACAAATTGGTGTTCTTTGATATATTAGAGACGTGTTTCATTTTTTGACAAATAAAAAATTTGAAATCCAAACATCCTGAATTTCCTGACGAACCTGGGTTCCCTGGATTTTGTTTAAACATTCCGAAAATCCCGTGATTAATAATCGCAAAAATAAACATCCCTAGTACAGATAAATGTAGGATATAAGTACCTTATATTTGTTCTTTAAAAAATTCTGAATAATCGGAAGTCGTAAAAAGTGTTTTTTATTTTCCCTTCAATACAGTTAATATTTGCAAGTCATTAAAAAATATTTAGCCAACACTGGCAAAGTTTTTCAACTGCACTTTTTTCCGAGAGCATCTGCATTACCAAGGCTACGAAATACTAACCAGAAATGTAATAATACTTGACTTTAGCATTGCGAACCGAAAGCGAAATTGAAATGAAATGGAAATGAGTTAAGAGGTGTTTAAGGATGTTTGCGTTTTATGAGTAAACATAAATATTGTTGAATGGGATGGTGAAAATAAAAGAACACAACAGCGGGGCAATCGTACAAGTGGCGACATGACAGACTTATGTAAATTGTGGTTGTAGCAACCACATACACATACATACATATATGCATGTATGTGTACTTTGCTGATTGTTTGTCTTCCTGGCCAACGTCTAACCGCTAAGCCTTAGCCGCTAGCAACTAAACGCAAACACACCCAAGTACATACATACATACATATTTATGGACATACGTACATCGATACAAGCATGATCGGTTTTTTTACGCAGTTTGCTCGTCACTTGTTAAGCTACGAATGTTTTGTTCTTATGGGCCTTAACTAAATGCGGCATGCAACAAATGTGTTGCAACTTGAAGTTTTACTTGCGGTGACGCTGTCGCGTATATATACTTACATACATATATGCATATACAAGTATATATATATATGTATATATGTATGTACATACAGGTTGCGTGTTTATTGCGGTGGTGGCAATGTATAGCAAAATGCGTCGAACACGCCCAGGCAGTGTCTTCTGTTATCCCCATCCTTCATACCGCCGCACTACTTTTGTATCTTCTGCTCTCTGCTGTTTCCCTTTGAACGTGTTTATGTTGCGGTAAATTAAAAATACGCAATTGCACGAGCCATAAATGACATTAAAAACGTTTACAGTCGTACAATTTTATAAGCGAACACAGCTGAGCATACTCGTACAAGAGAAAAAAAATTATTAAACACTGCTTATTATATTTATAAGACAACTAGAAATTGATATGTTTTGACTTTAAATTTTTCTTGTTTTTATAATATTTTACTTTTTTTCAATTAATACACAGTTCATTTTTTATTAATAGCCGTATAAACCTGAATTTCAAACATTATACAAAATTTCAAAATTCATTAAAATCTCATGAAAATTTCGAAATTTTAAAATATCTTATTATGTTTTTTTTTTTAATTTAAGAGCATGCAGTTTTGTAGTTCAATCAATTTTAGTTCACAAAAGCGCAAGTCCTAACTGGCAAAAGGTAACGAGTGTTTTACAATTTTTTTTTTACTGATGCTATTTAGCGATTTCTTTTATGCGCCTTTTTGGTAAGCAACTTAATATCAACTTTTAAAATACTCACAATGTTTTTTGTGACAAATCACATTCGTTAAATTGCAATAAAACTTTATTTCTGTCTATAAGTAAATGTTTTTAAAAGAAATGTTCAAACGGCTAAAAATAACTCTTGATTTTTCAGCGATTTTCCTATATTATTCGTTTTTTGTAGGAGAATTTAATTTTATAATATCAATTTAAAAAAATTTAATAAAAGCAAAACTAATAGCCAATTACCTTTTTATAAAAAAACCTTTCTCAATTAGAAGAAGAAAGCATTTTTTAAACTTTGTTCAGCCGAATATAATTTCCAACGAAAAACAAGCCTTAAATATCGATATAGTTACAAGTATGAGTTCCCGAGTGGTGGCTGAAAATATTATTCAAACAAATGAAATCATTAGAAAAACCCCAAAAAAAAATATTTTAAAAATTAATGTATATGGACTTTTTATACCGAACACTGTAGCTACATATGTATGTATGTATTAACTCAAGTTTAAGTACTCGTATCAATTGAATATTCACATTTGGTTCGAATTAGTTTCCTAGAAGACTGGCAACCTTTGGGGCGTGCGTTAACTTGCATTTTATTGCATAATATCTTACATTTTTATGATCACATAACAAGTAGGCTCATAAAATGCGAATGACGCTCACAGTCATTGCGCTATAAAGTATTGTTTCCAATTGAACGATTTTAGTTTTTTTTTTATTTATTTTTTATTTGAACTCATGTTACCTGTTTTTGCCTGCAGGGTAACGATTCTTAAAAGAAACTGTATAGAAAGCCAATTAGAAAACAATTTCTATAAATATTCAATATCCTTTCCGGCAGTGTGTGTCTTGCACAAAAGATCTTGCAATTGATGAACATGCATTATTCACGTGTACGAGTATATATGTGTGTGTGTGTGTTATTTATGTATACATATGCCCTGTCGAAAAAAAAACACAGACAGTCTGAAACATTAACTAATTTTAAAATAGTTGGAACTGCTTAGAAGCAAATGCTACATAATGCCATTGTTTCTTTCACTTCTTCTTTAAACGAAGAAAAACAAAACAGTTTATGAGAGTACGCACTATGTTCATAAATTCCTAAATATCTTTAGAAAACTTTTGCGTTGTTTTGTGTTTTTTTTTGCTTTTCGCATATTTAATAGCTAGAAGGAATGAAGTCCTTAACGAAAGGGAATCTGAAGAATATGCTTTCGGGTCATCTTGTCTTTCCAAGTAATTACTAACCTCAATCTCGATGGGACTAACTCACGACAAAAAATGGTTGAAGGCTCTCGATAACTTTTATCCCCTTTTTAAAGGTAAGAGAGTGGGTTAATACACTTTAAAATTACTATTTTTATTTATTTTAGATGCTTTTGCATTGGGACACCAAGTTTCCCGAGGAATTAATTCATAAGGCGATTCAGTATGTAAAATAAAATATTTTTACGAAGAATGTATGACAAAAAAAAATCCCTAGTTTAGCTTAAATCAAAAACATCTTTACGTTAGGTTAATTTGAAAAACAAACAGAATTCGTAACACTTTATTTAAAACAAAAAAGATGTAAATAAATTTTATAGTTACTATGAAATGGACTTAATTTTAAAAAGTTGATAAAAGGCAGGTATAAATAAAAGTAGATGGAAACAAATAGATTTTCAAATAATTGCAAACAAAGTAAAGTGTTGGTGTTCTTTCAGTCAAATATATTTGAAAGTGGTTGAAATCAAATGCTTGCTCCTAGTGCATCCCCATGTTAATAAAGAAAGTAGGAAGAATTTAAACTACTTGTAGTTGAAAAAAAAGTACTTTTTAAATTCCGTTCAAAGTACTTTCAATTCCGACAGGGTATGTACCATATACATTTAGACATGCCTAAATAGTCAGCAGCCTACACTCAGAAAGATATCGCCATTAAAATTAAACAATTCTTCAGTGTTAATCAAAAGCATTAAGTAATTTTGGGAAATATTTACCAGCATTTCCAACCCAAAACTGAATAAACAACATCTAAAGAGTTAACTTTTCGACACCAAAATAAAGGCTAATCTTGAACTCATCATACAGGTGGCTTCATCGTTTCGTTTTCCCACTCCGTCTCATACAAAGCAAGGGAAGAGAGGCGTTCTTGCTAAAGGCAGAAAGACGTGAGTTCGATGAGCTTAAGACGCTGACAGGCAGAAGTTATCGAGACAGCACTTTTCAATGCTTTAGAACAAAAACTCTAAAGAAAAAAAACGAGCTTCAGACTAGGCAAATTCACTGAATCCTGGAAAATACCCTGCACCTCACCTTTTCGTCATTTAAAATTTGTACAAACTGGTATAAACTCTATAGCCGTTGGAGGCCTAGCGAGGTTTATCAGGCTGATGATGGAATGTATAATATGAAATGGAATCATATACTCGATTAAATATTGAAATCATTGGCTCCAACAACAGGGAGTTAACAGTGGTTCATCCAGCAAGGACAAAACAAAATACCTCGTTATATCGAACAGGTGTTGTTTTGCACCCGGTGCGCTTTTAGAAAATCACTTCCTCCACAAACAATAGTCTAGCAATAAATCTTATTATGTCAATATTTTAATGGCACAGTAACATAGACGATGTCAATCAACGATAAAATAGCTTAAGGGACTTTCGATATAAAGACTTATACATAGCACTGTTTGTAATGGGTAAAGGGCACCGAAGTCAATGGATTGATGAACTGTATGCGCTGAATTATATATGAGATAGATTATAACATGGTCAAACTTATAAAAATTCAACGATTACGAAGGCTTGGACATGTTCCGATGAAAAGATGCTTTGATTCGCCGCCCAAGGGCGGGCAACGAAAGCAAGGGACCCTATAAACGCAACGACAAACCCAAACGCAGAAGGATTTGTCATCGTTTGGTATTAAAAAGATACAGGCATAATTTCGCAAAAGAGAGAAACCCCTGGCAAAATACGATAAGCGGTGCTATTTAAATATTTATGTTTTTTTTTTTCATTTTTAATGTTTTCAATTAAAACAAGGTTCATTGCTTTACTAAAACTATATTAACTCAAGCCTTATATATCATACAAAACTTATAAGAATTTAGCTTCATTGGAATTTCGAACTTATTTCGAAAGTTCTTTAAGGACCCTCTTTTGCGATTTCTCCGATGTCAGCCAAATCGTGAACATGCGTTACATTTTCGCCTCCGCACTAACATCTTTTCATAAAACTTTACAATAAAGCTAAAGTTTTGCTAAAGTTTAAATTATAAATGAAAATTAAGGTTGTCAAAAAAAATATGTTCTCGGAGACATCATTTTTAAACATTTTCAATGATTATAAGTATAAAAAAAATCGCTTCCAACGCTGTTTAGAGTAATTTTCTTTCTTTCTGTCAGTTTCAAAATGCTATTTTGAGCATAAAATGGATGTAGGAGTATTTTAAGAGCGTTAGTAAAAATTTGTAAAATAAAATGGTCCGTAAAACTGTATACTCAAAACAATTTAAAAAATTTTTGAAAATGTATATACAACCCTACGTTTTTTAAACATTTCTCCCCTTTTTATATAAACTACAAAGTTTGAAACTTGACTTAATTTTTTTTATTGTGTAGAGGCCCTTTAATTGAGAAACAAAAAAGATTTAAAGAAAACAAAATCTTTATATGAATTTAGAATGAAAGGTACACAATTATCAAATTGAAAATTAGTCTGTTAGTCCCAGAGATATTTGTGTGGAATGATATACAAATTTTCATATTGGCTGTAGCATTGCACGTGTGAAGAGATGAAATATACATAAATATATACATATATTTATACTTTTATACTAGTTATTATATAAAATTGATTAAATGGAGAATGTTTGTCACACTTTGGCTCTCAAAGAACAGAACTGGTTTAAATAGTTCTTTTTGAAGCATTTGTGAAATATAACTGAGTTGCATACTTATATTGTTACATAGTTCGTGAAATGTAAACAATCTTTTCTTGGGGATAAAGTTATAAAAAAGTACAAAGGCTTACAAGCATTCAAGTTTTTATTTCGTAGGAGAACCAAACAGTTGTATTTTATTCGCATAAAGATACGTGGGCAACGCCACGGGTAAGTGCTATTTAGTATCAAATAAAAGGTCTTGGTGAGAACATTTTAGTCAAGCACACTCAATTATCGAGGATTACATACTAGTGGTAATTATTTGTCAGCTTTAAGGTTATGATAAATCGTATCATTGTAAGTGTTTTCGCGCTCAAAAGTGCAAAATATGACATTAATAATAATCATTTTATGATGAATTTAGTACATATACCTTGCAGATGATATGCAAAATATTATTTTTAGCAATTTATGGCGCGCATAAACTTTGACAACACATTAAAATATTTCTATGCAAACGATAAAAAATATATTTTCACAAGCAACGAATTTAATTACTAAGAAAAAATGCAATTAATTGCAACTAAAACTAATAGTTAATGGCAAAATTAGGTTTCCATAAACGAGTAGATTAAATATCCAGCATTTATTTGCGCAAAAGTGTGTACAAACATATGAACAAATGTACAAGTATTGTATGTGCTAACTATACCACACAAAAAATCGCTGAACGATTGAACTCTATCTATCGAATGAAAAGCGAGTCGTTCCAATTTCAGTGGGAAATTTGCGCTGCCACAAGCAACTTTCTTTTGCGTCGCCTGGCAAGCGCTCTGAGAACTGGAATGAAAATGTTTATATATTTATTTCATGTAGACATATTTATACATATACTCGTTCATATACTCGTATGCAAGTACACCATGCCTACTCTGTCGACTATTAAACACTGCGCTGCCGCCGAGAAGAATAATGTCTACATTGGTTAAAATTAATTAAGTCATTTTGATTTAATCGAAATGAGCCAAGAGGAAATGAGGTGAATCGACGACATTCATGCCACAGTATTATACTTAGTTTAGCGTGGAAGTGATTTAATTCGGCAATTCGGCGAATGCAGTGTGTGCGTTTTTTTTTTTTCGACGTACTTAGGACAAGGAAATTTGTGCCACACGATGACAATAATGTACAAAAAAGGACTAGGTTTGCTGCAACAAGTACAACAACACGCTATCTTAACAACAATAAACAAACAAACACCACATTTTGCCAAACAAGCACGTTGTAACAATAAAACGAAGACAAAAAAAAACTGAAAATAATAATAATGAAAATAGCGAAATGGAACGCGACTGCCAATGGTAAAACTGCAATCACACACACAAACACACACACACACACACACACAAACACAAACTAACACATGCGGCCTATGCGGCTAGCTGGCAATCGAATAGAGTGTAGCTACATCAATTTTGTCCAGTAGCTAGGAAAATGTCACGTTTTCACATAACTCAAGAGGAGCCTGTGACTACGCGCCTCGACTACGAAAAAATTTAGCGGACGAAGAGAGCACAACAACAACAACAATAACAACTACCGCTGTGGCAGCAACGTGTTGCTGTAGAAAATTCAAGTAGCTGCCTAGAGCAGCGTTGGAGCGTGAGAAATGTCTGCGATTTTTTCTGTTCTAGTTTTCCTTGTTTGCTGCGACAAGCGAACAAATCATCAAAAATGCAACAAACACACAAATACACACACACACTTACAAACATATAAAAGTAGATATCCTTTTATTTTTCTTATTTTTAAATAAAATAATTGTTTCTGACCCCAAACTATCTATGGTTGCATGTATGACCAAATGCGTTCGCGAAGGGTAATATTTGAAGTGAGTTTGATTGAATTTTTAGCAATTTACTGTTGGTGTGGATAATTTTAATTGGCGAAATTTTCACATATTCCTACATTTATTACTCACACTCACATATATACTACATTTGCGTTTGGTTCAGAGAGTTCAAAAGTTACAAGAAATACGTGCATCATTTTCTTAAATTCAATTGACAACATTTTTGCTTTTTGTTTTTGTTTTTTTACTCAACAACGATTGCGATTTAGCAGTATCGCGTCAATTGGTACTACTATCTACATACATACATATGTACATATATCTGTTACAATGTTGGATGAAAATTTACGACAAGCGTATTTTTTTATTTGCTTTCAAGAAGCTGCCTACAACTCCTCAGCTTGAAAAAGACAAATTGCATTGATGGCATCAATATGTCTTCGTTGCTGATAGGTGCATAAATTTTTAACTGAAAAATGAGGATATGTAAATAGATTGCCTGCATGGAATGATTGCAAATGTTGTTGCAGCTCACAAACACTGTTTGTTGTTAAATAAATAGCCTAAAGCTTTGTAAGGGTAGCTTATTTCACATAAATGCAAATATTTGCTCAACTTGTTTCTATAATTAAAATGTATGTATATATAATCACTCGATATCTTTTAGTAGAGGTTTATTTATGTGCTTAAAGGAAACAGTAATTCAGTAAACAAAGTTGTCACTACCTCAACTGCATGAGGAGATACGCGAAAATAGCTGCGCCTGTGATTTTTATACCTTTCATAAAAAGTATACCAAAATGATCAGGATGATGAGCTGAGTCGATTTAGCCATGTTCTTTTGTCTGTCTGTCCGTTAGTCCCTCAGTTTTTGAGCTACTTGAATGAAACTTGGCAGTCAGGTGTCTTTTTACAATTTATTTTACATTTGTCGGAACCGCCAGATCGGACGACTATAACGTATATAGATGCCGATTGTTCAGATATTATATTTTGGGCCATAACTCCTTCATTTAAGCAGCTAGAGGTTTGAAATTTTGCAAAATGGTCAATATAAATCAAATAAATGGCAATATAAATCAAATAAATATAGATCTAATAAATATAGCTCCCAAACAATCAGATCAGATAAATATTACAAATTGCTGCCATACAACCTATAGTTCAGATATTGCTTTTTGGGCCATAATTCCTTCATTCCTAACGACTTGAAATTTCACACAAATATAACTTATTATTAGCACTATTGTAGTAGTCAAAATCATTAATACGAATAAATATAACATATGGCTTCCATACGATTTTTCCATTCATGAAAGATATGAAGCCCTCGGCATAGCCGAAGACAGCTATTGTTTACTTGTTAAAGTAATAGAAGAGTTATTTGTCCATTAAGGCTTTGGAGTCGTCACCTTTTGCAATATCGAAAAGATGTTTATAAACGTTCTATCGCACGTGATCTCAAGAATTTTAGCCAAACTGAGTGGAAACAGTGAGAAGGTTGGTCTACCGGATATTGGGCGACACAGAACTTTTTCGACAGGGAATGGCACAAAGTTTCTTACCAGACTCAAGTCAAGGAACACCTTTTTCCTCCATTTTTCTCTTAGTTATTTTGTCTCAACGAATTGCTAGGTACATAACTGATTAAAATACCTTTAAAATAAATGATTCAAAGTAAGCTTGATTTCACAAATGGCGTATCTCAATTCGATGACCAAGTAGATGACAGAATATGAACCATCGGTTTGCCGTTGTAAGACTGAACTTGTAACGAGGATTTCGAAGAAAAAGGGGTTCTGTTCGACATTCGTTTGATATTTTCTATTGAAGCAGTTGATAGCTCTTAAGATGAATTCTGTCGCCTTACTCACTAAAAAATATTGGGAAGTTTTGTAGACATTAGAGGCTAGCTAGAACCTCTTCACGGATTATTCAAAGTTTATAGAACACCTTAAAGTCGAATTAAAAGGTAAGTGAAGCCGTCCGCATTACTCTGTAGGGTATTTTAAATGGCGGTAGATGCTTTTTGAAGAAACAGTTGATTGCATTCTAAGTAAAAAAAAAGTCGTGAGTATAAGGTACTCATCAAATTTGAACTGTAAACTTCCGGATAAGACGCAACAAAACATTCGACAAATCATTTACATCCATACATAATTATTTCACGTTAGAAATCAAACAATAATTTTATTTCAGTGTATTATCTTTTATCTGCATAGACTTTTTCAGAAACATTTCGTGTATGGTTCAATATTATTGTTGAAACATTTTGCAGCTAATACTGAAGGGATCCCGAATGGGCCTAATAGAGTTATGAAATGTTCTGACAAATTTCCGAAAGTATCCCGAAATGATCACGAATAAATCACGGAATTGGTACCGAAGTAATTACGAACTAGTCCCGAAATGATGGAGGAGAAATAGTGCTGAACTATTCATCAAATATTCATTCATATAGTACTGTTCCTATGATTAGCAACCAAGTTTAAAATGACATAGTTTGTCACTTATATTCACTTATTTATTTTTGAGAATTTTCAATTAAAATTCAGTTAATTCTATAACATTAACCATATAAATCCAATTTTAAAACTTTGTAGAAAATGAAAAAAAATTCAACTAATTTTCATATAAATTTTTAACTTTTTTCTCAGAAGTGTTAGCATAACTATGTTTGAGTACATAGTTTTGTAGCCAATTAAATTTTAGTCCAACAATGTGAAAATTTCAATTGGTTAGGACTTACCATTAATTTCAAATTTTTTTTTTTGTAGCAATTGCTTTCATTGAACAATTTGAACTTGGTTGCTAATAATCCGAAGAGCACCGTATATAAGGAAATTCATAAAACTTATCAGACATGCAAAATATGCCAACCAGCTCTGAGTGTGTACATTAATATTAAAATAAAAAAATAAGATTACAAGAAATGCAAAAGCTTGAAGCCTGCAATGAATGTGGTTCTTGATAATTACAAGCTGGTGTACATATGCATCTTCAAAGTTATTTTTTAAGTGAGATGCTACGACAGCATACACTTAAGAACTTCTAAAGAATTGTGTTTAAAAAAAAAAGAGACAAAATCAAAAAAAAACCCTCATAAGTGTCACTTTAAAACTAAGTATATATTTCATTTCATTCCTGTGGCAAGCATAATTTAAATTATTTGCTTAGCCACAAAATATTCAACCATGCAGCTAAATGGATATTCATATTCATGAAAATACACATATGTACATACAAAGGTAGGGTGATCCAAAAGAATGTATGAGCAAAAGTATTGTTGGATTTTATTGCACTCAGTGCCTAGAATTATTTTACATCGAAAATATACATTATTTTTATATCAAAAAATATTTACCGGTCACTCGAAGTGCAAAAAATTTATTTATAATATATAATGAAAATAAACATTTTTGTATCTCCTACAATTTTAAACCGCTTTTATTTTTTTATACACTAAAATTTTCGCAAAACGGTTCTTTTTGTCCTATCGTAGGATTTTTGGATTTTGGATTTAAAAACAAGGGTAAAAATAATTTTTTTCTTCAAAACTTTGTCATTCAAAAACAAATCGAAATTTGAGAAAATTCTTACGATGAGACATAACATATACGTGTTTATTGACAATACAATTTTGTACGTTCCAAAAAAAAAAAATTTGGCCCCTAGATGGCAGACCAGTTGCATTCGATTTACGAGAGTGGGCATGGAAAAGGGATTATATTGTTTACATTTTTGCATTAAACTACGCAGAAAAATTATTTTAAGCACTCCAATGTATACTTATTAGAACCCTCTAAACAAATTTATTTCATGTTGTTCAGTTTTCAAAAAAAAAATCATCAATCTAGGTATGATTTTACAGCATCAAAGGTGGCATAACCCTTTGAAAGAAATTACAATTTTTTTGAGTATGCGGCTTTGTAGCCCAAGTTCAAGTTTCAAGTGTCTAAAAATTACCATGGAATTTTACCACTTTTTTAACTGATTGGTTTTGATGCTTTTTGTTACAGAATGAATCTTAATAAAAAAAAAATACAATTAAAAGAAAATTAAATTAAATTGTCCAAATTTGTCAAGATGTGGTTGTGCTATTATTCTTGAAAGCAATTTATTTAATATTGTTTAACATAAACCCTAATTTAGTTTTGTTTTTGAGATTCCGAATAAATAATCGTTTTTAAGGGATTGTAAATTTAATAATTAATTATTATTTCTTAAAGTATCCTGAAGAAAAGCTAAGTTCGCCGATTGAAATATATTGATTTTCATTCTATATCATTTCTATGCAATTATTTTCCGCAATGTAACTACTGACAGATCTTTAAATATTTTATCAATATTTAAGAATTTAAGAAATATCGGTTTAATTATTTTCTTTATATGTAGAACAAACCTAGGTTGGCAGCACAGAAATACCCTTTTCTGACCACCCTAATGTTCATATGACTACATATACATATGTATATGTAAGTTCATTTGTATGTGTGTCGCACGCTTTAACGAAAGGAACAGTCAGAATACTCGCTACAACCGCGAGTCATTAATCAATGACTCCCTTTTGCTGAAGTGGAACGAAACAAAATAGCACTGTGGGCGACTTGAAGCGGCTGTGGGTGAGTGAGTAAATGAGTGAATGAGTGTGTGAAGTGTAATCAAAAGTGCTGCAAACGACATAATAACTTGCTTTCAAAAGAAAAGGGTTAAAATGCACATACATAGCTGTTGCGGAGTTAGCAAACAAACACAAGGTAAAAAGTCTGCGGTAAAAACGGGCAAATTTTTAAGATAAAATATACGCGCTAACATTTGTTGTATGCCATCCAGTGATCCATACGAAAGTATGATTGCTTGTAGATATGCAAATAGGTGTATGTATGATAAACAACCGCAATGAAGGAGTCATAGAGCGGCCGCGAAATGTCACACGACGTCAAAGGGTGGTTAGGTTAAGTGTAAGAAATGTTAAGAATATAGGAAACAAAGGAATTTCTTACAAAGCTAAAAGTAACAAAAAAATCCTATTTATGTAAAGCGTATGAAAGCGTCGAGCAAAAAAAAACGAAGCAACAAATGATTCTTAAGAACATTTCTGATGGCCAGCTGAATGGAGTGTCCTTCATCAACATGAGTAGGTGTTCTTCACAGTTCTTAAGATATTTCTACAGTGAATATTCCTGCATAAGTGTGTGTTTGTGTGAAGCCCTTATTCATTTCGCTTTTAACGACTTTTTCTCATCACATTATATGCATTCAACACATGATTACCAAGTTTCCAAGCTTCTTTTTGAATTGCACTTGTCACAACTTGTCAGAGTTTCATATGAATAAACGACCCACAAAAAGTAATACAAACAAAAATTGACTACAGTAGAATGCGATTAAAAATGACTGCCACAAAGATGTAAAATAGCGCACATTTTAGGAGCAGTAGATTACATTTTTATTAGAACTAAGTTATCTTGCGACAATTTGGATAAAGTTATTTATGCGAGGAGTATGGTATTGATTTACTTAAATGCAAAAAAAGTCCCGCAACGTCAAAGAAACCTCTCAAAAGCTTACGTTAAATTCCGGTTAGGGACATTAGCTTTGATTGGCAGATGACATTCGTGCTCTAAAATGTACACTTAGGTAATTTCGAGTTAGCAAAGTCGAGTTAAAGGTAAATCAAACATCGAAAGTACGTAAAACCCTTGAGGTTTGAGGCTGGCTACGGATCTTCGGGTATAACGGATTTATTGAGACTGATGCGGTCTTTATATTTGGTTGAACTTGCGAACCCTGGACTAAATTAACAGCGAAAGAGAGAGAGTGGGAGAGGGACAGAGAAATTTCCAGCGTTTCTGAAAACAACTCCATCGGGAATTGTTAGTTTAGGGGAGTTAACTTTTTAAATTCTTCTGTGCCTTATAAACTGACAACAAATCAGAATCTGTAGTGACAGCCAAGTTCTTTTAAAGACCTTTATTATTAAAAGGAAACGACAGGATGGGATGTTCTATCTTAAATTGAGTTGGCGTACCTTTGTTCCGGATTTATTTATATTTAATGGAAAACTTCACACTAGATTGCCGGTCTCTCACAATTCCTTTCCAATGAGTGTAATGTCTAATTATGTTCTACTACTTGACATTATCTAGGCATTACTGTATCAACACATTTGTACTAAATTATTTTTTCTGTGACCAAGTCTTGCCGAATTCCCCTCTTGCATTTGTTTTTGTTTTTTTTTCACTTCCACTTCCTGCCACTGCTAGTTTGTTGTGATTAATGATGAAAAATATGCGACCTCAATGATCCTTTTCAACTAAGAACACGTAATCATATATATATATATATGTATTCTCACACAAAAGTATAAAACAGGACGTAAGTGTAAAATTGTGGCATTGCAACATTGCGCCTGCTTCTTGGAACTGCACGCCAGTGATTTTCCTTAGCTTTTGTAAGTTTAGTTGCACCTCGCAATTGTTGGTGCATTACATTAGATGCATTCAGTGTATGAGTTCGGCATACATTTTAGTGGGGAATTATAAAAAACAAAAAAAAAAAATATATTTGAAAAGCCTTTTGAGTGCGCGTGCACTTATGTTACTTACATAAATGTTGCGCTCCAAAGGATAAGCAGAATGAAATGAAATGTGTCAGTAAACAAACACAAATATTTCTATGTGTGTGTGTGTGTATGTGGGCTTGAATTTCTGATTAACTTAAAGCCGCTTGCTTATACATCTCGGTAGCCGCTTTTTCCCCATTTTGGCGTATAGGGCTCGTTATTGTCATTAGAAATAGAGTACAGAGCACACAAACTCTCACAAAAATATATTTAACGCAACCAGCTAAAATGCGACTAACGATATGTTTTCGCGAGTTTAAGCATTTTTGCTAGGTTTGGTAGGAAATTTGCGAGTCCTGATCGTTTGGAAAAATCATTTGCAAGTTTGTGCCATTGAACGTCAGATTCGAACCTGGAACTTTAGCGACATAACGAATTATATCGAACACAGCGTCCGTATAATTGTTGCAGTTATTTCTTTGTATTTATACTTTTTAAGCGTGTATCAATCTTGTTCAAAATTTCAATTAATTGTAAAGGTTTACACTAAACCATTTTGTTGCTCTCTATTTGAATAAGGTGGCGACCTTCTAAGGATATTCTCTTTATGTGATTAACATTGCAAATGACGTAGTTTGGATGAAAAGGCCATTTAACACCTCTATCAAAACTAATTAAATATTTTCAAAGTTTACTTTTTAATTAGGTGGCAACTCTATAAAAATAAACTTGAAATTTTTTTCTAAAGCATTTTAAAACTCTTTCATATGACACTGATTTTAAATTATATTCTAACTTATATTCTCAAGGCCAGTTCGCCGGTTTCCATCTTGACAGATTCATTAAATTCTACAAAACATATTTCTCTTCAGCACCAATTCATTATTCACCTAAATATATGAGTGAACATAAATGCAAGACGACGCCGTCTCAATTTTCCTGCTGGTTACCACAGAATTGAGTGTCTCACTCGGTTCTAACTACTATATATTGCATGTGGTGCCACAATGGGGCACTTACACCAATACATACTTAAAATATGAAACACAATGCAATGCTACGCTTCGAGTGCATTAACCGAAACAACAAAAAGTCGCACACAAATACATAAATGTGAGACCCTAAAATTAATTCGTGCAGTTCCTGCAGTTTGCGCGTCCTCACGCATTCTAACTATATACTCGCATACAAGCTTTATGGTTTCACATTGTAAAACCTTTTGAGTGTTTTTTTTTGTTTTTTTTTTTTATTAAATGCGACTAAGTACTTTAAGACATTTGTTGTTGCTTTCCGAACAAAGTTGCTCGCTTAAACGTTGTTGCTGTGGGTTTCATTTTTCATAAACGAAACTTGTTGAACTGTCACGCGTGCTTTTTGGTACACTTTTTGTTGTTGCTGGTTGCACGCCGTTTTGTTTGCCTGCGAATCCAATGCATTTTCTTCGCACTGTGCTATACGTTACTCCTTGCCGATTTTTTTTTTTTATTCTTTACTGAATTAACTACGGTGTCTGAGGGTATAAGTAGTAAAGCCTTTGAAGTTTTTTTAAAGATTTCACGTTGCACTACTACTCGTATAAGACAAACATCAATTTTCAGCAGCAGTCTTCAGTGGACTTCTCTTTGCGTCTCGCTTCTCTTGCCTGCTGCTCTATTCTGCTCTTTATAAGTACATGTGTGTATGATAGAAAGGCGTTGACGATAGGCTAGCTGGAGCTTAACTTGGGATAGCGAGTTTAATTTTTAAATGGTAAAATACATGGTGGGTGTCATGTTTCTCTGTGAGTTTGTTGTTGCTGATAGTGATTCCTTGCTATCTGTGATAAATTGAATATCACAATCTTCAGAAGACAGCATGAAAAGCATCTGGTCGTCCATACAAATGGCGCACTCTTCTAAATATACGATGGATGTTCCATAGAGGAAGGATAAATGCGTAAATGAAAATTTTTAAATGGATTCACATATTTAATAATCAAAATTTTGTCGTTAAGCGCATTCAGAGTAATAATCCTTTTCAGACTCTCAAAGTACGACACATTTATATATCAGGCAGCATTAAATCTAGTGTACTTGTCCACCTCAGTTTCACTTATTGTCAAATTGTGTACTTCTTTAGTGTTATTAATTTTATGCGCACAGCTGTATAATATTACCACCTTTCAATTTCCCAAGAACACTTGTAAAGTTGTAATATAAAAAAACAAAAACAAAAAAGAAAACTACGAATTAATGAATCATAAAACGCTATTTGTGGATTGAAGCAAAGTACGTAATAAGATGTGCAACTTTAATTTAATACTTGTAATATTAAGATGCAAAATAAAAAGCACATTAAAAGCTATGAGATATAAAGACGTAATATAAAAAAGGGAGACTGATTTAAGAAAAAGCAGCTTTGAAAAATCACATAGCAGAATCTTAAAACATATTGTATCAATCTAGTGTGTTCAGCATATAGTAGCTCGACGTTGGGCCGCGCTTCTCCTACAATTTTTGAAGTGCGTCTTGATATTATAAATAAATTTATCATAAATTAATAAATTACTACTTTTCATAAGAGATATGTGTACATTCAGAGATTAGCCGTGCACCATGTGGGACATTTTTCTACGAGTTCGTGTTTTATGCCCGTCAGACGAGATTTGAACCGGGAGACCCTGATGACAACAAGCACATCGACACACTCGACTGCGATCACTGTCATCGTTATATTCTTAGTTAAAAGTAGCTTTTTTTCCTGTTTTACAAATATGTATATGAGAACAATTGTGTAGGCGTAGATATACATACATTAATACCCAGTAGGCAATTTAAATGGATGTTTTTAATAAAACTAACTGGGACAGCGTAAATATTTTTGGAATAGCAGTTAGATACAATTTTTGATCATTCAGTATTTGTTGAACAGAAAAGGCTTTGATACTCGACACAATTTATAGAAAAATACAAAATTTAAACTATTAATTGCTCAATTACTTCGTAATTGAATGTTATTTAAATCGAAGTATGAATGCAACCCTGTACTGTTTTGCTTTGGAACATATTCTGCAAACAAAGGGCATTGAGCTTTTCGCGTGGAATTTATTTGTTGTGTACGCCAATTAACAATCAGCAATAATAAGTGTTAAAATTTGTATGTCTTAAACAACTTTGATTAAAATATTAATAACCGTTTTTTATATATTCAATCTTAATTGCAGAATATTTAATTTACTCGAAATTTTTATATATTTTTCAATAAATAATATATTTTTGAATACGTAGCCAACGTAAAATTGAAAGCCCCAAATTTCTTTTTAAGAATTTCAAGAAAAAATGTTCAGTAAAATTTTTAATTTTTAATGAAAAATATCAGAAAAAAATTGTTGGGTGGTTGTAAAGCTTTTATTTAATTTTGGTATAAAAATGTTCAAATTTCATTTTAAGAAATTTCAGAAAACATTTTCAATAAAATTTGAATTTCTCTGAGAAATTTTTCATATTAATAAATTCAAGAAAAAATTGTAAATAAAACTGCAATTTTTAATGAAAATTCTCAAAAAAAAGGTTGTGTGTGGTCTTACATCTTATTTAATTTTGGTATACAAAAGGTTCTTTAATCGAGATTATTAAATTTTGAAATGGCACGTTATGATTCAATTTTTATTTTAACACATCAGATGAACAGCATCGGCTTAATAATTTTTATTAATTAATTTTAATTGAAAATCTTTAAAATACAATTTTCAAAATCAACTCTATTATAAATCTTGTAATATATTTTGAAAATTCGAAATATCGAATCCTATCAGCCGCTTTGAAAACCAACGAGTAACAAATTTCAAGCGAATTTTAACAATTTCAGAAAATGTTTTCATTTTAATATTTTACTCATTTCCATTTGAATTTATTTTACGTGTCCGTCTTTTAAGTAAATTTATGAAATAATTAAAGTGCTGTTTGTTGCATTAGAAATACCGAAGAATTCCAATGTATGTATAGTGGCGACTAAAACAAAAGACAGGTGAAATTTTCATCAGTTTTGATTATTTATTTTTTTTCTTTTTGTAATATTTTTGTTTATGAATTTTTGTATATATTTAAAATTAAGGTTTATTTGGCTTTTAAGATAAATTAATTTACAAAAACTTATCAATATATCAAAAATTCTCTTATTTCTGCGGCCAATATGTGTATAATAGGGTAGTGTTTTTTTTTATAAACACAAACTAACAAATTATTTCTATTAAAAAATATTGGAAAAATGTTGGAAGGATAATATAAAAGTACTCTTGTCGTACTTTCAGGTAGCGCTATTTATTTCTTCTTTTGTTGATTGGGTACAAATGCTTATAAACGAGACCTATGTATATGTATATATTTAGGTACATGTGTACTGCGCAAATTGATTAAAATTTCATTACGAATGGGTTGGGTGTGATTGGCTGAAAATTACCGCATTCAAAATAGCTCACAATTAATATGCACAAGCAGCAACAGTTATAAAGTCACATACAAACGTATGCACATACATATGTTTCTAAAAAACAAAAACAAAAGCAAACACAGATACAAACACAAAGTTTGATATCACAAATTAATAGCACAAAACCAATTGTTGCTGCATGAAAGCGCACAACGCCGCTGCTCTGTGACGTTCAATGATCGTCAAACCGGTGTTTATGATTTGATTACTAATCGTGCGACCAAAAAGTATCGACAATACCATTGCCATTGCCAAAGCTGCTACACTGACCAACCAACACCAATGCAATTGCCGGTCGTCAAGCAGCTAGTACAAATTTGTCAATAAAACGGTCACAGGCGTGCCAAAAATGGTGAGTGACACAGCCACATTAGACATTGATGAAGATATTGTATTTATGTATGTATTTATATGTGTGTGTGTGTGCGCATATAGGTAAATTTGTGCTTTATGAGTATACAAATAATTTTTAATAGAATTTCCAAATGAATTTCCAATAAATGTAAAAAATTGAGAATCAAAACAATATCGACGCGTAGAACTAAGCGTTCTACGGTTAACACATTTTGTATAATTTCTTTCATATCGCCTTATTGAATATGCAAGGCAGCATATATTGATGTTGAAAAGTAATAAAAATAAAAATATCAAAAAAATTTTAAAAGGGTCATACCAAAAATGTGTATGCGTTTTAGTTGACCGATGCACAGGAAATGAAAGCAAGCAAATAATGCTCGACACAATTACAATACATACATACATACATATTTATATAGTATGTATGTATGTACATATATTTTTTGTTCCTTAAAAACGAATTCTTGAGCATGGAAGACCATCAATTAAAAAAAAATTGTTAAAAGTCAATGGTAATTTAAAGCCCCCTGAAATTTCCAATGTTTGTATTGCAATGGAGTAGGCTACAAAACTGCTTACACAAATAATTTTAAATATTAAATTTTTTTTTTTTTATTTAGCGTTATAAGCTTGAAGCTTGGGTTTATATGGATTTCGTAGGAAAGTGCGTTGTACTTTTTTTTTAAAATAAAAGGAATTTAATAAATAAAATGTAAACTGTCATCATTGATGGCGTTATAATTTTGAAATGCGGTACATAATTAAATACATATGTTTATATACGATGCTGTTCCTATTATAATTAACTGCATTAAAAATGACATAGCTTGCTATTTTTATTTATTTAAAAAAAAAAATTTAAAAAAAAAATTAAAAAAAAAATCAACAAAAATTCATTGTAAAAATTTTGAATTTTTTTTTCAGAAATGTTTTTTTTCGCATTTGCTACCATATAACGACTAAGCGAAATTAATTTCGATATAAAAGAAAGTCGCAACACCTTTGACACAAAAAATTCGAATAAATCAATGGTAATTCCTTGCCACTTGAAACATTCACAATGTTAAACTTAACTTGAACGGGCTATAAAACTGGGTACTGAAAAAAATTCTAAAACTTTAAAAAAAGTTCAAAATCTATATAAAAATTTGTTGCATTTTGTTTGTTGTCTACAAAGTTTTAAACTTGGATTTATATAGTTTTTGTTAGAGAATAAACTAAATTTTAATTAAAAATTCTTAAAAATAAATAAATTATTTTAAGTGGCAAACAATTTAATTTTGAATTTGGTTGCTTATGATACGAACAGCACTGTATGTATGTTTGCATATCAATGCAGCGTTAAATTTGAATTGAGGCTAAATTCGTTGCGATTGGCCCCCGCTGAACTTTGGCGACATTGGTTGATTTTATTGTAGACTTTTTTTTAAATTTATGCTTTGCCGTTGATTCTAACAAATTTGCGATGGAAGTACAGAGCAATTGTGGTTTATATGGCACTTGTTGTTGTTGTTGTTGTTGTTCAATTGTCCAAAAGCAATACTTTATTGTTATTCACTTTTGATTTTTTTCTTCTATTGTTTTTCGCAAGCAGTTACAGCCAAAATATCCAGGGCGCCACATACATACATACATTTATTTTTGGTATGGAATGAAATTGTTTGATAAAATGTATTAAAACTTAAAACAAAAGCAACGATTTAGTATTAGAAGATTGTTTAGAATTTGTTTCAAGTACTTTAGACTAAAAGTGGTTCTACAATAAAAAAACTTGCACATTTTTTTTTTGTTTTTTTTTCAGCAACTGTGCTACTTTTGCTGCAAAAGGGAATCACAGTTACTATCACTTTGCTAGGTGTGAACATGCATATACATATACAAAAAGTTTAAGTTATTCTATGTTAAACAATAATGCATTTAAAATAGAAAGGGCCGAAAAAGGATCTTCTACCATTAACATACAAAAGTATACAATGTTGTGCGCTGAACAATGACCTGAATAAAGAATATTTTTTTTGTGTTTCTAAATACCAGAAAATTTTTAATTTAAAAAAAGCACCATTTACTCATACAAATCAATGCATCCGAGTATGTGGGTATGTGTAAAAATGGAATACGAATTTTATCGAAAGTCAAAATAAACTAGAATGGATTTCTGGTAGAAAAAAAAGGATCGTTGTAGTTAGCATTATTTGTGTGTACTAGTGTTTGAGTGGTGAACAAAAAATAAAAAGTATACTTGCCAGACTCTTTGACATACTTCATTAACCGGAAGAGTGGCAGAAAATGAGACTGGCGGAAAAAATGCTTTGTGCTTTTACGTATCATCGTTTCCCAAGCAAGACAAATAAGATGCTTCATGTTTTTAAATTTAGTTTATTCCCTTAAAAAATCATATGTTTTAAACTTCGTACAAAACTTAAAAAAAAAGTTTAAATTTTTTTTTTCATAATTAAAAATTTTCTAAACAGAATTTTTAGAAAAGTTTGGCCTATGCAATACAATTTAATTGAATAAAATGCAAATTAATTTTAAATTAAAAAAATAATTTTTAAATTTTAAATTGAAAAATTTTGATTTTAAATTGGTAATCATTGAGAACTAATGAAACTTTCCATATTAAATTCAAAAATATAAAATAATTTTTTATACGAATTAAACTGGTTGTGCTCAAAGTCAAGCACACTTAAAATTTTTTTTTAAAATTTTGTTAAAAATAATAATATGTATGTATGTACATATATATAACATATACATACATTTAATTTATTTTATTTTTACAAAAATTGTACGAAGTCATTTCTCTTTATATGACCGCCATTGCTTAAGCACATACATCGGTTTTTTTTTAAGAAGGGAATTGTTATTAACTGTGCACATAGGCTTTTATTGTTAGATTGTGATGCGAAACGAAAAATTTGGCATATTAAATATATTTTTATATTTGCCGCAATGTTTAATAAAAGGGATGTAGCAGAAAAAAAAATGACAAGTAGGCACCTACTTAATTTTTTTTTTTCGCAAGTACTGGTGTAGCAAAATTTAAACAAAATTTCTGGAGTAGACATTTTTTGCAGAAAGCTAAATACTATATTTCATGAAAAATAATATTTATGTTATGTCACTTTTTGTTTTATCATTTTCTTACTGATATAAATATAAAACTATGTGCAGTTAAAACTTACATTGATTAAAAATATTCAATTATATGATTATCCAATAATTTTTCAGCTCCAAATAGAGTATTGACACAATTTTTCTCCCCATACAGCCAATCACTTTGCAATTTATCACCTTATAAATGTATTTTATATTCTTTACAGCTTTCACACTTTCCAAACAAATTTCATAACATTGCAGATGAATAATAATTTCCACTTTCTTTTGTTTACAAAACGCTGGCGCTCACTGCGAAGGCGTTAAGCATAATATTCGCAGCGCAAATGTGTGACGAATTGGCAATGCGATAGCGGAATGGAGTAATCAGCGATAAATGGTCCGTAACTGTGTCGTTGGGCGAGTTGTCAGTTGACGATTGTCAAGCGACATGTACATACATATGTACATACATACATAAAACACTTTCACGAAATTACGAAATTTTATGAGCTTAATTTCACTGGCGTTTCGTAAAATTTTTAAATTACATTCCTTTTTTCTTATATCTCATCAAATTGCATATGAGCACGCGTTTAGCACACAAATTTCGTTTTCATCAATAAATACTTGTATGTATGTCAAAATTAAAAATTGCTCAACTTATTTTTATTACCGTTAACCGGTTAAGCAATAAATAAATAAATACACTTGAGACTTGTAAGAAATTGCAAGCGCTAAGTGCTGCGTAAAAATTCTGCTTCATACAACATTCAACACACTCACAAACGCTCTAGTAAACGGATACTATTTGAACTGGCACTTCAAAAAATTTACGTTAACAAAATGCGGCTAAGCGTTAAGTTCCGTTTTGTTAAAGACGCGCACACGCGATGCCTCGAACGCAACGAACGTTTAAATAATGAAATGAATTCTTGGCTCAAAGTGCCGTAGAACTGTCCTACTCAGCGATGACGACGACGACGACGACATCGTAGTCGTTGTTGGAGCTAACGACGAAGCTTCGTGGTCGGCAGCAGCATCGTCATCGCTATCGCTGCTAGCTTTCGTCGCTACGTTTTCCTCCGCTGACGTTTCATTTGCGACTTTTTCTTTGAGTGCTCTTGTTGCTGTTGTAGTTGTTGTCGCTTGTGCTAAGAACCCTAAAAACTATTAAGTAAATGCGGGAAAGGACGTACATACGAGTATAAACATATATCGTTAAAGAGCGCAGTTATAGGCCAAGTTTGGGGTGCTGAGCGACAGTGAAAACGTTGACGTCGAAGTCGGCAGCACTGCAAATTGCTAAGCGTATAAAGCAAAGTAAACGAAAGTCTGTTGTTGTATTTTAAAAAGCTGACTTAATATTGTTATACGGTGGAGCTACGTCGCACGGCGATCAATAAAGTGCAGCATTTGGTAACACAGAGCGAATAAAGAGAGAGAACACAGTTTGTAACAGACTACTGTTGTTATTAACAGTGAATGTTAGTAGAATGTTAGCGGCTCCAACTCACTCTGCATTAAACCAATATAACACATTTGCGGTATTCACAAGATGCCTTAACATGTTGTAGAACCATAAAATTTCAAATTTGTGTTATTTTTAATTTAATTTTCAGTTTCTCATTGAAGCGGCTGTTGAATTAAAAAAAAAGAACAAAACAAACACCTAATGTACATATGTAAGGGTCAAGAAGTCAGAAGTGATACATGATTTCTATTTTCGTGTTAGGTTTTATAATTGTAAGTATCAGTGTAAATAGTTAAGATTAAAGTTTCAATTGTGGTAGAAGCATGTAACACTGCATCAAACAATTCTTAGCCATTAGGCTCTGAAAGAGAGATTTTAAAATAACATTTGCTGTTTGATCAAGCACCGCAATGCCGTTTTCAGCTTGCACAGCTGCGACTGCATGGCACCGCTCTTTCTTTGCCAGAACTTGTTCGGTTTGTTATTGATTTTTGTTTTGCTAACACAGACCTTTGTCTGTTATTCGATCATTTTTATCTTTGTTCGAAGTTTGTTTGCCTTTGCTTGTGTGTTTTCGCAGCGGCAATGTGCTTTGCATTTCGATATTCCTATTATTTTGCACACAATGATCTTTGGATTTGTTTTGACTCTTATTTCTAAGCAAATACATGTACAAGCGTAGATTTATAATACCTATACAAACATGTGTTTTGGTCGCATTAAAGCAGCAGTTATTGATGCGTTTGCTGGCAGTAGTTGGTAGCTTGTTAGCAAACATATATGCATGCCGGTACCTACATATATTGGCTGCAAAAAAAAAAATATAAATGCAATACTTTGAAAAGTCTTAGCTATTTTCTTAGCTCATTTTATAGAAAATATTTTTAAAAATTTACCATTGTTTGAGTATGCAGGTTTGCAGACGTTTAAATTTTTGTATGGCAGTCTACGAAATTTTGTTAATATTTTCAATTTTGTTAGGTGTTGGTGCATGCTATTTTCTTCCATAAAAAGTATCCTCCAAGACTCTTTTACGATTATTTGAAGCAAAATTAAACTAATATATAATAATAATTTTGGCGCGTACACTATATAGCTCAGTATTTGGCCGAGCTTCTCCTAACATTTGTGGTGTGCGTCTTTATATTATACCACAAATGGAGGGACCTACAGTTTTGTGCCGACTCCGAATGGCAGATGTATTTTAATGAGAAGGTTTTTCATGGCAGAAATACCCTCGGAGGTTTGCCTTTGCCTGCCGAGGTGTGAGCGCTATTAGAAAAAACCGAGCCTCGAACTCACCGGCATATCGAGTTAGAGCACGCACCGCTACCAACTCGACCACAGCGACCACGCAATTGCCGCTGCTTGAAACTTCTTTTAATTTGTAATTTTTCTGCAATATTTTAGATTTCTTATTATATTTTGTACAAATCCTATATTGTTTTTTTAACCCGTATTTTATGAATAGAGCTAGACTTTTTTGAATATTTAATAAACAAAATACAAACCAATATAGCCATAGGCACCAATTTAGTGGCTCACACATACACGTTGTTGCTTTAATGCTTTTTCATTATAAGACATTTTCATGACTTTTGCTTTTCTCTTTTTTTTACCAAATCAAATTTGTATTTTGTTTTATTATTATTATGCTTAGTGCTTATGAGATTGCTTTGAATGGCGATGAGATGGCAATATTTTATTTTCTTAATTTCAACTATAAAATATATTTCTTGTTAAGCAATGTTGTCGCAATGTCCATTAAAAAGTTTCCCTGTCTCGTAAATATTTACTTTAAGTGTAGTGGATACAGTAAATTTCCTCAAAACCGCTAGTAATATAATATAATTTTATTTATTTACATAAATTAGTTCTTTTTTTCTACAAGAGTTCTTAACACTATTCTTTCAACTCAATTATTTAAGTTTTACAGATCATTAAATAGATACGCGCAAGCGTTTAAGGTTTCATCTAACCATGTCGGTTAACGAATTCTTAATTTTATGCATGTGAGAATTTATTCATTCGTGTGATTTGAGTTTCCTATTTTTTTTTTTTTTTTTTTTTATGTTTAAATCAGTTGATTCTATGAATTTGTAGAAGCGCGATAATCAGTGCGCTAATAGCAGTGTGTGTGTGTGTGTTTGTTTGTTTGTGTATTTAAAATAATTAACTACATTTTTATGGTGGCAAAGAGATTGTAATTCACTAAGTTGATATCTAAACTTACGGTTTTTTTTTTGTTAACTACAGCAGTTAGCCTGTATATAGATGGCGACGAGTTGACTAACAAAAGACTTAAGCTGCGAACTTGTTGGTTAACAAGCGAACACTATTGGGCTGCAAATAGATAAATGTTGATAAAATAATACGTTATTAAGCGATCATTAAAAATAGCGGTAATATTGAGATAATCAAAAAAAATCATTGCTGCCAAAAATATTCCCAGCGTTTAGTTTATAGTATTTATAAAATGAAAATATATTTATGTCTGTGCTGTAAAATTTATATTCTTTAAAAATTTCTCAACATAAATTAAACTAATTCGTCACGCCCACCATGTAATATGAATATATGTATGTAAGTATCTACTTATGTGGCACTACCTTTTAAAATACGTACAGTAGAAGCTCGCTAACGCGTTCTTATATTTGCAGACATCTAACTGGCAAAGTAATTGATGCGGATTTGGCAATATTTATTGTGTTTGTGTAGTTAAAATTAAATGTAAAAAAATCTTTACATATACTTTGGAAAATTAAAATTACCGGGATGAAGAAAAAGGTGAAGTTTATATATTTAAACATCAGCCGGCGTTCCAATACCTTTTAAAAATTTGATATTTGCTTAAATAAACTAAATTGTTGGATAAATGGTGTACTCAGAGGATCAATAGCGTCTCAAAAATACCGGTGCTATTATAAAATTAAAATTCCTCGCATTGACCAATATGTAGAAAGTTTGATGCGGATCAGACTAGCTCTTTTGCACTGTATGTAATATTTGAGAGATTTGTATTAAATTGGGTCGCGAAGAAAGCACACAAAAGCTAATTAATTTTCAAATTTCTTTTATTTAAAGGGCTTTTTACATTAAACGACTTTAGTAAATATTCTTAGGCTTATCAAGTTAACGCAAGTTCGCTGAACTTGCCGATATTAATCAACATCGAAAAACATCAATCAAGTTTTTTTGTTTTTATTAAGTTTGTAAATTTCATTTCGCCGCGCAACATAGCGCAACAATGGAAAAAAATGTAACCAAAATACATTAATTACACGCTAACGCAATGCATGCCACACGTGTGTACATATGTATATACACGTAAGTGTCTAAAAGTGGTATCTTTTGTGCTGAACTCCATATTTTACACTTTATCAGCTGAGCTAAAAGCTCTTGCTATTCTCGTTTTTTCTGTTTTTCTTTTATTTTGGTTGTTTCTTGAACCTTTTGTGCAGCCGATAACAAAGCAGTGCTTCACAAATAAAGACCCACACTGTTAGCTGCAATCAATCAACGACAAGGGAATGAGGGTCAAAACCAGCAGGAATGAAGAAGTGCAATGTGTGCGTTCCCCAAACAAAAAATTGAGATCAACAGCTGAAGTAAAAATTCCCTGAAAAATATGTGACAAAACGTATATGCCCTAAAATGGTTATGCGAGTAAATTTAAAATACCGCTACGCAGAATTTTCTCGTATTTGTCTGCATGCAGAACGTATAGCGCTTGCTTCCTCCCACTTAGAGTTCACTATGCATTTAATTATCCAATGCGCAGCGCATGCGCATTTGCATAAATGCCAATGGGGCAGGAAATTATTTACGTGCAAACGCACAAATTCTCTGTGGCACGTTGGATTTGGAGAAAGAAGAGCTTTACACTAAATAAAACATTTAAATGCTTACCTTTATTTTTTCAAAAATACCTATCGTTTGCCCCACAGCACAGGCAAAAGCACTTCAAAAGCCTTTGATACTTTGCGCCATTCATAACTACCTTAAAAGTTGGTTTTTTTTTTTTTTGTTAAGAGATAACACAATACGTTGAAGAATGAAAAACGACATGACATGCAGAGTGTTGACATTTTTATGCACATACTTATACTCCATTTCATTATTATAATGACACCAAATATAAACATTTACAGTTAATTTATTCAAGCTTTGTACATAATTTTAAAAATTCAATACACTTTCTTAACATGAATTGTTAACAATTTTTTCTGACGCTGTTGGACAATTTCCTTCATATTTGTATGGTAAGAAAGAAAAGAGTCTTAAACTTGTATTTTAATGGTGGTTCTTAAAGTTAGGTAGAATATTTCTACATCATATTTCATACATATATCTCAACCCCTTCTATATTCGATACTACTATAATCAAAGATTCCACATATATATATTGGACCCAATTGAAAGCCTATCGAAGAGTGCACACATTCCTCTTTCGTGACTTACATATTTTTAAATATATATTTTGTTGTTTTTGACCTGTTTAATTTCATTATTTTATTTTTAAATGAGCTAAATGCCGGTCTATAACTGGCCAAAAGGACTTCGCCACTTTGCTTGTCGTCATTTCCGCCCACCATTTGGTTAGTCGACAATAAGCCCATTTTTCCAAGAGCAGTTCACACGTCGACAGGGGAATCCGAATGCACTTTCTCCCGGAAGTGATTACCTTTGTTCTGCACTGCCGAGCCCAATCGTCGGTGGTGCAGTCACCTGCAATTACGCTGTATCCCGCGACCCAAATCAACCGAGTCCATCTGAGGCAACCGATAAAGAGGTCAGGCACTCTTCGTCTAGTTTGGAATATACCGCCAGCGATACCAGGGCTCTAATTGCGGCGGCTTGACTGTCGGAGCAGTTGAGGTCAATACAATATGTGTTGTAGTACTTCAATAAAGACGGTTAACTGCTTCCTTCATGTTGACTATTTTGGCTCTTGAAAGACGCTGCAGAAAGGTGGTAGCCTATATTTTATGTCAAGCGATAGTTATTCATAAAAGTCACCATTCAATTTTGATCCATTCGTAAACATGTTCACAGTGCCTTTGTACCAGAGACCATCCTCCCTCCACTCCTCTCTTGATGGAATGTGTGTGGTGAAGGATCTTCCTAGAGCGATCTTCGGCACGCCTCTGCTTCTCAAGATCTTTGAGTGCACATACGCCGAAGTTAGAGAGAACCCATTTTTTGCTAATGGCGGCTCTACAGCAGTATAATGTGACCAACGACTTCTTTACCATGATCTTCGTTATTCGACCTCCAGTTGAGTTACCACCAAGTACCTGACTCTGTCAAAAAGCACAAGAGGAGTGCCAGCACTCGATTGAAGCTGGGCATCTGGAACCCTATTTTTCCAAGTCAACAAGACCAACTCCATTTTGTTGGGATTTATAGCTAACCCACAGCTAGCGTAACAATTTATAACCAACTCAAGGTATTCTGCAACGTGCTCAGAAACTTTCCCCTAACTATAAGTGCCACGTCGTTGGTATAAGCTACCCCCTCCTTTTCCACTTCGCAAGAACCTCATTAAACAAAAAAAAATTCAGAGGTAGGGGGAAAGAGCGCCTGCTTGTGGTGTGCCCCTGCTCACTTTTTGCAGAGCCGATGCGCTTCCACACTCCACCACGACAGTTCTGTCGCAGAACCTTATGATAACTTAAAAAATTAAAATTCATTTTCTTTTAATTTAACACCTAATATTGAAGGTATTAAATATCAATTTTTTTTTAAATATTATAAAAATATCTGTTAAATGTATCACTAATTACTTTCATCAAGTTTCATATTTATGAGTCTGAATAAAAGCAATCGAGCTTTTAACTGTTGTGCGATAATCTTAACCAAATTTTTTATTTGATATCTTTGATCGTCGTATGTATATTACCAATTGAGGTGAGTGAAACCGAAAAAAGTCGTATACTTGTTTTATTAACGACCAACCTAATATGTTGCATCGAAAACTTCGCGGAAAAGCGTAAGTAAAAAAATTAATGAAGTTGAAATTATTCGAAAATATTTTAAAACCTTTTGACAAGAATGGGTATGCTACAAAATGCTCTGTACTTTAATTAATGCCTAATAATATAAATGGTGACGTTATAAATATGAAATGGGGTATATCCCCAAAATTGTACACACACGTACATATGTATGTATATTTATATCCGCATGCTTGCATTGTGTGGTCACATAAATGTGAAATTATGTATCTACATACAAGTCATTATAACTGTACTGTCTGCGACGTGCAACTGTTGCAAGCCAGCTGATTAATAATTCACTCTCTGAGTTTCTTTCTTTTAATACTTTTTTGTAGCGTTTTCATAGAATTGTTGAGATTAAAGCGCGCATGTGTGTGCGTGTGGCTCAAAATACGTGCGTGGGTTTGGTATTTAAGAAAGTATTTATTATTTAGGATTTGCATAATTGTGTAAAGAATTTTTTATGAGAATTGAATTACAACATTACCACTTTTGCAGAGGGAATCACATAATGTTACGTTATTATAATATTTGAGTAACTGAAACTTTATGCTGTCATATGTAGAAGAAATAGCAGGAAATAATTTCCAAAATGCAATACAATTTATTAAATATATCTTTCTAAATAAAAAAAAAGTATTTTGAAATAGGTACCACTTTGTAAAGAAACTTTCAGAACTTATTTTTTATACGTAAATGTGTTTGCTGTGAAAAAAAGCGGATCAAGTCTACACCTTTTCCAACAGTATTTCAGAAAAACTGAAATGTTTTACTTTTGTCTTTTCTGAAATACATTTGCGTTTTTCTGAAATACATTTGTGTTTTTCTGAAATACTGTTGGAAAAGATGTAGTAAGATGTGAAAAGCGGTATTGAAAGGAATTAAAAAGGCTTATAAAATCAGAACAACTTTTCTAGCTTAGCGATTAGGAACAAATAGACATTATTTAATTTTTATTATATATATTTTTTCTTTTTTATATGCATTAAGACCACTTCTAGGGCTAAGCATAACTTTGTTGTTGGTCAAGAGTGATTTGTAATATGTATATAGACTGAAAAATATAAATAAATAAAAATATTAATTTCGACCGGGTTTCGGCTATAATTAATTTGTTGCAGAGTGCTAGTATTCAACGTATGTAGTCAATTAAGAAAATGCGATGTTTTCGATAAGGGCAACTTGGTCATACCATACAAATGAAATTATCATACGGTTTACATTAGGGTTGTAAATTTTAGGAATTTTATTGATCCCGGGATTTTCGAGGTCTGAAAATAAAATCCCTCGACAATTCCGGCATCCCGAATTTCTGGAAGTTTTGATTTGAAATTTTTAATTTGTCGAAAAAAATGTAACTACAGATCGTCCTAAAATTCAAAATAACATTAATACGAGTATAACAAAGAAGAACCGATTGTTGTAATTGGTATTTTCAATCCCGAAAAAAGTAAACGTAAAACAACATGCAAAGTAATTTATTCTTCAAGTACAAAAATTCGAGTACATATTTGGCACATCAGCGAATGCATATACATACATACAGTAAAAATATTTCTAACCACTGTTTGAGACTAATATTAAAAATAAACATATTACCATTTAGTAAAAAAAAGAAATACATCAAGTACAAATTAAATTCATCACCCATTCGATTTGGAACGAGGCATAAGCCGTGTAATTTGTCGTATTGTGTTATCGTAATACAACCGTTGTAAACTTGTTGTTTTTGTTTCACATGTTAAATTTTCTTATTTCAATACAACTCTGAAAGGTAAGTGTGTGTTTTATTTGATCAGCTCTTTCTGCTTTTCATCATTTGAGGTTCATTTTTGTTTGAAAAAATGTAAATTAAAGTTAAATGGAAATGTGCGTATATATGTACATATTTTTAAGAAAACGACCTCTCAAATTAGTTAAGCGGTTTATTGCTGATTAATTTCTTGAATACCACATACAATAGTATCCATACGTTCCACTGTTATTTTAATAGCGGACTATAGAAACACAACAAATAACAGGGATTGTGAACTCTCTAAAGACTTTGTTTTGCCCTTGAAACGGAAATTTTTGATGACACCAAATTAAAAAAATAAATTTCTATTAAATTGAGTGTTTTCAGCAATTCTGGGATTTGAGTAAACTTATCCCGGGATATTCGGGAGTTAAAAAAAGCCGGGATCCCGGGATTGACATACCTAGTGTATACATAGCGAGAATATGTAAAGCTTTTACTATTCATTTTTCGTTTATTTAATTTCTAGTATTGCCTCATGAAAATCAATTTAATATTTTATCGAAATTAAAAATTATCTTGAGAACGCCGTTCAAAAGACCATTAAATTTTACAAATTAATCTAAATTTTGTATAATTATTTTCTGATAAATTTTTGAAATTATTCCATACAACATACGTTATTTTTCTATGAAAGACATTACGAAAAGGCGTCAGTATCCTTTAACCGACGCAGTTCAAAAGACCATTAAATTTTACAAATTAATCTAAATTTTGTATAATTATTTTCTGATACATTTTTGAAATTATTCCATACAACATACTTTATTTTTCTATGAAAGAAATTACGAAAAGGCGTCAGTATCCTTTAACCACTTGCAATTTGCTCGTTATTTGACTAAAATTGAACAAACTACAAAACTGCATACCTCAAAAAATTCTGTATATTTTTTAAGTTGAAACATGTCAACGTCTTTTAAAAAACTTGTCTTTTTTTATGAATATGTTAACCCTTACTTCTTTTTTTTTTACTCCTCTCCTTCTAATTCCTCAGATGTCTTCGGCATTTTTAAGATAACAAAGAAAAATCAATATCCTGTCAATAAACAACCAAACACACATACATGCACACATTACTACAACAAAATTTATTACTCATATTTATGGGAATAGCGGCAGGCTAACACATCTGTCTTTCTTGTGTGGCAGTGCGTGCAACTCATTCTAATTTTTATACACCTGAAGTGCTGCGCATAAAATCGATGTGGCATTTCTTTTTTGTTTTTTTTTGGTTGATTTTTGATTTTGAACTCTTCGATTGGTCGACAAGTGGAAGTCAGCGTAATGCAACAGGCAACATTTTAATGCGATTTTATTTAACTGGTAGGAGTATGAAAAATATGCTTGCGCGTCCTCAAGTTTCCTTTGTATTATCAGCTTTTATTACTTACCGATGCGTGTTGTGCATTCAAAAGGTTTCTGTTGCACAACCGCAATTTCCGTCACAATTTTTTTTCCAATATTTTCTTTTACATTGATTTCAGGTTATTTTTTTGTTTTTATGCTATTAGTATGCTCCTTCATTGAACACTTAATCAATGTATGAAATCTGCATTCGATATTCGTCTGACAGCGAAACTAAATAACAAAAATAATAAGAATAAAAGAAAATAACAAAAAAAAAAAAGAATATGCATATATTTATATATTCTAGAAGCCACAAAAAGTTGCATAAAACCAAGAATTCGGGGTGTTGCCCATTTAACGCTTATTTCACGTGCTTATGGCCTACACTTTCAGTGCACTTTTCTATACGAGTATTTCATATTTTCATAATTCTACTCACTCAAGTTTTTATCGTTTTATTGACTAAAATGGTAACTTCGAAACACGGCATTCGAAAAGAACTTTTTTTTTTTGTTTTTTTTTGGTTAACATTGTCCGCAAAGAGTGATCCTCCTCTGTCTAACTATCTGACAATCTTAGCCAGCTGCCAATCTGCTTTGCTGCAAGTCTTAAATTAAAAAGCAACACTCGCTCAATGAAATGAGTGATCCTTCAACATATTGATATATGGCTTGAATGTATGTAGCATAAATCCGCCTACTTGAGTGTTCAAAAAAAAAAAACACCACCAACAATAAACACAAACTTCTGCCATGGGTTCATACCATATTTCAAGTGTGCGCAAAGTTGATGCTCATAAAGTTTTTAATACATCGCTTTGAAGTCGGTATATTTTGATTTATTTTCTTTTTGTTGAGATTTTGATATTCACAGCGCAGCAAAAGTTGTGTGTGCATATTTTTTTTTTTTGTAGGAGTTTTGAACTTCTGGAGGGTTGACAAGCGCGTGTATCAGTCTGCGCATATTTTGTTGAATTTTTGTTTTTATTTTTTCTTGTTGCTTGGCTTCTTCTTTACTCCCTTTCATTTAAATGTTGGACGCTTGAGTTTGATCATAAATCTCGTTGACAGCAGAAGGTTAAGGATGTGTAAGGTATAACTCCATTTCATTAATGTTTTCAACTCGTCTTTTTTTTCAAATAGAGCGGCACTTTTTACGGAAATATAAAACTCTAGTTTTCGCTCGCAGGCTTTGGTACTAATGGATATATTTTTGGCAAGGTAACACGAAATCTATTAAACTATTTATCTACATATTTAAGGCTAAAATTAATTTTTCATTAGAAATGTTTGTTTTGTATTTGGATGTTATTATTTTTTATTTTATTTATGTTTAAATTTATTTAACAAAATTCCAGCTCATTGAGCGGGGGGAATGGGATCAGGAAAGAGATGGATCACTATTTTTTTGAAATTCCCATGGCAATGTACAGCCGTAAAAAATATATTGGCAAATGAAAAAATAAGAAAGTTGACGTCGTCGAGGTGAAGTTAGGTGAAGTGAGGTGAAGCCAGGTGAGGTGAGGTGTGTTGAGGTGTGGAGAAGGGAGGTGAAGTAAGGCGAATGAAGGTGAAATGAGGGAAGATGAAGTGAGGGAAGGTGAAGTGAAATGAAGTGAGTTTTGTCAGGTCAGCTGCGGTAATGTGAGGTGAGGTGAAATGTGTTGTGGTGAAAAGGAAGTGATGGTAGGATTGATGAAATGAGCTGAATAGACTTGACGTATGTTGCGAAAAGACGTTTTGAGTTTAGTTCGGGTAAGTACAGTCATGGTGGGTGTGAGCGTGAGTGTGGTGAGTTTTGCTGTGGTGAGTTAAGTAATGATGAGCAGAAGGAGAATTTGTTCAGTCACCAAAAATTTTAGTCGTCACCTTTTCCGACCGCACCTTTTCCGTTTAATACTCGCTGTTACGTTTTCAATTAACTACCGTCGTTTAAGAATTTCTCTTTCAAAAAATGCTCTGATCTTCAACATTGATTTATATTTCGCATATATCTAACATGTTACTTGCATCTTAAATTCGAATATGAGTTGAAATTTTATGAAAGTGGAACACTCTTGTAGATATCAAAAAAATAATCTCTGGATGAAATTAACCAATTAAAATTAAATTTTCTTTAAAACAGAAATAATTAAAAGTATAATTGAATTGAATTAAAACCCCTTTTAAAGAGCAGCCGGTCTAGAAACTGGCGCAGCTATTGTTTTTTTTTTTTTTTTTAATATTTAAAAAAACTTTAGTTTCACTCTTATTTACGCCTTCAAAGGCATCTTTTACTAAGGATTTTTCATTTTGGTGTCACAGGGAACGTTCTTTATGGAGAAAAACACCCTATTGTCGTTTGAAATTAAATTAGAAATGCAAGGGTAGTTATATCTCAAAAATGGCTTGAAGTTTATAAAAGCTCGCATTCTGCACGAAAACTCTACATGAAAAATGATGGTCAACTGAACCTAAACAGAATAAATGTAAGCTAGTTAGTGATATACGAGTTGAAGACATTGCATCTCTGTTTCTCAGCAGACCATGTAAATATTATTAAATGAGCATTTATTGCTTCAATTTCTTTCTTGAACTGCAGTGGCCACATTAAGAATTTGGTACGCTTTCGACTTTTAAATAACCAGCAAGTATTGATGAAATTTAAAAAAAGGTGTGTCATACGCTATTTTTAGTCGTTTAAGTTAACCCATGTCGCATTACTCGCTCATCATATATTTTAAGCGGACGCTACAAACAATTTGGTATTTTCCATTAAAAGTTTTGCGTAATCGACTAGCGGTTCATTTATTAAGACTTTTATTCTTATCAGGTATTTTACCATACAGATAAACGAAAAAAAAAATTTACAAAAAATTAATCAGAAATTTTACGCACCATACTAACCGCAGAAAAGAAAATAAAAATGAAATAAATGAAGCAAAAAAAATATTGGCAAACGCTCTCAATAAGTATTACCAAATCGCAGGTGTGAAAATCGTAAGACAAAGAAATTCATTACCCAAATCGGTGTGGCTATCTTCTTTACTTCTTTATTTATTTGCTTGCAATGTTGTATCATCGGCAGTACCGTTATGAATATTGTATATCAGTAAACTCTGCTTTGTTATTTACCTTTATAAGAGTATGAGTAAAGCAGACAACATGAAAATTCTTAAGAAAATCATTTGCAGCATTGAGCAATTAAAAAATAAAGCCGCTTTTGATGAGTCTTAGAAAAACCACTGACTCATCGCGGGATATTACATCTGTTGGTTAGTTGTTGTAATAAAGTTATTTAAAAAATATATATTCATGAACTAATGTAGATGCAGTTAAATATGTATAAAATGCAATTGTGTATACATGTTATTCTATAAACATTTTAAGGAATGGCTATTTCGTGTATATATACCATATATGTACATATGTATATACCGATAGCTACCATTACTCTCAAATAAATCAATTTCGATTTTGTGTTTGTGCTTTGTCTGTCAGTGTGACCTACTTATTTGGAAGTAAATAATAGAAAATGTTACACATCGCTTTTTGACATAAATATCAACAAAGGTACTCGAGTAATTAATTACGAATTCGTCTACTTGTTGTGTTTTTCTCTTATTTGCCTTCTATTTTATTTGAAGTGACAAGAAGCGAAGCTAAATTTTTAAGTTCAGAGTACACTGTAGTTATTTACTGAAGCAAATACAGATCGCTTCATAGGCTGTAAAATTTACTTCGCCGCTTTTCAGCGAGCAATAACGAAGATAAGATGAAGTTTCGGAACCCAAAGTTGCCCGCAAAAAATTAGTGTTACGTATAATTGAGGACGAGTAGGCGTGGAAGGCAAGGTATTTCAACTTTTTAGTGATTAAAGTTAGAGGCTGCACTGCATTTACAAATTATAGAATAACCACATATTCATAGATTTAAAAATAAGAAACAATTTTAATTAAAAACACTAACAATTTTTTTTCTAAACTTTATACAAAATATGATGATTTAACAAAATTTCGACCTTTTTAAAATTAAAAAAATTTTTTTTTTTTTTAATTATTTAAAAATTTGTTTTATATTTTTCTAGTATGCAGTTAGGTAGCTCATAAAATTCTAGTACATAAAAGTATAAGTTTCAAGTATTATGCTGCAAACAATGTTTGATTTTTGAAAATTTTTTTGGAAAAAAATAATTTAAATAATTATAACTTCTACCATTAAAGACTGTTGTTGTTTTTTCACAAAATCTTCCATAAACACTAACCTTGAGCTCAATATAAATTGTAAATAATTAAATAAATAGAAGAAATATAAAATGTCCAAATTTTTTAAATGTCCACAAAATTTATTTTAAATAAAGATTTTTGAATGCTTTTTATATTCAATAAAATTGTATCATTCGGAAACATGTAACTTAGGTAACTTTAGAATCAAAGAATCTTTAAGTTTCAAAAATTACGTTACGGCTACGATTGTTTGTACATGTTTTCGATTTAATAGGTAGCTCTTAAGTTCCTTAAGTTAAATATACGTATTGACTTATTAGACTATAAAGCTAAAAAATTAATTTCTTTTTATTGTCAAAAAAATTAAAATCAAAAATTATTTGGCTTGTTCAACAAGATTTTCAGTAAATACTAGCAACGTTAGCGTTAACCAAAATTGAAGTTATTGAACAGAAAGTAAGGAAAAACTTGTTTGTAAATATCTTGTATACTATTATGCAAATCAGAACAAATTTTTTCCATTAAAAAATATTTTTCTTATGCACAAAGAGCGCTTAAACATCGCACAACATCGTGAATTTTTGTACGAATTTTATTGTTGTTAATTAAAAAAATTTCTATAAAAAGTTCACACATGTTTAAAAAAATTTGTTTATTTATTTATATATTTAATTTTTTTGTATTTAACAATTCACGTGTTTTTTTGACATCTCCAAGTTTCTGCTGTAAAATTTTTAGTTGCCAAATTGGTAGAACTTTCATACGAAACTCTAACAATTTTTAGTGCCAGTAAAAGATTTTCCAGTAAAAGAATTTAAAAAATTCCAAGAAAAGCTAGTAGAAGTTTTCCAAAATTTTTTGATTGCTGAAAGAAAGCAAAAATCATTTGTACTGCCGTTCGATTTCGAGTAATTTGTTTGCAATCGATATTATTCGATGATATTCCCGTCCTCATTATGGTTTCAGCATATTTTTATGTTCTGTGGTTCTGTTATAGTCAGAATTTACTTTTTATTTTCCGAGAAGTTGTAAGTTATAGTAGAAAACAAAAAAAAATATTTATGTGAATTGGAATTTTTTTTAATCGAAATGCTGAACATACCTGCATATATATAGACATACATTTCATATAAATCATATACATTTGAAAACTCAAAGTTTTGTTGTTCTCTTTTTGTTCTGTGTTTCTTTGTTCTCCGCAGTCCAACAAAACACTTAAAAATAAATTTTAAGCAAAACAAGTGATATGATTTCACAAATAAGAATAAAGAGACACATTTTTTTTAAGATTCAAAATTCATATTACTCATTATCATATGAGGATAGTTTACTCATTTTCTCTAGGCCTGGGATGCCTTGGATTACTTCGGCTCCTTCGGTGACTGCTGAGTGTGGAAAGCGCTAGATAGCATAACAGAGTGTTCCCAGCAATGATGTTCTGGCCACCAAACCAACTGCTCCATCAACATGAGAAGGACCCCACAGATCCGTTTGATACCAAACGATTTTGTGAAGTAGTTAATTTTCTTTGCTAGCATACTCATTTTCCAGTTTATCAATAATAATCAGAGCAAAAATTAACAATAGAGAATCAAAAGTGAACTGATACACCAGAAAGTAAAAACGAAATCAAAACAATTAGAAACAACTTCTGCAACCTTTAACTGCCAAAAAATGGGATCAGCAAATGTTAATCATTTCAGTACCATTTAAAATATACATACGTAGATATGCTCATACCTATGCCTTTTTTGAGGTATGTATGTACATATATGCCCCAGTGCCATGCTCCAGCAGTGGGTCGAAAAAGCCAACACGGACTGCTGAAATCGTAAAACCGAACAAAAAAATTGCATCTCTTCAAATTGATTTGCTGTTGAGTCTATTAAGTGGTTTTTTTCTGCTTTCATTTATTTTTTTTTCTTCTGTTGTTTTTGGGCGCATGCACATCTTCGTGTGTTCCCATTCGATTGTTTTGTGGAGCGATCGCTGCGGATGGCGCTCTTTTAACAATAAAATCGTGGAAACGTGATATAAGTTTTAAGCGACACCAAAATTTAAGCATACATACGTACTACAAGCAAACAAAGCGCGGCAAACAAACTTAAAGATTAAAACCAAAAACCTTTTAAGAAGTAGTCGAATTTGGTTTTTATTTCGCTTTTTTGGTGCTTCGCTGTTTGAAATGCTACCGCCGCAAGCGATGAAATTAAAAAAAAAAACACGCTTTATGATTTACACATATGGCAAATGATTCTTTGACTGAATTGTTTTTGCAGAGATTTTATGTGCACTTTAAAAGGCATCTTTAAAATGGCGAGTAGCTGCACCCATTTGTGGCACATCCGAAGAAGAGTTTCACTCAAATAAAATTTGTGGTTACAAACTCGTAAGAAGATCTGTTTGTATGCAACTTAAAGTAAGGGCGGCGCATTTGCAAAGGTTTTTTTTAATAGCTGGAAAAAAATCAAATTAATTAAATAGAATTAAGAAAATTGGAATTTTCGGAAATATGTATGTTCTACATTTTCTCTACATACTGTTTACTTATCTTATTAAAAAAAAATATATTTCTGGGGCGGTTTTTGAAAATTTGGCGATTTTTAAATTTTTGGTACGCACTTCCGGCCTTCAAATCATCTATTTGCTGAGTTTTCAGGAGACATTCTTGTCTGTCCACATCTCATTCTTCTTTCAGCAAAGACGTCCTTTACTACGAATTTCTCTGCAGCAACGTTGCGCCGATCCTCGTAACATGAAAATGGTTTTTGAAAATATTCGTAAAATTCAAATTCAAAACAGTAATTTTCTTTCGAAATACTGTCGAATTTTTAATAATTTTAATGCATCAGCGATTTTTCGTTAATTATGAATAATGTTTTTATAAGCGTATAACACAACAGTATAACAGTATAACAAAATAGTATAACAGTATAAAAAATAAAACTTTATACACTAGGGTGGGTCGATTTAGCAATCGATATTGTGCCATGGATTTTTCGATAGCTTTTGGCATGAGGAAAAAAAAGTTCCACTACGACATATCCAAAAAATCATTTTCGTGGCGCATGGCTGTAGATAAAAAAGTGTATAGCAATATAATGCATAGTAATAGTATTTTTTCTTACTACATTGAATAATTGATACTAACAAAGTGAACGGTGAAGCGCTAAAGCTAATCATTTGACCATCGATAATATTGTATGCCAATCAAGCAAGCAATGTTCTAATAGCTTATTGCGACTTCTCATATCAAATTACTACAGAACAATAACAATAAAATGCAATCAGTATGCTTATGTACCTTTGCATTTACTGTCAATGCAAGGTTGGCAAACAAAAGACTTTGGTAGCGAACCTGCAATGATAAGCAAACGTACGCCATTGTAAAGATATATATGCACAAATATGTGACGAACATTGAAAAGGTAGCAGCAAAAGCAAAGTGGTGGCTGCTGCTTCTGCTATTGCTACAGGCACAAATTGTGAATGTGGATAACAGTTGGAAGTGCAGAAGTAGCAAACAAAGAAGCAAAGCACACTTTAAACTATGATTACAGTCCAAGAAAAGAGATGAGCAGACGAAATATAAATACGCCAGCTAACGGCTATCAGTGAGCAAAAGACAGAAAAATACTGATTACACTCGGCACAATGCGAGCGAATGAACAGTCAACGAAAACGAAAATCATAGAAAGCGAAATCTAAATTTAAATCTTCATTTAAATCTCAAGACGGCCGTGAATATCAGATGTACTTGTATTTGAATGCTGAACAGAAGATGAAAACCAACGCCAGCAGCAAAGTAGAATGCAAATGAGCAGAAGCGAACGTCAGCGATCGATGCCAACAATAGCCAACAGCCCTGGGCGGCCGTGTCGTGAACAGGCAGCCCGGAAAGTGAAACGATTACTACTTTTTTTTTTGTTTCCAAGCCGCTGGGGACTGACTACTGGCCATTGGAGCAGCCAGCCAGCCAGCCAGCTATTAAGGCGTACATTCTCCTAAATAACCTAAAGCTAGCAAATGCCACATTCGCTGGCAACTCTCTCAGCTTTGTTTGGGTGACCATTATTGTCTGCGGTAATTGTATCGAATAATTGCTGCCGTTTCGACAGCAGCTGCAGCGACAGTCGGTGTGCAATGCCCTGCAATTGTTCTAGCAAAGCTCACAAGTAAGTAGTGAGTAAAAAAAAATTTTTTTTTAAACAAAGAAAATGAGGTGTATGTGAACGTTGTAGTAATAGCTTACGAATGAGTATAAGTATCCTTATTTCTGTGCAGAATGCACTCATTTGCCCGCAGGGTGGCATCATTGTTTAGCATTTGGTTTGTTGAGCGTCTGCAAGAATAAAAGGATGAGGCTGCCGTTGTGGCAACAATGAAATTGCGCTTGAAGGTCGCATGCAATGCCATTACGCTTGACATTGTTCGTTGGCAGTGAGATGAAGAGAACATATGCGTTTAGCTGTAAATGTATTAATTTTATATACTCATATATATGTATATACATATGTGTTTGTAAATGATTAGTCTTGAATACATTTTTTTTTTTCAGTTTCGTGAAGTGTTTGCTACTACTTAGTCTGGCATTCACTCAGCTTTATACTTTATACAATTGCTGTTAAATTGTAGCTTACAAGATCCTAGGCACGACATTTGGTTCACAGGTGTGACCCCCTGTGTGCTGCTTAATAGTTTGTTAATAATAAGAGGAATATTAAAAGACAATGGCAGAGAACCAAAATAACTGGAATTAAAAGGCGCCCATTCACTGATTTCAAGCAACATTTTGCAGTTGGACAAATATTTGCTGCTTCGCTTGCAGGAAATTGTAGTACGAGAAACTGCCTATTTTATTTTAAACATAAATTAAACGGTAATCGATAAACGAGTATGTCTCTAAACCTAAAAAGTAATTACTTTTTTGCAAATAGCTTTGCACGAGCTTTCTTACTATGTTTGATGTCTATGAAATGAGATCCTTTCGAATTAAATGCAAAGAAAATTATTGAAGACAAGCTCCTGGCTAAAGAAAAATTTATTTAAAAAAGAGTGTTAACTCTTAGATTTAGGTGTTTTTCTTTATTAAAAGTCATTAAAACTACTTCTTTTGGATTTTTTTTTAAGCACTTTGGTTGAAAGTGTCAATAGTTAACAACCAACTCAAATTTTTTAAAAGTAATGAAATTGCATAGCCTTCCCTTTTTTTTAAGTGTTTTGTTCTTGTAGCTAGGCGCACTAACTTTAAAATTTGGGAATTTATTTAATAGCCAAAATTATATAGAGTAAAATTAAAGCCATAAATAAGCGGTTTTATTTGGTTTTTTTCGTGATGTTTAAATTAAGCTTAAAAAACATTAGACTCTAGTGGAAAAATTTATAGAAATAAAGCTGAAAGTTAACGTTTATCTGATACCAAAATAATACTCAACATTTGCTTTGAAAGAAATCTGTGGGTTTAAAGGCTGGCATTTAAAATAAAACAAACTACTTGCAAAATTCAATATATCATAAAAACAGACATGAATGCAATAAAAAAGCATTGATGCAAAAGTGGTGACAAATTCCGTAAGTAATATTCAAATGTTTTTTTTAAATTGTTCAAACTCTCAGCTCGCTTTCGCTATTGTTTATAATAACAAAAACAAAAAAAAAATTAATAGAAATAAACTCACTTAACATGCAACTGTTGCCTCCTCTCATTCAATGAAAATTCAATTATTAGTGTAGACGTTGGACAACACATCGAATGCAGCTGGCTGCATGACTTTGAAAGCAAAAGATAAGCGCAATAGAGTAGCGAATAAAGAGCACACACACAGCTATGAGTATTAAAGAAGAGTGAAATTTTATTATGTGGCGAATGAAATGGCTTTTATTTAAAGCAGCCCGCTAGGTCTGCTCATTGCAATTTGCCTTCTGCGTCACATTCGCCGCGGTCAGCCCAGCGAAATTGATTTTCATTGAAATCAAAATTTTTTCATTCGTACGACTATATTTTCCATTTTCATTCTTAGTTAACCCACACTCGGCAGTAGTCAATTATTATCAATTAAAAGACTTGGAAATATTTTTTTTAATGAAAAGCCTAGCGCCAAGACTTTTTGATAAATATTGATTATTAGTTTTTCTTTATTTAGTTTTTTTTAAGAATAAATTAAATATTAAATATTGTTTTTTCTAAAGCAAAACCTGTACTCATCTGAGTTAAAAATTTTGGAAAAAATTCCAACTGTCTGCAATACGCTAATTTCAAAAATATCACCTAAAATACAAAGTAGTAATCTCCAATAATTGCCGTGAACTATGTTTTGGTAGAACTGTAATATTTAAGGCCGCTTTTTCATAAATTTTGAAATTGTCTACATATGTCTGACATAGGCCAAAACCAAATAAAGGACGAGTTATATGAATATTATTTTATGTTCATCTTTCTGCTGAGCTGCCTTCTAACGAAATGAATTTAGTAATGTTTCAATATTTTGACTGTGAGTTAATGAAACCAAAAACTAACAAGTTTGTGCAACGCTTTTGGTCTACTATTTTAATTTCATAAATCATTTGTCCCTATGCGAATAGTGCATTGCTGTGAGCAAGCGGTTTGTTCTAGACAAATATATATATTCGATTTTTTTTAAATTAAAGTTGCATTTGAATTGAATACAACGTAATTAAAATTGGTTTACCAACCAGATGACAATACTCTTAAAAATATTTAGAAATTGAAGTCTTCTTAAATCACTTTCGTAATGCACATTTCCATTATCTAATTAATTAGATTGAACACGTCGTTGTAATAATTTTTTAAACTTATTTCGGTAATTCAGAAGGTGTCGTAAAATGTCGCAAAGTTGTAGGGTCATACAAATTCTCGGTAGTTAAAAATTAATTTTTTTTTTGTTTTTGTTGCATTGTAATAAAACGCAACTTGGAATTTTTCAAATTTTATGACTTTACAACAATACGACCATTTACGACACCTTGTGAGCCACCAAATTAAGTTATTTGAATTTTGCTTTTTAAAACTTAAAAAATGTTTGAAATGTGCATGCTTAAAGCTCTTGTGAACTTCTTTATTTGGCTCGCAACTCTAACATATCAAACCTTTTTCGGAATTCGAAAATTTGAAATCGACTACTTTTTGAATATTTTTTTTTTATGATTTAAAATTAAAAATTTAAATTCGGACACTCGTATTTTTTTTTAAATGCATAGCTGCTGCTTGTTTCATATTTTTCACATAAAATAAAATTTTTTTTCCTCAGATATAAAAAAGAAATACATATACAAAATAAAAATTGCTTACAACGATTTTTTTCGAATCCCACTCCTTCAAAAGCAAGATCGATTAAAAAATCATTGTGAGGAGCGTACCGTGGCCCATTTCGCTAGGGGCTTTTAAAATAAAATCTGCGTACAAAGAACATATCGTTCCATGGCATATTAATAACACACGATTTACTTAAAGTCGTGAATATCAAATCTCAATTGTAATGGCAGGGCACACTAAATAAAAATTGCATCAGTAGAACAGCTGCTTTGATGATTATTTCTTATTTCTTATTTATTTGTCCTTTAATAAAATAAAATTTTCTTCACAATTCAAAGCAATTGATAAAGCATTTTTGACATTGCAAAGGTCAAAGAGCAAAGCCAAATAAAAGTTAAATGTGCCTTTGGGAATCGCTATAATGCAATTAAATGTTTAAATATAATTGCATAGAAAATTTGCTTGAGGTGTGTAACACTTTTAATCCATTTGTGACTTTCGTTGGAAAATTGTTGAAAATATCTATGTAGAATGGTTTTAAAATTGTTATTTTTGAGGACGTTAATGGGCTTAAATATTTTAATTGTTTTCTAATATGGGTTTAAAGCTTTAATTTTAAATAGAAACCAACTCCCGAGCAAACTAGCAGTTGTTGCTGTGGAATATATTTTTTTGGTGAAAAGAAGAATGAGAATGTTTAGAGTTTAAAATTAAACTACAATTCTAAATCATCCAAAGAGAACTACTAACAGTAACTTAATTTGATGAAAGGATGTGCATAAGAAATGAGATAAAATTTAACTAAAAAAAAGAGAAAAAAAAAACCGTCGATATAACAGCAAACATTGCAACTCTAACTGTTACAGTTTCCTTGCCAAGTAAACGCTAGCCTTTGAAAATAACTTTCAAGCAATTGAATTTCGATTTTGGCAAGCTTAGGTTAGTTGGCTTTGCCTGCAATGGACAGCAAATATCAAATAAATAAAACCAATTCATTTTTATACGAGTATACTTAGGTATTCAATGCCACTGTACGTGCTTTTCTACAAAATTTTTATTTTATCATTTTGTATTTTACAAAATTTTACTTATATTAACTAATGTTATGACTTCATATTTTTCTTCCGTTCGCCAACTTTGACTCACTTAAGCGAGTTAAGCATTAAATTTCTTTCACGTTTGCTTTCATGCAACTTGCTATGCATTGAGTGCTCCAAATGTTTTTTGCATGCATTTGTTTTTTGGAATATTTTGCAATAAAAAAGAAAACTTCTAGCATGGACAACAGCTAATCGAATAGTGAAAATGGGAGCAATAACTTTAGGGATTGGCTGTGTTGATTTGAGTACCGAGTGCTGAGGAAAAATTGAAAAGTAACAAAAGTAAGAATGTATTGAATGTATTGAATATTGAATGAAACTGAAAGGAGCATAGCGATTGGTTGTAGCGGTAATAGCGCTCCTTGGTTGCATGGCACAACGAGTGAGTGGAAGTGGAGTGTGGTGGAAAAAACAAAAAAAAAAGAAATAGAGCATATCCTGATAACTCCGTCTCTCTGCTCGTCCCTTACTCTTACTGTGTACTCGATGTCGGTAAAAAATTGCTTCTAATGATTTTTCGTTCAGCGCACCTTCCAACCAAATTGCAAGTTTGTATAGAGTCGGTGCATGTGCTGAATTCATAAGCGTCTACACTGCTGCTCGATATCTAATCTCTTAAACGTTTTATTAAATTACGTTAGATTTAAAGTTAGTTTTTGTTTTACTGCTGCTGCTGCTCCTGCTACTGATACTCCAGCGCGCCCCGTTGTGGCACCGTCTGCATGTTGCAACATTAAAGTCAAATCAAAGTTGTTGCATCATTGTTTGTTGAACTCGATTTTAGCAAAATCTTTTGTTTGTTTTCAGTTTAACGATTGTTGCACTAAAAGTATGCAATGTGTTTGCTTTTATTTTTGTTACATTGATTGCAATTGTTGTAACTGCAAAGCTTGTTGTTGGCATCATTTTGTTGTTTCTTCAACTGAAAAGTTGAAAAAGAAGTCGGTTGTTGGCTATTGCTGTTGTTTGTTCGAGTGGCTTTCAGTATTTTTTATTATTGCTGTCATTAATGTTTGCAACTTTTTTTTTGTTACTTTGGCTGCTGCTGCCGCTTCACTTTTGCTAGTTTTGCTGGCTGTGGATGCTGTTGCTGCGATTGCTGCTGCTGCTATTTGTGCCATCGAGCGGGACCTTGCTGACTGGCCAACAGGCTAAACACTAATAGTATGTATGTGCAATGTCTTCGTACTGGCTTTCGCTTTGGTCGCTTTGGTCGCTTCGGTGACTTTGGTGTTTGGTGGTGAGTCTCTGCCCTTTCGATGTCAAGTTCAAGGCCAATTCATTGTAGCCCATAGTATGGCAATGTGGCTGTTCAAACGTGCATTGATACAATGCATCCGAAAAGGCGGTAAGTTAAGCAGGGGGACGGCCATGTACGTGTATAATGGTTAGATATGGGCACGTCGCTTGTCTTAAAAATGAAAGTTGCCAGCCGCTTGCCATAACTAACATATGTACATACATACATACACACTTACTTATACGTATATACTCGTAGTACAGCCAACAAGCGACTTTACTCGCACGAAAACACTTAAAAAATGAAAGCTATAACAACAACAATAATAACAACAACTAGTGTAAACATAACGCTGTAAAGCCAACCAACAATACTCCGATGATTGCGTTCTATAGTCTCCCTTAAATAGTTTTTAAAGCTTTTTACTACAATTTATTTTGTTGCATTTTTTTTGTTTTTTTTTTCGATTTGTTTGTTGTTGGCGGTTGCACATTCCTTATGCCTGTTGTTTGGCCACTGCTGTTATGTTATGGCAGCCAACAAAATTTGTTACTACTATCTGTGTCATTAAAGATTTATGAAGCTGTATTGTTTGTAAAATTATCGCTAGTATTATCGACATGAATTTATAGCACCTCTGTCTTAAGGTCCTTAGAAAATTTGCGAGTTCAGCGCACACAAAGGCCGTTAATATCACTATCGATATTCACTCTTGAAATTGATGCTAACTGAATAATTGAACGTAAAATGGCAACAGGCAGCGGATATAAGAGTATAAAATGCTAAAAATATGCTGTGTAATCAAGCAATTAGCATAGGTTGAATGGTCTAGATTTCGCTAATAATATTTGTGTAAAATTGGTTTAATTTCAGCCATGCATCACTTTATATTTAAATCTAATTTTTAAGAGTATTTATTTCACGAAGGACCTTCTCATAAAAAATATCTGCTGTCAGGTGTTCTATGTTGGAGGAGTAAGTTACTCCTTTTGTGGTGCAAGTTAAAATTCGTACAATACTAATGGTAAGAGAAGCTGGGCCAAAGCGAAAACATGCATTGTTAGTATCCGATGAACAATTTTCCTTACACTCTGTTCACAAACTACAGCATAAACACATAATGATACATTTGGACAATTTATTTATTCTCAAATTATTAAAAATTATTTTTCAATCAAAACGTCGTTAGTTTTCGAACGAACTACATTAAAAACTTTTTTTTCAATTTTATAAAAACAGTAGAAAAGGTTTATCAAAATTTCATAAAAATTTTAAAATTATTAAAAAAATTTTGTTTTTTATTAATTTTTCTGCATACCCCAGATATGTAGCTCATTCAATTCTAGTACAACAAAGTACAAAATTTCTAGTGGCTAAGAATTACCACAAATTTTTTATAATTTTTTTACTGACGCTCTTTCGCTTTTCCTTTCATATAAAAAATAAACGCGGCTTTGCAGTGTATGTGGGAAACTGCCAGTAAAAAAATACTCAAAAAAAAGTGATAATTTGTAGACACTTGAAACTTGCACTTCTTTACAATAAAATTAAATTAGCCAAAAAATTGCATACTAAAAAAAAATTTTAAAAACATTTTTTTTTTTAAGTCCAAATTTGTTAAATCATTTTACATTTTATAAATAGTTTAAGAAAGTTGTGTTAATGCGTTTTCTTAGAGAATAAACCATATTTTACTTAAAAAATAATTTTAATTACTTAGAAGAAAAATCAAGTGCCCAAATCAATATTTTTGTGGTTGTGCTATAACAACCTGACTAACCCTTTCATAGATTGCCGTTACTGCTATTCATCTATTCTCATGGGGTCTTTAATATATTTGGTTCTTGTGAATTCACAAGCTAAATTGCACGAGTAATACCACCATTTGAATTAATAATTAAAAAAAAAATATTTTGTTTGTCCAAAATCTGCGCAACCAGCGACTTTTACTTCTCGATTGCTAACAAATTACTTACAATTAAATAATTATCACTAAAAGCCAGTTGAGGGATTTATGATAGGCGTTCTAGAGTTAATTCGGGGGTGAGAAAACTCTCGGCACCCATCTTGCACTATCCTAAATCAAACGTAAAAAAAATTAAAATTGATTTAAGGTTATTCTTCATACAATTCGCGTCCATCGATTGGCCGTGGTTTGTCTTCAAACGAGTCCCATAAATGAGTTTCATCACTTGTATGTAGTATTAATTTAACCGACCTCCCTTTATATTTATTTCGTCAAGAAAATTTACAGCAAGAGCAAAGTACTTTTTCAAGCAACAGAAATAAATAAAAATATTTCTCGTGATTTTCCTTAAGCTGTATTCAAGCCATAAAGAGTGATAGTTTAAAAAACAATGATATTTACAGTAAATATGTCTTAATTAACTGGCGAGAGGAACTCTTTAAAATATATAATTTTACTTACTGATCAGATTTTCTAAGTCATACTCATAATATAAGATATCTCCTCCAGTCCGCTTAGTTAAAATTAGAAACATCTTAATTGACAAGCTGATTGTGGCGAGAGTTTCGTTAAATGAGAGATACGACGATACTTGGCCAGCATACTAGACAATTCTGGGGTAAGTGATTATAAATTTTCTTTCGGAAGAACTATTACAAATTTGAGCTTAATGGGGTTGAAAACTAAGAACAGGTACTTGGCTTGGAATAGACGAGCTCATTTATGTCTAATTTTTCAGTTTCCTAATTTCCTCCAAGCCACTTAATGCAGACGTACAGAATAGTAGCTGTGCCATTTAAAAACCATGTTTTCAAAATAATGAAAAGGTCCTTAGGCTTGCGACATTTCCGTCATAATTTCAGCTCTTCACGCACAGTGATGGGGTATAAATTTGATCAGAGAAAGAGACGCGGATAAAAGCTTATTCGCACGAATAACTTTATTCTGGGCTAGGACACTTCTACTCCCAATGCGGTCTTCCTTTTTCGAGAATTCTATGTGGCATAAATGTAAGCACTGAAGAAAGCTTTGGTATGCAGTTGCGTCTTACTACCTTTTTAACAGCTTTTTTTTAACTGAAAGACAACGATTAAGATGCGAGAATTCTATGTTTCCATAGTTCTGCATACATTACTTTTGAGGCAGTGTTCACTTGACTGCATGTCCTATGGCCAATGAACCCCAATATAGTTAACAGTGACTGACTCCGTCTAACGTAATGCATTTATGCCAGTTAAAGTTAGATCTCTAAAGAGGCAATCGTGAGAAAAATTAAAAACTTTATTGCCTCGACAAAAATGAAATAACCAAAACAATAATTTGATTTATTAAATCTTAAAAGTGGCAGCGCTTAAAGTGTGTGACCAGCTGCAACAACTACTTAGCAACAACTACAACACGTCAACATATGTCTACTTTGACGTGTGATGACTGAATGGAATACTGACAGATTCTCAAACATGCGTACACGGAAGTGGGTTAACACGTTTTAACGCTTTTCTTATTGTTAATTCAAATATTCCTTAGTTTGTTTTACATCAGCATAAAGAAGTATGGACGAAAAATGTTGATCTATGGAAAGATATAAGATTTCAAGATTTGTTGAAAGCATAAAAACGGGCTAACTTCGGGTAAGTGTTATGTGTTAATGATGACAAAACGTGGGAAAAGGTCGATTTTGCATATTTAAATAACAAAAAAAAAAAAAAGAAAAAGAAAATAGAAATCAAGACAATAAAAAGTTTCAGCTACTTGTTTAAATTACAGTAACAGTCTGTGCGTCTTCATCTTCCGCTACTTATTTAAACTACACTTGCTTCTTTTTTACAATTTTTACGAGCTGTCATCCATGCAGTTAGTTTTTATGATTGACTTAATTAAATTGAAAACAAGATAAAAAAAAAACAAATCTGGCTGTTATACCTGCATTGCGGCTGTACTTAAACGTTTGCAGACTTTCATTTACATAAATGCGCGCATAGCAAGCAAATACATAAGTACATACACACACACACTCACTTATTTCTTCAGAGAAAGTATTCTTCATATATTTTTTTTTTATTGGCTTTAAGTTGTTGGCACACGTTTCATTGTGTTACAATTTCTCACTGGTCGTGTGTGTGGTCGTCTTGCATTCGAAATATGATTTACCTGCAAAGAGAAGAAATATAGAAAATTATGTTAGCAATACATTTGTTTTTAGTTTAAATTGCTTAACTTTATTTTGTTCTTAAATCGTTAACCTAATTCATTTTTATTATGTGTTGCGCGAATTTTTTTGTTTACCTGCGATTGATATGTCGCAATGAGGTAATTCTTTATGAGCATCAGCTGTGATCTACATTTTAGGAAGAATTGAAAATTAAACGTGAAAATGCAGACAAAGCTTTTAATAAAATAAAAGTGGTCCCGAAACTAAGTAACCATTTTGAGTTGTTGCCCTGTCGAGGATACATACTAATAGGACTGGCCGAAATAAGTGTATGCCAAAAGTTTTATGTAACAAAAATTTACGAAAGATAATGCGTGCGTAGGATCTGCTTAATGTATTGATAAAAGCGCTAAATATATGTTTATCAAATTCAAAATTTTTTCATATTTACAAAATTTTCAGCAATGCAATCCTTAATGTACATTTTCTCGTCAAAGTTTTTTGTATTCTCCGAGTAACTATCGCTACAAATGAGAGATTATTTTCCTCCTTGCGATTAATAAAAACTTATTTGAGAAATACAATGTTCGAATGAGGACTTAATGGCTTTGCCTCGCTTTTCATCCATAAAAAAAAAATATAAAAAATATTTGGATAAAATGTTGAAAATGAAAAACAGGTGTTCTCGCTTGCACTATAACATGTTTTTTTAAGCTTAGTTTTAAATTCTTGACACAACTTTTATGTTATATTAATAGAACATAATACAAATCTGTGAATTTAGTTGTGATTTTTTTTTAAATGAAATTATTTATGAGCATAGCATATCATGTTTAAATGTTCTGCTTGTTTTTAATTCGGAATATTCGTATATTCATTACTATAGAAAGTAATTCATAAAGAAAAAACAAAAATGTAAACTATTTTTCTTAAGTATGTAAATTGATAACGATGCCCTTCGATAAAACAATTCGTTTCAGCAAAAATGTAGTCCGTGGTCTAAAATTTGATTAATAACATAATAGTTTTCTTTAAAATAAATTATTTAAAATTTTTTATGTATTTTAATAATCGGCCTCGAACTTGTTAAAACAATTTTTAAAATATATTATTCTTAAATTTTAATGTAATTATATTTAAAGAGTACACTTTTGAAAATTCTAAAACAGGCTTTATTTACAAAAGTAGACGTTGATATGCATTTATCTAACCTTAGCCAATTCGGCTCAGAAGATTAAAATAATGAAATATACAATTTGTATTTGAATTGCCAATACGACTCTCTTCATCTTCTTGAATTTTAAGATATAATATCGCTTTAAGTAAAGGATATCACAACTAACCGTTAAAATGCTTTATTTTCGAATTCGGGACCAGCATAAAACTGTAGGTCCTTTCACGAACCTTAAAATTATTTTAAATATTAATTAGCCGATTGCACTATATATCACAGCACAGATGAGAGGATCTATAGTTTTATGCCGACTCCGAACGGCAGATGTAAAATTTTGATGAGAAGCTTTTTCATGGCAGAAATTACCCTCGAAGGTTTGCCATTGCTTGCCGAAGGTTAACAGCTATTTGAGAAAAAATGTAATCATTTTTAAACCCATATTGGCATATATATATTCAATCATCTTATTACAATTCAAAAAAGCACATTTAAATTTCAAAACATTTGGGCAATTTCCATCACAATTGTGTTACATAGGTACCATAATTTTAATTAAATTAATTCAAAATATGTTTCATGTTTTAAATTGGTAATAATTCTTCTTTATTTTGTTTGGAAATAAAGTTTTCTCAGACTTATTTCAATTGATACCCGAATTGTTAAAGTATGTAGTTAATTTAGCTTAATTATTTGAATTTGATTACTTTATAGTAGACAATCTCTTTCGAAACCCTTTAAAAGCTTTCTAAATAATAAAACTCAAACTATTCGAAACTTTGGAAACCTTCTTTATTGTGGAATGTATTTCAATTACCTTATTAAATTACTTCAAATTCAATTCTTAGTTTTAGGCAGTTCTAGGCAATTTAAGTTTTTACGCGAATTATTTAGTCTTATTTTTCACATAAATATTACTTTAATTGTTTAAGAGGTTGTAACACTCTTAAGTATCCAAAAAATTATAACAAATTCTGAAACTAAAGCCTCTTTAAATCTTTTTCTATCAAAATACTTTCTTACTGTCCTTTTCATTTGTACATAATTTATTAATATAAGTTCAGTTTTACCAATTTAAGTATTTATCTATATCAAATTCCGATATTTTTGCGAAAGCGAAAATTTCACTTAACATGATTTAACACCATAAAGGCTTATATATAGCTTTTAATAATAATTACAAGAAATAAATTTCAATATTTCTGTTGCTTGAAAAAAAAAACTTTGCCGATGCTGAAAAATTTTCTTGAAGAAATAAATATATGTACGTGCATATTTTTCTTGAGAGCTTTGGATCGGTTTAAGAAAGCAGATGAAAATTACTTTTTTATTTATTGATTGAAATTTTATATGAATTTTTCAATTTGCTTGAGAGTTGTATACTAAGCTTAATTATTTTTTTTATATAAATAGTTATACCACAAATACTTTATTCTTTGGACGAATGGTGGTGTTATTTGCTTAAAAAATTGTAGCGTTTTTAATTTTGAAAAAAAAAATAAGCGTAAAATTTTGCTAAAGCCACTGTTTTGCCCGATTGCACTAATTTTTCGCAATATTTTCAGTTGCACAATATACATATATTGCCGATGTCTAGCCACGAAATATTTCTAAGCCTTTCGAACACGAGTTAAACGACGTGCTGTCGTGCTGTTTTTAAAGTTTTACATAAGTATTTAAAATAAGCAAAACTGGCTGTAAAAAGTACGTCACCTTGATTTTGACTTTGGTATCCGATTGCAAATGCAATGAGCCATTTCCGCTCATAATAATATACTCTACTCGTAGTTTGGCATTTTTTATTGTATAGTAATACAACGATTTTTCGCACTATCGCTTTTGACTTCCATTTTATTACAACTTTGATTTAAGTTATATATTTTCACGTGACTTAAATTTAATTTTACTATGGCTTTTACCTTTTTGTGTTTTTTGTTATATTTGCAGCTACAAAAAAAAATCGTACTTCATCTATTGTGTATTAAAAATTTTGCAAGTTCATTTTGCATTAACCATACAAGATTTGCCGAAACTATTGGCTTCTTGACTGACAATCTAAAGCGAATGAATTAAAGTTGATAAACAAAAACCTTCGAGGGCTTTATACAAAGCGTAAAATAAAAAAAGCGCACAAATTAAATGCTTCTACTCCGTTGCGCTGTTCTTTTCAATGTAAAAAGTGGCCAAGGCAGCATCTCATCATAAATGAGTGTGTCTTAAAAAAAAATTAAAAACCAAGTACTTTGACTTTATATAAACATAAGTGCTAATTGATACAGCGTCTATTTGCTTTTCAAGAAAAAATGCACCATCGCTAGTGACTGAATCATTGGAAACTGGCAAGTGTTGCAGACTAGTCGTTTACCACTTATAATGGCCTCTTTTGCTAATCAGTGTAATTCCTTGCTTAAAAAAAATCATTGGAAACATAACCTACTGTTAGGGATACTTTAGCTCTCTCAACGTCTGAGTTTGTTGTTATGCTGGGCGTGAAAATAATTGAAAGTTGCACGCTATGTATTGCCAGCCTCCTATGGCCTTCTGCTTGGTGCAGCTGTCAACAGCGAAGATTTACTAAATTACTAACTTACTCGCTTGTGCTGCCACACTGGTTGCCAGTTATTGAGGAAGCAAGTACTTTGTTGCACTAAATTGATATTAGCTAATTAGTTATTAATTTTGTGGAAATTTTTTGCAAATATTGCATTGCACTTTAGCCCTCGTAGCTTCTGTTTAACATAAGTTTGCTTGCAACACGGCTAATCGGCGTTAAAATTGGCATTATTGGCGCTTGGTGGATATTAGCGTTAATTGAATTTAATAGGTTAGATTAATTTTCTTTTTCCAGCTTTAAATCACTGCTGATTTTCCATCAGCTTCCCACTGAAAATTATTGCAAATTATTGTTTGTTTAAAGCTGGTGATTAGTGGTGTTCGATGGGAGCAATTGAATATTATGTTAAAATTAGAAATAGCTGACCACGCCTTGCTGCATATTAGTCTAATAGATTAAAGATAAGAAAATCAGGAACTTGTATGATTTTCTCCTTATTCTATATTAGTATATCCCCTAATTTTTGTTGGTTTGTTCACTTCCAAATATTATTCGGGCATACCAAAACGAATTTTATCATTTTCGGCGCTCATTTATCTTAAACAAATTAATTAATTTGACCGCACCTAAGCCTAATACTATATTTTATTCATTAACATCAATTTATCACATATTCTAGACAATAACGTCATCCAATTTCAATTCATTCGGACTATAAATACAGATTTTTGAAATACCTTGACTTGAGCGCCTCCTAGCAAGTAAAAATAAATAACCTTTATATATGACACGAATATCAGGAATATATATGAATAAAATTTGGTCCGTTCATAAATTTTCTAATTATTGGTTTTAAGACGAAGTTTAGGCCTTTGTTTTATATAATTTTTTAAGAGAATGTACCATAAATATGGCTTTTCTTTTGCTTCACCAGCGCCACCTTGAGGAGAGCTAAGATGTCCACCTTTAGCGATGGATAATTTTGTTTTTGCATCACTTATCAAATAAGAAAAAATGCTACTTGACTGTGATTTACGGTGAGTCCACTGTTTGAAAACCTTTTAACTACATAGTTCTCAAGTAACCTCGCATCAGGTCTAGTTGGTTAATGCTTTAATTTCAGAGAAGGTGGATGTTTAAAATTAACATTCCCTGCCTAGCAAGTTATGCATTCTGAGTATTGAACTAGTTTAACTTTTAATTATGTATAGCGCCGATTTTTTTTTTTTGACTTCCATTTAAGCCGTTTTTGAACCATTCACATTCGGGATTTAATAATTGTTCCCCAACTTTCCCACAAACCTCTACACATTTTGGCATCAACACTAAAAAAACCGGTGACAGCATTTCTACATCAAACCCTCTTCCACCGCGTCATTAGACTGTCATCGTTCAACTCATCACTAGTCAAAATAATTGCAAATTTAGCTTAACTGGCAGCGAATATAAAAATTGCTTTGCAGTCACACCCAGCGGCTGGCAGCGGCTTGTGCCTAAAGCGACAACACAAAACCGACAATTAACAACCCACGTGAGTCGGTATTTGAAAAAAAGAAAACTTTTAAAAAAATCTAAAGAAAATTAAGAAAACTTCAATGCACAAACGACCATCTTTTAAAAGTATATTTAAACGAGTAGAGGAAGAGTTTGCTTACCGTTGTGTTGGGCGCAGACAGAGTGTTGCCAGTCGCTGGTGTTGTCACTTTTTGAACGTTTTGCGCTATCAAAGTAGGTAATCAAAATGCAACAGCGCACTACACCCACGCACAGACACAGACCCAGACACAGATTGGTGCATTGAATTTGTCTTGGCAGAGGCTTAGTATTGTTAACAGTTGCAGTGAGTTGCAGTGAGTTGAGCGCATTAAGCGACAATTTTGATGCCGCAACCAACGTGCTTCAATTTGACACAATTGTCAGACTTAAAGCATTAAGCGTTGTCGCTGGCAGTTGATTACGTTTTACTTAAAAGAAATCTGAGCCAAGCCTACATAAATTTAGTTAGCTAAAAGCGAAAAATTACAAATAAATGTAAACATACACATATGTGAGTTGGAAATAAACATAAAATAGTGGCTCTTAAGCGAATAAAGTAAGTTTGGTGATAAACTATTATCATACGTATTTATATTTTGCTACTTTTGATTTTTAGAATCTTTGAAAAGCTGGCAAAAACCTGTTTTTTTTTAAACGATATTCCAATAAAATATATAAGAACGTACTTTTTTAAGTAGGCAAACAAAACGGCAAAATTCGTGGCCTCTCTTTTAATTTGGCGCGCTGATGTCACACTGACAAAATCCGATCAGTTGGTCCACATAAGGCTTCAGCCTTTTACACAGTATCGTCGTTAAGTGGTGAACACTTGCAAATGCGTTCTACAAGCTCTTCGCCACCTAACTTTGAACAGCCGGTTCGCCGTAGGCTCTGAACGCTTTGCTGTCCTTCTGTTCTGTTGTCACATCAACCCTTAAGATTCGTTGGGGCGCCCCTTCGTTGTCAGAGCATTGAAAAGTGTGTTCTGGATGCCTGTTGCTAATTTCCATCATCGTCATAAGCTTTTTGCAATCATCGTACTGCCTCCTATTTCTTCATCTTGTGTCAGTGTGACTTACAAGTGGCTTCAGGATGTTCCGCCCCGGTTGGTAGTAACCGAACGCTTCTTGTGCAGCGGTACGAAGAGTTTAGATGATGATATTCCATTGATTGGATAGTGTCAGAGCGAGGGAAAGTTATTTCCTTTAGCAGGATAGAGAGGAGAGTTTAAAAATTCTCAGCTGTCTGTATTTAATGAAGTCTCTTGATGTTAAACTTTCGTTACGCTTCTTGAAGTACGAATGAATCGAAGAATGTGGAATGCTGAACTGTATGCGTCACATAATATGGACGACAACGAATCAAAGTTTAACGATTGTGATAGCTAAAACAGAAAAGATATTTTTACTACACCAATGGGTGGCTATGCAAGGGATGCAAAGGTTGCACCAAGCGTAGAAGGTTCTGACCTCTCATAATAAGAGTAACTTTCGTATCTTCGCAAAAGAAAGGAGCAACTGCGCAAGTTTTTCGGTGAGTTCTTTGAATGTATGCCAATAAGGAAAAAATGTGCAAATGGAAACAATTTTTTATGGAATCTAAAAATGTGACTCCATTGTTCTTCTCGATGTTCTTAACCTCGTAGACAATTGTGAGCGCATAATGAGCAACCATCTAATTTTAAATTGAATCTATCACAAAGAGCTAGCATGCTCATAAATAAACATATATATGTAAGACAAACAAAAATAGGCCAAATGCAGTTGATTTCAAGCGGCGTTCAACGCAGGTGAAATACTTTGAATCACCGCACATTTGTCCAGTAATCGTATCGGATTGTGTGTTAGAAATTTGTTTAGCAAAGGTTGGATTTCAGTCGGCTGGTTCCTATTAATGAGATACTAAGTGTTATGCTTCATACATTGCAAATGCGTGAAAAGGTCATAGAAAAGGAGACTCTTTTAAAATATTATACTATATATTCAACTCAATCTACCACAGAAAACATTATCGAGAATATAGTTAAAACACGAAACTAAAAAGAATCAAATATAATAATGATTTTGTCATTCCTCATTAATGTATGTATGTATACCTGATGGGATCTGAAGTTAACAAAAAAAATTAAAACAATTTCCTTCGCCTTTGAAATAAACCTTTCATTCGCCATATTTAAAAATAAATTTACATATATATCTATTAAATAGTACGAACAAACTAAGAATATTGAAAGAAAAAATAGTTGTATTATACAAATGCTAATGAATTTTTCTTCCCAAGCAGAATGGCAAACAGGAGGAGAGAATGTAAATGCTACGACACGTACGAAGCGCTTCATTACAGCTGGTGGGCTCATTTAGTTACAGTTGTAGTGAGTGAGGCGAGGCGAGGCGCGACGAAGTAGCTGCAGCATAGAAATCAATCAATTAAAAGGGTTCAGCGTACAACCAACGACTGCTGCATCATTGCCACAATACTACAATGGTTAGTTACAGTCCTCCAGCCACACAAAAAAAAAAAAACAACAATACGACAAAGCAACAAAGCAACAATGCATTGCCATTATATTCACAGCGAATTACGACAAAACGTGCGCAAAGAATAAAAGACCGACACTGCAACTGAGTAGAAGCGGCAGCGGCGGAGATTGTAGAATTACGGGCGGAAGGCACAAAGTAGAAAGGGGTGAGCAGCTTGAACCGTGTCAGCGGTTGTGATGACTGACGCGCTGGCAAAGGGTGACAGCCTAGTGGGTGAAAAAAATAAATAAAAGTACAACATTGCTGCTGAAGCAACGAATAGAATAGTGCAGGAGCAGCAAGATGGACAGATAGGTACGTACGTACGTACGTATGTACGTTGCTACAGCACAGTAACTTCCTTAGTTTACGAGTTCGTTGACTCCTACACCTTTTGGCTGGCGTTGCACATGCCATGGATGAATGTTGCTATTGGCAGTGCGCGTCCAAAAAGTAACAACAACAATGCGTAGAAGCCAGTGTTGCCGCTTAGTTAACACTTAAAGTGTCGGCAAAAGCCCAAAAAGTGTATCAAAAGGCAATTTTTTCTGAAGAACAACATATGTCTGCATTTGAAAATATTCACACCCCACGTCTGTGAGGTAGATGTGGTAGAGCAGAAAAACATAAAAACGAAATAAAAAAAAATTTTCATTTGGTTTTTGGCTTCGAACATGAAACAAATTACTCACAAACCATTCTTTGTAGGAGTTTTGCGGGCTTTTTGATAATTTTTATTTTTTTTAATGAATTACAGACAATTTATGTTGACAAATATTGGGCAAACTTCTGGAAGGTTCTGTGGATACTAATAAGTACTAATAAATTAAGAATGAAAAATGCGAACACAAGACAGCAACTGGCGAAGCACTATAAAGGGGAAGCATAAAACTAAGCCACTTATTATCAGAATTCAAGAATCGTTTAAAGCGTAGGTTCTTGAATTACCAGCAGAAAATAAGAAAACTACGAAACTGTATCGAAATGATCCTGCGCAGGGTGAAAAGTACTGCAACTTTACCTGCACTGCAACTTTACCTGCACTAAAAACCGATCACCTGCAGACGCATTGGCCGCCTAAAGGTTAAAACGAAGGCCTCTGCTTTCGGTTGTACGAGTATTTATATCGAACCGGCAACACTGTCAGTTACTAACAAAAAAAAAAAACAATATTCTTAACGTAGTAATGAAAATAGTTTATTTGTGGCAAACTCCAAATTGTTGCTGGCACAAAGCGCTACGATTGCCGCGCAAAAGCAAAACTAAAGCAAGCTGTCTAGTAAGATTTACTACCAGCACAACAACAATACTAAATGCAACTAAAACTAAAGCAAGACTCAATGCAGAAAATAAATAACTATCAACGCAAAAAAAATAAAAACAACTCAGCACAAAACTACACAAAACAGCAACCATATTGGCAGGGCGGCGGTGGCGCATGCACATTGCTTCGAGCCCAACTTGCCGCGATGGCTTGCCAATGACGAAGCCAATCTACGCTGATGCATCACAAATCTTAAGCGTTCTTGCGCACTTTTTCCTCTACTCCAGCATAATTTTTCTTTTGGCCAACTTTTATTTGCATTTTGCCATTATTGCCGGTTCTAGTTTTGGCTTTGACTCTGACTTTGACTTGTTTGCATAAGTTCAATGTGCGATTGCTGCTAGCTGCTAGCTGCCTGCTGCAACAGCATGCTATTGTTGCTACTATCGTTGCGACGATTTTTTTTTCCATTTGTTTACTTATTTTTTCGATTTTTTTTTATTTTTATTTTTGTTTACGTTTGTTTTTTTTTTTTGTTCTGTTGGAGGAGTTAGACTTGGAGTCGTAGTCGCCCATTCGATCCATCTCACTTCTCGAATATTTTATGTTCTTGCCTGCGTCAGTCAACCAAATCTTCTTTTCGCTGTCGCTGGCGGCCGCAGCCTCGCTGAGGGCAATGACAGCCACACGTCAGCCCAACGGAGTGTGGAGAGCGTGTGTTGGGCAATAAAGGGTCGACTTTTTAATGGCCTCCACATAGCACCATTGCCATCTTCAGTCACAGACAGCTGTTGTCGCAGTTAATAGGTTCGTATTCACTATTCTTAACGGTTATATACACAAAATGCCAAGGCGTTGGTAATTCCGAAAGCCAGGAAATGCCAATGATAAAACTTCTTAGTTTGCGGGTGCAGAAAGGTAGGTGTACGCTTTTTTTTTTTGTTTGTCGCTTTTCGCATTGTAAGTCAAACGCTTTTTTGTGTGATTTTCAATCATACCAAAGTGTTGTCTTTTATTGCTGCCACGAAGTAGTTAAGTAAATTGGCTTTTTGCAAAACTAAAGAACGTGACGAAAGAGTTGGGGCCAAGTGCAAAAAAGAACTTGATATATAGAAAGGAGGAAATATTTTTTTGTGTAAATATAATCTTTTTAGTGTAAATATGTTACGAGTATTAGTGAGATGAATTTTTTCAATTTTTTAAACAAATTTTTGCATATAAAAAAGTACTTGTAAAAGCCTAGTAAAAGACTTAGGTTATTTTTAAAACTAAGTTACTATACGAGAGGGCTAACGAAAATTCGCTAGTTGACCAGCAAAAAAACCAAAGAATTATTTCGTATTTATTATTCATATTTGCGCTTTTTATCTCCTCTACAAAAAGTCAATAAATCCACTTTTCAGAAGATTATTTAAAATCTTGTTTTCTATGCTTATCAAGCTCAACAATAACTGCATCAATTATCTCCGAGTTGCTGTTAAATACGGTGTTGGTCGTATTGCTTCGATGAAAGAGATTGCAATAAAGTTACTCGTTATTTCAGCAGTGTGAGCTGGCTCTTTGTCATTATGTAAAAAGTAGCATCGCAAACCCTCTTTCTTCATGTTCTCCAACAAATTTTTGAAAACTGTTGGTAAACAGTCTTCGGTATAACATTTCACAGTTACCGCCTGACCCTTTTCCAAAGGAATAGCAGCTACGATTTTTGATCGGGTGAAGTAAACTGATATCATTACTTTTGTTGCTTAGCTTTTACTGGTGGGTCTGTCAGTGTTGGGTTTCATACCATGGACTGTTGTTTGGTTATCGTATCGTATTTATAGAACCGTCATCAATAACGACTTTACTTAAGTTCCTAGACGCCTAATTTTCGATTCTATTTAGGAAAAGATGATAACTTATTATTCGTGATACAGCCATGGCATTCAAACCCAATTTATCGGATATCATTCCTTGTGTCAATTGTGGATCTTTAGCTACGGCGCAATCGTTGCATGTGGATTTTGGATTTCATTGAATATTTGTAGTGGCTTAAGGCTGCGAAAATCGAAGAGAACAATTTTGTCTGATCTACCGTCAGATATTTGGCGTTTTCTAGTCCATATTTTAACCGATTGTTCTGAAACTTAGGATGAAGTCTCGTTAAACGATTGCAAAGGAACTTTGGTTTTGAACCTCGTATTCTATGCCCTTATGTGTTTACGTTAATGAGTATGGTTAAAACATCTCATACTATTACTGATTTCCATGTGAAATAATAACAAATAATAAGATCTTATTTAAAAATCTAGCCATTTCTTTCAATACCTAGTACATATATAATAAATTAAGGGAAAATATAAAAAAAAAATTTCAAAATAAGTCTGAGGAGGAGATGTGGATTTCCAGTGTTTCAGTTAACTTTTTTACTTTTTAGGTTATAACATTTTTTTTATTTATTGACCTTCTCGCTCACTTTACACATCAATATTAATAGGTTAAAATAGAAATTTATAAAATTCTATAATTGCTAGAATAAAGGTTCTGAAATATTTTTCATAAGGTATTATAAATTTATGTACTTGTGTCATTGAAAAAAAAGTTTATTTTATATGTATGAGTGCATATTTATTATTGAAAGGTACAATCAAGGTGCTTCTAAAAGCTTACAATTGCAGATTAGCAAATTAAAATTTTTGGGTTTAGAAGACGAATCAGATTTTATGTCTTGTTTGTATTTTATATAAAAAACTAAGAACGATAGAAAACAAGATTAGATCAAAATAAAAGCCAGCATTTTATTTGCGGTGTAGTTTTAATTGGATAAAATGCCATATTTCAATTTAAAATAAATGTTTCACTTGATAATTTTTTGCAGCACCTTTCATTTAAATATCTAAAAACATATTCAGTTAGCTTTAATTTCGAATATGAGGCATTCCATGATATTTCAATGAAAAATCGATTTTTTTTTCGATTTGTGTATAGTAAATGTTGTAGAGAAACTGGCAATGAAAAAATTAATTTCTATTTTTCTTAAAAATTTATGCAACATAAAAAATGTAATATATTTCTGCGTTAGCCATTTTTTAAATTTTCATAGCTCACAAAATCTTGTCTCAATCAAAAAAATTCTTGAGTCCTTTTTTTATTGACAAAAGAGTCAGAGGTTTATAAAAAAATTTTGTATTGAAAAAAAAAGTAAAATTTTTCATACGTTTGCCAATAAAGAAAAAACAAGTTGTTGAAAAATTATGCTAGCACGATTTAAATTTTTTTTTTTTTTAATATATGTGATAGAACGTAACTATATCCAAGAATAAACTGAAATTGTCAAAGGGTGGCGCCTTATAAGACCTGAAATATTATTTTTCATTATTTTCTCGTGAAGCACTGACTGATAAAATCGAGTGTTGCTCTGAGCAAATGCATGTATAAAACAAGACACTACTCGTTGCTTGTTAAAATTTAAGGCTAGATTTTATTTTGCTAATAGTAAATATATATAAACATCCAATTGAAATAAGAATGGAAATTTGCAGTGCTACAACAATTCCTAAAATTCATTTAGAGCTTAAATAATGTTCATAAAATAAGGCTCTACACTATTTCATGTTTTTCAGAATAAGTTTTCAATTTATTGAAATTGTGTAAAATGTTTTAAAACTAAAAAAAAAAAAAGTAAAATTAAACTATAACTTGTTTAGGTTGCAAAATTCAAGTATTTTAATAGTTGCGGAAACTCTTCCAAATGTCAGTATCACGAAATGTTTTTTATCGAAATTTTGTTCTTAGTTTTCTCGCCAAATTCTACAAGCCTTTTTTAAAAGCTCCCAAAGGTTTGCCTCTTCTGAGGCAACTCTTCTTAACGAACTTCTTTCGCATGAATTTGTGCTTAATATATGGAGGAATAGAATTCTTAGTATTTAGCTCAAATAGATTGGCCAATCTAAGCTTTCATAATTTTAAGTTTAGGTCGTTTTGTATACTAAATTTTCTCATTAGGCTTGGCGTATGGGTTCCCTGTATTCCAGAGCTACCTACTTAAGGTACTGGATATTTAAATTTATATATTATGAACGAATGTGCTCTTTATAAATTAGCGTCATGTTAGTTTATTTGTCGCTTAATTAAAATGGTTGTTTTTGTTATCTACAAAGCGCTAAAAACGGTTACTTGTATAGCTGCAAGCTGAATGCACTGTACAAGTACATCCAACGTATAAAAAGCCAGCTGCCAAGATTCTCATAGTTAATAATTAATAATAAAACGTTATTGCTGATGTTAAAAGTTACCAACGAAGCCGACATTGGCTAGCACAGAAGCTCACAAGAAGTTGTTTTTTTTTGTGCTATTAAAAAAAAAATACACACACAAAAGGTGACGGCATTGAGTGTAAAAGAAGCAGCAAAATTATAAATAACACACATACACACTAATCTTAAGATGTTGCAGCAATTTCGCTAAGCTACAGTCGCACCTTCTATTCCTTCTATACCAGCGCTGAGCCTTAGCCAGATGGTGAGTGTGAAAGAAATTATCTGGCTGTGGCGCCACATGCTACGCGCACCATGTGAGCAGAATCCATTTAACGCTGTCTACTTATAAAAGTTTTCTTTTCTTTTAATTTATTGCACCGAATGCTTTATTGGAAGCGATTAAACGGTAGCTGCTAAAGACGCTTGGTCGAGCCTGCAAAATTGTTGGATAGCTTCAGTTATACATATGTATGTACTTATGTATGTACATATATTTGTATATGAAAGATAGTATGTGAAAGATAGTCTCACGGGTTGTTGTAAAATAAACCTATAACTAATTTACCACGCTCGGCGATTTGTTAATACATACTTTTAATGTTTCTGTAGATTAATGAGCGGCTGTTATAGAAATCAAAGCAATTTGGATATCATCAGCTGGCATTTTCATACATTCATCTACTCGTATATTTATGTTATGTATCAAGAACATATATGTACATATGTACATACATATGTATAGCTTAAGCAAATAATAACGGTCAGCATGCTTAAGATGAAGTCTTACAAAATGGGTCTAAGAAATATTATTTTTTGTAAAAATGTAACTGACCTATGAAACGGGTTTTTCGTTGATAAATATTTTTTTTAAAAAATATTTGCTCAACATTTGCTTGACAAGAAGAGAACGCCGCATTGCTGAAGTATCCCATAGAAGTGACAAATGCACCTCTTTTTTATTTGCTTAAAAAAGAAAGTCATAAGATCTCAACTGTTACGCTATTTTTTCCTAAGAGAACTCAGAAACATCAGCAATTTAGAAATGTCAACTTTTCACAGCGAGTAAAGGCCAGTTTTTCAGTGCAAGTTGAACTCTGTTTGTCGTCTAAACTAAGTTTAAACTCAGTATGCAGTTTTTTAGTCAACTTTAAACGGAGTTTAAACTAGGTTTTAAAGGCCGATCGCGCACGGTTAAACTTAGTTTAACTTATCAGCTGTTTGCTGACTACTTCGTTTTTAATTGAGCGCAAGGAAACTAAGTTTAAACCAGCACTGAAAAACTGGCCCTTAGTATTAATTAAATATTGTTTTGTATTTATCAATTCGCTCATTTGCTATAAAAATTCCATAACCGAAATATACAAACATCAATTTAAGTATGCAGAAATGATCATTTCCTCTTCTTATATGTTTATGCTTTGGGCAGCAAAGATTTGTTTTGCCTTAACAACACATCAAACTGTGCACACTCAAGGGGCAAAGCTAAGGCTGGAACATTTAACTAGCTGTCGTAGTTGCAACTATCCGGCTGATGCTGCTCTCAGCTTTGGGAAAGACAAGAATTGGGCTCTGAATTAGTATTTTCTATATCTTATTAGCTTGTCTAGTGAAGACTTCAGAGGGTATTTGAGTGTCTTACAACCACTCAATGCTCATCCAGTTGTTAGACTCACAGACTCAAAGCTTCCAAAACTATTCTTTACCAAGACCTACAAGGCAATAATACCCGAAAGGTACACCTGTAAAGCGATAGTGAAAGGAATCAACAAAGAATCTCAAGTCTGCTGCACTGCCGGATCTAAACTTCTCAATGAGAGCACTGGGCCGGCGAATTCGGACGTAGATTTCAAAATAGTGTCCCGTTTTTTAGGCGAAAGTTTATACAATCACGTTGTGCGCTCCCTAATAGGGCACTAGACTCCTTCAATACGAACTCTAAGCTGGTAGACAGTTGCAAAACGGTACTGGACTTGTAAGAATCTGACAACAGAGTTACTCCGTGGTGGATTTCGGGTTACGATGGCTTGGATGGCAATCCACTCTGTGGATTATGTTGCTAAAGGAGGGGACCAACGGAGGTTTAATGGTCCTTAGCCGTTCCGTGGTCTTTTCAAGGGATATACGGCAGAGCTACCAAGAAAAGGGGAGGACTCAAGATACAATCCAAGAGGTTCATATGCCTGTCTCGTGAAGCCTCTGAAAGACTCCTCAATCTAAGAACTCTCACCGGCTAGTTGACAGGTCACTTTAAGACCATCTTCAAAAATGGGAGAGGTTGGGGACTGCAGCTATTATGGTCTGGATGAAAGGATCTCTGAGCATTACTGTATAAAAGACCGCGTATAAATGGACATAGGCTTATACACCTTGGGGAGCGACTATCATCTCCATTAATAATATGCTAAATATGGAGTGACGACATAAAGGGTTAGCACATTAGATTTTGATAAATCACAGCGCTACTATGCTATTATAATAACAGAAATAATAATGAAAAATTCAACGTCTTGCATCCAAAGGAGCACAATTTCGCTGCTGTTGTCTCTTTTCAAGTTTCAATGCTAGTTGTCGTCATATGAAAATTTTCTTCGGTGTGATGTCACGTGACAAAAAACTTTTTGAACCCAAATGTTTGTGTATACTTACTAACGCTTAACGCCTCAAAATAATTACTATTCATAAAGGGGAAATAATTCTTAATTTGGCATAATTGCAAAGAAAAAAACCTGCATTTTTTAAACTATTAAAAGTTATGGTTTTTGGTTAATATCATTAGTTCCACTAACTTAACTCACTTCCTATTGTTTGTTTTTATCGCATTCAAACGACGATGTAGAATTTTCAACGAATGACTGAAAACATAAACAGTCAAAGTTAATTTTTTTGTGTTATTGAAAAGACATGTCGCTTCATTGAGCTTCTCAGATAATAATTACTTAACATACAAATTAAAATGCATGCAACTACTAATTATGTGTACACATTCATTTTTATAGTTATTTCAAAGGTAAATAAAAACAAAGTGTGTGTGAAAAAATTATGACCAATACTCAAAGTTATTAATAAATTAAAATCTGAATATGTGTCTATGTGTCGACTTTATAACATATGTTTTATAATCTTTGATTAGAATCTTTTGTTATTAAATTATTCAATATACATATGTACGTATGAACGTATGTACGTATGTATAAAAAAGCACCTGTACTTTTCACTTACTTACTAATATATACCTGCTGTCCAACAAACACATTTTAATAATACACTTGTACTAATAAGTATTTGTTCAACTACTAACAAATTTGCACTTGACCCTCAAAAAATATTTAATTATTAGGCTAGTAGTTAGTAAGTCGAATGCGTTGAAATCACGAGATTATGAGAATCACAAGAAAATAAATGAGCCACAAAAAATTATCTAAAAAATTATACGAAATAGCTTAGAATCGAACTAAAATAGCAAAACAATCAATAGTTAATTTGTAGTTTTTTTTGTTGCTGCGGATGAAGATATGAATTAAAAACACACCAAATGATTGCATGATCCTCACTATTTTCGTTTGTAGAGGAACTTTAATGAAATAATTGTATTAAAAAAAACATACAACGCATTAACGATTTTCATACTCTAAAATTAACTAATAGCTACAAGCACCTACAACATTTTTTTTTTAAAGTAATCTTCTTTCATAGATTTATACTTAAACTAATATAATGAGGCAAATTAATATATGGAGTTTCTTATTATTGCAGTAAAATAGGTGAATCAATTTTTATTAAACACTTTTTCATTAGATTTGTATAATACATGAATTTTCAAAGCACGTATTTCTGTCTTACCGGAATATTTATATACATATAGGACCCCTTTATAAAAGTTATTGCTGGCTTAAAATGAACCTATTTCTTATTTTTTCGAAATTGCATTTGACAAAAGAGGTTATTTTGAATATGTCGTAATTTAAAAAAAAACATCCAAAAGTATAACGGGCCATTCAATAAGTACGTAGGATGACACATAGATGTCGCCAAAAAATTTGCCAAAAAATGTTTTTATGAAGTTCAGTTGTTTTTTTTCGGCCTTATTGATTTAATAATTGACAATTTTATTGAGCTCGAGGCCAGTTTATGGAAGATTTTATTGAAAAATTAAGTTTTAAAATGGTAGAGGTTATAGTACTATTTCGGAAATCACCACATTTCCTCATCAGACTTTTTTTTTTTTTTTTTTTTTTTTTTTGATTATTAAATTAAATTAATTTTTAATTTAATTCTTCATAACCATTTCTCCAAGGCTATGAACCAAGGAGCTCGGAGTTGCAAAGCCAACACGCTAAAGTGCTACGCTAGCCGAGTGGACTGCGTCCACTGATGAGGAAATGTGGTGATTTCCGAAATAGTTCTATAACTTCTACCATTTTAAAACTGATGTTAATTTTCCAATAAAATCTTCCATAAACTGGCCTCGAGCTCAATAAAATTGTCAATTAAAAAATGTTTTTTCTTACTTATTATTATTAATACTTATTGAAAGGTCTGTTAAATACATATATATATTGCTTTTGGAACGAGATTTCGTCATCCTTTGTAATGTTTGGTTTTAAGACAAACGGGTTTCGGCGTTGTGCAATCTTCGTTCGAACGAAATTTCGTTCCAAAACCAATCACTTCACACCCTGTCGGAAGCAACAACAAAAGATCAGAATAACATATACATATATTTATTTTTTCGCCTGTCCAATTTCTGCGTTTTGGGTTCGACATAACAACCACTTTCGATTGAAGTTGTTTTGCAAAATTATATTTTGATATTTCGATTCATCAAATAAACTTGTATTGACCCAAAGCAAAAATACAATTTTACTTAAACTGAATTCGACAAGACTACTTGTATGGGCACAAGATAATTTTTCTTTAATGAAAATGATTGATTGAAAAACGTTTGCATACTGATATGGGCCCAATTCTAATAACATTGTTCCTTTCATAGTAATAAACTTTTGTAGTGGAAAGCATTTAATATTTTCAAGATTTTTTTTATCATTTTCGAGTTAGTAATTTCAAAATTTCCAAAACCATTCGTTATGCTTTAGTTTTTTTTTCGTCTATGTAAATTAAAAAGGCGCAATTTACATAAAAAATATATATTAAAATTTACTATGCATATAAAGTTGCCATAAAAACAAAGAACAAAATTTTACTTTCTAAATAAATAATTACTAATTTATATTTTATGGAAGCGTATGGGTATGTGCCTCAGTAAAAAAATTTTAAAAATCTACGGTTGTTTGTAGCCCCTGAAGCCTGCACACTATATTTTTTTTTAATTGCTGGCGATATAAAACTGCGCCCTCGAAAAAATTCCAAAATTTTATTATGTTTGAAATTCGAATGAAATTTTATTAACTTACTGTAGATTTTGTTTAAAGTTAAAAATGAGTTTTACGGGTTTTCATATAGAATAAACTGCATTTTATTAAAAAAAAAACTGATAATTAGAAAAAACAATTTTTTGTTCTATGTGTCAATATGTGCTATAATTGTTGAACGTAGCGTATATCAATGTGTAGGAGCTTAATTTATTTTCAAATCAAACATCATTGTATGTAAGTGACCGAGCTTTTATTTTCTCATTTGCAATTATTACCCTGACATAAATCTGTGATCGATTGCAATCGGAAAAAATATTGAAATTAATTAAGGGAAAATTTATGCTACGCTGATCACAGTGGAATATTGAAATCAAATGCGACTAGAAAACTACAAAGCTATGTGTATATGTACACAAGCAATCTGCTGGCAACGCTGCACATTTTGGTAATTAAAATAATTTTAAATTTATCTCTCGTTGCGTTTTTTCTATTCTGTGTTATTCAGGATTTTTTTGTTTTAATTTTAAGTTAAAGTGCTGGTAATCTTTGAATTTCTTCTTGAAAATGGTTTATTTTTAACGGATTTATCAAATTTTTATACCACATCTCTCAATAAAATGTGTCCGAAAATGAGAAACATTTATTTTTGTTTGAATTGTATAAGTATGACATTTTTAAAACAAGTTTTTGAAACGAAATTTATCTATTATTTTACATGGCACACACCTACATTCATACTTTTATTTCAATGAATTTAAATAGCTGATACTTCGGTAAACAAAGTTCATACAAAAATATTTTCAAATTTTTTCTTTTTGTGGTGACATACTTATGTACATATGTATGCACACAATAAATAAATATATATTTTATGCCACTAGAAGTTTTAATAAATGCATACTAATTAATATTTACTTGGCAAAAAATATTAAAAATTGTTAGCTAATGATTGATAAAATTTATTATTTGCCAAAGTAATTAGAAATTAATCAATTTGTAAATGTAAGAAAACTTTTTTAAAACACATATGCTTAGGAATAAATATGCTTGACGAATTTCTAAAAATAACTAAATTTTAAAATGGAAAATCAACGATTGTGAACGTTTGAAGATAGGCACGATTTTTTTGCTGTCGGTTATTACATGTTGCAGCTGCAGCACCTGTGTCAAATATAATAACGCCATTAACTTTTTTTTTACAGCGAAGAAAAATGTTTCGATATAACCAAAGTACATACAAGTAAGCTTACTACATAATAAAAAATGTTTTTGCTTGTAATTATGTGCATTAATGCATTTAAATATAATTAAATTTGATGACAATTCACGAACCAATGAATCTAAGGGCGAAAGCTATTGAAAGTAGACAGGTGGCGTCGTATCTATAGAATAATTTCTATAAGTAAATTTGACGTAAGAAGTAATTTATTTGTGAAACATTGTTGATATTGTATAAAAAATTATCTTAAATGTTTTCATGCAAAACAAGAACTGAAAAAATACGTTTTTAGGCATCCAAAGCAAGTTCTAAAAAGAAAGTTCTAAAAAGAAATAATCATTAATTTGAAAGTTAGTGGACATAGTATAAAGTAAAATCTTTGAATTTCAAGCAAATCGGACCACTAATGCTATTTTAAAATATCTCGAGCTCAGCACTAATTTGCAGGATTTTCCACTAAATTTATGTATTTTTGTTTCAATGAACATTGTTATTATCATGATTGTTCTTGCTCAATACAAATACTCGATTGCAGAAATTTAATTCAAACAGGTCACAGCTTTTATAGTATTTCAGACAACGTGAATCTCAATTAAGAATGTTTATTTGCATTTACGAAAGCTTTAAAACAAGAAAAACTGAAAATCGACACACCTTAAAGATGGATAGTGATTATTAAACCAGAATACTTTTAAATTTAGCAAAGCAACAATAAATTTATAGTTTGAAATTAAAAATAATTAATTCTTTGCAGGGTTAATCTATATACATATAGTTTAAATTTAGCCATAGATTTTTGAAAATTTTTTGAGCTTCCGGTACCCCTTTATGCATAAAAAATTATTTCAATTGTCTTTTAATTAACATCAACTTATGGCTACTTCAAACCTTTATATATAATCTGCTGGAATTTGAAACACTTCAATAAAAAATTGATGCTCTAAATAAAATTATATTAATTTTTTAATAAAAGCTACCAATCCTTAAAAAAAATCAGAGTATGAGTAACAGAAATATTGGCAGTCAAATAACAAAATTGTTAAAAAAAATCATAGCCTCACTCTATTCTTATAAGTAATTCGATATGAGTTACTTAAACTTAAAAAAAAACCAAATATTGTTCAGAATAGTTATTTGAATTTTCGGACATGAAAAATAAGTAAATATTTCTCTAGAAATTTTTAATATGCTTCAAAAACTAAGATACATACTTTGGTAATTTTTCAATATTTTTAAAAGTATTTAAATATTATTACTTCAGAGAGTTCAAATAACGTGAGCTTCAATTAATGAGCTTCAATTATGAGAATAAATATATAAAAAACTTTCTTAAATTATCCTCGGAGATTAAATGACTGAGTCTAATAATAATAATAATAATAATAATAATAATAATAATAATTTGGGGCTTACACTACAGGGTTCAGTGTTTGGCCGAGCTTCTCCTACCATTTGTGGTATGCGTCTTTATATTCTACCACAAATGGAGGGACCTACAGTTTTTTGCCGACTCCGAATGGCAGATGTATTTAATGAGAAGCTTTTTCATGGCTGAAATACCATCGGAGGTTTGCCATTGCCTGCCGAGGGGTGACCGCTATTAGAAAAAATGTTTTCTAGGATTTAGATTTTACATGCCGTGGCTAAGATTCGAACCTCGAACCCAACGGCATATCGAGTAATAACACACACCGTTACCCACTCGACCACAGCGGCGAGTCTTTCAATTAAATATTTGGCTGGCGTTACTCTACAAAATCGAAGTACAGTCACATGGACAATTTGAAATTCTAGAATATGAAAGAAAGTCGAAAAATGTTAGAATATAAACTGAGTTTTAATTGAAAATTTTTAAAAATAAATAAATGAATACAAGCGGCAAACTATTTAATTTTGAACTTGGTCGCTTATGACTCGAACAGCACCGTACAAGTTAACAATGAGTACACAAATTGATAGAAAAATATCAAGAGATATTTGCTCTGAAAAAATTTGCTGTCACTTTCTAGCTTGTAGATAGTGGCAAGGAAAACGCAGCTTGGAGTTGCACGAGAGGAGGCCTCCGTCGAGCGAGAAATAAAAGCAGTTGCTGCTATTTACTGTGAGCTCAGGCAGCTATTTTGTATGATAAGTAAGTAATTTTGCACTAACTTAAGGGCTCTCAAGAATACCACAACGATACTTCTGTCTGTACGAAAAAAAAAAAAAACTCTTTTGTGGAGGACGAGACGACATGGAGCTTCTTGTGTGAGTGTTTGTATTTGTCTAAATTAAAACCAATGCTTTGTCTAAATTAAAACCAATGCTTATTCTGCAGAACTAGGCAATTTTTGCTCTCCAATTTTTATATGTGAGTATCTTAGGGTAGAGAATAAAAAAAATATATTTTACTACTGCTGACGATTTAGCCAAGTGGTGTTTATGTTAAGACAGAGGTTTGAGTTCCAGAAAGTGTAACTTTGTATTCAAATTCATTTACTTTTCAAAACCAGTAGGCTTGAACTCTTTTGTAGGCTTAGCCATAAGCACATTTTTGTTAAAGTTTGGGAGTTTTAATTGAATTTTTAGTCCACACTTGTGCTGCTTTATCAACCTATTTCGAAACAATGTTAAATTATTTTTCTCATCTTTCTTATGTTACTTTTTTCGATATTTTATTGCGGCTTAGTTTAAAAGCATTTTTGGTAAGTTAGTTGACACCCCTTAAACAATTTTTACTTGATTAATTTGGTTTGGGCAACACAAAAAAAAACACCTATTGTTGTGCATTAAAAATACCAAAATATGTATGTATGTATCTATATATGCACCAATACGTAAATACGAGAATGCACGCTACATTGTGGGCGTGTGCAAGAAAATCGGCTGCTGACTGTGCGTTGCATGTCGCCTGTCGCCTGTCGCTCATTATTGCAGCTCTTGTGGCTTTCAGGTACAGAGGAAAAATTAAAAAAAAAATGTATAAAATAAAACATAAAAGCATTTTTATCAGTCACCATCACAATTATTGTTTACGAAATTGATTTGCCCTGTTCCCCATTTTCCACATTTTGACGCGTGCTCTCCAATGGCACTTCTTGAGTCTGTACGGTTTTTTTTTTTTTTTGTATCTCACCCAGCGGTTGAGTGACTGGCTGCTTGATTGCTAATCGGATTAACAATTTTGTTTCCGTTTTCTCCCGCTTCTGGTTGGCAAACGTCAATTTAAATTCTTTTATGATTTATTGCCGTTGTATAGTGCATTTGATTGATTATCTGCGACAGGCGAATGCAAGCAAAGTTGCGCGCATGCGCAGACGTTCATGAACAAATGCCGCATACGCTCACTTTCGCCCAATTGACTGCAGTTTAACTCACTTCACTTCTATGTTACCCTAAAAGTGTCAAAGTGTTTGATGGATTTTGCAATGCAATGTTAAATTATATTTGTATAAGTATGTATGTATGAACATGAAAATTGTCATGCAAAGGTTTATTTGTGTTTGTATCTGTGCACAAACGTACATATAAAGCTTTTAGGAATTTCGTGGCGTAACTCAACTTGTTGTTTCCTTTGTGTTGTAAATTTGTGATTTATTGTGACCCTAATTGAGGCATTTTTCTTCAGATATAAGGGACCGATATACATACATATATGAATCTTGTCTGCTTTTAACACTTTTATGTTTGGTTTCTGAACTTTTGTTGTGCTTGCTTTCATTGTATGATTGCAAACAAACTCGCGCTATAATTTAATAGAATCAAACGAAGCATAACTAGTCTGTAGTTCTACCCGTAGTTTCAATCTTATACGTACTCTTCGAGACTAAGTAGTTTATTCTCGGAGTTTTGTGTATATTTTCGTAAAAGTTTCACCAACTTTTAAAACAAGTAGTTTCATGTGGAAAGAAAAAATTGTCTGAATTGATATAGTACGAGCATATCGAACAAATTTTGCAATTAATTTCGCGAAATTCATAAATCGCTAAGTATCACCTCCCACTTTATTTATGTATCGCAAGTCTTCTTCCCCAAAAGTGGGTTTATTTCATCGTGATCCAACGGAGAAGACTAAAATTATCAGCGATTTTAACTGCGATGAGCAAATTTTTCAATTGTTTTAAAACAAATGAAAATATGCTGTCAAATAGCAGACACAAATATTTGTGTCACGCTTAGGGGAGGGTTCTATTAAAAAATAAATTGTAAAGTGGGCGGGCAAAATAAATTTCGACGATAAACTGTTTTTTGTTCAAACAATATTTAATATCACGATTGGATCTCCAATGTCGTTGACAGTATTATTCAAACCGACCGATCTTTTCCAAATTGTATCAATCAATAAACCGAGACCAAACCAAATCGAACATTTTTAAGGCAACAAATACTATTTTGATCAAAATCGGCTTTGTTATTTATTTTTTAGAAAAATAAATTAACGTTATTAAGTTAGCATAGCGTACTGCAAATTGCTTTTTCAAAATTTATAACAATATTGTGCTAGCAGATTCTTACTAAGATCTCGATATTCTATTCATCTGATGACGAATGATCCAAACCTCTTCAATTGAAATAAAGTTTCGTGGTCGTTATGGCAAACAAAAAAACAAAAAATTGATGAAATATCTTACAAAAAAGACACAGTTTTCAACAATAGTAGCTACTATTAAAGCTTTCAATCCAACAGCTAGTGCTGTGATTGTTGAAAATTAAAGTCATCAATCTCAGTTACCGACTACTGTGCATACTTATACTACTTATCATATATATAGGACACATGCATAGAGATAATTTATTTTGCATTTCTAAACAAAAATGTATAATACTTAATTCAACTAATTTGTTTTTATTAAGAGTGCGATTTTTAAAATAAAAGTTATAAATGTTTTTTTAATATTCAAATTTGTCAATGGAATTTTGAAGGAAAGTTTAAATTGAATATAAATTATAGTAAATATTTATTTAAGTGCGTTCTTTTGCAATTGTTTCCATATAAGCATGCAAGAAATTGCAGTAGAGCGTCAGCTAAAAAATTGTCAAAATTCAGCGGAAATTTTTAGCTACACATGGCTTGCTTTTTATTTTACTAAAATATTACGAGCAACAAAACTGCATACTTAATTTTTTGAAGTTCAAATTTTGGAATAATTTTTTTTTCGATTGTCATAAATTTTTTTTAAATATTAAATTTTTTTAATTTAAAAAAAATTTGTAAAAAGTTTGAAACTTGAAATTACATATTTTTATTTACAAAATAAACTTTATATTAATTCAAAAATATTATAAAATAAATAAATAGTCAAAACATGTCAATATCTGGGTGTCTTATAAATATGATAAGCAGTGTAGAATTTATTTTCGTAGCCATCAGCGAGTATAGGCGTACATTTGTAAGAATAGCATATGCAGTTTTTATATTTTGTTCTTACCTTGTGAAATATTCGCAAAAAGCTAATTTTTGGCAGTCGGATTTTAATGCGCATGCGCACATAAATATGAGTATGTTTTCACTCATTTCCCGCATGATTAAACTATGCACATATGAAGTCAAAACAAGTTAAAGAAAAATAATTTTTTGCACAAATTATAGTATAGACATTTCATTAAAAGCTATAACAACGATCTACCGTGAGTTAAAGTTGCTGACATAAAACAAAAAAAAAAATTACTGTCAGTTGTAACAAATTGCGAATTCTATTGTGTTCTTTTCGTAACTTCTTTTGCGTAAGCGTTTAAATTTACTAGCCATTAAAATTTATATGCCACAGCGATTAGTCATTTTTAATGTTTTGGTTGGCATACTAATATTCTCTTATGTTCATATTATTAACCATTTTATATTCTTTTAGGTGAAGATGAATGACAAGACAAGCTCAAGGCCAATGCCTGATTGAGTTATCTAACACCGGCGGCATGTGTTTTGGAGAGTATGAAAAAAGTAGAATTAATATTGCCGGTCGAATTTATGTGAAGTGAAAATAATTAAACATTCAAATTAATCACATTTTCTAAATTAAAGTTTCTTTTTTTTTTTGTTAATATTTAATTACATAGGAAATGTGAATGCGGTTCTTTTATTTTTAAATGTTTTGATTACTACGAAGAGATGTTGGTAATTGGAAACATTAATACTAATTTGCGCGTGTTCATAAGGCATTGAAATTTTATTTAAATTTTAAATTATTTCAAGTATGTAAATGTTATACATATATTAAAAAAGTAAAACTACCGAAATTTTTAGAATATGAATTTCGTATTTGTTAATTATTTGGGTTTTATATCGCTTTATTCGAGTTTCTTATGATTTTCTTCCTTTGTTCAATAGCTCTTTTATTCTTAATTATCCCAACTGAAAACTAAAACAAGTAGGGTTTCTAGAAGGAAATACACCGTAAAATTCCCTAAAAGAAAACAAGAGGTGAGCTTTCTCCTGAGGACTTGGTGAATACTTTCTATACCGACGACTTTCATGGTCTTTGTTTATTACTTAATTAATTAGTTATTTCTTTTATATACTAGATATATTCAAATCAAAGCGGCAGTTTTATATTTTTGGATCAGATACATTGAAAATGAGCACTTTGCAAAGGGATGGAGATTCATTAAAGAATCTGAAAACTTGGTGATTACTAAGATTTTACATTTTACTACAATGCGACTACAATAAATTAAAAAAACTATTTTATCATAACGAGTTGAATTTCAATAGTATCAATACAAATATTATGCAAACTCATAAAATAAGTTATTAAAAAAATATCTACGCAAATTAAAAGTGTGTTTTATTTCAATTATAATAAAAAAAAACCGCAAATAGATAAAGCGAATATACACATTCCACCACATTTGCAAACATATTTATGGCAAAAATATATATTTTATATATAACAGCAGCTGCTGTTTACAGTTCTCTCAAAGCCATTTAAAAATGGTTCCTGCGTTAAGCTCAATTTAATACAAAAAAGTGCACGTTTAAAATGATAACAAATAAGCGTGGATTTGTGATTTTTTTCTTTTTGCTGAATGAGAGATATTCAAACAGAATTGGAAAGGCAAACATTAATTTTCCATGAGCTAGCTAGTCCTGTGAAGTGAAGCGGTTACAGCAGTACCGCAGGAATCTAATTGTTAATTTTTTTATAATTTCTGATTGAAATAATATGCAGCTATCTGCACACTTTTTCACATTATTATTTTATTGATACAAATGCTCAGACGACTTTTGCTTTTAAAATAATTAAATTTTTATTTTTATAACATGTTATTACAAACATATACATACATAAGTATATAATATATTACTACCAAAGACAATATACGCATTGCTTGTTTGAACAAATTTAAAAAAAAAGCAAACAAATAAGCTTCCAAAATCAAAAAGTTCGCTACCTTAACTAATTGGTATAGTTAACATTGTATTTTTACTTTAAATTATGTCCTAGTGACCCAATTTTTGCATAAATTATATAATTGGCATGGCACACTTATTAACGTACTCTCACACATACATATATACCTAAATATATACATAAATAATCATGATTTGTGCAGAAACTTTGTATACTTAGCACAAATTGTTGAGGTGAGACAATTAAATTTCATTAAAACCATTATTTTAGCATTAGTAATTGAACTCTCACCTTCGCCTCGATTTTCTGACGCATTGAGTGTGAATTTTGTTTCAACTTACAGATGCTTATGTAGGTCAGTAAATAAATGCCAACACTTGTACGCATGTATGTACGAGTATATGTTAATAATTACATAATGGCATACAATTATTTAAGGTAGGCAGACGGTGCGTATAAGTGCTGTTGAACTAGTTATATGCGACTTAAATACAAATTAATATGCGTTTGTATAAATCAACAAGTGTACGCTTGAAATAATTCAATGCTTGTGAAGACAATAAATTTATTTTTTTTTTTGTCATAATTTTAATCTAGATATATATGTATGTATTTTGGAACGATTTTCCGTCGATCCTTGTCAAATTTGGTTTTGAAACAAACCGGTTTCGGCGTTGTGCCATCTTCAGTGTTATTTTTCGTCATCAACTTTCAACCTTGTCGGAGAAAAAAACAACAAAAAATATATATGTAGTTTAAATTAAATAAATAGCTAATTCAAATAAAAAATAATTGGCTTACGAAAAGAGAACCGGAAAAGTTGTTCAAATTTCCCTTTGTACATAAGTTTGTATTTGCTTTTAAACTAAAAAGAGAAGCGAAGTTTTTAATAATTTTATATTCATCATCTCCATGCATATATACATATGTATATACTTATACATACAAAATCATTTCATTCCAAGCTGCATTTTCAGAGCAAAAATAGAAATTGTATTATTATACAAAAACCCAAAGTGCCGATAATGCTTTAAGAGATAAGAAGTTTACTTGCTTCTCACTAAGTTTTGATTTGTATAAAAAAATTCTTCAAAAACAGATGATAAACAACACGGGTTCGTAAAGATAATATTCTAATTTTTGACGATATTTTCATAAATATTGCTTCTATGATTTTTTTTGTACAAATTAAAGCAAAGTTACGTTTATGATCTGGCATGTAGTTTACTATAAAAATAATTTGCTTAAATAATTCGTTGTTATTTAGAAAAATGTAACGGATATATGTATGTATGTATCAATCTAATTAACGATAAGTCTGAAAAGTTAGGGGTAAAAAATAAATAATAAAATACGCCACTCTCATAAGTTATTGAACAATGAATTTTTCTACAATTCTGTGGCCGCAGGGAATAAAAGCTAAAGTCGAGTTAGGCCAAAGTTGAGCTATTACTAACATTGTATTCCTTCCATTAATTTGCAATAAAAAAAAAACAAAAAAAAATGCATAAACCCTTTACAACTAAAGTCCGTAATTAATTTATATAATTTTGGAATAACAGCCTATTTCAATTTACTTCTAAATTTTTTTTTAAACAAGTTTTATTTGTGAAATTAGGCTTTTATTGTATTCAGACGTGAAATTTCAACCTACTTCGATTATAGTCATTATTCTGTTTGACAAATTGATATTTTTTTTCAAATTAGGGATAGCAACCAAACTGGAGTTTAGTTATTATTAGGAAATTTGTTAAGTTTCGAGCATTAGCCAAAGTCGAGTTAAGTCATTATTCCAAAAGAGAAAAATAATAGCTTTAATTCCAAAGTCCACATAAGTTATCTTTCAATAATTAATTAATTAATTTTTATTTAAAGAATTGCCTAACGTGCATTCGGTAGTTTATATTAAAAGACCACACAAAAAAGGTTTGCAGAATGTCAATGTTAAGAGTTAGCAGTTAAAAATTAGCAGAAGCGCCAACATGCGTGAAAGTCACAACTTTTTACTTGTGACTTATAAGTCTTTTCTCTTGAAGGAAATCAGATAATATAAAAACATTTGTATTTTATGCAAAAGCTAAAGGCAATCAATACCGCTTTGAATATCAACTAAAGTCAAGTTTAGTTTTCAGCAATACAATTTTTACTTTTATAGGATTAACCTAACTTGAGATAGGATTTCAAAACATAATCTTTTCACATGGAATAACAGCCAAAGTCGAGATAGTATTTATAGTATTAAAAAAAAAATGGAAAAAACGCTAACTGTTTGTTTTGCTTATTTCTCTTAAGTTAACTGATTTTTCATTAAATAGAAATATTATAAAATTGCTATTATCGAGCATACAACTTATAGCTTAATCGCTGATTTCAGGCAACGTTTTAAAATGAAAAAAATGCTTTGCTGAACACTTGTCGAAATCGAGTTTAGTTGTTATTATTTGTGGCGAAAGAATTTGCTAGGTGCTTTTCTTGATGAAAATTTCTACAAAAATTTTAGTTTACCCTATTACTTAAATCTTATAGATTTAAATGCAAATGAGTTGAACATAATTTTGAAAGAGTTTTCATCGTTTAAAATCTTAACTTTTATATTTCAGTCTTTTTGTACAGAATTTTTAGAGAAATTTCGGCAATACAGTTTTTATAGCGTATTTAATTTTAGTACACAAAAATTTTAGGTAAACGTATAGAAAAAAATTTAAAATCTCACGGCAAAAATATTCAGAATTTGTCTTACAGCTCTTATTCATAATATAATTATTAATACAAAAAAAGATATAACAATACAACCAAAGTAATTCAAAGCAAATATTATCGACTTCAAGAGATCTGACAAACAGTTTAGAAAAATCAAAACATGGTCTCAGAAAACAAAAAAAAAAATATTTCAAGTAATTGAAAAATCATTCCAAAAGATTCGCGTGCCTAAGAACCAAATTTGGTTCTATTATCTTTTGAAAAGTGTGTGTTTTTACTGAATAACAAACATATAAAAATAAATTTAAATTCGATTAAAAATTAACAAATCCAAACAAATGGTGCATTGCAATGAACAAAAACTATAAAAAGACATATAATTATTTGCTATTAAGTTCATGAGCATTTGCAACAAAGTACAAAATAGTTTTATTTGTCTAAGAAGCTTCACACACCTTGAAGACATAAAATTTGAAAAATGATGACTCGCCAACACAAGCTTAAGCAATCACATAAAGTCTATTCGTAGATATGTATGTTTGTACATACAAAATATGTTTTTATATAAACGCGCATTTATTTACTCTTGTAAATTATTCAATTGCATATTCAGTGGCAATATTTTTTTTAAACAAAATTGGGCGAAATTCATTTTAGTTACTCACAAAAATATTCGCATTTAAATTTTATTCACCATATTGGAAATATTTTTCATGCATTTTTTTTGTTGGTTTGTTAATTTTTAATAAAACTATATTTCAATCCATAAGACAAACCAAATAAATTTATATTTCAACTTTTTTACAAAATTACCTTTAATTCAATCAATTTTTATTCAGCAGTTTTTGAAAACCTTCATATTAGCATATTTGTAGCCCATTAAATTTTAAGAAAACAAAGCACAAACTTCATGACATCAAAATACACTATTAATTTTTTCAATTTTTTTTCGCCACCCTTAGCGAATAGCTTATTTTCCAAAAATCTATTTTGATATGGAATTGAATGAGCAGCGCTCTCGACGAAAGAAAATCTTCGAAAATTAACGGCATATTTTAACTATCTGAAACTTCAAATATTTTGTACTAAAATTAATTAGATTTCAAAACTGCTTAATTGGAAGTTTTATCAAAGTTCTAATTAAAAAATCAAAGATTTTGATAGTTGGATTTTTTTAATTAGTTGACTTATTTGGGATTTTGCACAAAAGTTTGTATATTGATGCTGTTGGTTTATTTTACGGAATCAATTAGGTTTGTTTAATAAAAATGAATAAAAAAAAACGTGAAAATAAGTTTTAGAGTCGTGAAAAAAATTATAATTCGAATAATTTTGTGAGTGACCGTTTGTGTAAACTTCCAGTACTGGTACTCGTATGTACACAATAAGTACATATATTTCAACCAAAGCAACAAGAAAGTAATAAAAAAAAAAAAAAATTATAGCCAACTACTTTAACAAATATTCGCTCCACCAACTTGAACCTGAGTCATGCTGCCGGCTGCATGTGTTTTTCTTTATGACGCGTACATTGTGTCACACAGCGACTGCTGGGCCTCTGTGGCACCTTTAACAATGTCAGGCACAACGTGTGCCACAAGCGATATTGGCTATAAAAAGCTACAACAATTATGCACAAAAAAAAAATAGAATAAAATGTAGTATGTAACAAAAAGTAATAACAATAACACCATTCGTTTACAAATGTTGTTAAACAATGCTGGTGGCAACGAATTGCCGTGTGACATACCCGCATTGCACTTTGTATACATACATACATACATTGCCAATATTATAACAGATACCCTCCGTCATGTTAACATAACCAACATGGAAATTTCGATATAACACGAGAATTTTGTTGTGACAAAATTTTTATTTGAATTTCAGAAGAACTGTATCGTTAAATAAGAAACAGTATCGATATATTTTATTGAGCAGTTGCAAAATGTTCTCGATAGCTTCAGGGCAAATTTTCATATAGTTTCTCTTTATCAAATTGAAATGTGTATCAATGATTTAGATTTTGAACTTTTAATTTTAATATTGCCTGTAAGCCGATTTGAAATCCAAAGGGAATTTGTGAGAAGCAAGTTTCAGGTTCAACATTGACTCTGCTAGATGGAAACTCGGAATAGATAATTGAAGGTCAAGGCAGTCCAACATTAAACAATAAACATTTACATTATTAATGTCTTAATGTCTTGGAGAATGAAGTCTGATGAGGAGATGTAATGATCTCCGTTGTTGTTTTTCCGTATATATTTTCCAAAAACCCAATCTTTAAGGCCGATTAGGCCGATAAGCTTATAAACAATTAAAATTAAAAATATAAATATTTAAGTTTAAAAATGTTGTATTCATATGAGGAGTTCCATAAAACATATACCTCCACTTATAATATTTTTTTTGTTTTTTGATTTGATTCAATTCCAGATTTTAAAATATACCTTACAACAGCAATCAACTCTGAAAGAAGATCAATATTCTGAATTTTCTATGTTAATGAAAAAAAAAATAGGATCAAAATGCAAACAAAAACCATATAAACCCAATTTGCAAACGTTATACATAAGTTTTGTTTATACACAGTTTTTTTACCTTTTAGCTTTGATTTTTGACTTTTTTTTGGTAATGCTCTCTTGCAATTTTTTAGAAAATCAATTTTCGACGCAAAATGTATTCTCTGTATTCTCTTTAAGCTCCTTAAAATGACCTTTGTTTCAGTCGATTTCTGTAGAAACATAGAAATAATATTATTTACGATGGCTGCTTGTTGAATTTTGGCTCCAGAATGGCCAGCAGTTCCGCCAAAAAGACATTTCTTGCCTGGGAATAAAGTCTCTCATCATTAGGAACTGGCATATAACTGTGTATAAAGATGTAATCAGTTGACGAGCCATTTTATTTGAGCACTAATGTATAAATCCTGAGCGATCGGATCAAACGGCTGAAAATGGCTTATCATACGTTAAGATTATATTACAGAATTTTCAATCGATATAGCCCATTGCTTCAAATCGTAATGTAGAGTGAGAGAACGTGACGCTTTTAGGATACACGAAGTTAGCAGGTACACTAGATCGTATGAAAAACATTATAAGTTTTAATTTATAACTAACTTTAACACTATAAAAATGTCGATTATGTATGCATTTTGTCTGGATCATAATTAAAAAATTGTTTGATTTTGCAATCAAATTACTTTAGAACCTATACTTCAAGTACGTATACTTAATATTTCGTATCGTAAAAGAAATAGTCATTTTTGTTGGCACCTTACGAGATGGCAAACCACAAGAAATAAACCTTATTTAACTTGCATTTCTTAAAGCAAAATCGAGCAATCCAATTTTAATATTATCGCTTGTAACTTTTAAATTTATGGCAAAGCAGACAACTCCAACGTAGGTAAGGGAGCCGCTGGAATGATCGAAATGATAACATTATAATCGAAAATTTGGTCGACTTCATATCGAAACATGAAAGCTACTGGTTCTATCAATATGACGTGTGGTGTACTTCTGCATTCAAGTATTTATACGTGCAACATTTTGTAAACATTGAGGGCTATGTACATTGTATTCGAATGGTATTTTATGGCATTAAAGCTATCTATGGTACAAGAGCGCAGTGTCGCACACCTGGGCGCAATGCCAGTTGATTGCGTCTCAGGCGATTACTCAACGCCAACTTAGGGATGTCGATTTCATTTATGAATTAAATTGTTGTTTTTGAAATTTATTTTTTTTGGTAGATTTCAGGGCGCGTGACTGACAATTTGTTGACAATTGACTTTATCGGTAAATCGCAATGGTCATTCCATGGGCTTGACCATAAGCTTAAATACTGAAATTATTTTTAATAAAATAAATAAAATTTTTAAAAATAATTTCAGAGATAACGAAACTAATTTCATTTCATTTGTATTGGAAATGTTTGTTTATTAAACTAAAAACAAAATTTATGAATAAAAGAAAAAGCTTCTTTGGATTAATTGTTTTATCTGTACTAAATTCTTGAAATGTCATTCATAGTTATGATCTACTGAACCTAACATAGAAAGGCGCTGCATTTTATTATTACGAATTGATCCGACCGCATTACACGAAATCCAGCTTATTTATCATTTGCTTCGATTGGCTGTGAGACGAAGTAAGTTAAGTTAAGAGGAGGTCAGATGAGGTGAGGTGTAGGAAGGAGAGGTGAGGTCAGATTAGGTGAGTTGAGGTGAATAGGGTTGTGTGTGGTGACCATGGGTCTTACGAGCTTTGATTCGGTGAATTTAAATATGGTAATTTAAGGTGCGGTTAGGTAAGATGTGTGGTTAGGTGTTTATGTAGGTGTGGTAAATTGGGTATGGTAGACTAAGACGTGATGTGTTAGGATATGGTTAATCCAGCTATGGTGGGTTCACTATGGTTCGTTAAGTGTGGTGAGTTAACGTGAGATAAGTTTAGACCCAGCAAGTTTTTATATGGTTTTTTAGATGTAGTCATTTAATGTGAGGTGAGATTTCGTTCAGTTCGACTTCATGAGTTAATGACTTTAACCACGGGGAATCTAGATACGTTGAGCTCAGGTGTGTTTAGTTTTGATTTCTTGAGATTTACGTGTGAAATTTAGGCTTTTTCATATAAATTTGTTAAGATATTTATTGGCCTTTAAATTAAAAATAATTTAAAAATCTTCCATTAACTGGTCTCGAGCTCAATAATATTGTGAATTTCTAAGCCTTTTCATTTGTCATGTTTATTTGTAATTTAATGTCAAATAACTTTTACGAAACATTTTCAAAAATGTCTTAGCCATCGTTGTTTTTAATTAAAACAAAATATTTGCTAGAACCTTATATACATACATACTCGTATACATATTTCTATAAAGAACACATACTCGTATATGTAAATGTGTGCATATACATGTACGTACATATATCAAAATTAAATAAATTAAATTTACTTAAAACACACATTTGACACGCAATTCGCTGCAATAAAGAATTTTTTACACTCTTTGACACACACCCAAATTTCAATTATTAGCTCATCATGGACATGTGTAATACGCCGTAAAGTAAATATGTACCTGAAATGTGATTGGAATAGAGCGATTCATCAACTGAAGAGTAGCGACAAAAGCTTTCCACCTTCATTACCCACAAAAGTAGTGTAATTAAAATTAAACACGCAGCTAGGATTCTTAAAAAATACATATGCAGGTGTACATATTTACTCGTAAGTATGTTTAAAAGGAATTTGGGCGCTCAAGTTCGCCAACAGAATTTTCGTGTAATATTATTTACAAACACGCTGCTCATCCCAAATAGTGCCTAGCCATTTCTTTTAATAGCGTTTGCATACCGCAAAATTCCACACGCGATGTCTTGTCAGCGAAGTATGAATTGAGTTTTCTAGGTGAGTGAAAGTTAATTTTCACATACGGTTTCATTGATTTTTATGTTTACGTAGTATAATGCAGGTCTGCTTAGGAATTTTTTTTCTTCAGAATACAATTTTGTAAGTAATGCGTTCCAAACTTTTTTTTACCATCCAAAAGTGGGCTAAGCTTTTAAGGATAATGCAAACTATCGAGTTCATGTCTGACAATTTTTGTAAAATTTGGGATCGTTTGGAACCAGTTCTGAGAAAATTTGGGATCAATAAATGTTTAAGTAACCCTATTAGTTTCATAGGTTGGCTTTAGATAAGTCAGTTTCTGAATATATTCTGTTTACTTACTAAAACCTATTTGTTCATGCCTTTCGAGTTTGCTTTCAAAACAAAATACAATTTTTTATCGTCACACAAATAAATGTGAAATTAATTAGTTTCGATTGCAAAAAAGTTTTTTAATTGCGAAATTAATAATTTAGGTAATCAAAAATTTGCTATTCTTTAAAAAATTAATTCATCATTAATAATTCATTAATATTATTTTTGGTTAATTATTACCACCTGATTTTACTTTAATTAGTATCTATTTAATTATTTAAATTTTTTTGCTTTAAAGTAATTATAATAATTTTATTAGATTTATGATTATTTTGTGATTTTGTTTTTCGCTCAGGCAAAATTTTTATTTTGAAGTTGTTACTCTTTTTTCTATCTGCTTATAGTTAAACGAAGAAAAATCACCTGCAGGTTTACAATTTCAATCATAACATTGCTCTTTATAATAAATGCATAGAGCCAATAAAAATTCAAGCATTAAGATTTTAAGTTTCATGGTGTAGGGATTTTAAAATAATTTACTTTATCTAAATGGAAAAATAAAAATTAAAAGTAATCATTATTCTCGAATGAAAAAAGCAAATATAATAGCACTCGAATTGGTTTATTTATTATTGAAAATTAGCAAAAATCAACTACAGATTCCGGTTTTTTAGTCAATTATGTATATAACTTTAAAATCACGTGAATAATGAATAAAATTTTCATAGAGAAGTAGGTGGTACCACATATTACATACCACTCTGACCAAACGACTAAGCTATGAAGAGTTTTTGTAATTTTGAAAACGATGATGAGATTCCATCTCATTACTCATTATTTAACAGAAGCTAGCTCTTACATATACATAGTTCCCAAGTTACGCTTGTTTGCTTTTTTAAAAATTATACATATTTAGGTTTTGTTACCAGCATTGAGCCCAAATGCGCATTTCGAATGAGTCATTTCAAAACCGTTGACTTTATCTTATTCGCATTTCCTCCGACAGTTCATTTGAAATATCTATTTTGTATGAGGGTGGTATGAAAGTCAGTAACTTTTAAAATTTTCCAGCGCATGAACTATTAGTATCTATTAGTAGACTACTGTCAAATTTTGAGCATGCTGATAAATATTAAAAGCAAATAACCGTTGGACTTTTAACAAAAATGGAAAAAAGTGTGCTGATTGCGAATAATTTTTTTGCGTAAAAAACAGCACCGAAACCAAGGAAAGGCTTGATATATACTATGGTGACACTATACCACCAATTTTAATGGTTAAGAAGTGGTGACGCCGAACGTTCAGGTCACCCAAAAGAGGTCGTTACACCAGAAATCGTAGATAAAATCCCTGGAAGGCTATTGAATGACCGGGTACATCACATTTCACACAAATATTGGGATATGAGAAAGCTATCCGCACGATGGGTGCCGCAACCTTGTGGCCACTTCAAAGGATTGGCAAAAATCCATGAATTGGGCTACGAACTGCTACCCCATCGAACATATTATCCAGATTAAGCCCCACACTACTATTTCCTATATCCAAACCTGAAGAAATGGCTACGTGGTAAGAGGTTTGGGTTAAATGAAGAGAAGCTATTATTTCGAAGGAATAAAAAAGTTGCATAAACGCTGGACTAAGTGCATAGAGTTAAAAGGAGATTATGTTGAAATGAATAATGCTTTTTATGTGTTATTATTTGATGCATTCGATAAAATTGTCACGTTGGAACGCATTTCGTTCAAATGCGTTGAAGTGAGTAATTTCGGCACTGAAAATTTGTGTGGAGAAATGCGTGAGTTGGCATCACATTTGAGATTTCAATGTAAATGTATTATTAATTGTAAAACTTTCATTGATTCACTTAAAAAAATTACAATTCTTTTGAGTATGCAATCTGATCCAGTTACAATTTACCATTGATTTTTGACAATTTTTTTATTAATGCTCTTTCGTAATTTCTCCAAACTATATCCAGCATTAGTTATTAATATATGACATAAATGTAAATTTTTTTTTCAAAACTTAGTGGTAATTTGTAAGCAGTTTATAATATATTTATAATAAAAACAATAAGCACCCTAACGTATACATTGGTTTGTATGTACTTGTATATTCACATATGTAGTACATAACAAACTATCATATCTGTTCGTGCAATGAGGAAATCAAGTAAATGAAGAGACATTTAAGAATTTCAGTAAGTGTTTTCATATTATTAAAACGAGTATTTGCGTGTAAGATTTGAAGGATTTATTTGCATGCAATAAAGGTACACGTGTGTATCTCACAAAAAACTTAGCTAGTTCAGAAGCGGCCGCGACTAGTTTAAAATATGCCCAGGAAATAGTTTAAAATATGTCTATTAAATTTTGTTTATCATACTAATTGTCAAAACTTTAAGCAAATTTGGTTGTCATTATTTCGAATTCACGAAAAAAACTAATTCATACAAAGGCTGCTTACCGTTTTCAATGTAGGTTTACATATAATATTAATAAATAATATTATACAAGGAACATTTTAAAGTTTATAGGGAAAGCACCTATGACTTTATTGATGTTATTTTGTCAGTGCGCATATTGGTGGAAGTACATACATTTTTCGCCTAAATATTGAAACCGAGCACTTGTGTTACTTACATATTTATTTCGAAAGTCACGAAAGTGTTATTGATTTACTAGCTGTCGTGCCTTTGTATATTTTTAGATACGGATTTATAAGATTGACATTAACATCTGTTTTTTAGTTGAATATTGGAATTACAATGGTACATTTTATATTAACTAAATTTCAAAGTGGGGTTTTACGCAAATGCAATTTTCTTGAGAGTCATTTTATATTGGCCACTGTGGTCGAGTATAAATTGGTGTGTACTATCACGTGGTATGTCGCTGAGTGCCCAGAAGCGAATCTTAGCCGAGGGATGCATAGTTAAAATTATTGAAAAACTTTTTCTATTAGCGGTCGCCTCTTGGTAGACAATGACAAACCTTCGAGCTTACTATTGTTGCCATGAAAAAACTTCTTATAAATACATTTGCCACTTTGAATTTGTCTACAAAGTCAGTGTTAGGTTTCTTACTAAGTTGTTGCATGACCGGTTTTCTCTTTCGAACAAGATGGATTAATGTCGATGGCTTGACGAGAAACTATTAAACTAGTAAATATATTTTCTTTTATAAGCAAATTAATCATCTCAATTTAAGAGTATGTTATATTTAGTGCATACTTTTACTGGCAAAATATTTATTCCAATAATGCAATATATGTACATACTCAATTTATCCTTAAAAATTATAAAAAAAGATAAACAATTCTTGATAAAAGAAATATACGATTATGACTGTAGTAAAAAAAGTCTGGAATCGGTAAGGAAAATAATGATTTTTCTATGAATGACACCGCAGACGTACTTGCGTACAGTGGTGGTTAAAATAATTGAAGTAATTTATAAGTATTTTTCACACTATTGACAGTGGTGGCAAAAATAATTGAAATAATTTACAAATATTTTGAAATTTTGGCAATTGATTATTCCTTTATAAAATTTTTAATAATTTTTAAATTAAATTGCAGATAATTATTTCAAAAAACTATTTAAACCTAAATTTCAATCAACACGGATTTAAAAAAATTATTTAAAATATTTTATTTTATATATTATAAATAACAATTACACTATAATCTATTTACAAGAGTACTGGCTACTAAAGCCTTCAGTTCGATGTTTATACGTTACAACTAAGTAATTTGTCAAATCAACTGTAACAATGAAATCAAATATTCAGTTTAGCTAGAAAAGCGTTAATATAATCGGAGTTGGTTGATTGTAGATGGTCTGAGGGTTTGCTATTACCAAAAACTGGTGTGCGGATCCGGCTAAGCCCAGGGCATTCAACCAGTAGATGTTGCACCGAACAATTTGCGGCATTGCAGTAAAAGCACGGCGGCTTTGACAATCCATTTAGTAAATGACACATTTTTGACATATTTTTTTCTGACTTTCTTTAGAAATCCATTTCATACAACGCATAAGCCAAATCTTATTTTATATATTGCACTAATATCGCATGGACTATAAAAGTGCTATTTTAAAATTTAAAATTTTTGTTTTAAATAATACTCTACAGGGATAAAATGCAGGCTTTGTGTTTAGTTAGATATTTATCTGTGTTTTAGTTGTTGTTAAAATTTATAAATATAAATATCTACTATTATTTTAACAGCCAACACGTGTACTTATGTATGTACGAGTATATGCACACGGGCAACGCAAAGCGCCCGTTAAAGTTTACAATATTTATGACTAACGTATTGTCCTCATTGTTGTTGCCATTATTTTTTGCCTCTACTCCTCTTAGCTGCCAACAATATTTTTATTTGTGGTAATGGAAATGTGTTCCATTTCGTTAAGCGGTTTCCGCAATTTGTTGCAAGTCAAAGTCGAAGTGGGCTGCAAATTATGATTATTGACTTTGCGAACCACTGTGGATAAAAATTTAATTGATTATTTTGAAAGTAAAAATACATCATGTTGCTTTCCTGTTGTCAGATACTCCTACTTATTGGAAGTAGCATATGAATACCAGCAATAGTAAACTTACGTATTTTTTATGAATTTCGTTCATTTTTTTTTCTTTTATTAACATTTTTTTGTTTTTCAATTAAATTACAGCGTATTTTCTAACGAAAGCTATCAAAAAAAAATTACAAAAATATAAAAATGTGTATGCTTAAATTTACTGCAAATTGATAATTTTTCCTAAAATAGTAAACTTGAGTGTGTATGGCTTGCGTTGCAAAATTTGATATTTTAATAATAATTGTTAAAGAAAATATTTCAAGAACTTTAGTTCAAAATTTCTGGTTTAGATTATTTTAAAATAAATTTAGAGAAGGTTATGTTACCACTGGAATGCGTTTCTTTTTCTGTAAAGAACTTGCCTTCTTTATCTGTACCAGGGCACATCTACCAGCAACATCAATTTTTGGATTTTTTAATTTTAATTTTAATTGTAAAATTTTGTATTTCAGGACAATTCAAGGTAGTTCATAAAATATTTTTGCTTTAAAAGCAAAAGCAAAATACCCAGATTTCTTTAATTTTTTTATTTATTTTTTTACAGCGGTTACCTAATAAATATTCCTTGATCTGTACATTAAAAATTTTCCCATGTGTAAAGGCAAAAGAGTCGCATGTTTTAAGCGACGAAATTAAAGGCAGAAAAATGTAAGTGAGAAGAACTTGAGTTGCTGATAGGCAGGAATCTGGCCCGAAAATTATGTTAGAAAAGAAGACAGTTAGTAAATGGGTTCAATACTGGGACTAGTTCCAGCAAGATTCATGGGAAGAAAACGAAACAAAGGCGCCAACAGGCACAATCGATCAAAAAAACAATTGCGAACTGCACTGTCTTCACTTGGTATGAGTAGCTGGTGTAATTTCGAAAAGGAGAGAGATAACTGGCGAAGTTTATCCCCTTTCCTAATTTCCCCTTGAATCGGTCCTAGCTTCAATTGAAATCTTTCACATCACTTCAATTCACCTAATTTTTCATAAATTATACTTTCCTCGACACGCATTTACGTCAAAATAATTGACCGCACCTGGATGGCACTGCAATTAGAAGGTAGCAGTTATCAAGTTAGTATGTATATATTACAGCAAAACAGTAAAGTAGAAGAGCTAAAAAGTTATTTCTCACCACACTTATGCATTTTAAGTCCTTTGTTTTTATATGACATAGTCAATGATTATTTTGATTGCATGCAAATAATTGCCGACGACAGAATAGTTGAACTTCTTTAACTTGAAATGGTAAAACCAGTTGCCTAACAACTACCTCGTTGCATCGCTGTCTCACGGTAATTGTAACAATTTGTGGTCAATTTCTTACAATGTTTTTTTTTTCTTTCTACAAAGTCAACGCTTAAGCCGGTCAGCTAAGAAAATGCTTTTGTGAAAGTTATTTTGTATAGACTACACGCAACCATTTCATCATTCTAAAAACATAGTGAAGCATCACCCCAAATAAAAAGTAAATCAGCAAACATAGTTCGTACATTTCAATGTGCCTAGTGTCAGTAGTTTCTCATTGAAATTAAATCTATGTAAATATTTTATATATTATTTTAAGAAAAAAATTTCGCTTGAACTTGTAACCTCGATTATGATCTAAACACATATGACGAGAAAAAAAAACGCGATTTTGTACAAATGAAAGTAAAAAGACTTATGCATGCCTTTGTATACACTTCATTTTCAGAGAAGATGTAAAAATGTTTCAGACACATTCACGTACATATATACTAACTAGTTGCGATTTCGGCCGCACAATCGAGACTAATATGCGTATTTATGTTTGTCTTTACTGTCATCAACACCAACTGATTCGCTCACTTAAATGATGACACTCCGCTTACAGCACACACTTATACATACATGTGTTTAAATTATACATTGTACATACATTCTTAGTTAAATTACCAGTAAATATAAAGTAATGAAAGTGTAGATTTCCTTTTACGTTGAATTCTCGCAAGTGACCAGCTTTTGTCATTAATTTGGCTTAACATTTTGCTTTACAATTACCTTATCACATGCTTTCCACTAATTCACTTTCTTGATTACATATACACACCTTACACATTAATGGATTATTATGCAAAGCACGTAAATATCATACATTTTAGCTACTAAAGTTTGTCAGACAACCATTTTTATATCTTTCATGGTAATTGTATATAAAATTTGGTCCGATGTTTGCAAGTATCAGAGAATGAAGAGATATACCCTTAAAAAAATATACCTAAATAATTAGGATGATGAGCATAGAATGCACTTAAAGGAAAAAAATAAAACACAAATTAGAATTTTAGACATTTTTATTTATTTCTAAATAAATAGTAATCAGAAATATCGACCAAGTTATTTCCACAAAGTTAGCAAATAACCTAATTACCTAACGTACAAATGTATGAAGTGATCTTTTATAAAAAATATGTAACTCGCGAAGGACTCTCGCTTTCTGAACGCTAACAATTTACTGGGTACACTAATTTAAATATCTTTTCTTCAAGCGTCAATGAAGAATACAAAAATATAATATAAATATCTATATAGATTTTTTGATTTAAAATAGGCTTGAACTTTTACACAAATATTAGTTATTGAGAGCGCTGTACATATATTGTAAGCAGTGAAAATCGCAAGGATCAGATGAGTATAACATTTAGCTCACATACAACCGATTTGTAAAATATTTAATTAATTCATTATTAACTCATTCATTTCAAGGCTTGAAATTTTGGTACAAATATCAGCTACTTTTTACTTGTTTAAGATATATATCATCTTAATTTCTCTTTACGAACCTTCGTATTGTTTTTGTGTTTTAAAGTATTGCGCAGCTAAGCCCAGATATTGACATGTTTTAAATATTAAGTTTTCGTTTATTTATTCATTATTTAACAAAATCAACACATTAAAGTGGGTGATAGATAGGGATATGTTTTAAGGTCATGGAGTAGGATTAAAATACATCTAAACTTCATTCATAATTCTTTAACGACATAATTTCGAGAAAGTTGCTAAACAATTGAAGATTTTTGCTGAGCCAAAACGAGTAACTTATCGGAACGAGCGTCGAAATGATCATTTTTTTTTAAATTTCTACTTGTTTGTATGGGTTACTACAAGAATGAAGGTAGCTATATAATTCGCAAAAATTAATGCACAAACACATATCTATTGACACAATTGTACCAGTAATTCTTCCTAAGCATTTTCATAATTATTTAACTTTAAGTCTCAATTAAAAAAACTCTTCGTTCTCTAACGAAAGCCTTGAAAATCCAAATGTAAAGGGTGTTTTTTTTAGACGTGCGGTTTTCAATGAGACAACATTTTTTCGGAGTTGCTCCTTTTGACAGCTGCTACTTGATTTATGCTCAGTTTGGTTTGCCATTTTAAGACGCCTTGGAAGAGAATATTCGGCGCGTTATTGCTGACAGACGACCTCAATTGCTGCAGAAAGTGATCGAAAAATGGGCCTATCGCCTGGAATTTATTCGAGCCAGCCGCAGCGGTCACTTGTCCGAAATCCTTTTTAAACATAATGACAAACCTTTATTTTCATAATGAAGCTTAGTTCTTGACCAAAGCGTTAAATTATATGCGTTTTATTTCTTCTAAAAAACAACATGTCTTAAAAAAACACCCTATAAAAAGGTTTATAAAATATCCATCAAAATTTTGATTTCTTAAGAAATTTCTGAGTATGCAGTTTTGAAGTTCATTAAATTTTAAGTATAAGTTTTAAGTGGCTAAACAATTCCGCTGGTTTAAAAAAAATTATGCAATTCATAAATATATGTATTAAGAAAAGTTCTTAAGAAATTATGTATGTATGCATAATGGGACAAAATTTCCTAAAAATTTAGAACTTTCTAAAAACGTGAGTACAAAATTTGTCACGATATTTGGTTCTTCCTGCAACATGTTCTTTTTATCTTTATTTATTATATGTTTATTAAACTTAAGAATTATTTCATAAGTTCTTTTATTGCTAGAAAAATAGTACCTACAAATTGATTTATATGTCTCTTTCAATAAATAACATTGATAAAATGAGGATTATTTTTTATTTAAAATATCACACCTATGCGGTGATATTAATTTTTCTATTATGAAAGAAAACTCACCTTACGTTTCACTTGTAAACTAAAGACTCTTGTTTAAAGCAAAAGTAAATTTCTAAAAGAGAACAATTTGTTTAAATAAAACAATAACAATTGAACAATTAATTCATTTTCTCTGGTTTTATCTATTTGAATTTTTGTTCTAAATTTTACAATTATTTGCGCTTTTGTACGTGATATATATTTTATAATTAGGTTATCAAGATAAGCTCTAAAAAAAATTCCGACAGGGCTGGTACTAAGTTCTTCCTTTCATTAGCTGCTAGCGTTTGGCAATACCACCTTAAGTATTCGCGCATTTACAATTTGGGTCACTCATGACATAATTTTTTGCTGGTATTACTGTACTGAAGTCATAGCTGAAGCACAGACAAACAAACAAACATATTTTTCAGTTAGCAAACTGAAACATTGCAACAATTGACAATGCCAACAGCCACTGCGACAGCAAAGAAAAAATGAGAACAACAAAAATCATCATTACCACTTCACACCCCATTGGCGGCGATATACTCATACATATTAGCCAACGGCAAAAATAGCGGCGACACAAATTTATCACTTTTTCTGCATTTGCTTGTCCGAAGACGAAAATTTGTGGCTTTCTTCCTTCGAGTTGGACACACTCTGTGTGTGCTTTTGGCAGTTGCACAAAAAAAGAAAGAAAAAAAAATAAGTGACCAACAAAATGGAAGCTATATCTGACAATTTTACGACGCTTCGCTGCAGATAAGCTTGTCGCCTCGTTGTTGTTGTTGTTATTTGTGTTGCCAATATAAATTGGCGTGTCTTAAGCTGCTGCGCTACGCTGTCCTGCCGCCGTCCGTTGCTGCCGAGCTGTCAGGCGATTGCATTTTTATTATTGTTAAATTAAGGTATGGAATAAAATGTGGCAGCAAAAGTGAATGAAAAATATCTTAACATTTCTTTTCATTTTTTATGATTAAAAATGTTTTTTTTTTTCACGTTCCTTTTAGCTGCGTCAGGCGCATGTGGCCATTGTTCGAGTATACTTGTGCGTTATGCGAATTCACTTTTATTTGCATTACATATTTCGCTTGCTTTTATTGTATTTGACACTTCATCTTTTACGTAAGTAGATAAAAGTTTTGTGTGTTTTCACGCTTATTTGGGTCGAATTTACTTTGCTTGGCTTGGGTGTCAGCATGTCAAAGTGTCAGTGTTAATTTCATGAAAGTGAATTTGGTCACTGTTACAACAGAATTGCAAACGAAATTAAAAGTAAAGCAACTTATTTGGCTGTACTGTGTTATGTGAGCTGAATAATGGAGGAGAGCAGAAATAAAAGAAGGAGAGTGCTTTATATATTATTTAATTTTGTAAGAATTTTACCTGCATACCTGCAGTTTGAAATGAGGCCAATCCACTGATTATCTGTATTATATACGTAAATCTTTTATATTTATGGGTAAACATTTTTTATCCCAGCATTGATTAAAAAAAATTCGCTTTCATTCAGTAGAACTGTCTCCTGAGTATAAAAATTAACATTTTTGACATTTCAGACTCATTTCGGTACGAGTTTACATTCATTTAAGAACTACGTGGGAACTAGTTCGTATCGTTTCGGAACCATTTTCGAACTTGTTATCGAATATTTGCTGACTGTTTTTGTACCACTTCACGACTATATCAGGACAATTTCGATAGTAGTTTAACACCTGTTCGGGACTATTTGGGAGTTGTTTAGGATAAGTTCGACTTCATTTCGGTACTTTCGACATTTTTTCGTGACACTTTCGGGACTTATTCAGAATTGTTTCTGAAGCATTTCGGAACTAGTTCGAAACTATTTCGGGAGTACTTCTGTATTGTTTTGAACCTACTATTGAATTATTCATTGGCTATTCGTAATTAGTGCTCGGCTAGTTTGGAACTATTTAAAGATTGTTTGAGGTTAATTTTTGAATATTTTCTATGTTATTTCAGGTTTACTTATGAAAAATTTTAAGACTAGTTTGAGATAACTTTGGAGCTGTTTTGGAACCTGTTCAGAACTAATTTGGGATCTTTAAAAATACCCATTATTTAAACTATTTACAAAATGTACAATGTTTTAAAAGTTTTAAGAATTTTTTTTGGCTCTTAGTGCGAAAAGAGTAAGTTTCAAGTGTCTTGAATTTATCACTGATTTTTGAAAATTTTTTATTGGCAGTTTTTTCCAAACAACGCAAAACCGCGACTATTTTGTATATGGAAATAAAAAATCAGTGGTAATTCGAAGCCTATAGAAACATGCACTTTGTCGTACTGAAATTATATGTGATACATATATATGTATATATCCGCATACGACAAATAATTCTAAATTTTTTTTTTAATTCGAAATATTTAAGAATATATGAAAAATGTTTTTTACACTTTTTATAATTAAATAATTATTTTTAATGGTGTTTATTAGAGAATTAATTAAGTTTTAATTGAAAAATAAATTTAAATAATCGGAGGATAAATAAATTGTCCAAATCTTTCTATATGAGTTTGTGCTACATATAATTTATGAACCGAATGCAGAATGACGCAGACTATAATGTATGCTCATATATTTTTCAAATTGAAAACTATATATGACATATAACATTTGCTTTTAATTACCATTTTTTTTAATGAATTTAAATGGTCCACATAGCCGAAAACAACTCCAACCAACCCGCATATTGGTTCATAGTGCAAGTTTTCAAATATTAGTTTACTTAATAAATATATCCAACCGACTGATACTCCCATTTACTCATAGACAAATCATAACTTCCGAAGTTGGTTATAAACTAAAATTTTATAATATCCACAGGCTATGAATGACATTAACCTCAAAGAGACAAGTAAACCGAAGTTAGCTTTCCATGAAGGCGCTTAAATATGTATATGGGAGTATATATGTTTGTATGGCTATGTGTAAGCAGCTGCGAAAAGAAAATTGTGCTAGAAATGAAATGAGCTCAAATTGAAAATAGTAAAGAGACTATATTTTCTAACAACAATTAGACCAAAATTTATGGCCATAGATACACTAACAAATAAAAATTCACTTTAGTAGAAAATATATGTTTGTATTTCTGATGAGGAATGTTATTGGAATCAAAATTATATTTGCTTCCCTACGGCAAATACATGTTGCAGCAACAATCAAAAAGAAGTTGAAAGTCTACGCATTGAATGGACTGGCACACGCTTAATTGAATGTATATGTATGTATTTATGCGGTTAAAGTCAGAGAACAAAAAACTTAAAAAAATTGTATACTAATAAGATTTTATAGAGGGAGGGCAGTGCGCCACGGCAGCGTGAGATTGATACTGCAATATCCAGTTACTGAATGATGGAAGGTCTCAGAGATAGAAGAAGTTCCGATAGCAATATGTTTGGTACTTAAAGACTATACAAATATTTAAAAGCTATAACAATCTCCCCATATCAAAAATAAATTATGTTGAAAAAATTTCTTAGTTCGCTGGAGTCATTCTCGACTTTTGATCAAAAGCTTAGTAAACGAAAGACTTAAGACACAAACTTGCTACGGTGAACAATATTGCTTTGGTTGCTTTTTAATAAGGATATTTAAACTGAGAATAGGGCTTCTGAAGGTGCTGAAGGTTTAGATAAATAAAAGCAGAATAAAATTAAGAAAAGCTGAAAACAATATACATAAATGTTTTTCACTAGTACACGCTAAAGAGGAAAGCTGGTCAATTCAATAAACATTTTTTTAGAGCGAAACTAGAAATATTTTTTGATGGCAATTCACGAATTTAAAATGTAAATCCGTTAACATTTTTAATTTAAAATTTAAGAGAACGTAATTTTTTTTTTACGAATGTAGGTTTTCCTTATTTAACCTTTAATACAAACTATAATTACAAACGTTCTCAACCAAATTTCAAACAATTAATTGTAAAATCAAGAATTCATGAAGCCATCTTTATTTATATCTATATATAATATTTGATTTATCTATCGAAGAACAAATAAGTTTATTTGTCAAAATACCAAATTTTTGTAAAATTGAGGTGTTATTGCTATATTTGGTAAAAATGTTTTGTTTTATTTTATTGTTTGAAAACTGCAATATCTGTCAAAGTCTATCTTGAGGGCATATTTTTCAGAATAATTGCTCTTCTAATATAAAAATGTTGCACAGTTTAATAAATAATTATAATAAGAAATTGTAAATAAACGTTTGGTGTTTATAAAATCAACGCAATAATGATTTGCGGTGCGACAAATAAATAAATAGCTGATTGACCGACATTATACTGTCGGCCAGTGATGACAAAAACTATATGAAAGCTATTTAAACTAGCATTAGTTTTGTGTTGATAAGTGAGAAAAAATAACTGATAGGAAATTTAACGAAGTTTAGAGAATAAACTTATATTTTTATGTGTAAATTATAAAGTTTCTTTCCAACTTAGTTTAGTTTTGGCATTTTTGAAGGTTTCAAGCTTCGAAAAATGCGTTTATCGTGCATCATATTTTGTTTGCTTCTTTTCTTTGAGAAAACTTATCATCAGCCTTTGTATAGATGTGGAATCGTTCATTCTCATAGCAGATGTACCTCCAACCGATATCGATAGCTGCTATAGATATTAATTTCCCAATATCGAATGTTGATATTGTAAACGAATAACGATATATCTGCATATCTATATTTTAAAGGGACGATATTGATAATATATTATCGGTTATGACCAATATCGATAGGTATGGCAAATATCGTTATTTCTTAATATCGCCCACCTCTACTCGCTAAGAAAATTCAATAGTACCAACATACGAAAACTTAAATATCCGACCTAATAAGGCGGGAAATGCGCATTAGATTTGAATTCAGAACACAAAAATAGATAAAGAAACGCTTATTTTTTTGTGTCAAAAAATTTACCGATCTTTGTAAACCTGGGTTATTTAAAATTATTTTTCAATTAAAACATCGTTAATTTTATAACAAGCAACATACAATTTTTTTTTTAAATTTAATAAACTATAATAAAAATTTGTTTAAGAAATTTCCAATACTTAAAAAAGAGATTCCCTTTTTTTTGGGGTATGCAGATTCATTCAGTTTGAGTACAACAAATTACAACTGATTTTTGAAATTTTTTTAAATGACGCTCATTAGCAATTCCTCCCAATTTGCGTTGCATGGAGGACATTGCTAGTCAAAAATTTTTCAAAAATCAGTGATAACTTGTCGACAATTGAAATGTGTACTTTCTCACACTAAAATTGAATGAGCCAGAAAATTGCATACTCAAAATAGTTCTAAAATGTTTTTTTAAAAAGTTCGAAATTTTGATGAATTTTGTTAATCACTGTACATATTTTAAGTAGTTTAAAATGATTTTCATTTATTAAAAGAACAATAGCGTGCCTTAATCTGTCTATATTCTGGTTGTTCTATAATTTGTGAACAGAGTATTTGTACTATACCCCTACAGTTAAACTTTTATCGATTTTTGTGTTATTTGTTTACTTTTCTTTTGTGGAAAGTAAGATATATTTTAAGTTTTAAATATAATGTAAATTTTATTGAATTTTAACTAGGTTAAAAGTATTTTGTTACGTTTTATTTTTACCGAATGCTATCAAATTTGCTGTCAAATTAGACTGATGTTATGATTCTTAAAGAAAATAAAACGAATTCGAGAACATGTAAAAAAGAAATAAAAAAGCTTATGAATAGCATGGTTTTTTGTTTAATTATCGTGAATATATTTATTGTTGTTAAATAATTAATATGCAAAAATGCAGTTGCGCTAGATTTAAGGTGTAGGCGGAGTAGCTAACTGCTTTACAATTAAACTAAGTATGCAATTTAATGCATATGTTTATATATAGATGTAGAGCTATAATTGAGAAACAAGAATGTTTACTTCATAAAGATCCGTGTGTTAGTTCTTTTCAACAGTTAATCATTCCTTAAATGAAAATAGCCTTAACTAATCGTATCAAGTTTGCATCTTGACACAAAAAATAAATGTATGAATATGTTAGTATTTCGTTCAAAATAATAATTAAACAATAAATAGAGTTTTTGTAATTTTTTATATTTCTATATTATTTAACTAATTTTTTTGATGGTAAAATTTACTAATCTTTTTGCTGTTTAAAACCAATGAGTGTACTGAAAATTTGAAATGTGTGCTGATGGTAGATAAGAAGATTAAAGAGCGTTGATGATTTCGGTTGTAGTGAGGGTAAGTGTCGTGAGTTTGAGTGTGGTGAATTTAGTTATGTTGTATTTGTGTATGGTTTCTTCGGGTGTGTGGCAGAGACAGTGGAATTTTTTCAAAATTTTCTCTTTCTTAAATTCATATTTCTAAAACACGCAAAAAGCGTTTTTAATTTAAAAAAAAGGTTAAATTTTAACATAAGACTCAAAAAGCATAACCATTTTCTTATTTTTGTTTGCAGCTCTTTATTCTTATTACTTATACTTTCTAATGAAACAAATTACGGTGACTGCTTTAAAAATAGATCCCGTAATTTTTCTTGTATTCAAACAAAATAATTTGAGCAGAATTAAATAATGTATTAGAATAATTTGAGTGTTTTCTTACCTTTTTGAAACAAAATGCAGGAAAAATAGTGCCTGAAAAATAAAAAAAATTTTAATTTAAAAATAAGCTAAATACATTTGATAATTTTACGAAGAAGTACTAGTATTAAAAAATTAAGGGAACATTCTAAAAAAAAATCATTCAGAAAGAGACAATTTTTTTTTAAGTCTTGCTAAGAAAATACTTTAAATTATATGACTCGCGGTTATCTTGACATCAACACATCAATTGTGTAGAGTCACTTTGGATCATCTACGTGTGCAGCCATTACGCTTTCCGTGGCTAATTTTCTATGAAAATTCATAAATATATATTTAGTTGGAGCAACTCATTCCCTGGATAAATCTACTCTAGCAAAGAATCTGGAACGAGTGCAGAGAAGCGCCTTGATTGGTATCAGCGGAGCACTTCGCACCACTCCCACGCTTGCTCTAAATGTGATGCTTGGCATCATTCCTGTAGACTTGGCAGGCAGAGTTGCCGCCGCCCGCTCTGCCATCAGACTGCGAAGCGCCGGGTTCTCCCTCACCCCGGAGTACGGGCACTCAGGGATCCTTAAACACTTCGAATTCATCCCAGGGGACGTCGATCAATGCGTACCGAAGCTCGCCCCAAGAGGATCCTTCACGACCCACATCCCATCAAGAGAGGAGTGGGAGGGAGACGACCTCTGGTGCAAAGGCGCAGTGAACATGTTCTCGGATGGATCGAAGCTGGAGGGAAGAGTAGGAGGAGGTGTATTCTGCGAGGAACTGTCGCTCCATAGTAAGTTCAGACTACCGCATTTCTGCAGCGTTTTTCAAGCTGAAATAGCTGCCATCAAGGAAGCAGCAGACCACTTGCGTCGCGGCACTACTAACACACAGAAGGTGGTAAGCATCTACTCGGACAGTCAAGCTGCAATCAGGGCCCTGGGATCGCTGACTCTCCGGTCGAAACTGGTCGGAGAGTGCCTGGCCTCCTTATCGGCCGCCTCGGAAACCTTCCGCATTCGACTGATTTGGGTACCAGGTCACAGCGACATTGCGGGAAACTGTCGCGCGGACGAGCTGGCTCGTCAGGGCACTTCAGAAGAAATCACTCCAGGAAGGAAGGGCATTGGAGTTCCCATGTCCACATGCGGTCTGCTTCTGGAAAAATGGGCCTTCAGTCGGCTCAGCAAACGCTGGGCGGAAACCCCGACGTGCAAAGTTGCAAGGTCCTTTTGGCCGGTTGTGGACCGCAGACGGTCTGGGGAATTATTAAGCTCTTCAAGACCATTACTCTCGGCCCTGATCGGTGTTCTGACAGGGCACTGCCCGATGGGGACCCACGCTGTCAGGCTGGGCATCATTTCTGATCCAAGTTGTGGGTGCTGTATGGAGGATGATGAGGTGGAGTCATCTCAACATTACCTTCTTAGCTGCCCCGCTTTCGCTAGGCTTAGATGCAGACACCTTGGCTCATACTTTTTCGATACTCCCGAGGGGCTCTCCGATGTATCCATCGAAAGTCTACGCTCCTTCGTAAAGAACACGCGACGTTTCTCTTAACGCTTACCAGCGGGTCCTTCAGTTCAGGGGAGAACTGCATAGTGGTATCACAATGGACTATAAATTAAAGTCTAAGTGAGCCCCTTTTCGGGCTGCCACCTAACCTAACCTAACCTAACTCATTTCCATACAAATGCTATGAGAAGCCAATAAATTTTACCTATTCTAAAATGGAGAATTTTCAATAAAAAAAAATACATTGGGTACGAATTATGAAATCAAAAATGAAAACAAAGCTTCATTAAAAGTGATATCGTCATCATCAAGCAAAAAAAATATTTTTGCACTTAGCAGATTTTATTAGCAATAAATTTGTTCGATTCTAACTACTTAATATTAATTTTTGTATAATACATTGAAATTTCTTCCCTTATCGATTTTATTAGCAATAAATTTGTTCGATTCTAACTATTTAATATTAATTTTTGTATAATACATTGAAATTTCTTCCCTTATCGACAGTATCAAAAAGCTGTTTTCACCAAGAACTGAAGTAAGCAGTGATATACTTTATTGGTTTCATACATACTAGTTTATTTTCTTTAATTTTACGGTTTAAAAAATATTCCTCCAAAAAAAAATTATTATATATGTATGCTTTGGACCACATTAATATTTAAATAGCTCATTATATTTTCCACAAAATTCAGTAACATATTTAAAATTTCTCCACGGACTTTGTTAAATTAAACCAGTGTAAATTTTTAATATTTTTAAAAATATTCTTAACGATTTACCTATCCATATATAATTTACGTCTTTGTTTTCATGTTTCCTAAAATAAATATCCGACAACGCAATCTTTTCTTCTTTCCTTGCAAAATTTTTCCATTCAAATTATTACGGACTCACACAATTTCACAAGCCTAAGAAAATAGGAGGAAGAAAAAAATCAAGTCTGATTTTTTTTTACAAAATTATCAAAGAAATAGTATCTATAAGTCAAGTGATTGACAACAACAATGAATGTTTGCAATTTTGCTATGATGTATTCAAACATATACTCGTAAATCCAAGCTTTAAACTTTGTAGAAAATTGTAAAGAGCAACAAATTTTCGTTTGATTATGAAAAATAAATTTTTTTAAATTTTCGCATTTGCTTACAAAAAAGTTCAATTTTATGTGGAAGAAGAACGGAACTCCTCCGGCGAAAAATTTATGTCAAAAATCAGCAATAAATTGTAATCACTTAAAATTTGCACATTTTTTTACTTTTAATTTGAATGAGCTATAAAATTGTGTACTCAAAAACGTTTGAGTATTGTACGCTTTTATGCCACACCGCAGGGCATTCAGCTAGTTTTGCAGTAGATTCGAGTTATTCCACGATTTTCAAGAGACACATACGCATTTGGTTAAGACTTTCAACAGTTCATTTACAACAAATAGCATTTCAAAGTATGAGATAAAAATACATACGTGCATATTTACAATTCACTTTTATAACTACTTGTTAAAAAAATACATATATATATGTATATAAAGATATATAAACAACTTAAGTATGCACTGCCAACCGACTTCAATCATGCCTAGAGGTTATATGTAAATATATATGAACAGACATTTGTACATACATACATACAACACTACGATGCAACCTACGCACATGTTTATGAAAAGAGTATGATAACCGTACGTTTGTAAAAAAAAGTACTCGTATTTGAAGGCACTTCTGCTGGCAATCGCAATAGCATTTGGCTAACCACCAACCAACCGCCTCCTTTTTTCTTTAATTAGTCAGCCCGTGCTCGGTACACACCCTTTTGCATCATTTGCATTCGGTGCGCATTTTCAAACCAGTCAACGTTGAACATTTACTTTCTGAAGTGCGTAGGATCCAACGCTGCAGCCACTTTGCATTTGAAGTTGCTAGTCTTTTTATGATATATTTTTATTGTTGTTATGTTTTGTTTACCTCTTGCATCATATACATATATCAACTGCAGAAATTTTATGCCACTCATTAATGTTTAAAATTTTCAAGCCAAATTAACCCAGTTTATAAAGAAGAAGTATTTCTTTTGATATTCAAATTTAATGTCTTCATGATGATTTGCGTTGGTAGCAATATCGGTATGTATGTTATCATAATATTTATATTTGTTACAGCTGTATGTATATAAGATACATAATTTATTCAACGATTGAAAACGTTCGAATATAAGTCAAGTAAATGATTATGAGAGGAGTGGGGAGTCGACAAAAAAATCTTTAAAAACATGTTGGCCCACCTTTAGGTAAGAAGCAATAGAAAATATTACAAATCCTTGGATGAGGTATTACGATCTTTAAAATATTTGAGCACTAATAATTGGAGGTATGGCGTTGCTTGTCTGGTTTGTCTGGGTGAAATTCAAAAATTAATACGTTACTGCGATCGATTTTCAAATATTAAAAATGGATTTATTCCAGTGTAACTTTGGCATTTGAACTTCCGCTTATTTTATATATTTTTTTTATATATCTCTATACGAACTATCGGTATCAGAAATATTTTTTAATTGATTATTTTGTCTCTGATTTTTTCAATAAACTGCATATCGATATTATTTTTAGAATTTGCATTGCCTATACGAATCCCTCTTCAAGTGTGAGCTCAGAGATGAGCCAAATTTCAAAATATTCGGTGACTCCATCAGGGTCGATCTATATGAGAAGGGTCGTATAATGCTCCAACCACTTCCTGCTAGTTGCGGTCTTCAGAAAATTGGCTAAACGATAAGGGGCAGTTGAGTGAGCAAGAGAGTTACGGGGCTGGCTGCGTGAATTGAGTGAATAAAATATGCGAAAATGTCAACCGTTTAATTACATTGTTGTTGCATAGTTATTCGGTACAAACTTTTGTGAATACATTGAATAAAGATAACTCGAATAGAATTTTTACAATATTTTCATTTAAATTTATACAAATAACGTGGCATCAAACAGGAGCCAGCAAAACAAAAATGCATTAAAACTGCTCAGAGTTTGAGCAGTTTAAGCTTCTGAAGCGAAAAATTGAACTACAAAATATTTCATATGATGGCAATTAATAATTAAATGCTATTTGTTATGCTAGAGAAAAAGTTTTTTATATATTCAACGTGATTATAACTCAAGCTTTAAAATAATTTTGGCCTAACTATCGGTTTGAATAACAGCGCATTTTAGCTAGAATATTGTTTGTTATTTCAAAAAAAAAAGAATAATTAGTGAAAGCTGTTTAAGATTTTGCAGAAAACCTCTAATTAGTAATACTTATTATTGTTTAACCATTTGTATTTAATAAAAAAAAATATTCATACTAAAATATTTAAAGTAGCATTCGTCTTCATGCGACATTAGATTATAAACATAAATATATGTATGTAAAAAGGTTTCGACTTTAGTATGTGAATATGCGCTTCATAATTTAAGTGACGTTCATAACAAAGTGTGTAACAAAGTAGCTCGATAATCATTCTATTATTCAGACAAAAATGAATGGAACTTATGCAGATTTTCCCTACAGGTTATGTACATATGTCCCGCTCCTTTTGGTTTGTTACAATTCAGTCAAACCAATTCCCAATGCAATTTATAAAAATTATATTTGCATACTCAGAAATAAATATAAACGAAAAAGGGACAATAGTTGCGGCAAGACAATTTAGAATTTTCCCACTGCACCCAAATTCACACAGCAATTGAACGGAAAAATATACAGTGCATCTAACAACTGCTTAAAATTTTTTTCGAATTATTTTTTGTTTATAAGATGATAAGTTACACAATAAATTCACGCATTTTGAATTTTTTTTTTAATTACTCTAACTAATTTCAATTACTTTTCATTAAAAAAAATTAAATCTGTATAAAAAACATGAAAACCAGTTTTTTAAATTTAACACAAGATGAGCATGCATTTTTTAGCTCCAATTATTCTGGTGTGAAAAAGTGGTTAAAACTTACTGTTAATTTATGCAAATATTTTTCGAAGTAACGAAAATTCAAAAAAAAAATTTGCGTTATGTGAAAAAAAAGTTTAAAAAAAAATATTTAAAAAGCATAATAAAAAACAATCTGAAAAAAACTTGAGCCAATTGAAACTTGCGCTTGATAATACTACAATCGGAATTTCCAAAAAAACATATGCTTCTAACTTTACTAATAACTTGAGTTAAAAGCTAAGAAATTAAGACGAAATTTTAATAATTTATTCAAAATTTTGATTAAGTTTGAAACTTTGGTATTTGCTGTGGAGCTCACTTTATTTTTTTGTTTAAATAAATTGCAACAAAATCATAATATGTACACTTGTTTGAGTCACTGTACACACAAAACAGTTCTACAAAATAGTTGCTCAGCTTCCTCCGGTTGCCGTCACTTGCTTACACACACACACACATACACATGTGCAAGTATTACATGTTGTGACATAATTTATTGCACACAAAAATTTGCCGCAATGGCAAGGGAATCAAGAAGTTCAAAAATGTGTACAAAAAACTTACTCTTACATATATACATACATATGTATATATTTGAAAATGTGTGTTTATTTGAATTTACAATATGTGCATCTTCTAAACACAAATGCCACAGCAGAAGAACCGCAATGTGCCAACCAACCACATCTACTATGTATGACAACTTGAGTGGCAAAGCACTTGAACTCTCCGAACATAAATACCAAAAATTGCAATTTTTCTTGGCGGTTGAGTAAAATTCTTTGAAAAACTTATGTATGTGAATCAGTAGAGATGCATACTATAAGTATTAGACAAAAAAAAAATTATAAATAAAAAAAAAATTATAAATAAAAAAAAAAATAAAAACGAGCCAGTGAAGAAGTCCCTGCGGTGTCTGTTGCGGCAATTTAAGTTGCCAACGGCGACAACAATTCGTACATTGTCGTTTTGCAGCAGCCCCCTCTGAAGCACTCCGTATTCTCCACTCGTGTACGTACATATGTATGTACATAGTATACACAGTATGTATGTATGTAAGTATGTTAAAACGAGCATATGTACGAATGGTGGCTTTTGTGTTGCGCATATTTGATGGATGGCTTTAAAATCAGAAATGCACAAAGCGACAAACACACAGCTACATACAACGTTAGTTGTTCGTAAAAAGTAACGGTACTAGGAGTGTTTGCCGCTTTTTGTTTATTCGCTTGTCGTCTAACTGTAGTTACGAGCATGCATTGCTGGTTTGCAGTTCGTCTGTTAATCAGTCGGTTTGCGGGTCGGTCGGTCGGTCGGTCGGTCGGTCGGTTTGTATTGGTTTGATTTGATTGCTGTTACTGTCACTGTGGGTTACTGTTGCCGTTTGAATATTTTTACGTTTTATGGGTTTCTAGGGAATGTCGCCATCGTTTTTCTATTGCTCTGGCCCGTCCCCATTGCCGATGCGGCAATTCGAGATGGCAATGCTAATGATGATCAGCAAGCGACATCACTATCAACATCGGTATCAGCATTAAATTCAACTTTGGCAACATAACTACAATCGAGAAGGTTTACGGACAAGCCATTTTGGCGAAAATGTCAAAGCCAGCTCCAATGACAATGTGATGCTTGTACAACAACAACAACACCAACAACAATACATTGCAGATCTCAGCATGTATTCTTGTGTACACTCGTACTTAGTATGTTTGTGCCAGCGGTTGCTTTTGAATTTGCAAGAGAACGTCCTTAGGGATAAAGTTCGTTTCACATGCGGTTGATTTTAGCGCTTTTGCGCTTAGATTTCGTTTGTAGTACAAAGTTGTTTCCTAGTTAAATGCACATACTTAAATGCATACACATATATTTTGTATGTAATATAAATTTAAAATTACCGTTTGAATTACTAAAATAGCTTTACTCTCATGGCACATTCATGAAATTTTGTAATAAAAAAAATCACAAATGGTTGCTAAATCGAGATATCTTCAATTTGTCGGCAATAACATTCAAATGCATCATTAACATAAAATTCATGTTATACATAAATTATAATAATTTATTTGAACAGCGTTCAGTACAAGACACATGGGATCTTGAAGCAGATTTATCATAAAATCAACATTTTTGATAATGTCAGACATTGTCTTCATTACTCAAAATGTTGCTTTGAAGGTAGCCGGATACTAAAAACACCTTTGTAAAACAGGGCTACAAAAAAACACCCGAAAAGCATTTGACAAAGTCAGTCACTAAATTTTACTTTCCAAACTTCATAATTTGGGTTTTCTCTCCACTTTAAGTGGATACAGTTGTACCTCTCTCATAACAAATGTGCTGTGACAATTTGTTGACAATTTTTTCTTCTTGCTCTTTCATTGCCTTCTGTGTTTACCTCTAGGGACCTACGAGTATTTTGCGTCCTGTGCTCTTTATCATTTTTTTACTGACATCGCGGAATGTAGAAATTTTTTCTAAATTTCTTTTGTATGCGGATAATACTCGTAGGAAAATGTTAAAAATTATTTCGTTTCACTTTGACTCAATAAAGCTTCAGGTAGATCTCAATAATTTCATAACTTGGTGCTGTGGACTTCAATGGAATTTATATTATGTGTTATTTCTCAAATCACGGCCACTAATCCCAACCGCTTATTTTAATCATAATTCCCGTGTCAGAGCTTTTTAACAAAATCTCAGATCTACATAGGTGTTATCTTTGACACTAAATTTCTATTTCAGACACATTTAATTTATACTTTTTCTTTATTCGAATATTTGGTTCTTATTTTACGGACCCGTACAATTTAAGATTCTTATGTGCTTTTCTTGTACAGTCAAAGTTGGTGTGTGCTGTCTTCATAAGAATACCATATCAGGCTTGCCATAGTAATAGACTTGAGCGTTTAATAAAGGATTATGCGCTTTGCTCTCAGATTTTTAAATTTTGTTGATTTAGCTTCTCGGTATAATGCAAGTTGTCTTTAAATAAACTTAAAATCTTTACAGAGCAGAAGGAATATACTCTCAGTCTTTTTTTTTTTGATGTTATTAGTGGTGCGATTGACTCCCCATTTCTCCTAGAGTGCATCTAATTTTATATTCCCAATAGCAATATTGGAAAAAATTATTTGTTCTTCCTAGTAGGAGTCAGAACCGTTTACTTAGAACTAGAACTCTTTACTTTCAATTAATCAAAGCAGCTTTCAAGTTCTTTGGCTTTAGTCTTATCAGCAGCTAAATGTAATTTTAAATGAGTGATAAATGATTTAATTACTTTATAGATATTTGTATGAAACTCTGTTATTTACCTAGTATGTACGAAATTTTGTTATTTCTAGATTAAATAAATAAATAAACAAATTAATAAATAAAAACTAAGAAGAGTGTATAGGAAGCCGAAGCGAAAATTCTTCTACGACATGGGTTTAAAATGAATTTGCAGGTTCAGGAATTTGATTTTTATGGAACTAGGTTGGGTTTGAGAAAAACTTAAATGTACAAAAAACGACAAAAAAAATAATTTGGCCATTATACATGTTGAAATGCATTCCTGTGTGCAACGTATATATTCATGCAACTCTGAATTTTTTAGTTAACTTACTTGAATTTGAACTCTCATACAATAAAGATATAATTGTAAGCGTTAGTCGTGTGTAGTGAACTTTACTTGGATACAAAAGGCAAGTCAATTAAGGAAATAAGTTTCAACAGGTTATGGGCCCAGGTGCAAATCCCTGCGGTCAAAGTAAAGTAAATTAAAGTAAAATAATTTAAAGTATTTAAAAAGCGGCAATTAAAAATGAGTGCGTCTCTTTTTAATATCGAGAAGTTAACGGAGTCAAATTACGACTCGTGGAGCATTCAGCTGAGAAGTGTGCTAGTGCATCAGGAGCTGTGGTCCGTTGCGTCTGGAGAAGAAGTTCGTCCAGAAATTGGTGCAAATGACGACAACAAGAAGTTGCTGTTGTGGAAGGCGAAAGATGAAAAGGCGGTGGCCACAATCATTCTCAGTGTTACGCCTATGCAGATAAACTACATACGCAATTGTAAGACGGCTAACGATTCGTGGAATACGCTACGCGAGATTCACAGGCCAAAGGGGCCAGTGCGAAAAGTAACGCTTTTTAAACAATTGCTCGGAATGCGCATGACCGACGGTGAATGTGTACAGCAATATGTTTGTAATTTTACGTCAGTGGCAGAAAAGCTTGCAGAGATAGGAGTAAGTCTCCAAGAAGAATTTATTGTAATAATGTTACTCGCAAGCTTGCCGAAATCATTCGAGAATTTGGTGGTGGCACTGGAGTCACGAGATGAGCTACCAAAGTTGAACGCAGTGAAGGTGAAGCTCATTGAGGAGGGTGAGCGACGAAAATCCACAAATTCTGGATATGCCGAAAGTAGCGTACAGGCATTTATGGCACGAGGAAGAACATGCGCAATACCGAAAAATGAACACGCAAATTCAAAAGAAAACAGTAAGCAGCAAAACAAACGGTATAATTTGAAATGCTTCAGCTGTGGCAAAAAAGGACACTTCGCTGCTCAGTGCAGGGAGAAACAGCAAACGCAAAAACAACAGAAAGGCGAAAACAACAAAAGTAATGGATTGTTCGCAGCGGTCGGTACGAAGTTGCTACATGCCGACGCTTGGTGCGTCGACAGCGGCGCCTCGTCTCATTTGTGTTGCGATCGGGATATGTTCGTCGAATTTGAAAAGTACGAAGAAGCGATCATACTTGCTGGAGACAACAAAATGTTGGCAACTGGCAGAGGAGTTGTGCGTTTGAAGTCCAACATGTTTGACGTTACATTGGTTAATGTATTGTACGTGCCTGGGTTGCAATGCAACTTCATATCAGTTGCAAGAGCGGTCAACAGTGGATACATCGTAGAATTTCGTGGCAATATAGCATCAATCAAGAACCAGCACGGAGGAACAATTTTACGTGCAAATAAGGTCAGTGATTTGTTTATTTTCGAGCCGAATAAAAACACATTGTTTTTTGCAAGGAAATCCGTTGAAGAGGCTATGAAATGGCATTCGCGCTATGGTCATCTCAATTTTGCCAGCCTACGAGAATTGAGTGAAAAGCAGATGGTTAGAGGGATGAAAATTACCATGCCAAGCGACATGTGTTGTACTTTGTGCATGACGAGCAAGTGTACTCAAAAACCATATGGCGATGCTGAAAACCGAGCAAAAGATGTTTTGGGTGTAGTACACACCGATGTGTGTGGCCCAATGAGAAATTCATCGCTTGGTGGTGCAAAATATTTGTTGACATTTATTGATGATAAGACACGCTACGTATTTGTATACTTTTTACAGCGAAAAGATGAAGTATATGATAAATTTAAAGAATTTAAACTAATGGCTGAGCGCCAAACTGAAAAAAAGCTTAAAATACTTCGCAGCGACAATGGTAAAGAATTTGTTAATACAACGTTTGACAAATATCTGAAAGAAAATGGTATAGTGCGACAACTTACCGTGCCCTACACACCGCAACAAAACGGCGTTGCAGAAAGATTCAATCGCACGCTTATTGAAATGGCGAGATGTATGTTAGCAAGTGCGAGTGTAGACGAATCGTTGTGGGCAGAGGCAGTTAATACTTCAGCGTATTTACGAAATCGTGCACCAACAAGAGCGCTAGATAATATGACGCCTTATGAAGCATGGCATGGATATAAACCAACGGTAGGTCATTTGCGCGTGTTTGGTTCACTTGCAGTGGCATTGGACAAGCGGCAGAGCGACAAGTTTAAACAAAAAGGCAAAGAGTATACAATGGTGGGTTACTCAGATACATCCAAGGCATACAGGCTGTTCGATCGAGAGAATAGGCGACTAATTGTGAGCAGGGATGTTTATTTTGTTGAAGCAACAACATTAAAGCAGCGTGGAGAGCTAGACAAGCAGGCAGCGGATGGCGTACAAGAGTATGTACATGTACATGATGCAGTAGCAGAAAGCGACGAAAATGTTAAATCGTTTGCAAGTGATAACGAAGAAGCAGCTTTAGTAGGTAATAGCGACGATGAGTTTGAATCAGCGGAAGAAGAATCAGATACATTACCATTGAGAAGAGGTCCAGGTAGGCCAAGAACTATTCGTAGTGGTGCACCAGGTAGACCAACGAAGCAGTACAATTATTTGAATATATTGCGGTATGAAAATGTTGATGTACCTGACACGGTAGAGCAAGCATTAGCAGGTCAGTACGCTGATGAGTGGCACGACGCAATGAAAAATGAGTATCAATCTTTGCTAAATAATGATACATGGCAACTAGTAGAATTACCTAAAGGCCAAAAGGCTGTGCGTAGTAAATGGGTATTTACATTGAAAAAGGATAAACACGGCAATGTAGAACGTTTTAAAGCTAGATTGGTCGCAAAAGGATGTTCGCAAACGTATGGTGTAAATTATACGGAAACTTTTTCCCCGGTTGTTAGGTATAGCACAGTCAGAATGATGTTTGCAATAGCGGCAGAACATAGATTGCATCTACATCAAATGGATGTTTCGACAGCGTATTTAAACAGCGAGTTATGCGATGAAATTTATATGTGCCAACCAAAGATGTTTGTTAATAAGCGTTTTCCCAATCATTGTTTGCAGCTAAAAAAGGCATTGTATGGACTAAAGCAGTCTGGGCGACAATGGAATTTTAAGTTAGACAGCATATTAAAGAAAATAGGTTTCAGTTCGTGCGAAAGCGAGCCGTGCGTGTATATTAAACACAACCATGGTCACATAAATATTCTAGCAGTCTACGTAGATGATTTGCTAATCGCAAGTTCCGACTTCAAGCAAATGCAGCAAATAAAGAGAAGCATTGCTAATGAAGTTGAGGTAGTAGACAAAGGGCCAGTGCAGCATTTCCTGAGTATGGAAATAGATCGTGATGGTGAGACTGGATCTATAAGTATTGGACAAAGAACGCATATACAAAAGTTATTGAGCGAATTTGGTATGGATAATTGTCGATCTATAGCTACTCCATTAGATGCGGGTCATCAGGTGAATTGCAATAAAGAATCATGCAAGAAGGCTGATCAGACGCAGTATCAGTCGTTAGTGGGTTCGTTAATGTACTTAGCCATTTGTACGCGACCGGACATTTTACATTCAGTGTGTAAACTCGCGCAACGTAATAACAATCCACATGCAGAACATATGGCAGCAGCTAAGCGAATCTTACGCTACCTGTGTGCTACGCAAGAGAAGCAGTTACGGTATCACAGAACAGGCAACGAAATTGAATGTTTTGTCGATGCAGATTGGGGCGGAGATGGTAGTGACCGTAAATCGTACACGGGCTATGCAGTTTTCTTCGCTGGTGGTGTATTTTCGTACGAGTCGAAAAAGCAACCGACGGTAGCCCTTAGCAGTACTGAGGCAGAATATATGGCACTTACTTCTGCGGTGAAAGAAGCTATGTATTTGAAACAGCTGTTGGGAGAAATGAAACTTCAATGTCCGAAGGCGATGGTGCTGAATGGTGACAACTTAAGCGCAATGAATCTTGTAAAGAATCCAGTATACCATTCGAGAAGTAAACACATCGATATCAAATATCATTATATAAGAGATGTCTATCGAGGAGGCGATATCGATTTAAAGTATTGTTACAGCAGTAATATGGTAGCTGACATATTAACTAAGAACTTAGCTAGACCTAGCCATGATAAGTTTACTAAGATGTTAGGTTTAAGTTAAATATGTAAAATATTTTTTTTTTGTTTGTAATGCACGAATATGAACGTTGAGGAGGCGTGTTGAAATGCATTCCTGTGTGCAACGTATATATTCATGCAACTCTGAATTTTTTAGTTAACTTACTTGAATTTGAACTCTCATACAATAAAGATATAATTGTAAGCGTTAGTCGTGTGTAGTGAACTTTACTTGGATACAAAAGGCAAGTCAATTAAGGAAATAAGTTTCAACAATACATATCAATTTCAATCAAAATTTTATGCTGAATGCAAATATGAAATTATTATTATTGATAAATTGTATGCCATACAAATCGCCCCAGTCTAGTGTATAGAAGGACTATTAAATTATTCGAATGATTCGAGTAGAGTTCGGAACGTTCGTAAGGCAACTTTTGACTCGTCCTACAATCGAATTTTTCTAATCGAATAATATAATCGTCTAGAAAAATCTATTCAAATATTTGTTCAAAATTGGATGTTCGGAAAAGATCGTTTGTTATTTCTTAGTTGTGAAATAGTAATTATTTCAACTCCGTTTATATGCAATGATAAAAATAGGTAACCTTCCTTTTTAATGGAGTAGTATTATGCTACATAAATCCACTTCCTTGCCTGACACTCTTCAGAAGAAATTACAGTGGTGGTATGTATGTATGTAGGTAGTAGGGATAAGAGATTGCGTATTAATAAAAAAACATATATATTGTACTATTAACGCTAATAGCTAACGACCTGCTTACACAATTCATGAATTTAGAAGTTAATCATTTTAATCTGATTTTTTTTTGTATATAAGTATTTTCGTATATTTGTATTAATTTCAATATTCGAATATTTGTTCACCGAATATTCGATTGAATCGACGGTGTTTGACTATTTAAATAGTTCTATTCGAATTTTAATATGCGAATAGCATTGAATACAAATAACGCAAATATTCGATGGTCAACGATGTGCAATTTTTTGAATAGATCTAACGATTTTTGATATTCGAATAGTTAGAGCAATAATTTATTGCTAATGTACTTGTTTCTGTAAAATATTGAAAATTCGATTAATTTCTAACTTATTTCTCTAACAAAAGTTATTCAAGAAGAGGATTATTATAAAATAATCTGTACATATGTATGTATTGTGTTATTTTAAGTTTTCGTGTGCAAATCGCTGGTTTTTAAATTTGTTGCTATTTTGACCATCGTTTATTGTAAAGCTTCTATGAAATGTGCAGAATTTGTTTTTGTTATATGAAATATAATTTTCTAACAAATAAATCTATCTCTTACATATATAATGATATCGGATCAAGCAGGTCGAAGTTAAACATTTTTTTATGCTAAGTAGCGAAAAGGCCTGGTATTCTAAGAACTTTTATGAGAAAAAAGCAAAAAGATACAATAAGTTTGCATTTGTTCAGAAAGTCAAGCAGCACTTTTAGCATTAACATTGCGTATACGGTTGCAAGACGTATTGATTTCGGAAGGGCAGTACTGCATTTTCACTTGATATACAAAAAATTTTCAATTCCCAATTCAGTACACAAATGTCGTTATTTTTCGGAAATTTGTGCTGATTTGTACTGATTTATTAATTTCGACACTTTTAAGTGCAACAATTATGAAGTTTCCCCAATCCCACGTTCAAACGCAGTAGTTGAGAGAATTTTTAAATTAATATATACAGCCTGGCGTAAGGAGAGGAATCGCATTTTAGTTAAATCAATTGAAAGTAAACTTGCAATAATAGTAAATTTTAAAATTAATTGCAAGAAATTTCTTGAATTTTTAAAAAGTTTAAATAGCCCAAAAATCCAACAAGTATTACAGAAAATTTATACGCGTGTTAGTATATATAAAAGATTGTGGTTTTTATAATATAATGTACGAAACGATTAGAAGCTTTAAACAAAGTCTAATGTGAATATAATTTGTTTTTTTTATCTCTGTTTATTTATATGTATGTACCTAAATATATAAAGATAGAGCTACGAAGGTCAGGAATAAGATGGAACGTATTAGAAACTTGCAAAATTAAAAAAAAAAAATTGGTAGAATGTTAAACCTGTTAAGTGGTCCAACTAAAAAAAATAAAGATTCGGAATTGCAGCGCACGTGAGTGCCCAACTTTGGCTAGTCCTCTTAGACATGAGTTACTAGGAATCTGCATCAAACTGCATCCTACAGAAATCTAAGAATTTTAAGGATTAAGGATCGACAGATATAACAAAGTTTCCTAAATAAAGCTTAACATAGTGATGATTTAGACGCTACTTAGGTTTTACTTAAGCAACGCTACCACTAACCAACCCAAATATCAAATTTTATGATTTGATATTTTCTATTATAACTACATATGTACATCTCTTAACAATCATCATTTTTTGGCCGCATAAAACTGTGGCCCAAATGTTGCTTTTATGAGTACTATTAAAACTATTCGTGAACTCTCATCAATTGACCTTCGTTTATTTAGCTTTTCTCTCCTATAACGTACTGAACTAAAAGTATGTAAACACTCGTCCTTTCGACCACTTTTCCATACCTTCGACCATCATATGCAATGAATGGCGGCGACTCTGGGCTTATTTAGCGATATCCTTCGCATGCAACTATTTAGATAAGCACTACTACATATTTCAGTAGACTGAAATTGTTTTCGACCCTTAAAAATCTGCTTTTGAAAGCGCTTTTTATATGTATGTATACATATGAGCATACTTAGAGCATACATATACACACATGCATACATAGTATGGTATTTACTTGGACGTTTGTTGAGTGATGCGCAGCTGTCACTGCTATCGCTTTGCAACATTTCGCATAAATGTCACGTTTTCCTACTCAAGTTGACATTTATCAGGCTTTGAAGCATTTTTATTGCGCTACGCCTTGGCAAGGCAATATCTCTTATAATAGTTAATATGTAACTACATACATATGTACATACTCGTTTATACTATGTACGTGTGTATGCAGCAATCTTTATTTTCTTTACACTTTTCTCTTGCAGTTTGATTGCATTGCACAGTGGCGACGAATGAGTTTACTTATATTCAGGGTTATTGCTGTACATATGTACGAGTATGTATATATGTGTGTACTTGTGCGCTTATTTCAACTTTGTAAGCAGCAATTTGTTTGTTTAGCAGAGAAGCATAAGGAGCGGCAACGTCATTAGCAGCAGCAACAGCAGCTTTTGTTATCAGTTTCGCATGGAACTTTGCAATATCAGGTCTGTCTGTTCGCCGCACAGTTTGAGTGTCCTTTTTCTTCCTTCTGTAGTAGAGCCACGGTTGCCACACTTCCTCTTTTATACCAAAAGTGAAACTTTTTGGATGCTAAGAAAATTTTTTTAGTTAAATAGAGTTAACAAATTTGCATTTTTCTTATTGTAAAACAGATAAAAAGTGCTAAAGAATTTGTTATTTATATAATTTGTTTTTAATATTGGTTTGCCAAAGTTGCTGCAATATTTTTTATATGAATCTTCAGTTTTTCAAATCATCTCTAAGCTTTTGGCCCTATAACTCAAAATTTTGACATCCTACATTAAAAAAACTTAAAGATTCTAAAACTTAAAACTTATATCTTGAATTTGAAGCCCCACATGATGATTTCTAAAGAGATTTTACTACACCCTTCTAATGGAATGGAGAACAAATTTACGTTTTTTGTTAAATTTGAAAACTTTGAATTTTTTTTTTGTTTTTAAACCGCAGAAACAGTAGTTGCAGTAAAAACTCATCCTTTTTTGCCACTTTAAACATTTTTGAATATTTTTGATTATGATTTGCAACCAATAATGATAGAGAAGAAGATTGCGCCTTCCCAAAATGCGTGTCGTAACCATATTGAATGTAAAATGGATGAGCGACCGCAGAACAGCATTGCCACTTTGGTAGCTTTTTACCAACATTGGAACTTTTTTATACTTTAACGGATTTGGTAAATATATTTTTTTTTCAATTTAAAAATTTTTTCAAAGATTTTTTTTTTAAGTTTTAAATACCAAGTGACTCCTAAAAAATTTAAAACTATTAATCTTCCTACAATAGCACAAGAAATTTGCTTATTAACATATAGCTCATTAACTTAAAAACTGTCATAACCCAAAAATTAAATTAATTTCAACCCTTCAATAATGACCGTTTACAGTTGACTGAACAACTGCATACTGCGCTTACACTCAGCTTAAACGACAGAGTTAAACTTGCACTAAAAAAATGGTCAATGAGCGACATGTACATACATACATACATACATATGTGATTGCACCTTAATGAAGATAAATAATGCAAAAAACAAATTAAAGGTTTTGACGAGTTAAACAACTTTTGGTAATATTTTTTTGGGTTTGGACATTTTTTTTAGAGGTTTGGTATTAAATAAAAATCTTTGTGGCAACACTGTCACTATCTTGATGTCACTCAACTGTCAAATCAGAAAAGTTTTGAATAACGGTGCTCCGAAAGGCGCAATATTCTTCTTTATCATTCTTGATTTGCAACCAAATTGAAAATTAAATATTCTGCTACTTATATGTATTAACTTTAAGTTCAGTTTATTCTTTAACATAAACTATCTAACTCCAAGTTTATAACTTTGTAGAAAACTAAAAACAAAACAAACAAATTTTCGTATAGACTAAAATTTCTTTCTCATAAGTGTGCGACTTTTTCTGCATACTTGCAGTTTTATAACCTATTAAATTTTAGTATAATAATGTGAAAGTTTCAAGTGGCTACGAATCGCCGTTGTTTTTTAGAATTTTTTTTGTCAAGGGTGTTGCGACTTTCATCCATATAGAAATAAATGTGTAGGAGATGCAATTAAAAAAACTTTTAAAACTTCTTAAAAAGAGTTAAAAATTTAACTGAAATTTTTTCCCATTATTTTTTAGTGTCCTACAAAGTTTTAAACTTGACTTTATAAGGTTTACGTTATATAATGAACTGGATTTTAATTGAAAATTCTTATAAATTAATAAATTAATATAAGTTGTTATGTAAGCGTTCATATTCGAAAAAAATATTATTTCATTATTGAACTCGTTGTTAATAATATATTTAATACTTTGAATTATATTCAGACCCGCGGCGATTTTCTCCGAAACTGTTGTTGGTAAAATTTGAAGCGTTTTTTTTTTAGCCAAAAAGCGAGGAATGAGCGTAATTCGCATTACTTCGAAGCCTTTGATTTCATACTTTCGACATTTTTTCTTCGCAATAATCAAATGATAATGAAGAGTAAATTTAATTAAAATTTTCTACTTGAAAGCTAGTCGCATACTTATTTCATCTGTTTTTTTCTCTGTTGAAAAGCAATTGGCGTAATTTTTTTATTTACATTTATTTAATATTTAATTATTTAAATTGGAAAATTAGATATTAAAATAAAAAACTAATTTATAGTAGTACATATATCAAATAATGGATTTGCAATTCTAGAAAACTCAGTAATTTAGTGATAGCGATGTGCATGAGTGTATGTGTGCTATAAAGCAATTTGAATATACTGTGTATATGTGTTCCTGAGTGTTGTATAAATATAATAGGTAGGTAGCGCATGTATCATTCATGCATACATTTTGATGTATTAAAACTTTCACAATTTTTTTCTTCTTTTGTTTGCGCCCACTCTACTACGCCCATCTTTTGTCCTCTATGTAGGTCCTCCGATGCCTGGTTTCACGTTGTCTATTGTGTACATGCAAAATCGATTTCGTTGCCTATCAACAAATCAGTGAACTAAGCTGTAAAACGTTTTTTTAAGATCGTATCAGCATGTTTGTCATAATTCGCGTAGAAAAAAATTCGATTTTTTTTTTGAACTTTTCAGATTTATCTGCAGTTGGAAATCTGTGTTGTCGGTACATTTTCAATGCATCAATAAGTGAGTGCAGAACGATATACATACATATGTATGTACATATGTAGGTATATATACATATGAGCATATACTCAGATTTATGGGGTTGAGTTCCTTCAAGTGGCTTTGTGAGCAAACGTACATTTACTTATGCCCATACATACTTATGCACGTACCTACATTAATGTGACCATGTGTGATGAGTGAAAGAATTTTCAAGGAAAAAATAAAATGAAGATGATCTATTCAAAAAGTAGAATAGCGTCACAAAACACCCGGGCCAAGTGACGCACGCCCATAGCATTAAGCCCAGACCAGACCACAAATGTATACATGAGTATATGTATGTGTGTATGTGTTTACACAAATGAGAATATGGTTGCATTTACTATTCGATAAAGGCTGCGATAAGCAGCTATATATCGTACAGACGTGTCAGTGGAGTGACTTTTCTCTACGTGATTTATGAACGTTTTGTTTGGACGCTTTTCATATTTAAGTGTCTAAAATTGTTCTTCTTTTCAGCGATAGTTATTTGCTTGCACCTATATGGATTACACTTATGTGTATACTTACATATCTACATACATATACATTATTTATATATTTATAGGAGTATTTGTGTTTAAGTAGAGGGCGAGTTTGCGCTAGTGCTGCGACACAAGCGCATGCAGATTGAGGTCCATTGCGATTGAATAGGTAACGAGGTCAGGTGGTCTCATCTATTGTGCCGAAACTTTTCAATATGTTGTACCGCATAACGTGCTTTATTTTCACAAATAACCATTTATAGCGAAATGCATCAAATCATTATTTTTTTTTTTTAATTTTTAACAAGTGCGATGTATATTTAAAAGAAAACTTATTTGGAGAACATTATCTCTGGCAGTATGTTCAGTTGTGCTCAATCTAACATATACTCGGTAGGTAAAAGTGGATTGCTGTCCTATTTATATTCCATCAGTATAATTTCTTATGTTCATTCCTATAAGAGCCCTGGCTTTAAGGTCATAGGGCAGCTGCTGGGTAAACTGCCTGATCTCCATTGCGTGCGACACATTCAGTTCAGAGCCAAACCTCCCTAGTTCGACCGCTGCCTTGTCTCTACGTAAATATACGAGGGCGGGTCAATAAGTCCGTTACTATTTGAATTTCTTGCCACTCTACTGAAATGGCAATACTGCTACTATCAACAGGCATCTGTCAAGCTGCGGCAATGTAAACAATAAATACGGTGGTCTAATTATACATTTTAAGTTTTGATTAAATGAAAATCATCAAAGATAATTGGATTTAGTGCCTATCGGAATTAAATCATACTCCTATGTATGTATTTATTTTAAGGAGACAAAAAAACCAAAAAGTTAGCCAAAATTTAAAGTCTGTATGCTCTATTTTTTAAAATTCTAATCAGATCGAAAGAATAACACTGTGCTCGAATCGGTAACTTTTTTTTGAACATTGATGAGTCAAAAGTGGTACGCTGATTTCAGTGATCAAAATTATTTTTCTGTCTTTAGTTTTGCTTTTATTTGCTTTTGAAATTTTCACCAAATACATCCCAAAAACAATTACTTCTTTAATTTTCAATTTTTTATTCAACCGCTGTGGTCGAGTGGGTAACGGTGCGTGCTATAACTCGATATGTCGCTGAGGCGCAAGTTAAATCTTGATCAGAGAAAATGTTGTTTTCTAATAACTGTCACCCTTTCGGCACCCCGCCATTTGTGGAAGAATATAAAGACGCATATCACGAAAGATAGAGGAATTTCGGTTAAACTCTGAGCTTCATAGTGTAAGCGCCGAATTGTTATGATTATTTTCAAAATTTAGGTAAAGTAAAAATTCAATATACACATAATCGTACACATTTTTATTTATATATCGTATATGAACCCAAAACAAATCTTATAGTTAATTATACCCCCTTCTATGGCAATTTTTTTACTTATTACATTTAATGATTTTTCTTTTGCACTAATCAGTGCACTGCAATACGAAATAGAAAATAGGAAATCAAATACTCTACAAAAAGGCTCTTCTGTATATTTCTGAAAAAAGTATTTGTTCACAAGTTACGCGCTGACCAAAATTGTGCTTTATTGTGTTATTATTCGAGGTTGGATGTTTCTTCTTGTAAATTCCAGCAAACTACCTATCGGTGAGATAATCATTTTAAAGTCTTCAAAGACGTTTAGTTGGAGATTTATACAAACATCGGTTTATCATAATATCTATATAAGATGGATTAGAAAGTTGTATGAATTATTTCGGGACTTGTACGGGACTTTTTCAGCTTCTCTTTTGAGACTTCTTCCGGACTCTTTCCAGAATAATTCCAGTTTTTATATGTGAGTACTTCCGAAAATGTCTTGCGTGGTCCTCATACTTCTTAATAGCGGCACATTCCGAACTCATCTCGAAATAGTTCTGTAATTGTCCCAGACTGGTCGGGAAAAGATACTAAAAAAGTTTTGAAATGCTCCTGAATGAGCCTTGCATAATTCTAATTTATAAATTTCTTTTCTGCCCAACATTTAATTGCTATGAAGAGTCCAAGTTTTTGTTGAATGTTTTTTATTTTGCTGATAATTAAGTATAGTTTTTTTTTTAATACGTCAAACTAAAATGTATATGTGACACACTTATTTTTTTTTACTTAATATGTATGAAAATTAATGTGAACATTTAAGCGTAAATTTTTTTAATATGATAATTCAAAGTTAATAATCCAATTTTCCTAGACTGAGAATTTCGCAGACGCCCTCGTATTTACATACTTACAACCAAATTTATGTGCTTAATACAACTGTCACTTGTGTCAAGAGACTCTTTCTAAATCGATTTTAAGGAATTGTGACATAACACACAGGACATGCCAAACTCCAAAGATATATAAATGTTTTAATGTACAAACATACTTAAAATGTCTTGGAAATAAAAAATTGTTTAGACAATCAAGAAAACATGTGTTAGTATATATTTACATACACACATACATCCATACTAAACGTTTGCGGCTAGACATATTCGTAGGAATTAAAAACAAAAAAAAATGGAATTACAGTTATTCGCTGCAATGGCATGATGGCATAGAACACGACATGAACATATGAACACGCTGCTGATAACGATACTCAACGGATATTACAGCTGCTGCCAAACTGGAGACACTGAAGAAGTCTGTTGCATTTCAGGTTGCTCTTGGGGAATTGTCAAATGTTGTGACAACAGACAAGCCTCGAATTATACAATAAGTGCGACTGCATTTATATATATGTATGTGTGTGTGTGTGTGAGTGTGTGTTGCTGCATCTATATGTATAGTTGTTTACCCGAACGGCAGCACGCCAACACAGAGGAAGCCAACCAAACCTGGTTTCGACATCGATGCCAACGACAGCGACAAGTGCGCATGCGCCCGCGTTTAACAGTAAAAGGAAGTTTGCTGCATAAATCATAGGCGGTTTAAAATATAAAAAAAGGAATAAAAAAATTGCTAAGTCAGCGCATGTTTGGTTGTACGGGGAGGGGAGAATGTAAATTTGCAACAAAGTCTTTTGATACATAAATGGGCAAGCGACGCACCAACACGCACACACACACACACACACACATGAATGCTGGTTTGCTTGATTGCATGAAACATTTGCTCCGTTGTCTTGCTGCGCGACATTTGCAACAATTTGTGGCGTGTGCGTGTACGCATTGCGATGGCCAACAATTCTCTGCTACGCGTTCAAGCTACTTTGCAGAGGAATCACTTTATACAACAACGTTCGTGTGTGTTTGCCTATTTTTATTGGTTGGTAATAGTACGCCGCTATTGAGGAAGTATAGGCAAATGTTGTTCACAAATTGCTTGCAAGCACAATCAAGAAAAAAAAGCTAAAAATAAATGCAAATTTGCGATAATTAATATTTGTAGAGATTCGCCAGGCAAAGAAGATGGGAAAAGTACGCGCGAGTGAACATATCATTTGTTACCAGATTTAAACTGTTATGGTTTGCCACGTTTTATGTTTTTTTTTTGCGATGACATTATTTTATATCTTTTCGTACACAATTCGATTAGACTTACATATATTCAAATTAAATATTGGTAATGGTAAATAATATAATTTTGCAAAAAGTAACTGAAACTCATATTTCTGGTCGCATTTGGTAACTGTAAGAGTAATGTATTTGGAAAAGATTAAGAGACTCCTATCCAATACATTTTGCCAGTTTTTGTCATCATATTTCTAGGAGCTTATCTCTATCTGTTGTATACAAACGATCTACCAAAATAACATAAACATGTAACCGCAACTTTTTCTGATGACACCACACTTTACAGTAATTTCTGTTTTATGCTGTTCTTAAAAATGGCACATTAAGCTAAACAACTCAAAAGCTATACACATAAATTTAATTTTGAAACTCTGTTTCCACAAGGCCCTTTATTTTAACGCTTTGTCACTATTTTCTAAATTAATCATCCGAAAAAATTAAAATGCCATTTTTAATGATTTTTTGTTGAAATTTGATTTGTAGTTGATATTAATTCTAAAATACTGATTTTTTGCATACATATTTATATTTTTTTGAATATTGGTTTTTTTATCGGTTTTATAAATTTTTTGTTTTTCTTATATTTTTTTTTAAATAACTTACTTGTTTTTGGTTATTCTTTAATGTTGATTATCTTTTATCCAACTAAACAAATACCTTGCCTTCAGTGACATTTTTACTTTAAATAAAAAATAAAACTTTAATTTTATGTTGTACATTTTCTTTTGTAGTGGTTTTTGTTTTTTAAGCCAACATTTTTTATAAAAAAGTGAATAGACGTTAAAAATGAATATCAAAATTTTCTAATTTTGCATATTCTTGGCCAATAGAAGATGGAAAATAGCGAAGTTTGCCATCAACTCCAGTAAAAACGAATATTTTTCTCAAAGGGTCTAAGAAATGTGCAAATATATAAAAAAATAAACTGATTAGTTTTTATAAACTCTTCATTTAGAAAAGAAAAAACGTTTCACAAAAAATTTTCAAACCAACAAACATCATTAAAAATGTCTACGATATATCGTTCAAATGCTGACAAAAGCCAAATATCTGGGGTTTACACTTGATTGTAAACTTCGATGGCAAGCGTACGTTAAAAAAACGGAGACGAACTCGACTTGAGATTGACCAAAATGAATTACTCTATTGGTAGAAAGTCGAAACTATCAATTCATACTAATTTAATTAGTAGTAAAGGCAAGCTAAAACGAAATGAGAAAGCCATGTCAACGATGAAGTGTCCAGGCGCATGCAGACAACATCTCGTCGACGTCTTAAGCGTACAAACAACAAAAAAAAGTTATTTGAAATATCAACCGCAATTTAAAAAAATTAAATTAGGATGTAATTAAGTAAAAATATGCTTACAGTGCTAACATCTAATTGATGATAACATATGTCATTTTCTGGATCTTCAAGACTTGCATTAGGCCTCAGCTAAGTCTCTGATCTTTGAGCAATTCATAAATCTCAAATGTTCTTTAATCTAATGTTATTAGCATATAAACAGGATTTAGAAAAGTAGGGGTCTAAAAATTGTAAGGATATTGTAAAGAGACTTAACTGCTTAAAAGAATAAAATAAATCTAAAGTACGAAAAAGATTTAAGCAAACTTAAATATGAAATTATTTGTAAACCAAATGAACACATATTTCATATATTAAATAATATATGTAATTTCCAGTATTTTTTATGTTTAAACTTAAAAAAGTAAAGTTATTCTTTTCATTGGCCCGTTCTCTATGCTCTTGAATAAACAAGTATAGTGTTCGTCAAATCTATAAAAGGACAACATTTTGAAAATTTTTTTTAAGCAATTTTTGTGAGGTGAGATGAGGTGTGAGGAATAATATGTGTTGAACTCAGATGTGGCTAACTTTTATGTGAATTTTTTTGTGCGTTGATTTGGAGTGAGTTCCTTATACTTTTATCTCCATCCATTTTTGGACCAGAAATAAATTTTGTCTGCAAGATTTTAGTAGCCTTGGTTCTTAGGTTCTATGAGTCTTCATAAATTTAAGATATAACCAACCAATTTCAAATATTATTTACGCTATAAATCATTTAAAGCTAAACACTGTAAAAAGTAAACGTGTTATTTTTAGACAACTCTTTAAGTGCATACTTGCATGCACATATTTAGTAGATAAATACTTACGTATGTAAGTATATATGATTAAGTATATTATCAATTTGCTATTGGCAACTCAGCATGCAAAGGCCATTGCCATAGTGTTGACTTGCAATTGAACGTGCTGGAGCATTGCTTGCAGCTCATAAATTACATCCAAGCACATAAATAATTTTCTTAGTATTTTTACAACTATAGAGACTTAATTGAGTATTGGTTGTGACGCACACAAACACACTCTATCTTATATAAACACACGCAATACTTGCGATTAGCGGTGCATAATTCTTGACATCAACTTGAAAGGTGTTGTGCGCAAAAAGCAAACTGCCAAATTGATTTGTGGCCAACACTTAAGACACACTTTAAAATAAGAAGAAAAAAAGAAGAAGTAAACTTAAGACAAATTATAAGCAAATACATATGAATATGTATTTGTATGCATAGGCATTAATGTGACGCACGGAAAATTTTGTAACTATTTGGCGTTGAAAACTTGTCTTATAATCAAGTTTAGGAAACTATATGTTCGTATATAAAAATATATAAATAATTCCTTTTTAAAAAATATATCTGCATAAAAAATGTAGTTATAACAAAGTTATTTTTTCACAATTGTGTGTGGCAAAATTTTGATCAATTTAAAGAGAGCAGTTTTTAGCGGAGTTTTTGAAAGATATCGAGATCATCGAAACGAAAACTAGTTGAAATATTGTTGTGTTATTCAGATTTAAATAAAAATAAACTTAAACGATTCCCAAAAATATAAAATATTCAAAATACTTGAAACAGGCAGTGATCAAGTATTTTGAACGGATTTTTATATAAAATGTTTTAAGAAGCCCTAAGGTAGTCTAACATTGACAACTTATTGAGTTATTGGTTAGTCACCATTTTCAACAAATTTGCAAACTAACTCCTTCAAAGCTTCTGGTGAGAAATTAAGCAGTGAAAACGCAGTCAGTCAGTTAAGACACAACTGATTAACTGGTATTTGATTTACTGGAATTTTCCATAGATCAGAAATTTCAGAAGGCTGGGCTTAAAATTTAAAGTAAAGTACAAAAATTATAATTATTTCAAAAATTTCAAAATTATTGCTGAAATATGTATTTCACAACTACTAAGACTTATCTTGGAAATTAGAGGAAAACTTTTTGCGTAATATTTACAGCGAGTTATTCCTGCTACTATATTTGTGTCAATATTTAATCTAAAGTAATTCGCTGTGGTCGAGTTGGTAGCGGTGCGTGCTATAACTTGATTTTCTTAATCATAGAAAAAGTGTTTTCTAAAAGCGGCCACCCCTCGACAGGCAATGGCAAACCTCCGAAGGTATTTCTGCCATGAAAAAGCTTCTTATTAAAATACATCTGCCGTTCGGAGTCGGCACAAAACTGTAGGTCCCTCCATTTGTGGTATAATACATATAAAGACGCACATCACAAATGGTAGGAGACCCTCGGCAAAACACTGAACCCTATAGTGTAAGCGCCAAATTATTATTATTATTATTATAATTCGAACAAACATTTTTGTATACTAAAATTGAATGTACTACGAAATTTCTTAATCGAAAAAATTATTATTTAGCTGTTTATAAAAAAAAAGCATCTTTCAACACTTTTGTTATTAATATTCTTTTTATTTAAACCCAAATAATAACTGTAACAATCACTTCAGTTGAAACGATTTATTATACATAGTTCACATAATATTTCATTAAGGAAAAATTTATTTCAAAAAATCGAAAAATTCCACTTGCTTTTCCTTTGCCAAAAAATTTACAAAAAAGGGTTTGAAGTCATTTCGAATACTGCATTATAAGATATCGAATTCGGATTATCGAAACCTTGATCGGCATGGATTATAAATAAGAAATAAAAGAAATTTTTATTAAGCCTTTTTTGGCTTGGATTTTTATTTTTGTAGAACTAAAACTAGAGGAATCGTTTTTGTAATTTCCTTTATGGTTGACTTTTTGCTAATTTCTGAAAAATTTGGGGGTACAGTAGGTACAAGCACTACGTAAATAATGCTAATATCTGAAAGGTCTTATAAATGTGTTTCTTAGATAGAAAATTAAATTTTTATTGTTAATCGCTGAAACTGATATTTCCAAAATTTCAATGTCAGCTTTGCTGATTCTACATACCTAATGTAAGGCTTTCACAAGGATATATTATAAATCTCTATTATTCCATACAAAAAAATTTTATTGACGTGAACAATTTCCCAGTTCTGATAGATGAAAGTTGCTAACCATCATGACTATATAAACATCTGTCCCGATCTATTCTTAATTTAATTATTAAATTTTGTGATAGTTTAAAGAAATGTTCTTTTCGATTTTTTCCTTTTTTAACGAAACTTAAACCATCATAAGTAGGTCCCGTCAAAATTGACTACTTTCAACTTTTATATTTCATGATAACATACTTCGAAATACATATTAAATGATATTATGAATAACAAAGCTTTTCAAGTGCCAGAGAAGTTCAAAAGCAAAAAATTTATAAAATTTAGTTTCAGACATTTTTTTTTTTTAAACGCTTTAATGAAAATTAATAAAACGTAAACAACAATTTTTTTTTGTTTTATTGTTTATTTTATCTAAAATTTCCATTTGTAAAATTCATACAAAGAACTTTTAATGAAGTGCATAGGTACACCCATAAAGATGAAGTTGTATACAGGCATTTCCGCTTTCAATAAAATATTAAGATAGTCTGCCTATCTGCGAGACAAATTAAATATTTTTCTTTTGGCTAGCGAAAATTTGTAGTGAAAAAAAGGAAAATGACAACTAGTTGCGTTTTTGAACATGTAAGTATTTGACTAGTAATTATAATGTCACTCATTGTCGGACTGCTGGGTTCTTATAAAATCACATATGTAGACTCATTCAAACACTTCGATACATTTGTGTGTGTGTCTATTCGTGTACCAGTTATTGGAACGCACCCATATTGTTATCCGTCCTCCATCCGTCCGCTGGCGCTGCTCCATTCTGTTCGCTTGTTTTCATCGTCATGCAAGAAGATTAATTATGGTCGGCAAAATGCGTTCAAAGTCACATTAATTGAAGGTGAACACACACACATAAATATGCATGCGGAATACATATATAAATGTATGTATGTATTATCTAAATGTTTGTATGTATGTACTTACATGTGTATAAAACAAATTATAACTGAGTGCCAGTTTTAGTTCTTAGGCGCGCATAAGTCTGCATGTGCCGTTTTTCCTCATTTGCACAGAACTTAAGCGACAACGAATTGGAAAATCCCGCAATACGCTGCTTACGTTGCTTGCCTTGTTGTGCATCGCCTTGCCTTTTTGGGCCATCGTCTGTTCTTCGTTTATGACGCTCGCTTTATCTGTATGCTTCTCTCTTAACTGCATTGAAGATTTTGTGCACAAAAATGACAAGTTTTTTTTTTTTTGCTTTCGTAGCAGTTTTTTTCAATGCGTGCGTTTTTTGGCCAAATCAGCCTTGTCGCTAGATACAAGGTGTGTTTATAGCCACGCTGCAGGCTAACAAGCATTTCATTTGTGTGTGTCAGACATGTCACTTGCGTGCCGAAGGTTATTACATGACAAATTAATTGCCAACTAGTAACTAGGCTTGCTGATTGTTAGCGCTAAATAGTTAAATGCACATTGATTTATAGCCAAATGTGCCTGAGGTGCAAAACTGAAGTGCGCTGTGCACTTTGAGGTGAAGAGCTTTGAAATGAGATGGAAGCAATAATGCTTGGTATGTATTAAATAATATAATAATTCGGAGTTGCGGAAGTTTTGCATATATTATCTTAAGTAGGGATGTCGCCAATGATAATTATATAAATACGAGTTTTTAATTTTTAAAATGAAAAGTCTTTTGCGGCGGTTAGGGACGACAAGAATTGATTCCTCTTTTGCTCACTATTCCGTAACTCACAAAATCAAAACTGTTGTTATTTCAACACACTATAGACTCATAAACTAACCTTCTCTCGAAACACTTAAACTTACCACACCTAAACTCATCCCATCTAACCTCATCACATCTAACCTCATCACATCTAACCTTACACGCTTTAGCACACCACACTTAAACTCACCGTACATTAACTCACCACCTCTAAACTCACCACACTTATTCCTAAAACATATAAATTTTAATCACCTAAGCTCACTCAACAGACACAAATTTATCAGACTTTAACTAACCATACATACATATGGTATACGATACATAAATTCACCACTCCATACCTCCCCAAACATTAACGCACTAGAGCCACACTCAACTTTTCCGAACTCGCCCTAGACTTAAACACCATCAACTCACCTTACATGACAACAACTTATCTCACCACATCTTGTCGAAATTAATCTGATTTTGTATAACGCTATGCATGTAACTTGTGTTTATTTACATTTTGTTAAAGCACAAAGCAGTTACAAAATCGCTGCGCAAAATTTCCGCTTCACTAACATGTTTAACACAGCCTCACCAGTTCGGTTACTTCATCACATGCTTGGATATTAAAAAAAGAAAATCAAATGAAAAATATAAGACAGCAACGAAAACTAGTTCAATCGCCAATTAATTAACCATCAATCAAATATGTTGAAACATGAGCGCAATGTGTTCCAATAATACCAGCACAGCTGCGAGCAATAAAAAAGCAGTAGTTAATTAAAATGATTTTCCACTTGCAAATTTTTTATAACTGGGAAATCGATAAAAAAGAGGAATGTGGAGTGATTGTATGTGTCTTAGAAATTGAATGTAAACTTGAAGGCTCAACTTTCGTGGGACGTACGTCATACTTATATGCTCTATTGGATTATAAAATACACGTTTTTAAAAAATAAATAGAAAAGTTAATTAACAAATTTCCCAAGAAAAAACCTTAAATTTTGTTTGTTTTTGATCTGTTTTTTATTATTCCATTACTTGTTTAAATGAGCCAATTTTTATTGAAAAAAATATAAAGAGAAAAAAAAACAACACCAAAAGCGGTAGAAGTTACCTTCAAATTATTAAACAAATAATGAAATAAAAAAAAAAATATTACAAAGAACATACTATTTTCTTCGAGATTTCAAAATTTTTAATCAGAATTATGATAAAATTAGCTATCTAAATTTATTTATTCAAATGCAGAATTCAAACTTTTAACAAAACTGAAAAATAGCTACACATATTTTTTATATTTTTAACTATTCAGTCAGAATTTGGAGAAAATTTTAAGTATGTAGCTTTGTGGCACGTTTAAATTAAATACAACCAAGTGCAAACATAAAATTATTATAAATAACAATTTATTTTCGAAATTTTTTATGGACGGTATTGCTAAGCTTTATTCTTATAAGAAAATGAAGCAGTGCCAAAATTGCAAACTGGAAAATGTTCCGAAATTCTATTAGAAAAATTAAATATTTAAAAATAAAATACAACAACAGTTTTTTTAAATGGTAGAAGTTATAGTACTATTTCGGAAATCACCATACATTTACTTTATTTAGTTATGTAAAAGTTTGAATTTCGGATTTCAATGTAAAGCCTTAAACATCCACGTGTAAAAATTTAAAATAGAGGATGGAATTATTTATTGTATATGTTTCATTACGGTATATGAAGCTACAGAGACCCGAAAATGCTTTGTCACAATTGTAACAATTGAATTTCCCTAAAAGACCTCAAATATGATGCAAAAATATTTAATGAATAATTCCCCAAAAGTACTCGACCCATTTTAGTTTCATAGGTTAAAAAAGGCACCAATTTATTTCGAGGTTCTGTGCTCTTTATTTTACCCAATAGATGATGAACGCATGCAGTATGCCATTTTTCATCTCCACAACTGTAATGTGTCTGAGTGCGCGCCTTAAATCTTTTGTTTAATTTTAAAGTTTACGACTTAAAAGTCATTGAAGTGTTGGCGCATAAAAGAAATTAGTTTTTAATAACAACGCGAGCACGTTCGTATATTAAGAAATATCTTGAATTTCTATTGCAGAAATTTCAAGGCGATCTTAAAATACATATTTATTGAAAATAAATTAAAGCGTAAAAATGAAGTATGTATATATTAATGAAATTTTGTAATTAATAAGTACTTGTAAAAATTTGAAAACTTTAACGGAGACAATGAAAATTGCGAACAATAAATACGCTAGCGAAATATTATTAAATTGGGACATAGAGAGTTGTTAGGAAATTCGAAGCTGTTTGTACATAAATGTAAATAAACACACATGGCACGGTATTATGAAATTAAACATTTTCTTGCAAAGAGATAAAGTGGGTTTAAATACGATTAGGATTTTTATACTTGAAAATATTGAAATATTTGTTTTGTATCTTCCAAAATATTTATATTTTTTGTAATTTTTGTGTTTGGTTGGAATGTATTTTAGCAGAAAGAAGACTTTTTTTATTTGAACTATTTATTTAGTATATTCTAGACTTTTTTTTTCGACTATCGAGTGAAATTTTCAAGATGCATTTAGTGATTATGTTACTAGAACCCAATGGAGTAAAGTTTATTGAATACTCGAATCAAATCAAAGGCTTAATCAAAGCAGATAAATTAATTTAAAATAACTAGTTTATAATGTTTTTCTTCGTTTAACTTGTAAATGAAAGTTGGAAATAATATGCATTTATTTACTCATCTCTTTCTGATTATAATGGCTTTTCCTGTTTTTCGACAGCCAAGCAGTTATGGAAGGATTGGGATTGCTTATTGTGCGATCGATAATCGTTTGGCGCTGTCTGACCTCTTCTCGATTACTTCAGGTTGCTTCTATATCCGACTTTTTAAGACAGGCGGGGTTAAGAGAAATTGCCGACCCTAAATGTTATTATTATTGAAGTTGTCTTCTCCACGTATGGGCTTCCTCTGGACAATTAAAATTTGAGTAGATCCAGCAAACGCCGTGGGAAATACCATGAGCTTAACATTGTGCAAAATATTACAAATTAAAATATTAATTCACTCAACATTACAAAGATTTATTACTTAATGCATATTTTTTTTTTATTTTTTTTTTTTTTTTTTTTGAAAAGAAGTAACCCAGCGACACACTTTGAACTGCCGCTCAGTAAAGTAATCGACCGACTGTCAAGCGACCAACTGACCGCTCGACTAACGCATTATGACGGGCGTGTTGAAGGCAATACCACCGCTCTTACCACCAGCTAGCTTAATAGTTACATACACACACACGAATGCATCAAAAGAACTGCCACGCAATACCATGAAATACTTGCGGCTGTCAGAAATCTTTGCAAAATGCTACTTGAGAACATTTTTTTTATATTTTTTTTTGGCGTAAAACTGGTAGCTGCAGCACAGCATGCGAGTGCTGTTGACGGCTAGCAGCTGCTCACTCAGCGACTTGGAATTTATTGTATTTTAGTATTGAATAGTAAAACCCTCCTTTTGAAATTATTGAATTGATGGGCGGCGAGTGTGACGCTGAAATATGAGTAACACCTGGCAATATGCAAACTCGATGCCAGTGCAAATGCACAATTTCTTATGTGTGTATGCGCGTGTATGGTTAATAGTTAGCACTTATTAAGCACTCAAATCGGCTATTTCGCCTTGTCGGCAGTTAACAAACAAAATCGAAAGACTAGTACAGCAATAAACTAGCGAACTTCTGAATCGCATTTTTGTTCGCTTTTATTATCGTTTTTTTTTTGTTTGTTTTTTTTTGTTACTGAAAGCCGAAAAGTTGCAATCATTGTTGCACAGTAGTAACACACATTATTTTGTTGTTATTCGGTGTTGCTGTCTACATTGCATATTACAATACTACAAAGTGCTTTGTTTTTTGTGGTCGTTGGGGGCACAACCCAAAAATTAACGCCTGCGCGCTTTTGGCTTGCGTGTCTGACAGCGCAATTTTTCGCGTTTTTGTGTCTGAATTTAAAATTTATCTTGCACATTTTTCATGCGCAGCTTATTTCTAATTTATTTATTCATATTTTTACTCATAATTTTACATATTTTTTGTTGTTTTTTTTATATTTTTTTTTAAGCTTTTGTTTGGCATTTATTTTGCATTTCTGATTGGTTTCAATTTCCAACAAATGTGACAAGTTGCCGCCGCAGCAATGCAGCGAAATTCAAGAAAACTCAAAAATACATAATTTGTGCGTATTGTAAAAAATTTGCTTTGACTGAAGGCAAATAATAGCTAGCTGATTAAGCTCCCGAGAAGTTTTGTATGCGACTAAATTTGGATTATCACTACTTTTGAGTATAAAGGATTTATATTTGTTTAACTTCAATAGTTTTGGTATACACTTCTTTCTGCTTGCTGCAAGCTAGATGTTGTTACCTTAAATATGCTTTTGAGTTATTAAAGGCGAATGATGTTTTGATCATCAGACAGCTTGCAGTGTCTCTTTCACTAGACCTAAATCGAAAGGAATCTATGGTAATATAATTTTTTAAACGATTCACATTCGGGATTTTCAACTTACTGACTTTTTACTTTGAAAAATAATTATTCAAATGCGTTATTATTATTGTTTATGCAATAAACGAAATATTTTCAATTAAAGATGATTCTGTAATTTGTGCTACAGTAAGATAACAAATCAACAAAATTAAACGAAAAACTCTGTTGGGCACAATTAAATATAGCTGTTGAGGCAACACAAGCCAACAATAATTTATTATACTGGTAAACTCTATAATTTTTTAGTAATTTCTCTTACAGAAGAAGTCATGGTTTGGTAAAGAAGCAGAAACTTAAACGGTTGTAAAACAAGTTCTAATAAAAATTGGCCTTTAGCTCATTTAAAAACACACAGAATAAATTTAATATTAAGTTCTTTTGATATTATCAGCATGAGAAATATTAATTGAATTCCAAATTGTTTAGATATTTTATTCTAATTTTGAACGCTCCAACGCATTAGAATTACTTTTCCTGGAATAAAAACGACGAAATCCTAATATATAATACTTTGGGATAATGTCAACTGCATTCGTGATTGGGTAAAATTGAGTCCAGAGTAAAACACAACTCCAAAATTTAGGAAATCACACTCTGAGATTATTGGTTAATTATATATACACTAATTTAAGTAAGTGCTATTTGAAGATCCATAATTGTTCAAATGCTATGATTTATCAACGTTTAAAATTAATTTATTTTTTCGACTGCAGATAACAAGATAAGCAAGATAAATGAACCTGCCGTATTTTGAAAGTTAGGTAGATAGACTGTCGATATCACTGTTCTTTTTGCTTTATTTTCTGATGAAATCACTTATCAATTCCATCACCCAGGTTATCAGGAAAAAAAATTGAATGTGCTCCACCAACAAGCATTTTTCGAGGCATATTTTTTCAGCTAGTTTGGAAGAAATTTGATTGCGTTATAAATATTTGTATTCAAGTATACAGAAAGTAGGTACACATTTTTGACTAAGCCCATCGTAGGTAAACACTCTGTTCACAAATTATAGCATTTACACACTTTATTTATTCTCCAATTATTTAAAATTATTTTTCAATTAAAGCGTCGTAAATTCTCCAACAAGCAAGATTAAAAACAATTTTTAAAATTTTATAAATTATATACCAAAACTTAATCAAAAATTTGAACTGTTTTAATAAAAAAATTCTATAATTTAAATATAATAAAGTGCCAGTTTCTACTGGTTACGAATTACAACTGATTTTTGACAATTTTTTTACTGGCAATCTTTCGCAATTTCTGCCATATAAAAAATAATCGTGGTTTTGCGTTGTATGGAAACTGCCATTAAAAAAAATTGTCAAAAATCAGTAATAACTGGTAGAGACTTTATATTTAAACTTTCTTAAACTAAAATTCAATCAGCCAAAAAAAATGCATACTCAAAAAAATGTAAAAACGTTTTTTAAAAAATCCGAAATTTTGATGAATTTGAAATTTTGAGTTTTCTTAGAGAATGAACCATATTTTACTTGAAATATAATTTTAGTTTATTAGAAGAAAAAGAAGCGCCCAAATCTGTCAATATGTCGTTGTGCTATAATTTGTGAACATAATATATATTTTATAAATTCATCTCGTCTAACAAATAAAAATACCAATTCATTCAAATTTTACAAAGCCAATACAGGCTTTATCTATCTCGCAATCATAATTACTTGTAATTAAGCTCTCCTTGAATCAGTTATATTTTTCAGCCAGTGATGAAATTCAATTTTAAAACCAACATTTTTTTTTATATTTACGAACAATCAATCGTTAATATGCACATGCATAGGCGGCAACAAAATGCTGACATGAATACCAAACTCTACGAATGAAAGTATGAAAATTTACAGCAGAGTCCTCTCACAAGTGTTGAAGTAAATAAATCATGGACAATCATCATCGATGCCTAAACGACCAACACAAAGTTAAAAAAAAAAAAATATGTATTAAAAAAGTTACTTTCCTAAAGAAACAATTAAAATAACAGAGGAAATGTGTGCGCACACAGTTGGCGGCGATGATATGCTAACCCGGATATATCCATTAAGTTCATTAACATATTATCAGCGCAAAATATTTGATCTACAAGCCTGTAAATAAATGAAACTTAATTTTTGTTTGTATGCCAGTACATATGTACATACATACGTACAAGCGACCACCTAGCCACACATGAAGCTTACAAAAAAAAAGACGAGCATGGCAATGGCGGAAAATTTGGAAAAAAAATTTGCATTTCACGCTTGAATCGCAAGCGAATGGAAAACAAAATCCGACATACATTTGAATCAGCAAACGCGACCAGCGGCGCATCGAATGTGGCGCGTATGAGTACGGCGTTCAACTACCCTGCAGGAATTGAAGCTAATGTAATAGTAAATTCTAATTGCATTCAAAAACACTAGTGCTAATTATTTTCTATATATTTTCATATAAGCAAACTAACTACTTTTGTATGGCGATGGCCGAAAAATAAACAGTTTTGGCTACCTCTGCATGAGGTATGTTGTCACATCTTTATTTTAAGATATTTTTAGCTTTTCAGCTTACTAGTAATTAGTTTTTATGCGTTCGATAAAAATGGAGCATTTTTTTCGCAATTGTCGCAAAGTAGTTATTTAAAAGTTTATTAGTTTTAGCAATTGATATTTTTTGATTGCAGGGTATTTGCACACACACCTACAAACACACATACATACACACACGACGAGTCAGTCATTTATACCGTCATGCGAACAAGCATTTGTGCAAATGATTAATGTTGGCGCGTCGGTGGCACCCTTTTCGGGCCATCCTTTCAGGCGGTCCACGTAACAAGCGTGCATAGCAAGTATGTATACTCGTAATATAGGTAATATATTTGATTTAAATAACAGATCGAAACTCTAAATTGTGCGATGTGACACTTAGTGAGTGTACTAGGTGGATTTAGGAGAAAAATACCTCAGACCCTCCACCCCGTTGGATGCGTGGACGCAATGCGTCGAATGAATATATATATTAAAATGCGTACCAGCAGAAATTGTGAAATAGAGAATTAAGTCGCAACTGGAATCATTTGGAATTAATGACTTATTGAAAGCCACAATTTACGTTGCAAATATACAAAAGTTTTATTTTTTATTAAAACATTTTATAACTTTTTATAATAATTTTAATAATAGTTTCTTTGAAGAAGTCAACAGAATTTGGTATTTATTAGCAAAAAAAAAGGCACATAAGAAGGAGGCGGTGCATTCTCCTTGAGTAAGTCACCTTCTAAATCACTTCAGTTGCCCCGAATTTCGAAGTGGTTGTTAAAAGCTGGTGATGTTGTTTTGACGGTAAGAGAAAGGTTCTGCATTTCCATTCCGAAAAAAATGTTCGCAATCGGAATGAAACACATTGCTATATATCGAAAGCATGAAATTTTTTTGATTTTAAAGAATTGTCTCTATTTCACCGAAAAGTAGAAATTCTGAACCTTAAAGAACTAAAAAAACTAACGACTGGTAGAGGAGAAAATATTTATACATACCGATTCCGACCAAATTTGTCGAAATCGAAATGCAAAACATCCTGAAGATGTCATTTTTCTGCAATGGCTAGCTAAAATAGCCGATGGTTGGACAATATAATTAATGAACTGTGATCGAATAGAAACAATTAACTTCGAGATCTTGCAAGATCTTGGGCTGGTCGAAATCCTTTTATATCTTCCTTTTAGCTCACGGCGATCTTGTTGTTGTGTTCCAAAGAGATCGCGCCGAATTTAAATAATCACAACGAAGATAACCCCATTGAAGCGTGCGACCAGCCTCCTTTCGACAGCTTGATCTCGTACTCAGGGTATTGGGTATCAGTCATTAATAAAGTATAGAATCCTTAAAACGTTCTCAAGTCGCCAGCCAGAACTTGGAGCAAATTTAAATAAACTCCATTAACATCAGAGAGAACGAAAAATAACACTGAAGATGGCACAACGCCGAAACCGGTTTGTTTCAAAACCAAATTTGACAAGGATCGACGGAAAATCGTTCCAAAATACATCAACTTTCAACCTTGTCGGAGTAAAAAAACAACAAAAAAAAATCAGAGAAGACAATTTACTGGTCGATTATAAACTACTCTGTTCTTGTACAGTCATTTGGTAAGAGTGGGATACGGGAATGTCGAGCAGCTTCTGGTGAGTTAACACAATCCATACACGCTAACAAACAACTGCGTGAGCGCAAATCGCTTCCCCGACACATTTACGGGTATCTCTGTGGCGACCATCGTCGTTCTGCAGCTCGCGCGCCAGTCCTGCGTTACCCAGGCTCGACAGAGATCTGGGTACTGTGGCAGAGTAAACTCGTAATTATGCAGAATTAACCTTTACATATTAAGTATGAATCCGTCACGCCGAGGTCGCTAGAACCGGAAACGAAACTTTTATTATCATACCCTGTCAAGCCCTCTCGACGTACACCCCCTAAACGCTGTTGAAGTGGCGCGTATCTTAGGATTCCCTATTCGCAATTAATATTTACTATAACAATTGAACGTCTCGAAGTTTGTGGGGCAAAGCGTAATACCAGAGTGTTATTCGTGTTATAAAATTGTGTTGGGAGGAGAACATCGAGAGAGCTTTGTTCTTGGAAGAAGACGCAGCACAATCATACTTTAATTCACGATAAGCTTATTGAATCAGAGAAACAGTCGGACAATGAAACTTCCTAGGATTGACTTCGGGAATGATTTCCTTCTGAACAAGAACGGGTTTACCAAGAGCCGATAATTCACAATTTTTTTGAAAATGCGAAAAAACCGAACTTACACATAAGAGCCATCTTAATATACACACATACATATATGTACATGTGTATGTTTTGCTTGCTAAGTAGTGATTTTTCCAGTTAAGCAGCAATCTGGCTTGTGCCTCCCAAGATTCAACACACTGACAAGGGCAAATTAATGAAGTTCAACTGTTATTGATGATGTGTTGATTAAGTTCTGACGGTTTTTTTATACTCAACTTCAGCTGCGAATTAGAAAAAATACATAAAAGCTTAAAAAAAAAAACAAAATGAAATATACTTCAGTTGCTCAACGCACAAGGCGTTGTTGTTGCTGTAGAACACCAAATTCGTTGAATGTCTGACAATAGCCATCTTCATCGGAGCAAAGAGTTAACGCATGTCTCAACGCACATTCATACATATGTAAGTATGTATATACATACAAACATTTTTTATGCCTCACGCGCTATATGCCGTAATACATATGAATGCATGTACATACATATGTAATTCTAATCGTTGTAACAGCATGCCTTTCAAGTTGTAATTAGGTCAGCGATTGTGTAGGTACGAAGTGTTTGTTGCAAGTCTGATGCGTCGGCTGAATATAAAGAAATGTCTGTATATAAATCCGAAAAGAAATGTTATATTGGAGTACAATGAAGGCTCATTTGTTTTCATATAAAATAATTGATTGAAATTAGACTGTTATACAAAATCATAACTATCACCGAAATGAGTGTGAAAATACGTGATGTGTATTCAAAAATAAAAAAATTTTAGAAAGAGAACAATTTTAATTATATTTAGTTTTCAATATCTGGCGCATATTTGTATACAATTTTCGACAACTATCTTTTAATTTTTTTTTAATTTTTAATTCTAAAACCTTTCATGCAAAGGAACTAAGCTTTTTTTTTTTGAAAAGAAGTCGGCCGGGAATTTAAGTCGATATACGAAAACCAAACACACATTTTCTCAATTATCATTTCAATTTTATTATTTTATCATTCCACAAAGAGTACTGTTCTTTTTTTCGGAAAAATTTTTAAATATTTTTGACTACGTAACTTTGAAGTGCTTCTAATTTAAGAATCATAAAGTACAAGTTTCAAGTATTACTGACGCTCTACTGCAGTTTCATTCATGTGGATAACGGATGCATGAGAATTTTTGAATAAAAAAAAAACATGTCAAAAATTAAAGATAATTTACAATCAAATGAAAATTGCAGCGTTTTACCCAAAATTGAATAGGCTACAAAACGTAATTTTATTTTTAAGTTTGAAATTTTGAGGAAATTTTGTTAAATTACTACTTGTTTAAATTGTTCTATACTCAATCAATTTATTTTCTCGTTGATCACTCATATAATGAAAATTTGTCATCAGTCTGAATAAACTATTCTTACGAATAAAACTAAATCAATTTTATACAAAACAGGTTATTGGCCCAGAGGAGACAAAACCATAAGTTAATGAGCAAAATTTTCAATTCGCTAAATTTAATTGGTTTAATCAATGGCTACTTCTGGATTATTTTCTATCGAGAAGCTCGATGACACGAATTATTCATCGTGATCAGTCCACATGAACAGTGTCCTTATCCATGCTGATTTATGGGGAATTGCATCTGATAAGCACGTAAAAAACGAATGTGCAACGACAGAAGAATCAGACGCATTTGATGCAAAAGATGAAAAGGCGCTTGCGAGCATTTCTCTTTGCATCAAGCCATCGAGGCTGAATCATATACGGCATGGCAATACTTCTTTGAACGCCTGGAAGCGCGTGATAGTTTACCATCATTGAATGCGCTGAAAATACAGTTGCTTGAAGAAGGAGAATGTCGGCAAGGGAAATGCGAAAAGGTTGAAAGTATCGACAATTAAGAAGCGTTTTTGGCAAGGACGAATTCCAGAAAAAATACAGCTATAAATAAGAATTTGAACGGAAGTATACAAAAAGGATGTAATACTACAACTTTCAAGTAAAATGCATTAAATGCCTTATTTAATAGAGTATTTAATCTTGAGTAATTTGTTTCTTGTTTTAAACATTGTAATGGCATCAAGTTTCGCTGAGTTAGAACGATTAAAAAAATAATAATTCATGTAAACATTTATTTTTTTCTTTTATATGTAAAATCTTAAAACGTCGAAGCAGCGTACTAAATATAAATATTAAGGGCTCAAATTCTCAGAGCATTTCAAAGAAAGTTTTGAGGTGGCAGTGGAAAAAAATAGTCGCCAAAAAAGCTTCTACAGTGCTATGGTAAAAAGAAAGCGACGGCCAAATTAGTAATTTCATTAATAGGCAGACGCGCCAGAAGTGCACATGTAATCAGTCTCAAGTATCAATTATTAAATTATTTCGTATAATATGTATGTAATAAGTATGTATGCCGTTTATATTGCCGTGAGAAATTGGTGAAATTGAAATGTTCTCCCGACAGCTGAACCTGCGGCAATGGCTGATGATTTCAAGTTGTACCAACATTACTTAGTGCATACAACCAATGCCATACCCAGCATTATCTACGTGAACATTACGCAAATTAGCATTGCCATCCACCAGCACAATAGCAACAAATTACTCATCATGTTGCCGAGAGCAATTGTTGCATGCTACCACCAACGCCACCATCGCCACCATCGCCATCGTCAACAACATCATAATCATTTAGCTGGTCAGGCTATTCGTTGTCTCTAGCCTTGGGTGTTAACGAAAGCTGGGAACTCAAATGTTGCCTCGCATACACTTACCGCGGCAACATTTAACTATTTGCCGTTATTGTTGATATACACAAACACACATACACACATACATATGAACATACGCAGTTATATTGCAACTGCAACTGTTGCTTCCGCCTTCACCTTGACTCTTGGCAATCGGACGGACGGACTTTTGCCGAAGTTTCACTAGACATTGTCTTTTCGCCTTTGCCATCGCTTTTCGCTTCCCATTGCAGTTTTCAATTAGCCAACTGCAGCATAGCGGCATCTGTTGGCGTTGACGCCATTTTTGCCAAGTTCATAACAGTTTATGCATACCGTTAGCGATGCGCTGTGTAATTTCGCTCTGCACAAAAGACGTCTGCACTAAGACTTTGTGCGCCAGCAGATTGCATTTTGCTGCGCTTAAGGAACGTCGCTTGCAGCCCTCCGTCACCGCTCTCGAAGCACAATTTGGTTGGCAAAATGGGCGCCCAGTGAAACGTTTTGTGGCATGTGTGGAAAATGCGGCATTTTTTTCTATCCCGATTTCATTGCAATTACATGCATTTTAGTTGTATATACATACATATGTATATATTCAAATTTTTATTGCCTCTTATACTATGCATACATTAGGTTGTTTTTGGTTTCTTCAGTGTAATGCTTGAAATGTGCGACAATTTGTTGTATTAGTCACTTTGCATGCAATTATGGTCATTAAATTGGCTGGCTTGACATGGAGTACAAAAGAAGAGCAACAAAAACAAAAACAAAAACTAACCAAAGGAAGGGGAGGAGAAAGGGTTAGTGGTGTCAGCGGAGAGTTGTTAAGAACTCGCAATTTAATGTGTGGCACTTAGTAGTAGAAGTAGTAGTGTTTCTCCCGAGAGTGCTCTACATTGTTCTGCCACTTAACAACATGCAAATATCGAGCGCTGGCGGGCACTGTACAACACACCAGCACAGTAATAGAAATGGAAATTGTAATGATAATTGTAATGGTGATTGTAATTGTAATTGTAATGTGATGGTAATTTCCGTATCAAGCGCGAAGCCGCGTTCACCAAAAATGGATGTGACCAATTTTTTTGTGTATTCTTGTGGAAAATTATACAACTCAGGCGCATGTATGTATGAAGCATAAAAAGTATACGCTCGCTGATAGCTTAAATGTGCAGGAAATTAGCATTTTATGTGAATTGCATATGAATGCGTATGTTCCAGAGAACGTGGCTTTGAGGTGCAGTGCGCATTACTACGGTAGAATGCACACCATACTCGTACATCCAGCGAATACAATTATTATTGAGCCCATAATATACAATTTGATGCAACATGCCAAAAAACCATTTTTTGTAATTATTCAATTTTATTTAATTGTAAGTGTAATAAAAAAAATTATGAAATTTAGTGTAAAATAAAAGTACTAGAACTACGCCTCTTACAATAAATTTCAAAAATTTACAAATACACTTACAATAATTACACTGAATACACAAAAAAATTGAAAAACGCTGGTGTTAAAACTGATACTAAGTACTATTGAGCCGAATTAATTAGTAATAAAAAAAAATTCCTTAGCTCCGAAAACTGGTTTACGATTCCAAGAGAACCCAAAATGGTTCCACAAAACCCCAAAGGACAAGACAGCAAAAAATATGTCTCGATAAACCGAAAAATTTCCCCAGGAAAAACAAAAAAAAAAGGCCAAAAACTAGAAAATCTCTCCCAAAAGGAACGAAAATGTGACTTACAAAAGCGAAAAGCGGCCCCAAAATAGGTTAAGTCGGTAGATAGCTCAAGTTTAATTTTTTTAGGTGATTCACAAGTTGTCGCAAAGTATGTTATTGTCATTAAGTCATAATATTAAAAAAATTCCAAGTTGCGTTATTTTACATCCCTTTTCTGTGCAATACAACAAAAACATAAAGAAATAATTTTTAACTACCGAGGATTTGTAGGACCCTACATTTTTACGACTTTCTGAACCTCCTTATTGTATTTTCTTATTATTAAATATTTGTATCACAAATATCTACCGAGGAATACATTTCATACTTACATTAATTTTATCCATATGCAACACAAAAAAAATTATTTCATATTCACTTTTTAATAGCTACGTAAAGCTTGATTTCTAAAGCATTGCCCTTTCCAGTACCTAAAGTTTGCTTTTGTCTGATTTGCATTAATTTACATTGATTTGAATTGCTCTAGTTTCTACAAAAGCAAACTTTGAGAAAAAAAAAATTTGTTAACCTTATTTTTGGCGTAGAAGGAACTAAAATTTAACATGCAGAAGTCAGACCCAAAAATTAATTATTATTATTATTATAACCCAACGGAAACCCACTTTCCCGCCCAACCGACCCGAGGGGCTCAATCCGCATAACGTACGGATGTTTTTTAAATATACAAATCTTAGGTGCCGAGTCGTGACAGAAGAAAGTTTGTTAAGCGTCGAGATCCCAAGCTGATCAGCTACAGAATAAGAATTCATCAGCCGAATACAAAGTTAGAGAAATGCAAAGTAAGAAAATTGGATCGTTAGCTGTTATTAAGAGAGGATAGAACAGTTCTTTTAATTATAAAAAGTGAGTTCGATACATCAAAGGTGCTGGAATGGTTGTTAAAGTCTCGGCATAAACCCCGAAACGGTTCATTCAACTCAAAGTTAGTTCTGCATAGTTTCAAGAAAAGTGGTTTATAGTTTCTCGTTGCACGGGAGGCGGAGATTACTATCTATGTATTACACAGTACGACAGTGGTTGATACACATAAGAAATTTTAACAGAATATGAAAATAGGCTTAAAATAAAGAAATACGTGTCTCGGCGTTTTGCTGTAGCACGTCAGAATTTTGAGAAAATCGATTTTTAAGCTTCAAAGGACCGTGGAGGTTCACTTCTAATGTAATACTATTATAAAAAATTCTATAAAAACCGAATGGATGAACCGATTTTAATGCTTGAGCCAGTTTTGAAAAGGTAATTAAATTTGGATTTATTTTTACTAAGAAAACATTTTTTTTCTCAGGTACGACCAACATTTTTAACACAAAATAATAGTTAAGATTTCATATTCATTTTTGTATTTTTATAATTTTTTTTTTTGTATTTTTAATGAATTTCGTACATTTTGATTTTTTCGTACTGTGTTATAAGTCTAAGCAATAGTTTCAATTAATTACTTAGTTTTAAATGCATCATGCTCATTGTATTTTAATAAAAGTTTTAAATAAAGGGATATGCTTTTCTTTAAATATAAACACGATAATGAGCATGAATAATGCTGATACATGAATGAAGAGCAGGCTAATCGAAGCTAACAAATGATAAAAATTTAGCAAACAAAAAAAATGCAAGAGTAGTTTATTCCTTGATGGGGAGGCTTTCGAACTAGTTCTCAAGCCGCCAGTCTAAAACTAAATTTAGCAGCAATGAAACTCAGACTTTCCGTTAGCCTGCCATAAAACAGCCAAGTGTCTAGATAGACGAGTCTCAGCGTCTCGCCCATTTCAACTCTTGTACATCAAATCGACAATTATTCCAGATTAAGAATAAAACAATGCGAAATCAAAAATAAGCTGTGTATCTTTTTGGTACTTTTTCTGTCACTTTCGGTACATTTTTAGTAATTATTCGGAAATTTTTTTTATTCATTTTTAGTACTTTTTCGGTAAATTTTTCTAGAAATATTTAGGCCACTTCTTCGGTACTTTTTCGGTACATATTCGGTACTTTTTCGGTAATTCTTTGGCAATCTTTCGATACATTTTCAGTACTTTTACGGTAAATTTTATTAAGAATTATTCAGTACATTTAGGATACTTTTTCGTTAGATTTTCGGTATGTCTTCGGTACTCAACAATTGTGAATTAGCTCGGAGCAAGTTTGGCACAAGTTCATAACCATTTCGTTATTAAAGTCTTAGCCTTTTCCCTATAAATGTGCTAAATGGTTCCAAACAAATCCCCAATAGGCTCTACATTTGTTCCTAAAGAATCCTACATTTGTACTGAAATGATGCCGAAATATTCTTAACCAATCCAGAACCGATCTCGAAAAATTCCTGAACTAGCCTGGAAACTGACTTGCATAAGCCTTTGAGAACTTAAAAAAGTTTATTTAAAATGCACTGCAAAATTTTCCAACTGAGATACTACGAGCATATGCTTTGTGCTTAATGTGTTAAGCAAATTTTTTGATTCGCGGTTTCCTCTTTTTCTGGCCACACAATTTACTCAACACATGTTGGTATTTATGGATGTTGATTTAATGCTAAAAACAAGTTAATTATTTATAACTATGTACTGATTACCTTTTGTTTCACTGCTAAATTTCGTTGCTCAGGTCTTTTGTTGGGGCACGCCTAACTAACAAACAAACTAACACACACACACACACATACAAATTAGCTAACGTTTATGTGGCAAGCTGCACATTATAAAGTAATTAAATAGCAACATTAAATTGGCTGCAACCATGGCGTGTGCGCACTCCCAGGCCCCCCGCCCGCACTCAGCTCAACAATCGAGGGACGCTTACAGCATTTGATGCATACAAATAATGTACGAAAATATAAAAGCATACACCAAGGCTAGCTTGCCACACTTTATTGTCAATGCACTTTAAATTGACTGCAACATATTCACACAAGCGCAATAGTGCTTGAAAATTAACAAACTGAACTCAAACAAAAAAAAAAAAAAAATGTAAATACAAAAACAGATCGTTCAAAAAAATGTAGCTGTTGGTTTTTGTAACTTTTTCCGCTTTTGAGGGTGACGCAAGCGAGAGCGCTGAGCAACAGCTCAAATGCGGGTTGACATGGACACGAGCTGTGGCGCGTCGGTCGCTGCACTGAACTGGAAAATTGTGTAGCGTGGAAAATAGGCAAGAACCACAACAACAACAGCAGCAACAACAACCACTACAACTACACTATACATGCATTCATATAATATAATAAAGATTAGCAGCTACAACAATTACAATAAGCGCAGCAAGTAATCAAATGCTGCAACACTGCACAATGAGGGCAGCAACTCGTTGGCTAGCAACCAGCGCCAAGAAGACCGCCATACACCACCTTTATTACCACCACCATTACTACCAACAACAAAACAAATAAAAAGAAAAAAAATATAAATGCTGACATCGCCAGCGATGGCGGTGAATCAGTCTGTTGTGGCCTTTGCTTGGCTGGCGGCGGCGGCGGCTGCATTGTTGCGGGTGGCGGCAGCAGCGTTTGGACAACACGTGTTTGCAATTACATAGTATTTTATGGGCCAGCAACAGCATAGAAACAACAACAACAAGCGCATGTCAGCAATAACACAATGGCGTTGGAGTTGGAAGCCAGCAAGCGAGCAAGCAAGCAGTAAGTGCAGTGCTACCATTAGCACCGGTATGTGTGTGTATGTGTGTGTGTGTGTGTGTGTGTTTATGTGTGTGTTGCATGCAACGGGCCACTTCTGGAAGCTTAAGAAGCTTGCAAGTTCAGCAAAATTCTTTTGTAATGCATGCGACTGCTGCAGCTGCCACTGGTGAGACCCGCCGCGCTATTAACGGCTACTCGGATGGCAAAAGAAAAAAAAAATAAAAGAAAAACAGCAACCACTCAAATTATTGATTTATAGTATGTCAATATGGCAACAACGACGCGCTGGTCGCTTATCGAGCTTGTTGTTGGTTAATGTCTCCGGTCTAGTTGGATTTATACATAAATAACAAAGGTACAAGGAATGCTAGAACTCGATGACTTGTAAAGTAATTGTATTTTATTTTGTTATGGAGCGAAAGTTATTTTTTTTTTGCTTTTGTTATCGACTACAAAATATCGGTTCGTATTTTCTTTGAACCTCTCCAAACAGTGGTCTAAACCAATTGTTTTCTTTACAGCTTTTCTTGCACAATTGGAAAAATATACGTGCCGATGTCGAATATTTTTTTTTACAGAATTATTAAAACAATTTTCTTTCCTGTTTTAAAAAAAAAAATTCTATCCGATTCGAAATGGTTTTGCAAGAGAACTTTTCGCTGACTTGTGAATACTCTTAACATTCAGGGGAACAGAGATGACAAACTATTACGAGAATCTCACTGCTGAAATATGGAGGCTTTTCCAAATAAATTATTTAAAAATAAATCATATCAATAGTTTTCCAGCGAAAAAGTTTATATTTTTGATAACATATAATGTTCTTTCTTGACAAATTATAACACTTTCTATTCCTACTTTACTGTGTTGTTTTTTTGTGCAATTTCTATATTATAGATTATATAATTTTACCCAAAAACCAATCGGTCTTAAAGCACATAAACAATTAAAATTAAACACTTTCCTTTCTGATCATTATCTTCTATATGGCTATATAATTTTGGGATAAATTTACAAGTAAGACAAAAATCCACGAACTTAACCATTTGACCCATTTGGTTAATTATTAATCTATATTAATCATATCTAATTGAAGGACAGATTTACCATTTCGGATGCCGCTGGAATGCAATTGTATAATAGACCTTTGAATGGTAATAAGTGTTTAACAGATACATAGATTGATGAGCTATAGCAACCTCTTTAGATTCAGCGAATTTTTGCTAAAAAATATGTTCCTCGTGATTATGCTTAATTTCAACATTCTTCCAACAGGGAAATATTCCATAGTAATTAATACTAATTCTTCTAGTTCCAGCTCGTTTAAATATACAGCGATGTTAAGATTTTGGAGAAAATGGCGAATTCTATTAACTGTGAGAAATTAAATACAAATAATTTGAATTTAAATAAATGTAACTAAATATTGCATAATGATTTTAATGGAAACAATTGTACATTGATTCGTAACTGTAAGTTATATATTTCAAGCGTTATTAATTTTTCCAATTACTGATTTATTAATCACAATTTTCATTCTTTGGTATTTCATTGCTGCAGAAAACACTTCGGTTGGTTTTGTTAAAAGAATAACCAGAAATTTAGGAATGTTTCCATTGTCAACTTACTTAAAAAATTACTTGTTCGTAGTGTCTAATATTTGTATCTCATTTCAAGGTCATCACTGCAGGGCATCGAACCGAGCGCATCCAGAATATTCTTCAGTATGCAATTATTTGTATACAGTCTGTTCATAAATTAAAGCACAAACACATATTGGTACAATTGGATAATTTATTTACATATATTCCGATTAAACTTAAAATATCACAAATTCTGTAACAAATGCCGTTAAATATATTTGTTTAAATTTTATACGAAATTAAGAAAATGTTAAAAAATGTATAATTAAAATTAAAAAAAAAAAATTAGAACTTTTTGAGGTATGCAGATATATAGCTCATTCAATTTTAGTAAAACAAAGTGCAAGTTCTTGTTGCTCCTTCCATAAAAAAGAATCGAGGTTTTGCGTTGGTTGGAGGAATCTGACAGTAAACAATTTGTCAAAAATCTCTGACAACTTGTCGAGACTTTTAATTTGCTCTTCCTCAAACTAAAATTGAATGAGTCAAAAAACTGCTTACTCAAAAAAATTCTAAAACTTTTTTAAAAAATTCGAAATATTGATGAAATTTTGGTTTTTCATTGTACCTTTTTTAAATAGTTAAAAAAATGGGCATTTTAAAAAATTTTTTTTTATAGAATGAACCGTATTTATTAGCAAAATAATTTTAATTCATTTAAAAAAAAATTAAATCTGTCAATATGTTGGTTTTGCTATAATTTGTGAACAGAGTAGACATATACATATACTTTCATGGCCGTTTTAACACATCTGAATATAAATTATATGATTAAAAAGCATTTACCGTTAAGCAAGTAACTTCATTCAGATACACACAGAAATATCGTGCAACCTATCACACTCCAACTCATACGGCTAACCTCCTCCACCTTACCTCAGTAATCCTAAACAGTTGCATAAAAATATTTATTTTGTGTGTCCACTAGAATATATACAGATTTATGTACGAGTACGCTCCGCGCTACACAGTCACTTCTGCTGCTCTTTAAATTTATTGCTTTTGTACAACACATTAATTTACTGGAAACCCTTGGCTGTGTAAGAAGCGGTAAGAAAAAACAATTGCATTGATATTTAACATTTGCAGACATTTGAATTATTGGGTATGCCAAAGGTTATGTAAATAATACAGTGACAAAAATATATACTATATATTTTTTGTAAGTAAATGAGATGTATCCAGTATTTATTAGAACCTGTTACTTAAATTCATTAACATTTTTTTTTACCATTTCGTCTTTATTTGTCTTTTTTGTGAGGCAGAAATTGCACTGAACAAAAAAATAAAAAAAAATCCAATTGCAATAAATATGTAACTGCATGTTGCTATAACAAAGTTTTTTGCATTTTCATTAAACTGTGTCAAAAGTGCCGACATGCGAGGAATTTTAAATTTGTCATACCATTGAACTAAATTTACACGTGATTTAGAACCAAAAAGAGCATACATTTAAAATACTGCATACCTACTTGCACAAATTACCATGCAAATAAAGGTAAAATGCGAAAACTTCAAATGCGTGTCAACTGAATTTTACCAAAATGGCAATGAAACCAAGCGATAAGCGGTACACAGCGCCAAAATAAACATAAAACAAAAATATATGAAAAGGCAGCCGGGCGCGTGTAAGCAAGCCAAAGCCTACAATTACCAAGTTTACAGCTGTAGGCAATGCCTTATAAGTGAATTTGTATGTATGTGTGATGATAGCAGTTTATTTTTTACACTTACTTATATACATAAGATAAATGCACCGCCTTTTTTTTTGGCAGTAGGTAACGCTTATTTTCACACATTTTTAATTACACAGCGATTAAAGCTAAAAAATTATGCACATTGAAAATACAGAAGCACATTTTTATAACGTAGAAAGAAAAACAAACCTTAACATTTGAGCAAAAATATTACCGCATGTGATATTTTATTGCTTTGTCTGCCGAATAAATTTGCTGTATAACAAAAGACTTAAGCAACGAACCTGAATTGATTTTTTACAAGTTAGATGGGAATCTAAAACTGTGGATGTTTCCGTTTAAAAATTGCAATATGTCGCAGATAACAGTACATATGATTAAAATTCAAGCACTAAATATATTTTCAACACAAATATACCTACATTTTGACGAAAAGAGTTATTGTACAACACACTATGAAGAGATTGTTCTACAACCAAGTGAAATATCTTAATCATTTCTCCAAAAAGTATAGATAGAGAATATTTTTTTTTTTAGTTTCAATGCAATATAAAAACAAGAATATGTTTCAGAGCTTTTTTTTATAAAAATCTGAAAAAATATCTGTTAATATTTTTTTTTTTTTTTCTGAAATCAAAAATATATCAGTGCTTTTTGATGTTCCTCTTTTGAAATGATAACTGCTGTGGAAAATTTTTATTTATAAAAATTATTGTAAATAAAAATCAGTTAGTGGATTTTATTCTTTAAATGTATTCAATTTTTTTATTGGAAATCTTTCTCAAAATAAGCAGTTAATTATTTTGTTTTATTTACTTAGAACGCTTTTAGTAGAAAGTTTAGACTTTTAGGAATGAATTTCAATTACAACTTAGAAGCAGCTATTGACAATGACAGACTCTTTTTTAAATAGAATTCACTGTAATAGCAATGATCAGAACTTTCTAGGTAGCCAAAAAAGGCAAACCTTTTTTTGGTCCTTAGAATCACTAAAAATAATTAAAAATAAAATCTGTTCACTCCAAAATGTTTTTATTTTTTTTTAAATCTTTTTTTTTATTTATTACATAAAGCTTTTGTCTTTGGAATTGTACTTGTAAAATTATTAGGATTTTATGACATCCACATCTAGTAAAATATTCAATAATTCTAACAATCGCTTTTCTCTTGATAAATTCTCATCAATTATTTATAATAAAATGAACTTTTAGAAAAAATCACAGCGCGCCTTGCATATCAACAGAAAATGTGATAAAGTTAATTAGAGCATTTTATTTATATATAATTCTTGCTCTAAAAATTTAAGCCAAGGCACATTAACATTCGGAAAAGTGGCTAAATATTATCTGTAAGCCAAAACGTAAAAGGACAAAGACCTTTAATAATTTATAATAAAAATAAAAGTGTCTGCCTGCTGGTTTCTTTTACAACATTAATTAATGTTTGTGGTCAACATTTGTGTATTGTTGCACTTGATCGATACTTCGCGAATGTCTTTCACTATTTTCTTTACTAGTATTGTAGACAATAAGAGTCATTTCGAAATTAATATGGAGAAACTTGAGGTTTGCTTGGTTTTTGTTTTCTTTTATTTGTTGCATTATTCACTGACGCTCTGGGCTGTGAAATCGATTTCATTAAATTAGATTGCCTTACCTTTGGTCATTCAAGCAAACAATCATGCAACGATGCACACACGCAGATATTTCTAAATAAACAAGCTTTTTATTAATAACGTAAATTTCATGCTTATGCGTTAAGGTATTTTCTTTTTAGTTACTATTTATGCTTGTTGCCCGAATATAAGAAATGAAGGAAAAAGATAAACAAATCATTGTTGCAAACAACAATTAAATCAATGGTAATACCACAACTTCTCTCATGAAAATGAAATTGAAAGTAATTAAGGGCATCAGCATTTGTTTATTAAATACATAACTAGTACGTATACTTTTCATTTAACAATTTAGATATTTTTTTAAATTATTTCATTTCAATTAAAAGATTTTAAATTTGGTTTAACATTTTTACTGATATTGATAGGAAATAAACCAGTACTACTGGTATGGGTATTTTTTGAATTTACGCAGCGCAGTTTCTATTTATAAGATTTTAGAATGTTTATTGTGTCGTATAGATCAAAGCTATAACAGTACGTGTTCGACACTAGTTTAGTGCTTGTTCGAGATTATTTCGGGCCATGTTCATGACCATTTCCGTAAAAGTTCACGACTAGTTAGAAATGTTTCCGGACTAATTTGAGACTATGTATTCCGCTATGATTTTGGGGTCTTTTCAGGACTGTTTCGTGATCCTTTTGGGACTACTTCACAACTGCATTGGAGCCCATTCTATACCTGTTCCGGATATTTTTGTGATACATGTGGAAGCAGTTTAGGACTATTTCGGGACTAGTGAGCGACTTTTTCAGAAATATTTTTTTAACTATTTTTAGGTCATTTGAGAAAATTTATGGACCATTTCGGGACTGGTGTGTATTAATTTTGTTAACAATTCACGCCGTTTTCAATACTTTTTGGTACTTATTCTGGATCATTTAAATACTATTTCAGTTATATTTCTGGTACATTTCTGGTATATTTCTGAAGTAGTTCGAAACCAGTTTTGGAACCTTTTCAATGCTGTTTTTAGGAGAATTTGTAAACTCCTTTCGAATAAGTTTGAGATTATTAAAAGAAAATTTGAGGCCGTTCCAAGACTCATACGTGATCATTCCGGAACAAGTTAGTGAAATTTTAAGAGTTTCTTAAGGTTCATTTTGAGAATAGTTCGAGATAATTTCAAGAAAATTCGAAACTAGTCACATTATAAGCCTGAAAAAGTTGTGATTTATTACCAAAGTTGTTCTGAAAAAATTGTGTGCAAAAGGTCAATAAAAACAAAATTAATATAATAATAGGCTAAATCACCCAATGCTTTGCTAAGCGTTACTCAAGTATCTGGACTACATACTTCATAAGTACTAGGTAGTAACTTCTTTTTTTTTTTATATTCAATCACTCTATGAATCCTAGAAATTTTAAAATATTAACTCTTTAAATTTTTTTAAGGTGCCTTGATATCGCCTCCTTCAGTAGTTTTTGTCGTTTTTAAAGGTGTTGTTACTCTGTTGTTTTAAAGCCACGCTAATGATAATAATCCGTGAGCTGTACTATGGACTGATTGGTGAATAGCGACAACTTGGGCTTTCCTTTGTTTGGAGTACTCAATACATGTTTTAGATTTATTATGCGTGAATTTAACTCGTTTGAGTAATTTTTGTCACATTGTCTCTATCTAAGTCAATCAAAAAATCATATTTTTTCCCTAGCTTTCAATTGACCGACGAATTAGGATTGCCTTTTAACGGTTGAATGAAGTAGGAATTATTGTTTTTTTGTTGTGCAGATCAGAAGCTTTAATAACGCCACAGACGTTTACCACATTATTTACATTAATTAAGAAGAATAAAATTAAGAAGGTCAGTTAGCATTAGCTAAACTATGCTTGCATTCGTTTGCAAATTTTTTATTGCATTTTTTGAAAATTATAATATCAAAATACTGCCCACAGCGGTTTGGCATTCATACATACTGTTGTATGTGTTTACACATGTAAAAAAAAACAGTCAACAATTTATATTTTGTTGACAACATAAAACCTTTGTTTAACTATGCAAACGATTTAGTTACCAAATTCGAAACCAGTAACCTTCAATGTCAATGTTCCTCTAGGGCAAGTGCCAGTTGTCAAATTACATACCTGCAATGAAAAAAAAACAACAACAAAAAAAATGGACATTAGTAGGTGAGCGCCAGCAAAAACAGTATAAACATTTATTTAACTAACAGACTCGTTGTAAGAATTAAAAATGTAATTGATACATTCGCTAGCTACTGTTGTTGGTATTTTTATATTTATTTTAGTATGTAAATATGTATGCATATATATAGTTGATTGCTGACCAGCGCTAAGCTGCTGTTTTGAGTTGGCCACTTAACTAAAGTAGTAAGCAAGCTCACTAACTGGGTGTAGCATAGATTTTTTTTTTTTTTTTGAAAATATGTTTGTGTGTATTTGTACATATATGTAAGTAAATATAAAGGTATGTATAAATATTTGTAGTACGATATTCATTTTTTGTTTATTTTTTAATTCATTTGGTTTTTTTTTTTAATTTTTTGCTGCAAAAAACAGTTAGCCACACTGACCACTGCGCTACAAAGTTGATCAGCTTATGCCGAAGGCTTGCAGCTAACAGTCAGTAACAGCAACTACAACAACAATAACAACAGCATTCGATTAAGCAGTTAAGTGGTGGACTGCGCCTTAGACTTTGGTTGCGAGCTAATTACTGGCCTCTTGCCGTGTTGCGGTTAAACGTTGTTATTCTCGATTAAAACATTATTGTTGCATTTGTTTTACGAGTATGTAGCTACTGCATAAACGCAAAACAGACATATTTTCGTTAGCGTAGAGTTACGCTTGCCAAGCTGGTAATAGGAATGTATAAATTTAAGTATAAACTTGATATACTTACAATTGCAGGAATTTTTTTATTTTATTTGGTTTCTTGCTAGTTGTTAGCAATTGTTGTTGCTTAACTTTTTTTTTCTTCTTTCATTTGTATGTCTCTACTTTCATATAAGAGAATTAAGTAAGATTTTGCTGGTTGGTGTCAGCGCATTTTTTTCTATTTATTAGTTAATAAAGCTGGTGCTGCCCAAATCAGCATAAAAATACGAAGTGCAAATGCATTCCTATATCTTTTATATGTATGTGCGAGTGCATGCACACATACTAATTCAATCACATATACAGGGTGTCTAGTACGCCATTTATATCCCTTTAACTAGTAGCGGTCACCCCTCGACAGGCAATGGCAAACCTCCGAGGGTATTTCTGCCATGAAAAAGCTTCTCATCAAATACATCTGCCGTTCGGAGTCGGCACGAAATTGTAGGTCCCTCCATTTGTGGTATAATATAAAGACGCACACCACAAATGGTAGGAGAAGCTTGGCAAAACACTGAGCTATTTAGTGTAAGCGCCAAAATTATATTATGTAATAAATAGTTAGAGCCCGAGAACAAATGTCTTAGTCTTAGAAATTTTTTCACGTTTTTATAAACTAGAAAATATTTTAGCTTCGGTGCGGTTTTTGCTGCAGTTTCTATATTATATTATAATATAATTATATTTTTATTAATTATTAATAATTTTAATGTATTAACACTTTTTCATGTATTTCTTTTTTCTTCTTAAATTATTCTTCAAAAAATAAATAAACTTTTAGTATGCCATTGCTCTTAGTGTTGTGATTTTAAACTGAATAACTCCCACCTTTGTCTTTGACGAGTCGTGGTGAGAAAAATGTTTACCACAAAAGTTGTGTAAATAATCTTATAAAGGGTATGGCTTATAAGGAACTCCAAAATAGTTCAAATATATTAACCGAAATGTCCTTTTTCCTGTTTTGATTTGAACCTAACCTACAACTTATGAAATTTAGAAGTTTTTTCGGCACACAGTTTTGATGTTTTTTAATTTTACCATAATATAATGTAATCCTGAAGTAATTGCACATTACTATTTCTTTGACAGAAATTTTTTACCTCAAAATCTTTCACCAATGTGACTGTTTTATATAGAAACACTTGCGCAACAACGTAAATAAAAAAAATTAAGAAAAAAAATCAATTACAATTTGTAGCCAATTATTTAAGCTTACATTTTATTGTAAAAAAATTAAATGGGCTACAGTACTGTATTCTCAGATAAATTAATTGTTTTTTTATAGGAGTTTTTATGACAAACTTAAATATTTTTTTAAATCTCATTATTTTGTTTAATTGATTTTCTGTTAAAGGACGAACCATATTCTTATTGAAAAAACGGAAATTAATTGGAAGAAAATTTAAAAATTTATTATTACAACTTTTGTGTTCAAAGGAAATATGAATTAGTATAGGATTACAAAATTGAATTTGATTTAATTTTTAATCAGTTTAAGGACAATTACTAAATATCTATAAAATATTTGGATTAGCAGAACACATTATGATCAGAGTAAAGGAAAAGTTAATTTAAACTTTTTTCTTTTAAAAACAGCGAAGAAAAACCCGACGAAGTAAATGTTTTTCACAAATCACAAACTATTTTTAAAATCTTTCCGTTTTTTATGGGTCAATATATATTTTCATTTGCTGTACCATAAAGTCGATACACACTCTGTATGTTCATAAATATTCATGTAAAAGTGTGTGAATATGTGTTCGATCTAATTAAGTGTTCACCCGGCTCAACTAGTTAGACAGCTTCAAGTGGGTTCGTGCTCTGCCATTATTTGTACTGACGTCATTTTGATATTATTTGCACTTTGTGTACTTAATACATTTACATACATATATATGATAGATACAAAAGTACATATAACATACATACATATAAATAGATATATACTCGTATGTGTAAAGATGAAGGTGTAACATTCCTTTCTGTCGGAAATGTATGCAATGCGAAGTATATGCGAAAAGTCATATTGGCATTCTTTTGTCATTTTATCAACAATATTTGAATGCCAAAGCAGCTTGTCAAGAGAGACTGATCGGTTAGTCCGGTAGAGCATTTCTAGGTAGAAAAAACCTAGCCTTATTTTAAAGAAATATTAACTCAAAATTTCGAACTCATTCTACAAGGTATACCAAATATATCTGGAATGGAAAATAATGGCGACCGAGATAACATTAGTTGTAATTTTATAAATTTTACACAGCTTGAAGTAACAGTCTTAGTTTAAGTTAAAATTATAATAATTCAATATAAACCAAAAACGAAATATATTTGTGTTTAAAAATTTGTGGAAAATATAAAAAAGAACGTTGTAAAAGGTGAGCGAAAGCTTTTCACTTTTGCAGACTTTCGATACATTATACTAAAATGCAATGGAAAATTAAACCTCATTTTTAGTACCATTGTAGTAATTCGATTTAAAATTTGTGTAATTATGTATGCCGTTTTTTTTTTTTTTTTTTGAAATTGTATATAAAAAATAAAACTGTGATTCATGTGTTTTTTTTTTATTATTTCGAACAATATCTTGGCAGTTTTGCTTGCTACAAAACGTTGCATAAGGATTTGATTGCCAATTGCAGCAAGTTCGTTGCATAAGTCTTTTGTTTAAATTGAAGGAATATTGAGTATAACTTCTTAGCTTAGGTGAAATTAGTAGACCATTTTAAAATTAAAAAAAAGATGTTTGTTTAATCAGAAAAATAAATTCTTGTAATCTAAAAGTATTTTCCACAACGTCCTCAGTACTTGCGACGTGCGATAATTTCGAATTCAATACTTGCGACATTTTTTATTCGTCTTGCTCTTGTATGCTGCCTTTATAAAAGTTTTCTTGGTCTAAATAAATTTCCTGAAAATCCCTTTCTTTTATGCTTATAATTGGAATTTGCAGAATATCCAAGAGTAAAATTAATAAATACCGAATAAAATAGATCCGAAGTAAACGTAAGCAGCGAGTTGCCAAATTGATATCTGAGAGTAAAATATTTAACTTACAGGAAATTATTAATTTTAATTGTATACTTTGCTATTATTTTGCTTCTTTTATGGTGATTTAAAAGTGAACGACACAGTGATTCAAACGAAATTTAAATCTTGCTTAAACATTACGGTTGTTTTTATCGATTTTCAGTGGTTTTGACGGATCAATGCGTTCATTAAGGAACTCCATTATTCGCATTCAGTTCCTTGGTTCTGTGTATCTCTATTCATCGCAGATTGTGGCAGGTCGAATCCCGTAAAAATACAATAAACAAACAAATTTTCACAAAACAAGATAAAGTGTTACACTTTTCTTTATTCCATTCGACTTAAACAAATTATGCGTATCTTCGATTTTTAAATGTTACTTTTTTTTAATTTTGTTTCATGGTTTAACAAAATATCATAAACAATTTTAATGAAATTTTCGAGACTTTAAAAAAATATATTTAAGAAATGCTTGCGTATGCATTCAATGTCGAAAAAGTCTTCAGCATCCGTTCTGTGAAAGAAATCGAGAAAGGACGTCAGCAATAAAAATATTATTACAATTACTAGATACGAGTATATAATTTGAATGGACTAGAAAAATGTAAACTCCCTTTTTTGTTACTTCTAGTTTGTTACTCAGGGGAAAGCTTTTTTTATATCTACATAATATGGTTTTTGTTGCAGAATGAACAGTATTTAAATATAAATCAAATTGAAAATTAAATTAAAAAAAATAAAAAAAACTCTAAAGCGCTGTATCGGTTTGGACTGAGAGCAAAACATTTCGCCAGTTCCTTCTCTCTTTTGCGATGATTAAAATACTAAAAACATTATTTTAAAAATCAAAATAAATCTCAAAACAAGTAGCTTGAACGTAGTTCGGTTTACACTACGTGAAAAATTGAACAACTACCTACTTGTAAGTTTAAAAATGTGTAACTTTCGCAAATGTTTGAAAATTTTAATTTTTCCGATTTTGGCCGCTATTAGCACTCATTGTTTTAATTGAAACCTGGCAACAGTACTGAATTTTTATACATAAATAGCCTTCAAACCATAAAACGTTTATGTCGTTTAAATGGAATTCAGTTCAGAAAATATTTTGTATGAAAGTTAACTCTTCGCGTAAACTAGTGTTACTAGCAGTTAGCTACTCTAAGTACAATATATGCGCAAAGTATGTCTGCTAAGCATTGGAGAGCAGCTGTGTATGTGCGTGTAAAAGAAAAAATCACACTAAAATGCAGAGATAATAAGGAAAAGTGCATTTAGTGCGGCGATGTACGCCAAGAACATTTTTCACCTTTGTTTGCTCGCCTTGCAAATTCTGTTTTCTACTTCGTTGTTTTTTTTTTTTTGTGATTTATTTTTATTTTGTGAAGGTGGTGGTAGTGCAACAGTAGGCACACTGTCTATCTTGTTGTCATTGTTGGTTGGCGGTGTTGGTGGTGTCGCTGCTTGTTAAGCAAATATCACGCGCCGCATAGTCGCAATGTCATTGACCCTCTTGCTAACTTAACTCCCATTGCAGCAGCGCTAGCAGCTGTTCTTCTACAGCATACATATGTATGTATGTATGTAAGTATATTTTGCCATTGGAACCATTACTTTCTGCTGGTTGGCAGTGTTTACTAAGTATATACTCGCACATCGCTTGCAGGCGCTCTGACTGTCGTACGTACACTTTTCTAATGCAACCAAAATGGTAATATAGTACATTGCTTAGCTGGTGCACTCGTGTCGCTACACCCACAACATTGCCTTACGTAGTGCTACAATTCGAAGCCAAGTGTGCAAGAATAAATTATTAAGAAACGGCAATGGATGACGCATGCGAGCGCGTCGATTTTCGAAGGGAGGCGAAGTGTGTTGGTTGTGGGCGCACTGACAATGGGCCCCAACAGAAAATCGCCTTTCGCTATTCTTACTTGCATTTACTAAATACGTTTTATGTGTATATCTAGTTATTGTTGTTTTAGTTGTATTTTCTTTACTGCTGCTGCTGCTGCGACTGCAACTGCAACACGACATGCATAAATAACTTTCGTTAGAAGTTGGTATGTACATATATTTATATACGAGTATGTATGTATGTATGTAAATAAACACGCACACTTGTGTTTATGTACAAGCATTCCTGCATATAAAAACACTTCGATTAAGACCCTGTCGGAAAAAAGCAGACAGTCTGAAAAATTAACCAATTTTAAAGTAGTTGGAAATTAACTGCTTGGAAACAAATGTAGCGTGCGAGTCTTTAATTCTTCGTACTCGTATATTTATATGAGCGTAATACAAAATAATTTAAAAACTTTTGTAGCGAAGAGAAACATATGTGTATAGTATATATGTATGTACATACACTGTACTCATAAAAGCTCTGATCCGACAGCAGAAGGCTGTGGTGTCATTCACTTCAAATTTCCAATAAAAACAGATGACGAATTGACAGCCGTTGTCGAAAATATTTACGAAGAAAACTAATCAATTTACGTGAGAAGCTAATATATATATTCATAAAATTCTAAATATCTAAATATCTATGTATCTAAAGCTTTTTCCTATATATTCCATAACTTAATGGAATGAAGTGCCTAATGAAAGGAAAACCTAAAGAGATGGGTTTTCGCTCTTTCATCCAATGACGTTGTAATGAATTTCAACCTTAATTTCACGGAAAAAAAGATTAAAAGCTTTTGCTAATTTGCTAATTTCTAGCCGCTTTTGAAAGTTAAGACAGTGGGCGAACCCATAAAATGCGTGATTCTTAAAATATTTCAATTTTTTCTTTATCATTTTTAAGATACATAGATGCCTTTTGTTTCAAAAATCGTGACCCAGAGGAAGTTGTTCGCAAGGCCATTCAGGCGGTAAAAAAAACAATGTTTTTACGAAGTATGTATGCAGAAGAAACTAAATTCAATTTCATTTAAAACGTGTAAACTTACGTTAAAAATTAACTGAATTCCTTGCTTAGTTTAAACAAAAATACTAAAATGCGTTTTTAAAAAGTTAGAGAAGAGTAGGTATAAAATAAAGAAGTTTAAAAACAGATCGAGTTGAAAATAGTTGTAAAAAAGCAGTTTTAAAGTAGCTGGAAATAAATTCATTTTATTGCAGTTGCAAAAAAAGTAATTTTAATGTTCTTTCTTTCAAATATATTTGAAACTGGTTAAAATCAAATGCAGAGTCGGATAATTGACTTGCTCCTAAGGCATCGCCATGTTAAAAAAGTTAGTTGATGAAAAGCAAATAGAATTACTTTAAACCACTTGTGGTTAGAAAAAAAGTACTTTTTAAATTGGTTTTAAGGTACTTTGATTTCCGACAGGGGAGTTTGTAAGTATGTTTGTTAGCGCAAATTTATTTATATCTTTTTTTTGCATATAAGCGCACAAGCTTAGGCTAACGCTGAAGTTTTGCAACTTAACAAGAAAGACTTTTGCTCCACGAGAATTTGTTATGTCATTGCGCTGTGTTCTTTCAAAAACAAAAAATAATTATAAAATTTCAAAAAAAAATATATGCGAGACTTACATGCAAAGTGGGAAAGATAAAACACAACATTTATGTAGTTAATACACTTTATTCAGAAACTATAGCACAACCAAATAATGCCAAACTTGCACATTTTATTTTTCTTCTAATTATTTAAAAGTATTTCTCAATAAAAATATCATGTACTCTAACAAAAACTATGAAAATGTGTTTTTTAAATTTAATACAAAATTCACAATGACTAAAAAAATTGATCAAAATTTCAAATAAAAAAAAAAATTAAATTTTTTTTGATTATAGCTCATTCAATTGTATAACAAAAAAATGCAATATTCAAGTGCCATGAAATTGTCAATGATTTTTTGACAAGATTTTTACTTTTCCTTCCGTATAAAAATATAATCGCGAATTTGCGTTATATGACAGAAACTGCATTGTAGGTACTTTAAATTTTCACTTTACTTAACTAGAACTTGAATGAGCTTCAAGATAGCATATTCAAAATATTCTAAACATTTTCGAAATTTTAATAAATCATTGCACATTTTGTTTAAATTGATTGGGAAAAATAAATTTCAATGATTAAAAGAAATATAAGTTGCCCAACTGTGTTGATTGTAGTGAGTTGTGAAGGAAAAGGAGAAAATAACAACAGTTCACACAGTGTAAGCTTAGCTCAGGCCGTTGAGAAGCTGGCTTAAATGTTAAGTGGTGGCATGGGATCGACTCACGTGGTAGCCGTGAAGAAAAAAGTCTGATGGGGAGAAGTGGTGATCTCCGAAATAGTGCTATAACATCTAACGCTTTGGGTGTGGTTGTCTTTTTTCTCTATAATGTTTTTATTAAAAATTGGTCTTTAAAAAAAAAAATTAAAATAGATGTCAATATCTGGCTGTGTTAAAATTTGTGAACAGATGGTATACACCAACGTATATACTCGCTGACAAACGGAAATGCGTTCCTTTCATTGAAAAGTGGCTGCTGTTTTCCTTTTGTTATGAAACTGTAGCTAAGCTTCAACTAAATCCATATCAATAAAAGCATTACAAGTAGTGCAAAAAACATTTCAAAAAATCGTCATCAAAATTTAGATGTTTTTTCTTGGCATGCAGTTCAGTAGTACTTAAAATTTCAGTACGTACAAATGAAAGATTCCTAACACCATTGGGACTAAAAGGCGTCATGCGAAATAACTTTGCAGAATTTTATATGCTAAGAATAGATCGCTTCCCCTTTGCGAAGTAATACCCAACAATAGTTCGACGGAGAAAGGAAAGCGGTGCACAGGTGCGATTTTAGTGCGATAAGTGCGAAAGGTAAGTTTTATTAATCGATTTTCAAAGCTTTGTGTCACCTCTTCAAAAAATACCATAGGCAACGATTAACCTGAGTTTGGCGTTTGTGTAGTTAAGTAAAAGGGACATTGGTGGGCGGTACAGAATGGACCCAATGAAGATGGGGTACTTAGACTTACTGAGGATGGTTTCAAGTTGATGCAACTTCAATGGACTACATTCAGACTGTAGCGGGCTCAGATCTTAGCGCTCAAACCACTTCTCAACGAAATATTTGCCGGTAGTACCTTTGGGGTGGTTGGGCGATTAGTATATGTTGAAAGGAGGTTTAGTTCAAATTAAATTCGTTCACCAAGAAACGAGTATGGGATGGGCATTCGATGCTTTCAACTCGTAAAAAATACATTGACAAATTTTAATAAAATATTTTTTGAAACTTATGTTTACTTATTTGTGTTTTTTTTTTTTGATAATTTTCATTTAGAAAAAAGAAGTTTTCAGAACTTATACCAAATTCGCAGAAGTTAAACAAATTTCTAAAAACTGCCATCAAAATTTTAGCACTTTTTGGAAAATAAAAACTTAGCTTGTGATGATTTTAACTTGCACTTTGACTTGCTTAGCTCTATATATATACATAAACTCGTATAAATATATATTTATAGTTAAATAAAAATATGCTTAAGTACAATTGATTTTATAACTTATCTCTCACATTTTGTCTTCTCTTTGAAGTCATTAGCGCATAAAATAATTTTATGTTTTTTTTTTAACTATTTTAAGCACTTTATTAAATAATAATCATTACTAAACTATCTACCGTCAGCGAAAACCAAAGCAAAAGCTAACACCAGACATACAAAAAAAAAACAAACACAAAAAAAAAACGCGAGAAGAAAAAGCTCAACAGCTTAACAGTTAGTGGCGCAAGCAAACAATCACGCCAAACAACGAGTGAGAAATTGCTTTTGATTTCGCAACGCCAATCATGCTGGCAGTGACACTGACAGCAACGTTACGGACTGCAGCAGCGCCAACAGTCACCGTCACAGCGACGTTTCGTCGATGGCTATGTAGTAGCCGTTAGAGTCGACAATAAAACGCAGCGCCGCCAGTTGTCATTCACTTATCGCGCGACGTCACCAAAGCGCAACGAAGAAACGGCAATTTTGCCGCATTGCAACAACCGCATTGCCAATACATACTATTTACATATGTATGTATGTATGTATGTATGTATGTATGTATTTAGGTATGCAATTACGTATACTTTGTATGGGAAAAAAACAAACAAAAGCCAAAGTCATTGTTCACAGCGTTTAGATGTTAAATAATAGTCGACAAGAAAAGCTTTTTTTATATTTGTAATCAGCAAACAGATAAATAATGTAATAAATAACGGCGAAACGAAAGAGCCAAAGCGTAAGTAATGGTAAAGTATAGGAAAATGAAAAGGCAACGTAATTAATGTAATTAATTACAAATTTTCACAGTTTGCAATCGCTTAGAGATTTTACCCTTCCAAATTGGTTTGTTAGCGCGTTTGATTGTGGTGCTGATAGCTGGTGTGGTGTGTCAGTGTGTGCGTAAGTGTGTGTGTGTGAGCCTTCGTTTATCATACGTCCCAGCGTACCACTTAACTAATTCGCACATGTGTTTATGCATTTAATATTGTTTATTTATTTGCGCAGCTGTTTTTGCTTTGAAATAAACTTTTTACTCCAAAAATTAAATATTTAGTTCGACGTTGCAAAAATTGCCTTTAAAGTGTGTATGAAATATCGCTAATAATCATTGCTGGGGTTTGGCCCGCTGATTGGTTTACGTCTACACTTATTTCATAACATTAAAACGTACGTTTGGTAGAAAAAATAATTAATTGATATATAGTATTATACGCGTATATACGCGTATTTCTTGAAGTGATTATGAAAACAATTGGCTTTCGCTAATGAAGTTTCCGATCGCCGCTTTAACTAGAAATGAAATAAAAATATGTTATGTATGTATATTCGTCTGTTTGTATGGAACAAGAATGTGTGTTATTGACTGAGTTGCTTGTTAATCGAATAAAAAATGAAAACTTATTCACAAAATTTCAATTTTTGGATGAAGAATAAATTTGCATTCATCGTTTAAATTATTTTCAGTGGCGAAAATGAAAAGGAACATATCAGTTTACGCGCATATTTATGAGGTGGAACAATATTTGTTATTTTACCAGTAATAAAATATACATTCGAATTAAAAATATAAAACTTAAAAATTTAAACTTTATAATATCGCTTCAAAGTTAATAACTTATATTTCTTTTTTCGATTGTAGCAAACTGACAAATCAAATTTTTGCAAAAAAATAATTTTTATCATAAAATCTAAATTTGATTTACGATAGTTTTGTTTGATATCAATGAGGCATTTAGGAATCTGAAGTTTTTAAAACGCGTATAAAAATACAATTACATATTTCTAAAACGTTTCGTTGGAAGTATAATTCAATGGTATGTAATTTCTTTATTGATCCAAAATTAAGCTTAAAAGCACTACACATTCGATAGTTAGTTTTAGTGTGAACAAAGGTACATTTTCTTTCTTTACTTAATTACACTAGTCAACAGTAGCTATGTTATATTAAACTTCATTAATACTAGAATTTTCTTTTTTATATTTATTTCGAATTTCTATGTAATCGTGACAAAGTTACGTGTCGACACATGATTTTTCTCATGGAAATATTTTTGCGGTATAATTTGTTCAGTCAGCTAATTGGCGAAAACCCACGTACCACGTTACCGATTGTCATTGCAGCCTAACGTGCCTAAAAGGATGGAATAGGAAGAAAGAAAACGCCGTATAATAATCTGACGCTCAGTCTCTATTCTGATACTCGTAAACCATCAACTACTTAAGATAAGGGACCATATTCTTCGCTTCTTATGAACTACAGTCAACCCAAACGAAAAAACTCCTTTACTAATAAATAAGGAGTGTATTGATTATATTGTACCGGGATATGCATCTGACCAAAAAAAAACCCGAACTACTTACATCCCGATTAAAGCAATGGAATTTGTTGGAAAAAAGTTGAATGGTTTAGACTTAAATGTGTGGAAATACATACATATATAATCACGTGTACAAAATAAAAACTTGATTAAAGATGATGAAATTTTTGCAAAAAAAATCCATATGACCCATTGTTATGACCCATTGTTGAAATAGCGTAAGCGCAATCACAGATAAGTTGATTTTTTTTCTAAAGATTACAGTTAAGTTTACTGTTTCCACACTGACAATCTGATGCTTAAAAATTAAATGTTTTCTTGTTTGAGTGGAGGGAAAATAAGGCCTACAAATATGGCCCAGATGTAAAGAAATATATCAATGATCCGAAATTAGTATCGTGCTTAAGTAAAATAGAAAAACAGGTCTCGCTCTCATTCATAGAATTGGCCGTTTTACTATATTGAAATAGTTTGTGTATTATGATGATCGGTCTTTGAATTTTAAATTTTGCAGATTTATTTTGCCAAGCTCGAGGCACAAAATTAAATAAACTTCGATATTTGTTTATGAGTTTATAAAACACACAATAAACAATTATTTAAAATTAAGTTTTTATCAAACATAAATAAACACAACTTACACTCTTGTTTGTGCATGTTCGACTGATTAAGAGTGCATAATTGTAAGTTGAACTTGCGAAAATGGGAAACAAATAAACATAAACAATAAGAAGGTAAACAACTTAAAATCCCGTAATGGTAAACAAATTTAAGGTCAAAATATCGACAATTAAATATACTCATAAACAAAAATTGAAGTTTATTTAATTTTGTGACTCGTGCTTGGCAAAATAAATCTTCAAAATATATTGAAATAGTCATAATTTGTCATTAAGAATATATTTCCGGCATTATCAGCTTAGCATTGAGCGGCATTACCAAGGAATACGGAAGCCTTCAATGCTGGCTGACTGTATGTAGTTGGAATATCGTAAGGAAAGCACCGGAATCACCTTATCATAGAATAATTGAAAGATCAAAAAAAAACCTGAAGCTTCAGAAAGTCATAGGAGAGAAGTATTGCATTTTTGTTTTTCGTCAATCAATAATTCAGTTTTCTGGAAATATAATTCGTATTTATGTATGCGATGATTTTTTAATTTTTATAAGGCGTATTGTACTCGTAAAAGCCCTCTTTAACAGTATCAAAGAACATAAATGTATAAGAAGGGACAACACGTTACTTTAAGCAACGAGTGAATCTCCAGGGGCATGCTTTCTCTTTTGCTCAAATGAATTTTTTGATTGGCTAGAGTAAGAAAGCATGCCCCTGGAGATTCACTCGTTGCTAATAATAACGTGTTGTTCATTCTTATACATTTATGTTCTTTGATAGTATGTATTTAACATCTGTAAAGCTACCATCTTTCTTTCTCATGGAAACTAGGTGGTAATTTTAATAGTAGTAATATTTCGTGAAATTTTGAAAATGTAATGCCTTTATGTACCCTTAGGTACAGGCTGATTACAAAAAACTATCAGAGTAACAAAAAAAAAACAACACCTTTGTTGCGGAGTTTACTAAGAAAGTAAATGATAAAGGAAGTTATCTGATGGCGACTACAATTTCCGATATTAATAAAAAAAATATCAAAATACATACTTAATTACATCGAACAAATTATGGTATGCATTTTTTGAATAAATTTTTCCACGTTTTACTTAAACTGTTAATAAAAGCTGATAAATTAAAAAAGTCTTATGCAAAATTTATTATTTTTTAGACTGTGTCTCTGAACAAGCTTCTGATTTTTGTATAAATTTGACATTTCTTTTAGTTGTATTAAAAATATTGGAATACCCAGTCAATAATTTTTTGCGAAACTTTGGTTTCAGCCGATGCGCAGCTAAGAAATAAAATTATCAGAGTTTCAGTTGCACGGTTTCCGCCAAAATCATTTTAAGTGCTTAGAAATATTATTATTTTAATTATTTTTGTTTAATTTGATCCAATGACATGAAGTTCAAACTAAAACGTTTTCGAATAACTGGACTTTAAGATTTTGTGTTTTTTTTTTACTTTCATGTTTACGCTCTTTTAATGTAGGTTCCACCGAATGAATCATAAATTACCACTACCTCTTCAGCAATGAATATTAGTAATAGATTTTTGTTTACCAATTCGTTGCTGAGGATTAAGTACAAACTCCGAATGAATGAATAAAAAAAAAACTCAAGCAATTCTTAAATCCAATTAAATCGAATAATTTCGTTGCAAATCTGCTACTTCTGCGTAAATCTTCTTCAGGGCAAAATACAAACCCACATGATTGATTCACCTCAGAGAGGCTTGCCCCACTTATTCATAAATTCTATTTCCATATAGCCGCATTGCCATCAATCTCTGTGCAGCGTTATTTCACTTTACTTCGCTACATTGATTAATATGTATGTATGTGTGTGTGTATTTTTTTTTATTATTTTTTGTTGTGTTTATTGCCGATTTTCGCTACAACTTTGACTTAAATATGCGCTGACGTCTGGCGTACGTTTTGATGTCCAACGCAGCGTAAACTGAAATTCATCTGTAAGCTTAATACGGTAATACTCAGATACTCAGATATACCATACATATGTAGTTACAAATACACGAATGTACGTACTTGTAAATATCTATCAATGTAAAGGGTGTTTTTTTTAGATGTGTTGTTTTCAATGTGGCAAACCTTTTTTCGGAGTTGGTCGTTTTGACAGCTGTTACTTGATTTGAACTCAGTTTGGTTTGCCATTTCATAATGAACAATGGGGAACGCCATAGAGCCATGATTAAGGACTTTTTTCGTGCCTGTTTGCCAATTGCTGCAAAAAGTGGTCGAAAATTGGGCTTCTCTGCTGGAATTTATTCGAACCAGCAGCGGCGGTCACTTGCGCGAAAGCATTTTTAAAACATAAATGCCAACCCTTATCTTTAGAATAAAGCTAAATTCTTGGTCATAGCATTAAAAATATATGCGTTTTATTTCTTCCTAAAAAACCACATGTCTAAAAGAAACACCCTTTACCATGTGTGTGGTGTGTGCGAGCGCGCGCGCTTACTCTTAAGTCGCTCGCTCAGCTTTATCCGTCGTAGCGCAGCCCACGCGCCTTAGTGTTAATTTATTGCGCCGCATGATGCGATATTACGCTGATATTGTGCTGATTTAGTTGAAATACGCGTTGGAATTAAGTTTATTTATGGCACAACGACGGCGGAGTCGTACGAAATTCTAAATTGCGACTGGCAAAATGTAAGCGGGCGGGTGGAGAAGAATGAAGGCTGCACACAACTTTGCGTTGGAAATTTTTGTGTGTGGGCATAATGAGTGGCACAAAACGACATACTTATACATATGCACATGGCGCGGTGGTATATACATAGACGAGGGGTCGGTCAAAGGCGCAGTCATCGCTTGGTTCGACTGCCGCATTGTGTACCGGCAACTCACACGCGCATATTACTCGTACATATGAACATGCATCGATACGATAAGCGAATATTGTGGCTACCCACTCGCCCTCCCTGTTTCTTTGTCCCCTCTTTTTCTCTATGTATTCACCACAGCTGAGTGGTTTTAACCTTTTGTGATCTGTCAACAGCAGCAAACGATTGCAAATGATGCGCTTTACCAATGAAAAACTGGTGTTTGTGTGCAAAATGTAAGTATTTTAGCCGGTGCGGCGTTTCGCGTGTCAATACAATTCCATAAATACTTATTTTCTTTTATTGTGCTTAGAAAGTTGTATATATATGAGATTAGAAGAATTATTAGAAAGTCATGAAGTGTTGTGCGCCAAATCAGGTTTTGCGTCTCAACTCCAATTTTTATTTGCCTGTCATTCAGGCACCTGTTTTGCACAGCATCGCCAAAATAATCTCTTCATTACTGAGATGAAGTAGAAACTTATATTTATTTATTTAGCTACTGAATACTAATTTCGATTTATGATTTTAAAAGTAGAGATAAAGTAGCTTTCTCAAATTCTTGTGCGCATTTGGCTGTTCGTCATTTACTTTCTTAATTTTTATTCAACACACACTCACATTTATTGATTTCTTAAGCTAAATATTGAGTTTGTAAGGAATATGTGTAAGGGGTGATCAGAAAACAGAAAATATTCACAATCAAGCGCACTTGTATGTTACCATGTAGGAATGTAAGGAATATGGACTGAAAAAAGCACAAACTGTGTACAAAACTTGTCCGCAGAGTACACTACAGGCAAGGAAAAACTATAAATAGTGATGAAACCCTGTAATTGAATGCTTACAAGAGCTCTAACAATGCTTTTGAACTATTTAAATTCTTGAAAAAGGTTTTGAAAAGTGCATTTTATATATGAATAAGATTCTTCACTCCGTTCGCTCTTTGGCAACTCTTTCACTTTCGTTAAAAAGCTCCGCTCACTATTTCTGACGTTCTGAAGTTTGTGACAGCGCCGATGATCGATATGTAAGTATATTAAATAACACTCAGGATTTAAAAAAAAAATCCAAAAAGAAAGCTTTGAATGGATTTATTTGAAATGAAATACCATCAGAAGCTGCATTTTTGAAAAATCTAATTAAAATGATTCTGTGTGAGCATTTAGAAAAAAAGAAAGTCCAAAGTCATTGAATTCAACATAATTTCTACGGATTTCAAAAAATGCTCGTGTCTATTGGGGCAAGGATATTCTGAAATAATTTAGTCAGGTTGCATCAGACGAAATAAAACAACAATCCGTTCTGTGGGTCTTTGAAAATGAGCTACATCTAGCTAATTCCAATTGCACAAAGAGCTTAACAAAATAAGAAATCAAGCAGAAAACGTCGCATCATCCTTCACCATCACATTGCCAGTTCTTACACAGCCTATGAAACAGCTGATTACTTGAAGGAGAAACGAGTCGAAATAATCACCCATCGTCTATATTTATCAGATCTATCAACTAATAACCTCTTTCACTTCCCGTTTATTAAGAACAAAATGCATGGGGAGCGTTTTTCAAAATCTAAAAAAAACGTCGTGACATTCAAAACCATATATTTGTTTGAGGTACTCACTTTAGAATAAATGTTGTGCCAGCTGATTTATTCGCACAAAAATGTAGAGACATAACTATTTATTGCAATAGAAAAGAATAAAAAGTCAATAAATTATTATTATAGTAAGACACAAACTTTTGGAGTAATGTACAAATTTTATACAAAGATTCGTGTTATCAATGTCTTTTCATAAAAATCATCAGCAAAATATTTTTTTAAGTTCTATTATATAAGTCTTCTCACAAAAATTATGAGTGATAAAAAAAATGTTAAATCTTGAAGAACAATACCAGTCGGGTATTAGTTTAAAACGAGTTCGGGATTAATTCGGGACCAGTTCGGGACTTCTTTAAGATTTTCGAGGATTAGGTCGGGACCAAATCGGTACTAGTTCGAAATCCTTACAGAACCAGTGAAGGATAACTTATGGACTAGTTCGGGACTAGTTAAGAACTCGAAGAACTTATTTTTTTTATTGTTTTTTGACGTAAAACGTGTCAAAAATTACTTATAACTTAAGCGTATTAAGACTTCAAAATTTGTCTTCTCTCTCATAATTATTAAGAGAAGACTTTTATAAGTCTCAAAATCAAAGTCTTAGAATACTTTGAAAATGTATCTTGCTAATAATTATTGTGAACAAACTTTTATAATATAAGTCTCAAAATTGTTCTTGAAAAATAATTTAATAAGTCACAACCAGTCAGCATTTAAAAAGAAACATGGAACCATCGACGCACTCCTCCACCTACAACACTTTATCGCCGATGCGCTCTCAACCAAAAATCACATTACAGTGTTAGCCACTGACTTCGAAAAAGCGTATGATCGCATTGGCATTCATGTCATTTTAAATCAACTCAAAGCGTGGAAAATTGGGAAAAAGATATTTCAAGTCATAAAATCGTTTATGACTGGACGGGCATTCCAAGTTAATATCAACGGACAGCTTTCAAAACCTTTTCCACTCAATAACGGCATACCCCAAGGCTCCCCTTTATCGGTTGTCCTATTTATGATAGCCTTTGAGCAAATAAATAGAATAACACTAAACTACAAAAATATCAATTTAAATATTTATGCAGACGACGCCTTTTTTTATACAAAAAATAAGGACTTACCAAGCACTAAAAATACGTTTTTAAAGCTACTACTCGAACTCAAACAATGGGGATTAAGATCTGGAGCCACCCTTGCTTATGAAAAGTGCAAAATTTTGCACATCTGTCGAAAACAAGGCTGCCCCCCAATTGATATCAATGTTGAGCTCACTAACATTCAAAATGTAAAAAACTTAAAAATATTAGGCATTGTATTTGATTCTAAATATTCTTTCAAAGAGCACTGTCAGCAGTTAAGAAAAAATCTAGCTACCAGGCTTAATATTATTAAATACTTATCATCAAAAAACCTTTGTGTACATACTAACACTTTAGTTAATATAACAAGATCAATAATGCTATCAAAAATAGATTATGGACTCCCTATTTACGGGTGGTGCGCTAACACACATATAAAACTTTTGCAAGCGCCATACCATACAGCGGTTCGACGTAGTCTGAACGCTTTCCCCACTTCACCAGTTAAATGTATGTTAGCAGAAGCAGGTCTGCCCTCCATTGTTGAAAGGCGCGACCTCGCTACGTGGAGACTGATCCCAAAGTTTATTAATACCACAAATAAAAAGCTATTCAACATATTCCGTCTCGCTGCATCCCACAAACGTAACTACTCCACCAAATCTACTATTCGTCGCTGCATATCCTATTGCAAAGAATTAGAGATTCAAATACCCCCAATGGGCAATCAAATTTGTAAGCAAGCGCCTTGGTCGCTACCACAATCTTCTGTATCCGAGCTTTTACACACCTACTCTAAAGCACACACCAGTAACGAATGCTTTAAACAACTATTCTTTGAGCACTTTAACAGTAGGCAGATGATCAACTGGATCCCCATATTTACAGATGGATCAAAAACTGACCACAGTACAACGTTCGGTGTAGTGCACCAAAATGGAACACTCATAACAACCGGTTGGCTCCCATTGCACTGTTCTATTTATACAGCAGAAGCAGTCGCGGTACTACAAGCCGCAGAATTTGCAACTAAAAACAAAGGACACTTCGTCATTTGCACAGATAGTATGTCTGTAGTCTCAGCAATTAAAAATATTTACCACGATAACTCTATAATCAACCGAATTAGGGACAGACTTATAAAATACAAAAAGAAACTCCAAATCTTTTGGGTTCCTGGGCATAAGGGCATCCCAGGCAACGAGTTTGCCGACGAAGCGGCCAAAAACGCAGTCTCATCACCATGTCTAACTTTTAATGCATCGCCGAGCAAGGATTTACAGAAGATGATAAATAGACACCTCCGTAACAAACAAATTTCAGACTGGTCCCATTATCAGCATCTTTACTCCAAATTACCTATTTCACTCGACTGAGGCTCGGCCACACAGTGATCACGCATAGCCACATTCTTCAATGTGAGACTCCACCTGTATGCCCGCATTGTCCAAACCGCCTAACTGTCCAACACATCCTCGACTATTGCCCAAACCTATCGGCGCTTCGAGCAAAGAATTTTGGTACCACTGTACCGTCAACTCTACTAAATGAAATTAACATCGGAAACGTTATAAAAGTAATAAAATATATCAACGATATTAATCTGAGCAGCAAAATTTAAACCAATTTTAACCAAATAAAAATATATTACAATATCAATATGTTAAATTCGGAATATAAGAACAGCATTCGTATATAAAAAAGAAAAAGAATTGTAAACATTTAATCGCACCGTAGGCCCTGGTAGCTAGTGTGTATTTTACTTAAGTTAGTTTAATATTTCATATTACTCTAATAAATAATAATAATAATAATACTCACAGATGATTTTACAAATTTTCCTTATTCGTAATTATCAAACAACTTTTATAACTCGTACGAAATTTTGGATGATTTTTTTAAAACTCCAACTTCCGTCTTAATAGATGCCTCAAAGGCTGGTTGTTGTTTTCGCTTAGAAATTATAATTTATTCACACTAGATGACATAAGAAAAGTAGAGTATTTTTAAACGGGGTAAAGGAGAAGCTCAGCTCAAACTTGTGGTGTCTCAAGTTTTGATAAGTACTTAGCAAGATGTACGAGTACGAGTATTCAATACATTTGTATTTCTACTTAAGTGGCGTTTCTGAATTCAATCCTATGTGTGACGAACCCATTTCCTGGCCACAACACTGTATTTGAATCGAACAGGCAGCACTGTCCTTTCCATGTATTGAATCGAGTTGATATATATACTTAAATTAAATTAAATAACTGAAGTTTTACCGTTTAATTTTAAATTGTTCGTGCTGAAGAAAAGTAAAAGTGAAATTCACATTTAAAAAATGCGGTACCAATTTCACGAAAATGCGCAAAGTAACAAAGTATATATTTATCTGTATTTATAAATTAAATAAGTAATTAGATAAATGTTTAAAGAGAAAAAACCAACATAATAAACTATTATGAATTAAATAATAAAAAAAAATTAAAAAATAAAAATTTTCATTTCCCAGGTAAGCAAATACCACGAACAAGTTCGAAATTATAATGACAAACAGTAAGCAACATGCTTTTCAACAGTTTGCCTTGCAATTTAAAGATAAATGAAGTTGCATTGAGTTTTTGTTTAGTTTTTTAATTGTTACAGGAAAAGTGTGCGCGAAGCATGCTGCTCAAATTCGAGGCGACACGAGCTCATTTGCGTAAAAACATTAATATATACATACATACGAGTATGTACAAATTGTTAGGGTGGTTCAGAAAAAAGTAAAGTCGGTATGTCAATGCGTCACAAGCCGTGAAAGATGCCTCTATTTCGTTTTTAGGAAAAGTGCTTAAATGACTTGAATGGCAATCGAGTATTCCATTGGATTTAACAAGAGAATCGTATGAAAAATGGGTCCTCGATTGCAAAAAAACATATTTCTATATTAGGTACGCTTAGAAACGAAAAATCAATGACCAGGGGATCAAATCAGAGCAAATAATCATAAACTTTTTATCCAATATTCTCACTCCAAACGTGTAACAATTCATAAAATATTGGAGACGCATATTAAATATATTTTCTTAGTTTAAAATTATTAAAAAAACTCACTTATTTCTGAGCCAAATAAAATTTAAAAATCGATTTTCAAAATTCAGTTAGAATTGAAAATTCCAGCATATCTACGCATTTTAGAAATCTCCATTAATTATAGTTTAGGAATTAAAGAAACTCCTACCGTGCAGCAATTCAGCTAAAATGCCTTTACGAAAAAGCGTATAACATTTGTCGTAGAAAATCGATATTTTTCAATCGGAACATTCAATTTCTCTTCAAGAGACTTGAAAGAATAATTGTTTATTTCAAAATTTTTAAATACTAAATATTTGTTATGAGATATTTAATGTGAAATAAGATTTTATCATGTATGTATATTAAATAGTTCACATTTAAAATTATTGAATTTGAAAGCCCTGAAGGGAAACTGACTATAACGATTGAAAAATATATTTTTATAACTTCCCATACTATTTGTACGAAAACTTGTGTGTTTCCCCAACGAAATTACAGGGAAAACTTTGGATTCTTTAAACGACCTCAAAATATTTTTTTTTTATTGATTACAAAGTAAGGAATCATTATATTCAAGAACAAGCCGAAGAGATGAGCGCATCAGTTTTTATTAAATAAACAGCATACATTTTTGTACCACCTTAATACACACACATGCGTATTCGAAAACGTGCACACGTCGCAAATTTACCGGCAGAGCGTTGCAAACGTCGCATGTTTCGTATAATTTTTAGGTTTTTTTATACTTTTTGAAAAACAAAATAAAAGCATTCGGAAAAAAGATGTGAACGATTTTAAAACGGTAATGGCGCCACGTACGCATAAAACTGCCATAAACCGATAAATACCATACATACATACATATATGTACATATGCCTACCAAAAGCGTAAAGTAGTTAAAGAAAAATTTATGACGTTAAAAATCACGACGAAAGCAGTAAAAGTTTAAAAGCCAATTTCGGTTTTAGGTAATTAAGTTTGCATGTTGGACCAGTTTTGTTTGTAATTTCAGAAATTTGCAAAGCTTTTAAAAATATTAAATAAGTAATTTGTGTATAAAGTGCATGTGAATTTTGTAAAAATGTATATTTAAATTTTATGCAAAAAAACCAGACAGTTTTGAAAAAATTGTAGTTTACTCGCAACTGAATTAAGTATCGAGTGTTGTTGGTCACATGGCTGGCGTAAACATGAAAATTTTGATGCACGAATTGTGTTTTATAATTTTTTCATATTTACGACAACAAACCACAAATCTTGCAAGCCACTAAAGATGATATGGAAACAGAGTTTTTGTAAGCATATATTCAAAATATCATAAAGTTTGAGAAATTATGCATTGAGAGGCTTTTCCCAAGTGGTTGAAATGTTTTAAGTTGTAAAATATCTTCACAACGACCGCTTGAAAGCACAACAATTAAAAATTTTAGTTACAGAAAAACTAAAGATTCAGTGTTTCAAGCGCTGTTCACTCAATTAGATATTCCCCAATATGTAAGAATACCTCAAAAATATGAAGTCCACTTAAAAATAAAAGTCATACAAACTCAAGATTTCATGCATATTTGGTCATTTGCGATAGAAAATACTTTCTCTTCAATTTTGTTTTATTTTTGACCAAAGGCGGTAAAGCGAAAGATGTGACGTTTTTAACAAAATATATTTATTAGCACATTTCCCTTTCTCACCTCCACATGCAAAGTAGATTAAATAACATAAATATTTATATTTGTTTGTTTCTCTTTTACAATTTGTTCTAATTTTTGGCTGGGATATGCATCTAGCTTATGTTGTGTATATGAACGAACGTATAACATATGTGCAGAAGAGAACTTACCATAAATAAGCAATCATTAACAATAAAAGCACTTGGTTATAGCTTATTGAATAAATTTTTTTTATCAAAGACACAGAAATATTCAGTGAGAGAAAAACCTGCTGGTTTTTGTTACTTAAAACACAGCTTAAAGAAAAATGCCAAAATTCGATAAAGCTTATTTATTGCATTTACAACTTTAGCTTATAAATTTATTATTTTTGTTATCTAAAAATGATTGTCGTCCGTTATGCATATATACCCGTATTATTTAAACATATTTGTGAAGGTGTGAAGATGGAGAAACTTCGAAAGACCCTGTAGGAAAAATGTAAAATAATAAGTTACCTTAATGAAGTAACCGGTGCATCGACATAAAGCGATTTGTAAGCAACACAATATTGCCTAAAATGCTGTTAGCGAAGTTGATCCGATATATAAAGTAATCAGGCAATATAGTTCTAACGAGTTCTAAGACAATTTTTACATCTTTTGGAAGTCACCTTATGTAACCCTTGACAAAATAATTTAAAAAAATCAACGGTAATTGCTAGCAACTTGAAACTTTTACCTTAGTATATAAACTGCATACTCAAAAAAAATTTACACTTCTGACAAAAAAGTTCAAAATCTATATGGAAATTTGCTGAATTTTTTTTAGTCTTCTACGAAGTTTTAAAATTGGATTTATATGGTTTATGTTAGAGAATGAGCTGAGTTTTAATTTAAAATTCTTAAAACAAATATTTTAAGCAGTGAAAATAATCTAGTGCTATGGACGAACAGAACGTAAATATTTGTTGCTCTCCAAAAATATCCTCAATTCAAAAACTCGATGTTGTTATACTTGAAAGAATAGTATACATATGTATAAATTTCTTGGCCAGAGATGGTCTCTTGGCAAACCATTATAAAAAGCATACGTGAGTGTAAAGAAAAAAATTAAGAGGAATGTCAAATGCAAAACACCAAACCCATTGTTTGAGAAATTAACTTTGCATGTAAATAAAAGGGGACTTCATCAGCGACTGTGCTGTGTTGTGAAAATCATCTTGCAAATACTCACAGGATCAATGCTGCCCAGACCTTTGGAAATGGGATAATCACAGTAGAGTCAGCTGCATTATTAGTTCGATAGTGGAGGTAATAGGTGTCATTTGATCCAAGTAATTTTAGGTTAAAGTACTCTGACCACAAAATATTATAATTTGACAATAAAAATTGCATTTTCATTGTTAAAATACGAGTAGTTTATCTTAATAGTGTGAAAATATAAAGTGCCAAAAATGTATCGTAGATTTTTTAGATTTTTTTCGCATTTGTTTATATATATAATTTTATTACTTTTATTACTAAATTACTTTTAAAATTTTTCTTTTTCATAAAAATGAAATGGCTACGCCTTTTAATGTAGTTATAATATGTAATTGAATTTGAAACATTTTAAAAAATCAGGAATACTTTAAAATTCATTTATTTACATTGAAATATTTCCCTCCCGCCATTTTAGTTAAAAAGGTTGACGAAACTATCAGCGTAAAAATTTTGACATTTATTCCAAATAAAACAACAAACAAAATGCAATGGATACGCAAAAAATTTAAAACACAGCGAAAGAGCAGTTTTAAGCATGTTTTATAAAATATTTTATTTCATACTGTACTCTTTTACCTGCTTTTATTTGTAAGCAGATTAATTTAATATAATATAAATACTTGAAAAATTATTCTCATCCGACACAACGCCATCATTCATGCCCATAAACATATTTAAAATGTTGGGAAACCCCATTGCGAAATTAATACTTAATTTCAAATTCTAAAAAGGAAAAATAAGGTTTGCGAAAGCAATTTTTAATAAAACAAAAATTCCGCTAATATTATTAATTTTTATTGTTGGCATACGTTATTGACGCCATTTCGCCAATTTTATATGAAAAACACGAATTCATTTTGTTATAATTGAATTCTCTTGTTTTAGAACATACCTCGCCGTTTGATGAGATGAGTTTGTTTCGTGCGTGGGAGCAACGCGATAGCTGCAAGTATAAAATAAAAAGCAGAAATGTATGGATTAGAAAGGTGCTACTAGAAATTTTTAGAGAGAAGTAAACTACGAAAAAATTAGCAAAATAAATCAAATGTGTAAAAACCGTTCTGATGATTTAAATGTGTTGAACAAGTTGGTTGTTTTGTTTCTGACTGAAAAATTTAATACTCACAAGCAGATAAATCGGTAAATTTAAAGCGTTAATTACTGAATTTTATTTTAATTAAAATTGTAAATAATTTTAAAACTGAGTCCTTCGCCGCACTGTTTAATAAGTTAAAAGGAAAAGAACAGTGACAAGTTAACATTAAGCAGGGTAAACTTCGAAACAACTGTTTCTCTATTTTCAGTAATAGAATTTTTGCAAAGCTTTTGACATTTTCGCAAACTAGGCTCTTGATAAAAAATTATATTGTAAAATATTGGATTGGTCATAATTCTAATACACTTTTACGTTTTATATATTAAGTATTAAACAAAAAACGGAAAACGGAAAAGCTTACAGCGCCATTTTCATACTATATATACGAGTACATATCTTTTCATGCCTAGAATAATAAAAATAGTGAAACAGAAAAAATAAGTGAAAAAATACAACATCAAATTGTTCAATTTAGTTGATTTGCGAAATTTATTACACGCTGCTTACGACAACAGTTCTTCAATGATAAACAGTAAAGGCAGCTTTTATTTAGAGCGTATCATAATAATTAAATATATGTATATTCAATTGTAAGTATTATGAAGTTATCAGTCAATCAAAAACTTTTGTGATTTTTACCTAAAATTCCAGCAACTGCACAACATGCGACTATTTAACTGACTTTATTTCTGTAAAATTAAATTTATAAACAAAACATATGCCAGAAATAAGTGATGAAAGCAAATACAAACAAATTTGACAACTGGTGCGTGCAGAAGTGATCGTTGACCTTATTTCGAAGCATCTATTGAAAATCAAAAACACTAAATACACAAATACATATCTATATATATAGCATTTGTTTAGTGAGAACAGCAATAATGCGGACAAGTTTTGATTCGTTTAACTTTAGAGCAAATAAATAAATAAAATAGAAAACCAAACAAAGTCAACAATGCTGAAGCAAATAAAAACCTACACAAATTGTTGCTACAGCAAATTGTCTGCCCACAACCGGCCGCGGCGGCTTTGCTAAATGTTTACATTCTTACTCATACATATATTTATTTACATACGTGTGGCTGAATATGTGTGGATTTGTTTAGTTGTAGCAGCGAGGTTAGACGAGATTTTACCGCATGTGTGCAATGTTTTTAGTCACTGTTGCCATTTGGAATGACTTAGAAACCGGCATTTTTGTGCTCATTCAATTTAAATTATATGAAGTGCAAATTTCTACTGCTTACAAATTTCCACTGGTTTTTTATTGGCACAAATAAAGCAAAGCCGCGATTATTTTTTATATGGCATGAATTGTGAAAGACCGTTAGCAACAAATTTTCAAAAATCAACCAGAATGTGTAGCTATTCTCATTAAATGAGCTTAAACTAATAATAATAATAATATTTTTGCGCTTGCACTAAATAGCTCAGTGTTTGGCCGAGCTTCTCCTACTATTTGCAGTGTGAGTCTTTATATTCTACCACAAATGGAGGGACCTACGGCAGATAAATTTAATGAGAAGCTTTTTCATTGCAGAAATACACTCGGAGGTTTGCCATTGCCTGCCGAGGGGTGACCGCTATTAGAAAAAAAAACTTTTTCTTTGATTTAGATTCGAACCTCGAACCCAGCGGCATATCGAGTAATAGTCGATACCCACTCGACCACAGCGGCCATTAAAACTGCTACTTACTCAAAAAAAATTCTAAACATTTTTTTTTTTAAATGGCTAATGACTTTTGTAAGGGTATAAACGGTATTATATTTGAAAATTATATTTTTAAAATTAAAAGAAAAATAAACTCCAAATATGCGTAGTTTTTATTAAATACTTTTGTGATCCATTCATTGATTTCACTTTCAGCAATTTAATATCAGTCCAGTTAATTATAACCTGTGTGGAAAACCAGTTTATCCTTTCACGCAAAACTGTCTCGCAGATAAAATTTCAAATAAATAAAAAATTTTGTATTTCGTATATTTTTATATAGAGTATTTGTCGGGAGATTTTTTACTTGTTACAGGTTAATTCTAGCAAGGTAATAAAATTTATTGCTTAGTAATGTTGGTTACAATTTCGTATTTCACCCTCATTGGGGCTAGGTAAAATTTTGTTATTTATGAAACGGAGGCAATAAAAAGTAGTTTTGTTTATTTAAGCGAAAATTGAAAGTGAATGCATTGCGCCCAATTTAATGTGCAGAAATTGTAAAAAGCGGAGTACACGAAGTTCACGAAGTTTTATTAACTTCACTTTTTAAATAAGCTCGAAAATGATTAAAGTGATGGCGAATAAAATCTAAACTGATAATAGACGTTTAAAAATTGTACACCATATAGGAAATGTGCTGACTAGGCCGCTTCCTTTGAATTGGCGAAATATTGTTCTAAATATAGAAATATAGAAAAAAAATTGCAACCAAAAGAGATTTCACTTCTAAAGCTTATTTTCAAGCCTTGACAATTCTCTTTTCTACTTGTCTGTGTTTAATTTGTGTCATACATTTATTTATAGGGATTTTTGTAATGCACGTTATAATTTGAATTAGATTTTTTTAAGAAATTATTATTTTGACTTGGGCACGTATTGCTTATAATCACAGGTACTACTTGTAGAGTGTGTAAGTTTGAGTATTTATCGAGCATGTTGATGGTAGCTAAATTGTTAAGCAATATTTGCAGTACATATTCGAGTATTTATGTGCATTGAATGTTGCACCAATTCTTGGTCTAACATTTATACTCGTACTCGTACATATTTATTTGCTCTGCCGCTTGTTGTTGGTCGCTGTCACTCAAGACACTTCAGTTCGTCTTGAGTATTTTCTTTGCTTTATAATTGTAGGTTGATTTGAGTTGTGCAGATATTGCAGCAGTTGGTATGTGCGGAACATAATCATACATTTTTAAAGACATACACATTTAATTGCGTTCAGCATTTAGTTACACTACCTGCGCGGTTTATTATTTTCTTGTCAGTCTCTAAGGCACTCGTATGTGCATAAATGTAAATAAACATTTTCTTAAAAAAAAAAAAAATCAAAATTGATGTGTGTACAAGCCCATGTGTGGATTAAAGTGTAAGCAGTGATTTCGTTTTTGTGTTTATATGTAGGCCATTGTGCCGCGTCCCCAATGGCGTTTGCATGTAAATATTTACTTGTTTGTTAATGCTCAGATGAGCGTGTGTGGGTCGATTTTCAAGTTTATCTTTTAGTTATTATATTTTTAATATTATTGTTTCTTTTTTTTCATAACAATATATTTTTTACAATAATTTGCATCTTAAGTAACTGATTAAGGGGCATTGGTGCTTGCGTAGGTTGAGTCTCTTATCATTTGCAATCGGAAGGCCGTCTTAAAATAAACATGTATTTTGGTGATCTGACGTAGCAAAAATGTGGTATGTTAACTAATTTTAGTTTTTCAAGATGAGTTTGTGTTTTAAAAGTGTACGCAGCAAATTTATTGACGCTGTTAGGGAAGGGTATGATTATGTGTTGCTTTTAGAAAGACAAGTTCTGAATTTTTAGTCGCGAACGGAAGAAAAACTTTTGTAAAATTTAAAAATTAATTCAATTATTCATAAAAATTTTCTTGAGCAATTAAGTTAGAAAGAGCAGCTGCGCGGCTTTTTTTCAGCTCGATTACATTTTCGTTCTTCAAACTTTTAATTTGTTTTTTTATTTAAATTCAAAGTCCCACAGCAAAATTAATATGACATTTGTTAGACAATGAGCTTTGTTTAAATTTAAAATTATTAAAAATGAGCTAAAATAAAAAATAGTTATAAAATGTGTTCATAATAATGTCACTCTGTTCACAAATTTTAAGACAAACACTTTTGGACAATTTATTTATCATCCAATTATTAAAAATTACACACTGCGACAAAAAACTTAGTAGAGGTTATAGATATGGTCGCAATATAAGAAAAGGGTTATTATACTCCCTGAACCCTCAAATTTTTTTTATTTGAAAAAAACCCGTTATTTTCGTACTTGGTGCACTTATGTATCTATTGAAAACTCGACTATTTTCCAACCGATTCCAAAAATTACAAATGTTTTGAAAATAGAATAGCTAGTCCTTAAGTAATGAGTAAGGAATAAAAAAATCATTAGGCACACTGCACAAAGACCAGAAAATCCAATACATATAAATTCAGGTCAATGTTACTACTTATGAAAAAGTTTTATAACTTCGACATTTTTGATTCGATTTTGATATATGAGACATCAATTTATTTGTTATAAAATTTACTTTTAGAGTGTGGTCATAAATTTTGCAGGTTTCATGGAAATTTTTGCAATAAACGATGGTCAAAAATGTAGAATTGCGAAAAAATTATGTTTTTTGAAGGTTTGACCTGTGATAACTCACAACGAGATGATTTTTATGATAGACTTATACACATCATTTCAAAGGACTAGCAATTATCTTTTCAAAACATTTTTAAATTTTGGAATCGTTTGGAGAATGGTCGATTTTTCAATAGATAAGTGCACCAAGTACGAAAATAACGGCTTTTTTTTAATAAAAAAAAATGGAGGGTTCAGGGAGTATAAGAAACTTTTTCTGATATTGTACTCGACCATATCTATAACCTCTACTAAGTTTTTTCCCGGGTGTATTTTCACTGTTGCTATGTGTTATTTTTGAATTATAATATTGTTAATTCTCTAAAAAACGCCATTAAAAACAATTTTTTTTAATTCTATAAAAAATATAAAAAACGTTTATCAAAATTTCACCAAAATTAAGAACTATTTAAAAAGAAAAACTTTGAATTTTTAATAGTATGCAGATATGTAGCTAATTTTATTTTAGTAATTTAGTAGTTTCTGGTGGCTACGCCTTACCACTGATTTTTGACAATTTTTTTACTGACGCTCCTTCGCAATTCTTTCCATTTAAAAAATAAACGCAGTTTTGCGTTGTATGGAGGAAACTGACAATAAAATTTTTTTTTTTTAAATCAGTGATAACTTGCAGATACGTAAAACTTGCACTTTCTCACAATAAAATTGAATGAGCCAAAACACTGCATACCCAAAAAATTCTAAAACCGTTTTTTAAAATGTTCGAATGTTTAATACAATTTTGTTAAAATATTGTACATTTTGTAAATTGTTTAAAAGATTTATGTTTATTGTTTTTTTAGAGGACGAACTGTATTTAAATGACAAATAATTTAAATAAGTTAGAAAAGAAGCAAAGTGCCCAAATCTGTAAATATTTGGTTGTGCCATAATTTTTAACAGAGTGTAGTATCCGACCAACTTAAAATATACAGTTTGACATAAACGCATTTAAAGCCTTAACTAAAACAAAACACATTTAAAAAACAATTTTTGATTTACTCAATTTTGCTAGTTCAGTTATCATTAAATACTTTCATATTTTTTAAAAATAAATTTATATTACAAGAGATGCAACTGTGACAAAAGAGAAGAAAAATTTTGGGAAGAACTCATCCCACCTTAACTCACCACACCTTTATTCTCCCACAACTAAACATACCAATTATATGGTAAACTTCCAACACCCACCATGCCTTGACCTTAACTCAACACACGTCAACTCTCTTTAGCTCACCTAGCCTGAATTCTTTTATATAAAGCTTAGTTGCTCGCCAAGAGGTTTTGCTATCGAATCGTCGCTTATTTTTGAAAATGCAGGCTAGAAATATATTATTTCTGAAGTAGCAAATGCCACTTATACTCGTACATATAGTCCTTAGCAAAGTTCAAGGGTTGAGGTTAGCTTCAACTTACTTTACTTACAGCAATTTGTCTATTCAAAGTTTTATTAGTTTTTTTTTTTTTGTTTAAAACTGCATTTCATATATTTTTAGCGCCACAATCATCAATCTTAGTATAAATAATTGCAATTACTTTCAAGTTTCAGTGCCAATTAAATACCAATCAAACTATTGAAAAAGTTAAAGAAAACTGCACACAACAAAAGCGAAATCAAATTGGCTAAACTTCAATTGAAGGGCCTTGAATTAAAATGGTGTCAGTATACACTGTTGTCAATTGTTGTTATACCGTTTTGCGATTTTTGATTTAACTTTTTTTTTTTTTTAAATCATGCAAAAGCGTGCAAACAGCTAGATTACCAAAACTACTCATGCAAAAATGTTGACGAATAAAAAAATAAATTTAATATTTCGAAAGCGATATCTAGTCGCATACTTCTATATTTATGTACATATGTATGTATATTAGAGCGAACTTGTTTGTAGAAGCAAAATATTTGAAGTAAATCTATCTTAAATTTAAAGCTTAAAAGAAGTTTGATCTACCCGATTTTATAAACAAAAAAATATTTTATATTTTTCTGAAAAAATTTCACTTTTTTTTAAATGTTAGGCTTTTGGTTTATACACAGTTTGCTTGGCATTTTTGCTTTACCCTAAAGTTTTGTATTGCCAACTATCTCATGTCACATTCGTCTTTTCTTATTTTTATTTATTTTTATTATTTTTTAACAAACAAGGTAAGTCGACAGCTCAACAATTGAATTGTTACAACCATATCAAATGTAAGAAATGATGAGTAAAACATTTGCATGTTGCATGCAACAATTCAACACTACGCTAATATTTATACATGAAATCGTTAAACAAAGAAATAACAAAAACATGCACAAAACAAAGAATCTAAGTAGATAGCAATGCAAGTGAAAAAAAAAATATAACAGTGACCAACTTTTCTTTTTTTGTGTTAACGAAAATTTCGCACTAGTGAAAAGTGAAATTTGTGGTATTGCGGAAAAGTGAAAATTGTACGTCAGTGCGAAGTTTGTATGAGTGAACGTGGTAATTAACACATAAACATGGAATGTCAAAAAAATGAAGCTTCTTTGTACATATTTGTGTCCTAATTTTTTTCTAAGTATTCTTTTGCCATTCGCTTCCTTTATATTTTTGGTAGTAAGTGAGAAAAGACAGTGACACCAACCACTCTAGAGACACCGCTTCAAATATTTGCTGCTTGCCACATATTTGTACTCATGTTTGTGCCACCAATCATATATGTACATATGTACTCTTCACGCAACGCAAAAAAAAATTGTTCTACTTTAAAAAGGAAATACTTATAGGAAAGGGGCACACAACTGCATGCGGATTGTATGCCAGGCAAAATTACTGTCACATGCATTGTATTTAAATCAATATTTATGAATACACACACATACATACATGTAACAAAATAAGGTACTTTATTTTCTTGCAGACTTTCTTGCAGATGAAAAATAGAATTTGAGCTAACAAAATTTAAATGCACCTAAATGTTTAGTAGTCCCTTGCTGTTATCTTTAATTTCTCCAACACTAAAACACTTAAAATAGAAGTACTTTTTTCATAGGCTTTCAAATGCCTAGTCAGAGGACTGTTAGTAATAATATTTAAAAGTTTTGACTATTATTTTTTGAATTGTAGTTAATCATTTTAAATAATTTTTTTTAAAGTAATTTATATAAAAAATCAAACTTTATTTCGTAGAGATAATCGTGTAAATCCAAGTTTCAAACTTGGCACACAACTAAAAAAAACCAGAAAAGTTACCACAATTTTTAATCCGAATTTGTTAAAATATTCGTAGCCCACGCAATTTTAGTATTATAATGAACAATTTTGAAATGGCTACAAATTCAATTTGATTTTTGATGATTGACGTTCTTATGTAATTGACTCCATATATGATTAATGCTAGCCCAAATTTTTTATAAAAAAAAAAACCGAAAAGTATCTAAAATAGCACACCGAAAACACTTTGAAATGCTTTAGTTCGAGGATATCTAAGAATTATTAAAAAAAATAAGCTTGAAATTTTGCAGAAAAAATTTGTTAAATTTTGATTTACTTTAATGCAAAGTTTGGAATAATGTTTTAATTTTATAATTCCCTGTATTTTAATTAAAAATAACAAAAGAATTATTTAAAAAAAAATGAGTTAGAACTTGGCCATTAACACCATAACTTATTTTTAAAAGGTTCGCTCGATAGACAGCTAGCTGCTCACTTTTTCTCAAACGGCCTCTTTAGCAAAAACAGTGTTTCCTCCTTACCTTACATGTTGTCTTTATAATACGCCAATGCGTGCAAATCTCTAAGTTCGTCAACCTACTTTTAAGTTAAAATTCCTCTCATTCCGTACTTTTAAATCACATTTGTTTAAAAAATGTAATTATGTACATTCTTCCCTCTGTTTTCATTCTTTCAAAATGCAACCTTGTGGTTGTCTAACCTTTTCCTTTTATAATTAAATCATGAGCTAACACTTACAGATGATAAACCGTAAAGTAAGTAGATGAAACTTGGTGCCCAATTTGGCCGAAGCACAGTGTGGTATTTCGACAATCTGTGTGCACAAGTCATATTTATTTCTTTATGTTTTTGTTCATTATTTGAAAGTTGAATGCACATACATATTTGTTTTAAACATTAATAATAATAATTTGGCGCTTACACTATATAACTCAGTGCTTCGAGCTTCCATTTGTGGTGTGCGTCTTTATATTCCATTATAAATGGAGGGATCTACAGTTTTAAGCCGACTCTGAACGGCAGACGATTGACCGCCATTAGAAAAAATCTTTTCTATGATTTAGATTTTACTTGACCTGGCTGAGGTTCGAACCTCGAACTCGCATCGTTCCTTTATCACATGGCCTCAGTATGCAACGCTTGGTAGTGGCAGCCATATATTCTTACTTGCCTACGATGCATACTCTTAAACTGTATCGACATTAATTGTAGTCCTTAACCGTTTTAAAAATCACGCGAAATTAATGTGAAAACTTTTTTTTAACAAATCCTTTACCCTTTATAGCCTGAAATTTGGAAGCAACACTCAAAATATCCGTGGCAAGTATGAAGGGGAGTTGGACCAAACAAAAGAAGTTTGCGTTCGTCTATCTTCTCCGAATTACATATATTTATTTTATTAAGAACAAACAACAAAAAACAACAACAAAAAATCTACGAAGTATCTACTCCTTTATCTGAAGATATACAATACATCGCTTTATAGAAGAAAAATTTGAGGTAGTGCGTTAATATTTGGTCACTAAACACTTGACCGCCTCAATAATGTGTCTGTTTTAAAATTAAAATGCACAAAGCAAATAAAATTAGACAAACATATCACAAAAATATTGTCAACATTTTATCTTTTAATATATCATTCATTAATTTTACTAATGAAAGTTTTTACGTTAATCTAAAATAAGAAAATCAAAATATTTAAAAGAAATTTAAAATGCAATATTCAATTAATTTTGTACAAATGTGAAACTATATTTTGTTAAGCAACAAACAGGTATAAGATGATGCAGGAAAAGGATCATCTCAAGGGATAGCGCCATTTCAAAAATTATCAGTTGCAAACATGAAAAAAGTATGAAACGGGCGCTGGTTGAGTTGAAAGGTCAAACTAGTACAAAATTCTGAAGGATGCAATGAAACTCAAATGTGCTGACTGTTACTGAAGTATATATTTAAAATTTAAATTTTTACCTAATTTTTTATCTACAACAATATGGTATTAGTTTTTTTTTATACGCATATGACAAATATGTATGTTGATGCAGTAGTTTAAAATTCATCATTTCCTATGCTGCTCCAAATAAAGTTTTCCACTACATTTGACCCATTTACGATTTCACGCCAAGCAAAGCACATAATCATAAATGAAATATTTTCATTTTGCTTTCATTTTTTTTTTTTTTTGCTTACATTCATTCATAACATTTCTGATATGGAATTCCATTTGCTTGAATTCAATTAGACACACACATTTATGCTCTTAATGATGTTTACTCCAAAAAAGAATTAAATTAATAAAAGTTGCCAACACACACAAATGCATTTCTCGTACTCCAGCATGTGGCTCCATTTGTATTACTATCTTTCAGCTGTCCCATATTCCTTTGATATTGTCACTACAGCGCTATTTTCCTATGGAGTTGAAGCAGAAAATGTGTAAAATAATTTTAATTTCTTGCCTTACAGCCTCGCAAAGCAAACACATATGTATTTGCATTCAGTTGGTGAGTGAGTCAGTTAGTCGGTTCTGTCAACATATCTGTATGTATGTACATACTACAAATTATGTATACAGAAACTTATTTATAAGAATATAATTTTGTAATGTGCTAAACTCAAGCATTATAAAGCACAGTTCTTGCATACATACATACATACATATGTACAAAAACAAAGTGTGTATGGGAAATATACGCGGAAAGGGATGAAGAAAGCTGAAGCGCCACTTAACCGGCGACTACTTTCGTTTCTGTTGCAATTGATGTTGTTCTTATTGTTATTATTAATATTGTTTGTATTTTTTTTTCTCATTTTTAAATAGCTTCAACTTTTCCATAATGTACCGTTCATCGACCTTGTTGCCAATAACCTCATTTCGCTAGCAACAATGGCAACCAACAAACTAGCAAACAACATAAAGCTCGTGGCAAGCCATATCGGCATTAGTAGCTGACTTTTAAGAATGTATATATGTATGTATGTAAATATGTGTACAAACATAAGTAGTTACCCATAACGAGCGCTAGCTGCTTGTTACATATAAACATACATACATACATACATACATACATACATACGAGTACTGCAGCAGCCTTACATTACACATTTTATTGGCAACATTTTTGCTGCCATTGCTCGCTCTCTAATGGCTAAGCAATATTGAGGCCAGTCAGCCAGTTAGTTAGTTTATCACCAGTCGCTTGCCGCCTTGACGCGCTACTGCACTCAGCATGCACTTATAACGGTGCTAATGCACAGATTTTGCTTTCTACTGCCACAGCCACTGTAACGTGGTCTTCCTCTTTGTTTGTCTGCTCTCTATTGCCATCATTCGAAATAAGTTCAGTTCAGTTTTTGCTTGGCTTTATTGCCATCAGAAGTGTACTGCATTTGGTTTGTTTTTCTTTTATTTTTCGTTCACCTTCTGCCAATTTTTCCAAGTGACTTTCGCACACGCTTTCAGTTTTTACACTTCTCATTTTCTTTATTCTTTGTTTTCTAAGCATTTTCATTTGGTTTTGGTTTTTTTTTATTGGTTTCTGCTGTCATAATTTAACCATCAATTTGAGTGTCTCACTCACTTTCAATGACGCTTTAAGGTGCTAGTAATACTCGTACATAGTTACACAAATATACAAACTATGTATTTTAAGGTATGTAAACATATTTTTGCCAACTGAAGAAAATCTCAATAATTTGCTCGCACTTAATTACGAAATAGATGCACACACACTTGCTTTAGCACAACAACATATTGACACATTTGGACAATATATTTTTCTTTTAATTTATTAAAATTATTTAAAAATTTTTTTTAAATAAAATTAATTTCTTAAACTTTATACAAAATGCACAATTTACAGAAATTTCATGAAAAACTCGAATTTAAAAATTTTTGAATATGGCGTTTTGTAGCACATTCAATTTTAGTAGAATAAAGTGCAAGTTTCAAGAGCTTACAAATTTACACTGATTTTTGAAATTTTTTCCCGAAAATTTCCTCCATTTTAAGCAAAACGCGATTTTTTTTATACGCAGTGAATTGGAAAAGAGCCTCAGTAGGAAAAAATTCAAAAATCAGTAATAATTTGTAGGTACTTGATATGCGCAATTTTTTATATTAAAACTATATGTGCTAAAAAACTGCTTACTTAAAAAAAAAATTTTATGTTCGTTATTGTTTTGGTCTCAGTGTTTTTTTGTGTGTAGTTTTATTTTAAAAAAATTCTAGTAAAATTTCAAGGTCGTAGGAAGAGGATTAGGGGGCGCGTCGGCCCCTCAAAGTTACACAAAATACGTTTTTTCACGCAAATTCTTACTTTGACTGCTTGTAACTTTCTCTGTGTTTTTTTTTTTTTAAACATTACTGGCGAAAGATGTTCATTAATATGTCTACAATAACATCTGTCAATAACATTTTTGTCTAATGTTAATATTTAATGAAAAAAACTTAAATATAGGAGAAAAAGTACGCCTCAATGTCGATTTATTATACTTAAATAAATCTACTTATGTATATGATTTCTCTTTTTATTAATATTGTTTAAAGCACTTGAGACAATGTCTTTTTATTACAGTCCGGAAACCGATGGCGGTAATCGCTAACAATTTTTAAAACAAATTGTTTTTGGCGTTCATTTTTGGTAAATAGTTTATTATACTCTTCCATCAATTTAACCCCCCTTTCGGCAGTGTCATTTGTAACATTTAATTTTTTCATCAGTTCAGCCGCTTTACAATAAGATTGGTCCTGCTCCCATTTGTCTGGGTTTAATTTAAAAAAATCAGTATTTATTTGAAATCTTTCAAATAATGCTTTTGTTTCGGCAGAGACGAACTGTTCAATTCCGTCATGGAATATTTCAACGATTTCTCTATCATTTATTGTAGCTCGCTTTGTGTTTTGCTCTTGTTCAAAATCATTTTCCAAAGCCGCCACCATTTTTTGTTTTGAAAAAAGGGATACGTTGCTGTCAAAAAATGCAAGACCAACCGCCTCAGGGCTTAAATACCACAAGTGGTTCCTGAACTTTTTAAGAGCAACATAAGATATAGCAGCATCAATTTTTTTGAAGTTTTCAAGTTTTTGTAAAAATAAAAAATCTTGATATGGCGCTTTAATGGCCAAAGGAGCAGAAAACCACGCTTCGACATAGACTTCAGCAATAAAAACACAAATTTGACGAAGCCCATTTAATTCAGTTGCTGAAAGCTGGAACTCGTTACGGAATAAAAATATTTTTAGACAGTAAATCGCTTTTGCCATCCACCTTGCATGGTGAACAGCTCCTGGCGATCGAAACATTAGGCTGTTTGGATGTGTCTTTTCTGGTTTTTGACCCAGGAAGAGCAAAGTGAGTTCCAAGAATTCTTTATAGTCTTCCCTGGGTTGTTTTTCTTCCAAGATATTATTTACTGCACCGATAATGCGAACAGCAGACTCTTTCATGTACGTCTTGACAGTTGGATCGTTGATGCCATACTCATAGTTTTTAGCATCAATCTTAGCCCAAGCATTTTTAAATTTCTCAAACATTTTAACGTTTGGACTTCCATAACAGCTTTTTTTTTCTTTGAAAACGCATCTTAAAACAATCTCGTATATATGATGACGGCATGGTAACCATAAAAGTTGTCTTTGTAAATTATTTTCAATTAACGTACAGGTACCATTGAAACGCCCAGTATTGACCGCTGTTGTATCAAACACTAAAGCTTTGATGTGATTTTGCAGACCATATTCATAAATAGCATCGCATACAGCGGATGCCTGTTCTTTTCCAGTACCGGAATCAAGTGCAGGTATTTCAAGAAGCTGTTCAACTTTACCGCTCGATATTATTATAGGCAACCTATCAACTTTATCATTTCCCGTCAGCGCCGGCAAAAGTTTACCATCCCAATGAAGGCAGATAGCGTCGAGCTCATTTAATTTTAATTTATTTTTTAATGCTGAAATTCTTTCTTCACGGATTTGTTCCCTTTCCTGGTGTACAGACGTTCGGTTTAAAATATAATCTTCAACATTATTACCCAGAGCTTCAACGACTGCGCTTATTAGATGAACCGCATGTCTGTCACTGATTTTACAGACATCGAGTGCGGCCGCCAGTTTTGGTGTTAGTATTTTATTTGTTCCCCTACATTTTTTGGCTGGAGGTTGACTACAACGTGGGTCACATTCCATATCTGGAAAACTGTTATCATTCTCTGAAGATTCAGATGACAGCAACTCTGCAGTTTCATCTAATAAAAACGACTTAATTTAAAGAAAATAAAAAATAAACAATAACATACAACGAACCAATTAATGCAATTTCACGATTATTCCGCTCCACTTGTTGTAATAAATTGTTGTTGCGTTCTTCAAGTCGGCACTCTCGGCGTACTTCTTCGTAATCGATACCATACATAAAGCCTGGGCGCCCCGTTTTTCGTTGACTTATCAAGAAATCAATATCTTCTTGATTCGACATTATTTTTAATGCACTTGCATGCGCCACGTCAAAAAGCATATCCAATTTTTCTTTCTACGTGTTTACTTTGCTCTTATGGAAATTAGAAGTCTTCTTTGAATCTTTTTGAAAGCTTTGCCATTCTTTATACAATTTCTCTACATTTGTAATGCAGTGTTGTTTATCCTTGACCGGAATGCGGGCTTTTTCCCAGAACACGAATAGTTCTTTTACAACTAAATCTGAACTTTCCCGTAAATTTTTTTTTACTACACGTAAATTGAAAAACAAAACTTTCAACACTTCTATATTGGAGGGTAGTTTACTTCCCGTTAATGAGTTGGTACAATAACCAATTAAATATATGCGTTCACGTAAATTTCTAGCAGACATTTTCGACTTTTCACATTCAAATATTCACTTCGAATGATTTTTTTGCAAATTTAATGCTATTAAAAAATGTTTGCGGCTGCTGCATATAACTGTAAAATAAGAATCTATTTTCCGAGAAACATTGGTGCTGATTTTTTGTCGGTAGCTTACGCAAGCATTGAGAATAATATTGTTGAGGTTGTAACGGGAATATTCTCGGTCACAATTGTCAATATTATAGATCGCTTCAGCATACAGGCAAAAAAAATTTGAAGCAAACTTTTAAAGACAATTCTTATACTTGAAAACAAAAGTAAACAAAAAAAGGCTGAAGCTCGGACTAGCGAGGTCTTACTGTATATAATTGTTGAAGCTACTCTTACGTAAATCATAAGGAATTTTCTATATGAATCTTTAATTAAATAAATCTGAACAAAATCCAAAATTTGAATCATATAAGTAATTTTATTTAAGTATAATAAATCGACATTGAGGCGTACTTTTTCTCCTATATTTAAGTTTTTTTCATTAAATATTAACATTAGACAAAAATGTTATTGACAGATGTTATTGTAGACATATTAATGAACATCTTTCGCCAGTAATGTTTAAAAAAAAAAAACACAGAGAAAGTTACAAGCAGTCAAAGTAAGAATTTGCGTGAAAAAACGTATTTTGTGTAACTTTGGGGGGCCGACGCGCCCCCTAATCCTCTTCCTACGACCTTAAAATTTTACTAGAATTTTTTTTAAATAAAACTACACACAAAAAAATACTGAGACCAAAGAAAATATCACTTTCGAAATTAACTGTCACCCTAATGAGTATACACAATAACTATAAACTCTTTTTTAAAAAGTCGTGGTCAGCACCAACTTTTGTTGCTTTTATACAAGAACAAAATAAAAAAACCTCTGTTTGTACATTGTAATTTATTACTAGAAAAAAGCCGAATGATCGTTTCGTAATTATTCTCAATCTTTGTCTATTTTATATTTTTTAAATAATCGCCATTCATTTGAATTCATATCTAAAGCCTATAAATCGACTTCTCAAAACATTTTTTAAAATCTTTCTTTTTAAACTTATCAAATTCAGTATTAACCGCACCAATTATCTCTGTTAAAAAACTTTCCCCTTAAATTTCTTTCAATTTTTGGAAATAACCAGGGGTTAGAAAGTGTAAAATCCATGGCACAGGTCGTATTTCTTCGATGCCTGAGATCGCAATAAAGTTACTCGTTATTTCAGCAGAGTGAGCTGGTCGTTGTCAGTCGCAAATTCTCTATCTTCCTGTTCTCAAACAATTTTTGATAACTTTAAATTCGAAATCATTTCTTGTGTCAATCTTTTGGATCTTAGGCAATTTTGGACTTCACCAAATCCACAGTAACATCATCAGCAGCAGATTTTGGTCGACTTTCTCGGGGCTCGTTCTCTACAAAAAAAAATATCCCTTCTGGAGCCTTCAGAGCCACTTAGATGTAGAGACGGTGCAATCGTTTTATACGCACTTTGGCATTCATTGAATATTTGTAGTGACATAAGCTGACGCCGATAATCGAAAAGACCATCACATAGCGAATTTCTGTTTGCGCTGATGGTGAAATTTCGTCAGATTTATCGACAGATATTATGCGTTTTCTAGTCTTTATTTTTGCCGATTGTTCTGAAATTTAGAATGAAGCCTCGAAAAACAATTGAAATGGATTTGGTATTTTTTTTTTTCTTTTTTTTTTTAGAGTCACCAACTAAGCGAACAACTTATTTGGAAGTGGAATGATACCAACTCAGAAAGATATGAATTTTAACACTTTTTCACTTATTTCAAATAAAACATTTTGGAAAAAACTGCAAAAATAGTATATTCATAAAAAAGATATTGTGCTGACATTGGTAAGATATTTGGAGGAAAAATCTATTTCTACTAAATATGATTTACTCGTGCAAAATTAAGTAAAATCGGATAATCGTATATCAACACAAATTTTCTTCTCTTCCCCCATTTGCTTTTTCAAACTAACGTTTGTAGAATTATGCATTTCGAAAATCCATCGCTTTTGTAAGAAACATTCGAGAACGTGCAAAAAAAGTGACTTAACAAAAAATGTGCAGAGAAGGTTTACGATTTTTAAGAAACTGACACCCATATCTGATATTTTGGGAACATTTTGACAAATAAAGGATGAATTCAATGTAAGCACATGATAAACTTTTGCAGCAATACTTCAAATTTGCCTAAGCAAAGGCAAATACATCAAGCGAATGTTAGTTAGTTAGTAAGTTAGTAAAAGATCTTTTGTATCTCTTCAATTTGTATGTATTATACACTAACAACTTATCATTGTTTATTAAAAAAAAACTGAAAATAAGTTAGAATTTAAATTTTGGATTTTCCGTGATTCCATGTCAAGTTGGGTTTTAAGACAAACTGGTTTCGGTGTTGTGCTTTTGTCGAAAATTGACACTGAACATGGCACAACGCCGATATCGGTTTATCTTAAAAGCAAACTTGACATAGGATGACGGAAAATCGTTTCTAAATTCAGTAGATTTATACCCTGTCGGAAATTTCAACAACAACAAAAAGGAAAAAAATTTTAAATTAAAGCTGAGGAAGTACATATTTTCGAAATACCTCCGCAGATTTGTCTTCAATCCAATTACTTAACTCAGCACACACGATTTCAATGATTTGTTGAACGGTTATATCATGAAGGAATGTTTTTCTGAAGACCCTTGTCCATAATTTATGTTATAGTAACAATTTATCGCTTACGTTTAGTCTCACAAAGCTCGGCCGGTGCAACCTCATTTACAGAAAATCAAATAATACAAGAAATTTGAACATTTTCTAGAATCTATTCAGCTCTACTTTTTTGTATAAGAGTTGGTGCAGCTAACATGAAAAACGCTTAAATTTTGTATATGCTGCACGAAATTTCAAATCTAGTATTTTAATTTTTTTATTTAAATAGAGCGAATATTTGAATGACCGTTTTCAAATTTGGCAAACTAAAAACACACAAACAAACGATTACAGCACAGTTCCGCTATCAATAAAATTACGGCTGTAAAGGCTGTACGGTAAAGCAGCACAGACACTCTGTATATGTATATATGGATTTGTGTGTAATTATATATGTATGTTTGTTTGTATTATGTTTTAGATATAAAATAGAATCGCTAATTTCGTGCGATGGTGGCCGTTAGTTAGAAGCGCTGCAACACCAGCCGAGTCAAGGTGAAGCAATAAAAACCCAAAGATGAAATGGCCAAAGTGTTACAGCAACAAGCACAAACATAAAACGCGAATAAAACAACCAAACATACACTAGGTAGTACAATAAACCGGTTGAGTGCCTTTAATTCGCGTTGTCAACGAAATTGCTAACAATTTCACTTTACCGTTAGCGCTAAAATTCAATGCAATTAAATTAAATTTAATTAAAACGCCGATGTACAAGATCAAAATGATGACAGCAATGACAAAAACAATGCCAACAACAAAAATGGCCAATAGTTAGTACAATTAACAAAACACAGTGACTGCTAAAGTGCACATGTATTTACATATGTACATACATACAATACATACATACAAGCGATGCTAATAAAAAAATAACGATGTTGTCGAACAAATTGGCCGAAAGTGTTGAAAGAAAAATGGCAAGACACTAAACGCTTTCAAATCCAATTGGCTTAGCTGATTGGCAGTTTGATCGCGCAGCGCTGGCACTACGGAGGATGCACGTTTGTTGCAACAGTTAATCGAGTGCAGAACTAAGGTTGTCGGACTATGTTGTTATCGAAATTAACATCATCGCTGCAGGTAATGACAAATACAGCATCAGCCGCAAAAGAATTGATGTCATGTATATACATATGTACATACATATATTCATATTTATGGGCAATTCCAGGGGTGAGTATATAAAAGGTCTCGCAACTTTGAGTAGGAAGACATTTATTTTGAGAGAAAAGCTTCGAGTATATTAAGAAAATATATTTGCTGCAGGTTTTGTGATTTTTTATACTAACCCTATTGGCAGATTCCTTCTGCAATTATTGAGGTTGGCGAATGATGGACGAACGATTGGTATTCTAATACAAGCATGACAGAAAACAAGATTGCGACTATCGAGATGAGAGCGAAAATCAGGGTCGCAATAGTATCCTAAGAACGGGATATCAAAGTAGAAATTGTTAAAAAATGAAGAGGAAGACGCGATCGATTAATTAGGTGCCTTCACACGGCGATACAAAATTTACCACATTTATTCATTAACCCAAACTCATGTCCCAACTATAAAAAAAAATCAAACAATTTTTAAAGTCGTCAAATATTCATGTTAGCCTACAAGAAAGATCGTGTGAAGGCGGCTTATTGCATGATAATACTATTTCTACGTCATCGAATGGGTAGATGCTGTCTAGCGGTTCTCGGATGTCGCAACCTTTGTTTGGGATTCTAATATGTTTCGCCTTAGTTTAAACGTAAGAAAAGTATTGGAAAAGCTATCGGCAACTGTACTCTGCTTAAGTCATCAAATAGTGAATGATCGCACAGTTCCAATTAGTTTCTAATGTGAAATTTAAATAGATTAAGTAACTAAATGCCTTTTGGATAGTGTTTGTTTTTGCGTATTAATATTTCATTTATCTTGCAATGTTTTGCTGTAACTCTAAACACTTACTTATGAAAAGTAGTTTCCCAACCTAGTTTTTAATTTAAGAAACTCTATAAAACTAAGTACATTCGAATTCTAATTTAAAAACCAGTTTTTCGCTATTGTTAGAGAACATGTTTGCTGAGTTTTTCTACATAAAATTCATTTGTTCGTCCGTCAATATATTTAGTCAGCTTTCTGTTCGGCGTGTTATACTCATTTAGGTTGGTTTAAAGGGATCGTAATTAAATGGTCTCACGCTTCTGAATCTTAACTCATTTATAGCCAACAATTATCGTTCTTGAACCCCGTACAATAAACCATTTTTGTCTAATGAATTTTCTCAACTTTATATTAACCCAGCACTGGCAGTCAGACTATCTTTCCTCCTAGTCATAGTTAGTCTAGTGGCGGTGAATTATTATAAATTTGAGAGAATCAATCAAATCAACACAGTTTTGGCTCGACATTCAAGATATGACAAATTGTTTCATTTTCTTGTTGCTGCTACAGAAACAAATTTCCGTTATCAAATTGGTTTCGAGATAAGCAGTAAGAATATTTACACCCAAACGGTTTCCTTAAAATCAAGTTTGACAACGTATGACAGAACGCCTCTTAGCGTTTTGAAATAAAACCGCTCGGGCCAACATTTGGTCGAAGCCTAAGAGCTATTTGCAATAGTTTCTTTGGTACACACACGCAGGTCCTGAAAAAAGGTTACTAACATTCTCTTGACTAATGCTGTTTCGGTGCGGAGGTAGGTAAAAACTTAATATTTTAATTCACTTGGGTTTTGTGTCTCTATTTCGTTTTTCATGGTTGTCGGCGAGCTTTTGTTTTGCTTCGCGTAAGGCGTTGTCCTTTATGCTGCATATGGAAATATTGAATATATTGTCAGCATTTTCTGTTTGTTGTTTTTTTGTCATATGGTTAGCGATTTTCAATTCCGGTTTGGTTTCTGTATCTATTATTTATTTTTTTGTTGTACATAGAATATGGGGCCATGCTTCTCCTGTCATTTGTGATATATTCGTTATTGAGTTGTACCACAAATTAAGGGATCGTTTGAGATAGCATTTAAAACATGTTAATTTTTATTTTCCATAACTTAACCGTAATAGACTATGAGACCCTAGAGATTTTAAAACTTTGTTACACCGTTTTTTTGATATTTCTCTTGCAAAGATAACTAGTTCCCGGATAAGCCTCTAGTTTAAATGAAATGAAATCAAAAGGATAGTTTTTTAGCAGCATCACGATCCTCGCGCCATCTGCAGGAATAACTTGCGCAAAAATATTTTTAAAATGTATATAAATTGTTTCTAAATATAATTTGCTCTGGACAGATCTTTGCGTGGAAATGTTCGTAGAAATACGTATAAGTGCTTAAAGATATAATATTGCAACATAAGTAAAACGATCTACGCTCAAGAGAACAAAACAATACACATTGTCGCCTATATTTGTGCAAGATTTCACCTTCCGATGCACACGTATGAATAAATATAGATTCGTATGTAAGTAAATATATACAAATAAATGTATGTAAGTATGTACGTTCGATAGCGTTTGTATTTGCAAGCTACTCATTTGTACGTTTGCGCCATTCAACAGCTGTTGAAATGCTGTTGGTGAAGTGGCGGTGGCTGCGGTTGCTATACTGCGCTCCGATTGCACTCATTTCCGCTGCATCGATCGATCAGTTGCAACAATTTGCGGCTACAGCAATATATGCATCTCATACCCTCCTCAATTGGCTGGCGCACAAATACAGGTGATTTGTAGCTTAAAATATATACCTACAATATCTGGAACATATGTAACTATATTGAATTGGATTTATTGCTTCCTGCATATGATGGTCGCTCCCTCAGCATAGGCGTACGCAGCAACATCAACAACAACAGACGACAGCTGGCGGCTGGCAACATGCTGCACATTGTTATTTGCTGTTATCTGGTTGCTTGCCACAAAACGCTTGACCACTCGCTCAACTCAATGGTCAATTATGCTTTTTGACATAATTCATAAATGTGTGTGCAGCGCGGCACGGCGCATGTTGGTGGCGTTGCATCTGCGGCAGAAATGTATGTACGCGCGTACTCGTATGTATATACATAAGTAATTGGGTATGTATAATAGTACATATAATAATATATTTATATGTACATGTGTATGAACCATGGATGTTGCTTCAGCAGATGTTGGTCATTTTGCTGGGATGTAGCAAGTAGAACAACTGCGAATGAGGAAACTGAGTTGCAACAGCTTTAGGCAAATTTGTACATGCATACATACATATGTATGTATGTATAAGTATCAGGGATAGTGGTTTATTTTTACAATTTCAAAAACATATTTAATTTATTATTTTTTTTTTTAATTTAATTTAATAAATTACATTGTATTTTTGCGTATCGAAAACTCGGTTTTACGTTTACGTACAACCGCGAATTTCGGGATACAAAAAGCACTCGGGTTTTGTGGGATAGGGGAACAGGAATTTCGGGATTCGATTAATATTGTGTGACCAGTGTGCATTGAACTCCATTAATTTTGTGTAGAATTTTATCGAACTTTGGCCTTGGCCTTCTTCGGTCACAAAACTTATCTTTAAAGTTTCCGGTTCCGTTTAATTTTAGCCGAAAACGCATTTACAATTAGTTGGTTAAAATTTTGATATTGCTTCTCAATATTAAGGTAATTTCTACGGTTGCAAATTAAACTGAGTTGTTTAAACGATATTCTAAATAAGAATGTAACGACCTTCAATTCCGATTTTCAGTAATATTATTGAATAGAAAATGTATTTTTAAAAATACCCGATGAATGTATGTACAGAAATTACACACGTGCCATGCATAAAGGATCACCGTCAATATGGCTTCAGAGACTGTCCACGAAAAGCGACAATGCTCTAGTTCACAAAACGCTTTAGCTGCTGACTTCGAACTTTGATATTATAGAACACCTCACAGCCCTGGGAGGCTACTATGTAACTCGATTCGAAAAAGAAACTGTCTCGCATTCGAATTTTTGGTGTTTGCTACCATATGAAAAAAAAATGCAATTTGATTAGTATCTTTTGAAATCGAATAACATAGTAGACCCATAATCTGTCTTCAGGAAATATTTTGATAGAATGAAGAACGTAGTTTCAGATTATTTTTAGAGAAAAAACCAAACTTTGTTTTTCGAAGTTATACACAAATTTCAGGAAAAAACTTGTACTTTTATTGTTCTTTTACTCCGACTCCGGCTCCGAATCCGAATTCGAAAATCAAATTCAAAAATTTCGACCTTGCTTCTGGTTCCGGTAAACTAACTTTTCCCATTTCTTATTCAAACTCTTAGAAAAGACAATTGCAGTGTAGGCTGAAGTTCTAAAAAGCTTGCCATATATTCGCATGTTTAGCATAAATTCAAAATTTGTGTGCAAACTATCAACGTATTTCTTTTAAATTATTTTTATTTTCGAAGAAGTTAAAACTAGTATGGACTAAGACATGTTTGAAGTCAACGTTGAGTTAAAAAATATTTTTTTTCCTTGATGGAATAATGTGGTTTTGGTTTAAAATGGTTTAACAAAGACAAATATTTATTAAATATTAAAATTTGAAAAAAAAAAGTTTTTAAATTTATTGCCAAACTCATATGCTTACGTACTTCTATGTAATAAACAGTGTTAAACAATTATAGCAAAACCACACATTAACATTTTTTTTCGAATCTTTTCTCAATTTAAGTACAGTTCATTATCTAACTAAATACGTAAACATCAGTTATTTTAAATTTTGAAAACATAAAGCAAATTTTAAAATCTTTGCTAGTATGAAGTTTTGTAGGTCATTAAATTTGAGTGCAATAAATTGAAAATTTTTCTACAACCGTCATATTTTTATATGGAATAAATTGCTAAAGAGCATTAGTCAATTATCAAAAATTTAAAGGTAATTCGTAGCCACTTCAATGCTGCACTTTGCATACCTTTCATGGAAATAATATAAAAAGTTTGGTCCGCTGTTTGTAAGTAGCAGGTTGATAAGAAGAGTTAGACCCAAAAAGTATACCGAAATGATCAGGATGATGAGCTTAGTATATTTAGCCATGTCCATCTGCCTTTCCGGCCGTCTGCGTGAAGGCAAACTAGTAATGTGTATGGAAGCCGATTGTTCAGCTCTTCTTCATTCATTTAAGCGGCTACAGGCTTGAAATTTGCAACAAATATCAGTTATTATTACCAATATATTAGCAGTGAAAATCACAAAGATCGGAGAAATATAACATACAGCTTCTTTTTATTTGTTGTTAATGGTGAAGTTTTGTTTTGTTTTCATGGAAAGACATTTTTTTTAAATTTAAATATAATTTCAACCAATTAAAAAAAAAATTAACTGGCTACACGCGTTAATGTGTGGACGTGCTGCTAAAATTGCTAAATGCAGTACCCAAATACAAATTCTCAAATGCCACAGCAATATTGGCTGACCAAGTGACTCATACAATAGACCGTACATGGAACAGTCGGAATTTTAACAAAAATCTGTCCGGAATTTATTAAGAGATGCTCACACACTAATTACGATGAAATTGATAAATTCGCGAAATAAATCAAAATTAATGACATCAGCTAAAAAAACAAAAAAATATGTATGTTCTTGTCCAAATATCTTGTATGTCTAAACATTTTTGTATATATGTAGGAATATTAAGCAAAAAGTACGACAGCTTAAGCATTTCGGTGGCATAAAGACCATAATTAAAATATTATTTGGCAACCGAAATGATTGCTGCATCGAGAAAGGGTGGTTTTCATGATATCTTTAAATTACAGGTACATTTGTTTTTTTTTTTTCTTAAAGTATTTCCTTTTTATAAATTTTATGATTGTTTCTTAATTTTCACAGAATTTTTTTGCACAGCTTAGCACTTACTTAATGGTATATTTTTTATTTTATATTCTTTTTATACTCTTCTTTTGCTTCCTTTCCTGCTAAATCCACATTTAATTCCATGGATGACAGAGAATTCCACGGAATCATAGCTCTAAGTTGCACTTAAGTCAACTCAACTTAATTTGCATAAAACTCATATTTATTCTGGATCGTTGCTTTTTCTGCCACGCCGCTGCTGCACCTATTGTTGCCGTGATTAACATCTGTGGGTTAAGTGTTTGAATTGTTGGGTTCATATTTTTTTAGTTTTAAGCTTAGCTCATTTGGCCTTGCGCGCTTTAGTTGCAACTATAAAAGTGCTATACCACATTGTGAAAAGAATTATTATTAATTTTTTGGTGTTAGAACGAATGCACGCACAGAGCGAAGTTTTATAATTTTTTTGTTTGCCAAAATGACATACTTCATTTTAAATTCAAAACACTTTAGCAGAGCGTATAAGTTCCGCTAGGCTGAGCTTTTTTAGAAAAAATAAAAAAAAATTATATATTTCGTTTTTCGGAACCTTTTTATAAATATTTCAAAGAATATGTAGCTTATAAATAAATTTTGAATACGGTGAATACATTTCTGGATAATTCGCAAGAGTGACACAGCACTGCTCACATTATTTTATTCTACTATTATAGACTATCATTTACGTTGTAGGTATATTATAAGCGTGGTTTGTAGATGGTCCAATCCTCGTGTTTCGATTTAAATCTAATTCACCACACCACACCAAAACTTTCCAAGTTTCGTTTTTTTTGTTGTTTGCTACTCCAATTTTTCTCGAGTTCAAGATTTTGGGGTTTTTGCCTTCGTACAACAACAAATACGAATATATTTGAAACGTCTATACCAATATACTCGTGAAAGCTATCGAATTTCGCTGCTTTTTCGGTTTTAGTTCTTCTTTAATTATTTTCTAAAGTGACTTCAAAACTCTTGGAGTGACGAAATATTGGTCTCAGTCTTCTTGATCAGTCTCCGAAATTTTCTACTTTTATTGTGGATGGTTTGCAGATAATTTTACAACTGTTTAGCAAGCTCACATAACAAAAATTATCTGAAATGTTCGTTGGCACTTTCAGCCTGAAATTTAATTTAATCAAATTTAAAAGACTTTATTTACTAAAAAATTTACAATTTTATTTTATTAAATTTTTTCCATAAATTTTACGATTTTTTATAAATTTGGATAATGTTTGAAGTTTATTTATATAAAAATTATCAAAAATTTAATAAGCAAATTTTTTTAAATGCATAGGTGTATTGTATTTAATGTATAATAACAATTTTTTGTTTGAATAGTAAATAATGACATAAATAAACAAGAGAAATATATCGAAAACTTGTTAAAATAGCTAATGTAACTACATACTACCCTCGAAAGTATATTCTGTAGATTTTCTCAATATAGCACATTTTTGGTTGTTAACATTTCAAAAACTCGAAATAAATCAAATTTAATTGAAACCTAAACGCTTCAAGCCGCATCCACGTTTCACAACCACTTCACAGTTTTCTTGACAACGCAGTTCAAGGATTGCGTCTGTTACCATTAGATTTGCTGTATGTATTTGTATATATTAAATATGTACGTACTAGTGTTTATGCACGTTTGTCTGTCTGTATTCATTTTGCTGTCTGCGCGCAGCTGTCTACCTATCTTTTGCCTTGCTGACTATGTTGCAACATTAATTTGATTGCCATTCGCTTGCAACATCTTCACGATTCCTTCTGTTCTCAATATTGTTTTACTTTCTGGCCAAAACGGAAAGTCAAGCATGGCCTTGTGCTTTTTTAGGAATTATTTTTTCGGCTTACTTGTAGCATTTTTGGTTTGCTCGAGTTCGCTCATTAAACCCTGCGGTCTTTTGCAAATGCAATTCTGCATCAACTCCCTTCTGCCTCATTTTAATGCAGTATATGTAGTGCCATTTGGCCGTGGCTTGAAAGTCTCATGCTTTGTTTTTCGTTTTGCCATATTTTACTTCCCTTTCAAACCATTAAAGGTGATTTTAATGGAAAATACCAATTTTGAAACAGCAATCTTGTTGTGCAATATTTGCTGTATTGTTTATTTTTTTGTGCCAAATACGCTTATGGCTTGTTCGGTGAATTGATGCTCTGAAATTACATTCTGTTTTACCCTTAAGGTGAATATTTGTGTGTACACACATACATACATGCATATATAGGAACATAAATGGAATCAAAGGGCTTATAATTTCATGATCGTTTTTGAGGTGATTTGAAAAAAAAAAAACGTTAAAACAATAGCTGACCATTACTAAAAGAACGAATTCATTTTAAGTCGATTGTATGATCGGCAGATGTAATTTCGATTTAAATTATTTTTTTATAATCGATTTCAACCTTAAAGTTTTTGTTTTTTACGATGTTTGAAGAGTTTTGCATTTGCTTAATATTTTTGTGTTTATACTATAGATTATACTATGTTCACAAATTATAGCACAAACATATATTGGCACATTTGGTCAATTTATTTATCCTTTAATTATTTAAAATTATTTTTCAATTAAAAAATTGTTAATTATCTAACAAACAACATTCAAAACAATTTTTAAAATTTTATGAAAAAATGCACTAAACATTTATCAAAGTTTCGAACTTTTTAAAAAAAGTTTTAAGAACCTTTTGGAGTAAGCAAATATGTAGCTCATTTAATTTTAGTATAACAAAGTGTAAGTTTCTAATGGCTATGAATTACCACTGATGTTTGACAATTTTTTTAAAGACGCTTTTTCGCAATTACTTCCATATAAAAAATAGTCGCAGTTTTGCGTTGTGTGGAGGAAACTGCCAGAAAAAAATTATCAAAAACCAGTGATAACTTGTAGATACTTTTTACTTGCACTTTCTTAGACTAAAATTTAATGATCCACAAAAGTGCATACTCAAAAAAATTTTTTAAATTTCGAAATTTTTTATAAAATTTAGTTAACTTATTGTACATTTTGGAAAAATAGGTGTTTATGGTTTTTCTTAGAAAATGAGCCATATTTTAATTGAAACATAATTTTAATTAATTATAAGAAAAGCAGTGCCCAAATCTGTCAAAATGTTGTTGTGCTATAATTTGTAAACAGAGTATAGTTTATACAGTAACATAAGCCACAATAAATGTTTGTTTCTCACAATTAAAAAAAAAACAAAAAAATGTTTAACAAACTTTAAAAGTTGTAGTTTTTCAGCCTGCAATTTTGCCATTTTACTGTTTTAACAACTGGCCTTATTGTCTCCAACCCTTCGTTGGTTGCAACATTAGCTTTCCAATACAAATTTTAAAAATAACTTAAATTAATTAAAAGCTTTTAGAGATTGTTTAGGTATGAAGTTTCATAAGATGCAACTCTTCATTGAGGTAAAAAAAAATTTTTTTAATTTTCTATTGAACGGATATACTTAAAGTATTAAAAACTGCACCAGATCTGCCGCATGTAAATTTATAACAAATATACTAAAAATATGAAAATAATCGCAAATCTCAATGCCCAAAATTCAATTCGATACATGCATTTAATTTTATAGGAATTGAAATGGTCATAAAACTGCATAACGAAAAAAAGTTCTAATAAAAATCTCAAAATATAGAGAAGAATTTGTGAAACTATCCTGAATTTTGTTTATTAAATTACCGAATAAAATTGTCATGTGAGTATACATACATATGTGTATGTTGGAACAGTAAAGCGCGTTGATATAAACGCGGTGAAAATGTATTGCCGTAGTAAAATTCAAATTGAAAATTTTCATTAATAAACAGTGTAAATGTAAACAACACTCATGTAAACTTTAATAAAAATAAGTTCAAATTTGGACGAAAAAACTGTCCCTTTACGTATAAGAATTCAAGAAAATGATTTTTCGCAAAATTTATAAATCTTTGTGCGTTCATGATAGAACGATAAGCTGTATGAGTATTGGCTAGTTTTGTTAAATATTTTTCTACAAAATGTATACCTAAAATTTTTTTATTTAACGAAAACATAAACTCATCTTTGAACTATAAAAAAAATTCATAATAAATTAATACAATTGTATCGAAGTTTCGAACTTTAAGGAATTTCCAGCAAAAAATAATAATTATACATTGCAAAGCACAAACTTCTCATGCAGGTAAACCATAAAACTTGATACAATAATTTATAACCAAGTTCTTCAGAAAACTTTACCAACCAAGCATATGCACCTCCTCATTTGGCGTTTAGTTTACTTCGCTTAGAAATGCATTGGTGTCTCCTTGCCAACTGCAATCTTCACGGGTATTTTCAACTTGAATCGTTATTTTTTTTTGTTTTTTTGTTATGTATTTCCCTTGCACGACAAATACTAAAGAAGTATCTAAAACCAGAAATTACTGCTCTCTGCTGCCATACAACAAGCAATGTTTGCACAAACCTTTTTTTCTCGGTTTTTTATGTACTCGTATTTGTGCAAATCTATTTTTAGCTTAAGTTCAACAACTAACAACAATCATTAAGAATGCCGCAACAACAGCGTAAATGTATAAACAAAGCAAAATATTGTAGCGATCGCTGAGTTGGTGCTATTTTAAGAACGTGAAAACACCAAGTCACCAACGCACAGTGGTCGTATTGGCCGGAAAAGTTGGACATAATTTAAGAAGTAAGTTTATTATATGAAAAAAAAGAATGCTACAAATGTCTGCTTTTGACTAATATCGTGTATGAAGCGAGAACAGCTGCAATCACGGTGAATTGGATAATTAAGTAGACCGTGTTGAGGTTATTCCAAACTCCACCTCGTCATCTTAAAGGCAGTTACGAAAGAATGGATCAGACAATATGTTCAGCGTAACCGGGTGACTGAAAATTTGACAGTGAACTAATTAAAAAAAGAGAGATGTTGTTTATCAAACGTGTAGAAAGTCTTAGACTCTATCCTATCTAGGCAAGAATGCTTTTGCAATCGTGATTTCTTTATTATAATTCGGTGCTCGGTGGGCCCATCTTTACAAGAGTGAAGTACAAGTGGAAGGGGATGTTTTTACAGCTCTTTATCTGATTATAGCGCTAGAGGGCGCCCCAGTTCATCAGTCAAGCATTTGCTTTCCTACGCAGTTGAAAGAGACATCAGTCATTCCACAACCAGTCGTTATGAGTGATTGTTCACATCTTTGATTGAAGTGGAACTCTTGATCGGAAACCTGAACTCCGCACTGTTTGAAAACTCTCGAGAGAATGCTCTTCACGATGCCTTCTAGCTTCAATCGAACCGAGAAGATGTTCAGCACTCCCTTCCCCGATACGGGAGACGTCAAAGCGGAAAAAAATAAAGAGGAAGAAAAACGAAAAAAACATTGAAATAGCCAAGCCCGTATTTGTTATTTGTGAGATATCAAAGACCCAAATCCCCAATGATTGTAGCCATGATATTTTTATAAAATGCATTCACTTTTGCTTTTTTGCCGCGGTGAGCTCGTATGAACGCACGCACTATAGCGCTAACAACTTACTGCAAAACTTCACTGGTCCTTGGTTATGCACAGTGGTAAGAAAGTTTGGCATTCACTTCTCTCTGGCCTTATTCATACCCAAGTACTTATTCGTAGTTTTAAGCGCTGTTGTTGTTGAGAGTTCAGCTACAAGTGAAAACCCTTTAAATCTTTTTAAAAAATATTTTCAAGTTAACATAGCTAGCTTTTTCGACCATTCCGACTACTATGCAATAAGTAGAAATGTTGCAACTGCAAGAAATGCAAGGCTGCTCGAGTTGGAATAGAGCAAATTAAATGTAGCCAACAACAGCAATTTTTTCGGCTGAAAATGTAACCTCTGTGTTGCCACTACTGTGAAGCTCTTTTCACATACTCGTATTGACGAATTTTGGCGGTTAATTTTGGCTTTATTTCATTTCTAAAATTTTTAATTTCAAAAACTCTTCATTCCATAACTACAAACGTTTATAGCCAAGTTTCTAATTTTATACAAAATTTATAAAAACTCAACACAAGTTCATTAATATTTTGACAATTTTTTTAGCTAAAAATGGGTTAGAGTATGCGTATGCACTTACAAAACCTTTTCACTTTTATATATTAAAAACTATATTTTTAGTTCGTGCAAATGATTCTCGACAATTTATTGGTTTTTTTTTTATTTTTTTGTTGAAGGTGTTGCGTTTCTTGTATATAAAAATAAAACTAACATGGCGAGAAAAATCTCAAAATTGGAGTTTGCATTTACTCTTTTTAAAATTAAATTTTTCTACAAAACTGCATCCTAAAATTAAAAAAAAATATTTTTTCTAAACGATTACATATGTACGTATGTATGCAACTGTATTTTTTAAATTTTCAATTTCAATGTCTCCTTAAGTTTGAATGTATGTACATATGTATGTGTATGTAGAAAACATAACTTCTTCAAAAGCATGATTTAGTGCATTTATATGTAAAGCACTCCGATTATGCACTCGGAAAGCATAGTTGGAAGCAAGCGAACTATTTTACTTGCATTTGCCGAATGTAGCAGACACAATATACATATGTACATATATACTATATGTGCATATGTATGGACAAAAAATAAACGAGAAACTTGGCTGTCAGCTTTAATAACGAATTGACCACCTTGTCAAAGAGTAGAGAAAATGTAACAATGAGTTTGAGTTAGAGTTTGAGAATATAAAATCAAAATAGGAACGAGGAAATGCATAATTGTAAGAGGACTAATATACAAAGAGCCACACTGGTGTGTATTGAAAAGTTAATTTTTTATTAAATTTACAATATCGATGCTGAATTGACCAAGTTTTAAGTGTACACGTGCATCATACTAATGATTAGTATAATGTGGATGTATTTTACGCCCCTCCCAAACACATAAAAAACATTGGTAACTAGAAAAACCTTTTTTTACACCAGTTAAAATTCCAACAACTTTGAGATCACAACAAATCATCCACTGATGTTGATTTTATACAAATCCTGAAGCTTACACACGAAAAAATAAACGACCAACATTTTTAACACAAAATAATAGTTAAGATTTCATATTCATTTTTGTATTTTTTTAATTTTTTTTTTTTGTATTTTTAATGAATTTCGTACATTTTTGGTTATTTTTTAATTTTACATGAAAATAAAAGCGCCAACTACCAGAGAAAAAAAATTGTTTTCTTAATAAAAAAAAAATCAAATTTAATTACCTTTTCAAAACTGGCCTAAGCATTAAAATCGGTTCACCCATTCGGTTTTTATAGAACTTTTCATAATAGTATTATCTAAGAAGTGAATCTCCACAGTCCTTTGTAGCTTAAAAATCGATTTTCTCCAAATTCTGACGTACTACAGCAAATCGAAGCGCGAATTTCTTTATTTTAAGCCTATTTTCATATTCTGTTAACATTTCTCATGTGTACCAACCACTGTCGTACTGTGTTATAATTGAATTATAATTTCGTACGTTTTTTTGCTATTGCCAGATAACCTTTTTTTAATTATTATCAGGCATGGTTTGGTATTATTTTCGTCCTTTTTATTAAACTTTTAAAGTTTTATTGCTTCTTTGTAATTTCGATTGCGTTTTCCAACGAAAATGTTTCTAAACTAAGAGTTGTTAGAATACTTAAATGCACAAACTATGAATTTACGAAAAAAACTAAACTAAGCACACACAGTTGTATTATCATACTATTTTTTTAATACATACATACATATTCACAAATACACTAGCGGCAAAAATAAAAGAATTGCGATATTTTGACCAAAATTGGTTTTTTTTCTTTATCTCATTTCTAATATTTATTTATAAAATTCAGTTGATTCTCTTACAAAATCCAGATAGTGCCAAATTTTAAATTGTATAGAAAACTTAAAACAATTCAACAAAATTAAAAAAATATCGTACTTTCAAAAAATTAAAAAAAAAAAAACATTTAAAAATTTTTTTTTTTTAATTTCAAAATTTTAATGAAATTGATTTATTAAAATGTTGAAAGTTCTTTTTTCCAATTTTGTTTATTTATTTTGAATTTAACAATTTTTATTGTGCCCTAGGCCAGTTTATGGAAGATTTTTGTGAATTTATTTTGCTCTTATCTAATATCTAATAAATGCATATCTCATAAAAGTGAGTTCATTCTTCAACAAAATTTAAAAAAAAATTGAAAAAAAAAACATTTTAGAATTTTTTAATATTCGTAATTAGATGAGAGAAAGATAAAAATGTTGTCAAAACTTGTCAATATGTTTTAATTATATTCATTTTCCAGGCAATATACACACATACATACATTCATACTTATGTAAACACAAATTCAGAGGCACAGTCACAGCCAACCATTGTTTGCCAACAGAGCTCCCTCAACTACAAAACAGTCTGCAAATTAATGTCAACAAAAGTTTTATATTTGCTTTTTATATATATTTATGTATAAATATATGTGTATTTATATGCTTAAGCACTTCTACAAATTACTTATGCATCGTTCATATATGTACGTACCAACATTTATGTAGAAGGTAAAAAAAAATTTTTTTTTTCCAACTGTTTCTTGCATTCGCTGCGATTTTGTTTTGTTGAATAGCAACAACTAAACTAATGCAAGTAAATAACTAACTAACTGAAGTAAGCAACCTAACTTAGTTGCTGATTGAATCAACGTCTTTATACCTAACACACTTTAGCTCTGGCTGCAGATTTCACACAGGACTTGTTAGTGCACTTATGCATTCATACATATGCACATATGTATGCATGCGTGTATGTATGTATGTATTTGTGTGTGTGTATATGTATGACAACTAATTTGCATTTACGTTTGTTTATTATTGCCACTGTTGCATGAGTATCTTATTTCATATTTGCATTCGTCTGCATGCATTTTTATATTGTTTTTGTTTACATTTATACATATTTACGTGTACTTACATATGTACCCTGTAGTGAAAAGATTACGCACTAGTATTCTAAAACTCTAAGTAGTTCATGAAATGGTATTTTATCGGTCGTTAATTCACACGAGTTAAAAACCGAACTACCGGGTAATAAATACATGTAAAATTTATATACTTGAAAATTATAAAAAAAAGTAAAAATCAACGATCGGTAATAAGTCTTTTTTTATAACAAAATTTATAAGTAATACTCGTAGCTTATTTTTTATAGAAAATAAAATAAATATTTTTGTTATTTTTGACCAAAAACAGGAGTATTAATTTTAATTTTTTATTTCATGATCTTGTTTATATTCGGAAAGTTTTAAAGAAAAAACCAACCTTCAGCTCATTAAACAGATAATGAATATTTTCATTCTCATCTACAAAGACATTCAAACTTGATTATTATTTCGTGTTTATTGTATATTGTAAATGTCAAAAATAGTTTTTAAATTATAAAAACCTATTGTAAAGCTTGAAAATTAAAGTATAAAAGGTAGTTTTCATAACAAATATCTATTATACCTTTGGAAACATTAATTTGAAAGCCAACTACTATTTGGTTTGTAGTTTTTTTTTGTGTTAAACGCGTAACTCTTACTTGAAATAAATTCATTTAAATCGTTCATTACTTATTATTTTTATTTTTTTCTGTTAATTTGTAAATAAAAATAGTTAACGTCAAAGTGAGAGGTTGTAGATTGTAGAGCCGAAAAGGAAAGACTAATATCCAAAAAATATAGTTGGTAAGTAAAAAAAAAGTGCCCACCATGAAAAGATTGCCAAGGCCGGAAGTTATATAAATTTGACAATTTTAACCTCTTCATTTTTTTCTTGCAAATATCGACTTCTATTGTCAAGGTGTAAAATTTGCAAAACAGAGAAGAAATCGCAGATTATCAATCAACTCACTCATGCGGATCTGAAAGGGAGCATTTCTTAATTTCTCAAATAAACTGAATTTATGTTTTTTAAATAAAAATAAAATAAAAAGATAATTTTACGAAAAAAAAAATATAATAAAAAATATTTCATTTAGGAAAAGAATTAGAGAAACTAATATGAATAATTTTTCAGCTACCGGAAGATTTAAACCCGCTTTCTGAAGCATGGTAGTAATTCAAAACACTAACGTTTCGGCTACATTTTTCTGTATCCCAACGATCTGGTATTTTAGCTATCTCGCAGGACTGCGCCATATTGAAAATTACAGTTGCTAAAAGGAAAAAAGTATGGAATGTGAACTAGTTGCGCTGTAAACGCCTAACTAACTTCTTAACAACTTAAAGCTTTCCCTGCAGGGTATCTATGTACGTGCATACATAAACATATACTCGTATGTATGTACATTTGTATACATTATATTAGAGTAAATATGTTAACCATAAATTTTCTTTGTTTTTCCAAGCAATGTCGCATTTATTTACTTTGGGAATCTGCGAACGAGCAGTTGTAGCTAGCCACTCAGTGAAAACAAAGGAAAACAAAAGTTCCAAAGGCCATAAAAAGAGGAGCAATGCAGGTGCTCAAAACAAAGGCCACTATTGGATTTATAATGTATGTATGTATGTAATATATTTGCTTATATAAATACACTTGAATGTATATGTATGTGTGCTCAATTCCGCAAATCGCTGCTGGTAGGGAAATTCATCCGCACTTTGGTTAAAATTTTCGTTATGTTGGCATTGGCTTATCTGGTTTTTGCAAAATATATGTTATATGTAAAGAATTCCATTGAGCACCAAACAAAATTTTACCGAAATTAAATATTTCATAAAGTCTAGTTTTTATCACATTCTCTATTTAACTGATAGCTTTTCAAAATTTTGCAGCTCTTATCGCGGTTAGAGTGCTAAGATAATAAAAGCAGCAGACCAAATGGCAAGGTAAATTCCAGAGACCAATAATTATAATTATTTCATGGAGTATTTTAAAAAAAGAAAAAAAAAGGCTTTTGATAATAATTATAACTGAGAAAAATTTTAAAAGTCATCAATAAGTACTATTTAGAGACTTATATTATAAAAGTCTTTTCATAATAATTATCAGGGAGATACAAGTTTTTAAGTCGTCACGGACTTTTATTTTGAGATTGATGTTATTTTAAAAGTCTTCTCACAATAATTATGAATGAGAAAAAATTTGTAAATTCTTGATAGATGGGACCAGTTCTGAACAAGCTCACTTATTTGTCTTTAAAAAACTTTTTTTATCTTAAAAAATATATCTATCTCACATAAGTGAGTAAATAAAAGTTTATGAGGATTTAAAAACATTTTTCTAGCTGATAATTATTATGAAAAGTCTCAATAATATTTATCAATGACTTGTAAAATTTTATATATATAATCATATATAATCATTATTAAAACACTTTTATAATATAAGACTCTGAATAATAGTTATAAATATCTCGAAAAATTGTTATCATACTATAATAATTATTGATTGACTTTTATTATTTTCCCTTATTTTCTGTAGTAAAATCAAATTAATGCTGATATAAAAATCACAGCATCCCCAAGAAATTGAAAATAATTGTAAAAACAAAAGTTTACAAAAAATTTTGAAATATCACAATAATAGCAGTAAATTTCAAAATTATATTTTTTGTAACTTATATTCATTTTTAATAATTAATAGTAGGATCTATAACCGAAGACATATAAATAAAAGATTCCAAGGTTATACGAAATTCGCAAAAATGGAAAAAATGTCTAACAACTGTCATCAATATTTCAAATCAAATAAAATGACTTTTAGGAAAGTTCTGGGTATGCAGTTTTGTAGCCCATTCAATTTCAGTACCACGAAGTGCAAGTTTCAGTTGGTTAAAAAGTACTGTCGAGGGTGTTGAGCATTTGCTTCCATTTAAACTTAGATTTTGATGAAATGTTCTATTGAAGTACCGTCAACTTAGCAAATATTTAAAACCAACATAAATTCTTATTATCTTGAAGATAAGACTTTATTATAAAAAAATTGTATGGCGTAAAAACTGAATACCAAGAGTTTTTCTACGATAAAAAAATTAAATTTACTTAAATTTTTTTTAAACAATTTTTTTTCTCCTTAAAGTGACCATTAAATTTTTTTCAACTACTTTTTCTTAAGATCCAAATGTTGAGCTGGCTAGGTCATATCTTCCAAATGAATAAAAGAGCTTCCAATCAGCGCCAGTTAGCGAGATAAAGAAAGCTGACGTGACGTGCTATATAGAGCTCAGCTTAAATTGAAAAATTTATTACAAGAGCCATCATCATCCAAAGCTACAAGCTTGCAGTGCTAGATGAAATAAAACTTCAAAGTGAAGATATTTTCTTTTCAGTGTTCTGAACATTTTTCATTGCAATACTGAAAGTTTAAAATTTAATGGGTATTAATGACGGTACTCTTCGTGAATTTTCGTGTTTTGAAAATTACTAAATAAAAAAAATTATAATTTATTTCTTTATATTTTCATAGTATAGAATACAATTGTGTTTTAAATTTAAAAACTAAACTGCAAATTCAAAAATTTTTATGCTTTGAGTTAATATTTCATATATTATTTACCTTTAAATTTGTTTATTTAATCGTAGATAAATACAAGCATTGATGTGTGTATTAGTATTTACCTGAAATTAAAGAATATTAAATTTAATATTAAGATTAGATAGTATTTTTAATAAAGAAATAAAGTGTATTTATTAGCATTACAAATACATATATGTACAAGTATTAAGTAGTAACTTCAAGCCTTTAATATGTGAGTAATGCTTCCTTCCTACCTTAATCAACTAAATTAATTGCACTAATATTAATTGAGCTGGAATTGAACGAGCTACAACTGCATTATCCGAATTGTTTTTTTTTTATTACAAATTTTCCTAAAATCGTTTTTAATTATAATAATTATTATACATTTCATATTAAATTGAAAAGAAATGTGACCCGACGACTCTACCAGTTCATATACATACATACCACGCCAAATTGATGTTTTATATGGACGCAATTATGGCAGATTCTGTTATTATTCGCCATTAGAAGAAGAATGGGCATTTTTATTGAAAAAAATGTTTTGCTCGAAACAGCAAACTTTCCCAAGCTTTGCAAGAGTCCAAAGACTGGAACGGTGATGTAGATATATTTCCAAAATTGAACACAAATATTATGAAAAAAAAAAACAAAAAGAAAAATATTCTCAAAGAAGTTTCACCTACATTTACACCTGAAAGTGAACAAAAATAATTTCGTTATCGGTCACAAAACAAAAATTGTGGCAAAATTCAATTTTAGTTTTCATTTGCATGCTTGAAGTAGCTGCAAACTATCGTTGATTTAAAAAATTCGAGTGCGCTTTATATGGAAAAAATTACTGAAGAGCGTCAGCAAACAAATCTTTAATTTTGTTTGCGCTAACTTAAAGAATGCTGCAATTCATCACAATTTATTTTTTGTTTTCTTGTGAGCAACAAGAAAGGTTTTACAATGGAATGAATATTAGTTTTTTTTATACATCGTATTTCAATTGATCAAAATCTACTTTTGCGCGAATTTTGGATATGTTGCAAAAAAAATGTGTCTATTAAAAAGAACTTTATATTTTTTTGATAGAACTAATATTTTACGAGCTATGAAGTGATAAACAATAACTTACGTCGGGACCCTTTACATTTTTAAAGTCGCATAACTTTTGAAAACATTTTTTTTTCGGTCGTTCTGTCATATCTTATGAGTTTTTCTACAACATACTCAATTTACATGAAAATCTAAAAAAATACTATATTTTTCATTGAAATAGTATGGAATGCCTGATATTTAGTATACCGAAAATATAGTAAAGCGCATATATTTCAATTTTTGTTTATTAATCACCGGAATATTTTGTAATTTTCAAAGTGAGAAATTTTATCCATTGTTTATTGAAAAATTAATTGTTTTTTAAATAATAATTTATTTGGTTATTTATAATTGTTATTTCTGAATTAGTTCTATACAAATTACTTTCACTCTTATTTTTGCATAAATTCATGTGCTTCCAAGAACGCATAACACCTTCAGACGATGACTACTACGCAACCCAACAACCGGCCATCGACGTGATGACCAAGAATTGCCACCTATTAGATTTGCTAAACGTATGTAAAGTACTCAAAGGGAAGTAAATAGTTAGCAAATAACTTATAATTAACTACAGTCTGCTATTGGTATACATATTTACAGAAATATCGACAAAAAAAAAGTCAAAACAGCTGCACTACTGGGCAACTGCGGCAGAGTGACTTTGGAGTGAAGTGGCAGCTCATTAAGCTCTCAAACGATTGCATAAAGTATGTATGTGACTATGAACATAAATGAGTACATACATACATACATACATAATTAGTAACATATTCAGAAAAAATTTCGTCAGAAGAATTTCATAAAAGTTAAGTGCACGAAGGTGTGCGTGCGGTTCAACTAAATAAATGAAGAGGCTTTCGAGAGGCGAACCAAAAGCACTATTTAGCGTTGAATATATCAAGCAAAAGTAAAAAAGAAAAACATACAAAACGAACAAGCAAATGGTAGGAAAAATAAAGCTATTTATAGTATAAATGCAATGCAGAGTAAACTTAAAAGTGTAAATCGAAAGGTAAATAATCCGAGAGCATTTCAAATGGCCACATGCATTCCTGGCAATCGCATTAAATAGCTTTCTGTATGTAGATATGTACGAGTATATGTACATATATATTTCCACATTTGTATGCATGTGCGTGCGTGTTTTAGTTAATAAAAGAATTTTTCTTGCCACCTCAAGCCGCGTACTCTCGAAGTGAAAGCAGCAGCTATGGCCGCAATAATAGCCGCGGCTATTGGATTACACCGCAAATGGGTTGCAAACATACAAGCAAATATATTACTTAACATACTCGTACATAATGATTGTACATATGTATGTATTAACATATGCACTCGTGTTAACAATATAAATGCGAGAAGTTGGTGGAAAAAGCAGCCGACGCAGCAAAAGCGCTATGAAAGTGAAGTGGAGTATTCATATCGTAGATTACTAACTGGCATTTTTGCTGACATTTCTTATAATGACCTTGAGGAGCATGGAATGCATTTTTTTTCAAGCATTTCAATTCATTTGTGCATATATATTTTCATTACGTTTTTTACGGTAATGAACTAAAGTAGATATACATGAAGGTATAATTTTTAAGGTTTTGCCTTTAATGCATTTAAGTAAAAATGTCTTGATTTAATTCTTAACCTAATAGTGATGACTGGGGGTGCTTCAAACCCAAGTGTTGTGTAGCATAAACCTTATTCACATTTTTCAAGTTTCTACACAGCCGGGCTTTAAATGAATTAAACCTGATCTCAACTTCTATCGAGCTTGATCTTTCAGTAGGTAGAAATATTTTTGTCATTCTCTTGAATTTATTTTTTAATACTAATAATCGTAATTAAGTTTTGTCATAAGAATACTTTTGTTAATAGTATGTAAGAATTGTTATTCATAGACTTAAAAAAAAAAAGTAAAATAAAAATAAATAAATATCTAAATGTTGCTGTTAGTAAATGAAAGGCCAATTTAGTAAGGTGGTTTTGGTTTCGCCTTCTGCTGGATGCTTATGAAATTCCTGTAGACATTTACCTCGTTAGCCAATGAGAATGCATTCGCTTGGATTCTCTTTTAGTATTTGTTTTCGAGATTATCGCTTTCGGTGTTGTTCTGTCTTGCATTTCATTTTCAGAAAATGTTTGAAATCAAAATCTTTTGCACTCAGATATACAGTATATTCTGGAGTTTCGTTTTAAGCTAGATGGCATTGTTATTGCAACCGAGTTATTACAGTTTCGCCAAAAAATCTTCATCAAATTTGCAAGAAATTACCCTGCTTTGTCTAATGATTATTTAACCTGCAGTGTTCGGTTACAATTCTCTTTACTATACTCAGAATTTTATTTGACAAGCACACGCACTCTCGAAGTCTTTATTGATTGTAGGCTTCTAAAAGCGATGTGGAATGATTCAGACCTGGTAAATTTTCACTGTATAATTTTCTGCTTCTCGAGGCAGACACTGCTTATTTATATATCCCGGATAGTCATTTCTTTGCTAGACTATCCGCAATCTCGTAGTCTTCGATTCCCCCGGAAGCCGAAAGAACCTGGCTGGGCTTATAGCGACTCCAAGAGTCCACCTTGGCACCTGGCAGTCCAACAAGTTCCGGCAACGGCAGTGGCACCTAATTAGTGGCATTTAATGACGGTGGCCGCTGTGGTCGAGTTGGTAGCGGTGCGTGCTATAACTTGATATGCCGGTGAGTTCGAGGTTCGAATCTCAGTCAGGGCAAGCAAAATCTTTATAATAGAAAAAGTTTTTTCTAATAGCGGTCACCCCTCGGTAGGCAATGGCAAACATCCGAGGGTATTTCTGCCATGTAAAAGCTTCTCATTAAATACATCTGCCGTTCGGAGTCGGCACAAAACTGTAGGTCCCTCCATTTGTGTTAGAATATAAAGACGCACACCACAAATGGTAGGAGAAGCTCGGTCAAACACTGAGCTATATAGTGTACGCGCCAAAATTATATATATATATATATGTAAAACTTGAGGGAAAAACTAACCACAAAACATGAAAAATTGAAAGGCAACGCTTCAAATACTTGGGAGTGTGTTTAAAAATCACGGAAAGGAGGAAATTGTCAGTAAAAGTTTTTTTTTTCAAAATTCTTTGGTAATCTGTAAGTACTTAAAACTCATACTTATTATACCAAAAATGAATGAGCTAAGAAACTACTTACTCAAAAAAATTTAAGAAAAAATTTAAGTTCGAAATTTTGTTAAATCATTGCACTACATTTTTACAGTGGATCAATAAAGTTTACATTCACCTAATTCTATTAATCTACGACACGTTTATTTGTTTTAAAATTAATATACTTTTGGTTTTTTTTTATATCTATTTCAAAAGATGTATTTATATTTAGCAGTAAATCTGGCTTATCAAAATAATCTTTTTTTACACAAGCGCTTAATTTATATCAAACAAGTTTACATAAATTTGTGATTAGTTATATACATCAAAAGTAATTACAATAGTTTTAGATAAATTTAGTATTTTGTTGGCCCTCCTTTTGCTGCAATAATTAGCTCCAGACGTCGACGCATACTCCTTACGAATATTCAAGTATCATTTTCGGATATTTTGAACCACTCAGTCGATAAGGCAGCTTTTAGGGTCTCTTTTGATGAAATTCGATGTTTTCGTATACGATTTTCCAATGAATCTCAGATATGTGCAATAGCGTTAATGTCTGGTAATTGCAATTGTATAACAATCATTCAAATAAGCGTGTCGTAGATTAATAAAACTATGTGTATGTAAACTTTATTGATTCACTGTATATAGCCTAAAATTGGGTTTTTGATGGATTTTATTAGATTATGAACGCTATTTTAATTGAAATGTAATTTTAAATAATTTAAAGAAAAATATATTGTCCGGTTTCGTTAATATCTACTTGTGCTATAATTTGTGAACAGGATGTATAGTTCAGCATTCCGATTGCATTGCTACCCTTCGCCCAAGCGACCGATCAAAGCTGATAAACTTCGAACATCGGCCTCAAGTACTGAAGTAGATGTGGACATAGTCAAGACATGGACTTAGTCAGGCGAATAAATATTCAACGAATGCGATGTCTTCGACATGTCGTTCATGTCGATGAATGTGCGCATGTGAAAAGATCATCCGATTCAGCAACTAAGGTTGGGCAACGATGTCAAGGGCACGAAAGAACATAATGGAAAGATGAAGTGCAGAAGGACCTGTCTTCAGTTAGCATGAATAGTTGTTGAGAATTTAGATATGGCTTCCCTCTTTCTATCAAAAGTGGGCCATATTTGGTCATCTTTGGACTTTTGTTATTTTACACAATATTGTCGATAAGAGCTTATACGCATTATTAAGAAGACTTATCTTGTTATTTGCGCAAAGTATATTGGGAATGAAATCATATAACCACTCATATTTATCATTCTTAGAATAGTACAAAGTCATTCACAAGGCAATTTTATTGCCTTCGCTCTTCGAATATTCGGATACCCTTTAAGCACCAAAGTGCTTGTAAGTATGTATTTGAATAAAATTTACCCACAAAAAGTTTTCATACTTGCATATGTAGTAAAAAAAATGTCTCACTAAAAATGTGTACACACTGGCGGAAAGTGTTTGTGTAGCGTCGCATTGATTACCTGCAACCGAAGTGCCACAAAAGCTTGGCAACGAGTGTACTTATTCCGCTTTCAGAGACCTTTTATGATGCATTTTTTATGTTGTGTTGATTGAGAATTGACTATGTGTGTATGTATAGCTTAAAACCTTTTTCTATCCGTTGGACAAGAGGATTTTGTTCGATTTCAGCAAGCGCTTAATGACAGAAATTTAAGTGGATTTTGACATAAAATATACTTTATTGTGACATTTTAGGTAAGCTACAAAATGTTTGCATTATTAAAAATACAGTTTATTTGCAGCAGCAAACGAAGGGCTTTGCATAAATTATTAAGACAACATTATGTATGGACGCACGCACATACATATGTACATACATGCTTATATATGTAGATACTTATGAATAGGGAATTCCAGCTTATATTGTTCTCACTCAATACTCGAATATGTGGTAAATATTTTAATATGGGATTTGTGGGTTAATAAACTAATAGTTTATATTTCCTATTAATTACCTTTTTCAGGCTTGGAAGCCTTTTGCTATATCAAATTTCACAGAAAAAGAATCAAAACAAAGAAATTAAGGGCAAAACAGATTTCTGAAATGAAGAGCATCTGCATATTTAAATATTAAATATATATAAATACTTATATCACGTTACATCCCATTTGTTTCAGAAGGCTGTTCAAATTCTGAAAGTTAAAAATAAAATTACAAAACTCCTTTTTAGTTTCGGATAATTGCAAATCCATCATAGAAAAGTTTTTTTCTAATAGCGATCAACCCTCGACAGACAATGGCAAAGCTCCCAGGGCATTTTTACCATGAAAAAGCTTCTCATTAAATACATCTGCCGGTCGAAATCGGCACAAAACTCTAGGTCCCTCCATTTGTGGTAGAATATAAAGACGCACTCCACAAATTCACAAATTGTAGGAGAAGCTCGGCCAAACACTGAGCTACATATATAGTGTAAGCGCCAAAATTATTATTATTATTATTATTAACGGCGTCTCAACAATGGCTTGCGGATTATCATCACTCCAAATGCGAAAATTTTTTTTATTAACGTTCACATTCAACCAAAAGTAAGCTTCATCGCTGAACAAACTTTTCTTTTGAAAATCGGGATCGGTGGCCATCTAATTTTGGGACCATTCGCCGAACGTTGTTGCAATGTAAGTCTATTCAGTATGAAATGTCAAACCAAACGAAGTATAAATCAAGTAACAGCTGTCAAAAATACCAACTCCGGAAAAAGTATTGCCTCATTGAAAATCACACGTCTCAAAAAACACCCTTTACAACATAAAAGCGACAAATAGTTAATTCGAATTCCATCTATCCCCTGTATTTTTACCTAAAATAATAAATTTTTTTTCTATTTCAGTCAAAGCTCAATTAATTTTTTTTTCTTAAATATCACATTTTGAGACATAGAAAATAAATTCAGTATGCCTGTAAAGACGGAATTTACGGCAACGTTTACCAGAATTTTTTGAATTATGTAGTTTTTAGTTCACTCCATTTCAATTGTATAATACGCAAACTGAATGTGGCTATATAATATAATCGCCATTATCGTTAGTTTCGTTTTCGCCCGAAATAGTTTACTTTCCACTGTTCGCTTATTATAAATTTCGGACGGATTAATTGAATTTGCTCATTTTGTTCAAATTGTAGTCGTAAAAAATCTGGAAAGTTGTTAAATTTGGTAAAATTATTATTTGATTTAAATTATTTAATGATTTTACAGTTTACATTTCAGAGGTGTAATTTCCATGTTCGAATTTTCGAAGCGAAATTTATTTCGAGTGAAACTCGCAATGTACGTATTCTATCCAGGCGGATGAAAAAATTTCGGGGTAACTCCCGATAAGGTTGAATTACTTTTTTAAATTTTTGTTACTGCAGCTCTGCGGAATAGCGTCAGTGAGATAAACTATGTGGTCGCTTAAACCGGCACTAAAATTGAGAGAGCTATAATAGTTTGTGGCAACTCCACAAGACCACTTTTACATTCATCACAACAACCAACGTTAGTAAAGTACAACGCAACCCTGTTTTTTGGCACACTAATTTTTTCCACTCCTCATCATCGACACATTCTGCGCGAGCATCACCGTTTCTATCATTTTCTATATTGTTCTAGATTAAATTTCAAGTTTGTAATTAGTCAAATAAATATTTAATAGATAAATAAATACAAAACTAAAAGTTATTAATCAAAATAAATTTAAAAACTTTTTTAAGTAAAAAATTTTAATAATATTTTATTCAATTTATCATTATTTTTATAATTTTCTTTAAGGTTTGAAACTTGGTTTTACAGGGGTTTTATAAGAGAAAGAACTGTATTTAAACTGAAATTTATGTGAAATATAATAAAACAAAAATGCTCTACACAAATCGATTATTTCATGAAGAAAGCCGATTCTTAAAACGACTGAGTTTGAAAATTTTTCGAGTGCAAAATTAAATTGTATTTTTACGAAAAACAAATGACTTTTATAACAATAAGTTAAAAAGAATATCTAGTATTTTCACAAACCAAGCAACATTATTTTACATAAAAAAAAACAATATTTACTTGTCATTCCACTTTCTTAAATGAAAACGATTTGAAACCGCAAAATTTTAGCGATTCTCGAATACGACAGTACGTAATTTTGAGATTTATAAAGTAAAATGCGCTTTTGAAAACGGCAGTGCAGTGCTTATCGCGCCATTTAAGTAAAATAATATGCCTGCGAAAATATCACGACTCCTGCGCCACCTAAGAGTCAAAATGCAAAAAAATTGGTAATAAGGGATGGCAATAGAATATATACACTATATAAACATATACATAAGTATACGCTTTTCACAAAAAAATTATATACAATAATCCTATTTTTCTTTGGCAATAGATTTAATTAAAAATTTGCCTACTTAAAATTTTCTTGACCGATAGGGTTAAAGTGCTCTAGTCCGCTTTTTAAGGAAAATAAGAATTTTATACAAATTCGCATAAAATATGTATTCCTTAAATGTAAGTATATGATTTTCATTTTATCATCGCTCATGCATATGTACATAGTTTATTATAATAATAATTGTCCTAATTTTTTTTTTTTTTAGATTCGTTCAGGTATCTATGGAAACACTGAAGTTTGCAAGAAAAACGTGGCGCCATCGCTCTGTACTACATAACTACATACAGCACTGTCTGCGAAAGTGTGCGAAAGTGTGCTTTTCCGCCATCGTCGAAGTTAATTTGCTTGTTACCACAAATGCCACTGACGGCAGCGCGATTGCCATTGCAACTAACTAACATTGTTTTTCACAACAACAACAACAACAACAAACCCTATGCACATACATACATACATACATATTTGTACATATCAGTCGCACAGCTAATGAATTGCCTTGGCATTCACCAGCCCAACATGTTCACACATCACAGCGCATCGCACAGTTGGGTCATGTTTCCCCCATCGCACTCACTTTTGCACATCTTAACTGGCAGTACGCGGCGGTAGCTCATCGTCACATAACGCTCAGCCGCTAGGCACTTTTCTCTTGCTACTAACACATAAACGCTAACGCTCATCATGGAAGCATATTTGCGCGGCGTTGTGGCGAAGCAGCTATGTATACGAGTACATACATACATACATACGTACAAACATACATATATACTAGTTGTTGTTGTTAGACATTTTGATTGCAATTGCGAAGTTGCTGTGGCTTTAACTGCTTAACAAGTTTTTTGTTGCTTTTTTGTGTGTGGTTTTTGCATGGCGCACATTTTGTGGAAATGCATTTCAACAACTTTCTGTACATAATTTGCGAAACTTTTTTCTTTTGCTATTTTACATTTTTCCACTACTTTATATGCACATGTTTCAATTTATTTCGCTTTGTTGTTGCCATGACCTTAAACTTGTACTACTTGCCTGCGTAAATATCAAAAATGTTGACCATCCACTGCTGAGGTTTTGATTGACTGCCTGATCTACCGGCCGGTTTTTTTTTGTTTTGTTGTTCGGCTTGCTGTCCTCTCTTCCTTCATTTCATTGTGTTTTATTTACAAAATTAAATATTTCGAAAGTGTGATAACTGACATGAAGAAAGGGTTTATGTGCGTTAGATATTTTTGCAAAATTAAACGAATGACCATGAGCTTCAAATCTAGAAATGTAGTCTGATCAGTCCAAATAAAAAAATGACTTTAAGCTTAATAAACCATTAAAGTATTGAACCAAAGCCACTGGAATTTATTACGTCATCCGTGGTAAGTTAGGTTAGATAAGAATAGGCGGCAGTCGCGAGTGGCACTCATTTAGACTCATTGCCGTTTGAAGAATACGATAAATCGTCAATCTATTTCGTTTCGGGGTTCTCGAGTTCGGTATAAAAATAGCTACCGTGCGCACTGTGCGACCGAAATTCAAAAGGGTGGCCAAAAGCCAAGGAGAAAGAAGTCTGATGAGGAGATGTGGTGAAGCGGTGATCTCCGAAATAGTGCTGTAACTTCTACCGGTTTTGAGTATTTTCCTTATAATTTTTCCCAAAACCAATCGGCCATAAAGCAAAACAATAGCAAATAAAATAAATAAGAAGGTATCACCATTTGCTACCAACGATAAAATGACATGCAATCGCTGCTTTCTGGAGAACTGGGCTCTTAGACCTAGGGAGGTATTGTGTCTGGCGTATAAGGCACAAGAGTCAAACTTTCGTTACCCAGGGGTGCCATACCCAACATAATTTAGGTGGATATGTACATATGCGTATGTGCTGACTTAAATCTGCACAGGAACTATCGAGATGAGAAAGTGCTCGTCTTGAGTGATAGCTAGGCGGGTCTCAAGACGTGTTTGTCCTTCGAGGTAAAATCCTCATTGGTATTGGAGGGCATTAGTAGGCTCAATGATATGGCAAAAATGAAACGACATCCGTTTTCTGTGGGTGCCAGGTATCGAGGGTATCGAACCCTATAAGATCTGGTGTTCCGGCTAGGATCAAGTATCGTAAAGGAAGCTCTCAGAAAGGGATCAGCAATGAAGTGACAACTCCGGGTTTTCACAGGCAAATAAACTATTGGGGGATACAGTAACAAAAGATTTAAAATACTTATAAAGTGCGAGGTCGTAGCGCTACGAAGAGAAATGTAGTGAGGTTAGATAAGACCTAAGGAATAATATATACATCCAAATCTAGCTAAAAAATTAACAACCAAATTCAAAATTATTACCAATTTTGCTTGCACTTATGTTTATCTATTTATTTTTAACGAGCTTCCATCAAAAAAAAATCCGTCTCTAACAAAGTTTGTAGATATTAAAATTTATAATACAATTTTCATACAATTTTAAAATTATTTTTCCCAGAAATGTAAGATTTTTGAATTTAATTTAAAAAAATCATATGGCCACCACTGTATGTAACTAGGTAAGAATATATTCCACCAACATTAATTGCCATCACAATTTAATACTGCAAACCGCTGCCATTCCAGCACTGTGCCACTTCTGATTTGTAGTTATTTTATACAGACAATTTTCGCCTGCCAAGCAATAAAATCTTGAGCGTCGTTTCCCCCACAACTTAGCATTCGCAATTTTTCATTAAAAAAAAAACCGCAATATTTTTATTCTAAGTTTTATTGCTAACCAACACAGAGCAACAGCAGCAGGCAGCTACTCTGACTTTATGCTCGCTCGCACACTTTGAATGACTATGTAGCCGTTGCCCATTCGGGCGCCTCTTCTGGCAATTATTAAAAAACTCCAAACAAGCGCATCTTCTTGGCATTTGAATTTCGGCGCAATATGCCCATTTAGCCCGTAGTTTATTTTAGTTTGTTCTTTTATTTTTATTTTTGCTGAGGTTGTATTGTGCCGCTATACATATATCGTTGTTATTGTAGTTAACATTGCGGTTATACTGCGTTAACTTTAGTCGCTTGCACATTTGGCCTTTTCTATTAGCCATTTTAGTTCATTTTTGTGGCATTTAATTGCGTACATTGACATCGCTTGAGAGACCAGCCTAACCCAACTCAACACAGACGAACCGCCGCCGTTGACTTAGCTTCTTTTTGACTCAACGCCTCGCAGCGCAGCACTTAAATGATGCTACTTTTGGCTGCACTTAAGCACTTTTGAATTTTTCACTATGACAAAATGAGAAACGAAGTACAAATGCAACAAACATTTTTTTTATAAAATGCTGCATAATAGACGTAACGAATGCGGCAGACAGGCATTGCATAATTTTCATGGCACATCAGCCTTATTATGAAAATATTTGCGAAAGGTTCATTGCATTCGCAAGAACCGTACGATGGAGTTGCCTAAACTAGTAAAGAAACACAAAAAAAAAGAAGAATACACTAACGAATAGACTGTAAAGCGACCGAAAATGGATTTTTAATTTAATTAGTCGCAATTTGGCGCACGGGAGAAAAACACTTTAGAGATTTCGTCTGCTGGAAAGAGAGGAAAGCAAATATGCTTGTGAAAACGTGTATTCCTTACATTCCTTATTACATTCAGAGGTTGTTGGTGGAGAAAAGAGCATTCGTTGAAAATAAATTTTCATTTGCTCGTTAAGATTTTTAGTGAAAATATTTAGTGAAAAATTAGGATTAACCGAGTAACAAAAAAGAATAAAACAGAAATTTAAAAGATAACTCAAAAGATAATATCTAACTTGGCACACGTGCGGCTTAGACACCTCAGAAAGTATTTGTGCCGAACCTAAATTAGTGGACGGATGTGTGAAGTTGAAATCAACAGTTAGCTTAATAACTTACGATGGAATAATCTTTGCCTGATCAACCTTCAGCAAAGTTTACTCAATCGCACGTATAATAAAAAAAAAATATTAAAAAAAAAATTAAAATAAAGTTAGTTTGATTAGTGTGGAGAAACCCATGTAACGTTATGTTGTGTTACGTACCGTTATGTTATGTTGTGTTATGTTAAGTTACGTTATGATATTTGAAGTTCCACTACGGTATTTCATGTTACATAAAGGTATGTTATGTTATATTTGTAATATATTATATTATAATTTCCTATGTCTATGTAACTTTATGTTGGATTGCCGATCCGACCCGAAACGAATGGGTCATAAATGAGGTTATTAAAAAGCCAAACTCCGTTCATAGCTGCAGTTCGACTTAAAATTTCCTCTGAAATATTTATATGTATAAGCCGCATCGTAGGGGATTTCTAAGAAATTCGTTAATTCGAACATTTGTCAAATCAGCTTTCTGCTGCCACACAAGCTTATTTTTCTACCATAGCATGCGGAAGTGGCTGGCCACAAGAGAATCATTTGCCAAACGCAGTGAAGGCGGCAGAGCGCCTCTTCCAAATGCCGAGGTAATGCAAGGGTACATACATACATATATACCCGGCAGACATTTACCCACACAGGCCTAGCCAGCGACACATAGCCGACATTTCGTGACGTGGCCAAATTGATCACGAGCGCTGACTTGTAGACTGACTGCTGGTTTGCGCGCTGCCGGCTGCTGCTGGCCTTAACTGAGTGCTAAGCGCTAAGTTGATGGGTTGGTAGGTCGCGCGATTGCTTACCCAAATTTTGAAAATTTCAATAAGAAAATATCATTAAAAACAAAACACTAAAAAAATATTAAAGAAATCTGCAAAAATCTTAAAACAAAAGATGACGAACTGACATCACCCCATAACCCACGGCTACAACAACCAACACAAAATACAGCAACTAAAAACGCAAACCAACACAAAGGAAAGGGAATGGCCACTAAGATGTGCAACAAAAAACAAAAGCTACAAGCGAATATTGAATAGAATCGCCGCGGTGCTGACGTGATTAGCCACCATCTACCGACTGTGTGACTGACTGACTGACTGACTGAATTGACTGGCTCTTACACATTATCGCCAATCAAATTGTAGTTAAAGTTTTCAATATTTTGGCATATTATTTTGTATGTCTTTGACTTGCTTACTTGCCCAAATCGTATTGTGGGGACTTTTTTTGTATAAACTTTTTTTTTTTGTGCAAAAATGCTGGCAACCAATTTTGCAACAATACTTTTATTACTTTTTGCAACCGCTGGCATCAAAAACAATAATGATGAAGCGCTGCTGTGGGTGCTGTGAGATGTCATAGGTCAGTCACAAAAATAAAACAATGCAAATTTGAGTTGCCAATTTTATGGGTCAATAAGTGAGCAGCAATAGGTAAATGTATACCAAAACCGCAAGCAAAATATTGCAGAAAAAAAGCAGATTGAATATAAAAAAAAGTTCAGTACGAAATCTCATTGCAAGTATGTATGAATGTTTGTATGTAAATGCATGAAATTTCTAACTTCTTCTTTTAAGCTGTAAGATGGCTCGCCTGTAGGATTTATTACAAAATTTCTCATTAAGCCACAGAATTGCATTTTTAATTTGACATTTTTTTACGTAATTTTAATTTTTTTTGTTTTTTCCTTGCAGCTATGCATTCATCAAAGGTGCGGCATACAAAAATTATTTGCTTCGGTGAGAAGCGACACTGCACAGGAGACGTCAAGAGTGACATTTTTTTTTTCAACTAGCTAACCCATGAAAACATGATTTGTTCTTAAATGTCAAAAGTACGCTTATCACTTCAAGTATTTTTAAATCTTGTTTTTGTTAAAATTTAAATTAATTAGAGTTTTAGAGCCTTTGGTTTCTAAATCTTCAGTTCTAAACATGACTAACGTAATTCGAGTTCGAATTATTAATAATATACAACTTTCAAATTGAGCCACAAAGCATTTACAAAAAACATTTTGTTTAAGTGAAACGGAGCACCTGAGTAAAAGCATTCACGAGCTTATGAGGTGAACTAAAAAAAATTACAAGTCAGGGAAAAATTTTAACTCGAAGGTATCAAAAAGGAAAGTAAAAAATTAGTTAGTTATACATACATAAAGTTAAAAATTACAATTTTCATAACAAAAAAAAAGTTCGATGTTAAAAATAAAGCAAACGAGTCGAAAATAAAGCTCTACAAAAATAGTGTGCACGAATTAATAAATGACATTCAATAAAATTTTACTTGGAATTGAAACTTTTTAGAGAAAATATTAAATTTATGAGAGTCAGAAGGAAAACTTTTCCAGAGTCGAAAAAAAAATTATTGAGTAAAATTTTTCATGGAAAAACGCATGAAGACAAAAATAAATTGCGTGAGTTAGAAATAAAATCCGCGAATAAAACTCGTAAGTTACACATAAAACACTCGCGAGTTAATGAAGAGCACAAAATAATTTCATTTGATTTAAACCCGTTGGGGCAAAGATAATACTAATAGGTGTCAAAGAGAACACCTTTAAGTTCAGTAATTCGTTGGTCACAAACAAAATTCAAAAGTATTTATAAAAATCGTGAAAAAAAATTCGTCGAGCTGAAGAGCTCTAAGAATGTTTGCTAACAAACAAAACTCACAAGCGAAAAAATAAAAATCTAAGAAGTCAGTAAGAAAATTGCAAAGTGAAATATGGCGCCAGTATACACAAAATTCCTGAGTCAAACGCAAAAGTTAAAGGTATTCATAAAAACCATTTGAGTTAAAAAAAAAAACAAAAAAAAAACAGAACTCGAAATAAAAAACTCGAGGGATTCAAAGATTAAACTTGTGATTTTGCTTCAATTTGTAAGCTGAAGAATTTATGAATTAAACTTTGAAAACAAAAAAAAAAAAACTCACGAGCCTAATAAAGAGTAAAACAAAAAACTATCGCACTTTAAAAATATACGTCAAATGTCAGAACATTTTAATTTTTAAGTAAAATCAAGGCGTCAAAGTATTAAATATATGAGTAAAAAGTACAACTCGAAGCAGCCAATTATAAAACTCATGAGTAACTAAAAAACAAGCAGAGCCTGACAAGCAAAATTCGGGTGTGATAAATAAAACTCGCCGCTCAAGGTATTCGAAAATTGAATGTGTGTGGATAACAATAAAGCTATCGAAACAAAAACAAAAAATTCAGTATTTTTTTCTTCTTTATACTCGTATGTAAATTTTTCCTATTAAACGCACCTATCAGCCAGAAGCACACGATTTTGGTTAATGTACCAATATGATTTGTTATATCATTTAATTTTGGTGTTTTTTTTTCTCACAACATAAACTATTGCCATAACCATGAAGCGATTGCGCCATAAATTCATTTGACTCTTCAAGCGGCTAAGCCTGCAAGTGGAATTATTTTTCATAATCGGTTTAAATTTGTGTGAGCAATTTATTTTTAATTTCCTTAAAGTACATGTACGCAGAAATATAACCGTAATTGTTTAAGTGAGTTCATGCTATTAAAATGCAACAACACAATGAGTCTAAACTTTGCCGTTCAACATTCACACAGTAATTTAGGTTTAAACATTTTTTATGATTTCACAAATGTTCACAACAATATTTTTATTATGTACTCGTACATTATAGATAATTATAATTTCTGAATTTGTGCAATGATATATATATGTTTGATTTTTCAAACACCTGCATACATACTGACATACCAGCATGGGTAAATCTATAGTATGATTTTAAAAATTCCGAACCATTTTATTTTTCATTCTGCTAATAGCAACATCTACCGTCTAAATTTGATGGTAAATGTTTATTTTTCTTCTTGGAAATAAGTACCTTCAATTTTTAAGCACTCAGCATTCTGTTGGAAGTTTTTTTTTTAAACGAAATATAAAATTAACGCCAGTGTATTAGCCCCGTATTATAGAAACAGCAATGTTATACGAAATTTAGTGAAAAAATCAATAAATAAATTTTAATTCATGAATTAACGATAGTTTAACTATACAGGCCTGAGAAATTGAATTTTAATTTTTCAAGAAATTAGATACTTTGCCAATATTTAGGCAATTTTCCTAAGAAAAGCGAAATGCATAGTAAGTACACAATTATTGCAATAAAGCATATTATAAATTGTTAAGATCTTTTTTGAATGGCATCGCGGTAGCACTACAAGCCTGCGATTGTGAAAGGCGACTTAACTTAACTTTTCGATACCCATTTTCGTGACTTGAATTGTGGAAACTATTTTATTAAACATTTTTTTAATTCTATTCGTTACTTTTATTTCCCCAAATTGTTAAATCATCTTTAAATCTACCTCAAGCAATTCAATATCCATTAAAAAATAAATTGAACGACAGTCGTTAAGTGAAATACAAATCAAAACTCATTAATAACAATAAAACTATAAACATGTTAAATATAAAAATGTTTGCTCTTGCTTTAAGACGCTTAATTATATGCTATTTCGTCGACAGCGTATAAGCTTAAACTCTGTTTAATTTCGCTTAGCTATGAATATTGAATTTCCAACTGGTAATAGGGCACTAGTTAGAGATTTGTATAAAATTGATTCACCTGAACTCCTCACAGCTAAACTCTCCACATTAACACTCCTTACAACTGAACTCATCACACTTGAATTCACCACTCATTAACTCGCTACACGTGAACTCTCTTCCCTTCACCTGACCCCACACCTCATGTCGTCAGCCCTTCCGACGCCTTAACATACTTCACGTAACTACCCTCACCACACCTCGCATTTTTCACCTTATCATACCACACCTCACTAAACCTCATTTCAACTCATAGCCTGCGAAGCAAATTAAAAGCAAAAGTGGTTTTTTCAATTGTATATTCTTTAAACAAAAATTACGCAAACAGGTGTTTTGTTATCTTCTTTTGTCTTATATTAAATTCAGTGGATCTACAAGTATTTCGAAATTAATCGTTAGAAGTTTCACATCCAGCGCCCAGTCCAGGCACACTCCTTTTCTTTTCAATACTGAAAAAGGGAAAGATAATGAAAGTAATTACGGGAGAATAGTGAAAATAATTATTATTTTCAGAGATTTTTCAAAATTAACATGACTTATTTCTTACGCTCATTATTATATTGAGTCAAAATTGAAAATTTTGGGTACCTTTTTTTTAACATAAAATATATTTGCGGATAATTACTGAATTTCAATGAAAATTGGATTGTATATTAAAAAAATAGTAGAGGAACGGAAAAAGAAATAATTTACGTAAAAAAATTTTATTTGTTTATAAATAATTAATTTTACAATAAACAAAAAATAATTTAACTAACTTCTTGCTGTTGTAGGAGAAACTTTTTTTTGCAAAAATATTCGTTAAACTATCAACTAAATGAATAAAAAAAAAAAAATTAATGCTCTCTTACCAAAAAAAAAATTTTATATTCAAAACTTTAATATTCACCTTAGTAGACGAAAAAACTTGTTAGTGTATATAAGCTTTCATAAATAATTTTTCTTTTACTTAATTTATAATTCTTTCAATTAAAGTGCGATTCATTCTCCAATAAAAATGTTTTTTCTATTCTACACAAAACTCATATTAATCCAATGTTCTACCTTTATTTTAACAAGAATTTCATGTGACTGAATAATCATTTTTGAAAACTTTATTATTGACGATCTCCCGCAATTTCTTTCATCGAAAATAGTTGAAAAAATTGCCTGTAATTCGTACACTTTAATACATTTAAAAGAATCGCATACAAAAGTGCATGCTCAGAAAAATAAATTACCTTTGAAATTCGAAATTTTGATACAATTTTATGAAATTGTTATAAATTTTGTATACAAACAATTGTGTATTAAGAAACGATTTATGGTCTTTTTAAGGAACGAGATATGTTTTCCTATAAAAATTTGAAAGATTAATTAAAAGGAAATTTCTTATAATTCTGATCTGCGTAACACCTACACCTACTGCTTCTTGCAATTTTCCATAAGCAATAAATCTTGGCACAGTGAAGAAATAAAACAGTATAACGAAAAGAAAAAAAAAGTGGATTTCGAAAGCTCAAGTAAAGAAGCTTATGATATAATAATTTTTAAAAGGTTTTAACGCACCAAAAATCACGTTTCGACAATTTAACAATTCAACGATTTGACAACAGCACGAAAATCAATTAAATTACAAATGAAATAGGCACAAAACATAAAAGAAAACGAAAGCATTGCTTAAGCACGAAAAACTAGTAAGAAATAAAAAAAAATTAAATAGCCATTTATTAAATTTTTTAGTCAATCAGCTGATTCAAAAGCACAACATAACGCGTGTCCAAGAGACACATGCCAATGTACTCGTACATACACACATAGAGATGTACCATACATATGTACAAGAAAATTGTTCGCCCACGACAACGCTAATGTGGTGTCACGAAGCTGCTGGAAAACAACAACAACAACAACAATAAAGAAATCAATCACAGTAGGTACATTTGAAACACGTTAGCTATGTATGAGATAATTAAAATATATGTTATAGCTATCTCCAGGGCCACTACAGAAATTTCCTACCTTCATATGGCCTTTCAAAGCATCTGATGTCACCATAGAATAATAACAAAGAAGAAGAATATGCGGATTAGTGTTGAATAGCAAAACAGTGTGAACTCGAATTTTTTCACACAAAATTGTGTATACGTTAAATTTGGTATTGGTATTTTAAAATTATTCCAAAAAAAAAGGTAAAACTGTATATTATTCACGCAAAATCGTTTCTCAAACTTTAGCTTAGAAATTTCCAAATAAATGGCCGGTTCATTGATTGTCGACAAACATATGTATGTATATAATTATATTTGTATGATAATTGTAGGCATGTGCTCCGAATTCGTGTCATTCCTTAGGATATATTTCTATTAACAGCTTCCGTAGCAATACTTTTCAATTCGTGCATGCACTAAAATTCAAAAAATGTGACAGATACAAAAGGTAAAAAAACGCACTTCACAAAGTTAACGACAAGAGTGGGCGTGAAATGGAAATTGTACTCGAAATTCTGTAGAGACACTTGTGGTCACAACTGGCCGGTCGCTGCCGAGTGTTTGTTGGTCTGTGGTGGGTAGTGCAGGGAATGCTTATGAAAATCGCATATGCAGTGCAGCTGTGAAATATTTATTACACATTTCTATGTTGAAAAAACAACGAATTTCAGCGTAATTATTTAGGCCGTTGGCTATGCGACGTAAGTTGTCACCTGCGCATGCGCAAATTGTTTGAAAAAAAAAAAAAAAACCATACCCACTTCGTACACTCATAGTACCCAAGTATATGAAAAATAGAATGCGATTTCCAGTCACTCAATAAATTTTATTTTAAAAAAGTTAACGTAAGCTTTAATATTATATCTTCCTTTCATTTAATGTAACTCAGTTCGTCTGGACAAGCTTGCGATTTTTTTATAACCACTTTGAGTATAGTTCCAAACTATTTCAAAACCATTTCGTGACTAGTGTCAAATTACGTTGAAGCGATGCCGCTCTAGTCCAAAAATGTGCCCTGAAGTGATCATGTAAAAGTCATGAGCTTATCGCGTAAATATATTGCACAGGTCCTGAAACATTTTCTAAATAATCCTTTATTAGTCACGAATTGATCTTAAACTTGTTCGGAAATATTCCTTAAATTACCATAAACAGGTACCGAAATAATTGCAAACTGGTCATCAGCTGTTTTTGAAATTGTCTTGAAATAGTCTCTAAATGGTCCAAAACAAAACCCGTAATCCCTAAAAACATCGAGAACTAGTATCGCAATGGTATTGAAATATATATTACCTATATAAATCAGTGCTGGGATAAATTTTAAAAGTATTCACTAGTCTTAAATGGCCCAGAATTAGTTCCGATATGTTTCTCATAATAGTCCCGAAGTGATCCCAAACTAGTCACGAAATGATCCTGAAATAGTCCTAAAATAATTCTGAAGAGATCTCCAAACTTTACCTAATTGATACCGTAATGCTCCTAAACTTGTCGCGAACTAGTCCTGAACTATTTTATTGATGGCCGTGGAGTAACCGCTTTTAAAAACAAAGCGGAAAGTCTTTACGATTTGAATGATCTTCTGCTCCCAAAAAAACAATAGGAGATCCCATTTAACTGTACTTTATTTAAAAAAAAATGTTCTATGGTTGATCCCCAGAGTATTTAAAAAAATTATCCATATTAATTAGCTTGGAATATAAGGAAGTGGCCTTATAGTTTGCAATTAAATTCAAAATTATATGTCTTGTCACTTCGTTAATTAATTATTTTTTAAATAATTTTCTATATAAGGAGAGTAAATACAATAGTACGGGTCGAAACTGTTGCTCCAAGCCTGCGCAAGCCACTAAAAGCTTAGTTTGTTGTCGGTGTGCAAAAACCTTTTTTATTGTGCGGACCCAAATATTTTAGTACCTGTTTCGAAAAGTGATTATTCCAAAGTTATCATAGATTTTAAACTTCTTCAATTTATTTTGGTTTTTCGTGATTATATTTAATAATAATCCAAGTTAGCTTTGTATATTTGATATATCATTTCCAGAGAAACATTTTTTTAGTTTAAAAAACTCGAGATGGGTTAATATGATATAGTCAAAGTGGTTCAATGTGATATGGTATAACACAATAAACATACAGAAAATGATACTTAATAAATAACCTATTATGTTAATAAAATTAATTGACAACATAAATTATACCCAATGGTCAGCGAAAAAAAAAGCAAAATCCGTAAGCAGAACGTAGAAAATATGAAGAAGCCATTAATGCTGTTAGAGGTAAGAATATTTTATTTGCAACGTTGCCAAGAGCTTCACGTAGTGATAAAGCTATTGATAATATATTTGACCGATTTTTGACCGCTTTTGATGAATAGTGGCTACAAATTCCAATGTTATCTATGTGGCTTGATAACATTTTGCGGTTCATAAATCCGTCAATGGAGAACCCAATTCTGCTTATTTTCGATGGTCTCTACAGACATACAATGATGTATTGTATTGGCCTCTCAAAACCTCCTACAAATGATGTATATGGAGTTTAATGGGAGAACAAGAATTGAAAGTGACACGATTCGATGTCATAGAACTTTTGTAAAAGCGTATTACCATACAAAGCATCTTTGGAGGAAATCATTAAAAATGAAGAAAATCGTATAAAGGACAAAACCTGAAAGAGGCACAAAAATCGAGAAAAAAGGATGGTACAACGAGTAACACAAGCTAGGGAAAGTGTTATTTTTTGCGCATTGTATTAAAGTAATGAACTTTATCTTGTGTTTAGTCAGTTAAATTACTAGCAATTCTCAAAAAATGTCTTATTAAGTTAAATATTTATATGACATTATACTTAAAAGAGAAGTTATGGGCAATGTAGAAAAGTAAATCACTTTGCCCGATATGCTATATCACAATATCCTTAAATTTTAACAAAACGACTTTTTTGACTATTTCTGGTTTTAATTTAATACCTGCTGAACTACTTAATTTATTGGAAACTTGTTTTAAAACATGCTGCACAACAATACATCAATTAATTAAATTGCATGGTCTTATTTTAGGTTATTTTAAAAAATTTACAGAATTAGCCGAAAGAGTTATGCCTATAACACAATACCCCAACTTACTCTATATAGTAAACTGCCTAACAAAAATTATTTAAACCAAAGTTTTTAACTACGCAACTCTGCTGTCGGAAAATCGCACTAAATGGACTGAATGAATAAAAAAAATCCTGATGAACCCAAAAGCTTACAGTTCCACTGGTCGAGGATATGACACCCTTTATTGATCTTATTTCTGTATTGCTGTGTTATCGAAATCACTGTTACCACTGCCCTTATTGATAGCTTGCTCTTTTACTATCGATTATTTCCAAGAAACATACGAGTAATATTACGCAAAGTTTCCTAATTTTTTTGTATATGGAAACCCAAAAAAGAAAGAAGCGAATCGCGCTGCTTGATCGAATCGAAGTAAATAGCCGGCAATTAGTTTACCAATTAGTTACAATACAGCTCTGCGCGAAGAAGCCCGCCATTTAAGTGTCTATTACACATGCATTACGAATCTTTTTCACGTTTTATCAATGCGCGATTATGAAAGACAAATGAACTGAGGCTGGGCGGCGCGACCACAGCGACCACGATCTAACAATGTTAACGGAAATGGCAAATGTCACAGTTACAGCTGCAATTCAAGCAAATTGAAATGTTCGGCGTCGTTTTTTTTTTGTTTTTTTTTTTAGCTTGTTATTGCTATTGTTGTTGATAACAGCCTTGCCGTTGTAAACCGCTTGACAGCCTTTGAGCCCGACTGTCAAGCTTACGTATTAGAAAATGTTTATAATAGCAAAGAAAAGAGATGATAGCAAAATAACACTTAAAACTCCATAACGATCGTGACAACTGTACGAAAGTTAGCAAAATGGCTAGATGGCTAGAAAAAGGGTGACCAACAACACCGCACACAGCCAATGAACAACAGGCGAGCAATTAGCTAGCGCGCGGTTCGTCAATTCGACATGAATTGGTTATGCTATGCAATAGCTGGCACGAATCGTCATGCCACAAGAAGATGTGCCATTGACTCAGCGCGGCTAGCTGCGAAATCCATCCTCCGATCAACACAATACGAGTATTTTGTAAACTAACTTTTACTCTATGAAGAATGGAAGATGGAAATCGTGTCCCACTCATGGTTTTCAAAATTGCACTGTTTCATAATCGCATACTCTTTTTTGCTCATCTTCTGGTATATTATGTCCAAGCATTTTTTTTTTTTTGGATTGTTTTTTATTTACTAATTATTTTTTCTTGACGGAACCAATAACAAATACGAATAAGTGTGTCATAATCGTATGCACTTCTTTGCTTAGCCACTTTCAAATATATTATGTCTTAAGTTATTTTTATTTAATTTTTTCAAATTAGTGAATGCTCTTACGCAATAATCCGCCGGTCACGCGATTTCCAGTGCTCTTCTAGACGGTCATCTCGCCAACCCTCCAAAGTCGTTTGCAGTGCAAATGTGGTATTCGAGAGACCTTACAAACGTCCAATTTACTTAGATATACATGCACTGACTAATTAATCATTTTTATGATTTTCTACTTGTGTGAGCTCGTCGATGAAGGTATTGGTTGACTGCAACAGTGTATGCTCTATTTTGAGCGGCTATTGAAAATCGAATTATTTTTTAACAAAGAGCAACTTCGAACCAGTTGCGCTGCTTGCTGCGCTCCAAATTGAGAGAGACCATACAAATTTGTATATAATGTAGGATTCCACACTCACCAGAGCCTTAAAGTGTCGAGAGCTGCAAAACCAAAAATTAATTGTAGGTCTCGAATTCACTCAGGTGTTGATGCCAATCTACAGAGTATTTCCCAAAGATGTCCAAAGGTTGGCCTCTTTTGTGCGGCTTGAAGGTACACTTGCTTAGATTAAAAGAGATCAGCTTTGAGTAGAACCCACCATAAAATATTGTTTGCCTTTCAGTCATCAAAGAGGAATAGAGTGGAACTTTGCGATTTGCACAGCATTTTAATTAAAGAGCTCTTTCTCTAAAAATAAGTCCAGCCTCCCACAAAGCTTCAGAAATAGTATCAAAAACATGTAACAACCAAACCTACTTCACCCAAGTTTTGAGCTGCACTCGATCTAGTTGGATTGCAGATAGTTTGGAACGTTGAGTCAGTGGAGGGGTCTAGAGTCTTCGGAAGTTGTAGAGTATACGAGGAAGTGTAGTTTAAGATTGGCTAGAAAAGTATAGGACAATCAAGTTTTTACTGTAGCCCTTAGTAGAGTATCAGATGAGTTTACATTCAGAGGCTCAGTTAATCGTAAAATTGATAGGGTTCTGAAGCAGATGGCTTTGAATATGAACATTTTTCCGGATGCTGCGAGTGCAATGTTCTGAACAACCTACGAATGAGCAGTATTTCTAATTAGACAGAGGTACGTGAGACCTGTACTTGCATAAGAAGTAAAAGATTCTCTCCATTTTTGCTCAAATTATTCTACTCTCAGAAAATAGTTTTAAATAACGATTTAATTTAATTTAATTTTTATTATCATTATTTTTATTTAGTACATTTTATATACTCTATTCACAAATTATACCACAACCATATTTTGACAGATTTGGGCAATAATATTTCTTCTAATTAATTAAAATAAATTAAAATATGGTTAATTCTCTAAGAAAAATAATAAACACACAATGATTTAAAAATAAAATTTCATCAAAATGTCTAACTTATTAAAAATAAGTTTTTAGAATTTTTTTGAGTATGCAGTTTTTTAGTTCATAGCAAAACCGCGATTATGGAAGGAATCACGAAAGAGCCTCAGTAAACAAATTTTAAAAAATCAGTGATTATTCGAAGCCACTAGAAACTTGAAATTTTAAATCGAATGAGCTACTAATCTGCAACCCCCAAAGTTAAAGTTCGAATTTTTAATAAAATGTATATAAATATTTTCTACAATTTTTATAAAGTTTAAAATATTTTTTTAAATTGTGTTTGATAGAGAATTAACGTTCTTTTAACTGAAAAATAAATTTAAATAATTGGAGTATAAATAAATTGTCAGTGTGCGTTTGAGCTATAATTTGTGAACAGAGTGTTTATACATAAATGCTATAAATTTAGTCCAGCACCTACTTGGGCTGTAGCCTTCGATTTACAAATGTATTAAATCAGCTCTCAAATGCAACTGATTATAGTGTTGGAATGAAGTATCTTCTTCCATCTTTAAACTGAGATCCTCCCCATTAGAACGGGCTCGATCACGAAGAAGAAGAGCCCTTAGGGAGCGTCACCAATTTGTGGTCAATATTTCTTTAACAATCGCTTGGGCTAACTATTTAATTATATTCACAAATAAACAATAAACTAAGGATGTACCGTTAAACGCTAAAGAAACACAAGATTATCTGATACTACTATATTTCCCCTTTAAGATTATATGAATTTAGCTTTCTTCACTTTAGTATAATTTAAGTTCTCATCAGATATTTCTATTTAAGTTTACCCGTTTAAGTGTCGAAAGCAATTTATAAGAAACAAAAAAACTTAAAGCATTTCTAACATTTCACGTTAGCTTCTAGATCAAATAGCAAATTCACCGGTAATCAAAAGCCGTATCTGCCATCTCTTGTAAGTCACTGACCGCAGCAAAATTTAATTTCAAAAAGCGCTGTCGCAAAATACTCACTGAAGCATTTTTATTTACTTTGTCGAAATTATTTATTTTATCTTTTTTGCACATACTACACGTGTGCATATTTATGTTTGTCAGTTTATATATACCCGAGTACATATGTATGTATTTACGAGTATATATGTATGTATGTGTGTTAGTGATCTGCGTTTTGCTGTGCAGAAAGAGGTAATTGCGTTTTTTTTTTGTCTTCTCATTATTATTAGTATTTCTTCTACGAGCCAACGTTTATGCGATTCAATTGAGTGAACGCCTTGAACTTCCGTTCGTCGAGTTCAAGAAGTCTGACATTGCTGTAAGTGGTAAATAAAATGCGTATGCGAACATACTCGTACATACATACATCCATACATACATATTAACGAGTGTGTATTGAAGCCGGTATATGTTTTCACTACTCTTTAGCACCTCAGCGCTTGAAAGATGTTGCAAAAGTTAAATAAACGGAAGAATGGTCAAGTCATAGTTGGGCAACATTACAGAACGGCAGTGGCTTGAGAATCGAGCCCAACGATGCATGACAGTGGTTCGTATCGCAAATGTAGCTGGACGAAAGTCAAAATTGTATTAACTTTTATAATTGAAATTACTTTTATATATTTGTAAAACATATCTGATAGTAAAGTTGTTCCCGCCGTCTCTTTGGTTATGTGCTTATAATAATTAATTTATGGCGGACGATATTTTTTTTAACGTATTTACATTTTTTGTAAGTTCAGCAGTAGAAAAAAGTGCGCAGAACTTTGTAAACGAACATTGAATGGGACTTCAAGTTGATGTATGTATGTACATATGTATGTACCTGAACCAATATGTTCACCAAATAATAAAAAAGGATTGTATAATCATAAAAAACCGTATTTCTTACAAAAGTATTTTAAACTTTTAACTACGTGAATGAAGAGAAATCAGATATGAGATTTTTTTAAATTTTTTTTATTTTGCTACATTAGACAGAAAAATCCTAGACTAATAAAGAACACCAACTTTTAAAATATTTTTTTGGTCTAATTCATTTTGAGTTGTTTAAGCATCGATCCATTTATTAGGAAGTAAAATTGTAAAAATCAGATGTATTCTGCTCGAAAAATATTTATTTCATTTTTAGTTTTGTTGCGCATCTGACATGTCTCGTCAAATTTTTTTTGCAGACAAACCCATATTCTAAAATTCACACAGCAATAGATGTCAAGAAACAAATTAAAAATTATACATTGTTCTGTAATTTATAAGCAGATAAATTTTGTTGATTTTGAAATATTTTAAACCTTTTCACAAATATTATTTTAGTGTAACCAAGAAATTTTGTTAGCTTCTTACTTATTTGCCACTTTTTCGTGTAATATTTTTTCTTCATAAAACAATTTTTTTTTTTTTTAATTTTCTTGCAACGGTTGTTCTTTACTGTGGTTATCATCGTCCATTTTGAAACCAGTTTTTAATTGTGAGTTCGAACAGTTCGAAATGTATTTCTCTGGATGTGCAATGTAGCAATTTTTTTAGCAGCAAAATAAAAAGTCTACAAGTCACATGATGTAGGTGGTGAATTCAATGGTCCAAGTATCAAATAAACTGCTCCCGAAATTGTTGGCGGAAAGTAGGCTAAAGTCCGTCCGACCGCATTTCGAAAAATTTATGGATCGATGAGACACATGCTGAATATGGCGGACTAGGCTTTTTCCTATGGAGTGCGATGTCCTTAACTTTCCATGATATACATACATATTTACACTAAAAGCTTGCTTAGGAAACATTAACGGAGCAACAAAAAAGATTAAGCTTGAAATACTAAGTCAACAAAAGACGAAAGATGCTTATGTCTTTTTTGAGAGCAGAAAACAAAAGACGAACCAAGTCACTGAAGGTAAACTGTTATGAATTTGTAGGACCAAACAAAATGTGGAATCAAACTGAATTGAGAGAAAAATGCGTTTGGAAAAGATAGCGTTAGATATAACCAATAGGTGCTCGAAACTATAGACGATACAAACAGAAATATGAATTAAGCGAAAATCTTTCAAAAATGGATATTATAAACTAAACGAAGACAAAAATAGACAGATAAACATGAAGACAAATCGTTTTGCAGACCAGTTCTCATTTCTGGATAAGAAGCAACTGCACAAATATTTCTTTGGATTTGCTATAAACATGACTCCAAAATATTTCGTTTGCAAAATAGATTGCAAATAGCTCCTCTTTACTTTTGTTTTTAATTAAACATTTTAACTTAATATATGTAAGTGGAAAATGTGTCGTCGAATATAGTTTTACGATATTTAGGCCTGTTCAGAAGTTCGAAAACTTGTTTTATTTTCTTCATGTAAAAATTCAATATTTAAGTAAGATTAAATCAAACGCGTTAAACAAATTGTATGATCGATTTATTTCAAGGCAATCTTTTTAATAAACACACTCAACCAAGGCGACTCTAAACATTTTTTAGCACGTTCATAGCGTTCATGATTAGAATTAAGAAGCACTGCAAATTACCACTACATGCCAACACCGCCTGATAAACACACTCTATGCGCAGGCGCGTAGTTCAAGTTGAAGGCAAAACTAACAAACTTGAGCAAAGTCAATGGAAACATCTAAAATACGCGTTTCACACTTCAAAGACTTTGAACACTAAGTGATATGCGCGCTAGAGCTTCCCCTGTCACAAAGCTGGCGACGCGCTGCCGCTTACAACAAAACAGAATGACATCTTCGAAGTTTACAAAACATATACAAGTTGGCAGAGAAAAAAAAAAACTGAACATGGCATTGGCTTGTACTTGGATAAAGTTAGCTGCGCATAGCGATACTCAAAGACGGCCTGTTGACGCTGGGTTCCATCGGTAAGCACCAAGCCTAACCGGATCGCAGACTAGTAGACCACAAAAATACGCAGCAATAAAGATTGAAGCAGTCACAAGAAGTGAAATAGAGAACAAAATGTTGAATGTAAGATGGAGTGAGGAACTAATAGACGTCGAAATACGTACATAAGTATGTATATACGAGTATGTATGTGTGTATAGGGCACAGGCAAAAGTCAATACAAATAGCACTCCAGTTTGTATGCCGAAGGAGTAAAATGAGTTTTAATTAAAAATTTGCATTTACAACACACAACAGCAAGGAAACACGAACACTACAAGATTCCAACTGCTGCCATCTTTCAGTGACTACGAGTACGAGCTAAGTTTGTATTGCTGGTGGCGCGTCTTTTTAGGAGTGTTTTACTGAAGCACCACACTCTGTTTGCCACCCGCCACAAGCCGCGCAAGTGGCACAAAGATCCCTCGACGCAAGATTTGCTCGCTGATGCTCAAGTGCCCTTCTCAGTCAAGCTTCAACACAACACAGCACACAACACAATTTTCATACCTCTCCCCTTTGCGGATGATGGAAAAAAGTAGAAAAAAACGCGCGCGCTTCGCATTAATGCTAAATGCCAAATTGTGTGAAAATCAGTCCGTGAAGTGTTTAACTTTAATGGCTGCGTGTGAAAAATCTACGAAATGCATTCACTTAAAGCACAGTGGGCCAAAGCATGAACATACATGCATACATATGTACATGTGTATATGATGCTATCGAAGTAAACATGTTTATATGTAAGTAGCTCTTTATGCATTAAGTTGGATCGATTTTTTTTTTTTAATTTCAAGTGAGGTGAAGTCAGATGACATAAGGTTAAGAAAGGAGAGGTGTGATGAAGTGAGGTCAGCTGAAATGAGTTAGGGAAAGGTCAGGTATTGTAAGGTCTGGAGGAGTTAGGTGAAAGTAAATGGCGGGATTTGGTTGATTTTAAGTATTATGGTTTAACATCACATAACATACCATATAACATAACACAACCCAACATAACGTAACATCACATAACATAACATAACATAACATAGGTCGCAAAGTGACCTTAGCTAACATTAATATTACATATCGTTAAATACTATGTGTTTAGGTGCGGTGAGTTAACTTGTGGTTAGTTAAGGTGTAATAAATTAGAGTGTGGTGAGTTAAGATGTGATAAGTTATGGTAAGGTAAGCTAAGGTGCGGTGAGTTTAGGTGTAGTGAATTCACTTGTGCTGTGGTGAGCTAACGTGTGGTAAATTAAGATGTGGTGAGTTTAATTGTGGTGAATTAAAATGTGGTGAGTTTAGGTTTGGTGAGTTTAAATGTGTAAACTTTAGGTATTATGAGTTTCGGTATAGCAATTAAAGGTAAGTGAGATCAGATATGGTGAGCAGAAGGAATATTCGACTTATTTCCGCCACAACTATTTCTGTTAGCACCGTCGCACTTACCGTGTTGATTTTCAATTTACTACTTTCGCTTTAGAAGTTTCACTTCGAAAGAAGTTTGGAAAAATATGACATCTTGCGGGAATGATTTAGATTCACGCCAAATTATTTTAACGGTGTTTATTTAATGTCATTGACGTCAGCATAATGCTCTTTATTTAACACTTTTTTAAGATAATTACATTTGGATGAATAATTTTTAAATCAAGGCTATCACTAAGGGAATATGACTACGAAGATAAAAAAAAAACTTTAACGAAGATAAAAATGTACATACAGCTGTTTGCAACAACATATCTAACTAAATACAAAAGAAATTAATCAAGCTCTTTATTTCTCAACTAAAAGCTCAAAACATATTGACAAATATAGGCGATCAATTTTTCTTTTATTAAATATACTTCATTTTCAATTAAGGTATGTACAAGTCATTTCCTATATAAACCCAGTTGAAACAAAGTTCCAAGAATTATTTTACTGATGATTTTGGCGTCTTATCAATTTTTGTTTAAATATTTGGGCCAACTTCAGGTCAGAAAGTATTTGTGTTAATAAAAACGCAAGTTTTTATGAATTTTGCTAAGGTTTTGATGCAATTAAAATATATTGGTAAAAATATTACAAAAAATTCCATTTCTATTAACATAAATAATTGCTGAACCGGCACAACGCTAGGGGATTTTTTTTTTGCTTCAATAAACTCTTGAAACTTTTTTTAAAGAAAAGGTGGTATTTCAACTTTATATCGATCCACTTTAAAGAATGTACATATGTATATGGTATACATGTATGTACATACAAATGTATAGGTAATCTCAGTGTGATCGTGTGTGAATGTATGTAAGTACTACGCTGCATGGCGCGCGCATTAAATGCATTTAGGAAGGTGTGTGCTAGCACACATAGTCGTATTTACGAGTACAAAAATGTGTTTCAGTGTACAATATACATACTTACATATACACACAATATTAATGTGTGTAAGTTGTCTAGGCCATCAACTTAAACCCTTCGACATTTAAACTTATGATTTTTTCGTATTACACCTTTAAAGTACAAAAAAAAAAAGTGAAAACTTAACTCAAAGAAATCTTAGCTTTCGCAAGATTTATGAGCAAATAACGTGCTGCATGCAACAATTGATTCGCTCTATGAATGCCCACATACATTCATACTCATAAATGTATTTAATGTAAAAAGCAGCTAAGGTAATTCACACCTTATTCTGGTACATACAGTAAAAAACTAAGTTCAAAACTTTTTCTTTGTTAAAATATTTTTCAAACAGCCTGTTTAAAATATTTTTACAAACGCCTCCATGGGTAGAATAAAGATATTCACATATGATTTTTAGCAATGGTATTTAATGCCCGCTGTGGTCGAGTTGGTAGCGGTGCGTGCTATAACTTGAGATGCCGGTGAGTTCGAGGTTCGAATCTCAGTCAGGGCAAACAAAATCTTAATCATAGAAAAAGTTTTTTCTAATTGCGGCCACCCCTCGGCAGGCAATGGCAAACCTCCGAGGGTATTTCTGCCATGAAAAAGCTTCTCATTAAATACATCTGCCGTTCGAAGTTGGCACAAAAACTGTAGATCCCTCCATTTGTGGTAGAATATAAAGACGCACACCACAAATTGTAGGAGAAGCTCGGCCAAACACTGAGCTATATAGTGTACGCGCCAAAATTATTTTATTATAATATTATTATTAATATTATTTAATAAATTACTATTTGGATATTAAAAATTAATTTCGGTACATTTAAATTGAACTGAGTTCCGTTAACTCGCGTTTGGGAAAAGCATAAATATAATCAGGTTAACTATGTTCGCATTTATCTTTTTGTGTTGTCAAAAAATTTAATGCAAAATTATTTTTGTTAGAAAGCCAATGAGTTAAAACAATTCTACTCGATTTCCACGTTAAGCAGAAAAAGTTTAAGTGTTGAGAATTTAGTTGTTGTATAATTCAATATTATTAATAACTTAACCTTAATAATAATAAGTGTATTTATAACAAGGAGGTAAGTAAATTGGTTTTTATTTTTAAGCTAGTTTATCTTTAATTCCTTCCACTGTTGGATTATGTGTCGTGATTGTTTAAGATTTGTTTTAAGTCTACGAAGGGATAAAAGCTATATTTCATAATCACATGTTGTTATGAAAAGTGGCACTTTAATAGAAAATGTATTATAAATTATTATTCATATAACATCTCAACAGAGTTGCATAGCTTAGGTATGATTTTGTCTTTGGGTTTCTTCTGAATTTAAGTCTTTTTTATAATCTTCTAAATCCTCGCCTAAATCCGCATAGTAAAAATCAAATACGTTTCCTAGAGTGATGTCATTATTTTCTACTTGCTTCTGAGCTTAATGACAAAAATTCAGGTTTTTAGTCGAAACAAATTTAATCACCCTTACCGCTTTCGGACATTGTTTCCCCTTATCGGCAACATTTATTTCGGGCGGAAATAGTCAGCGGATTCATTGAATTTGTTCACTATTATTTAAGGGGCGAAAAATATATGCGGGTTCAAAATGAAAGTAATTAAATTAAAATTTGTGTACATAGTATAATTGCCCATTCCAGGAACAAAACAATTAACAAAGTTCAAAGGGAGATACTTTTAGGTATATCACAGGAAAAACCGAACATTGCAAGAGGATTTTTCAAAGAAAAAAGGAAAATGTAGCTAAGTTATGAAAAAATCTAAGAATAGAGCTGAATAACTTGGGGCCTGCAATAAAAAGTGAGTCCAAATAGAAAGCAAACAATTTATAACTTAAATGTGCGCAGAAATACATTTTTATCCAAAATAGACTGGGACTGGTCAAAAGCGGTTTTTCTTTCAGCATAGATTTTTATCCACTGCGGGAATAATATGGACTCCTTAATCTTGACAACTTCTGACTTATTTAATTATATGAAACATAATTATTAATAATTATATTACAAAATTGTAGGTTCTAGGTGCGAAGGCTTTCGACTTGTAAATATTCTAATGAAATTTTATAATTTTGTTTCGTAGATAAAACAAAAGATGTGGTTGATGTTGTCTAATGATGATTCTTTCACGCAGTAAAATGGTTTTTTTATTTTCGAAGATATTTTCCCTTGCGACTATTTATAGAGGATTTAAGATGTGGATTATGATTATTTGCCTTCACATTAATTTTGATGAGTCAGTCTTCTCTCCTTCTGGTATATACGTACGTATATGTATGAATTTATAAATGATTTGCGTTCTAAAACTTTTAGATATATAGAACGATCACGAGTATATATGACTATGAAATTCAACAAATTTACAAAAACACTTGATCAATTATTTGTCCCTACAATTGTAGTGCATTAAAATATTTATTGAGTTTGCGAATGCGTATTACTTAGTTATTGTTCGTTTACTTATTATAACGAGTATTACAGTGGTTTTCGCTTTTTTATCATTTTATTTATTTCTTCTCAAATCTTTTTCGCATTCGATTTCAGGAAGCTGTAAATAACAAGTTGGCCAGGTTCGAGATTCGAGCGTTCATAAATTTCAACAGACGTATAAAAATCATTGTTAATTTTTTACGAAATATGTATCAATGAGTGTACAAACTTACTAATGTGTAAAATATTGTACAGGGTGTACAAACAATTCGTTATTTTTTTCTCATGGTTTTATATATGGAATTTTTTTAAAAAGCTTTTTTACCATTTAATCGAATACATAAGAGGCCATAAGGTTTAGCATGATTTGTGAAAAAGCTTAGTGAAGATATTTAAAAAAAATCGGAAAACGGAAATCTAAAAAGACATTTTAAAACTTTTGTATAAAACCTAAATGATACCAAAGAGTTAAAATCGATTAAGTAAAACTTTATTTTCCATATCATTTCCAGTCTTTTTCTGATGTAAGCTTTTATTGGAACACTTTGTAAACATTATGTGCGTAGTGCTGACAGCATTTTTTTCAACAGCTGTTTTACTGGAGCTGATTTGTTATTGTTAAGCAATTATTTGTACTGTTTAAAGCGTTTGGCGTTATGCTTTGCTTTTACTTCTTCGATTATTTTAATTGTTTTTAAATTTTTTTTTTACGTTTTATAAAAGCTGCCGATACATATTGATGCCGCTGACTAAAATCTAACAAGCGTTTATATATTATTTAAGTTTTTATGTATGTTACTGAGATTTTCTTAATATTTTTTTTTTTCATTGCTTTAGTCGCTTTGGTCGATTTCACAAATACTTGTTGTTTTTTCAATATATTTATAAAGCTGCAATACAAATTGGTTGTATGATTTGAAACAGCTGGTATTTTATGTATATATAATTATACTGGTTTATACATACATATGTACATACATATATAATCGATATTAACTAAACTAAATTTATTCGGTAGGAGTTGACGCAGTATTATTATGCTTAAATATTGTAGAAGAAATATCACTTTTGCTAAAGTTCTTAGAACTTATAAAATAGTTCAAAGCTAAACTTTATATTTTCACTTGATGGAAATTAAATTTAGAACATGAACTCCTCATTTTGGAATATATATGTAATTTGAGTAATCGCAAAAGAGCGCCTTTGATGAAAGCATCTGAGTGATAGTATATCTATGGACAACTAAAATCAACTAAATCTATAAGCAGATAATTTACTTAGATGTAGGCTCCGATTACATTAAGTCAGTATTAGATTTTAATGTTTATATTCCTACACAATTTTTAACTTTATTAAGTGAAAGCGGTGGCTGGAACGTGTAGGCTAAAATAGGGAGTGGCATATTCCTATTATATCCGTAGATCGAGATTTAGAAGTTATGGAGTTAACACTTATCCAGCAAGAAAAAATCTTTATTGAACTTGCTAACCTGATGCCCAAAAGAATTTACTTCTCGCGATTTAATGCAAAATTCTTGTCCGTTCGAACGCAAGTCTCAAATTTTATACTAAATGGTGTTTTTTTCAGACAAGTGGTTTTTAAGAAGAAATATTTATTTATTATTTATTAACAAACGTGAAACAATAATATAATTATTTTTACATGAAAAAAGGAGCACTGGCTACCAGGGCCTTCGGCAAGAGGAAATAAAACGCATAAAATTTAATGCTATGTCCAAGAATTAAGCTTTATTATAAAGATAAGCGTTTGTCATTACCTTTTAAAAATGATTTCGGACTGAAGCTAACCGAGGACGCTCTGGACTCGGGTTACTACACAAATTCAATCAAATCTCACCATGTAAGCAAAAATTATTTAATAAAAAATTAATATTTTTATTGAAAAATATATTAAAAAAATGTCGAGCTCAACTTTTCAAAAATGTTGTGCCCGTCAATACAAAATTCGTAGCAACAAAATAGAGCGAGCTCAATATATTTATGCGAAAATTAGCAACGAAAGGAACTACCTTCAATTATGGACGCTATTATTTTCATTATTTTCGTAGCATGTGCGCTGACGCCGATTCTGAGATCATTCAAACACACGCAGAGAACAAAACGAAATTTTGTTTTGAAAATAAGACAGCTTTCATTCTCGCAGAACAAGAAATTGGCAAGTTTGTTTCTTCTACGCTAATGTGAATTTTTTGTTTTTTTTTTTGTTGCAAAAATTGACAAATCACAAGTGATATAACTACAAATGAAGGCAATGAGATGAAATCATAAGCATAAAAGAATGGCAGATTATGCTCACATCATGAGCGACGCTAGTTCGTGCTTTGAGGTCTTCAACCTCGTGTCAATTGTTTAGAAATGTGATATCAAGCTATATGTGAAATTCGATTTTATTTCATTGGATGCCAAATATTTTCAACTGCCTGATTTTGGCATTCTTTGACGTCTCGCATAACATACATACATACATTACTCATTGCCCAAAAGATCCTATATCAATTGACGTGCACGCAGCAGCTCACGCCGGGAGGCGCTCTCAACGCGATGGCGGCAAGAGCAGCGGCTATAGAAGTGGCCAGCGGCAGGTTACAAGCACTTAGACATACAAATATACACTTAAGCTGTCAGCCAAAGTCATTAGAATATTTTAATAACTGGCCAAGAAAAACAACGCCTCTAACAACAACACAAACGCTCTTCTTTTTTTGTGTTTGAAATCACAGAGTGACCTGCGTACGACTGACCAGCTGACCAGTTGCAGAGCTTTGAGACTGACCGACTGACTGAGTGATTTCGTGATTGACAGACTGAAGATTACTTGCGGTCCAGCGTTGTTTGGCTCTTGATTTTATTTTATTTTTTTCCTTCGCAACTTTGCTTGTTGACTTCAAGTGGCCAAAGCTCGTTCGGTGAATCTACACATGGCAGTTGGTGGTAATGTGCGTATTTACTGGCATTTGGCATTATTGTTTTTGTTCGCGCTTTTTGCCACAGGCATAGGTTTTTTGCTCACTTCACCAGAGCAATGATTTTTGCGCATTTTGTTACATGAATTACTAACGAATTTGACAAATGGCGAGTCAAATGGTTATTTAAGAAAGTAAATTGGCTTACAAGAAAAAAATAAACGACCACGCCTCTCACTTCATCATAAATAAGAGATAGGTTAGAGGAAAAATCATTTGTAATATGATCTGTTTATGTTTATGTTGCAAATCGCTTCTGCTAGCTGTCACTTAAACAAGCTCTCGACTTCACAATTAGCATAAATTTAATATAATGTTTCGTTGAGCAAACGACTATGACAGCTCGCAGATCTATTTACATTCTTCGCTTAATTATTAATACTACCGTACTACTGTTATTCTGTAGCTAGCAGATGGAAAATTAGTTTTTATGGCAGATATGAATTTATGTTTATTTTACTTACCAAGGTTGAGCTTATACAGGCGATATATATAAATATATGTTTTTTTTTTTGGTTGTTGCCGGAAGATACAATATTAAACGGGCGTTTTTACAATACAATAAATTTAAGATGCTGCTTAATTACATTTATACCGGTTTTTATAGAAAAAACAATTGTCAAAATATACTTTTCAAAGGTCAAAATGATTTTAAAAGAATTTGGTAATCGGCCGATAACTCTGGCCTTAGAAAAAGCAGCTAATTACTTGAGAACAAGTCACAAAACAAAAAGAGAATTAAAAAAATTACAAATGAACCAAATAAAAAATTTGTTCATACTTTAATTTTTAACTAATATATGTAAGTACATAAGGTGCTCCGGCGTTTTTTTGTGAAGCGCATAGTATGCAGAAGTTTACGGAAAAAATCAGTAGTTAAAATCTAAATTTGGATTACGATTTTCAACGCAAATATGTTTATATATATGTATGTAACATAACTATAAATATTTTATAGAAAATTTATTAAAATTTTCAAAACAAAAATGCATGTAATGATATAAAAAAAAGCCAAAATAAAGTAGCAAGAATTCATTATATCTTAAACAGAAAAAGAGAAATAGAAAAAACACCTACAAATTGACAAGTGTTTACTATTTATTTTTCTTTTTTTTTGGAATTTTTCATATTTTCCAATTAAGAAACAGTTCATGCTCTAAAAAGAGTCGTACAAATATTACATCCAAATTGTATACAAAACAAATTCAAGGCCGATTTATATCAAATTTCGTATGTAGACATTTCTTGCAGATAAGTTTAAAAAAAAAGCAATCAAATTTACTTTATATTACTGTTGTGCTCAATGCTTTGTCATGTTTGTTTATCCTCAAGCCACCGCAGCACCCTAGCACATACATATTTATATTTTTATCTTTTTAAAGCATCAATTTTCTAATAAAATCAAAACACGCACAGCTGCCCTCAGTTTTTGAAGGTATTAAAATATCGTATATGTATGTATTTATATAATCGTTGCATGATTTTTAGATTGTAACATATAAATGTATGTATGTATATACTTATACATATGTACATATGTATTCTTACTTATTGCAGTCGTGACACACAAAAGACTTAAGCTACGAACTTCTACACTTGTTCATACCTTGTGATTTTTAAGTACATACATAAGTATACCATTTCAAAAGTTTGAACTTCAATAGAAATGCGATTTGACATATTAATTTTTTAAGTACAAATGAAATATCTGGAAGAGATTCAATCCCGAGTTATAGACGTGAATAATTTTTCTAAAGCCAAAAGAGTTATCTAAAAATTAACCAAATATGTAAGTCACCAGATATGCAACCAGCTAAAAAGATTTACACAAAAAAATGTTTGCAGCCAAATTAAAAAAAAAAAAATTTAACTATTCTGATACGTTCTACAAAAGGAAAATTCCATGAAATTTTTGTTTTAATATATATGCACATGATTTTGTTTTTATAAATTTCATCGTGAATATAAATTTTATTAATTAAAGTCCTGCAGGCATAAAATGTCTCAATGTAATGATAATTTATTATTTATTAAGTTACACAATTTTGGTCTGCCCTAAAATTGAACTGTCCTTTGGTAAAATTAAACATTGATCCGTAAAGTAATAACGTTACTCATACGCTATTGTGTACCTAAAACATTTCTACTAAATGCAGATTGAAATTTTGCAACTTCATGAACAATTGTAATTTTTCGTTTTCGTAATTGAATGGTTTTATTTTGGGATGAATTGACTTGATTAGAGACATAACTATTATAAGAGAAAAAGAAAGTCAATCAATAATAATTATCGTAAGATAAAAATGTTTCGGGTAATCTATAGCCATTATTAAATTATATGTGTGCGTCCACGTGAAAAGGGCCCACTTCGGCAGTATTAAAGTTATGCATACAGGCGTCTTCCTGGTTGATTTCCGAACATTTTGAGACAAATTAGACCATCCTAACTAAAGAATTGACGGAAATATAGCACTTTGAAGGTGAATATCCGAAAAATTACTAATTGAGAAAAATCAATTTGAATTTGAAAGTTCTTCATTTCTAGTTTTTCATTTCTACTCGGACGTTAAATGGGTGTTCATATGAATCGAACAGGAACATAGTCAGCATGAGAAAAAATACGGTTAGATCATTTTTCAATCATTATTATATGTGAAACAACTAATTAATATCAACTCCACAAAGTGGGCCCTTTTCTAAATATTTGCTTTTTCAACTAATTCAACCGATGATCTCAGAAAATTATGAATGTGTTAACGTTTGACCAATAATAAAATTAATTACTTCTATTATACCTAGGAAGCTAAATTTGGTGTTATTCGACGCGTAAATGTATATATTTTCATAATAAACCATAATAAAAAATTACGAAATTCGATTCATGTATCGAAAAATCTATAGATCTCGGAAATTAGATGCGACAAAGCTGGCCCTTTTCACGTGGACGCACGCATATTATCAAATAGTTTTCAAAATAATTATCATGGAGATAAATATTTTTAAGTTTTCAAAAACTTTTTTTTTGTGACTAATGTTCATATGTAGGTATATTATAAAAGTCTTTATATAATAATTGTAAAAAAAATGTAGGTCTTGAAGAACTGAACTAATTCAGCGCTAATTCGGGATAGTTCCGTAATAGTTCGGGACTCTTTTGGCTTAATTTCGGGACTCTTACGCGGTTATTTCAAGACCATTTCGGCATTAGTTCAGAACTAGTTCGGCAGTTTTTTTTGCCTTCTTTTCAGAAATCGGTCGGGACTAGTTCAAAAACATTTCGGGATTAGTTCGAGACTAGTTCAAGACTTTTTTAGAACAAATTTATTTTTATAATATAAATCTCAAATAACAGTCTTTGAAGATTTAAAAAAAATATGTCACAATGAAAAAATTTCATAAGTCTAAAAAAATAAAAAAATACTCATCGATGAATTAAAAAAATCTTACTCGTAATTATTATCAACAGACTTTTATAATTCTGAAGAAAATTTCGATGATTTTTTTAAAACTCCTCCATGAAATAATTTTGATGGTGATCAGGTCCTGTTACGATTTTGTCAAATGGAATGATTTGACCGAACACATCCAAAAATATACAAAAAGACCCATCTCTCGAGCAGCCAAAAGGTAAAGATCGCGTAGTTTCATTTATAAACTTCTTAAAAGCCTGTCCGCCTTTCTTCTTAAATTTATTATGATCTCCAGTTAACTCATTTACTTTAATTAAACATTAATTAATAAATTTGATAAGATTTTTATTGGCCTTATAAAAACATAATAATATACAATTTCCCAGAAGTCTGATGAGGAAATGTGGTGATTTCCGAAATAGTACTATAAATTATACCATTAAAAACTGTTGTTTTTTTTTCAAATAAAATCTTTCACAAACTGGCCTCGAGCTCAAAAAAATTGTGAATAATTAATTAATAAAAATAAGTTGCAATCCAGAAAAAATGTGTGTAGCCTCAAATATCTTAACGGCTTCCCATAAATCATCAAATGCGAATTTTTTGCTAATAACAATCGGAAGTTTCTGGAAATTTATGAAAACACTTATTTACCTACTTCGTACCTGTAATTTACACTTAACACTACCAATAAAAGAACAAATAAATTTGAAAAGTGCTAGAAAATACTAATTATTTTGCATACACAAAAATATTTTAAGTAATCAATAGCATGAAAAGTTAAAAGTATCAGTCGAAAAAATAAACAAAAACTAGAAAAGCAAACAGTTGAAAACATTCATTTTAATCAGAAAAAAAAGAAATAACTGCGATCACTTGCATACATACATATGTACATGTGAATAGGGGTGAGTGTGTGAGTATGTGTAACCGATTGGCGCAACTTACGCTGCCGCTTTGCAAAACGAAAATCGCACAAACCGTGCAACGTTTGGCGATTAATTGGTTTACAATCGAGCCGTGTCGTCTTACATAATCGTCGAGTGTGATTTTTGCATAATAATGCATTTTGACCGTTAGATCGATGCACATATAAATTGCGCCTTTGTATGAACATTTGTATGAATCTATCTATGCATGTAGACTCTGTTCACAAATTGTAGCACAGCCACATCTGGACAGATTTAGACATAAAATTTTTTCTCCTTATATTATTATTAGAATTATTTTTCAAGTCAAATATTGTTAATTCTCTATAGTAAACAATAAAACCCAATTTTTTACTATTTACAAAATATACAATGATTAAACAAAATTTCAAAAATAATTTAGAAATTTTTTGAGTATGCAGTTTTTTGGCTCATTAAATTTTAGTCTGAGAAAGTACAAGGTTCAAGTTTCTACAAGCTATCACCAATTTTTGGCAATATTTTTACTTGCAGTTTCTCTCATAGAACGCAAACCCGCGATTAGTTTTTATATGGAAGGAATTGCGAAAGATTTTCAGTCAAAATGGTCAAAAATCAATTGTAATTCATAGCCACTAGAAGATTGCACTTTTTTAGAGTAAAATTAAATGAGCGAACTATTTGCATACCCTAAAAAGGTTTTTTAAAATATTCAAAATTTTGTTGTAGTTTTGATAAATGTTTCCTACATTTTTTATAAGATTTAAAATATATATTTAATAGTGCTCATTAGAGAGTTAAAGATATTTTAATTGAAATATATGTTTAATTAATTAGTGGATACATAAATTGTCCAAAGGTGCCAATATATGTTTGTGCTATAATTTGTTACCAGACTGTATGTACGAGTATATATTCGATTTGTCGACAATGCCTCAGCAAATTTCCGATATACCCAAACCGACTTCGATTTACTTACATATGTACATATGCCAGTATGTATGTATGTATGTATATTTGTATGTATGTATCTGGGTATATGTGGCTTGGTACATCTTCAGCTTGCAGCATCAAATGAAAACTTAAAATTATAAATGCTTTTTATTGCTCGTTAAATAAACACTAACAGCTTATAATTGCCAACTAAGCAATGGTGTTAAAGTGTTCATTACAATAGAAATAGCTACATATAACTACAGTTATATTAAGGTAGCATTGCACACACACAAATATAGAGTTAACTGTGCGCACTTACAGTGCTGTTCGTATCATTAGCAACCAAAATAAAAATTACATATTCGTTTATATATTTTTAAGATTTTTCAATTAAAATACAGTTCATTTGTACTAAACTTAAAAAATATTTAACAAATTTTTATATCGATTTTAAATTTTTTTCCAGAAGTGTACAGTCCAATTTCGATTTAAGAATAATTTTATGAAAGTTTCACTTGGCTAGGAAGTACTGTTAATTTATTGGGATTTTTTTGGTGTCATTTGCTTCGATATAAGTAATAAGCAATATTTTTTTTTATATGGAAGAAAATCGCAACACCCTTGACAAACAAAATTCTAAAAAATCAACGTTATTTCCTGAGGGTTTCACATTGTTATACTAAAACTGAAAACTGCATACTCAAAAATATTCTAACACTCCTAAAAAAAGTTCAAAATTCATATCTATACAAATTTTTTAATTTTTTTACTTTTCTACAAAGTCTTAAACTTGAATTTCTATAGTTTATGTTAAATATTAAATTCTTAAAAGCAAATAAATGAATATAAAAATATAAATTCAATGTAGCAACTTAAATATTGCAAACTAGTTTTTGGTACTTAATATCTGTTGAAAGAAACAATATAATTTTCGCAAGCATTTTAAGTTTGAATACTCTGAACTAAGTATTTTTCTTTAGTATTTTTAGATTTTATTACCAAATGTATATCTGCTGAACATTTCACAGTTTACAAAAATTCGTCAGATGAGAAACTTTGAACAAAGAAAACAATGCAACTTCTGATTAAGGGCGTGCCTTAGTTACTCTCACAAAAGTGATCTCCTTTTCCTGCAATTACTGACTGGTAAAACCTGCAAATTTTTCAAATGTTTTAATACACATCAGAAGCCAAGCCTTTTAATTTCAAATCAAATTTTAAAATCGCACAACAGTTCAAATTTGATGAAATATTAATGTTTAGTTATTAATTTCTATAAAATAAAATTTAAAAAATAAACGGAATTTTTGTATCCCCAATAAACATTTTTATTTATTGAAATATTATTTCTCACAATTTATACCATTTTTTTACTTAATCGTAGTAATTATTTTACCCTTTCCTAACTGATTTTTAAAAACATCCCAATGGGAGTTTAAATTTCACAAAAAAAAAATAATATTTATGTAATCTTAAGAGACCATTTTAAATTTCTGAAATTTTGGCGCATGCAGTTTTGTAATCCTTACAATGTAAATACAAAATTAAGCAAGTTTAAGTTTAAGCTAAATATTACCGTAGATTTTTTGACATTTCTGACGCATTTCCACAATTTCTTCCATGCAATGCAAGCACTAAGTTTGGTTTTTATATTAAAAAAAAATTGCAGAAGAGCGTGAGTAAAAAAAAAGGTATCACAAATCGTTAAGCTACTTTAAGCTTGGATATTATTAAATACTTTTTTTTGTTTTTTTTTATTTAAAAACTTGCGTCCTACCAAAATTTTTTTTTTAAAAAGTGATGTTTTTTGTTATAAAATATTAGAAATTAATGGATACGAAATATGAAATAAAGTAAATGTTTCCTGCGGGCAAATATTCTAAACAAATGAAGCTTCTTACGGAGCATAAATTTTTAAAACTTTACATACATATATATAAAATAAATAACAAATTTTAACTCACCTCAATTAATATCAATTTTAACAAATTTGCGATGTGTCAGCTTATAAATGAAGATAAATTATGTTTGTTTCTGTTGTTGTTGTTGTTTTAGATTTTAATTTATTTTGATGACTCTTTGCTATGTTACGAGTGCAATCATTGCAATTGGAATGCAATTTTAATTTGAAATTTTGGCGAAATTTGCGTAGTTAATGTGAAGCTAAAAGCTGAGAATTAATTTTTTGTTTAAAATAATAATAATAATATAGCATAATTTTGCATTGTTAATTGATGTTTATTATGTTTTCAAAACATAAATTGAAAATGTTCATTTTTACGTTATTTTTGAGATTTTTAATGAATATAGATATTTTGCAAATACATACAACGTTTTTATGCAAATTTTCAAAATTTATTTGTGTATTTCTATGCGACGACCAAATAAATAAATATATGCAAACTACCGTTAAATTGGCAAACATTCATGCCTGCATATTTATGTATGAAAGTGAATAAGTTTGAGCTAAGCGAACCATGCGTGAAGATAAACATACGTACGTATATATATACAAATGTACATATTTATGTATGTATGTAGTTATGTATGCACGTATCTATGTATAAATATGCACAGTGTGTAGCAGAGTGTTAGTAAAAAACAGCAAAAAAAAATGCGTAAGCTTCCTCCACACGTTGCTTCTTGCTTGTTGTTGTGGTTATTTCGGTTATTTCACTGCTACGTTGATCTGGTTTTATTATTTTTATTCACACTATTTATTACGTTTTGCTTTCTGTTGACGGGATCAGCGTGGAAAGTTTGCGAACGTCTCGAAAATTGGCACAAAATTGGAATTTCAAAACAGTAAACTGCAATAAAATTTGGCAAAAGCTAAATGCGAGCCAAGAAATTTTAAAGCGGCGACACTGAAATTTTCTCAAGTGAGCAGCGACACTTTTATTTTATATTTGTTTTTTTTTTTTTAATTTTGCTAATTTTTTAATTTTTACTTTTTGTTTGGGAACAAGAAGGTTTTTTATTAGCTAAGAAATTTTTGTTTTTCGTCTACATTCTTAGCTCTTCATTTAAAATCGCTCATTCTACAGCTCTGTCTACATTAATTTCCTTAAAATGCCGCTCAGCGCATTTACCGGTTTAACTGCCAATATTTAATTTCTCCAAGCATGGCTTACTGCAGTTATTTTTATTTTATTTTTTTGTTGCTATTGTTGTTGCAATGGCAATGTCGCTGGCGAATCGAATTTCACTGCCGCCATAAACGAACGAGACACTCTCTAATGAATTTTATTTGTTTGCTTGTAATAATATGTATATGTATGTGTGCATATGTACGTATTTATGTATGTTTATATGTGTGAATGTATTTGTGCGAATATATTCTCTGTCACAGTTCGAAAAAAAACCGCAAGTATGTGGCACTAACAATGGCTTTTATGTTGCAATGTTTGATTTTATGCGCAAAATTGAAATTAAATAAAAATGTAGCTTTGACCCAGAGCTAAAGCCGCGCCGTGAAGTCCAACAATTCTAAACACTTTCAGAACAAATTCTATCAAGAATTTACACATCTCAACTAAGAAGTTTAATTACTTTTCTTTTAAGCGTTGCAAACGCCGCAATTTCGTAAATAACAATTTTTTCACGCACAAACAATTTGTAAGTACAAAAAGCCTTCAACTTGACTGCACGCACAATTTCAATTTATATTTTATTTTATTTTTTTAGATTTTATTTTGCTTCTCTGCATATGCATTTGCTGCTCTATTACTTTATGTGCTTTATTTGTTTTTGTATTTGCGTTTGTATTTGTGTAGTACAACTCTTTAGACTCGTTTTCACGCGCGGCAACTCGTCTCGAATGGAGCACCCTCCACTGTCGCTATCAAAATCTCGACTGAAACTGGTGTTGCCACATACAGCCAACATACGCGCTCGTAGCCGCTGTTGTTTGGATTTTTTGTCTTCGTTTTTATTGTTGCTATTGTTGTTGTCTTAGACACCATGCCAACTGGTTTTTGGGCCAAAACGCATACACTTTGAATCTCGACTGAGCGCACCTTGAGCTTTTCTGCTCACCACTCTTTTTTGCTCACAAACTTTGGGTGCTTGGCTTTTGCACTCAAAAGGCTCCACATTTGTCTATGGCGAACATTTATATATTCAACTTCACCATAGTATTTGTAATTGTAAAACATTTTTGTTCTACTAGGAGTTGGTAACAGGATTATTTGCGATTTAAAAGAAGTACTTTGCTCTCTAATCAGTAATTTCCCAAATTACACTTAAATAATTTTAAAAAAAATTTATAGTTTAAAAAATAAATAAATATTTGATAGAAAAATAAGGATAGGCTCTCATGCGTTGTTCAAAGTAATAAAAAAAAATTATTTAAATTATAAAATATACTCAGCAAGTTGCCAACCGACCTTGCCGCGTAAGGCTTCGCCGCTAAATCTGAGAGAAGTTTTTTGGCGGCAGGCTAGTTCACACGGTCGGTACGGACTACATTGCTCCGCGCCTCAATTGGAAAAAGAGGTTCCGGACCTCTATCGACTAAGATGGGTGACGTAAAGGCATGAAGCCTAACCTTTTGAAAATATATTAAGTATATTTGGAAGATTAATAAAAAAGTAGTCGTTGTTCAAAACTTTTTAAATGGTGAATTAAAAATTATTCTGTACTCAATTATTTCAGTGATGATCAATATAAAATTACTCTGGCTTCAAAAATAGAAAATCTTGGGCAAAGTGTTTTTTTTTAATAATTTACTTAGAAAGCGTTCTTAAGCAAGTTTTCAATCAAAAAATATAAAATTTGATGTAGAATAGATTTTAATTCTTCACTAAAATAATTTTTAACAAGAAATCGCTTTTTATTCAACAGTCTAAATTTACATTCATAATTCAAATTCTTTTAAATAATGAATGAAAATGTATTATAATTTTTCTTTTATTAAATTAATTAGTTTTGTGAAAGCACCCAACGCTGAAGGAATGTTAAATGAATTGTTAATAAACTAAAAGTAAAATTTTATTCGTTAACTCTTTATGTTATTGGATGAGGAATAAACTGTCAAACATCACTTAAATAGTTTTGAATTAAGAATACGTTTTTAGTTCATCTTTTATATAAGTTTGAAATCGAATAATTTTTTGAATACAGATAAAATTTTTATGAGTCATTCGAATTTTGGGAAATAACGAATGAATTATTAATAACTTTAACATCCATCCCCGTCACAAATTGTATTCAGCAATTCCTTAACAATATTTATATATACCTTTTTGTTATTTTCAAAACAAATAGGTTGGAAATATAAGTATGCGGAGTTAAAGTTAAGTTTAACAATGAAACTTTTTTTTTCAATTAAGACTTCGCGTATCTAGAACTTTAAGAGAGTTTGTTACATAAATATTCTCCATACACCTGCGTTGAATTTATATGAAAGGAATCCTCTATAGAAAAAGCTATTAAACCTTATATAGTTAACGCAAGTGATACACGTTAATATACATACATACATACATACTGGATATCAAAATATATTACGTACATTTATATTGCGCTGAAAGCCAAAGTAGTAAAGACACATGAAATTACAGTAACTCAGACAGATAATCGAACAATAAAATATTTTTTAGTTTTAGTTTTCATGTTAATTGGTTACCAACGGTTTGGTAGGAAAATGAAATTAAAATTTTTACAATTCCTTTAAAATTTTTAAAATTGTGCAAACATAATTTTTTTGCAAATAATTTTTTTATTAAAAAAGGTATGAAAATTTGTACTTAAAAAACAATTTTTTATTCACTTTTTTTAATATTTTAGAATTTTTATTGAGCTCAAGGCCAGTTTATGGAAGATTTTTTGTGAAAAAACAACAACAGCTTTTTAATGGTTGAAGTTATAGTACTATTTCGGAAATCACCACATTTCCTCATCAGACTTCTTTTTGATTATTAAATTAAATTATTTTTAATTTAATTTTCATAACCACTTCTCTCAGGCTTTGAACCCGGGAGCTCGGAGTTGCAGAGCCAATACGCTACCTATTGTGCTACGCTAGGCTTGAGCTTAATAAAAATTCTAAAATATTAACATTTACTAGGCCAACAGAAAAATGAACAACCATTCATTTTTTTTTTTAAATTTAAGGACCTCCTCTGCAACATTTCCAAAATTCGCGCAAAAGTAGTTTTTGCCCAATTGAAATATTGCGGAAAGTCTCATATATTTAAATAATTACCATCAAAGATTTAAACAACATTTTTTACGCTTTTATAATACGAGTATCTTCATTTTTTTGAGTAATTTTTTCAAAATGATTTACAATTAGTTTTCTAGCTTTAGTTATGTATATCTTTAACTCACAACATAACAAAAAAAAAATTTCTCAAATGCTTTTTTCTTAATCCTTATAAGGTTTTTCTAATACCATTCATTTGGTACTCACCTAATAATAATTTATTAATATCAATATTGTAAAATTTTTTTGGCCAAAAGTTTCTCAAATACTTATCCTTTGATACTAAAATATGTATGTTTTTATATTTCATTCAATTTTGCGGAGTTCAATTATTCAAAACGGTGGCACTGATCGTTAAAACTATTTTTTACACGCTCTTTTGAATTGCGCTTTTTTAAACTAAGCTTTCTTAAGCATCTTAAGTTTCGTTGTTAATTTATTTCAGTTAAATTTTCCGAATATTTGGTCACTCTCTTCGAAATATTTTTCAAATTAAGCATTTTTAAACCTCATTAATTGTATACCCAAATTGTAATAATTTATTTAGTTAATCATTTAAATTAATCGAAATTTTTCCAACAGTTGTCATCTCTATATTTTTCCAACGATGTGGAACCATATCGAACATATCATTTGAAGAATGATACAAAGCAAAAATAACAAGCTATAACATTTTCGGATTTTAGCTGGCCTTAACATCAAAAAACAAATGTTTATATAAAGAATTTTTAATAAAGTGAAAAGTAAATTAAATGCCAGAACAAAGGAACTCGTTGAAACAGGTTATTGATCTTAATTCCTTAGACCTTTGAAGTGTTGCGAATTTTTTTTTATTTCTTGTATATAACCGGTTATATAAGTGGAAAAAATAAATAAAGTTTGCAACAATAATAAAAAAAATTAAGACAATTTGAATCTCTATCAATTCGTATATCACGAGTATTGAAAAAAAATTAATATTTATAATAAACAAATGCATTTTTTCTAAAAATATATTTACATAGCTACGCATTAGTAGATTACTTTCTTTTAACTAATTTAAATTTTTTCTCCAACATCAAAATTCGTAATTGCATTTAAGAAATTTCTTCTCCAATGTAAAGCGATTAGTGTCTCATTTAATATTGGAGTCACTGGAGATACGCACACACGGACATATGTACATACATACAAATGCATGACCAAATATACTTATATGGCATTCGCATACATACATATTTACATAGTTCGGTTCGGTTAAGTTGGCAATCAGCAAAGGGCAAAGCACCCTTCGTCCATGTGTATAGAAGTAACGCTTGGAAACTATATATGTACATACCATACACAAGTAGCTAAGAGGCATCTGCACCTGTTACACTAACCGACCAAGCGGCAAAGGCAGATTGGTTGATTGTGTGTGGATTGCGAGACGAAAGGCATAAGCGCATAATATGACAGCAATGCTTTGCATGCTCCTTTGGGCATATTTATGCGTAGAGGTTTGTATATTTATATATGGACATGCATGGTTTTGAGGTCTGTTTCATACCTGCCTTGGGGACTCTGAAGCTAATGCGCAAATATTCCACACTTGGCCAATATTACACTTTTTAATCCGTCCATTCGTTTGGCATATCTACTATAAAGCGCAATTCCATTTCCCTGGCGAACGATCATCGTCATCATCATTATCCCCAACAATTGGCTAGCGATGCTGTACAGAGTAGTCAGACTGATCAGCTGCAGCATACATACATACATATATATATACATATGTAGGTACGAGTATATGCTACAGATATACGGAAAATACAGTAAACGCTGCTTAGTTGCCTTAAAAGTCTTATATAAAGAATCTCTGTAACTATTAACTTATGCCATGTTAAACTTTAATTCACAATCCGAGTAAAACCTTTCTTTTTTATGGCTTGAATTTATTCATCAAATACTTGAAATTTTTAATTAAAATAAAATTGTTGCTTTCTCTGCTAAATTAGCGTTTATTTTAACTTAAAAGAATAAAGAATATGTTTTCTTATGCAGTCAAAGTAAATTTCTCAGCCTGACTGAAATATACTAAAAGTAAAACTTTTACATTTTTTTTTCGTGTTAAACCAGTTAAAAAAGCATTATTTTTTTTGTCTCACACTGAATTGTAAGCTGTTCTTTCAAGCAATGACAGCTTTATTATATCTAAAAAAAAAAGTGTATACAATTGAAACCAATGCTAAAACACAAAAAGTTTGTCAATGCTAAGTTTAATTTTTTTTTTATTTAAAAAAAAGTACAGAAAGTAAACAATGGCTTAATGGCTTAGGACTCTTAGAGAAAACTACCTCGAAAACAAAGTGCACAAAAAAATGTCTTATTATCAAGAAATTTCTTTTTCACTTTTATTTTGAATTGTAACTTGTTGAAGATATCTTTCATATGAGGAGTGTGAGCCGAGTTTGTTTTCGATATATTCTCGCTATATAAAATTTTTATACCAAACATGAAGGTTGAAGATTGGAGCCCGGTGAGCCCGATAAATGACGCTAGAATCGATATACCCATAAAATCCGTACTTTTTTTTTTTTAATTGTATGGTCACTACGTGAAATTAAATACCTCGGGAATAAATAAAACCTATACTTAAATGTCTTTGGAGTTGATCATTTCCGATAATATTTAATTGTTGTCCCAAAATTCCACTGAATTGTTGACCTCGCTCCCGTGGGCTTGCAGTATGAAAGTATTGGTGCGTTTTGATAAGTGTTCAGAAAAATATTGAATTGTTACTCTTTTTAATAAATAAATAAATAAATAAAAATTTTTATTTAACAAAGGATGACTGCACTACTTAGCAGAATTTACTGTACTTCAAATTAACCACATCCGTTTTCTTTACAAAAAAAAAACCTAAGACTCTTACATACTTGTACACGTAGAGTGAGTTGAGCGTATTAGACGTATTATGTGGGCTTTAGGGTGTACGTTTAACAAAAAGGGAGTTTAATGTTTTGCAATCAAATTTAAATACGCCACCTACTCAATTCAATTAAAGACATGTACGTTATTGCAGTTAAAAACAAACACAAAATCGCTAGTTTGTGTTATATGGAAGCCACTGCGGAAGAGCGTCAGTAAACAGAAATTTTCAAAATTCAACGGTTAACTGTAGGAACTTGAAAACTGCACCAACTACCAAAATTGTATAAGCTACCAAATTATTTGCACAAAAAAATTATTTTTTTTTAGAAGGAAACTTTGATGAACATTTTTAAAATTTTTGTGCAATTTATATAAATTTTAAATTGAGTTCTTATTAAAGAATGAACAGAATTTTATTTGAAAAACAAATTTAAATTAATACAATGAAAATAAATTGACCAAATGAGTAAATTTCTGCTTTTAATCACAATCGCATAATTCGAAAAGCCAACTATGTTTCACACTCTAATGGTAACTAACATATGAATGTGAAAATGTGTGTGTTTGATTTTCTGTGCATTATGCTCTGTCAAGCTGATGGTTGATTATTATTATTTTTTTTTTGTCATCATTACACAGTCCCTGAATGGTGTTCCAGAAATGATGATACAAGGTCCCTTTGCAGAATTTCAAAGAAGGCCAAAACGGAAGAAAATATACACGCTTGTGCCAAGTAGGAAATATTGTAGCTGATTTATATATACATATATATTATAATAATTATAACACAAACTCATATTGACACATTTGGACAGTTTTTTTACCCTACAATTATTTAAAATAATTTTTCAATTAAAAGACCGTTAATTCTCTAACTAAATTTTATAAAATATATAAGAACAATTTATTAAAATTTCAAACTTATTTAGAAATTTGTTTAGAATTTTTTGGGATATGCAATTATGTAGGTCAATAAATTTTAGTATAAAAAACTTCTAGTGGCTACGAATTACCACCTATTTTTGACAATTTTTTATTGACGCTCCTTCGCAATTCTTTCCATATAAAAAATAATCGTGGTTCTGCGTAGTATGGAGGAAACTGCCAGTAAAAAAATTGTCAAAACCTTGTAGAAAAATGCACACTCAAAAATTTTATCAAATTTTTTTTTTTCAAAATTCAAAAAATTTGTTAAATCATTGTACATTTTCTAAATACTTTAAAAAACAGGTGTTTATGGTTTTTCTTTGAGAATGAACCATATTTTACTTGGAAAATAATTTGATTAACTCATCAAATCTGTCAAAATGTTGTTGTGCTATAATATGTGAACACAGTATATATAAATGGAGTAACTAATCACAATAACATTTAAATAAATGGAATAACAAAAATCCTTCTCAAAAACATTTTAAAAATGTTTGACGATTGGAATTTCGTTTTTTAAGTTTTATTATTTTTTAATTTTTCAGCAAAAACTATACACACCAAAGTTTCAAGCTTTGTAGAAAATAAAAATGCATTAAACATACTTCAAAACTTCACATTTTTTTTCCAAATTTTTATTTATTGATCGATTTTTTTGGAACTTACTATACTTAGATTGAGTGGGCTACAAAACCGTATATTCAAATAAATCCCTAAAATATTTAGAAAGGAGTATGCAACACAATGCAATTTGGATTGGATTGTGATTAATCTTTACTTCATACATTTTTTTTATATTTTATTTGTATTTACATCACACGCCAATATTTTTAAATATCCGCAAAATATTAGGCTGTAGGTCTTTATATTCCTAGGGACCTCAAACAACTGCTCTTCGGGATCTTTGTTCAGCCTTTAGTGTATTGCTTAGCTAAGTCAACTTTTTATGCGTTTATTTCTACAGTTTTGCTGTTCGTACCTAAAACGTGGTCCTTGGCCGGCATTGCTGAAGTCTGTTGTTGTCATATGACTGCTCGCTGCGTTTGCTTTTGCGCTGTACGAGTATCTCCTTGTACAGGTTCTCTGTTGGTTGACTTCTATTTTGTCGCTTTTCTTTTTTTTTCTTTTAATTTCTTTTACGACTGCTACAACATTTTAATGCCGAAACCGGTGTTGTCTGTGCCAAAGAATCCTCCACATGCCACTTCATGCCTTAAACTTGCGCCTATCACGCCTTCGATGCACCTCTAACTATAACTAGCTTTTTTTCTGAGTTGTTGTAGTTGTTGCATTGCTGCTCTTCAATTGTACATACACATATGTATGTATATGTATACGTTTTACTCGATCGCCTAAGCACTAACTACCTTTGCATCAAATAAGTAGGTTTACATACGCTACAGTAAAGACTAAATATGCGGTTCAGCCAACTTTTAACAGCACTACATGAACGGTGGCATAATTTACCAGCCGTGTTACCCAGAACGAAATATGGATTGTGGGCTTCGAAGACAAACTTTTGTAACACCTTGTCATATATTTATTCTTTTGAATTATGTATTTATAATTAATTATTATATTTACACGGCGATTCCTCATTCGCTTTTAAATATGCTTGTGAATTAGGTAATAGGGTGCTTGACTCGGTTTTGTTAAATCGGTTTTCTCCGTTTTTTTTTCATACATTTTTGTACGGTTTTTTGATCTCTTGATATTTCGAATACCGAATTAAGATATAGTCTTTGACCAATAATAGAAATACGGTAGCACATCGACTAATGTTATATTTATTATATTTTTAAATAAATTTTGTTAATTTTCTATATTTATTTTTATATTTTTATTGAAAGGCACCCACAAAGTGGTTATAAATTAGACAAGTAATTCGAAATCCAAACAATTTGCAATAAAAAGCAACAAAGTTATACCAGAAGATTTTTATATATTTATACAAATTTCATTAGAGGGCGGCAAACTCTTGTTAAATTGTATAACGTCAAAAAAGACAATTATCCCTGAATTCAGTAAGTAGCCTCAGTCTCTAATACAGACAAAAGTCACAATTTTAAACCAGTTGGTATTTACTGGTCTCAAAATAAAACCTCTTTGCATCAGAATAAAATATTTACATCACAAAAAATGCAATTAAAAATAAACATGAAAAACGTGAAAGCGAAGAAAATCAAAATCTCTAATTCGTATTTTCAAATTTTGAGACTTGAGATTATACCAAACTATACATATGTAGAATAATAGTTAGCATGAGACTACTCACTGAATTCGTGCATTAAACAACATTTTATTTTCAATACGTCTCTTTCATAGAAAAAATAGCATTTAGTTACATGTGTGCACATTAATGTAGCTTTTTTCTAACTTGGAACAGGAACCGGTTTTTTCTTGATTTAAGAATGAAGGTTTAAAAATTTGAGGTTTATAAAATTTAGGATTTAAAAATTAGGAACCTGTTTTTTCTCAAACTGCCAATTTTTAAATAATTCAAAAACCGGTTTTACAAAAAAGTCGGCAAGTAAGCCAGAAGCTGCAAGTCCTTTTCCTGCTTAAAAGCAATTCCATACAAACCGGTTGGTTAGTGCAGCTTTGAAAATAATCTTTTCGGAATATAAACAGTAAAGCTGACGCCCGCTCTGCGAATCGGCTCCAGGGCCGGTTGAAATAAAAATTTAAATTTTAAATGCTTTGGTTCATTTTCATGAAAGATGATGCGAACATTTGTTTTATTGAAGAGTATAATAGTCGCCTAGGAATATTTGATTAAAAATTATTCAACTTACAAACCAAAGCACATAAATCATGTAGCAGCAACAACCATAAAAAACAACAAAAAAAAAGAACTTGATTTCTTTTATGTTTTTTTTTTTTAAATTGGAATTTAGTGATTCTGTTTCAATTTTACTTTTCAAATATATGTATAAACTTGTTCTGAATCTTTAATTGCAGATCAGTGTTCGATTCTATACTTCATTAAACGTAAAAAAATTACTGCTGTAAAAGTTGTTTGAGTGAATGATAATAAAACTTATTTACTTATTTACAACATTAAAGTTCGTTTTCGCTACTAGTAAATACAAGTAGAAAATGTGAACAATACTGAAAAAAGGAATTTAATGCCATTAAGCCCAAAGAAATTCTAATACGCTTGGAGCTACTTAGTCTTATTGAGTTAAATCGATGCATCTATTATGCAGCTCATAAGCTGTGGAGGTATAATCAAAGGTCAACGGAAGCCGGTAGATACTTTAAACCTGCACTGCTTACTTAAAAATATAATTTTTTTTTGTAATAAAAAAAAATGGCTTTTTATCGTTTTTGTTAAAGAATGCCTTTATTAAATGAAATATAATTTAAATAAGTAAGAAGAAAAATAAACTGTGTCAATATGAAGTTAAGCAAAAATTTGTAAACGCAATGTTCATGTGCTCAAACCGATTGTTGTTGTTATGCTCAATAGTTTTAGTCAACTTTCATCCGAGTTTGGTGAGTTCTGCTCACACGAATTTAAAGATGCTCAAACTCATTTTGTTATTGTACATTGTCAATCATAGAAATGAATTTAGGTGCATTAAAAAAAATTGTTTTTAATGGTTCTTAAATTTATCTCATTTTTAATCAAAAAAAAATTTTTTTTTCATTACATATCCTCATATTTTTAATTATTATTTTTAATATTTTTTGCTTCAAATTTTTTTTTGTACTTTATTTCAAATAGCTTAATTTTGCTAGACTTTATGAGCGCATAGAGCACTGATGAGCATGCGTTGTAGTAATTTACACAAAAATAAGCTCACAACATGCTCGTATTTCGAAAAGCCGGTTTTTCTGCAAGTTCTTTATTTGTTTACTTAGAAGTTTGTTTAGTGCTGCAAATTTCTGCAGATATATAAATACATACATATGTACTAAATACACTTTTACTCAATTTGAATGCTCTCGCCAATTAGGGTTGCACTCAATGCTACTCCAATCAAATAACTACAAGCAAGCGAAACTACATAACTGTTATACGAAATTATCGTCTATGGTGGCAAATCGTGGTAGAATTTCGTTTCTATTGTTTGCTTACTTATATCTTTCAATATAAAAAAACAATTGCCTGTCTTGTATTTACAAATTAATGTGACCTATCCTTGTCCACTTTATATTGCATTCAGAATAAAAAAATTAAGGTAAAAAACAAATATTAATAAATATAAAATGCGCCAAAACATAGGCGCTACTTAAGCCCTTGTGGTAACGTTTGGTAGTATCATCAAATTGACAAAGTCGACAAATAAAAGAAAATTATATATACAAATAGTATTGTCAAACTTGTTTTCCAATATTTCAAATATTAATGTAATTATTTCCTTCTGTAAATAAATTTAAAAAAAAAACATTTGAGTGAATTTGGTACATTAATTATTATAGTAAATAATTTTTCAATAAAAAAACTTATTTATGTAAGCGACAGTTATAGTTCTCATCCGATTTCTATAATTTTCAAAATTATGTTTATTAAAAATAGTAGTTCAATTTGGTAAAATAATTAAAAAGATATACATACATACATACATAGATATATATATGTATACATATAATCTATTTTATATTCGCATCAAATATAAAAATTCACATTTCAGTTATAACAATTTATTTATTTTTAATTTTAAATATTCTCAAAAAGAATAAGGCATGATAAAAAGATAACGGCTTACGTTTATTTTTTTTTAATTTTAGAATCTCTTAAGTAATGCAATTGTTTTAGGTCACTAAATTTTAGCGCGCAAGTTTTCATTGGCACATTTCCGCAAATTTTTTCCATATTTATAAGTAATAAGTTGTGCGATTAATACATTTTTTCTAGAAGCGTGATTTCAAATTAATGCAATAATGGCAATTTGAAAACTTCGGATCCTAATTTTAAAATCTAGGGGAAGCGGAGGTAACAGGATTTTTTGAGTAATTTTTCAGTAATCCTAATTCCATGTTATATATAAAAAATATAAAAAAACAAAAATAGCCAATCCGAAATTCATTAATAAAAATCACTATCCACAAAAAAAAACAAATTAAAACTATAATAAGTTAAAATAATATATAATTTAAATAAAACAAGAAAAGAATTCATCAAAATTATGTTTATTAAAAATAGTAGTTCAATTTGGTAAAATAATTAAAAAGATATACATACATACATACATAGATATATATATGTATACATATAATCTATTTTATATTCGCATCAAATATAAAAATTCACATTTCAGTTATAACAATTTATTTATTTTTAATTTTAAATATTCTCAAAAAGAATAAGGCATGATAAAAAGATAACGGCTTACGTTTATTTTTTTTAATTTTAGAATCTCTTAAGTAATGCAATTGTTTTAGGTCACTAAATTTTAGCGCGCAAGTTTTCATTGGCACATTTCCGCAAATTTTTTCCATATTTATAAGTAATAAGTTGTGCGATTAATACATTTTTTCTAGAAGCGTGATTTCAAATTAATGCAATAATGGCAATTTGAAAACTTCGGATCCTAATTTTAAAATCTAGGGGAAGCGGAGGTAACAGGATTTTTTGAGTAATTTTTCAGTAATCCTAATTCCATGTTATATATAAAAAATATAAAAAAACAAAAATAGCCAATCCGAAATTCATTAATAAAAATCACTATCCACAAAAAAAAACAAATTAAAACTATAATAAGTTAAAATAATATATAATTTAAATAAAACAAGAAAAGAATTCATCAAACCAATTTTCTTTCAAGTAAGAAAACCGGTATAATGCATGTTTTGAAATACTTATACTGCTAAAGTAACTTGTTTGATTTTTTTTTTAATTGATGTAGTATTTCGATAATACTTGTTGAATATTCTAAAAATTAAGATATGAAATAAAACTATTCAAAATGTCCATTTAAAAAAGACAAAGAAAGTAGGTTTTTAAAACCGATTTTTTACGATAAAACAGCTCAACACAGTCGGTAAGGAAATTAAAATATTAAGAATGAAGTTTGAAATTTTGATGAAAGTTTATTGAACATGTTTTTATTTTTTTACAAAGTTTAATACTTAAGTGCATAATATTTTGAGCTGAGTCGATTTAACCATGTCCGTCTGTCCGTCTTTTTGAACGCAAAGTACCTAAATTTTTGAGCTATTTGAAACTTGGCGCTTACACTATATAGCTCAGTGTTTTGCCGAGCTTCTCCTACCATTTGTGGTGTGCGTCTTTATATTATACGACAAATGGAGGGACCTACTGTTTAGTGCCGACTCCGAACGGCAGATGTATTTCATGCGAAGCTTTTTCATGGCAGAAATACCCTCGGAGGTTTGCCATTGCCTGCCGAGGGGTGACCGCTATTAGAAAAAGCTTTTTCTATGATTAAGATTTTGCTTGCCCTGACTGAGGTTCGAACCTCGAACTCACCGGCATATCGAGTTATAGCACGCACCGCTACCAACTCGACCACAGCGGCCACCCTGGCATTTAGGTGCCTTTTATTAGACTTTTATCGAAACCGGCCAGATCGGACAACTATAACGTATTTAGGAGCCGATTGTTCGGATATGATATTTTGCTTCATAACTCCTTTATTTAAGCAGGAAGAAGATTGCAATTTTGCAAGAAGGTCCGCTATTCTAAGCTCTATAGAAGCAGGGAACATCGTATAGATCGAAGATATATAACATTTAGCTCCCATACAACTGATTGTTCAGATATATTTTATTTAGCACGAAAACCCCTCCATTTAAGTAGCTAAAGTCTCGAAATTTTGCACAAAGAATAGCTATTATGTGGGCTATTTGAGCAGTGAAAATCATTAAGATCGGACAAATATCAACCGATAGTTCAGATATTGTATTTTTGGCCAAAACTACTTCATTTAATCAGCTAAAGACTTGAAATTTTCCACAAATATTACTTATTATTAGGATTATTATAGTAGGTAATATCATTAAACGAACATGAACGACATTTTATAGGATATACAATTTACTAACTTGCATATAATCTGAAAAATAAAAAAAGTTTGTTGCTGCTACCTTTTCGATGTGCCTTGATTTTACTCATTAGATAGTTTTTGCGAAATAAATATATTGCTCGATTATAAGAAATGTAAATAAAGAAAATATGGTAAGTGAAGAAAAACAAAAATTTATTGAAAAATATATACCGACGAATATAATGGAAAAAGATGAATTTTAACGAACTAAGTTATGTTTCTGTTTCATATTGCAAAATATTACGACGAATTTCACCCGGCGGCAGCGCTCAGTACGGCGAGTTTTGGTGGACGATTTGATTCTGTTAAAAGCTATAGACAGTACGAATTCTCTCATATTTCCTTTTTTATGTTTTTAGAAAATAATATCGGCGTGTCTTAAAACAAACGCCGGAATGGATTCCTATCATGGACCGGCCTGTCTACGGACGAAAGTTTTCGAAATTAATATCTGTGCCCACGAATAACATCTTCATAGAAGCACTAACGATACCACGACAAGCGTCGCCTTGGTGTCCGATCAAGTAGGTAGTTTTAATATTGCACTGCGATAGCGGCCGGATCATGATTCTCTCGCAGCCTTGAGCCTTTCTGTGGCCCGTTTGGAAGACACACGGTAGAGCTTCTTAGAAGGTGGGAGGGCTGGAAAATCAAAAGGCAAAAGTCAAACTTAAAATATGTAATACTCCTTCGTATGTAGACTTCGATCGATCGAACATAAAATGAAATTCTCCGTGCCAATATATGTTGTTATACACTTCCGGTACGTTAAATATCTTTTCAAGTTTAGAGCTTATAGACAAACGTGCTGGAGTTTCCTCTAAATTGTATGTTCACTAATGTGCAGTGGAAATAACAAAAATTCTTAGACATTGCCCAGTTCATGGCACAGTTTATATACGAACGAATGAGTGTTAGCTTAACTACATAAGTACTTAAGTAGGTATATTTATATGTACATATTAAAAAAAATCATCATCATTTTTTTTATTAAGTGGTGGGGCGCAGCTAGCGGTTAAATCCACAACCAAAATTTTTTTTTGATTTGCTGAACATTAAATTAGTAAGTGGCAATTTTTATTTCTCTTTTTATTTTTAATATTTTATGTTACTGGAGATTTTGCCATTCTGCAATCCGTTTTTATTAAGAACACTCTGTGAGTGGTGCGAGTCTGCGAGTCAACTGAAGCAACAACACACAATCCAAATAACAAGCATTTACCGTTCGAGCTAACAGCCACGCTACCGCAACGTCACAACGGCCACTCTGAAGTTGGGACGGGTGGCACCAAGATTTCGGCTGTCATCCATCCGCCTTCGATTCTGTCGTTCCGTTCCCCGCCGCTGAAAGCAGTCACGTTGATTGCCTGCGGTGGAAGTCGTCAGCAATTTGGGCAAAACTTGCAGCCGCAGTCAACTTGTTGGTATTTGAACGCAACGCGCTGATGGCATTGTTGACATTCAAAGTGAATTTAATTTAACAGTTAATTAATTTTCGTCATTTCTTTGCAAATTTTCTTCTTCGCTTTGGTTATTACGTGGCGGTGTTGCGTGAGCTTTGTGTTCGCTTGCGCATGCAGGCATAGCCGAAAAAATTAACTGTTGTGGTTACGAATTGTACACGTTTCCATTTATAATAAATTTTCTTTGTTTATTTCGTATCTGTATTTTTTGTTCTTGCTGTTCTTTTTTTTTGGTGAATTTACTTATTTGCATTAGTGGAATTAATTTTTGAATTTAGTATTTCGCCACAAGTTTGGCTTTGCTTTAAATCAATAGTAAGAACAATTCGGTGTCGTTACTGGCAATCAGAATGAATATAAATATACTGGCATAGGACATATATTACTTACGAACTTTGAGTTTTCATCACGCTAAAAGCCAAAGAAAATGAACATCTGCACTGATTCGCTTTCTCAGATAAATCGTCACTGAATTAAAAACTTCCAGATCGAGTCCTAATCGGAAAATGTGATAAGATTACAAATCTGCTCGACAGCCCCTCACTTTGCCTCAATAGTGCCAATAGTTAAGTCTCTGGAAATTGTCTCAGTCAACTCATTGAGAGATCTTACCGACGACCGATTTGCAGTCCTCTTATTGGCCCGGCAACACACTCGAACATTGAGTTGGAAGTAACTTCGTAATTCTTATCAAATAAATTACTACATAGTAGGTGACGGATCAAATTCCTGCAGGAATGACAACGGCGACCTGCAGACTCATTTCCACAGCATAGTTAAATTATAGATGGGAACAATTCTTGAAACTGCTTAATGGTGGCAGCTGCAACCACTTTAGAGAAGATGACGAACCCAAATCCCCAATTAATGATGATGGACTCGACGTACCGTCACCCGAATGTAATGAAATTCGCAAAGCGATAGCTCGGCAGAAGAACAACAAAGCTGAGGTGTTCAAGTGAGGCGGAGAGTAACTGGTTAAGTGCTTGGACGAGCTCATTTCTAGAACGTGATCGGAAAAACGCATGCGTGCTAATTGATTTTTAAGAGCGCCAATTACCGCGGGATTAGTATTTTAATATCGCGTAAAAGTGGCTGCGTGAAAGACTAACGGCCACAGTTAATTATCGTATTGGACCTTGGACGTTAGTGCGCCAGATCTTGGAAAAAATCCGAGATAGCAGAATCGACACACACCAATTTTTTGTCGATTTCGAAGCCGCTTTCGATAGCATAAGAAGAAGTTGCCTATATGCCGCAATGTTTAAATTTGGTATCCTCTGCTATGTAAAATGGCGTTGAACAACACCACTACCTCTGTCAGAATTGGAAAGAATCTCTCCGAGCCATATGATACCAAACAAGGTTTCAGACAGGATGCCTGTTTGTTGTACGACTCCTTTAACCTGATGCTGAAGAAGATAATTCGAGTCGCAGAACTAAATCGGTCAGGCTCCATCTTTTATAACATCATCGACCTTAACAATCGTGCAGTTAGTATTTCATTCGCATACTAAGAATCTTCAAAATATTTATGGGCCTCTACGCCTTTGCGATGGCGAATATTGCAGACGATAGAACGATAGATAGAGCGAGGTAAGAACGAGTTCGAATGAAAGCGCGCCAGCCTTGAAAGTATGGCTGGTAGCATATAAAAATGGGAGACCTGACTAGGGTGCTATGCTGAGCTCGGCCAAAACATCCCAGGCGGTTATTAAGCCAATTAAGTAAGTTAATAGATTCAAATGTACAGAGGGGTGCAGAAATTGAAAATGAAGAAAAGTGTGCAACAATCTATAGAAATTTTAAAGCTTTGAGCGAGAAGATATAATAAATTGGCATTTTTAACTGCCTTAGATTTGTTCCCAATTTCAATTTATTGGACAAAAAGTACCATAATTGAAGAACTCTAACAAAAAGCATACAAAAGTTACCGGAATACCTAAATTGTGGGACTATAAGATTGGATGAGCAAAGTTTAGTTTTAAGAAGAGTTAATTCGGACAACGAGTGTAGTTTAGCTTGTGTATAAAAAGCTATAAGCGACGGTCAAAAAAATTGTATTTAGTTGCTGCTTAGAATTTGTATGGATAACTCAGAAATGTGGTTAAACTATCGTTTAAAATATACATATTTAGCTGAGTTTTAATTAATAGATGTACATAGTAGAGCCTTTATTCGTGCAACCAAATACACACTCTTGATATGGTATTATAGGTTCTAATATTATTTTGGCAAGCTTAAGTTTTATTTCCGAAGGTTGTAATTTTATAATTTTTTTTTTTTTTGTACCAGCTTCAATGTGTATTTATAAACATGTATGGCGCAATTTCAATATATGTAAAGATATGTATGCTCATCAAAATAGATTAGCAGCTGCCAACTGGTACGATGTTCAACGGCGCCAAAACTTGTCAACTGCGAACATTCATAGGAAAATTTACATGCTGAACGATATGGACATGCAATTTTGGGATGTACTCGCGCAGACAACACAACTTTTTGTTTTAATCACTCCATCGAAAAGGCAAATGTACAACAACAGCAAATGTAATTGTAATCTAAACATTAATGAAACGTTGCACGTACGCTGGCATGCAATTCTGTTTTAGTTAGAAATGTGCTGATGGCTAGCAAAATATTTACCTATGTATACCCACTTATGTTACTTATGGAGTTATATACACACATGCATATGTACATACATACATACTCATATAGTCGTCTAAATATGTATATATGTAAATGCTATTTATTTGACACTGACAATCAAGCAATCAACGTTGCCGCCCATTACTGCCACCGACGCATTGACCAAATCGCCTTCAATGCAATCTATGTACTGGCAAGTCCTCGCAGCGGTTGTTGTTGCTTATGTTGTTGTTAATGCGACTAACTGCTGCCACAAAGTGCAGACGTAACGAGTTAATATATTACTTTTGTAAATTTGTATTTGTGCTTGTGTGTTAGGGTCAGTGAACCGCCCACCCAGAACAGTAATTTACCGAATACCGTTATGCTTTGATATCGCCATTGTTGTAGTTGCTTTTGCTGCAATACAGCGTATTTGCTAATTTCTGTTTTCAAAACTGCTATGTTCTCATAAGAGCTGATAATGCAAATGTACATATGTATGTAAACGTATGTGTGTTTAGCTTAGTGTGGGTGTTTGAAAGAGGTCATCATTACCAATTTTTTTTTTTGGTAGGTTGTAGTGACGACAATGTTAATATGATAATAAATAAATGAAAAATAAATTAAATTAAACAAATAAATAAATATGCGAGTGTGGTTTTCATGTTAGTGGCGATAAGGTCTGCGGTTATTCATCGATGGCTAGAAAGTAATTCGTTACAGTCCGGTCCACAGGTAAGCAACATTCACACTCTGAACATAAATTGCAACACAAACACATATTGACACATTTAGATAATTAATTTATCCTGCAATTATTTTAAATTAACTTCCAATTAAAACATCGTTAATTCTCTAACGAACACCAAAAAGTCAATTTCAAATTAAAAACAAAAAATGTGGAAAACATTTATCAAAATTTCATTAAAATTTCGAACTTAAAAAAAAAAATTGTAGAAATTGTATGAGTATGCAGTTTTTAAGATAATTAAATTCTTGGCTAAGAAAGTGCCTATTGAAGATTGATACGCTATTATAACCTGAAAAAACATGCAATAAAATCTTTTTTTCTTTTTTTTGTTGATGGAGTAGTCTTTCAAATACAAGAATAACATTACATTTAATCAATTGTTATTCGTCGAATTGAATAAAATTAACTATTATTACAGTACTGCGCTTTGTCCCAGTGATAGATCGACTTGTCCCAGTAATGTTTCAAATTGAGAATATAACTCTAATTTAGTATTTTTCTTAATTTGCATTGAATGAAAGTAATACAAAAGTTTATAATAATATATAGGCGACAACTCATTTAAAAATACAATAGAATCAGGTATTTAAATATATATTTCAACTTTTTTTAAACACACGAAGTTCAACGAAATACAAAAAATCTTCAGGTTTCGGAAATCCAACAACTATACATTTTCTTTTTTAATGCGGAGTGCAATACGAGCACTTTGTTTAGAATTACGATTTTCCAGGAGGTTAATTTTTTTTTTACCTTCTATATGTTCATGTCAATATTTGTATAATTATATAGTTTTAGTTAACCATTCTAATATCCACTAAGCGGAACGTGTAATGTGTAAAACACTGAATAATTCGAGGCGTTACTCCGTTTGAATGAAACATATACGCAAAAATATAAAATTCAGAATACTTCAAAATACTCAATATTGTAAATAAATTTTCTCTTTTTCAGGTATTAACAGTAATTCGTTTTTAATTAACGTTCCCCCACAAATACGTTGTTTGACTTCACTTTTTATCGCATTGCGAAATGTAAGCAATGATTTTGGCTAACCTTTCGCGTTCGAGTGAAATATGTTAGAATCCTCCTGCACGTAATAGCTCAGAATTTCATACGTAATAAACGATCCAACGTTTGATTTTAGATTATGTTTGCGCTGAAAGCAAAATTGATCATTTCCTAATTTGTTGATAAGCTTGACTATCCGTGTCCGAGTAATGAGCATATGCATTTTTGGACAAAATATTATGTAAATATATCAATTATTTAACTGAAATTGTACGTTGAATTGTACGCGTATAATGAGGATTGGTCATGCACTGCATGATGTTTATAAATCGTAAATCCTTCTAGAGGGCGGGCGTGTTTTAACCTCACGTCGGTAGGCGACGGATAAAATGTCGCGAAACAGCGACATCTCAACAGCGACATGCCAAATATTTGAATATAATGTTCACGTCCTACTAAAGTATAAAGTTGAAATTTTATTTATTCGCCTATATTGTATATCCCTCAATCATTAAGAACTCTTACTGTATAAGAATTAAATTAAATTGAATTTTCCTCGCAGCTATAACTGGGACATCTACCTTATGGAAGAAACTTTCAGTAAAAAAATTGCCTTAAAACATTGATAACTTGTAGATACTTGAAACTTGCACTTTGTTATATTAAAATTTAATGAACCAAAAAATTGCATACTCAAAAAAATTAAATTTTTTTTTTGATTTCAAAATTTTGAAGAAATTTTGTTAAACCATTGTATATTTTGTAAATAGTTTAAAAAAATGAGTGTTTATGGATTTTCTTAAAGAATGCACCATATTTTACTTGAAAAATAATTGTAATTAATTAGAACAAAATTAAAGTGCCCAAATATGTATGTCAGTATATGGTTGTGTTATAATTTGTGAATGAATTTCAAAAATTATTTATATTCAAACATATTATAACTATATTATTGATACCCCAGTTGGAATGAGTGGTCAATGCCTTTAAAATCTCGCTCAAATTTATTTATTGGAATGTCTATGCTTCTGACTCTAGAAAAATTCCCCTAAATATAAAATAGCGCATGAAAAAAAGCGAGACAACATTGTTGATAAATGAGCTAATATAACGCGTGGCGAGTTACATTTGTCTAGCTCGGGTGTGATTTGTTAAGTTGAAGTTGTAAATAATTGAAAAGAAAGTTCTCTTTGTCCTTATATTCAATCGTTTCTATCTTATCTCGTATATTGTTTTAACCTTACTTTGTGTTTATCTTAACGTTAATTTACTTTATGTTTTATTTTCATGATTTTCTTCATGTTCGTATTCACTTTTCATTATTTTATTAATCTTAATCCAAATCTAAATCTTAAACGGTTTTTGTTGAATTTATCTTCCTCACTTTTAAAGCTCGGACTTAGAGTGTATAGTGGAATAAACTTTATGAACCCACAGTCAGGTCAGATGTTCTCCTAATTCGCTTAATCCGAGCATTCCTGTAGCTTTAGAACCACTTATTCCCAAAGAATTTGCCGATAGTGCACATCAGTCTCGGAGGCTCAATCTATGCACGGAGCTGATATGTACCTACGAATGCTGCCTATTCCAACGAAGAGCTTGTCCACATCCGTTGTCCGAGTAATCTCCACTAGAAATTAATTGGAAACAAATCTAAGGCAGTTCAAATTGGCAATATTTTTTGTCTTCTCACACTTAGATTAAATATTTCAATTAATTGTTACACACCTTTTTCACAATTATTGCTACCTTATGCGCATAAATTTCTATTGCTTTTCAATATAAATTGTTTAAAATTATATGTCATTTCTATTGTGAATATAATGTATTTTGTATTTTTAGCGTAGTCATTATACGAATCACAAATACACAAGGGCTTTTATAACGAATATCGCATACCTTTCAAACGTTTATTTCTTCCTATGCATAATAATTTACAAGATCCCTATCGCCCATAGCGTACAACGCGACTTGTGTAATAATCACTTTGTAAGCAATGAAAATGTGTGACAAGCATTCTTCGCCGTCCTTGCTCTAACCTCCTCGATGGACTGCCTTAAATGTACAATCATACAACAAATAGCCATAATAAGTTAGCAACAACTCCAACACCCGGAAGTGGCCACGCATACGCTCATGCCACCTAAATAAGTATTCGTGTACATAAAAACATACAAAAATTGTAGAACCTCTGCTGCACATGCGCAAATAATGCTGCTCACACGCGGGCTTTGCAAGAGGCGACAATCGCTACACGAAGTACTTCTCCCAGTCGGCAGTGCTCATAATGCTGCCACAATGCAAACGCTGCCAAATATTTACGATGTGTTCCAATACGAATTTACGACAAGTGTGGGCATTAAACATAAATATCGCAGCTTTCGGCCAGACAAATAAGCGAACACCAACCGCTGCCAAGATTCAAAGAAAGCGGCTAAATTAATTTGTTGCAAGTGTTGTGGAGACATTTATGAGTACTCTTTGCCAATCGGTTGGAGTAGGACAATGGGGAGTGGAGAGTGGAGAGCGTATACATATTCCATTATATTTATGGAGGCTCATACACCCAGTTAACTTCTTATTTTATTGAGAGAGCATTCCACTAAGAAATGAATGCACGACTTTTCCAGCGGAGCGTGCCAGCCAAGAATATGATTGACATGTTCTATGGCATTTTATCGATCATCAAAGCAATGAGTCCAGTATTTTTTTGGGCAACTTTTTTAAAATTTTAATTTTAATCTTTTTTTCATTTTTCCAGTATCATCACGAAAGATTTAAAAGTTTTAGGTGGCTAGTCGTAAGCAGAACAAGCTCTTGATTGATTGGTGGCTTTAAGTTGAACCTTTAAGCCCTGGTCCCTATCTGTAACATACAAGTTCGAATTATGTTTTAATTGGGATTTTGTACGCTTAGAACTAATGAATAATCGTAAACAAATTTGTATGGTTTCATCTCTCCTTCTCTCCTTCTCTCTGTCTCACTCTGTCTCTTTGGCTCTCTTATGAGTGATTTTGACAGCCGATACATCCGCCTCAACACAACCATCAACGATGAGAAAAGTGATTAAAGATCTCAATCAATGACATTTTCAACAACTTCTAACATCTCAAAAATTTTCGCAAAGGATTTCTCCTGATAGGCTCCTAACCTGGATTTGCCAACATCGCCTTTTCATAACCGTCAATATTCTTTTAACCAGGAACGCAAACGGGTGTAATGTTCAATGATCGAGCCACACCGCTTTACTAGCCTAGATTTAAGCCGCTTTACTAATAGCGCCGTCTGACTCTCTAAGCAGATCGCCGTCATATTTTTCAGAATTGTTTTGTATTTCAAGATTTAAAAGAATCTGCGGGATCATGCACTCTGAATAAATTTCAGAATCTATTTTGGAACCGTCGATATAGACAGCCATTTCAGTCACCAAAGAACGAATTGCTCAGAACCCCTATTCTTGTTCTAGCCAGTGTCAGGCAGTTGCACAGAAGATGTTTTACCTTGGCGGTTAGCCTAGGCAGATCCTTTCTCTTTTGATATATCCATAGCTGATCTGTTTCCAGCAAGCTCTTCTGTTAACGATCGATCTATGATCGAACATCATTTTCTTCCAGAACTTCAATTCTATGGTTAGAGAACTAAATTTCTTAAACTAGAAAATATCAAAAATGTTTGTAAGTGAAAATTAGCTCGTGAACGTTTGCTGGGATCCTATTTGCATACCTTATATTACAATACGTATTTTACGTGAGAACTGAGCACGAGTGCGGCGGAGAATTACCATCAATAACATTTGCCTCTCAACTGCTGAAGATATTAACTAAAGAGAATATTTTGGTAATTTTTCAAACTTAGATTGAATATTTTTGCTTGAAGTTTTTTCTTTTAGTCAATTACTTGTATCAAATTATGAACAATTTGTATTATGGAGGAAGATGATGCGATAAGTTATAATTTTATTTGTGAAGGCGGACATGACAATCATTCATAAGTTTGAACAAACATATGTACACAAATACATACATACATTCACATTACTCTTACATTACATTCGTGTCTCTTGAAATGTGTGTGAGCGAATGTGCCTGATAGTGATGCATCATCAACTTCTAACAGCGGCAAGAGTTATGTTAAAGTTATTAAATATTATCAATACAACATCATTCGCATTCTAACAAATCGAAAGAGGAAATACTTAACTTCCGTACTGGCGAATATCAATCACAGAATTAGGGTTTTGCTGAAATTAATCAAAAGTGAGTAATTTTGTTGATTTAAATTTCTAGCAAATATATTTGGACATTTTGGTAAGTTTTGTTTTTGAGCATTCAAAAAATCATGTTAAAAATTTAACACAACATTGACATTGATGCTTTGGTTAATTAAAATCATGTATGTACTACAAGTAGCTAATCGAGTTGAGGGTGTTGCACGTTGGCCTTCTTGTATTTAGATGTAATTACGTAGGCACATTTTTTTTTTTTTTGCTTTGAGTTAATATGTGCCTAAGAGATCACTAAGTAATAACCTCGACTGCAAGGTCAGAAAGAATTTTTATATATTATGACAGTATTCTATAGATAAAGTTGGTGAGAAGCTAAGAAAACTTCTTAAAAGATTATATTTGATTGTTTCATACACACAAGCATACACATACTATGTATGTAATCTATAAATTTGGGTGCATAACTTATCTCATACTTTGATGTAGGAACACCATCACTTCCATGAATTTATACTTTGCACTTTTAGCAATGACACTTCTTCGGTACTAGAAATGGCTACGTGACTACATAATTTTGACACACGATCACGTACGATCGCGACTACAATTTTGTATATCAATAACTCCCACCTTTTCTAATGTTTTTTTTAGTCACAGAGTCTTCTTATCTTTTTATCACACATATTCGCAAATTTTCAATGAAAACTAAATTTTATATTTAAAGATATTTTTTGTTCCTTTTTTTGGATAGGCAAATAAAAATCCTTTAAGTAGCTGCAAAGGTACATGTGATGTTCAAAATAGGTTTCACAAAAAACTTTTTATATAACCGGCCAGCATTTTGGTTTTTTTTTTAATTTTTGAATTAACTTTTTTATTTTACTTGCATTTTTTTTCAGTGAATTGCAGTAATGAAACCAACAACCCGTGATTTTCGCACAAATAAAATTTCGCCTTAAACTGTTACGAAGAGCTTTTTCAAAGTCCGTTTTAAACTATACTGCATTAAATTGAAATAAATTATTGTTAATAAATTGAAATAGATGATTATAAATGTCTTCCGATTTATTGGACATTAGTACATATGTATATGAACGGATATGTAACACAGGTAGTTTTATTGTTTGAATACTTACATGATTTAAATGTTCAATATGAACTATGAGGAGCTGATTGTACCCACATTGCGGGACAATACTGAAAGTGGGGTCCATCAAATAATTTCTCGCCAAATGTGTTGAAGTATTAATGATTTGGCAAATCGTATATGCAAAATTCTTCTCTATTACTGTCTGCTTGTAAAATAATTTGGATTCGGCTGGTGAGTTTTCTTCAAATTTTTTACTTTAGATGTACCAAATTTTAGCAAAATAGATTCATTGCTAAACAAACATTTTATATCTTGCGGACAGGCAGGATTTTTTGGCAATACATTGGTTTTAAAATAGCACAAATTCCTTTTCATTTTACCATACTGAACTAAATGCGCAGCGTTTGGATTTTCTAAGCACTCTTGATCAAGTATATCTCGCGTTGCATTTCTTTTTGAACTTACATTTTGGCATTTATCTTTTATGGAGTTCATTATTTCTAGTTTTTTCAAAAATTCTTCTTGACTATGATCATGTAATTTATTGTTTAATTTTCTTCACTGTTTGGTAATGTTGTCTATAGACAAACTAACTTGGCATTGTTTCTGATAGCACACATACCGATTATGTGTTTCATAAACACTCTTAATTTTATAAAGTTCTTTTTCACATTCTACGTAAAGTAAATTACTTTTTTTTCTTATGCCTGGCACGAATTTATAGATTAAAGTATTTACTCCATGCCGTTCCATAATTGTCTCACCAGCAATGCCAAACAAAAACTGAGAAACATAAGCTGAAAACTAAAATATGCTTCGCATTGAATGCAAAAAACTATAATAATTTACAGTTAATTTGGAAAAATTCGGCAATCAGTGATTGGCTGAAAATACCTTTCGATTTATGTGCATAATGCATACGCAGATTTATATGCAAAAATAAATAGAGTGACACCCAAGGGCTTTATTTCCATTATTTTTAAGAAAAAAAGACCGCGGCCGTTATTGCCTTTCGTGGGTGGGTGTTATTTCCTTTTCGAAAGGGAAATATTGTCCGCAGGCTTTTTTTCTTTTTGTTTAGGAAATAAAGCCCGAGAGCGTTATTTCCACGGGCCTTATTTCACTGCACCGTAAGATATTAGTCCAACAAAAAAGTTACATAGCTCGTGCTTGCGTTATAAGTTGCATCACCGCTTAAATATGTTATTTCACAATGACATAAGCTATGCTGGAGTCAACTCAACTCAAGTGCATACATACTCGTATTTCCTACAAAGCCGACGACAACATTAGAATTTTATTGAGGATTTAAAACCAAGTATGAACTACTAGTTATTTAAGGAGTTAGTACATGAATAAAAAATCATTTAAATCATAGATACGCTACGTAGTAATGAAGTAAGCAGTCTCGAAGTCGAACACACATAAATGCATACAAATGATCAGTAAGCACTCGCCAAACATTGACCGTCAGTCGCTTAATGGCCATGTCATGGCATTCCTACCAACACACAACATATTTTCAAATGTATGTATGTATGTTAAGTAACTATGTGAGAACGTCTATTGCCAGCTGTAGAATATGCGCTTTAGGGCGGGTCGGTAAGGTTCGGTAAAATACAGCATGACATATACATTGTTGAACCTATTTAAAAATGTAAAGAAGACATTAAAATCAAGCACAGCGATGGAACTTTGTCTAAAATCTTGAAATTATCCTGTTGGCAATAGGAAGGAAGCCCAAAATATTTTTACTGAACTATAGACGGCAGACGAAACCCGGAAGCAAATAACTATAGGAACGTCTTGAGATGATAGGCATTGTCTTAGAACATAAATCATGAAGTGTAAACGTATAAGTAAAGTAACAGTCAAAGTTTAAGTTTTCATTTAGCTGAAAAAGAGTAAAAGCAGTTGTATTCATGCGAAACACTACGAATCAGTCACCTTGAAAACTCTTTTTTGCGTGGCGAAAACTTTGATTAATCAAATTCAGACAACAAAAAATGTGCTCGCTCAATTTTCTCTGACAGCAAGAGTCACGTCATCTACTATAGGCAAGGCGATAACTAGGCTCTCACCTGTTACAGGGCGTTCGGTAGACGAGCCTCTTTCGAATCTGTACTTCAATTATATTCAAAAGAACAGTGAAGAGGCTGACATGCTTGAAGGCCTAAGGAAAAACAAGAGAGCACCTACCCACTCTAGGATTACCACATAATATACCAATGCCGTCAGACTGCGGTGACTTATAAAATTCGAATGTGTCAATCGCTCAAAGCCTATACCACACCAGCTGAAGAAATCGAAAGCATCTTAGGCTTCATATCAAAAATTCCACATAATATGGAATTGACAAGAAAATTGATAACGAAGAAGAGCTTGTGCGACTTCTCAAGAGCGCGGTTTAATTTAACTTATAATGGATTTATAGGTTCCAAATCTGTTCACACACAGGAACTTCATTAGTTTTCTCATCCTAGTTGAATAGGTGAGCCGTTCAAAGATTGTTTCCGGCCTTCAAAGCGGTTGCCTTTAGATGAGTTAACCCTCGATAAACACAATCGCTCGATAACTCTATTAAAAACTAAAGTGAATAATAACACTAAATCATGAATAGGACTTTCGGTAAGAAACTGGTATCTTAAGGTGTCACTGAAAGAACTTCCTGCAGCTCCCTTCAATATTGGCTTCAATTTGCATTGGTAGATTGTAGTACGAGTTGCTTTAAAAAATGTGGATATCGCCCGAAATATGAGTGAGAACAAGATATATCCCTCTGTCCACAGTAAGTTTGATTCTTTCTTGTTTCTTCATTCGCCTTGCTTCAGCTGCTCCTTTTCAGAGCAAAAATGAAAATATTCCCTTCGCTTCTCTTCATCGTGCGACTTATATGCGTACATAGTCCAATGCTCTGCAGCACCACCTCTCTAACCAACATATTTCATTTACTGACGGATGTTAAAAGCCTAGGCTCTTAGGCACTTACCCTCATCTAAGAAGTATTTTCACTGCTGAACCACAGTCTTCTCACATCAGTATATGGGTCCTTTCTCGCTAAAGCTGGCTTAGAAGGTGCGTGGACGCCAACTTAGAGTATTGGAGATTTATTTCAAATACAGTGATCATAATTTATCTATCCTTATAGTTTCTAGTCGAAGTTGTCGCTGTCCGAAAGCTAATAGGTTCTCGTTTTCGCCCTGTCAAGCTTACGATCGAAGCTAATAAGGGACCTCGCGATGAAGTTAAGGCCACCAATGCCATCACTGTTGGAAACTTCATGAAAACAGTAGAGAAATCCGACAACAACAGCCTCCAAATTTTCAGCTGTCTTTGTTTCTGCTTCGATGAACACATTTCCTGATGATCCACCTTAATATTTTTATGTAGCTGCATATGCTCGTGCAGGGCCGTGCGCATGACTTAGCCCACGGTGGGGTTCTGGATTGAAATTTAATTTGCTAATAAAATTTGATGAATACGATTCACTTCTTTTCGTATATATTAAATGGGTTAAGAAAGAAAAACTGCCCTGTTTTTTTATCTAAAAAGTTACTGACTATGTAATTCGCATTTCCCCAGTTTAAGGATTTGAACCCCCAAAAACCCCTCCCCCTGCGTTCATGCCTAAGTTTTCGTACGCAAAACAATGATACAAAGTAATGACAGCAGCTACTCTCATAAATGTCCGTCACGAAGAGACTACGAGCATAGAAAAACAAGAAGTAAAAAAAAAAAACAATGCTGTGTAATAAATGAAGAGTTAAATTTCGATAGACACTAAAGAAGTTCTATTGACGTTGCAGGTGAGTGTGATAATATGGCGAAATTTTATTGACATTGGCGTCAGCCGACAATTATTACGCCAAGCAGTAGCTATCAGCAGTAGCACCAGTCGTTTGGCCATGCCTGTCCGCCGGCAATGGTCAATTGCCGATAGCTGTGCATGCAAAGCTATGTAGTCTTGCACAAACACACACACACATGCACGCGCCCAAGTTAATGTGTCATGCCTATGCAAATTTGTGCTTCCGGCTTGCTAGTTTTACTGGCTCCTCTATACATACACACACACAAATACATATTATTTTTTATTTATTATTGCTGCAGGTGTAAATACTTACGGCTTTTTGCTATTGACCGCATCGTCACGACGCCTATCGCCAAATCAATTTGCATGTTTATTGCGCCAAAAGCAACGGGAGTTGAAAACTATTTTTGGTGATCGACCACGCTCCAACATATCTTCGGCATATATCATATAAATAGCAATGAAAAGTTGTTGAAATAATAATTACTGAAGCTATAATGCGAATGAGTTCGTAGACGTAGTTAATATGCAAAAATTAAATTTTAGAATTTATTAAATATAAAGTTTTACAAATTTGTTAAGATTTTTATTGGCATTTAAATGAATAATAATTCACAATTTTATTGAGCTCGAGGCCAGCTTATATGCATGGATAAGCAAGCCTAAATGTATTCTAAAACTTAGTAAAACTAATTACAAATATATACAGTTGCTAAAAACACGAACAACAAACACATAAGCAAATTTAAATTGCGGCAGATTAGCTGCACTTGTTGGTAGTTGGTTTGTTTAAGGAAGATGGCATAAACACAACAGTCCACTCGCCAAACGTAGCACAGCATGTAGCGTGTTGACTCTGCAAACCTGAGGTCCTTGGTTCAAATCCTAGGATAGTGGTGATGAATAATGAAAACAAATTTAATAAAAAGAAGTCAGATGAGAAGATGTGGTGATCTCCAAAATAGCGGCTATAACTTCTACCATTAAAAACTGTTGTTTTTTTTTTCAAATAAAATCTTCCACAAACTGGCCTCGAGCTCAATAAAATTGTGAATTAAAAAGTATTTCTTAATATATAATATTTTCATTCACTTATAAAATATTCTTCTCTTGTAAATACAAAAAAAAAACCAAATCCTAACAAAACAAAAATATCGCGTTCAATTTACGTTTACTTTCCAATTATTCGCCGTGTTAATTTTTCAATTTACTATCCCGCTAGAGTCCTTACAGAACATATAATAGCATAACATAGCATAACTTAACATAATATAACAAAGCATATCATAACATAACACAACAAAACAGTGTGTTATGCTCTTAAGCATAATACAACTTAACATAACTCAGCGTAACGTAACGTAACACAACAAAAAGTAACTTAACATACCATTACGTGACATAGCTTAGCATAGCTAAAGTTGTAATGGGTTTAGAAATGGTAAACTTCCGTGTGGTGAGCAGAATAGGCACCGTCCCGTATCATGGCCGCATACAAATGTAGATGCTAAAGCAGATTATCTTCAAGAAATTTATTTTTACTCCGCTCACAAAATCAAGCAAGATGTCCTACTTTATAAACATCAGCTGTATGCATTGAAATTATACATCCAGTTGCTGTAAATATAATAGTGCATATATCAAGCTTGTTCAATTTTAAAATTTGATCATAATACAACATGCTGGAGTAGAGTTTCATTACCACTTCTTGTATCGGTAAATTTTAAGATAATTAGAAACAATTAAGCCGTTTTATGCGTTTAAATTCATTAATTTCAGTTTCGAGCCTTGACTGAGTGAGATCATAATAATTATTATAATAGGAGTATCGGTTAGAAGTGAAAATATAAGTGTGAAAATAAAAAATTATTAAAAAATATTAACAGTACGGAAAATTTTATCAAAATATGGTTATAACTTTTTAGATTTGGCATATCTATAATTTTCTTATAGTTGATAGTGGCATTGCACCTCCAAAGGAACCCGAAGTATTTGAAAATATGCGGAAGCAAAGCAAAACTTATAAGATTATTAAAGAAACTTTGGGAGGCTCTAAGCAAATGATCGCTAACGCTTTTTCGTACAAAAAAACCACCGTGAAAGAAGAGGTCGTAAATAAGGGTAAAATCACAAGTTTAGGTGTTCTACAGGATATAGCAAAGTTGATCCTTTATGACAGCTGGACACATAAAAAAGAGCTGAAAATTCCTTTAAGTAAAATAATATAACGAGTGGAGTATGCCTCTGAACTGGGTCTTCCAGCAAGGTAATGAGCCGAAACACACGATCAAATCGGCAGAGGAGTGGTTTTGGGTATATAGAGTTTAGGTCATAGCCTGGACAGCTCAGTCGCCCGACCTCAACCCCATAGAAAATCTGTGGGCAGACGTCAAAAAAGGTGTTCCGGAACAAATGGCCAACATATGCGAAGGATTTATGGAACAATATTCAAGAATCATGGCGATAAGTCCCTTTGAAACGTGGCCAGGATGTCATAGCGCCCCGAAGATGTGCTGCAATTTTAAGAAATCGGCGCTATGCCACGAAATATTATACAATTATTATATTAACATCCATCTATGACCATTTTCTGCTTTTCACTTCTGTAATATTTGGAAAAACTTTTCAAACTCCTTTTATTTTAATCGGTAAAATGAAGCTAAGAGAGCATTCTTTTATTTTTTTGAGAACTTTTTCTCTTTAATTTAGATGCTAGCAAATCCCAAAAAACCACTTACCAGGACTCAGTAAATTTTTGCAATTTTGCCCCCATAAATTTGGCATAGGAACATTCTTCAATCATATGTCGAATTGAATTCTTTAGGATGGCCAATTGCGTGTCAAAAATGTGGCATTTCTGGCTAAGTGACTATGTTTAGTTTTAAAATTCCACAAGATGCCGTTGTAAATATATTGAGAAGTGAACGAATGACCAACTGTCACATCGCAGCAGTGGTCGTAGGTCAATGTTGGCATGTTTCGCAGCAGCAATTTCGACGATGGCAGTACCAATAATACAAATAAAAAGAAGGTGGAGATGTACGAGGGTTACTCAATAGCGATTAAAAAATCAGAATGCATAAATTCTAAATTTTTTAATGCTTAAAATTATCGTTGCACTTTCCCAAAAGTTAAATTAAACGTTTTGGCATGAGAATTCATTAAATTAGAAAGTAGATTCCATTCGACTTGAACGGAACTCAAAAAAGTCTCGTTTAAGATTAGTACTCAGAAATACTAAAAAAATACATTCGAAAGAAAACGAGTACAGCTACGAAATAAATGTAGCACTTTCACATATTGACAATTTAGGATACATTTTTTTTCATGTTCATTCTTTTCAATTAAATTATAGTTCATTCTCCAATTTAACAACATATTATGCAAATTTCGAATTCAACAAAAATATTTTATTTTTTTAATTATGCTAACGCTCTGGACAAAAAAAAATCTCAAAAAGCACCCTAATTTTTGGAAAATTCAAATTTCCATTTCGTTATGCAAGAATGAAATAGAGTATAAAACTGCACTGTTTGAGTGCTTCAAAATAATTCAGTTATATTTTAAAGAAGAAGCAAAAATCATCATTAAAAAAAAACAAAAAAATTTGATAGGACCTTTTAAAAAGTAAGCCGCTGCTTTGTTTTCGCTACTAACACTTTCAAATTTTTGTGAAATTGTTTATTATTTAGTATATTGTATAACCTAAGAAAATATATGAAAAACGCTTTATTCAGCTTGGGGCTTCTGTGAATGATTCTGGATATAAGAACATAGAGAAAATTTGAATTGAGGCCAACTTATTAATTATTTGCAATAAAAATAAATTACTTAAAAAAAAAAAGTATTTTACTCATTTTTTTAAATACTTATTCGCAGAAATTCTTGTGCCAGTGCTTATGTGGATGTGACATTGAATTGCTTTGTGGGTGTATCAGCGTCGCCTTAAGGTTCAACGTGGCCAAACCCGAGAAATATTTAAATTGATAAAAATAGTATATGTATATGTTGTCTACTTGAGTTTCAAAACAGTGCATATTTTTTAAAATATATTACATTGTGGTATGCCGTGTATATCCAAAATACGATTATCTGTCGGGGCATATACTTATAATCGAAGTCATAGAAACTATTTTTACTAATAGCGCTCGCCCCTCGGCAGACAATGGCCAACCACCGGCTGTATTTCTACCATGAAAAAGGTTCGCTTGCTAAATAAATTAAAACATTCAATTGAAAAATCATAATTTTAGATAATTATATTGCATATCTGAAGCATTAACAAGTATAAATGAAATGTATTCGGCTATGCTTTATTCCTTTCATGAATGAAAGAAATGTATGAGAGCCATATGTAATATTAATTCGATATTAATGATTTCGACTGCTGCAAAAATAATTAATATTTGTTTGTAGTGTTTTCGTGCTAAATCAAATATTTGAAGAATCAGTTGTATGGAAGCTATATGTTATATATCTTTGATCAATACGATTTTCACTGCTTCTATAGAGCTTAGAATAACGGACCTTGTTGCAAAAAAAGATACCTGAACAATCGACTCCTATACACATTATAGTCATCCGATCTGGCCGGTTCCGACAAATGTCTAATAAATTATAAAAAGACACCTGACTGTCAAGTTTCATTTAAATAGCTCAAAAACTGAGGGACTAGTTTGCATTCAAAGAGACGGACAGACGGACAGCCAGACAGACATGGCTAAACCGACACAGCTCATCATCCTGATCTTATCGGTATATTTTTGATGGATCTAACTCTTATCGTACTGGGACTTACAAACAAAGGAGAGCTATAAAAATGTTCTTGAAGTGACTATAAAATTTATTTTGAAACGATTTTCTATCATCCCTTTTTAAATTAAGTTTTTAAACAAACCAGTCAACTTCAGTGCAATGTTTTTTGTGCTTTTGAGCTCATTTTTAAATCGCTGTATTTAATGAACAAAGACATGGATATTTCAACAAACTAAATTTTCCGTCAAATCAATTCAATAAACATACATTCATATATGTAGACCTTAACTTTTAATTTCTTGGTTAACGACTTAACGAACACTGTCTTTTAAGACGCCACTGTTATTTAGTCAACGCAGCGGCAGCATCGTCCAACGTCATTTAGTTACATTGCCAGACATTGGCGAAAATAATAGAAATGCTGATGTGGTTACTCAAACACACTCATATGTATGCAAGTACCAATGTATGTACTGTTTTGGCCCACAAATTTAGTTTGGGCTGCTTGCTTGGGATATACTCGTATTGGCGATTTAATGACGATTTGTATCCAATTATATCTAATAATGTATTTGAAAATTGATTGGATGTTGCTTTGACCGTTGAAAATAGTATCGGCAGTGTGGAAGGCTGATAAATGTGCATGTGTTGATTGTTTGTATAGTCAATGCCATCGAGGGTGAAGAACAAAAGTGTGCATGCGAAAGCAAAGAAAAATATTGTATGCTTTCAATAGAAGCTTATTGTGTTTTAAATTTAATTCCAGAACCTAAAAAAAAGAAACTTAGTAACCAACGCTTTTTTTTTGGTACGCTTAACAAAGATATAAAAATATATAAAAACATTATTACTATTTACTAGAAAAAACTCTAAGAACAAATACCATGCAATGGCCAGAGATCAGTGGAACGCAATCATAGAAGTCATTTTGGACAATTCAAGTAGGAAGTTTTAGCAGCGGCAAAAATGGTCATTGACCACGCCAACTTGTACGAGAATACTACATACATCGCATTATGGCCGCAGCGAATTGTCTATTCCGGCTAATAGCAATTGCAGTTAGTTTAATATGAATTTGCGGCAATTTAGCAGCAGCAGCAACTTTTGCCAAGCCCCAGCCTGATGAGCCAAATAAGCTTTAAGTGATGAATAAGGTAGCGATTCGGCGAAATACAAAATGCCGCAATATTACAGATTCGAACAGATTTAATGCAAGCGCATCCAGTGGTGTTTGTTGCAACACTCGAAGAACTTGTTCGTGTATTTGTTTGTTGTTCGTAAACATCTTTATCTCGGCACAGCAATTGTTGCCCGCCAAATCTTTTCCCGTTGCAATGGCTCTTTGCTGATCTCACAGCGCACATGCGGCCAGCTCAAATTAAACTTGCGGTCGCTATCTACGTAGTTACATACGTTCGAGTAATTGTAGTGTGGCAGCAGGTACATACATACATGCCACCTTTGCTTGAAGGTGTCGCGCATGCGCACAAAGTCATCAATGCAAGTTTAAACATATGCAGCTTTTTCCGCAATACTTGTGTGTTCGTAATTGTGACACAAAATTCAATCATCATTACGGCAAATGTACATATATGGTTATTTATGTAGTTGCCACTGTTTTTTTTATATATTTTTTTTTTTGCTGATGCACAGATTTGTATTGCAATAATTTGGGATAATTTGGTAAACGTGCTGAGCACATGATCGATTGGTGGGCAAAGGGAATTGAACCTGTATTAATATGGCTCATATGGAATTTTTTTCTCTTATATTTTTCGTGATAAAAACAATAAAAAAAAATGTCTATTAAGAAATTTGAAAGAAAAAAAATGTATCTTTTGCTACCAAAAATTATATGATTTTATACGATTTATTTTCAGCACAAAAAGATTTTACACCGAAATCCACCCTTCGCAAGATCGATTTCAGCATTAACATATTAATTGTAAAATTGCAGCATTAATTTATCTCTGATTAAGTGCCAGTGTTAATATTTTGGTTTTTTTTTTTGATTTTTTAGTATACAATTTCGGAGGTTCTACAATTTTAGGGCGATCAAATGCAAGTTTCAATTGGATGCTGATAAATAATCGTTGACTTTTGATAAATTTTTACTGACTTTCTGACGCAATTTCTTGTATGAGATAAACAAAAGCATTCTCAAAAAAATTTTTGCTGAAATTTTGATGAAATTTTAATAAATTTTTGTTCATTTTGTATAAATTCTAAAAATCTGTTTTTATATGTTTTTTTAATAATCAACGCTATTTGAATTTAAATATAATTTACATTTAATAGAAGAAAAATAAATTGCGATAGTGCTATAGTTGTTGAATGCAGTGAATTAATGGGAAAATCCAGCGTTACTAAAAATTTAAAGTTTGACGAAAAAATTGCATTTGCTTTAACTACATAAGAATAGCCTTTCAAACTTTATTATGGCACTGTATATATTGCTTATTAGTATGTTGAAACAATAACTATTTTTTTTTTATTAACTTTTTAATTCAGCTAGAGCTTTTAAGGGTTCACACACAGTCAGCTACTAATAACATCGTTCATTGTCACTTTTTTTAGAAATAAATAGAAAGAAAATAAAAACAATATTATGTCTATAAAGAGTGAAAAATGGAAAATTAAGAAGAGCGAAGGATCCAGAAATTATTAAAAAAAATTTGTGATGTTACTGTTTTGGCTATATGTAACTATTTATATTTATAACAGTCAGTAAATAAGTATAGCACTTCCACATGTTTAAACCCATTTACTTAATAAAATACAAAATTAACTCTCGGCTAATTTAACAAAATTTCAGCAAAATTTCGAAATTGTTAAAATAAAGCTTTAAGAATTTTTTGAGTATGCAATTTCAATTTTAGTGATGATCTTTGACACCTGGACTCAATTTCCATACAATAAGCAACTAATTGAGCAATTAAGAGATAATATTTTGTAGAGTAACTTAAGCTTAATAGTTAAAAGTTTTCCTTTTTTGATTTTAAATCAATCCTGCACAAACGAATTTAAATCATTAATCTTGCAACGTTATAAAATTTCCGTTTTCGTTAGATTTAATGTGCCTAAAAGTATGCAGCGCTTCTGTTTGCGACGAGTGAATCTCCAGCGTTTTTCTTAACGTTTTTCTTAACGTTTTTCTTACCGTTTTAACGTTAACGCCAGCATTTCGTTTCGGTTAAAAACGTAATGAAATTTATTATGATAATTGCTTTAACAATAATATTTTGAAATGTTTCAACCGAAACAAGAGAAAACATTTCGGAACGGTTAAATTTAACGTTAAAATGCATCCTTGATATATTGAATAGTTTAAGGTTCTTTCAGTCCCATTTTGGAACTAGTTTAAGACTACTTTTTTGGGTTAGCTCCTTTTGAAACACTTTCGAGTCGTATTCAGGACCATTTCGGATCAAGTTAATGACTAGAAACATTTGCGGACTCGTTCGGGTTAATTTCGGTGCTAGTTCGCAAAATATTTGAGAATCATTTCTCTATTCCAAGATGGCTTCGTATCCTTTTCGGGACTATTTCGTCACAATTTGAGGCGATTTCGGCGGATATCAGGACTATTAAGGGATTATTTTCAATACACTTTCGGGACTGATGCCGGCCAATTTTAAACTAGGTTAGATCTACTTAAGTTGAGACTATTTCGGCGATATCACTGGACTGACGTACTGATTATTTTAGGAACACTTCGGTACCATTCCAGTACATGAATTTGTGCCAAGTACACGATTTTTTTCAGATACACTTCTGTACCATTTATGGGACTTGTTCAGTATGATGTCGAGGCAGTAAAATTATACCATCTCTTGATAACAATTGTGAGTGAATTTTTTTTTTCTTTGATAACTTTTATTTCTGTAGAGATTTATATTATCAGTATTTTCGAAATAATTACCAGAAAAAAATGTCCCTCAGTCCTGGACCATTTCGAGACTTGTTCAGCAATTTTTGGGGATGTGTTCAAGACCAGTCCAGGACCGGTTTAGGACAAGTTTCAAGATTTCAGGGATTGTTTTGGACATTTTTAAGACTATTTAAAGACTAGTTTAAGACTCAAAACCACTCCAAGGACTGAATTCGTGAATAAACCAAAAGAAATTTCAACTAATCCTGCAGCGTCCCGAACTGATACCGAAATATCTCTTTGGCTAAACTCGTAGATGTATTCGGCTATCACTAAGCATACACACTCTTGTGATGTTGTGTTTTCGCAAACCAATTCTATTTATTTACATATACTATACAGATTACCTAAAATACTACTTTAAATTTTGTACTTTGTGTTTGACACAGCAAACTATGACAGGCAAAGAAATCAAGCAGCGTGAATCTTCAATTTTCAATGCACTAGTTACAACGCCATCGAAAGCAAATCATTTGAATGAATGGTCTATCAGTTGAAATGTCGAATGACGATTGCAACAACTTGACAGACAAAACCGACAAACATGAAAAGTAAATTGAACAACACATCCAACAAACTGTTTATTTTAAAATAATCTTGGGCTTAGAAAGTAGGAGTCAAATTGCAAAAGTCAAGAAGGGAAAGAGATGCGGAAAGAGGAAAGTTTGTGATGCCTTTTGAATTCGATCACTGATAGTTGACATGAACCCCCGCCAGTTGCGCTATCTGTCAGTCAATTGCGCCACCTTTGAATTGAACAGGCGAAATAGAAGACGACGATCCCACTTGCCTACTTAGCAGTGCGTGGGAATCGATCGAATGCAAAGTAATGAAGTAGTTTTTGTTTTTCGATTTTTCACTACTATTTTTAAATGTCAAATTTTGAGCGGCGGAAAGGAGCAGTTAAGTAGAATTGTACGAATTTGCATGAACCCTCTTGAGGAGCTAGTTTTTTATGCAGCTGATTATTGCTCGATTGCTTGGCAGATATGGAGTTAGTTGCAACGTTTCGTATATCAATGGACTTTTCAGGCAAATTAATTGAACTGAAAACATGTGTATTGTTGTTGCAACCTTAATTGAGAATGGATGTGTGAAAATAGAGACAGCAAATAGACAATGAAAATAGGAAATTTAATGCCTGACTAGTTTCAGGTAAATAATTATACAAAAGTAGAAAAAGTTTTTGATTTTAAGAATCTTAAAACAATTATTTAGTTTGCAATTTATATTTCTTCAGGGTAGCTTCTATACAACCATTGGAAGCAAACCGGGGACTGTCATTGAAAGGCATAGACATGCGGTAAACAAGAAATACGACACTCTATTGAACGCAACTTTGGTGTAAGAAGATCATATTGTTTTTTCTTTAACGTCGGCTTTTGTCAAACAAAAGATGCAATAAACTCTGGCTGGCGCTAACGAACGCATTATAGACTAGAAGGGATATTCTAGGGATCGCAGACTTCGTAACATTTTTACAAATGCAATATTTGGGATTTGGTAATATTTTAATGTTTTATTATTAAAAAAAATTAAAATTGTTTATTTATTTATTTGCAATACTAAATCACCGATATCCCGAGTGGTGATTGGTATTAGGTATACTTAGTAAACAACAGAAAACAAATTCATATTTAGATATCACATCCCAAAACATAAATGACGGCAATCTTATTTTATTTAATTTTCGTTACACTTTGTTGAGAGTAGCTATAAAATTATATCATCTGTACACACCAATGTCATCAAAACATTTAGATTATTCATAAATCTACAAAATGCCGCGTGTTTGTATTAATTCTCCTAGCTTATTTTGTTACGTTTGTGGTCAATTTACTCCTAAAAGTGAAAAAAAAACCAATTTCGCCTTTGTTTGAAAAATGTTATGAAGCTTATTTTGAAATTGCCATTAGAAATAAACACAAATCATGGGTGCCGAAAGTGTATTGTTTAAAATGTTATAAATACTCGTATTTGGCGGGTTGTGAATGCCGTGGCATGAACCCAAAAATTACGTAGACGACTGTTACTTCTGTTTCAAATCAAAATAATCGGTGAATTATGCTACTGTGGCATCATCGTCAATGCCGCTACCACATTTACCAGACATTCCAGTACCGGAAAGATTTTGTATTTTGTCAAGTGAATCGAGTCCTATTGAAGAAGAAGATGAAGCAGCCCTTTCTTATAGCGAAGAGGTATTTATAGATGAAAAAAATACAGAACGACATTTGATAAGTCAATCAGAACTAAATGACCTCGTTACAGATTTAGATTTGAAAAATCTGAAATATTAGGCTCGATATTAAAACAATGGAATCTATTGCAAACTGGAGTTAAAATTACAGCTGATCGAAAGCTACCTATTATTCAAAAGAAAATGGATTAGTGTTCTGCAATAATATTGATGGATTAATGTCAGCATTAGCTCATACGCATATATCAAAACATGGGTTCGGTAATTGATGAACACGATGAAAGATTTCATCAAGAAATATCAGAGTACGAAAAGCGTTATCAGGGTAGACGGGAGCCAGCCATACTTGCAGACTATTGTTGGAGCCTCCAAAAGTAATACAAAAAAAAATTGTTTAATGCAGAACAACAATTTATGTCACCGCTTCATATAATTTTAAGTAAAATCAATGCGTTTCACTACTAAACTTGACGTGATAGAACAATTTTATTTCAATATTTCAAATAGTATTAAGATGGCGAATCATAATTACATACTGTGAACCGAGTAACCAAAGAATGTACTTTGTTGCATAGTGTTATTCGACTTAAATTGTAATATGTGCTCATTGGCCTCGGATCAAACAAAAAATATGTTAAAATTAAAATAAATTAAAATTAAATAAAATAAAATATAATAAAACAAAATAAAGTTTGTAATACTATAATTTAATATGTTAATGAAATAATAAAACGCAAGGGAATTAAGTAAAAAATATTAAATTTAATAAAAATTTAGTATAAAATGCCACAAAATACGAATTAATTTATATACAATAAACAAACACTTAATGAATTTAAAATTAAGTAAATTAAAATAATATTTTAAATATTAATTTTAACAAGGCTAGTGTTAAAAAAACTTAAGTAATTCATTTTAATAATTTTTAATTGCCGATATTTCGACCGCAATTTAAGTTCATCCTCAGAAACTCTTGCTTGTGTCTGGTCGTAAGCGAATTAAAGCAAATTAAAAAAGTGAGAGAAAATATCGCAAAAAATTAAAACCAAAAATAAGAGGCAACAAATTTTTGTTATAAATAACTTTTATTTTGTAGTATTTTTTTTTTTGTAAAATGTTTGATGTTTATTATTTCATATTCTTTGTACAGATTTTCCTTTTCACTTCATTTAATGTTTTTTTCTTTTAATTTATTTTTTTTAAATTCGTGAATAAAAAATAAAGAAAAATAAAATTGAGAGAGATAAAGATTTTAAAAACAATAAAATAAAAAAAGGTCTAACCGCAAAAAAAGTTCTCAGCCAAGGCTGTCGCCAGCGGGAAATTTAGTGAAGTAAAATATAAATAAATTATTTTCAAGTTTTTCGAAGCGTAAAAAAATTGTTGACGAACATGTAATACATATTTTATTAAATTAATGTAAGCATATTGATTTTATTTTTTCAGCTAAAATTTCTTTTTGGCATTCTTCATTAATAAAATGCTCAGCTTACAACAAAATTTGATTTTCTCATTTATATTTATAAATTATTTTATAGTTTTTAATTTATTAATGAAAACGCGAATATTTTGCATTATTATTTTATAAGTTGTCACTGCAAGTCTAATAAAATATGCCTCTGGCACTTTAACTTCCTTTCGAGCCCCTTAAATTCTGAAGTAATCGCTGTTGCATATATGGTACATACATACATACAAACATACACATATATGTATTCGAAAGCAAAAATCGCTTAGTTGGCGTAAAAATTTCTCCTCGCTATGCAATAAATCAAGTACAAATCACTTGACCTCCTGCAACATTTTGTCTTCTCTTTGTTTCTGTTTTTTTTTCTCTGCAAGCTGCAGGGAAACTTTCGTTACTCTACGCTTAGAAGTACAATAAAATTGCAGTTGACGTTATTTTTTCCACACACACACACATTCAGGTATAGCGATGTCGAGCAACAAAGAATTAACTGCCATTTAAGCAAAGTTACGAGCCTCGAATGTTACTTGCTCGCTGAAGCGAGAAGTGGGAGATGAGGGTGGGAATATGTATTGGTTGCGGTTGTCGTCTTGTGATGCTCGCCGCTGTTTCACTTCAAATTTGCCAATTTACATAGAAAAATATTGACACAAACAAACAATTTATCTTGCAATTTATTTCCAATTTAACAATTTAAACCAGAGTGCCTTTCAGTGTGCGACAGATTAGACCGCCATCGGCATTTGGTGCTGGCAGTGCACCGCCATTGTCATCGCCGCCGCTACTGTCACCAATTGTGTGGCAGTATTCTGACAACGATTTGTCGCACTAACTTGCCGCAACTAAAGTTTCTACAAAAAATGGAGCAATTAGGGTATTTGTGGGTTACAACCAGTGTTGCCGTTTTGTGCTTTAACAACCAAAACTGGTAGGATTTTCTGTCGTTGGAAATTTGGCAGGAATTTAAAAATTTTACAGAGGTTTTACGTCTTTACTGAAAACGGAAAACATATCTCTGCAATGTCACTTTCTAGGCTAAGAATTACAGCAAATAAGCTGCCAAAATGTTTCAAATATTACACTTCATTTCAAATTTCGAAAACTAACGTTTAAGCAACTTTAAACTGCAAACTTTCAATCGGTATAGCTTCAAAAAGTCGCTGTGATTTCAGAAACCCAATCTCTCATTTGACTGAAACTGCAAAATCGCAACAATGTTTGTCACTTATTTCAACAGGGTTAGTGCAAAATGAACCCCAAATTTCTTTTGGCTGCACATACTGATATTTGAACAAACTAGCTGACCAAAATACGAGTTTCTGGGACTAGCCCCAGTTAAAAAGTAACGCCTTTTTATCGAAGATTAGTAGTTCCTACACGCTACGCTATTGTTAATAGATCACCACCGCACGAAATTTCCGCAAGAATTGGTCTGTTCTCTATTTGGTTATTTTGAGGTTTGAATTTGGCTTGCTCGTTGAGTGCAAACACAAATTATAAATTGTCTTTAATTCATATATCCTGTAATGTAAATCAATATTGGGCTATGGATTCTGAAAGGTCAACTAAGTAATTGTATAGTCTTATACTAAGTGTTAAAATAAGACCTGGGAAATTATTTTATTTTTCTTTAAACTTAAATATGTCCTAGTTATTATTTTTATTTCTGAAAATTATATAAATTCAAATGGCTTTTAATAATTAAGGGTCTACTAGTATCGTTTTAAATAAAGCTTGCTATATACCTACACTTCCTCATCTATATTATATCAAGCTCTAGACGACATTGAGACGCATCAAATATCCTAAAGGAGATAAAGTAAAATCAAGATCGTGCTTAGCAATTAAAAGTCCGTTGGCATCCCAGCCGCAAATATCTCCTGAAGAATCGAGGGAATATTTCAAAAAAAAAAACCATTGTATTCTGTCGTTCAGATAACAACATATCCGACGTAGAAGATTAGCTTGAAAACCAAGGAGACCAAGTTTATGGATATGTAAAAAGTGACTTACTCTGTCGAATTCAAAATTATTCAAGAAATGGGAGTATGCAAAAAATATTTATGTACAATATTTGAAAAACAGTTTCATCCACAGATTCAAAAAGTCTTACTTTGCGGTGTGAATATTGCGGAGAAATTTGTATATCTTTAAAAAAGTAGACGACTTCGTTTGCTTAGGATACAGCATTAACATCAATAATAATTGAAGCCTCGAAATCCAACGGAGGATATCTCTTGCCAACAAGTGCTACTTCGGACTTAGTAAGCATTTCTACTGCTTAAAAGACCTCTCGAGAGCGCAAAAAAAACACTCTCTAGAAGTCGCTACATATGCCAGTCCTATTGTACGGCGCAGAAGCATGGACCCTGAAGACATAAGATGAGAAGGCTCTTGGAGTGTTCGAAAGATTTATGAGCCTTTGGCGAATACCGCAGAAGATGGAACGATGAGCTGTAAAAGCTTTATACCGACATAGATATAGTGCACTCAAAAAGATTCAGCGGCTTCGCTGGCTAGGTCATGTCGATCGAATGGATGAAAGCGCTCCAGTCCTGAAAGTATTTGAGTGGTGCCCGCTGGTGGTAGCAGAGGAAAAGCGAGGCCTCCTCTGCCTTGGAAAGACCAAGCGATAAAGGACTTGGGTACCCTTGGTATTTACAATTGGCGCTTGTTAGAGAAATATAGAAATAAGTGGCGTGGTATGCTAAGCTCGTCCAAAATCGCCTGAGCGGTTATCAAGCCAATTAAGTAAGTAAGTATGAAAGTGAGCAATCTTTATGAAACCAATTTCTATATCAGTAGTAGTAATTGACAGGAAGAGAGTTTTTTTTTTAATTGGAAAAAATAGTAATTATTTTAATTTCTTGGAGAATCGTAAAAGGCTTTTTAAGCGAAAGATGGATTTCGAAGTTCATTGTATTGTGTGTAGTTTCGTTGGAAATTTAATTGTTTTTATTTTAACCATATTTAGTTTTTGCTTTAATAGGACTTGACTACTTCTGTGTATACTGGAAAAAAGTTTACATGTACAATGAAAGTTAAATTTCAGAGTGAAAGCAAAGTTAAGCGGAACGAAGAGCAAATGTAAATAATTATTTGAAAAATAGAACAAAATATTATTAATCCGCACAAAGCACTTATTGCTCTTCTGCAATATAGTTTAGGCGATTATCAGAAGTTATTACTAGTAGATAATTATGGCAGAAGATACCAAGCCTATATAATTAATTATGTTCTTCTCGACAGCGTTCATCAGCCAGCCAACCGCTGGAAAACAGCTGCTTCGATTGATTAATTAATTGTTGGTTATCAATAAAAGAATGCAAGAATAGAAAAAAGCATATAACCACAAAACAGAACTTCAAAAGCAAATCAAGTAAGAAGCAAGCACGCTGCTGATTATTTTTTGATCGAGTTATTTGTATAGTCATTTGTTACGCTAAATTAAATTGAAAGTAATAATTGTTGTTGCTGTTGCTTGCAGCTGTTCCTTTGTAGACCAGCTTGAACGCGCACAGCTACTGCTGCTACTGCTACTGCTAATTCTGCACGACCTTCCCATGAAAATGAGAGTATAATTCGTAATTTGATGAAATGTTGCGGCAACGATGAGGTGACGCCAATGATGGCAGTTGTGGCAGTTGCGTTGGTCGTCGTACACGATCTCATATCCACAGCTGTTTTGTGAGTGGCAAAATGTGTGCGCCACTTCAATGGCACTTGGTTACTTGGCGCCATCCTCTTCGATAAAAGCTGTGTTGCGGGTAGGCGGCGGCGGCGAACGCCGTGTTCTTGAGCGACGCAGGAGGACGAGAACTGCCTTTACTCGCAGGGATGAATTTTCCAGGGAGCTTCCAAATTCGTATCTAAGTAAATGACAGTTAAGGCACTTATTCTCTTAAGTGACTAAGTTAACTAATTCAACAGGTTTATTGTTAGTTGTGCTGAATACAAAAATTTGTGAAATAAATTAAAACTTATAACAGTTTTACTGTAATAACTGTTATTTTTACCAAAACTGTCAGATTAACTGTTATAAATATGAGTTTCGTATGTTACTTTGACAGTGACATCTGTCTCGCGCTGCAAATTTTAACAGAACGAAAGGAATATATAATGTACTTAAATAATAATCAATAAACATTTCAATAAAAAATCATATTTCCTGGAGAAGCGTACTTATTTTGCATTGAATACCATTGACAAGTGAGATATTTAATTGATGTACGTCAAAATCTGCACGGTGAAGATAAACTGTTTTTAAAATGGCAAATTTCAATCGAGAACACTGCTCTCTTAAGCTGCGTTGTATAAAATAGCCTCTTAAACTATTTAGTATTGACTGCCGATAAAGCAACAAATGTGTCATAAATTTACGAAAATTTTATTACAGTTACAATATCTTTAAATTTGTTTCTTAAACAGAAGATGATTATTGATGAAGCTATTATAATAATTATTGAAAAAAGATTTTAGAAAACTACGTTAACCGGATAGGCTTTTTGTGTGAAGACAGTCAAGGCGTACACAAAAAAATTAAATTTTGCACTATAAATATTTATCATAGAAATATTTGCTCTTTCGAATATCATGAAAATACCATTATTAAGTTAAAAATCGCTAAATAAAGAATTGGTTAATAAGAACTAGGCTTTAAGTTGATTACACTAGAAATTCATTCTTTCTCGATTTCAACGATTAAATTCAAATTTTCAACACCTCCCACGTCTGTCAGGCTTTTGCCAATTTTTCAATAACAGCCAACTTTAAAGATAAGCTACCCTTTCCGGTATCACCTTCCATTGTTCGTGGCAAATTTTGTCCTCCGACTTGAAAAAATCATTTTGATGAAAAGCCATTAACGCTTGAAGAAAAAATCGCGAGCTTGCGTTATATGGAAGTCGCTTGCATTTTATTATACTAAAATAAAATGTACAAAAAAATTTCCTACTTAAAATATTATTTAAAAACTTTAAACAAGTGTATACGCATTCTTTTTGTGTTTTTTTACAACATTATTTTACGTTTTATTGTATTTGAAATTTTCGTAAAGGATTTTTAATGATATTTGTTAGAGAAAGTACTGTACTTTAATATAAAAATATTTTCAATTAATGAAAAAAAAAATAAATGGCACACAATTTTCAATAAGTAGTTGTGCTATATAATTGTTAAACGCAGTGTACTAACTATAAAGGCGTTCGAGGTACAAACCTCAGGTAATCAGTTTCTTTGTTAGTCATCAATTCTTTCAGAATTAACTACTTCATCATCATTTCTCGTTACTTATCTTAACAACATTTTGACACATCGTACAAATTGTATATACAATAAATATGCTAAGAAATTACACAGAATTCTTTGTTTATGATCAAATCAAATGAACAAATGTTCATTCACGCCCAATTTTCAGTGCGACTGCAAAATGATTGAAAGCTGCAAGAGAAGTTCTATTAAAACATATTTTTTACTTGTCTTTTGGCGACTTCTACATACTGAGCAAAGTATAAAATGCGCACTCTAAGCAAGAAAAATAGTAATTGAGGAAAAAATATATGTGTGTACCGCTTCTCCCTTTCAACGCTTCATCAAAATTGGTTGGCGGACGTAAAGCGGCTCTTGACTGCCGCTTAGAAGGTTAATAGTCAATTTGACAGCACTTCGTTTCATTGAATGTTTTGTTTAAAACTAAAAATATTATTCTGCTTGCCATCTACATATGTACATCCACTGCGGATTCAATAGTCAAACACATGTTCATATGTAGATAAATTCACACCAATGTACGTTTGCATTTCCGTGCATGTTCATCAATAAAATGTACTTAATGTTAAAAAATAGTATTTTTATTATATTCTTTATCTGTCAATTTCTTTTAATACAAACAGAATTACTGTTTTTTTTTAATTGATAATTTATTGTTGTAAATGTTTTTCGCTTAATGTTTTTAATCATTTTTTAAAACTGCATATCATCGATTTTTACTAGCTTCGCCAATTAGCGAATACATAATTTCTTGAATCTCTTTACATTTGATGCAATAAGCATTAAATTTATTTTAAAGTTCGCTAATGTACCGAGGTAAGCATGACAGAAAAATAGTAGTTACCTCATTCAAAATTATTCGTACGCAGTAAAAACCGAAATTTGATTTGTCGTATATAAAAAGTAATAATGTCCATAACATTTAGGTATTTATACACAAAAAACAAAGTATTAAAAATTAATTATTTTGTTTTGAAAATGAACGTAAATACTAACAAAATATATTTTAATTTAAATAAAAAAAATTGAGCACGAGGATAATCGTTTAATAATGTGCCATAAACTTCCCTCCTGCTTAATAAAATGTCAATGATTAATTATTAAAACATTACAAAATTTTAGCTACAAAAAAATGTTTAAAAAAAGTAAATATATTATTCTTGAATAAAAAGATTAAAATCGAAATAAAATCATTACTCTCGATTAGGAACGTTGATATCAAGCAATAATCATTTTTCTTCAAAGAAAAATAATTGATGAGTAAACAAAAATTGATGAGTAAAATAAAACAAAAATCCGTTTGAATAATTAAATGTTGATTTATATTATTTAACTTACAATTATTATTATTCCTTATTTAAAATATTTATCGGTTCTAATACGTGACTCTTGACCCGGATCATTTCGAGAACAGTTCACTACATTTTTGGTGCTTTTCGGTAATTTTCCTTTCTGGTTCTAACTGGTAAAAAAAATCTGTCAACATATAGTTGTGCTATAATTTGTGAATTAAGTGGCCCTGAAGTAGTTTCGAAATATTCCCGAATTCATCGCGAAGTTGTCCCGATATGGTCCTGAGAAAGTTTCGTACAAGAGCCGTATTGAATTCTGAACAAGTCTCGAAAGGGTCGTGAACAAATCCCGCCTTCTAAGTCTTAAACGTGTTTTTTTCTCTCTCATAATAATTATGAAAGCTTTCTCAAAATAGGTCTTAAAAGATTTAAAAATATTATTTCGCTGCTAATTGTTATAGAAAAAAATGTATAATATAAGTATAAGAAAAAATTTTGGAATGCCTTTTGTTATTTTCTCTTTAATAGTAATGATGGCAGACAAACTTAAAAATTAGCAGATATGACCAAATGTTTATAACGGCTGTACTTAGAAATATACGCAAGTATTTCGGTATTAATAATAATATTGCAAGGTGGGACTCAAAACTTCTTCCGCTGTCCTCTGTCAATGTGAACAGATAGAAGTTTTGTATTCAATTAACATTGACAAAGAACTTATAGATATTTAACATGCTCATTTTAGATGTAATGCATTTAAATATACATAAATATTATTTACAAAAAAAAACCGTGCAAACTGATTTTTTATTTAATAAAAATTCAATAAAACAAATAAAAAATTAAGTCAATAATTTCTTTTAAGCGTTTTCAGTTTCATGCTCTCTACCATTTCTGTCCCATTTAAGCCCACAGCGCAGAGCATACATACATACATACGTATTTATGTATCAAAACTGATTTGCATATTTGCTACCGAAAATACAATGTAACATCTAAACCACCCGCAACTAATGTCATCGATTGCACTTTTACTTTGCGTGCCGAAAGCTTTTAACGCCTCCAGAAACTTTTGTGTGTCAAACAAACCGAAAAGGTAAACCAAAATATCTGCGAGTTTGTAGATAGAAGCAATACTGTTTTGCCTTAGATGTTCTATTTTTGAAAGTTTATCATTTCGTGCATTTTCAATATTTAATACAATATTTGATTTGTTTTATGACACTTTAATCTGTTTAATGTGCAAAAATATATATAAAGGCAAACTAATCAGGGCGAAGTTGGAAAAAGAAAAAGTGCTGAATCCTGAAAGTTTTATGGATTTTTTGCGAGCTAATCGTGCACTGATATATATATTTTTATATCCTGTGGAGCAGGAAAATAACTTACGTCACGTTAGAATGTAGAATTCTGAAGCAATGAAATGGAAATTCTTAAACAATTAATTATGTTACATGAAACACTAAGTTTTGAAATATAAATGCCCGGAAATTTTATCTGCGCACCAATAATATGCGGTAGCAAAAAACAAATCTATATATCGCACCCTAAACCAAAAACAGTCACAACTCAAAAAATCTCAAATGTTCCGGAGAGGCAAAACAAACAGTCTCTACAATAATGATGATAATTTTCCAGTAAAAAAAGATAGTAACTACAAAAAATTGTATTCTCATTCGGCTTGGAGTTACTCAAAATCACATGGTTGACGCTTTTTCTTACCAGTTTATGTTATTTTCTAATTGTTTAAAAACTATAATTTTTCAAAAGCTATTAAATTGTAAAAAACAAATCATTACTTTTGTTGCTGATTTTTGTTGCTTTTCTTTGACGGTTGGGTTTGCTCGAGTGCTTTATAACATGGACTGTTGGTTGGTTACCGGATAGAACCAAAACTCGTCACAGATAACGACTTCACTAAAGTTGCTAGACTGCCCACGATCGAATTTATTTAAGAAAAATTGAGCAAATTGCAAACCAGCCTATTATGGGACGTGTTTAAAGTTCGTAGGAGCTATCGGGAAAATTTATTCGTGCATCCCAAATGATAACTTAATTTTCGCGATAACGACATGGCATTCAATCAATTCACCAATTCATCCAAAATCATTTCGTGTGTCAATCGTAGATCTTCGTCAAGTTTGGACTTCGCCAGAGCCACAGTGACGTCAGCTGTGGAAGATTTTGTGTCGACCTTCTCGGGGCTCGTATTCTACAGAAAATGGACCGCCTGGAATCTTCGGAACCACTTGCGAATATACTGTAAAGACGATGCAATCGTTCCATATGCTTTTTGGCATTCAGTGAATATTTGTAGTAGCTTTTGTTGACGCCGAAAACCGAAGAGAACCACATGGCGAATTTCTGTTTGCGTTGGTGGTGGAATTTTGTCTGATCTATCGACAGTTACTTTGAGTTTTCTAGTCTATAATTTAACCGATTGTTCCTAAATTTAGAATGAAGTCTCGTTGAGCAATTGCAAAGGATTCGGATTTTTTTCGTTTAAAAAAGAATTTGAGTCACCTATTAAGCGTACTTTTGTCAGTCCCCTCGTATAAAAATATATACTTACAGTCTTCACCGAATTGTTTGATTTCGGAACAGAAACTTTACCTGCTACCCTGTATTAAAAACGCTGGTTTTATATATAGTTATTAACGATCATCATTTTCTGATTTGGTTAAATTATTTTAAGAATCAATAAACAAATGAACAAAAATTATGGAATAAAATATTTCTTTGCCTCCTCCTTTTTTTTACCTCAGAACTTATGTCTATCCTTTCACCTCAACTTTCAATTGCTCTCGTATATTAACATTAAAATAATGTGTTTAAACCAACTGTAAGTAGGTCGTTGAACTTGACGGAGTTTATGTTTAGTTTGCATGTATTGCAATCCATCAATTCCATATAAACAAAGCATACAATCGTACATAAAAAGCAAATTAAGTAAAATTACGCAAAAAATAAGCGGCCATTAAAAACGAGCCCAAAGAAGGAGGAGTTTCGACGGAATTGTGCTAATGGGTCTGCAACAGCTTTCGATGGCACTGCAATGAAAAGTTAAATAAAATTTCCTAGTTAGGTAACGCCTTTTGTTTCAGTTGAGTAGAAAAAAGGAAGTAATGAGGTAGTGGTAGATTAAATCATCATGGCTTACAAGTATGACGTATATACATATATGTATAAGCTTAATTACAACTGTAAATAATGGCTATGGAATGCTTACAGTGAGTAGAACTCACAATTTCTATATTCAATTGTATAAACTCGATGTTTGTTCAAAATTTCATCATTACGTTTTATCTTAATCTATAATTTCTTAATAAAAAAGGTATCTTACTGTAAATTTTCATTTAATGCCCGAATTCAGTAACTTGATATAACCTCAAGTTTTAACATTTGAGACTATTAGCTAGAGATTATTGCCTTTTCTCGCTCTCACACGTTTCTTTAATGGTTTCATTTTTATTTTTTGTGACCTGCTGATCAACAGTTAAACATTTAGAGACTTCATTTTGAGACTAAAGAATTTAATTTGCGACTAATGAATGTCAACTGGTCAAAAATTGTGTATTTTGTCTCTATTAGAGACTGAGACTGCTTACTGAATTCGGGCATTAGAGCGTTCAGCTTGTCAAGACACTCCGTCGCCTGTTTAGAAGTTACCTTTGGTCGTTCGACAATTTTTTTTTTTTTTTGGTGGGAATCAGGCACGAAAACAGCACTCAGGTTATATGCCGTTCATTGTTCGTTTTAATCTGTTTTAAACTGCAGGATTTACGAATAAATCTTAGCAGATTTTGGAGTGTCAAAGAGCTCAGGTGTTCGTCTCTCAACACGTCCCTAATTCTTGCAAAGGAGGGTCAGAAGCACAGAAAGTGTTCCGCCGTCTCTTCCTCTTCAAAACAGGATGGTCATATGGAGTTGTCATGTACACCTATCATTGTCGGGTGTCTATGCCACGTGAAGTGACCGGTCAACAGTCCAACAAGTTGCCTGCAGTCTTGCCTGTTAAGCAAGAGCAAGTGTTTTGATAGTCCTTCTGAGATTGGAGGTAGCATGAGTTTTGCCCATCTGCAAACTCTCGACGCCTCCCAGTCATTACTGAGCGAAGTATTCACCCAGTTTCTGATGATGGCAGCGTTGGCCGAAGGTGGGAGTGCTATAGCTGGTTGCGGGCCGAAGAACACCTGATCCGAGAGAATTCTGGCCAAATGGTCAGATGTCTCATTACCAGGTACTCCCGAGTGACCAGGCACCCAGAGTAAAGCAAGTTCATTATGTTTACCAACATAGTTTAGTCGAGACTTGCATTGCCGAACTAGTTTGGAAGTAGTTAAAGGGCTGGTTAATGCCTTGAGTGCAGCTTGGCTGTCACTGCAGACACGTATACTCCTCCCCCTCCACCTATTTTCCACCACGTAGTCCATAGCCCTGAGAATTGCAAATACTTCGGCCTGGAAGACCGAGGCACATATTACTATGAAACATATATATGTTGGAATCTCCATATTGTGTACCGATTCCGAAAATTTTGCCCTTTCCGTTCTTGTGGCCAATCAACATATGTTGGTATATTTTTATAAGTTTCGATTAAATCTCAGTTTTCAATTCTTTTATAAAACTCAACTTAAGAAAACCACCTTTTATATAAACTTTGCCTGCATTAAAGTATAATTTTTTTTTTATTTCGAATATAATTACTCGTATTTTACCCATAGTACAGTCAGATATTTATCTTTGTAGTAATTCGAGCATTGATTGTTTTCTGGATTTAATCGAAAACAATTTTGTTAAAAAGGGGTGATCCCCTATCTAACTCGATTAGGTCGACAGGCATACCTAATTATTTTGGTAGGAACCAATGTGTCCAGATTAACAGTTTTTACTGTAATTAACAGTTTTCTAGACTAACTTTTCTTAAATCACCTCCTAGTATAGTTTTTCTGAAATTTCTTATTTGAACGAATAAATTACATAACAATTATAATAAACTACAAAAGATGTGGCCAGAATATTTTCCCAACTCAATTTAAATAAAACAAAAAAATGAAATTAATTTAAAATTTCAGCACTCTGGTAATCTTAGAAGAAATGATTTCTTAAAAAAAAATTCTTCAGATTTTTCTTAATTTGAAGTACCAAAAAAAAAAAAAAACAAAGCAATTTACGAAAAATAATGAAATCGAATTTCATTAAAAGAATGTGATGAATTAAATTTTCCCAGTATATAAAGACTGTTTTTGTTTAGTTAAGTATAATTTAAACGTATTTTGATTTTCTTCTGATTTTATTTTAAACTGTTAATGTTAATTTATCAAAAATTGCTTGGTTTTTGTAATTTATATTTTATGAAATTAAAACAAAAATTGTTTAAACCCTTCGTTTTGGGTGTTACAATTTTCTGGTCGAAAATATGGTTTTTTTTTTTGAAAATTTACAGCTTTAAAAAAATCTGTCAACACTGTTAGGAACATAAATATGCATGCTTTGCATGTGGATACACACTCCAACTCAAAATTATAACCGCACAACTTATGAAAATTAATTTTTCTTTAATGATGTTTTTTTTTTATTTTTATTCTCTAGCTAAAGCTCGATTTTGTTCACTGTGTGCAACTAAAATAACTTTAATAAAAAGTAAAAATTTACTAAATAACTGATCGATTTCTTTTTGGTATACAAGCTCAGTTTTTCTATTATGAAGAGCAAAAGGGACTGGCGATTTTTTAATTATTTTTATTTAATTGTTTATTTACGCGCTCTTTCGTAATTTCTTTCATACGAGTATAACGATTATTTGTTGAATTAATAACGAAAAAATTATTGTGCTGCAAAAACTACATAACCAAAAAAATTCTAAAAATTTTATTTTAAGTGATCGATTTTTAATGAAATTTTTTTTAAGTTATTATGCACAAGGCTGAGTATGGTCTTTGTTGGAGATGTATTATCGAAATATATTAAAAATACAATTAAATAAAAAAAACATTTTAAACTTTCCAATATATATTTCGGTTATACTTTTAAGAAGTAGTGAATAATGTGTTTAACGAAATCACCATAAACATATTTGTTCAATTACGTTTCAGTATTGCATTTACGGCAGTCGCTTCAAATCTAAAATTTCTATTCCCGAGTAGCTTCTTTAAACAGAAATCTTCGTCTACGCTTAAGCACGTTGACCTTTTATCTACTCCAACGTTTGTTTTTTCTTTGCTCCAAATTTTAAAATACAAGCTTAATCGATTATTTTTCGGCTTAATTTTTTAATGTTATAACTGTTTAATATTTCCTAAAAGAAAATTATTTAGTGTACCCAACAAAAAGTTCCTCTGGGTAGAACAAGATTTTCTTTTATGTCTATAAGAATCATTACCTATGGATTATCAAAAAAAAGTTTTCGAAGGAGTGATTTTGGTCAGTAAATTTTTATTAAATTAAAAATTATGAATAAAGGAAATAAACTCTGTGCTTACGACCCTTTCCATATTAAATCAACCATATTAAATCCACGCAGGTCATATTTTGGTATTTTGATAAAAATTAAATATGTTGTTTTTATGAGACATGTATTTTTTCATTTGGCTGTACAGAAATTTTTTCTTCCATTTTTCGAAATTATCGTTTGTACTGTAAAAATCGACTTTTCTTGTAGCTCGCGTGAACTTTTTTTTGAAACGCGCATAACTTTGGTAAAAATTGATGGATTTTAACAATTATTTTTTTAATGTATGTAATGTAATTGTTTATTCTTTGAAGCCGCAATATCAAGAACTGCCAAAATTTTGTAACTTGACATTTATTATTCATATCTGTTTTTGTTGTAATAATATGTGAATTTAAGAATGTTCAAGGCTTAATTGTCGAATGTAGAACTATGTGAGACGACTATATTCAAAAGAACGCTCGTAACTCTCAAAAAGACAAACTTTCGCTAATAGCCGTTTTGCCAGAATAAAATCAACCTCGGACCGATTGATTAGAAATGGAAAGGGCCTAACTTAACGAAAGAACTATAAATTTTTGACGACGATTTAATATTTTATCTTCAATTTAGTTTTTTTTTTTAATTTTAGTCAATATGTTTTATTATAATTACTTGAAACTTTGCTTTTCTCTTAGAGATATTCTAAATAAATATTATAAAACGCTCTCGCCTAATACACACATACACATATGTGCATATAAGTACTTTAAGTTTCAAACCTAAGCACATAAAATGTGGCATTTGACTTGCAACACAGATGGTTAGAGTAATGCTTTTCCTGTTTATGTTGCCCACCAAGTACACTTCCGCTGCCGTAATCGTGTTAGTCGCGTCCTTTCGTCGTACACAAGGAACAGCGCTACCTACGACGTCACGTGACAACACTCGAAAGCTCAATTACCACTACCCTTTCGAATGTTTTGAAAAAAAAAATTGTTGCATTCGACTTTTACTGCACCTACCAAAGTGATTTGCACGCAAAGCCAAATCGTAACAACTTCAAAGAGCCAATTTTATTGAGTTTCAACTTGCAACATAGACACCGTTGCACAAATGGCGCACAAAGCTAAGTTCGTTTTTATTCAGCTTGTGGAGCGAAAGCTAAACGAGCGATCGGACGCGAAATCGTTAAGCAACGAAACTGTGTGTGTAAGCCCACATTGCAGAATAATTTGATTTCTCTGATTTTTCTCGGAAATTTGTGTGGCAACTTCCTGTCGATATGCGTGCAACACTCTCGTGTGGCGCATAATTGACTTAATTTTGAAACTATTTTCATTTGCTTAACTGTTTTTTTTTTTGTTCTTGTTTTTTAAGTGTGCAGGAAAATATTGTTTGTTACACTTTGAATTGTAGGCTGATAGTTCAATTGTGAATTTTTTTTTTTTTAGTATTTTTATTTTTATGGCTCTACCGTATCATTATGTTCTACAGGAGTTTTCTCTGCACTGTTTTTATTTCGAATTCAACTTGTCGCATTATTAATTCTGATATTGCTCGTCGCCGCTTTGTTTTTCTTTGTGGTTATTATTGTGGCAATTTCAATTATTCATTAGTAAACATTAACAGCAACCACCACCAGGAACACGTAATTTATCTTGCGTGCAGCTAAATGCTCGTCGGTGGTGCAGCGCGCCCCAACGCCCGCCCACTTTGCTACCCCATTTGGTTCACGTCAGAGTTCACTGACACTCGAATAGTAGACATTTTCAATTGATTGAACAATTTCTCTGATTGTTGCTTTTATTTTTGTGATAAAATTAGCTACTAATAGCTGCAATATGAAGGAACACAAAATTTAAATTATATTTCACTTCTGAATTTTTTATACTTACATAATTTAATGGGAATTTATTGGTCAGGAAAATGTGAAAAGCTTACTTAGGGTAGTACAAAATATTTCTCACACATGCTCGTTGGAGCTATTGACCGGTTTTTATACCCAATCATATTCGTTTTGTTTTTTTTTCTCCCAAAAATGAATACAACCATCAGATGGCGCTGTATTTCATTGCCTAAATGAAGATATCTGTGTTCATACATTTTAGATTATTTACCAGAGTTGCTGTGACTTTGACGCATCTAAATCTAAGGTATATACAGAGCTAGATTGTATTAGGACTAATGCTGTCTTACAGGCAAACAGGGCGGTAAAAGCTTTGCTGGTTCTCTCTTCGATGCTGCGATATCATTCGATTTCCATGGCTAGTGTGACTCCATTTATTTTTCCTGGAAGAGTACCATCTCGGTCTTTGACGCTGAATCCACATTTCTTGGACGTAATGTTCGCAATACTGAGATGGTTTTGTAAAATCCCACTCGAAACCTGCAATTATTTACGTGTGACTGCGATTTTTATGTTTGTTTAAATTTGTTTAAATTTTGCTACAGCCAAGATCTTCGCACTAGTCGGTTTCGGGTTCCATATACATAATTCCACTTCCATACAGCGTCATCTATCATAACTTCATCATCGTCATTTGAAGCAACGCGAACAAATCTCTATGACGTTAAATTTTATGCATCCGAAGTTCAGAAAAAAACCTCCCCCGCAAATATTTACGATTAATTTATATATACATATATTATTTTTTTTACCAAAATTATCGTTTCAAGTGTCAATTAAAACATATCACAACACCTCAGTATTGCATTTCGTATCACTTCAATCAGACTTTTGGCGATAAACCAAGTTTCTTAAATTTTTTCGGTTGATGCACAAACGTGAAAACAAAACATGTGCACATTTATATATAAACGCACAGATTTCATATCCAACTTATGCAACTTATATATAAAAATACATAATTTTGTTAATAAAAAAACAAGGATTTCAAATAACACTTTTAACTTCACAGGTGATACCAGTTTTTTCGCGAAATATATTGTACGTCTTTGTAAGCACATTGGAGTTATCCGTTTTTTTCAATAAATAGAAAAATCAAATCAAAAATAAAAATATTTAAACTAACAGCTAAAAGAAAATGGGCGACTAAAAACCAGCGTTGCATTTGAATAAAACCGGCTCTCTTTAATTAGCATGTTGAGTTCACTTGAGCTAAGCGGTACGACTCAACTGTTACTAGCATGAACACTCACGAGTTAAATGTTTTAGGAACGCGCTCAATGTTACTCAATGTGAGATACGATCTCGAGATATAGATTTCTATTTTTGGAATGTATTAAAATATAAAACTGTCTTCTATATTATACTTTTATATAATAATATGATTATTTCATCCATATTACACATTCGGATTTTACTGTTTTCTTTGTTTTCTTTAACTTAGGATTTTTTGTTATTGTTAATTTAATTTGATTTTGAAACAAATTTGCTTTGGAGTTATTCCAGCTTTTAAATCACTATTCAAGTTTAGTTGAATATTTCGTACTTCGGTTATAGGGCAAAAGTTATCAGAGACACAGAATAATAATAATTTTTTTCAGTGCTTTGAAAACACCATCATAATTTTTAAAAGAATAAATATCGAGAGTAAAAATCTCAAAAACGAATGTTGAACTTTTATTAAAAATTGGACCCCGAGCTTGGTAAAATAAATTTTCAAAATATAAATTCCTTATCTGCCCTTGAAATATTTGTAGAATATTAGAATATATAAGAAAATTAGAATTCAGAACCTCTTCGATATAAAGTTAAATTAAGTCTTAACTTAGTTTTAGAATGTACTCTTTCTCACGCTGTTGCTGTTAGGGAACTTTTTTTCAGTTCAAATCATTTCAAGAAATTTAAATTACCTTTTAATCACCATCACCACTTTATTTTCTGTTCTCGTCATCGCTTTCGTTGATCAATATTTTTTTGGTAGTTTTTGCTCGATATACATACATCATAAAATTCAAAATAATTACTGCAAATGTAAAGTATGACTGAGCTTGTTTTCTTTGTTAATTTTTCTGAAAATATAAAAGCATTGTTTTAAAGTCTAATCATCTATTTTTGATTGTTGAAAATTTGGCCTATTTCGATATTTAGAGTTATTCCGGGCACTACAAAGAGATAAACGAATTCTAATAAGGCGTTCTTGGAGTTATTTAAGCCTTACAATGCTGGAAAAAATATAAATTTACTCTTACACAATACAGTAGTTTAAGGACCAATTGTGGTGTGCATGTCCACGAATCCATGATTGGAATTCAAAATTTTTAGAATGTTTTTTCCTGTAGATGTTGTTTTTTCGACTTTGAAACCCCTTATTTTTTTAACAGAAAACGACACAAAAATGCTCTTGCACATTGTTAAGTTTGCCTACTGTGTTACATCCTATTTTTAATTATCAATTATGGATATGGGCTTAACTTTAAACCAAACATATTTAAGTGTATATTGAAGAATGTCTTAGCTTCAAATGTATTTATATTACTTTTGAGAATATTTACTAAAACAAAATCAAAAGTGAATTGCAGAATGCACTTCGACAAAAAGCCAAAATAAGTATGCAAACATTTAACTGCCAAGCAATGGGCACATCAATATATGCAAATTTAAACCAAAATGTAAGTATGTCTTTGCTTTTTTTTTTTTTTTTTTAATAAATTTCTGCATGCCCCAGTGCCATACACAAAAAAAGTGTTACAGCTACAATATGGTAAGTCCAAAAAGACAAATACAAACTCCTGAATTACAAAAAACCGAAAATGGCATCTCCAACTAAGTTTTCTAGTGAGTTTACATACATGATTTTTTCTTTTTATTTTTGATGTTTGCTGATTGGTTTTTTTTTTTTTGTTTGGCTCATGCACATCTTCGTGTGTTCCCATTCGATTGCTTTGTGGAGCAATCGCTTCGGATGGCGCTTGTTTGACTAAGAAATCGTGGAAACGTGATTTACGCCAAGCGACACCGAAACTTCAAATACAAACAAACAATTTTAAAGAGCAAAACTGCAAAAGAAAAATAAAAAAGGAGTCGATTTTTTTATGAATTTCGTAGATGGAAGTCTTTTGCTGCTGAGAGCTTCTTAAAAATCAAGGGAGAGTTATTATCGATAGCGGCTGCACCCATTTATGGCGCATTCGATGAAGATTTATATTTCTTGTACCCAAGTTTGCTTACAAATATCTTTGTAGGTACTCATCTTAGTGGATTTGTGAATTATTAGATGAGCCTGGGTCTTGTGGCATTTTCAGTTGTCAAATATTATTGTATTTAGTTTTACTCTCCGACAACAGGATGTTTTAGAGAACTTTGAAATTTAAAGGATATGCACAGTGAAAAAAAAATTATAAAAAAATCATTGCAATATACTGACATTCTAAAAAGATAAAAGATTTACTGAATTGATATAACCAAAATTATCGCAATATATTTAAAAGTAAGTAACTCGAAGATGGATTGTTCGATTTAAGTAGACTTTTTTTAGTTGTGTTTGGCTTTGGCAAAGAAAAAATGTTAGGAGGAGAAAACATTCATAGATGGCGCTGTTGTCGAGTTATAACTAAAAATCCTATTTATAGTTCGATTTCTGTCATATTCTATATATGTAGTGGTAAAGAGAATAAAAACAACTCGAGTTATTTATAAAGGTCTGAACTGATTTTGATGAAATACTTAAATGATGAAAAATGGGTTTGCGAGAAATGTAGTTGCTTTGTAGCGCTGGAATCGAGACAAACAGAAAACCATACATCTTAACTGGGACGACGAAATATTGCTTTTATATTCGTCATAGCTGCATTTTCAATTTGGAAAATCTGTCATAAGTAGTATAAAGAAAAGTGTGAAGCTACGAAAACGCATGCGAAATTTAGGTGACAGTTTCATTTTCCGTTTTAAATACGTGTACAACAAAGTGCAAAAAGTGTTTGATTTACTTCTAATAAATTTTTGGCGGGACTAAGTTCGCCGGGTCTTCTAGTATTTTATAAAATGAGAAATTAGTATTGTCCTTTTTAACAAATCAATATTTCTTTTATTCCATTTTATTGCACAACAAACAATTATGATAATTATAATAAGCGATGGTCAGGGAAGTATACTAAGAATAAAAGTAATAGATAAGGACAAAGTATAATAGGAATAAACAAAAAAATTGAAAGGCATATATGAATCAAAATCTTTGACGACCAAAAACATTAGACGCATTAGAAAGGTGAGCAGAAAACGACAAGTATTGTCGACAGTGGAAGAGGATGCAAATGAGCAGAAACAGACGTGAGCGAAGACAACAATAGCCAATAACTGGGAGCATTCGACGAGTGAGTAAGAAACGATTTTTGCTCACTTTCCCGCCGCTTTCCAAAGCAGTCACTGAGGCGGTGGTTAACTTCATGGTGTACAATCTCGACAATTATACGACACTAAAAGACTGAATTAGTTTTACTCTTAATTTTTATTTTATAAAGTGTTTAATATTTCCTGATTGAAACACAGTTCATTTTCTTACAAAATTTCTACAAGTTCATAGATATATCGTACTTTAAAAAAAGATTCAAATTTTTTTTTTACGTATGGAATTTTGCAACTTATTAAATTTTATATAATAATGCGTAAGTTTCAAGTGGCTAAATTTGACAACTATTTCAGCCGTAAAACCAATTCTTTTATAAAAGGATATTGGTACATTATCCTTTGTCATAGTGTATCTGTAGTTTTCTTAACAAGTTTCCAACTAACATCCGCGCTAAAAAATCAGACTTCAAGCAATTCTAAATCAAATAAAAAGTAGCTTTGCTTGTTGAGTAAATTTGTTGCTGAAATAACTAAATGAGAAGTAACTAAGTTAGTTTACTTGAAAACGCCAAAAACGCACTCAAAGTAAATTACAACAAAAAATCAAGAAAGGCGGTCATCAAATTGCACTCTTAACGATTTACTTTCATATATTTTTTTTTTTGCTGTAATTTGCTTCGATTGCAACCAGCAACTCGCTGCAACCTACATAGCAGCACTCGAAAGCCAAGTTGCAACCTTCGCAAAATATTCAAGTGCTTGCAATTTTTAGATTTTTGCACTTGCTTGCGTCTTTTTATTTTTGTGATAATTCACTTATGTACATATCTACATTATCTAATGTACACTCTTCTACGTGTTCTTCTTTATGTGACGCTTAACTCACTTTGCCTTAAACTTTCGTCAATTTTTCATCCATTGAAACGCCCCAATTTCTGGTGAACACTTTCCTCTTGCTCCATTTTTCTTCTACAATAAACGAATATTACCAAAATAGCCAAGACCGAATCGAATAGCAAGAAATGAGTGCAACAACTTTTGCGATTGGCAGCATTGATTTGAGTGTTGAAGCAATGTAGACTGAAAAGCAAAAAAAAAAATAAAAATATATTAAATAATATTGAATGAAACCGAAAAGGCGAAACTGATTGCAAGTAACGCAAGCTTCGAGAGTATAAGCAAAAGAAAGCAGTCAAGAAAGAAGTGTTGAATGGAAAATCGGTCAGTGGCTGTTATGGGCGGTCTACTAAGTGCCACTGTGCCACAATGTTGAGACAATCGAAGCCAATAGCATTAGTATTTTCGAGAGTAAAAGTATCATCTTTAATATATGAAAGCATGTGTACGTAATTTTTAAAACCGCAAGGTGGCGCTGAAGTCAATATATTCTAAAAAATCCTCATTTATTTTGCGATTTAGTAAAAAATTTGAAATAAGAATCCAATATATACATACTTTATATAAAGCAAAAACTTAAATATAAAAAGGGGCTCGGTAGGTGGCGCTGTAGTCGATTCCTACTTTCAGTTAAACTGTGAAAAACTTGTTTTTTTCCACATCATTCGGAGAATATTGTATACCGCGATGATACAAAACTCCTTCTGACTTACTGAAACCTTGGTTTAAAAGTGGTAGGTTGCCTTTAAGCAATGCAACGGCTCTATGCGACACACAACCAAGACGACCAATACACGGATGCACCCCAAAAAGTTTTCCAAAATTTTAAAAACTGATATTAAAGCTTGCTCAATTAAGGAAAAAAGCTCATAAATTCTTTGCGTTCATATTGACTTGACGGAGCTCAGTGAATAGTGGTTTTCGAAAACACTTCGATATTCCATACAGTCGTCATCTCCTTCGTACGACTATTATTTATTCCCAAATATGAGAAAATAACTTCGTTGGAAACAATTTTCAAGCGATAAAAAAGCAAAGAAAGCAGTTTTAAACGATTTTTCGGACAGACGGAGCTGTACATAAACTTACATGTACGCCGCTTCTGCTTCCAATCTCGCACCATCACCGATTTCGGCTGCAATAATCTCACTTCCGTAATAGCTTAAGTATCTAAGTATACCTAATCTTATGGGCATTTCTTTAAATTACGCTAGTAAAGCTGCAGCGCATAAGTCTTTGTACAATAGCATTGGCTGCACATTGCAATATTCAAGTCAAATCAGCTTTATTGCATCATTGTTTGTTGGTTTCGATTTTCGCCAATCGCTTACTTCTTTTCTATTTGTGAGTTTTGTTATTTTTTGTTGTTGTTATATAGATGGCAATTTCTGTAACTGTAGAGTGTTGTTAAAGCCTATCCTCTACACGTCTGCAACCGGCTTAAGAAGCTTATCGTGCCAGTTCGAGTGGCTTTCAATATTTTCTTTTTATTATTTCAGTCATTAATGTTTGCAACTTTCGGCTTTAATGCCGCTGCAATTGTTGCCGCCATTTATGCCATCAAGCGTGACCTTGTCGATTGGCCAACGGGCTGTGTGTGTCGTGGCTTCGGACTGACTCTTGCTTTGGCCACTTTGACTTTCGCTTTGGTGATTAAAATGAGTCTACCATTTCGCTGTCAAGTTCAAGGCCACAATGTAGCAATTGTTACACATATAACAATATCCATTAAAAAAAGATAATGCAGTAGAGAAAGCTGTAGCCACAACAACAACACCACTGGTGTACAATTCTCTAAATGTTTCGAAGTTGTATGAAAAATTTTGCGAAATACATTATTGTGGGGAATTTTAACTCTTTAGCGTCTCCAGCAGATGGGTATTTTACATGTCTTTTATAATTATAAATAATTTACATAAAGGTAAAGCTAAGTTCTGTCACTCACAATTGTTCTCGAAATAATAACAACTGATTGTTCATTAAATTGCACAGTTTAGAACAGCAAATTACTCAGTCAAGTAATAATGTTACTCATACGCAATAGGGGATCTTCATATTAAATGAACAAGTATTCTGAAAGAGGAGTGCCTCAATCTCCATTTTGTTTAGAGTCAGCGAAATAGGCTTATCTATAACTCGAGATTTTTACACTCAAATGGTCGTAATACAAAAAAAAAGCAATTTTTCCTTCATATAATTGTAATTTCGTAACAAATCCATATAATAGCAAATCCCTATGATAGATCAAAGCCAGTGCATTTCTATGAAAGACAAACACCCGATTGTTGCAGTCGGGCGGATATTTTGGCAGCTACACCCTGTATCAGGGATACTCGCCCTGTGAGAGAGGCAATATTCACAGTACCATCTCAACTATACTTTTCGATGTAAAGTCCTAAAAAAGTGTTCTAAGCAACTTCAATGTATGCACATTAAAACCTTGTCAAAAGATTTTCCTCATGGTGTATATGGTACTTTCGCTGATACACTTAGTTTTTTTAGTATAGGCAGCAGCAGTAAAGAAATAAAAAAAAAATTAAAAGCCCTGTGTATTTATTTTTACTCTAGCTTCAGAAATATTTTATCAACTACCTTGAATTGTACTGATAGCATTCTTATCTAAACGAAATATAAATTTTACCAATTCAAATGAAAATACAAAATTTTTGAAAATCTAATTGTTTTTTGGTGCTACTACCTTTTCGATATGACTTGATTTAAATACATTTTAATTGTGGATAATAACAAGTGAGATATATTATTTGACAGTTGCACTTAACAAGATACCTAACAGAGCAACCTAAACAAGAGCGGCAGCGTCGTTTATCTGTCAAAAATTCCTCATACCCATACAATTTGTATGAAGCCGACCGAAATAACGCGGCGGCAACGCCGAGCGGTTGGAAAATCCGATTTTGACAGCGCGTTAGGGAGTAATGTTAGCTGCAGAAAACGAAGAATTAACATTGTTGATGACATTTTTTTGCGCCGAGTTGCATTCTGCTGAAATGGAGGTTGGTAATTTATATTAATTAATATTCCATATATGTTTAGTTATATTATTTTTATTTACTTTGTTTTAATTTCCTAATTTTTTGTTCTTTTTGCGAATTTGTAGTTGTTGTTCCTTGATTTGACATAGCGCTGCCGCTCTTGTTTAGGTACGACAACTAAGCGGTAGCGCTAGGCGGTGGAAAACGCGACGCTCTCCGCTCTTGTTTAGGTTGCTCTGTAAGCTGGCAAATATGTCGACAATTACGAACGGCCCGAAGTGGGAAAAAGCTGAGCCAAATAAATTCATTCGGGTTAAACGAACAGCGAAAGCCAGGGTTGCGAACTTATATTTTGCTAAAAAAAAAGGTAAACTAACGCTTTCGACAACCCCAAATAGGAAGCAAAAACGGGGTTCTGTGTTCGAAATAACTTTAATTTATAAATAACAATAATTGCTATTTACAATTACATATTGAATTTGATAAAGTTGTAAAATTAAAAAGTAAACTTATCGCTCTTCAATAATTTATTTGTGCTTATATTGAAGCGATTTTATAGTCGAAATAAATTATAATCAACAATATGTAAAAACTTAATAAAATAAATGTTATTCTCGATATTTGAGATCATTCATAAATTACTTAAAACATCATTACGCCTTTAGGGAATTTTGTACATGGCTGATTTAGATCATTATTAAATAATTTCGATATTTTATCTTTCCGCATTACAATCATGGAAATTAAAAAACGATAAGATTAATTCCTATTATTAGAATTTGAAAAGAAAATTTCGAACGCCATTAGGCATTAAAGATCTATATCACCTCTGATAAAAATTCTCTACAGCTCTGATTAATTTGTTGTTGTTAACAATTCACGTATTAAGCTAAAGCAAACGTAAATAAGCTTCAGTTTCAGCTTATTAAAAACCTCAAAAGCATTCTTATAAAATTTTTAAATTTTATTTATTTATATTGAAAGTTATTTACCAAACACATCAAATATTTCTTCTGGTACTTATGCACATATTTCTAATATTGATATACATATATACACTTTTAAAAATATAAATTGACATATGAAATTAATCAACATATTTTTTAACTAATTACCATTTTTGTGCAACCCTGGCTAAGTGAATGTAAATGAAATTCAAATAATAACAAGCTTTTTTCATGCAACTCAGCTAAAAGGAGCAGTGTTTTTACTGAAATAAACAACTTTACAATAGAAAAGGTGATCTCAGCTGTTTCAAATTTTGACGTTTATCGAAAAGATGTCTCACTTGTTATTGGTGCACAATACACATTTTCATCAAGTTTCAAATAGCTGTAACTAGAGCTACAGAGCCCCTCCATTTCGAAACATAAACTCAAATGAAATGAAATATATAAATGCTAGACTCTTTGCCTCGGGCTGTGATAACGCTAAACATCTGTTTATCTGTTTTTAGAATAATTCTGTCATTCATAAGCGAACTTGATGTCGACAAGTTTTTACAATGCAACGGCTCTATGCGACACACAACCAAGACGACCAATACACGGATGCACCCCAAAAAGTTTTCCAAAATTTTAAAAACTGATATTAAAGCTTGCTCAATTAAGGAAAAAAGCTCATAAATTCTTTGCGTTCATATTGACTTGACGGAGCTCAGTGAATAGTGGTTTTCGAAAACACTTCGATATTCCATACAGTCGTCATCTCCTTCGTACGACTATTATTTATTCCCAAATATGAGAAAATAACTTCGTTGGAAACAATTTTCAAGCGATAAAAAAGCAAAGAAAGCAGTTTTAAACGATTTTTCGGACAGACGGAGCTGTACATAAACTTACATGTACGCCGCTTCTGCTTCCAATCTCGCACCATCACCGATTTCGGCTGCAATAATCTCACTTCCGTAATAGCTTAAGTATCTAAGTATACCTAATCTTATGGGCATTTCTTTAAATTACGCTAGTAAAGCTGCAGCGCATAAGTCTTTGTACAATAGCATTGGCTGCACATTGCAATATTCAAGTCAAATCAGCTTTATTGCATCATTGTTTGTTGGTTTCGATTTTCGCCAATCGCTTACTTCTTTTCTATTTGTGAGTTTTGTTATTTTTTGTTGTTGTTATATAGATGGCAATTTCTGTAACTGTAGAGTGTTGTTAAAGCCTATCCTCTACACGTCTGCAACCGGCTTAAGAAGCTTATCGTGCCAGTTCGAGTGGCTTTCAATATTTTCTTTTTATTATTTCAGTCATTAATGTTTGCAACTTTCGGCTTTAATGCCGCTGCAATTGTTGCCGCCATTTATGCCATCAAGCGTGACCTTGTCGATTGGCCAACGGGCTGTGTGTGTCGTGGCTTCGGACTGACTCTTGCTTTGGCCACTTTGACTTTCGCTTTGGTGATTAAAATGAGTCTACCATTTCGCTGTCAAGTTCAAGGCCACAATGTAGCAATTGTTACACATATAACAATATCCATTAAAAAAAGATAATGCAGTAGAGAAAGCTGTAGCCACAACAACAACACCACTGGTGTACAATTCTCTAAATGTTTCGAAGTTGTATGAAAAATTTTGCGAAATACATTATTGTGGGGAATTTTAACTCTTTAGCGTCTCCAGCAGATGGGTATTTTACATGTCTTTTATAATTATAAATAATTTACATAAAGGTAAAGCTAAGTTCTGTCACTCACAATTGTTCTCGAAATAATAACAACTGATTGTTCATTAAATTGCACAGTTTAGAACAGCAAATTACTCAGTCAAGTAATAATGTTACTCATACGCAATAGGGGATCTTCATATTAAATGAACAAGTATTCTGAAAGAGGAGTGCCTCAATCTCCATTTTGTTTAGAGTCAGCGAAATAGGCTTATCTATAACTCGAGATTTTTACACTCAAATGGTCGTAATACAAAAAAAAAGCAATTTTTCCTTCATATAATTGTAATTTCGTAACAAATCCATATAATAGCAAATCCCTATGATAGATCAAAGCCAGTGCATTTCTATGAAAGACAAACACCCGATTGTTGCAGTCGGGCGGATATTTTGGCAGCTACACCCTGTATCAGGGATACTCGCCCTGTGAGAGAGGCAATATTCACAGTACCATCTCAACTATACTTTTCGATGTAAAGTCCTAAAAAAGTGTTCTAAGCAACTTCAATGTATGCACATTAAAACCTTGTCAAAAGATTTTCCTCATGGTGTATATGGTACTTTCGCTGATACACTTAGTTTTTTTAGTATAGGCAGCAGCAGTAAAGAAATAAAAAAAAAATTAAAAGCCCTGTGTATTTATTTTTACTCTAGCTTCAGAAATATTTTATCAACTACCTTGAATTGTACTGATAGCATTCTTATCTAAACGAAATATAAATTTTACCAATTCAAATGAAAATACAAAATTTTTGAAAATCTAATTGTTTTTTGGTGCTACTACCTTTTCGATATGACTTGATTTAAATACATTTTAATTGTGGATAATAACAAGTGAGATATATTATTTGACAGTTGCACTTAACAAGATACCTAACAGAGCAACCTAAACAAGAGCGGCAGCGTCGTTTATCTGTCAAAAATTCCTCATACCCATACAATTTGTATGAAGCCGACCGAAATAACGCGGCGGCAACGCCGAGCGGTTGGAAAATCCGATTTTGACAGCGCGTTAGGGAGTAATGTTAGCTGCAGAAAACGAAGAATTAACATTGTTGATGACATTTTTTTGCGCCGAGTTGCATTCTGCTGAAATGGAGGTTGGTAATTTATATTAATTAATATTCCATATATGTTTAGTTATATTATTTTTATTTACTTTGTTTTAATTTCCTAATTTTTTGTTCTTTTTGCGAATTTGTAGTTGTTGTTCCTTGATTTGACATAGCGCTGCCGCTCTTGTTTAGGTACGACAACTAAGCGGTAGCGCTAGGCGGTGGAAAACGCGACGCTCTCCGCTCTTGTTTAGGTTGCTCTGTAAGCTGGCAAATATGTCGACAATTACGAACGGCCCGAAGTGGGAAAAAGCTGAGCCAAATAAATTCATTCGGGTTAAACGAACAGCGAAAGCCAGGGTTGCGAACTTATATTTTGCTAAAAAAAAAGGTAAACTAACGCTTTCGACAACCCCAAATAGGAAGCAAAAACGGGGTTCTGTGTTCGAAATAACTTTAATTTATAAATAACAATAATTGCTATTTACAATTACATATTGAATTTGATAAAGTTGTAAAATTAAAAAGTAAACTTATCGCTCTTCAATAATTTATTTGTGCTTATATTGAAGCGATTTTATAGTCGAAATAAATTATAATCAACAATATGTAAAAACTTAATAAAATAAATGTTATTCTCGATATTTGAGATCATTCATAAATTACTTAAAACATCATTACGCCTTTAGGGAATTTTGTACATGGCTGATTTAGATCATTATTAAATAATTTCGATATTTTATCTTTCCGCATTACAATCATGGAAATTAAAAAACGATAAGATTAATTCCTATTATTAGAATTTGAAAAGAAAATTTCGAACGCCATTAGGCATTAAAGATCTATATCACCTCTGATAAAAATTCTCTACAGCTCTGATTAATTTGTTGTTGTTTACAATTCACGTATTAAGCTAAAGCAAACGTAAATAAGCTTCAGTTTCAGCTTATTAAAAACCTCAAAAGCATTCTTATAAAATTTTTAAATTTTATTTATTTATATTGAAAGTTATTTACCAAACACATCAAATATTTCTTCTGGTACTTATGCACATATTTCTAATATTGATATACATATATACACTTTTAAAAATATAAATTGACATATGAAATTAATCAACATATTTTTTAACTAATTACCATTTTTGTGCAACCCTGGCTAAGTGAATGTAAATGAAATTCAAATAATAACAAGCTTTTTTCATGCAACTCAGCTAAAAGGAGCAGTGTTTTTACTGAAATAAACAACTTTACAATAGAAAAGGTGATCTCAGCTGTTTCAAATTTTGACGTTTATCGAAAAGATGTCTCACTTGTTATTGGTGCACAATACACATTTTCATCAAGTTTCAAATAGCTGTAACTAGAGCTACAGAGCCCCTCCATTTCGAAACATAAACTCAAATGAAATGAAATATATAAATGCTAGACTCTTTGCCTCGGGCTGTGATAACGCTAAACATCTGTTTATCTGTTTTTAGAATAATTCTGTCATTCATAAGCGAACTTGATGTCGACAAGTTTTTACAATTTATTTTTCTTTTCTTAAATTTTCCTTATTTTGCAATTAAAAATATAACTTATTGTCTTACAAAGTGAATATAAATAAAAGTCTTTTATGAATCGTTCACACTTTTTTAAAGGATGTTTAAATGTTTTTGAGGCATTCGATGTACGTATGGAAGAAATTGCAGAAGAGCGCAAGTAAGAAAAAGATGCAACTATAATTCCAACTATGAAATTAAAGGCGATATTTTGTGATTTGCTACTCGTGTAACATCAAGTTTTAAATTTCAGACTGTAAGTTAGAGATTTTATTGCCTTCACCATTTGTTTTTCTTTCTTTCTTTTCTGAACGCCTTAACACAATTTAATGATTTTTTATTTTTTTTTGGTATTCGAAAAAAACCAACTAGTCTAAATATTTCACTTTTTTCTCTAATGTAGACTGAGACTGCGTACTGAATTCGGGCATAAACAAGACATTTTTAGACCTTATTGTGCTGAACAATTCACTACAAATGTTTACAATTTATTTTTCATTTATTTAAACGATTTTTTGTTATTATTTGGCCACAAAACTATTTTATTTTATTGTTTTTGAGCTTAACTTAATTTCCTACAAAGCTTAAACGTTTTTTGATGGGATTTGTGGGAGAATTTTCGTTTTTTTTATTAAAACAAAATTATGATTTAATTTAAAACAAATGGTCAAAAAGTGCGTAGAAGCGGCAAACTTTAAAATAAACCAATTACGCAAATTTTTCGTTTTTTACTTAATTTAGGCTCATAAAGGTTGCACACGACGTAGTGAAGCCTGATCTCGTCTGTAGTATATAAAAAAAATCAGTCTTTAAATTAAGAAATTCAACTTTCGATATGGACTTGAATTAAAGCCAGTTGGGAGGACGAGCATATGTATCTTTTTAGTTTCCAGCAAAGCGAGACAAAGCTCCGCAAAGTAGCTGTACCATAGAAATCAATCAATTAAAAGGGGAAAAACTAGTACATGTACAATTGCAACAATGCAGCTATGCTTGGCCACAGTTCTCTTGCTACAGAGAAAAACAAAGCAATTGCCTCGCTATTATTTCCACAGTAAATTAGGAAGAAACGTGCGCAAAGAATAAAAGCTACTCACTGATGGATGGCAAGCGAGAAACGAGGAAAACGATCTACTCGCACGCAGCTAGAGGAAATGACGACTGAAGCGCTGAATCACAAAGGGACACACTCCAGTGGGTGAAAAAGAAGAGTGCAACATGCAACATTAGAACTGGATGACCAAAGTTGCTGAGGTTGCGAGTTCTTTGACTCCTACACCTAAGTAGTGCCGCTGCCGCTACTGTAGTCTCAGCTGAATGTTGCCAATGTACATCCAATACATGAAATCAACAATCGACAATGCAACAGAAACAGAAAGGGTAACAAACAACAAAAAGTTGCTTACGTAGTAAAGTGATACTGAAGACAGTTTATTTGTGGCATGTTGCAGTTGTTGTTGGCAGAGAACATGTAGCGCACAAAGTGAGTCAAGCAATTTCATTCGATAGGCAAAATGTTCATTCAATCGCCAAAAGCGGATGTCAATGAACACAATAGAACTTAGAGTAGTAGTTTAGCTGAAATAGCACTAAACTTAAAAAGGATATGAACCAAATACAAAATTTTACAATCCTCTTCTGTATGTGGGAAGGTAATTTTCAGAATTCGTTGCAAATCGCGCAATGTTCGAGGCCGAAAGTCCAACCATTTCGGCCATATTGCGCCCGAATGTAAAGCACCAAACCAAGACTCTGAAAGTAAGAATAAAAACGGGTAGAAAATTACGGTTGGCGGAATGCGTAGAGATGAAAAAGAATGCGACGCACATTTACCAGAATGGTTCTAAAATAGACAAAGCAGTAGAAGCCGCAGTGAATATCATATTCATAGATCATTTCACCTAACAGATCATTGTAGTATTTTCTAAGTCGAATTGATGGCCATTTAGAAAACAGCGAAGGTACTGCCGGACAAACATCAAGAAGGATAGCCAGACTGCTATCAGCAGACTGTTAGGAGTCTAAAAGAAGGCTGGCTGAGACTAAAATCGTCCACCTGTACTGGGCACGGTAACGAGAAAGCTCATGAGCTGGTCAAGGAAGACGCCTTCGTCGAAGTTTAAGTAGCAATAGACCTACCCATACTTCTTCTGGAGATTTAAGAACGTCATGACTTGCTTCTGAACCGCCAGGCGGACAGGTTACGGAAGAGAACTTAAAGTTGTAGACTTACAAAGTTTTGTGTGGCTCTTATGAAAAAAAAACTCAAGGATCTTTTACACCTAACTAGATAAGCAAACTTTGGGAATAGCTTGCAAGCAGCACATGTGATCAAAATAGTTCTCAAAGCGGACAAAAGCATGCATTGTGGAACAAGCAATTTGCGAGAGTCCAGCATTCAATAGGATGAAGAGTTTACTAAAATACGGAAAAGAAGAAGTACCTTAGACGGCATAAGAAACACCTAATGCAACCAAAAAGTAAACACAAAAAATCAACAAATATCTGCAGTTGTTGCAACTAGCCTAACAGCGTTGAACTCGGCTAGTGCGAATACGTTGCAAGATTGCAAACTTGCCACAATTGCAGTGCGCTGCAGCCACACAAATCTACTAAAGTATGTACTTGCGCACTCAATCGTCTACTTCAGCAAGCCAAGTTTTATTTGCAATACATCGTTTATATTGCTAGTTCTAGTTTTGACTTTGACTTTGGCTTTGGCTTTGGCTTGTTTGCATAAGTTCAATGTGCAAGGTGCTGCGCCCTGCTTTACTGCAAGCTGCTGTTTAATGTTAGTGCAGTTGTTATACCTTTCATAGAAATGGTATATTAACTTTAGTCCAATGTTTCTAAGTACCAGAATGATTAGACTTAGACCCATTAAAAAGTTTACAGATATGATTAGTGTGACGAGCTGAGTCGATTTATTCATATCCGTCTGTCTGTCTGTCCGTCTGTTTGAACGCAAACTAGTCCCTCAGTTTTTGAGCTATTTGAAACTTGGCAATCAGATGCCTTTTTACATTTTATTAGACATACATATGTCGGAACCGGCCAGTTTGGATGAATATAACATATAAAGGAGCCGATTTTTCAGATATCATATTTTCCTACATTTAAGCATCCACAGGCTTGAAATTTTTCAAGAAGATATAAACCATATAGCTCCTATATAACTGACTGTTGAGATCCTTCATTTACCACGAAAACATCTCCATTTAAGCAGCTACAGTCTTGAAATTTTGCACAAAGAATAGCTATTATAAGAACTATTTGAGCAGTGAAAATCATCTAACTGCTTTAATATTTTTTGTGCTTGTCTAAGTTAGTCCACCAAATCTTCTTTGGGTGTCGCTGTCATTACCAGCTGCGCGTAATCCAAGGTGGGAGCGAACGTGAAAAGTGTGGCGGGCAAAAAATATGCAACTTTTTTTAATGGTCTCCACAAATCTTTGTCTGGGTATCCGGTAAGAAACAGCTATTTGTATTTATTATTCTTAACATTTGTAAAAGTAACGGCATTTAAAAATCCAAAATCTGAAAAATGCCAATGAAAAAGTCACGTCCTAGTTTATTCTTAAAAGATTGTACACCAACCTGTGCAGTTTCATATACCAATTTTAGCTAAGCGTTGAAAATCTTTCTATAGAAATTCACTGTGCTATGAAGTTTTGAATCCTCACTCTCTATCCCATCTATGGAGAGGTTGTTGAATGCCGCTCCTATGTTTATTGAAGAAAGCTTCCAACTCAAGTTGTATGATTTGTGCGCAACCTCATGAAATGAAGATTCTGTGGAGTGCTCATCTTAAGGACCTGCGCTTAAGTCTCCAGCAGCCTAGCTGGAAATGTTCCCTTCAGGCCCAGAGTTTTCAAGTTCGTTGTTGGCTGCTACTGGAAGCGAATCCAAGTGACAGCTCGAAGATTATGTAAGGCGAAGCTCCAGTGTATTCCTTGAAGTGAATCTAACTTTTCTCAAGCTAAAAATTACCAAGCGTGGTTCACATTGAAACGATTTTCCAACCCCTCTCGTTCTTAATATTAAGTACTCAAAATCATTGTGCTTGTTTTATTGACAGACAGAACGTTCTCTAGACTTTTCTTCTTATTTGGTTTTCCTTCAAACTGGATGCTTTCGTTCTCGTTCGGTTCTTCTTGTGAACAGAATTATGTTCTGATTTTTTTATATTTAATACGTTCCGAAGAGTTTGGTTCTCTTCTTGTTTTTACCCTTTTTTGGTTGAATTAAGTTCTTTATCTTGGATAGTGGCATTAGTAAACTCTAGATTGACAGAGGCTGAAGCGGGAAATAAAACTAGGTAATCCACAAAGTGGGGTGTTATCACCTATCTTGTGAAGCATAGTACTGGATGATATTCTTTCGAATCTAGGCATATAATGCCAAGGATATGCGAACGATGTTGTTATTATGGCTAGGGTGAAGTCAGTATCTTCCCTTTGTGATATCATACAGAGGGGTCCTTGCAACGGCTGGTGAATGGTGCGAAGAGACGGGCTTGAGAATTAAAGTCTCAAGCCAGCAAAAGCAGCCCTGTCGTCGTAGTCGTACAGGAATCTGCTAAGAAATCTCTCAGCATGGTTCTAAAAATAATTCCTGGAGAATCTAGTCTTACCCAAAAATTATTGGGCAAGGACCCATGTGGGAATTACTCAATAATGGAGTTAATAAAGGACTCCATGCCAAAGAGATTCAACTTTTACCAAAAGTTTGAAAGTAAGTTAAGCAACAAAAAAAAGTTTAAAAACCTATCTGAAACATATCATATTGGGAAAAAAACACACTTGTGTGGTATACAAATGGTTCCAAAACTACAGAAGGAACCAGGGCTGGAGTTTTTGGGCCAGGAACCAAATACTGGGAACCAATAAGTTCTTTCCCCAGTATCTTGTAAGTGGAAATTAAAAGATGCGCACAGTTCAATATTGATGGGAAGTACCACGAGAAAAACATCGCTATAATATCCGATAGTCAAGGGGCGATTAAAAGCTTTGTCTCACCTGTTGTGAAGTCTAAGCAAGTTTGGGACTGCATAGAGAAATTTAACACTCTTGACAGTATAAATAAACTATCCCTATAGTGGGTACCGGGCCGAACGGGAATAAATAGAAGGGAATGTCTAGTTAGAAAAGCGGCTGTCTCTCCATTCAATGGCCCGGAGCCCTGCTGTGGGCTTTCATCCAACACATTTGGAAGTTTTATTGAAAACTGTACAAAGCTTAGAAGAAGTCAAACATGGAAATCTCTTCGAGGCTTAAGACAGTCGAAGACCCTTCTGGGAGATTTTAACGCACTAAAAAGCATGCCTCGGGGAAACTGAAGATTCTCACTGGATTTTAAAGGGATCATTGCCTACTTAATTATCACTTGAATAACATCAGAGTGCTCATAGAGTCAATCTGCAGAATGTGCGGAGAATGTGACGAAACTCCAATGCACTTGATCGCCGAGTGCGGAATGCATGTTTTGGAGAATACATCCTATCTGGAAATTCTCTGCCAAATTTGGGTCCATCCAAAAAGTATGGCAAATCTTCTTGAAGATTATCAGGGAATATTACCCTCGCCTTAAGAAAAAAAGTAAGTATATCACCCTTCGAAATTAATCTTAATCTCAAATTCTTTATCTACATATATTAAACTACTTCAGTAAATTGAATAAAGGTTATATTTCAAAATGTATTTGATGTCATTTAAAAAATATGAATACAAAATATTTCTCATACATTTAATTCACGTTGATGTTTTCTCATTTTTCTACGAAATTTTAAAAGTAGAACTATTAAATTTGGATTTAAAGCTCCTTAATTATTGTGTAATGAAGTAATAAAACGAAGCGAAAATTGTGGTTGTATTAGAATTAATAATATTTAATTTATGTACAACTTTTTCTGATTTTCTAGCTTCTCTTGCATTTTAATCAAAATTAATGTGCTCTTAAAGACTAAGCGTTTATGAAAGAAGACACTTAATTAAAATGCATAATGTGCTTGGAAGAAGACTAACATAAACAGATACAAGTACAAACTTACACATACATATGCAGTTACCTGTACCAACATAAGTATGTATTAGGGATGTCAATTTTGGGCATTTTGTTGATCCCGGTATTTTCGAGTTCTGAAAACGAGATCCCGGGACAATCTCGGTATCCCGAATTTTACGAAATTTTGATTCGTAATTTTTAATTTGCAAAAAAATGTAACACGTCTGTTATCGTTGTATTATAGAAGTAAACAAAATAACAATAATAAATAAAACAAAGAAGAAGGATTTGTTGTAAATCATGTATGTATTTATTAATATTTGTTGGAACGATTTTCCGTCATCCCTTGTCAAGTTTGGTTTGGAGACAAACCGTTTTCGGCGTTGTGCCATCTTCAGTGTCAATTTTCGTTCGATGTATTTATTGGTATTTTCTAGAAAAAAAGGCTCCTCGTTGTTAGCTCTATTAACATCGCCTTTAAAAAGATGCTCATTTCATACTCGAGTGGGATATTCTCCAGCGCATTTATAATGACGAGGACAAAACAAAGTTTATAGGTAATTAACAAGCTGTGTTATTTGTTGATTGTTAACTCTCTAAAGGCTTTGTTTTGCCCTTGAAAGGGGAATTCTTAGGTATAATACAAAATTTAAAAACTAAATGGCTATTCAATTCCGGGATTTGAATAGACTTATCCCGGGATATTCGGGAGTTAAAAAAGGCCGGGATTGACATGCCTAGTATGTATGTATGAATGTAAAGGACTGCAAGCTGTGAGTAATAACTCAGCGAACAACACAGCCTCCATAAAACCTGCTGTCAATATTCTCACATTCTCTAAGAATATTTAATAATTAATAACAAAATGCTACTGTCTTGAAAGCAACCACAGAAGCTGTAATGAAAATTTCTTTGCCAGCGAAATAATGAAAACGAGTGGCGGTAATCGATAGATGTTTAAATGGCAGCAAGTCAAAATTAAAACAATTTTTAATCTCAAGATTTTGTAGCATCAACTTCAGCTTTCGTTTACGGTCGAGCGTAGCCAGGCAAGTGCTAGAGAATGTAAAAGAAATTATCGGACTGTGACGCCACATGCTGCCTTGCATGACTGGAATCCGTTTAACTTTGGTTATTTTTTTTCGCTTTGGCTACTCATTTATTGCAAGGAAATACAAAAGGTTTTATTGCATATCATTAAACGGTAGCTGATGTGTAGGCTTCTTCGTTGCCTGCAATATTTTTGTGTGGAAGATAGTCACACCTGTGTGTCAATAAGAATTGCAAAACATACATATTAACAGAATACTCAAGAAATGCTGGCGATTTTTTTTAGTGCAAAAAGCTAAAGAAATTTTGTTTAATTATTGTAAATTTTGTAATAAGTTTAAAAATGCAATAAATTGACTATTTATTAATTTAAGTTCTAATATTTTTTTTTGAATTTTTCTAAAAAAAAAAACATATAAACACAACTTTCAAACTTTTTACAAGATTTATAGTATTTAACCAAAATTCCTTTGAAATTGAGAACTTTTTTAAAAATAAATGTAATTTAAACACAGTACGGTGAAAGTCTCAGTAGATAAATATTAACTTTGATCTAACAATTTTCAAGATTTCATTAAATTGAAAAAAAACATGCGGCAGAGCGATATCAAAAAAATAAAACTTAACATCAACAAAAAGTTTTGCTTAAAATTTTGGTAACTTCGGAAGAATTTGGTAATTCTTTGCTACTTCGAACGGTTATAGTTAACTTTATTTTATAAAAAAAATATATAATTAAATAGTGAAATTGAACTAATAAACCTTACAAATTTTCAAGAGTTAAATGAACGACATTTGTGGGAGAATATAAAGACGCACGCCACAAATGGTAGGGGAAGCTCGGCCAAATACTAAATTATATAGTGTACGCGCCAAAATTATATTATATAACGAACGGCAAGCACAAAAAAAATTACTTGGGTTAGGTTCTTTAAAAAATATTGTACCATTATACGGCCAATAAAAATGTATAAACTGAACCACAAACCATTTAAAAAAAATATATTTTATATAAACAACTGAATATTGTTCTTGCAAATCGCTTGAAGATAAATAAAATTTTCCGATGAAAAATTATTATTCTGATGGATTTTGGAACGAATTTTTGTCAACCCTTGTCAAGTTGGGTTTTAAGACAAACCGGTTTCGGCATTATACCATCTTCAGAGTCATTTTTCATTCTGGCTAATTTGTTTTCTTCATCCGTATTTATAGTCACTTTCGTCGAATTTCATTGTCTATGCTCGTCTAGGTCAGGTCAGTTGTGGATCGGTGTGTTACTCTGTTTATTTCAGGTACCACTCAGGTACTTGAATTGTGATTGTTTATTTTTATTTTTTGTTCTAATGTTCCCGTCTGTTAAGCTGTTATTTTGTGGTTTGTACCTGTAGGTTAATAAAAATAAGTATTTTTACCGATTTTTGTTTCAATGCTCATTTTGCGAGTTTTTGTTCCTCCGTCCGTATAGTAATTTCAATGGTTCGAAGATGACGTCCGGTGTTTATTTGCTCGTTTATTATTTTACGGTTGAATTTTTTTGTTTGTATGTTTCCATGCTTTTCATTCAGTATATTGAGACGTTGGCCTTTATGTGGTACATGTAATACCTTAGCTGTTCTGCACACATATTGGACCCACACACCAAAAAAGTGTATCTAACTTTGCTGAGCATGCAAAGTTTTCAAAGGAAAATATAAAAAATAAAATTAATATTGCATTTCAATGTTTTAAAAGCAAAACAAATGACGCTTCATTGCATTGCGAAGCGATTAATTATATGCCAGTTAAAGACATGTAGCTACTAATTATGTGTGTGCACAATTATTTTTTTTGTTTTGGGTTTTTAAAGATTCAAAAAACAAACAAGTTCTGGAAATAGAAAAAAAAATACCTTTGCAAAGTCATTAATAACATAATAAATTAGTTTGTGTTTGTATGCATTTGTTACAAAAGATATTACTTGATAATATTTCAAATAGAAGCATTTGTTATTTAAACTTTGTAGACAGCCACCTGCTTAAGCTTCTGCTACTTCTTACATGATTTCATACAGTTTTCTACATACATACATACATATGTTTACATACAAACGTTCTCATAAATTTAAGTTTTTACTTACTTCACATGATTCACCTGCTGTTTAACGAACACGTTATTGTTATTACTAACTTACTTCTACTAATAAGTATTTGTTCAACTATTAACAAAAATCTTTGCACTTGACCCTCAAAAAATCGTTTAATTACTAGGCACGCAACATGTGAATTGCGTTGAAAACATGAAAATCTGTGAGAATCAATGAAATCAACAAACACGAATATTTAATTTGAGTCAAAGAAAGAAACCAAAGGGAAGAAGCAGAAAAGATTCAAAATAGTATAGAGAAAAAATGTATTGTTCAGCCATTTGATTTAAGAACTGAATTTACTTAAAACAAAAAACAAGCTGTCTTCGGCTATGCCGAAGGCTTCATACCATGCATGAATGGAAGAAATGTATGAGAGCCATATGTAATATTAATTCGATATTAATGATTTGGACTGCTTTAATAGTCCTAATAATAATTAATATTTGTAAAAAATTTCAAGTCTTAAGCGATTTAATGAAGGAGCTTTGGCTTAAAATGCAATGTGTGAAGTATCGGTTGTATGGCCGCTGTATGTTCTATTTATCCGATTTTAATGATTTTCACTGCTAAAATAGTTCTCATAATATGGAGGGGTTTTCGTGCTAAATGAAATATCTGAACAACCAGATTTTCACGTTACACATATGCCTAACAATAATTGATATTTGTGAAAAATTCCAGGTGTCTAGCTGATTAAATGTAGGATTTATGGCCAAAAATTCAATACCTGAACTATTCGTCGTATGGCAGCTATATGCTATATCCATTCGATCTTAATGGTTTTCATTGCAATGATTGTTCTTATAATAACTATTCTTTGTGCAAAATTTCAAGACTTTAGCTGTTTAAATAAAGGTGTTTTCGTGCTAAATGAAATATCTGAACAATGATTTGTATGGGAGCTATATGTTATATCTCTGAAATCAATATGACTTTGGACATACTAGTACTATAGAGCTTAGAATAGGGGACCTTCTTACAAAATTGAATGAAGGAGTTATGAAGCAAAATAAGATACCTGAACAATCGGCTCCTATATACGTTATAATCGTCCGATCAGTCAATCGTTTCCGACAAATATCTAATAAATTATGAAAATGCACCTGACTGCCAAGACGGACAGACGAACAAACAGACAGACTCAGCTCATCATCCCGAACATTTCGAAACACTTTTTGATGGATCTAAGTCTGATTCATTTGGAACTTACAAACATCGGACCAAACCATTTCCTTGAAAGGTTTTAAAAAAAGGTCGTAGTTAGCTAAATATCCGCTAAACTAGTTAGCATGGAGGACATAAATATTTTTTGAAAACAATCCATGCAAACCTATTGGACGCAGTGGAACTCTAATATGAAAAGTAAAAGTAATTGAATTTTTTCCAAATGCATTACGTAAATAAGAGAAACATAAAAATGGCGTCGTCTTTAAAAAACTACCATCCAACTATTTTTAATAAGAGCTATTTAAGCTTTCAGTTCAACTGTGACTGTTGAAAATTGAAGTCATCAATCTACTGGCTACTGGCCATTGCGCAAGCGCGTTTGCGTGTAATTAGTTTAAGCAGCAATCGAAGAGTAGAAGATAGGAAAAAATGTGCATAACTTTGTAGAGCCACCTTTTTTCCACTTTATTCATATTGGTTGGTATTGTAACTAAACGCGAAGAGCTTTAAATGGTATTTGCCCTTGCTTAAATCGCGCCGGTGGGCAAAGGAAGTTGAAATGGAAAGAAGCAAAATGTTTTTGGACAGCGAAAAAGTTTCGTGTAAAGTAATAACAATGAAGATCTTAGAAGCAAAAACGCGGCAGAAAACTTAATGTTATATTAAAAGAAAAATACAAATTATTCTATACTCTGTTCACATATTATAGCACAACAACATATTGACAGATTTTGGCACTTCATTTTTTTTCTATTTAACTAAAATTATTTTTCAAGTAAAATATGATTCATTCTCTAATAAAAACCATAAATAGATACACATTTTTACATTATTCACAAAATTTCAAACTTAAAAAAAATTTAATTTTTCAGAGTATGTAATTTTTTGGCTCATTTAATTTTAGTCTGATAGAGTGCAAGTTTCATGTGTCAACAAGTTATTACTGATTTTTAAAAAAAATTTACTGGCAGTTTCCTCCACACAACGCAAACATATTTTTTAATATGTAAGGAATTGCAAAAGAGTGTCAGTAAAAAAACTCTTAAAAATCAGTGGCTATTCGTAGCTACTAGAAATTTGCACTTTGTTATACTCATTTTTAATAAGCTACCTATCTGCATACTTTTTAAAAAAATTTCGAAATTTTGATAAATGTTTTCTACATTTTTTATAAACTTTAAAAACTTCTTTTTAAAAGGGTTTATTAGAGAGTTAATGGTGTTTTAGTTTAAAAATAATTTTAAATAATTGGAGGATAAAAAATTGTCCAAATGTGTCAATATGTTTTTGTGCTATAATTTGTGAACCAAAATTGCTGTTTTTTTGAGTTGTCTGCCGCTTCTTTATCGAATATTTATTAGTAAATATACACCATTGAAATTTATTTGTCGCAACAATTATTCATATAAAAATTTGTTGTGTTTTCAACTAACTTCCTCTACTTTTTTTATTTTTTTTTATTAAACACTTTTTTATACGTTTTTGTTGAAAACAAACGTATAAGCAAACTCAAGGTCGACATTTATTTGAAATAAACAACATTCGCGGCATACATTTAAAGAATTAAATTCGAACTTATTTTTACCTAAGCGGTAATGAGATATTTCTAACATTTGTACAAACTTTAGTTTCTCTGCACTAGCTTATTTAAATATAGATTTTCAAATTAATTTCCCTTTTCGATCATACAATTATGCAGCCGATGTTCTCTACTTGCTAAACAAATTAATTTAATTACTTTAAGAGCAATGATTGTCATATAACTGTTGGTAAATTATGAAGCCTATTGTCAACTTTTGTTCATTCAAAATATGTATGTTCACACTTGAAATTGAGAACTAGGTTAGCAGCAGGAAAATATGGTGAAAAAATAAAAAAAAAATTCGTTACAAACGAGAGTAATTATTATAATGTACTTATCTACGTGCATATGTCCGTGTGTCGAAATTACAGTTTTCACTAAACATGCAACGGAAGATGTACAAAATTATACAAAACCTAAACAGGTATCAGATTCTTATGTATGTATGTATGCATGTGTGTTTGAATGTAAACAAATAAGTAGACACGAGCTGACTGACATCTCGGCCACACAATCGAGGCTAATAAGCGTATTTATGGTTACTTTTACTGTCATCAACACCATTGCCAGACTGATACATTCGCTAAATAGCTGCCACTCCAATTACACGCACACACTCACACACACACACATACGTACACACGTTCGTGCATTTGTAATGTTGTATTTCAATGAAAGTGTCATGCAAGAAAGTTTCACTTTTTCTTGAATTCTCACAAGTTACCAGCACTTGCCACATACGAGTGTTTGGCTTAACCCATTTTGTAACTTGTTGTAGTACACTAACCAAATCTCTTGTTTATGTATATGTACATAAATATGTTTGTATTTGCATGTATCTATCTATGGGTTTGTGTGAATATAGCTTTTGGCTTATTTAATTTGTTTGTCTTAAGTTCTATATACATACATACATTTTTTTTACCTGCTGGCGTCCGGCCAGCCCGCATTCAACATCTGGCAATTGTATCGACATCGCTCCTGGCCAACTAACTGTCTCACCTCGCCGCACAGTGACGAAAATGGGCAGGCGGACAGAATTAAACTACCACATTGTCATGTTTGGTCTTTTATTTACTATTTTATATATTTTCAAAATTTCAATATATGTATATCCAATTTCGACATTTAAAAAATGTTTAATAAACATCTTGCGTGTTTATATGTACACAATGACTCTAGGTGATTTGTTCACTGGGGTGAGTAAGCTTCGCTAGCACAACATAATACAATATAACATAACTAAACTTAACATAGCTTACCGTAACGTAACTTAACATAACATAAGTTTAACGCGTAGAGTTTTGGTATTGTGAGCTAACGTGTAGTGAGTTTAGGTGTGGTGAATTTAGGTGTGGTGAGTTTTGGTCTGGTGTGTTTAGGTGTGGTGAGTTCAAGTATGTCTAGATTATTTGTCCGAGTATGGTGAGCTTAGATGTGGAGATATTAGGTACGTTCGCCATTATTTCCATCCAACTCGCCATGTTGATTTTTCACTTTACTACCGCCACTAAGGAAGGTGCACTCCAAAAAAGCGCCAGTTTGTTCCACTGTACATCATTTCGCTACATTTGTCGCGTTTTCGTATTTAGGTCACTCATGACATAACTCCTACTTGGATTATTGCAACGAGACCGCAATTGCCACACTCACATTCACGCTGACAATCCTTCTGATTGCAGTAATCGGAAACGCGTTGCTTAACCGCCAACAGAAACAAAATCAACAGCGACGATGATCATCGCTTCACACCCCATTGGCGGCAAAGTGTCAGCCAGCACCGCCAACAGCAGCGAAGACGCTAATTTATCACTTTTCCTGCATTTGGCTGTCCGAAGGCGGAAAATTTGTTGCTTTCTTCCTACTTGTGCGAACAAAAGCTTCGCTTCTGGCTGGTAGCCGCGCAAAAAAAAACGAGATAAAAAAAATTAGTGCGAAATTTTTGTCTGACAATTTTATGACTTTTACGAAAAAAACTAAAATTGTAGTTGTTTGTGATGTGTGTGCGTTCGTGTCCAACATTTTCTGCTCTACGCTGCGCCCGTGCACTTTGCATAACTGCAAACAAGGCACCCTGCCGCAGTCAGCTGAGCTGTCTGGCGATTTCATTTTTATTATTGCCAAATTAAAGTATGCGATAATAAGAGGAAATGAAATAAACTTTGGCAGCAAAAGTGAGTGAAAAATATTTTTTCCTTTTCATTTTTCATAATTAAATTTTTTTATTTATCTCTTTAAGCTGCGGACGGATTCCATTGTAACATATACCACATCGTTCGACACAATTTTGATATAATTTGCTCTTATTTTTTTGCTACTTGATCATACGTTCTGGTTATTGTCGATTGCTTTTGTTGGATTTTCGACGTCTGGCTTGGGTGTTAGCATGTCAAAGTGTCAGTGGTAATTTTTCGGTAAAGTGAATTTGGTCACTGTTACAACAACTATGCAAACGAAAATAAAAGTTAAGTGAATAGAGTACATTAAAAGAATTCCTTTTTAAAAAATAAATGTTAGTGCTATCGGTTGCATAGTGAAGCACTTTGCCGTTAACTCGAGTTTATGAACAATTTTAAAGTTTAACGTCAAACACTTCTCATAAACTTGGAGTTTACTATACAAACATTTTTTGGCTAACTCGCTTTAAACACCACTTTTTTGGTGTTTATGTCCTTATTTGAACAAATATTTACAAATTTTTGCATCATTATTTAAAAGTTTTGCTGCACTGTTTACTGGTTTGACAGTTTACAATTTCAAATACGAGGGCGGTTTGATAAGTCAACGAGTTTTTGAACTTCCCGCGCAGAAACTTTCAATTCATCATTGCTTTCCTTATTCGCCATTTAATAATATACTACTAAGCACACATTTTGTGTGAAAGTGAATTTCGTGTTTCGATTAAGTAATATTTTTTGCGTAAAAAAACCCACACCGAATCCAAGAAAAGGCTTAATAAATACTATGGGGACACTGCATCACCATTTTCAATGGTTAAGAAGTCAGTTCAAGTCACGCCGGACGTTCAGGTCGCCCAAAAGAGGTTTTTACACCAGAAATCGTCGATGAAATCCATGGAATGATATTGGGTGACCGGCGAATGAAAGTGCATGACTTAGCAATAGAACACTTTTTTGCCAAAAACTTATTTTTTATTCAAAACTTATTTATCAAACTGCCCTTGTAAAATATTTGTAAACAAAGGGCATTAAATAGAAATGGAATCTTCGAATGTTGATGAAACGCCGGCGGAGTGCACCATCGCCATCGACAATGGAGTTGCCGTCACCTTCTCCATTGCCCATTGAGTTTCGATGCCATCGCCGTTGTGGGCAGAATTGCCGTCGAGTTCGAAATCTCGGCCTGCACAAAACATCCAAATTGCTGTTATTGGTGTCTTCATAACCGATTGCTTGTGTGCTTATGAAAAAGCACTTCTTACACCATGCTCTTTAAACATTTATTAAAATACATACATATGTATATTCAGAAAAATGTGTAAATACAAACAGAATAATATTTTTAAATGGAAGTAAATAAACAAATGTGAGTTTCTTAAATACGCCAATGAGAACGCTTGACACTTGTTTATAAACTAAAAGACTCCAACTCGAGTGTACTGGCAGTCAGAATATAGTACTAGGGCCTGTTTTTCAGTGATGGTTTAAACTTAAAGTAAGTTTCCTTGCGCGCAATTAAATTTGTTGCAACGAAAACGAAGTAGTCAGCAAACAACTCCTTTTAAAGTTGACTGAAAAACTGCGTACTGAGTTTAAACTTAGTTTAAACGACAAACAGAGTTAAACTTGCACTGAAAAACTGACCCTTAGTCACACTCATTTGGACGCCTGACCGATGAGAATTAAATGTGAGTGCCTTAGGTCATATGCGGCTCCTGAAGGATGAATAGCTCTCATGAAAACTTTACGACAGTTGAATGAAAGTCGAGACTTGTACGGCAGTGAGGTCAATTTGGTTGAGAATACTTCTTAGACTCACATATAAGCATCTTTTGATTATGATTAGAGTCTTTACAGAGCACTATCCGAATTGAATTCCTATTTGAATTGCTGCCTTTTAAGGTTTCTCAGCGTTTACGAGACTGAGAGTGAAACACCTTGGCTCTCAGTTCATTTGTAGTCCATATGAGCTGATCCTTCTTTCCTGCTCTGGCGACTGCGTTGTTCACGCATATCTCTTGCTATGGCTAAGTATTTTCCATCTATGGCAAACTCTGTCATGTCTACCTTACACGCTCAAAATTGTTTGATCAAACTGCGTATCTGCGTAATTTGGTGGTTTGGCTTGCATGGATCGAAAATTACTCACAATTCAAATCTTCTTACTTTTTCATCTTTATTTATTTTTTTCTTTTTTTCAACACAGTCTGATCTTTGCATTTCGTTGCCGTTCTTTGTATTTGTAAAGCATTTTTTCAAAGTACTGCGCCTCGGCGTTTCCATAACTGTACAGGCAGATTATCACATCTCATAAAATTGTGAGTTTTTTGTTTTTATTTATCAATGCTGAAATAAACTATTCCTCATAAAGTTTTTAGCAATTTTACTGAAGTGACAGTTTTTGGCCGGACATAAATCCAGGTCGTTCCGGTATCCTTGACCAGACTGTCATAGCTGGCTACTGAAACGAAGTCGGTTGTTTTGCTTTACTTAATCCTTTTTTCTCTTTTTTATTTAAATTCTAATGCACTTGTAAGTTCACTTTGCTTAGTCGTTTGATCAAACAGCGCCTTTAATGGTACTCAAAATCAAATATAATTAAACTTTGGTCAAACAGCTATCAAACTCACACAATTTCACTAACAGATGTACGCAATTTGATCAAACGATTTGAGCGTGTAAGGTCCCTTATATTATTGTATATAGTTGTTGGTCTTCAACATGCATGCTTGGCTGTGTGACGAAATGTTTCTACATTTTTTTTTGTTTTGTATACGCACTGCAGTTCATTAATATTAAATGCATACAGTGAATCAAGCATTTTGCAATTGTTCTTCAGGTGTTCAACACAACGAAGTAGACTTAAAATGTGCAGCATCCAGCTGGGTTGGGCTTTTACTTCATTTGGCTCCGACTACATTCATGTACTTTGCCGTATGTCGCCAGCCGCTTTCCGACCTTCTTAGTCACATCGACTTTACAATTTAACACAGTGACGTTGTATTTGCTTCACTGAGCTTGTGTTCCTTCATACATATGTATGTCCGCCACAATTTATGCGCACTTTGTTTCATTTTCATTCAAGTGACTTGTAAATTATCCAGTCATGTAAAAAAAATAATTCGAAATACTTACATACTCGTACGATGCTCTTGAATAATGGAGAGTGAGTGGAAGCAGGAATGAGTTGCAGATGAGTTGTAGGCCAGTGTATGAAACTATGTTGTTTTCTTACGTTTGTTGTATATAAATTTGTGCCATTCAATTAAAGCAGCCTAAATACCTTTTTCAGGTTTAATTTTGGATAAAAAAATATGATTTTGTCATAAAAAATGTTATACTTATATTAAGTATCTATCAAAAGTGCAACAGAAATTACTTCTATAGCTAATTTATTGAAAAAATATTGTTTAGCAAACCAATAAAATATTGTTGCAAGAAGAAAATTTATTTAACGACACAGATATATGTATGTATCTCCATTGAGCAAGCAATATATTATATTTTTATTCTTAAGTATTTGAATAAAAAAAACCATAAAAAAATCAAAACAAAAAGGTCTGCTCTTAATCCAGTTATCAAGGGTGCGTGAATAAATAAAAAAGTTTTGGAGTTTGTAGTTTTGTAGCCGAAGATAATCGGTTTTTTGTGTTTAATCGTTTTAATCGGATTTATGTTTGTTTGAAAGGAGAAGCCATATCCTTGGCAAAAAATAAAATACGGAAAATCAGCGGTATGTTATAGCTAAACTGCCTACAATAGTACGTAATCAAACAAATTGTATATCCTTTTTTACGTTCAGAAATATGATAAACACTGGATGAGTTAATATGGCTTTTGTATACTTCAAGTATTGCACTGGGGTCTCTATGGCTTTAAACATGGTATCAATTGCATTTTATTAGAAAGAAAAAAATAAAAGGAATACAATGGAAAATAAAAAGTTCACGAAAAAAGTTAAATAGCGCCAATTTAATGAATGGGAGTGTATCAACCACACAAGCGAATGATCCCAAAATTACAGAATTTATTCCAGTCCTTTTCCATGATTTTTTTTTATCTCCCAGTTTCCAGAGTTATGCCGCTTTTGTTAACATATTTTCACACAAGTTTTTCGTTTTTTTATATCCTTTTTTTGCATTAAAAATAAAATTACAAAAGTTTAGTTAACAAAAATAGTGCTGAAACTTTGTATTACTTCAAACTCTTGACAGACAGAAAACGTTGATTTACCATCATTTAGTTCTACTAGTATTGTGCACAACTCAATTTTTTCATGTATGAGAAAAAAAAAGTTAAAATGTATCTCACAGTGTTGTGAATGCTCGTATGAAAAAATGTTTCCGTATGTGATTTTAATTTGCGCCCACTTTCTTGCACAAATGTTGCTTATCCGATGCGTTGACCTAACATTTAAGAAACAGTTTAGCGATATTTTGAACAAAATAGGTATATTTTAGTTTCTGCCTTACACATATACATTTGCGCGTAATATTGCAAATTACCATTTTTCTTCTACTCTCAAACCAGCTTAGCTTGTCATAAGTTACACTCAATTTTAATTAAACTAAACACTCTGAGACAAAGCTCCATTTACAATTGCAATTCAGATGAATAAAATATATAACTATATATATAATTATGTTGGTTTCAACGACAGATACTTTAAGTAGAACAAATCATAGTTTCCTGTGACCGCCACAAAGCAAAGTAAAATAATATCCTACATGCTTTCATACTTTAGTATTCATTCGATTAAATTAAATTCAATAGCTCTACTTGGTGTTAAAGCACATTTCTCTATTTTCTGTTTAATTAGTAGATTACTTTATTTATTTTTTTTGCAAGTAATTTATGCATACAGTTAAATTTTGTCAAATGAAAAAAGGCATGCATGAATCCTTTCATATTTTGTAAAAGTTTGGTCAATTTTGGACTAAAGCGATTTCAATCAGAAAATTCTAGTCCAGTATTTTTTCGGACTAGTTTGGTGTTTCACTGTAGGGTACATATAGTATATGTATGTAAGTATGTGTGTATATATCGTTAAGGTATTTGTACGAGAACATACGCATGCAGCTACGAAATAAATCCATGGATCAAGTTTATTTTGACAAATTTTAGCAATTTATTTGTAATTGAGTTATTGGAGGAGGTCCTAAAATTTCTGTAAACTTTGTTTCAAAAGTTATGCAACTTTAAAATTGTAAGTTGTCCCGACGTAAGCCATTGTTTATCATTTCATAGCTTTCAAAAGATTAGTTCTATAAAAAAAAAATGTTATGTACTTTTTATAGACAAAGAGTAAAATATTTATACAAAATTTTTGTTTATTTTTTAAAGTTAAAATTTTCTTACCTGTTTTAATGAAAAACAATAAATTTGCTGAAAAATTATGTTTGCACAATTTTAAAATTACATGTGATAGTACGTATGTCAAAGAATAAACTGCCTTATTTTAAAGGACCTGAGATATTATTTTTTTCGTGAAGCTATGTCTAATAAAATCAAATGTTTCGCTAAGCAAGCTTGCTCATTACATGCATGTGCTCAGCGAAACACTTGATTTTATTAGATTATTAGCTCGGACCCAAAGGAAGACACCCTTTTAAAATTGATCAGTTTATTCTTTGATATTTTTTTTTTGAATTTTTTAACTCGTGCAAACATGACTTTTGAGCAAATTATTTTCTTTTTATTAACAAAGGTAAGTAAAATTTTACTTTAAAAAAACAAAAATATTTGTATAAATCCCTGACTCTTTGCCTATAAAAAAGCATTAATTAATTTTTTTAATAGAACGAATCTTTAGCGAGCTATGAAGTGATAAACAATAGCTTACCCTGAGACACCTTACAAAGTTATACAACTTTCAAAAATAAATTTTTTATTGAATAGCATGGAATGTTTCTTCTTAAATTTTATTTGAAAATTAAATAATTTATCTTTACATACACAATTTTAATTTTCGAGTATACAAATTCGTAGTCCATTTTAAAATTGTTTCTAGAATATCTGAGAAAAGCTTTAAAATTTTGATTACAATTCGTTAAATCGGTATAAATCTTTGATTAAGTTTAAAACTTCGTTTCAATCGGTTTTTTAGAAAAAAAAAACTTTGTTCTAAATGAAAAGTAAAAATAAACAGAGCAAAATATATTTCTTCAATTTATTAAAATTAAACTTTTTATGTATGTACGTAAGATAAATATACTCGTATATTTTTTTTTATGTTAACTACTTTCATATTTCCATATTAGTAAAATCAATTAAGTTCGATAGCAATTTAAAATAAAAAGGAAATTACTTTTTAAAGCGGCCTACTAAATAAAGGTGTGTTAAATAAAAAAATTGAATTGAGCATCAAACACGCCATATTTAGAATTATTATTCAGTAATTATTTTAAGAAAATTTGCCTATATGCACTCCACTTTTCTCAAATAAAATGCGTAGAAATTTTGTGCACACTCCAAACACATCAAATCCCTTCAAAAGATATTAAACTTTTGTAAACATGTGTTTGATTGAAAAATACAGCTATTATTGAACTCTTCAAAATATATCTTATTATTTTTTAAATTTCTTTAGCGAATTCTGCACATAAGAAAGAAGGAAATTTCTTAAATCATTGCCACGGAACCGGCCTAATGTATGTAACTACATATATATCGCAACGATCAAACTGTATATGCACAAGTGTGTCGTAAAATGCCATTAAACTTGCACGCTTGCGGCAATTTTACCGTTGCCACGAATGATCGAATTATTTATTAAAAGTCAAGTTAACGAAAGACTTAAAGCACAAACCTGCAGCAGAGCAAAAATTTGCGTTTGAGTTGCTATTTTTTTTTTTTAATTAACATGTTTAATTTTGAGCAATGTGCCTTGCGCTGTTGACAGATTAGAAAATAAAATGAAACTATCAACTAACGCTGAAAACAACAACAAACACAAAAAGGAATTGCTTACTGCTGACTGGACAAACAGGAAAAGCGAACCAGTTCAACGAACGCACGCAAGCACACAAACAACAATAACAGAAACATTGAAATGAAAAAAAAAAAACAAATCAAACATTTGATATTTACAAAATGAACACACAATAAATGCAACTAGTTTATTCAACGAGATCGCCAGACTGATTTGCTTGAGCGATAAATAGATAAATATGCTGTTTGACCGACTGTATATTTCATTTATTTCAGCTGTCAGCTGAACTCGATAAACACATATGTCTTTGGTTATGTACATACATTTATGTACATGCATACTACGTATCTATATATGTAGGTGCACATTGTCATCGGGATAGGCAGGCAAAATATTTAGCTTAGCGCTGACTAAATTGACACAATTTTTGCATGACGGACACTGACCAGTTAAGGCATACCAATGAACGTACATACTCGTATAAACTCGTATGTACATGTGTATGTATGTACATAAGTCCGTTTGAATACATAAAGGTGCATATTTGTAAACAATAGGAACAGGGAGCAGCAAAATAGTTTATAGGGAGAATAATCTATTAAATTAGAACGTTAGATCCATTTTTAATAATATGCGAGGGTAGATTCTAAGTTTAGGTTAGTTCCGTTTTGACAATAAAGAAAGACATATCGTGTTTAATAAGCACCAAGGCGAACACTTATTAAAGAATGACACATCAATTGATAAGTTACAAATGTATGTATGTAAGTGTGATTGTCAATGCGAGAAGCTTGGTAGTTCAATACCGCAAGTGCAACGTCATAGAAGTCGAATAGTCATTATCGAAGCAATCGATGCAAAACCTTAAAATAAAAAGGCAATTTAACGCAGGAATCTCGGAACATCTTTAAATGTTATTGTCAGTTAATGTATATTCTGATCCTTGCGCTAATAATATAGCTAAAACTAATTTACCATTTCTCATTTTTACTTTTTTGTAGATATTACTCGCAGTATACTATGAACGTTAAAAACTTTAGTTTTTCGAAAAACTCACCTGAAATTGAAAATCCGTCTTCTTAGTTTCCTACTTTTCTTTAAACTTATAGCAGATATTCAAAGCTAAAAATGCAGCTTTGATGAAGATAAAAACAATGTTTCGTCGTTCCAGTTTAATCAAGCGCTTCCAAGCAACTTAATTTTTCGCAAACCCTTTTTCATCATGAATTGCATTAAAATCGGTTCAGAAATATGACTTTTATGCATCGACTCCAACGCAACCTAGTTGATGCATTTTTCGGACTATAAATGCGATTTTGACTAATAACTCGATTACAGTAAATGTTTTTAAGCTTAGTATACAGCTCTCAAATAAAAAATTATCGTATATTTATTTCTACTGATAATACATTTTCCAGCAACAGAAATAATGAAAAATATTTCTGGTGATTTTTCTCGAGAGCCACGCTTTATAGTACAATTAGGCGAATTTCAATCGACCTTGTTATATATATATATATATATATATATTATATTAATACGATAACCATGAACGAACTATACCAGATCACGCAATACGAAGTGAGAGAAAAAATAATTTTCTGGCAGTAACGTAGTACTTTTAGACACAATGTTTGTTTGCTGTCAAATGAAACGAAATTGTAATAAAGAGAACAAAAAAAGAATACTGTGATTGACTGCTGTGAATAATTTTTATTTTTGAAATATTTATTAAGAAAATTTTATTGGAAATTTGTTAAAAGTTTTTCTATTGACGCCTATAACTTTATCACCATCTCGAGCACCAACACCAACGCTTCCATCAAGTAGTAAATACGCCGGCGCAATACTATTGGTTTGGAGCATAAATACCACGAATCCTCGAAATGAAAATTTGTACAAAAAATCAGGGTTAAAAAATAAAGAATCTGAATCTCTCAAAATCTTCAGGAAGAAAGTGGTCACTGCAAATTTTTTTTTTAACGTACTGGCCGCAAAAGTCCACTCACTTTTTGCGCAAATTAAGGTCTTTCGGTAAACCGAACAAGTGCAGCGACTTGTCTTGCTCGTATTTGTTATTGCACCCAATCACAAAACACTTAAGTTTTTTAAATAAATAGCAAAATTTTTACGAAAATCTAAAATGCTAGAAAATCAACACGAATAAGTTAAATAAAATTATGAATTGTAAGCAAAACGAAAAACTTCAAAAGCACTACGTCACTCATTTTTTTCTCAAAATCAATTACAAATACACGGTTGCCTGATTACGTGATCTGTAGTAATTGGTTCATGCACGATAACCATATGTTGATAATTTGTTTTGATTTATTTTTCCTTTCTCTTCCTTCGGTAACAAATAGTATATTAACCTTGTAGAAAATTACAAAATAGACAAGCTTTTTTTTTAAATATTTACATTAAAAAAAAGGAGTTTCATAGCCGACTATATTTAAGTATATTAAAGTGCAACCTACTACAAATTTCCGTTGATTTTTGATCATTTTATTGCGGGCGCCCTTGTGAAATTTCTTCCCTATTAGTTTGAAACTTTTTTATGTGGAAAAAAAACGCGAGCTGGCGTATATTTCAAAAAATCTCCATTTTAAAATGTGGACGTATTTTAATACCATTCCTTTACCTAACTTAAGTACCAACTCGATTCGAAAGAAGCCCAAATTATGTCAATTATTTGTTTCGTTCGCAAAACCTAATAAAAACCAAAAGTGCAACAATAGTTGGAGCGCGTAAAATTCAGCTGCTCAATTTCTGTTTTCCGTGTAGTTATATATTTTTTATCGCACAAATATCTACCGCAATGTATTTGTATAAATTTACATCGTTTGGATTGCCAACATGGCTTCTGTAAGGGCAAATCGACCATTACAAATTTACTTGAATTTACCACCCATGTTTCAAATGGGTTTAGGGAATGCATTGATACTGATGTTATATATACCGATTTTAGTAAAGCATTTGACACTCTTTACTCATCCGTAAACTAGATCTGCTTGGTTTTCAACCTGGTATCCTCTGTTGGATGTCTTCTTATCTCTCCGGTAGGACGCAAAAGGTAGTTTTTAAAAATTTTCATTCTGGGATCATCGATGTTTCCTCGGGAGTTCCTCAGGGCAGCCACCTCGGACCGATTCTGTTCCTGCTATTCATAAACGACATTTCTACAGTAGTAAAGTATTCTAAAATATTGATGTACGCGGATGATGTTAAACTTTTTAAGACTTATGCCTCGGCTGAAGAAAGATCCTTGCTACAGCAAGATTTGGACAGCATAGTCAATTGGTGCAGCATTAATTATATGCCGCTTAACCTTAACAAATGTAAATTCATGTGCTTTTCTCGACGAACCATTCAGCCGGCCTCCTACAAAATAAATAACTACGTCCTAGAACATGTAAACAGTTTTGTTGACTTGGGTGTTGGTATGGATTGTAAACTCAATTTTAATTTTCATATTAGTTCCACAGTTAATAAAGCAAGTACTGGCTTTTGTAAAGCGTTGGTCAAAGGAATTCCGCGACCCGTATATAACTAAAACACTTTTTACTTCATTGGTAAGACCAATACTGGAGTATGGATCCATAGTTTGGAATCCTCGTTATCAGGTCCACTCAGACCAACTAGAGTCAATACAAAAACAATTCTTACTTTTTGCTTTGAGAAATCTTCGATGGGATTCGCCATACAATCTTCCCCCTTACACTAGTCGTTTAAAACTTATTAATCTTGCTACTCTTTCGAGTCGCAGAGAAATGTTAGGTATAATATTTCTGGTAAAATTAGTCAATGGATGGATCTCAAGTCCATTTCTTCTAGAGCAAATTAATTTTAATGTACCCTCCCGTGCAACGAGAAACTTTAAACCACTTTTCTTGAAACTATGCAGAACTAACTTTGAGTTGAATGAACCGTTTCGGGGTTTATGCCAAGACTTTAACAATCATTCCAGCACCTTTGATGTATCGGACTCACTTTTTATAATTAAAAGAACTATTCTATTCTCTCTTAATAACAGCTAACGATCCAATTTTCTTACTTTGCATTTCTCTAACTTTGTATTCGGCTGATGAATTCTTATTCTGTAGCTGAGCAGCTTGGGATCTCGACGCTTAACAAACTTTCTTCTGTCACGACTCGGCACCTAAGATTTGTATATTTAAAAAACATCCGTACGTTATGCGGATTGAGCCCCTCGTGCCGGTTGGGCGGGAAAGTGGGTTTCCGTTGGGTTATAATAATAATAATAATTTTCAGCATCCATTCCTTTCTATGAGAAATTTATCCACAACGTATTCTCCATGCATTTGTATTCCTGATCGATTAGTCAGTTAAAAATAAACAAAAAATCACTTTTAATAAAAATAAAACAATTTTCCAAATTTTACCACATATAACATCATTTTCGGTTACCGTTTATAAACTTTAAAAATTAGTACTTAATGAAATGAAAATGCCAAAGAAGAGGCGCAATATGCCAACAAACGCTTATATGATAGCAGCTTGTGTGGCAAAGCATTTAAATTTTTTGCACATTGTAAGTAAAAATCTAAAATTTTAAATTTTTCTTTGCGGTTGAGTAATGTATAGTATTTGAAACAAAAATGGACTTACCAGCTATTCAACTCACGGCTTACAAATGTCTCTACACCAGAATTACAAAACAAAAGAAAATTATACAAAAAAATAAATGTAAACCACTTTGGGCAGAAAAAAAGGTCTCCCTCTAGCGTTTACTGCGACATTCTTTTATTCCCTGTGGCGACAACAGTTCTTACATTGCCGCCTTCAGCTGCTAAATGCTTCTACCGAACCTTCTCCTCGTCGTGTTTTTATGTATGGGTATGTGTGTATACGAGATGTAAATTTTTGGCATTTTAGTGATCTCGAGTTTTCGAGATCTAAAAACAAAATACCGGGATTTTCCATTTTTAGCGAGTCAGTTAAATGCTTTCTGTAGGTAGCCCTCATTACAAAAAATATTAATTTCTTTTACAAAACCTTGTGATAAATTGTTTGCTTCTTTTTTTGAACATTTTCGAGTTGTTCGTTAAAAGTTGATACTATTTATCTTTGAGACTTACTGCCTTATACATCTCAACCAACTCGTCGTTAGTGTTATTAACATCGCTTTTACAGAAAGCTTGTTTTTTACATCCATAATGATATTCTTCAACTTGTTTATAATGGCGGTTAAATTAGAATCGTCTAATCCCGGGATTACGGGATGTAAAAAATACCAGGATTGACATTCCTAGTATACATAAATGTATGAATATATGTGAATCATGGCTTTGTGTGTTTGTTGCGCATATTTGATGGATGACTTTAAAATCACAGAGACAAAGCGACAAACACAGTTAGATTGTTTACAAAAAACAACGGTATAAGGAGTGTTTAACGCTTTGCTTATCCGTTTGTCTAACTGTATGTAGATACGACAATGCAATGCTTTTGCAGCGCGAATCTGCTCGGCGATCGGCTGGTTTGATTTGTTCACGGTTACTGTCGCTATGGGTTACTCTTGCCTTTTGCATATTTTTCTTCATTTTATGGGTTTCTGGGGAATGTTGCGATCGTGTTGCTGTTGCCCATTTCGTTCCCCAATGCTGATGTTGCAGTCGGAAATGACAATGCTAATGATGATTAACAACCAGCAAATACAGTCAAATTCAGCTTTGGCAACATGAACACAAACACGAAGGCTAGCGATGTGGCATTTTAGTAAAAATGTCACAAATCAATTCAATTCAAAGCGGTAAAGTTTTTAATTACTTTTATATTCATTTTTTTGTTTACTTAAATGAACATACTTTGAGTTACTAATCTGCCTAGAGATGCAAAAAAGCTGCGTTGAGAGTCCGGTTGTTAAGGCCAACGATGTCAATGTCATACGCCAACAGCAGTAAATATTAAACTGTTTCAAACTAACGCCAATGTTTTAAGGAGCTCAATTAGCAGTAACCGGCACAAGCGCATAGATACTGCATAATCGTATGTGCAAATTTCAATATCCTGAAATGTATTTCGACCTTAAAGAGCTGTGAGTGCTTTGGCCTCATTACTTTCGACCTAATATATATTCGTGCATAACTACAAAGGAGAAAGGAGTATTTGCTATTAGTCTATGTCTGGCACTCAAAAGCACATCCTTCGCCTTTGCTATTGCATTGCAACATTTCGCATAAATGTCACGTTTTCCAGCTCAAGTTGACATTTATCAGGCCTTAAAACATTTCATTGTACGATGTCTCAGCAAGCAATTTTATTGCATTGCATGGCGATAGCGAATGAGTTTGCTCATTCAACGATATGGATGTGTGAGTGTATGTGTATGTGTGCTTTTTTTATATGTCAACTTAGAAAGCAGCATCTTGTAAATTTTATAGCAAGCTGACATGTTAAGAAATTGTATCAATCTTTTTTTTGCATCATCAGCAGTTGCTTTTGCCATCCGAATTCGCTTTGTTGCGCCGGTGGAATATCCTTTTTACTTGTTTGCGCATCTCAGTGGACGTGCGTTGGTGTGAGGCTCGAAAAACGGCGGCGCTTAGTCATATCATTTCGATCGCAATTTAGCACTCCAATTGTTCCTTTTCTACTTGATCCTTTACACATAAAGAACGCCTTCCCCCTCTTCTGCGATCTTCGGCGAATTGAAATAGCTTGCAATTTATTATTTTTATAAAAAAAGAAGTTTCATTTCACTATTGAAATAGGTCCGCAAACATAACCAAAACACCGTTCAGTAGACGCTGGGTTTTTTTAACTTTCCACCAAACAGTTCAAGACATGAATAACCTTTAATGCAAACATCACAGAGGTCGAATTCGAAATTCCTTTAATGGCATGCATACAAATCATGCTCTTCTCGATACCATTTATTCTTAACGTTTAGTTCACAAAATTGTTATTCCCGTTGTTTTTTTTAAACGTTCTCGATACTTTTGTTCTCATTTCATTCTTATTGGAAACGTTTCCAAAACCTTTGCTATCGTTTAATTTTAGCTGAGAACGTTTTTCAGAGTTCTGTTCTCATTTTGTTAGTCTTGGGAACGTTTCCGATATGAGAAAAAAATGTGTTTCTTCTTGAGAACGTCGTCGAAAGTTTCGTTCTCATTTTGTTCTATTTGAGAACTTTCTCGCGATTATTTTTTTATGTAGTTCTGTTTTGTAGAATTCTTTAAAAAAAAAAAAAGCTTAACGTTTTTGCTGTGGAAAAATTGCGTTTCTTGCCGATTTTGTTACTTTTTAAAAGTCGAAAGTTGACAACACTGAATGCAAGTACAAAATCATAAGCTAAGCAGTTGCATACTGAATTGCCATAATCCGCCAGTTAAATTGTATACTTATCAGCTCTCTTATTTGCCAAAATATAAATTGTGTATTTATTTATATAACAGAAACGTGTTGACAAATTACTTATTTGTAACATTCATTGCATAAATTTTTGGAAACCGGTAATGCTGCAGCTTAGTAACTTACCGCCCGAAATGTTGCTGACCGCCCGCCTAACGCATTATGACGAGCGTGTTAAAAGCAATATTCGCACAAGTCGTTAAACGCTCACATAAAAGCTGAAAAGAACTCACTCAATACAAATTATTAATACTGGGGGCTGTCATAAAGCTCGAGAATTCCATTTTTGGTGTAAAACTGGTAGCTGCGTTAAATGGGAGTGTGCTGTTGAATGCCTGCAGCAGCGTGCTAAGCGCTTAGACATTTGTTATACTACGTAAGTATTCTTTGTAATATTGAGCTGCAAACGTTGAACAATCGCTTTAAAGTTATTGAATTGTTGGGGAGGGGAGCGACGTTGAAATATGAGTGTCAACTGGAATTATATGCAAAATTCCATATCAAATACAAAATGTAGCGTAGTTGTGCGGTGGCATGAATGTAAGAATGTTCATATGTATGTACATATGGGATGCGCTTTGTTAATACCTTGCAATTTGTAAATACTCAGTTTCAGAATAAATACATAAAATGTAATGTTATGTTATGTTACATCATATAATTTGATGTAATGTTAAGTTCCGTTATGCTAATGTTATTCAATGTTTTATTTTGGTAGGCTATGTCGTTTTAAGTTATTATATGTTACGTTATGTTATGTTAAGTTATTGTGTGTTACGTTATGTTATGTTACGTTTCATTATGTAAAGTACAGTTAAATTAGGACTGAGCTTATTAAAAAAAATAGCGGGTAAAGTTTATTGAAAAATTAACATGATGAATAAGACGGAAAAGGTGTACTCGGAAATTGGTGGAGATTGCAGAAAATGCTTATTCTTACCACTATACCAGAACCCACCACATCTACACCCACCACATCTAAACCCACTACAGATAATGCCTCTACAGATAATGCCTCTACAACTTAACTCACCACAAATTTATTTATCGCACCTCGACGTACCTCAACGAAACTAACCGTTATTAAAATCGCAAGACCCAAACTCACCACACTACAATTGCTCATTGCGAAACGTACCACATCGAAATTCGCCATATATAAACCCGCGAAAAAATTGGCTTCTTTGGCTTTCATACAAAAATTTCATTGAACAAGAGTAAATACATTCCCACGTTTTTTTTTTCAAATAAAGCTCAATTCAAAACTAGGCAATTTAGGCAAACATTTTATAATTTATTCTTAATTTTGTACAATGTTTGAAGTTTTTTTTTTATTTACATGGTAATTTTAATATAATGAAAAAAATTTATGTATAAGAAATTATCGAAAATAAGCCACAATGTACATATCTGGAAATAGCTAATTATATATGCTGAAGCTTTTGTTAATTACAAAAAAAATTGAGATGGATTTGCTTAAGCATTCAATTGATTTGGACTGCAACAACAACAATACAACACATCTGAACTTCTAATGGTAAATCACTCTCCTTTATTATCCAGCTAACGCGTTTCACGCTATTTCTACATACATACATATGTACATAGTTGATTATGCTGTGAATAAAACAGTCAGAACATAATCAACACATCATCAATAACAGTTGGACATCAATTGTTCATGTCATTGTAAGCGAAGAATCTGAGAGGCATTCGAGTCGCTATTACTTTGATAGCACAAAAACGCACATTTTTACGCACATAAAACAAACCCACCGACAAACATATATACGTGTATGAACATATATGTGCATGTGAGTGTTTTTTTTTTGTTGGGTAGTAAGGCGCGTATTTTCCGCTTAGTTATCTACCCATCGATTCCAGCTTTTAATGCGCACTTTGAAATGTATTCACTACGTAGCATTTGTAGCCCACGCACTCAACGGGGTACGGCAATATGCCTCGCGAATACCGCTCCCCGCAAAAACTTTACAACAACACATTATACAGTTTAGAGTTTCAATCTGATTTTCAAATCAAATAAATTGCGCATACAACACTGGCCCAACAGCATGGACCGCTTGAATGGATGGCACCAAAGGGCGCTTGCGACGCGCCAACATTAATCATTCGCAGAAATGTTTATTCGCAAGCTTGTTCAAATGATTCGACTTTCAACCGGGTGAAGCTCAACTCATTCGCGTCTCATTCAATATGTCGGCCGTTTTTGCTTATTAAGTAGGCGCGCTTTGATTTTGTTTTCAATTTGTTGGCAATTCAAGCGTGAAATGCAAATTTTTTCTTCTAATTTTCACCATTGTAATTCTCTTTTACATACATACATATGTACATGTGTACATGAAACATTTTGCGCTGATAATATGTTAATGAACTCAATGTCCATGTCCGGGTTCGTAAGGCATCGCCATCGGCAAAGTTCTCACACATTTTCACATTCATTTAATTCAATTGTTTTTATTTACGCTTGATACTTGTAAGCGGATTGTTGGCTACAACTTTAAATAAAATTATTATAAAACTTTGGAAAACGGGCGTCGTCCGCCCACTTATATTTAAATTCCCTAACTGAGCAATCACACCACCAATCTTTACGAAACTCAACTGATCTTCAAGTCGCTCACCGGCGGCAGCTGGAACAAAAGACAAATAAACGTTGCTGGCAACATACAAAGCGATTGGCCGGCAGGTTCTAAACTATGCTACGACCATCTGGTCGCCGGGTACTAGCAGCACCCAGTGATCTCAACTCTAAACTCCGGCCAGAACACCGCACTCCGTAAATGCACGGACCGACACCAGGAGTCAAATATGATCCCGAAAACCTACTGCTCGGGAAGCAATTCCTCCCAGGCACGTCAGAAGGCATCTTTATGAGCTAAAAGTTGTGACCCAGGGTCACATAAATCAACCCCTGAATCCGGCGGCGTATAAGAAGGTTCTGAAGGGCATCCATACTGATTCAGTTTCCATTTTCATGCGGAAGAAGATCTCTAATTACCTCACGAAGCCCGTGTTAACCTGGCACAATTACGATCTGGATACTGTAACAAGTTAAATTCCTACTTATCCAGATTCAATCCCGACATACCCAACACGTGTCCGGAATCTGACAACACCCTGCATGACAGCAAACACCTTTAAAGCCAACTCATCTAAAGCCCCTCTTCCTTTCGTCCAATCCAATCGAAATTGCGCATTTCCTGGACCTCCCCCCTAGATGAGATCGACAGCAATAACTAATCGGGTTCATCTACTGCAACAACAACAACCAAACTCAACACAAATATTTTCAACGGTGCAACTAAGAAATATGAATGTCGAACATTTTCCAAATCGAACTTAAATTACGTTTACCTTTCGTATTAAGCGAAAAAGATACGTTCGTAAAATTCAAAGTTAATTTACTCAAAACTTACTTAGAAAATAAAAATAATATTAACTATGGCAACGCCTGGTTCTCCCAAATAATTTCAGCATTCCGTACGAAATTAAGAACACATGTTACGTTTTATAACCTCAATTAATATTTAAGATATTATTCAAAACCAACAGAGGTGAGTACCTCTCGCATTTCAGTGATATACGAAAATAAAAATAAAGATTCCAACACCTACGAAAATACTTATAAAGGGTGTTTTTTTAGACGTAAGGTTTTCATTGAGGCAATACTTTTTTCGGAGTTGGTCTTTTCGACAACTGTTAATTCCTTTGTACTCAGATTGGTTTGCCATTTTATAATGAACAGACTTACTTCGGAACAACATTCGTTGAATGGACCCAAAATGAGACGGCCGCCAATCCCAATTTTCACAAGAAAATTTTGTTTAGCGATGAAGCTCACTTTTGGTTGAATGTGTACGTTAATAAACAAAATTCTCGCATTTGGAGTAATGATAATTGGCAAGCCATTGTGGAGACGCCGTTACATCCTCAAAAAGTTACTGTTTGGTATGCTCTATGGACAGAGGGAATCATTGGTCCATATTTCTTCAAAAATTAAGCCGGCCATAATGTTACAGTCAATGGGGAACGCTATAGAGCCATGATTAATGACTGTTTTCGTGCCTGAATTGGATGATGTTGATGTGGACGACCTTCGGTTCCAACAAGACGGCGCTAGATGCCATACGGCCCCAATTGCTGTAAAAGTGGTCGAAAATTGGGCCTTTCGGCTGGAATTTAATCGAGCCAGCCGCGACGGTCACTTGCCCGAAATAATTAGTAAAACATAGTGGCAAACCCTTGTCTTTATAATAAAACTAAATTCTAGCTCATAGCATTAAATTATATGCGTTTTATTTCTTCTTAAAAACCACATATCTAAACAAATTACGCTATAATACTAACACTTTCCTTACAGCCACCCTTTTTAATATTTTCTTTATTTTATTTTTCTAAAATATTTTTAGTATTAATTATTAATACTTCTAAGACAATATAGTTCAGAATAGTCAATATAAAGCTTGGACAATTTCTGCTACATAGCGCTATATTAAGCAGGAAAGTATCTTATTCTCACTGTTTAAAATAGAAAACTAGCTAGATTGCACAGAAGTCGAGGTATTTATAAAGGGCGAATTTAAGAATCAATTTTGTTTAGAATCAAAATTTATTTTACATGCAGCATGAGAAATAATTTCGAGACAAATAGAATGCCCAGGTGGCGCTAGAATCAAGTTATACATAAAGAAACTTTCAATGGTCAAATTTAGATTGTACACTTTACCTTTAATGAGCTCCGATAGATGGAGCTTGCGTGGATACTTTAGAATATCCGTATTGATTTGGTAAAATTCAAAAGAATTTTGTTAAATTTCTAAATGTATACTTACTCTACGATAATAAAGAAATAAAAAAAAAACTTGACCGGAGTTATTTAGAAAAACATTATTTACGTAAATTTTTAACATTTGTTTTATCTGACTTTCTGCCGAGACTCTGCAAGGTCTGAAGTTAAGACAGAACTTTGTGAATATGGCTATTGAGTTCTATGCTCCATCCACCTGATAACGTGCTTAGGATATATATATTTTTTTTAATTGTACTTATGTGCTACTTAATACATTTAAATATGTATTTAGACAAATGCTTTGCCAACTCTTTCTATAATCCTGTACATCGCTTTAATGAAGGGTGCTGCTTTATTTCCTACTATTGCCAGGAGCCTTTGAAAATTACGCAAATTAAAGAGCAACAAATTGTTTTGCTGTAGCCAATAGTTTCCTAGCTCCTTTTACTAAATGTGTGTTACTTCAAATTACCGAAAAAATTTCCCGTTCTTATTTACTCGTAATAAGCGAAAGCATAGCTTTAGAATTTTAGGTAGAATTGAAATTTGTTCAGAACGACAGCAATACAGAAACTGACCCGCAATAATGTTCAAACATATACATACATATATGTATATATTCATAACTACACATACTTTTTCACTTTTTTATGGATTTTTTTCATGTAGCGTGTAGATGGGAAATTGGTGAAATTGAAATGTTCCCCTTGCAGCTAAACCAGCGGCAACAGTTGATGATTTTCAGTAGAACGAACAGCAGAGCAACTATCGCCATACTCGTTAATTAAGTGAACATTACACAAATTGGCATTCCTCTTAGCTACAACTGCCGACTAACTACTCATCTTGTTGCCAACAGCAATTGTTGCATGCTGCCATTTGAGCCGCCATCGTCTTCGCCATCATCAGCACAATCATTTGAAGATAGGCAACGCAAGGTAATACCTAAAGTGCTAACGAAAGCTGGGAAGCGCATTCACTTACATACGTCGGAAATAAAAATGCAACCATTTGCCGTTATACTTTACATACATACACACACACACACATACATAAACACGCTTGGTACTGTTACTTCGCTTGCTGCTTCCGCCATCGCTTGGACTCTTTGGTATTTAGACTTTTGCTGAAGTTTCACTTCATTTTGCACTATTGCCTTTGCTGTATATTTTCGCTTTCCAATGCAGTTTTGGATTTGTTTGTAGCAGAGCAACGTTGACGCCATTTTAGCCAAGTTCATAACAGTTTATGCATACCGTTAGCTGTTGATATGCCGAAGTAGGCTCCTAGCTTTCTTGCCGCCCACTAATCACGATGTGGCAACAAAGTGTGGAAGTTAGTGCTCCGCTTGTAGCATGTACATATGTATGTATGCCACATGCGGCCTTGCTTTTAGTGCCGATTTCTGCGCTGTTTGTTTCGGTATGCTTGCATTTTGAATAGTTTTTTCACATGTGTTCGTATGCCCTTTTTAGATGTTTTTTATAGCTTGTATTAGCTACTTATACTCGTATTATGTTGTGTAATGTTATATTATATTTTATGTAAATTATATTATGTTACGTTGTGTTATGTTATGTAATGTTATGTTATGTTAAGTTATTTTATGTTATGTTATTTTATGTAATGTTATGTTATGTTATATACTATTATGTTATACTATATTAGGTTGTGTTAAAGTTATACCTAGAAAGGTTATCTTCTTGATTCGATTGCTATAAAGAAGCGCATCCTGAGTTTCTTCGCACGCGTCTTTTAAAAATAACTAAGTATCACAACACTACCATTATTTCGACCGCCTAATTACAAACTGCTAAAGCCTTCATATATGTACGAATGTACATAAATTCTAAACAATAATTCATATAAAACATTACGCATCAAAAGTTATTGTCTGCTCTCACAAAATAGGAGAAACTAAAAATGGAGTTAGTAATAAAAAATTCAAATAGAAAATTCAACACTATTTTCTTCATTTTTATTTTCACTACGAATACCCATACTGTGTTTGTATATTATTTATATAATTTTCTAAAAGCAACTGTATGTAAGAATGTATGTATTGTCTGGATCTATAATCACTCACGTTTAACAGCTTCAATATTTATATTTAATTTTAGTCAGTTACATGCGCTTGAGCTTTTTAAGAATATAAGTATATACTTTTTGCCTGTAACAACGTTGGAGGCTCGTCATGTTCGCTCAAATACGCGCATTGAGGGGTTCTACCAAAATTGGAATTTTATACATCGTAATTTATTGGCTCATGCCTCATCTAATTATTTCAAAATATCTATATTATTTAGAAAATATGCTGCACAATTTATGTGCTTCTTTAAATTTTAATTATGTTTTGATAAAATGATAAGAAACTCCAAGCAATAGTTATATAAAATCTAGTTCCCAACTTAATACAAAATTTTCACACGAATAAATTTTGAACTCGCTAGTCTCGAAAACTACTTTACGAATTTTAGCGGAACTTTTTTAATATAATAGCTATTTGTAAGGCTATAAACATTAGCTCTTAGAATTAAAATTGGTGTCAAATTTCCACTAAATACCGTCTAACTACCACGGCGTATGTGTAACCTGCTGATATTTCGTGAAATAAACAAATTTAATACTCATTTGGCCGCAGTGGTCGAGTGGTTATCGACTGGCAATGGCCAACTTCTGAGGGTATTTCTGCCTTGAAAAAGCTTCTCATAAAATACAACTGCCGTTCGGAGTCGACACAAAATTTTCGGTCCCTCCATTTGTGGTGGAATTTAAAGACGCACACCTCAAATAGTAGGAGAAGCTCGGCCAAACACTGAGCTATATAGTGTTAGCGCCAAATTATTATTATTATTATTAATACTCAATTAAGTTCCTAAAAAAAATGATGGTATAAAAAAATTTTAAATTGAATAAAACTTTCTCAAATGACCTATCCACGAAAGTGATAAATAGCGCTGATTTCAGTCAGTTGTTCAGTTTTATTTATATTCAAAACATTTTATTTGTTTTAAAAAAGCTTTGGCAATACAAAGCAAAAATTTCCTTTTATAAATTCATAGTTTCAAACTATATTTTATAGCAAAACAAACAATTGAACAAAAAATCTTGTATACCAAAATACTTTTTTTTCTTTTTTGTAATTCAAAAAAATACAAAGTAATTCGAAAGTGCTTTTGCACTCAAGAGAAATTCTATAGATACGAAATACGCAACAGTAGTAAATCTGCGTTTTAAGTTTTTCACTTGCTTTTCTATGAGTTTTTGCCTTTCGTTAAATGACTTTAACTTTTCAATAATTAATATCAAACTGATTTCTCTAATTTTTTGGTAAATATTAATATGAAGAAAGAACGAATATGTGTTTTAAGTACTCCTTTCATTCTTCTTTCTATTTAATATTCATATTTTTAATTGATATACTTTCATAGAATTATGTCAATTTTTGAATGATGGAACTTGCGGGTGCTTTAAAAACAAACTTTGACATGTTCTTGGTTCTAACTAGTATCGCGCACATATCGATTTGATAAAGTAATAAATGCAAAAGTAAAGAAGTTAGATTTGTGTAAAGTCTCAAAAATTTCACATAATTTCGCCTACATTTTTTTTCTTTTATTTTTTTTTTATAAGACAATTATTAAAATAAATCCTTCTAAGAATGAAAGTGTCGTGAATGTATAAACAATAGCTTTGTTTACAAATTCACTTATATAAATGTATTGACACACACCTCTATTGCCTTTTAGAGGCAACAAAGACAAGTAAGAAATTAAAAGGCAGCCGGCGCAACAACAACAAAGCGGCTGCCTAAGACAAAAGAAAATGTTGATATCGCTTTTACATACTTGCAAACATAAAAATATACCCAAGTGAGTAGAAACAAGTAAGCAGTTGCTTTAGATTTTGTTGCCACCAGCGAATTTTCTTAACACACACACACATACATACATACATATATACAATAATAAGCCAATACATGTGGTGTCTGTATGTCTGTGGCCATAAATAAATAGTTTTACAGAGCAGTAACAGCTTAAGACGCTTAGACTTGCAGAGCTATGAATATCTGATTTTTATTGAAGTCCACTCATTTCAGTTATTCTCACATATACATACATATGTACATACATACTTGCATATACATACCCAGCAAAAAACATGATTACCGCAGAAATAAAAGTGGAATCGAAATAAACCGTAGCAATCGCTTACCCTTTCGCTTCTGGAATTCATTACTTTAACATGGGCATGTCATTGGCCGTAAGCCCTTGCAACCTACATTACCTACAAACAATCAGAGAACAAATTGCTTAAACGATTGGAGAGAAACGACTGCAGAACGCCTTACAGATAAGCGAATGAAGAATGCCTTGATACACTAACACCGTAGAAGCGAAGTAAGAATACCTTGCTCTAAAGATTGAAAATAAACGAATTACCAATGCCTTACAGAGAAGCGAACGTAGAATGCATGAACATGTTCGGTTTAAAGAATCAGAAACCAGGGTGTTTTAAGATGATAAATATTTTTTCTTCAATTCAGATTTCACAACTTTATTAACATTTATAATAAAAATTAAAATTTTCAAGAATTCAGTTTTCAGTTCTTCCTTAAACATACATATTAAAATAGTTAATTATTTATACAAAAATAATAATTATATAGAATATAATTCAATTCAATTATTTTTGCATATACATATATACATATAAATTTATATAAATATTTTATTTATTTTTTATTAGGTTTTTATTCAATATTATTTATTTCTTCTTCGCTATATTCGAGTATATCTTCAGGGCGCTTTCGCTTCAGAAAAGAGGCCTTGTGGTACCGATTTTTCACTGATTTCATTGCATAACGCAACTGGTGTATGCAATTTTTCTGAAACTCCAAGTTTCTGAGTAGCTTCTGAAAAGAAAGTATTAAAATGACATGCTATATTCGTGCAGAAAGTGTATACATGTACACTTGTAATAATAAAAATATGTACATAGTTCAATTTATTTTTCTTTATTGGTTTTTACTAATTTTCTATAAAATTCTATATTTTATTCTATATATGGGATTTTAAACTTTCTGTCGCAGCAATATTTTCTACCAAAATACATTTTAGCTCTTCTACATATGTATATGTACATATTTCCTTTCAGTTATAATATAGTCCCTGAAATTTTTAAATTAATACGTATGAATGTATTAATTATTTAAAATTTTCTTAATTTTTCTATTTTAAATTTCTATTTTTACTAGTACTTTTTAAATAGTTAAATTAATAGAAAATAGGTAAATATATGAAAACTGATTATCTACAGTGAAGTTAGAAAATATTTAATTAGTTTGAATAAGTCTGAGAGATACATACCTCTTAAGTCACGAATTTCACGGCCATTTCCTGATTTATAAATACACACTAGTTTTAATATTATTTTCACTACTTTATTTATTTTCGTTTTATTATTTATATTTATTTTTTAGCTTATTGCTTCTGAATAGCACTTCACTCACTGAATTCAACTTTACACTAAATCAAACAATGCAAAACATAATTATTCAATGGAAATTTCCACAGAAAGTAACGGGATTTAGTTATTCCATTTTGCATTACCCGTAATCTGTCACGGAAGGGGAAAAATTGAGATAATGTAAACCAACGCGTTTATCGGATTCTTATTCTACTATGCATTACCGGTAATGCGGAAAAGAAGGGAAAGCAAAAATAAGGCATTCTAAGGCAATGCCTTCTGGAACACATTACTTTTAAAAGCGATTACCGGTTTTTTGCTGGGTACATACATATGTATGTATGGTATATAAGTAGTAGCATCCACTCAGCTGACTTTCATTTTCTATATGCCAAAAGATTTTTACGTTGTACGCTGATTGCTTTTCATTGTTCAATACAGGAAGTTTAAAAATTAATAGCTTTATTATCAAAGGCAGTCTATAGAAATTTTGGTATTGTGTAATAGACTAACTAACTAACTACATACCATGTGCTTGTGTTTACTACTCAAAAAATGGCGGTTCCACAAAAAAAACGTGTTAACTATACATTGTTACATATGTAAATTAGATACAGTTGTAGTATGTAAAATTATTACATATGTACTCTCTGTTGACAAATTATAGCACAACCAGATATTGACACATTTATGTAAACAATTTTTTTTTATTCAAACTATTTACAAGAAATTTTCCATTAAACTTCTAATCTAACAAAAACTCATTTTTAGCATTTTTACTAAATGTACAATCACTTAATAAAATTAAAAGAAAATTGAGAAATAAATAAAGATTTAAAAAAATTTTAGAATTTTTTTAGAATTTTTTTTTTTTGTATACAGTTTCCTAGCTCTTTTTAGTATAATAAAGTACAAGTTTTAAGTACCTATAAATTACCACTGATTTTTGACATTCTTTACTAGTACTGCTCTACATAACACAAAACCGCGATTATTTTTATAAGGAAGAAATCATAAGTAATTTCTAGGTACTTGAACCATACGTTTTATTTCACTTAAATTTAATGTGCTGCAAAACTGCATATTCAAGAATTTTTCTTTTAAAATACTCGAAGTTAAGATGAATTTTGTTGAATCATTGTACGGTATTTCAATTACAAATTTTGTACAGTAATTTAATTGAAAATAGTTTGAAATAAGAAGAAAAAAAAATAAATTGTTAAAACAAAGGAAATATGTGGTTGTGCTATAATTTGTGAACTGTAGTGTGATGAATAGCGTCAATAATATCAGTAAATCATACTATCCGTATTGTGTTTAAAAATTAATTATGTAAAAACAAAATACACAAATAATGTAAGACAGTGTAAAAAAATTAGCGTCAAAAATGCAGTAGCGCCAGGACCATTGAATTTCAGAATTATTAATTAAGTGAATATAGATTACCTTTCAGAAAATTGTAAGAACTCGTGTTCATAATAAAAAGCAGTATTTACAAATGTATATTTTTTAGGTAAATAGCAGAATTTCTGAAATGGAAGTAAACAAGGCACAATATTTCGACAAAGCTATTAAAAACACAAAATTTCTTTGCTTTGAAAGTTAGCATTAAAAACCTGTTTTGCCGAAATTTACGATGTTTTCACGGCAAGCTCAAATACTGCTGACTGCTTCCGACAGGGTAGAAAGTAAGTTTTTTGGAACGGCTTTTAATCGTCTCGATGTTGCTTTGAACGACAGTGGACCAAGAAAATTTTGACAAGGAATCACGAAAACTCGTTACAATAAACTTTACTATATTTTTAAGTAAATTAAACTCCAAGCTATTCCGAACGACATGAAAATAGGTATCTTATCTATCTTATAACCTGGGCATAGTATTTAATTGTGCGCGTAACTAAATATTTGACGCCTTTTTTGGCACTTTCTTAAAGTTTCAGATCAGTAAACGAGTATCATCTTGCTATTTGAGCTTCAGCGCGAAATATCATTTTACGCGCAACATTTTTTTTTTGCTTGGCGATTTTCTATACTTCGTTAACTTTATTAATTTTCGCTGTTTATCTCTTCTTTTAGCAACTTTTTCTTCAGTTTTATGGCATTGAATTGTAAACATTGAGATATCGCTCCACCACCCCCCTGAGGCCAAACTCCGCTAACTCTGAGCTTTGACTTACATTGATGAAGGTACTTTTAGACGCTCTTAACTAATTATAAACATAATAAGTTTTCCATGAAAAAACAAAATTCCAAGGATGACTGCTACAACAACTTAGCATAAATAAAAACGAATGTGGCAGACAAGCATTGCATCATTTTCATGCCACACCAGCGTTTATAATGAAAATATTTGCGAAGAGTTCATTGCATTCACAAGAACCGTGCGGCTGGATGGGCAAAGAGTAAATAAACATAGAAAATGCTAAGGCCAAAAACTCAAGGGAGCAAACTGTAAGGGGACAAACGAATAAAAATGTATAATTTAGTTAAGCGAAATTTGGCATGCAAGCGACAAATACATCTTTGGCTTGGTGTTGAAAAAGGAAGAAAAATGATGTTAGGAGTAATGGTTACGGAAAATGTAAAAACAAAAACGTTTCTAAAAGTATCCAGTAGAAGTAATTGCTTTATTAGTTGATGCTACAAACATTAATGACCGAATTTAGTAACTTCTCAAAATGGGCTAGAGATTATTGCTTTTCCTCGCTTTCACGTTTTTCTCTTTTGTTTTTATTTAAATTTTTTGTGACCTGCACCCGGTCACAATTTAGAGGTCTTAAATTGTGACTTTTGTCTCTATTAGAGACTGAGACTAGTACTTACTGAATTCAGGCATAAGCAGTTTAAAGCCAAAAGTGATTGTACTACAAGAATGGAAGTGACTTTCATAATCTTAAGCCTTGAAGTTTAACCAACGCTACCATAATCATTTGATTAAATACTCGGTTTTTCAAACCGGTTTTCTCCGGTTTTTTCATAATTTTTTTACGCTTATTTCTGAAATCTTGATTTTTCGAATATCCAATGAATCGGTTTTGTAAAGATATAACCTTCGAGAAATAATAGAAATATGGCAGCACATCGACTAATTTTACATCCATTATTTTTTTATAGAAACAGCTACCACAAAGTGCTTATCAATTAGATACGACCATTATATACATATATTCGATATCCAAATAATTTGCAGAAAACACACAACGGAGATTTTTTAGAAAATTTAATATATTTAGACAAAGTTCATAAGTGGACTGGAAAACCTTAGAAAATTCTATAACGCCTTACTAACAATAAGTCCGAATTCAGTAAGCAGTCTCAGTCTCTAATAAAGGCAAAAGTCACAATTTTAGACCAGTTGGCATTTAAACATTAGACTCGAAATAAAGTCTCAATATTGTGACCAGATGATTTGCAGGTCACAAAAAATTAAGACAAGCAGAAAAAATAAAAACGTAAAAGCGAAGAAAGGCAATATTCTCTAGCTCATAGTTTACAATTTTGAAACTTGGCTGAATTTCGTAGCATTAAACTACATTTTATTTTCAAAAGATTTCTTTCATCCAACCAAGTTTAATCCAACGAAACCTTTTAAATAGAGGAAAAATTTTACGTAGCTGAAACCTCGATAGGTGGCGCTGATGTCGAGTTATAACTATATATATATATATATGTATATTGGTAAGGGGAAGAAAAACATACATATATTATTCTTCTTCATGTTGTGTTCTACTTGCTTGATAAAAAATGGGCTTGGGAAAAATTATGTAGCTTGGTAGCGCTGGAATCGAGTTAAACAGAAAACTATACTGGGACGACGAAATGTTGCTTTTATATTCATCAAAGCTGCATTTTTAACTTGGAAAATCTGTCATAAGTATAAAGAAAAGTGTGAAGCTACGAAAACGCATGCGAAATTTAGGTGACAGTCTCATTTGCCGTATTAAATACGTGTACAACTGAGTTTTATTTACTTCTAATAAATTTTGGGCTGGACGAAGTTCGCCGGCTCTTCTAGTTTTACATACATGGAAACTTGAAACTTGCACTTTATTATACTGCAATTAAATTAATTAGCTAAAAAACTGCATACTCAACATCACATTTTTAATTAAAAATTTTTTTTTAAGTCTGAAATTTTAATTTAATTTTTTGATTAGAGCATGAACGGTATTTTCATAGAAAAAAGTACAACGTGAGTAAAAATTTTTGATCTTGCAGCTCTAGCTTCGAAGGCCAATGACTGAAAATTAAAAAAAAAATATGAAAAATAATTTAAATTAATTAGAAGAAACATAAACTGTACAAATGTGTTAATATGTGGATGTGCTATTTTTCTTAAATGCAATGCATATTATGCTTTATGAATTTTTCTCATTATATAAAGTAACGAGTTTCATCTTCACGCCATTTAGTCCATCAATGATGTAAGCACAGAATTTGAAATGTAAAAAAAATATTCAAAACCTTAAAGTTAAAAAAAAACCAAAAATGTTTAAAAAGTTCTTAATTTTTGTTTGACCTTTTTCGCATAAGATATTTAAATAATTTGCTTGAACATTATTGGATTTCCGTTGTCGCACGCAATAATTAATCAAATAACACTATCGCCTGATATCGGCCACAAATGTAAACCTGTTGATTTACCGTCGACACACATACAGATATGTACATATGTATTTGTAGGCGCGTGCTCCAAATTTGCAGTTACCAGTTTTGCGAGCTATGACTTTCGTACAAAATCAATTCGTGTTTGCAGCGAAATCAAAAACTTGACAGACACAAACAACAAACAAAGAAAAATCCCAATCAAACTAAGAGGCTTAAGCTAAAGTCATACGATTGTGCGCGTTCATAATATACAAGTTGCAGTCAAAATGTGGGCGTGATATACAAATCATAAACGAAATAGTAGTGCAGAGACACTTGTGGCCAGTCACTACTACTGGCCGGCGCTGGTTGGTGATCAATTGTGGGCAGTGCGTGAAATATTTTTAAAACTTGCATATGCAATGCAGCTGCAAAATATTTACTGCACACTTCAAAAGTGAAGTGGTAAACTTAACTGCAATGCACTCGTGTGTAAAATGATAAAACGCCGAAAATGTGATTTTTTGTGACGTTAATAAATTTCATTTAAATTCGGTTGGTGACTGGGTGTGTGGTGAGGTTGTCACCTGCGCGTGCGCAAAATTTATCAAAAGCAATCGCTTGCATTGGAAATATATTCACATATGAATGTATGTGTATGTATGTACAGTCTCGTGTTAAACTTACGTAAAAGTACTTCTTAGTTTTGAATTTGTGTTTACGAGTTGCAATTGTTTTGGCAAAAAATTTTTTTTTTTTGCAAGGTGTCAAAAAGCGGTTTTTAGGTGGAAGTCATTTTTTTTCCAAAGAAAGTTCTTATGTTGGAAAAGTAGTAGAGCGGAAAGCAAAGCCAAGTGCATTTGAACGATCAAAGCATTGTGAAAATCGGGATGGGTGGCCATCTGATTTTGGGCCCATATTTTTAGTTAGTGATAATCAGACTGCAATCGGAGCTTCAAATTTCTTCAAGGGATGTTAAAACAAATTTATAGCAACTTGTGTAGATCTCTAGCCAACAGGACGTAGAAGAAAACTGCAAAGCATAAGAACTTACAAGAAAAGAAGTTACTCCCTAGCACAGAATTCCGTGGTGTATATATAATCATATATATGTATATCAAGGAAATATAGCCGAATTTTGAATAGAAGCTATAGTACAGTGTATATTCTCTATTCTACTTAATGTAGCCAAAATTTACTACTTAAAGTGAATTTACTAATTGGGAAATTTATTAGGAAGGCTCGACGTGTGTTCTTAAAGGTACTGCAGAACCGATTCTCCGTCTCAGCTGTCGTGATTTCTGGCTGACAAAAGAATAGCTGAATAACTTTTACAGCTACTTCCTCCAACTATATTCACGCACGGACGCACTGATGGGCCGGAATGGCACATAGCTCAATCAATATGAATAGAAACTTGTTTCCAGTTGCCCGTGATTTTTGATCAGTGCATGAATTGAGGTTTTTAACCTCGAGTCAATTATTTCATCAAACTCCAACTAAGTATTTTTTGTCATTTCATTTTGGGTTACTTTGACATATCACAGATGTTGTTGTTTATTTTATCCAACGCAGCAACACTTGTCGGGTTTTAATTTCAACGCGTGACGGTGACAGCATAGAAACGTACATATCTACGCTTAAGCTGTCAGCCAATGCCGCTGGAATATAAAAACAAAATTTAAACTGCAATAGCCCCAAGCAAAACCACGAAGACACTTAATGTTTTTAAATTTAAATTTCAGAGATGCGTACAAACGACCAGCTGATCGAACGTGCGTGTTTCTTCCAAATAATTCTTTGACTTTGACTGAAGATAGCTCGTGGCGCTAACCTGTTTGGCTCTTCAGTTTATTATTGTTTTAAAACTTTGGTTGATGGCTTTAAGTTGCTGGTGATTTGTTGTTGCTCGTCGTTTCTGCCACTATATCGAGTTTTGACAAACATTAATTTGGCGTCTTTGCCACTGTGCCATGCATTTTCAGCTTTCTGAGTTTATTTTCTCGCGATTAGACGGAGCTCTAGGCTTCTTTAGTATTAGCATAAATATTGTAATGAAGCTTCTAATTAATGACAGTTCAAAGCTGTGTTTCGCCTGTTTGTTTTTTTTTCTAAAACAGGATTTTACGTCTCATTGACTGAATATTTTATTATGATGTGTTACATTTGATAACTTTTTGGCAGGAACAAAATGAAAGAGCGAAACTAAATGTGTTTCTCGTAGCTATGTTCCCAATAACGGTAAACAATCCAAGCCGAAATGAGAAAAAAAACTATCGGGAGTGGTTTTACACAAACAAAACAGAGAACAAAACTGTCGAGAACGTAATCAACGATATTTTTATTAGAAAACCGCTGCGTAACGTTCCCAAAAAGAACGAAATGCGAACAATACTTTCAGGAATGTTTTGAGAAAACGAATCTTCCGAACGTTATGATAGAGAACGATATGGACAAAAATTTTCTCGGAACTATTCGCAAATAGCGGAAGATAAAAGTTTATGGTAAGCAGAGCGTATATGTATGTAACCTTAAGAGAAACTAGGTCGTTTAATGATGCGCAGAAGTGGCGAAAAAATTTAAAAACGAAACAACCTTGAAATGCCCTGAAATTTCGCATTGTTTCATTCCTCCTCTCATACTGCTCAAATTGAAAACGTTCTTGAGAGTTTTTTTCACATTTTGTTGTTCATTTTCGCGAAAGTTGTGTACTCATTGTGATCCTTTTGAAAAGGTTACCAAGAATTTTGTTCGCATTTTGTTCTTTTTGAGATCTTTCAAAAGAATTTCGTTTACAATTTGTGTTTTATGGGAACGTTTCCGAACTTTTTGCTGTCAATTTGATCTCGATACTTCTTCGTTTGCTTCATTGACATTACATTTTGTTCTCGCACCGAACTTAACCAATACAATTACAATAAACATTTTTTATACTAGAAAAATGATTGAAAATAAAGTGTGTTAACTGAGAAAACTATTTGTATATTTTTCTAACGCAGCTGAACAAATTACATACCAAATAGTTTGTGCAAAGTATTGCATGATTTGATGTATACAAATTTTAAATTTATTTTAAAACTACTACTAACTAAAGTAGGGTCAGTGCCGGAATACAACAAACATTTTCGAATAAAGAGGGTTTCCTGCCCTTAGTAAGTAATAAGCGAGTCGATCATAAGTGGCGTTGGGCCTAACAGCTGTTTCCCTTGTTGTAGTTATATGTGCGAAATAAATATAAACATCGTGAAGTGTTCGAATTACGTTCGCAAAAGTATGTAAGTACCGAACATGGAACAAATGTTACAAACAATGCGATTTTGTTACTAATAAGCAACTTGTTAGCAGTGTTTTTGTTTTTTATTGGCCAAATATGTATAAAAAAAAGAACCGATACACTTTTGGCATATATAACCAAAAAATGCAATTGATAATACGAATTGAACCATTGAAATGAGTTTTAAAGGAACTCGTCAGTGTCGGAACTCGTTTCTACCATCACTAGAAGTTGCATTTGTTTTTTGCAATCCATTCGATTATTGTTTATTACTCGCCGCAGTAACTTAATAATAGTGATAGATTCTTATAAAACAATCAGTATTGCAAATATTAATATATCGACGCTATATTGATGAACATGATGACAAAGTAATTGTTTTCAAACAGTTTTCAAGAACTCAATAAATATTTATTGCCCTTAAGTGATAATAAATACATCTATGTTCATATCTTAGTATTATAATGCATGATTCTTCAGTTACAATTCCGACACTGACGCGCGTCCATTCCGACACGAAATCATTCGTTCCGTCATTGACGAAATCGAGTGTTCCGAGCATATTCGTTAATAATGATTTTCACACTCTTTTCATTCATAAAATTTGCTATCAAATCAGTATTTTTGGTAAAAGTAACGCGCGCCAGCCATAACATTGACAATTCCAACATTTCGCCGCGCTTAAATGTTCCGGGACTGATGCATTCACCCTGTATATTTTTCGCTCTATTGCTATTTTTCACTGAAACTTCACCGCGGTAGTGACTATTTCTAATTGTTTACGGTTTTAATAATAATAATAATATTATTCATATTTTGGCGCTTACACTATATAGCTTAGTGTTTGGCCGACCTTCTCCTATTATTTGTGGTGTGCGTCATTATATTCGACCACAAATGAAGGGGCCTACTGTTTTGTGCCGACTCCGAACGGCAAATGTATTTTATGAGAAGCTTTTCCATGGCAGAAATACCCTCGGAGGTTTGCCATTGCCTGCCGAGGGGTGGCCGCTATTAGAAAAAACGTTTTCTACGATTTAGATTTTACTTGCCCTGGCTGAGATTCGAACCTCGACGCAGTGACAAATCGAGTTGTAGCACGCACCGCTACCCACTCGACCACAGCGTTCACATTGTTTACGGTGTTAAGTATGAAAATTCTGTATGCATTTCGGTAGATTTATAGTTTATTCCATTTGCATACTCTACAATACTAACGAACCATAACGAAAAATTAATAATTCAAATGTTGGTTACATTTGAAATGCATTTTAGTGTGAAATTGATTTACGATTGGTTTACGAGTAGTAAGTGTGCTAATGCATGCAAATTTCGCATTTGAAAATTTTATTCAAAGGGCATCGTTATTAACGCTCCTTGGATAACAAATGCTTTCTCCGTTCATATAACATAATAGCATTTGTGGTAAAATGAATTTATAAATTTCAATTATTAATATATTAATTATGTCATAATATTACGCCGACTGCAAAACTAATTGCTAGCCATTGAAAGATTTTACCCACCACAACACTGTGGTACAAAATTAGAATTTATGCTCATCAGTTTCCAAACGCTTCAATTTAATTAGAATTGATTAAAATTATAAGAATCTTAGTGAACTGGATTCTTGCTTTTTTTGTTATTTTATACAAATCCATTTCCTGATCAATATAATCAGCCCGTTACAATATAATCAGCCCTCTCGCTGAGTACGTCGTAATAGGATTTTCGTAGATTCTACGAAAAAAGCCATCACTGAGTACGAATGGCTACGTCGTAGATTCAAAATTTGTAGAGTTGCATCGGTGAGTTCATTCGTAGCACGATTTCGTAGATTTTTCGATGAATATGTTACGACGTGTTTTAGTTGTCGGAGAAAATTTTAAAAATCATATTCTGAAGTAATATCTACTTTATTTCAATAATTTAGAATAATACAGAAACATAGTGAGATTGTGAGTATTAAATTTGATAAAAATGTTTTTATTTAAAGCAATTTTCTTTCTTGTTTGTTGTTTTTCATTTGAGTTCAAAAATTTTAACAACGCTTTCGCATTACGCTGGATTGCTAGAATAGTTGCAGAAAAATTCAGAATTTAGAGTGAATAACGCCAAATTCAAGAACCAGGATTTTGCATAGATTTTTTTTCATCGAATATTTATTGCTTTGCTTAATCGAATATTTTTAACAAATCTGAAACTTTTTTCTACAAAGTGTCAACAGATTCTAGAGGATTAAAGGTATATCTTAAAGTTTTTCGCTGCATTTTAACTGCTGTTTAATTTTGGCGCCTTTCTTAATTGAGAAATATTATTCTGGCACTCCCAATGATATTCATTTTGTTTAATAAATCCAGAGCAGAGCTATAAAATTAAATTATTCTGCTAAAAGTTGTGTGATTACTTTGTGCGAGCTGATGTTGAAATCTCTTAATTCGTAGCGGAGGGTCACGTTTGTAACTTTTAATTTATTTATTTATTTTAATTTATTTATTTATTAATTTTACATGTGTGTACAGTAAGACATGAAATCTTTTCAGTGTACGTATTTGAAAGTTAAATTACAAACATTCATTTTCAATTTTCAATTAACTATGTTTTTAAAACTTAAGTTGACATTAGCTTATATATAAGTAATATGCTTATACTATAGAAGAGGCAAAGGAAAAGAGTTGAAAGAGTATTACATAAACAAATTTGTAAGGCCATTTTGAAGCATCTACTTGATTTAATACATTTAATTGATAATGGTAAGGAATTCCACAGCCTGATGGCACTAACAAAAAACAATCTGGAAGCCGTTAAAGTTGTATATTTTGGAAGAACAATATTATGTGTGCGAGCGGACTGAACAAAGTTTAATTTTTGAAATAAGTAACGAGGCTGATGATAACTTATTATTTTGAAAAGGAATAAAATATTTCGAACATTAAGGTAATTTTGCAGACTAAAACCTAGAATACTTTTTGTATAAAACGAAATATGATCAAACTTTCGCTTGAAATAAATAAATCTTGCGGCATTGTTTAAAGCTAGATTTAATTTATTTTTAGATTCGCTTTCTATATTACCATATACCGCTTCAAAATAAGATATATGGGGGACAATATCGTAAGTAATTTGCTATCAAAGGCGGGGCGAATGTCGTCCATTACCTTTATTATTGCTGTTAAGCAACTATGATTGGATCTAAAGCCAGATTGAAACTCACTTAAAAGGTTATTTTCATTCATATGTAACACTATTTGTTTAGAGATACATTTTTCAAAGACTTTTGATAGTGCCGACAAAACACTGATAGGTCTATAGTTCAAAGGGCAGTCATAAATTTTACTTTTAGGAATCGGAATAACATTTGCCACTTTCCATTGTTTTGGGAATATAGAAGAGGTTATAACAAAATTGATTATGTGTGTAAGCGAGGGAAGCACATAGGGAAGAATCAGTACAACGTACTTAGCGATAGGGCAGAATAACTAGTTGAAGAAAATTTTAGGGCTAAGTGAAGTCGAAAGAAATAATTTAAAAAATAATTGTTAAATAACAACTATAACAAATGTTCAACAAAATTATATTTTTTTTTTATAATTATTTGAAATGTTTTAGGTTATTATTTTAAAGCTCGTTAAATTTTAAATGGCTCAACTTAGTTTGCAACATTATTTTTACTGACGATGTTCACTATGTTCTTCCACAAAACGCGTATAAAACAAACAATATAAGAGAAAAAGAATTATTTGTAATCAACATGACTTCAAAGCCAGTTCAACATAATTTTTGTGAATAAAAAAAATAATATAAATATTTTAACATTATAGATAGTTGTTTCCATGAGAAAGCTACATCACAAGTTACCATTACTAATTGCAAAGTGCCTCAAATTAAATTAGTCTTAACAAGCGAGCTGTTTATATTATTTAGAAATTATCTTATGGATATACAAAAATTTCAACTCACCTTTATAAATGTAATTTTACAGGTATTCTAGAAAGTGAAGTTACACTTCGATATTTTTTTTTCTTATGTTTTAATAAATTTTATTTTTGTATGCCTTAGTTTATTTTACTTTTTTCTAAGAAATTGTACTCGTCATCTCATAATTATAAAACGAATAAAAAAGATTATTTACAAATAATAAGATGTTGAATACTTTTCAATTAAAGTACAGCCACGTATCAAACTAACACCGTAAGAAGGCTTCAAACGTTTTACACAATATAAAAAAATTTAACAAAATTTTATATAAGTAAAAAAAAATTTTTTTTTTTAAATCTTAAATATAAAATAATTTGCTTCGATTTGTGTTATAATTGACACTTTCTTCCATATGAAAATATAAGCTTTCATATATGCAAAAAATTCTGAAAGAGCGTCAGTAAAAAAAATGTCAAAAACCAACATTAGTTTGAAGTTACAACATACTTGCACATTATTATACTAGAACTTAATGGGTCACAAAGATTAGAACACAAAAAAAATTTGGGAAATCATTTTAAAAAAAATTGGAGTTTTTGAAAAATATTAGGGAGTTAAAAAATACAAATAAATAAGAAAAAAAATTTAGATGGAGTGTACGTTTTTAATTTTAAAACTTAAATATTTGCGTTATACTTCTGTACACTTTAGCCATAACTACACATACATATACATATACTCGTATATGTATAAGGTGTTTAAATACATATTTCTTATCAATATTTTTAAGTATTTTCTATAAGCCGTTCTCATACGCACAAATATTTAATTTTTGACATAAACAAATTTTGCAAAATGTTCAAGGAGGCATTCGTAGTCCTGCTCTACTCGTACTTGCATTTGGAATATAGATTGCACAATTACTTCTTCAGTTACGTATTCACGCGCGGTAAATCATCTCGAATGGGGAGTATGCTCCATTGTCGCTATCAAAATTCGTACTGAAAATGGTGTTGCCACATACAAGCAAAATTGCATTCACAGCCGCTGTTATTTGGCTTTTCCGCCTCAGTTTTTGTGTTAGCCATCATAACAACTGGTTTCTAACCAAAACGCATACACAACTGTACACACATACTCAGATTCAAGGGGAGTATAAATACAATGAGCTTTTGGAGCACACAACTCTGCTCGCTCCCTAAACACAGACGCTCAGCATTTGCACTCAAGTGGTGGCTCCACCAGAGAACTTAAATGTAAAGCTTTGTGAACTGTTATACGAATGACTTTGGTGAAAAAGCGCGTTGGAATCCAGTATGCCTCACTAACTTTAAACTGTGGAAAGCATTGCAAGATATGATAAAGAAATTGTCAAAGCTTTCATAATTGGTTACCCTTTTTTTATGACTATTGATTTCAAAATTATGCTTACTTATAATAAAATACGAATCATTTGGTTGTTCAGCAACTTACCAGAGCGTATCGTTTTATGTGCTTGTTGAAAGTTTTAGTGCTTTAAAGAAACTATAGGAGATCTCTGATTTTCACCTCTCTAAGCTCTACCAGGTCGTTGAAGAACTATCTGTCCAGAGTGGTGAGTCTTCGTCGGCATAGAGCAGGACACTGACACAGAAGATGTCAAATCGTCTCTTTCTCTTCTTAATAGTGACAACTTCTGCAGATCGATTGTTTATGTACTAGGGGACTTTATTGCCGTCTGGCTGTCAGTGAAAATGTAGATATAAACATCGGCTATCGTATCGCACTTAACCAGTTGGTCCGGAAAGCGGAAACTAAAGGGTATTCCCAAATGCCACTCTTATCTCGAGCTTTGGTCTATCTGTGTACACATAGTATCTTACCGTGACCGTAGGTATTGTTTAACAATTTTTTTAGGGTGTTTAAGGGGATCGCCGTACCACTGGGTACCTATTTGGAATGCAAGTTTGTCGGAAGTATATATATTTAGTTTTTTTCATCGCACCTGTAATGAAAATCCGTCTTTTTTAAATTTACCACTTTCTACAGAGAATCACATAGGATTGGTCTGACCACCGTTGTGTATAGTTATGGGTTCCATTCTCCACCTTTTTTCATTTGCCTTGCTGCAGGAGTATAGCGCTACTGTTGCTTTACGCACTCTGTTTCTGACGTTCGACTTCCAGTTGTGCTTCCTGTCCAAAATAAGACACTACGAGCTTATTATTTATTTGTACGAGATCCGGTGTCTTGTGTCTTCTGGAAAAGAGTGCCAGTTTTGTCTGTGATATATTTACCCCAAGTCCTCGGCTACTGCATTACAGAGATAATTTGTGTAGCGATCTTTGAAGCAGATCTTTTAGTGTCGGGAGGTGCTTGCTAGAGATTGCTATGACAATATTGTCGGCATATGCCCGTTTACTGTTATGTTCCAGAGAAGTGGTGAGATAACTCCTCCTTAAGTGATACCTCTGACTGGATATCTCCTGAGAGAAGACTCACCTATCTCAGCGCTTATTCTTCGTCAAACCAGCACACGTTCAATAGGCGCAGCCAGCAAGTCATTCACTCCAATAATGACCAGTGTTGAGGTGATCGGCATCTTTCGATGAAGTATGTGGCGTGGCCTATAAGTGCGTTCTCAGTGCGTAGTCTGAAAAGACGGCTGTCTAAAATGTGCAAGAATGTTTTAGCTCGAAGCTAGCAGGGACAACAACCAAAAATTCTGCTGGATACATGCAAATATTTACCCTTTAAGGCAGCTTAGATGTTTACAAATTAAACAGCGCGTTTTTTGCCATTTTGCGATATTACGTGTTTTTTTCTGCCATTTTCGCTACCTTATTTGACAATTTTTTAGAATTTTATATCCCAATATTATATCTCACAATATCCACACTCGCTTTTTACTTTAAAGTCTTTCAAAATAGTACTCTAGCGCCTATATAGAGAAAGAAATACAAATTCATTATCATATCAACGCAATTTGATGGCTTAAGATGTGTATGAAAATATGTAGATTAGAAACTGCCAAGCACTTAAGAGTCCTTCGGCATTCGTGCGAAATCCAATAGGTATCAAATTACTAGATGCATGGACGATATGAACATGTTTGGGTGTATTGACATATAGGGGACTGAAGTATTTCTAAACACTAATACATACATCAAATGATCATGAACAACAATAGTATTTAATATTACCATTAATGAATCATTGCAAGTCCACTGATACCCAATTCTGTTTTGGAGAGACCAACTCGCAAGTAAATATTAATATAAATACTTATGCATACATATGTACCATACATACATACATACATACCTATGTATCTATATACATATTTAGGTGGCTACATTACAATCGCCTTGTTGCTGTATAAGCTTCCTGACAATCAAGTAATCAACGCAACCGCCCATCACTGCCATCGACGCACTGACCACATCGCCTTCAATGCATTCTATGACATTGCAAATAAACACAATTGCTGTTGTTTTTGCCTATAATGCAACTAACTGCTGCTACAAACTGCAGATGACCGCAATGCACGAACAATGCACGAACAACAAACAGCCAACATGTCCATTACTGGTTTATACTTATGCATTTGTAAATATGTATTTGTGTGTTGTGAGGGTCAGTGAACCAACTACATTAATTTACAGCGTTTCCATGTCCTTAGAATCAGTTATTTTTGATGTTAAGCGGGGGTAAACGATGGCGAATTTCTTTTCTAACACAAATCCTTACACTTGCTCGGAGAACCAATGACTCAGGCCAGGGTGGAGACAGGTTCTTCTGCGCTAGAACCCTCCATTGCATTCGGGGACGCACTTGCGTTTGTTGCACTCCCAGCTAAAAGTAGCACCTGTTGGCAAGAGTTATAACTCGCTTGATCTTCAGGCTAACCTTACAAAGGTGATAAACACCGGAATTTAAGATATACAAAGTCTTTACATAACTATGCCAATACGCGAGGACGTTTTGTTTGTTGTCAGGAGGTACTTTGTTTTATCCTTATTCGCTGCCAGTTCAACATCTGTCAATGACATTTGCTCCTGAGGTGACACACTCCAGTGCATTTTTTCATGCCATCAAAAGCGGGTCAAAATTTAAAAAACTGTGTCGACTTGTTTAGCTAGAGTTTTATTACAGAGTTTGCAATATTGTAAATATTTGATCAAAGTGCGGATTTGGCAAGCCTTGAACCAAACTGGTAAGGTCGTACCATCAGTTAGTTCATAGAATATCGCCGATAGCAGTTTTACGCGATATAAAGAAAGCTTATGCCACGATAATTGTATAACAGGATCTTATGGATTGCTCATATTGACTGAGATTCCAATATTCTGGCATTTAAACATCAAACCAAATTGAGTTTAACAGCTGGTACATCGGCGTTGTACGCCTTGCTATTATTAAGAAACCTTACTGCTTTTCTCACCTCTTTTTCGTCGAGTGGAACAGGAATTTGACGACTATTCGTTAAGACTGATCTGGGTTTCTTTTCGTCAAACGCGTCACCAGAGTGTTTCTTCGAAAGCGTGACCATTCTCATATTTTTTAAAAACTACCCCGGTCTTGAAACCACTTGTTTGCTGCCTTAAATATAGGAAATTCTCATTTTTTCTTTCGGTCTCTCATTTCTTGTCGTCTCTCTTCCCACGTGTGTGGTTGGTAGTAACCGATCACCTCTTCTGCAGCGGTACGTAAAGCTTGGGAGCTTATATACCGAAGCTCATTAGTGTCGGGGCGATGAGGAGTTATGTCCTTTAGCTGAATTGAGAATCGAGATTGAATGTTTCCAGCTATTCGTTGCAATTACAGCTTCTCGTCCTCAAACTCTGTTCCCGCTGCCTGATGTACGTTTTTAGTACAGAGGCGCATGTCGCTTTCGCCTCGAATTGAAAGAACATCAAGCACGTTCGATGCTAATCTCGCGTTATTCACAACGTGATCAGTTTGGTTCTTCGTTCTTTGATTATTTGACACTCAAGTGGCTTTATTTCAAAAACTCAATAAAGAAAAGTTAATAGGTCCTTTTCGCGCTTATGTACCGAAATGATACTTATCATTACTTTTTTTTATAAAACGCCTATACTCTATGTAAATTATAAAACAAATAGCCGCAATAATATAACACCAACCACAACACCCGGAAGTTATGAAACAATCTGTCCTGTCACCTAACTACATAATTTTGATGCGTTACCGCCGGTGCTACTACCAAAGTTCGTAGAAGGCATTGTCGCGCATGCGCAAATGTGTATAGTATAGGAACATAGTCGTACATAAATACTATTGATAATTTTGCAAGACACGTGAAGCTCTTCAGAATTACTGCTCCAAGTAGAGGACGTTGCGGCAGTGCTCATAATGGTGCCAAACATTTACGATGTGTCTCAATACGAATTTACGATAATTGTATGTAATGAACATAAATATCAATGCATTGCCTAGACAAATAACTAAACAGCCAAGATACAAAACAAATGACAAAAGTGAAGTTACTTAGTTAGTTGAAAAGTTTAAGAGACGCTTTTCGACAAGTTGGAGAGGCAAATATATTCGCAAATGCAAATAATACACACACGCAATTCCTTCAAAATAGCCACAACTCAAAAATTTATTTTAGTAGACTTTTGACAAAAATCTATTCACAAAGCAAATCTTCAAAAATTTAATGCAAATCAGTTCTTGATCCATGATTTTTTACTCGAACTAGGTAAGTTACGATATGCTTTTTTTTATTAGTTGTTTTGTCTTTGTAAGAACTTAAAGGAATAATATTTTTAGAAATGATTTCTGAGTTATCCTACTTTTATATTTTTACACATGTATAAGTATAGTAATCGTATAATATTTACATATGTGTTTATTTTGAAGAGAACAATAACAATCAAGTATACCTACACTTTAATTGTGTAAGTTAAAGAGAATATTTTTGATAGGTTTTCAAGCATGACATTTTTATATTTTAATCAATGCATATGACGAATTAAACGAATAAACATATTCACGATTTTATTTTTATTTTATTTAGGTGAAAAAGACAAAACATACTTAAATAGAAATTGAAATCTCACTACTAAAAAAATGTGCATATTTCTAGAACGTTTATACTTGTCAGAAAATATTGACGAATTTGCTAACTTTTATATTCTGTTAAGTAAATTTATAATGTTATTATAGTCAAGTGAAAAAAGAGAACATGTTTACGATTAATTTTCTACAACGAGATAAAGGAGAGCTCCATTTGTTATTTAAAATTTTGTCAAAACTCCGAAAAAAAATTGTTCAACTAATTTGGAAATTATCGAAACTAAGTGGCGACCCGTTTCAGAAGTACTTCTGCATATATTAATGCTATTTCATACATTGCAAATTTCAAATCTATACATAGTAATTTTTGATATAATTTTTATTTAATTTACAATTCTCCTACACTATATTATTGAACATTATCTACATATGTACAAAATGTACTTGAAAATATGCTTTTTTTTCATTGACGCTTGGTTTTCTTCTTTTTTCTCAATAGTCATTGACAATAACTAACTTTTAGCGTTGTATTCGCAAAGTTGAAATTATTTATTTTATTTTAATCATTGTGTTAATATGCTTTGGAAAGCTACTCCGTTATTTTTCACTAATACTTGGCGGTCCAAATAAGTAACTTTAACTTTATTTTTTAGTTTAGGCTATAAATTGTAGATTTTAGGAACTATGTATAAACTAGGCTTAATAAATAAGAATTAAATATACAAATAAAATCTTGCTCGAAGTTTTAGTTTTTTCCAAGAGATAAGATTTTTTTTAGACATTAAGGAACAGAGTGCAAAAACAATTTCTGATAAGCTTATCCTAGAATGTTTTCATATACAATTTTTTAAGATTATTAAAAAAAAATATATCAACAACAACCAAAACCAAAAACACCGCAAAAAAATGCATACATTTCACTTAAATTTTAACTACCAATGATAGTTCAACACAAAAGAATATACTCACTCAGATCCTCAATTGCTGTCATACATCCTAACGCGAATTCAAGCCTCATCAAATCAACGGTTTTGAAAGTTAATATTTATTATGATATTTGGTGGTATTTTGACATTTCATCATTAGTTTGCCTGCGGCAATTAACCTAGTAGGTCACAAATGCTTTGCTGCACTTTCGCAGCAACCAAAAACAGATGAGAGTTGCAATGGTAATGACTGACGATGGCCAAGTCGCCGCCTGGTCGCCTGAATGCCGGCAAGGGTCTAATTACAAGCTGTTCTACTCAGTATGTTTGCAAAGTGGCAACAATATTAGTTACAAGACCCCTCATGAACTTTTAAATCTGTGTGTGTGTACACGGATGTGTGCGTACTAATGTTGCTGCAGAAGAATTATTGCACCCACAAATTCTACATTTTCATTTGTGCTAAGTTTCTTGTCCGTTATCTTCCCATTATTGTAGTACCTACGAAAGTGTTTGTGTGTTGTTGTTGTTGTCGGCCAGCAAGTAGTTTACCACAAAGTCAATGCCATAAAAGTGCAATTAAATAGTGCCGTTGTGGCAAAGCGCCTAATGAAACAAGCTTTGCCGGTTGAACGCACATGCATGCTCCTTAAGGTGGCCCATGTAAAGTATTTCGGCAATCAATTTTAATTTCTAACCCTAGTGGCATGTGTTTCTGGATGCGCTTTTTTGGCTTGATCTTGGCAACCAGATCCTGACAACACAGATACCCGTTAACCAATTTAAACCTTAAGAATCCACGTGATTTCAGCACTGCTTCAGAGGACTTGTCACCTGGTGGTACCTTGGCTGAATGTGATATTTTTGAACTGCCCGAGGCTGGGTCATGTGTCTGTTTTATGAAGTAAGCCAATGTTGGTTTTTACTTAAGGCGGGTGAAAGCAGTCTGGTTTCCCAGAAGGCGGTAACTGGAAAGTACCTACACACTATTAATAACGTAATAAAAGGACGTGATGCTTCTCAAGAGAAGTACAAGTTTCCAATGTGAAAACCTCCGAGGCTATCAAGTAAAAGCAAGTGGCTATGGACACAAAATGTTTACGAAAAAGTGCAAAATGCCTTAAACGCACAATACACTTGTAAAATAATGTTTGGGGGTCATTTGTTCTACCATACTTCTCTATGCAACTTTGTTGTGTTTGAATGATAGATTTTATCGCGTTCATATCAATACTCATAGAGAAATTTAGCTTTTGAACTTTCCATCCACGCAAAGGAGGCATAGATTAAATAGTGCCACGCTTTATTTTGGGAAGGAAGATTTCGCTTAACAATTTAGAAAAACCCAGTCGTTGATACCTCACCATTTTCACAGACGAAAATTAAGTCAGTTATTTCATATAGCATTTATCTTACCGGCGAAGCAATTAAAACACTGAGTGGAAGCAGTTTTACCAAGCTTAATCTTAGTACTCAAATGGTCTTCGTTAATGCTAGTAAGACAGAACTTAGTTTGAGCAATATAATATAAGAAATATAAGAAATCTCGATCTGCGCTCCACCAAAGTCTCCTAAGCAGTTATATTTATGTGGTGACAATTAAGTTAGTAAGTACGACAATCCTTCAATGTCAAAAGTGTAGTTCGATTTATGTGAAGAGCTGTTCGATTATCTAACGTCTTTTTCTGCTGAAATTTCACGTTCGATATTCGTACGAAGTTCATTAATCGTCGCTGGCTTATTGGCATAGACCATAGACTTGACGTAGCCCCACAGGAAATAGTCTAACGGCGTTAAATCGCACGACCTAGGCGGCCGATTGACTGGACCATTTCGTGAGATAACACGTTCACCAAACTTGGTTTTCAATAAATCAATTCTGGCATTCGCTGTGTGGCTTGTGGCGCCGTCCTGTTGAAACCACATATAGTCCAAGTCCATATCATCCAATTTGGGCTAAAAATATTCGGTTATCATTGAGCGGTAGCGATTCCCATTCACAGTAACGTGCCGGTCTTGATCATCACGGAAGAAGTACGGCAAAATGACGCCGCCGGCCCATAAACCGCACCAAACCGTAATTTTTTCGGGATGCAATGGTAACTCATTGAGTGCGTGTGGGTTGCTGTGTGACTAATAACGTATATTTTGCTCATTGACGAAGCCATTCAGCCAGAAATGAGCCTCATCATAAATTGCACGTGGCGCTCTTAAAGTTGAGGCCGAATTTCGGTAGTAAATTTTAATAATTTCGACTCGTTGTTGGGTCGTATATCTTTCCATGATGAAATGGCAAACCTTACTGAAGAGAAATGTCCAGAGTGCGGCAAAAAATATGGCGTCGTTAGCTGTCCCTATCGGTCTACTTTTGTAGCGTGACTTTTGAAAAACCCTTTAGATGTAGTGAGCATCTGCTTACATATACCAACCATGGCATATGCCACACGGGAATTCATTCGAAAAAAATTTGATTGTCTACCACAATTTTTGTTTTCCATTTAGTAGAAAAATGTATGTATAGAACTACCTTAATGTGCAGTTATGTGTTTGCATAGATACATATATGAATATACAGGTGTTTATTTTGAACCTTGCATACTTGCCACACTAAATCGCGTCTTAACTAAAGTCTTTTTAAATTCCCTAACAAACATATGCAGAAATTCTTTTATTTCTTATTTCTTCCTGATCATTTTATTTATGTATATTTTTTTTTCCTTTAATGTGTATTTTAGATGCTTCTTATCAATTCTCGTTCCATTAAGATGTCAACGCTTGAGTTGTAGCATTGTCAGTGTCATTGCCAATATGGGCGACTCATTGCTGTATTACCGTTGTAGGTACCCAGCAAACCATCAGGTTTGATATTCATACAGTTGGTCAATTTTCAAATCAATGTAAAAGGTTATTAATCAAATGTTGAAATTAAATTATGAGAAGTCGAAATACTGGGAAATACCAGTTCGTCGAATTCGCTGTCCGAACTAAGTGAATACCTCGAAAATGGATTTTTATTTTTAAACAAAAAATATTGTTTCTGTTACCTTCCAGATGAAATGTTGAGCGGATAATATTTTTCCCCAGGAAGACTTGACAAACTTTTCCGCATATAAAGAGTCTTCGGAGCAATAATAATCACTTTTGCTGCCTTCGTTGCTATATTCAAGGCTCGAAAAAGAAGCTAAGTGGCTTTGTTTAGCACGAATAAATTCATCTTCAAGGACTGCAACTGGATATCTTCACTCCGCGTAAATATCAAATGCACTTTTTGTTGCTTTCGACCTGTTTATTTATTTCATTATTTGTTTTAAATGAGTTTTTTATTGGAAAATTTATAAAGAAAAAACAACAACACCCAAAGCGGTAGAAGTTATAGTACTATTTCGGAAATCACCACAATTTCCTCTTCAGACTTCTTTCTTCATGGCTCCCACGTGAGTCGAACCCGCGGCACCACGTAACGCTTAAATTAGCCATCGTCTTAACAGGCTTACCTAAGCTTACGCTGTGTGAGATGTTTTTTTTTTTCTCATTTTCCTTTACAACTCACTACAATCAAGTGCGACTGTTCCGCCGCTATTTCAACTTGACTGTGTATTCTTGCAATTTTTTTTTACATAAATTTGAGAGCAAAATGTATCGATAAATATGACATTGCCATGTTTCTTTAAATCAATATGAAATGAATTTCAAATGTAAAATATAAACCTCGTTTTCAATTTGAGATTTATTTGAGAAAAACTTATGATATCAAATTGAGAAATACATTTTTCTCAACCGTTTGAAACTGTGTTTGCTGGGTAATAGTCATTTGTGAGTTTATGCCCATTAAGCGTTTGTTCTCTTTCGATGCTTAATGGTAGGAATGCTGTTAAAAACATTCTTCGAATGGAACAAGAAACACTTAATATTTTTGAACGTGATTAACATATTAATTTGGTTCACTTAACAATTGTGAAAGTTTTCTCTCTGCTGATATTGGTCTATTGCTCTTGAAATATCTAGACTATAAACGTCTCTCAAATTAATACTACCCACAAATTCTTCTTACTTAGAGATCCATATAAAACATATATATTGGTAAAAGTCTTTTGCTACGACCAAGCTCATAAGCTTATCAGCTCTAAATGTACCACAGAGCTACAAATACCATAAAATCAAACGCTGGAACAGCAGAACCTGCGAGATGTGATTAACTAGAACCAAATCCGTTCTGAAACAGGAAAACATTTACCAGCTTAATTCTGAAGAAGATAGTTAAATATCAGTTGCTATCTTTCTTTCTCTCTCTCTCTCTCTGAGTACGTAAAAGAAAAATTGGAGTGCAAACACACACAGAAATGACACAGCTCCAGTCACATGAGAAGTTTTAATTTGACATCTTCATTGGCATTATCTTTAATTGAAGTGCTTGCAGGTGTTTTAATAAACATAAGAGACCTAACGAAAAGTGCATAAACCGTTACTTACGAATCAATAGCCATGCAACCCAACAGCTTAGCGATGTTCGTACTTGCAGCATGCTACCAAACGAAGTTAAAAATGTTGTTGTGCAACTTGTTGCATGCAAATCTGACATAAAAAAAATGTTTAAATGTAAAATGCAGATTAATTGAAGTGTACCTGATTTTCCAGCTGCTTACAAAGTTTTCTAAGTTTATCCTTTTACGCTGCTCTTGAAAATAAAGAAGAAGAAAAAACCTAAATGTGAATCAGCTAAACACAAATTCCAACTAACTACACACCTCCTCATTTCCTAACCTTCGCTGCTAACCCTTCTCTTGTGCTCATGTCGCCAAGGAGTTGCCGTGTTGGCTCTTAGCGCGCACGCGCATGCGCCCATGAGCGGCAGAGTGTAATCGGCGCTTAAGCAGCACTCAAACGAACATTATAACACCTTGTTGATCATAATAATTGCCTCGAACGCTACCTAATGGGCCCTAATGTTTTGTTAGCTCAAGCTTGTATACGCAGCAAGGCAGCTGCCACTTGGATGAATGGATGCAGACAGCTATGTAGCTCAGTTTGACTAGCTACGACCTGCAAGAAGTTGAAGCAAAGGAATCAAACCAAACAGCTGTTAACGAGTAGGAAATGCAAATCAAATACTAAAGATGTTGTATTTTTATTTATTTTTACCATCACTCACATTGGCAACGCAGTTGCATTTTGTTGCAATAGTCTTTCCGTTTGATTTTGCTTTTGTTTTTTTTTTGTAGTTTGTTGCCGTCGATTTCTTCTTAAGCCATCAAGCAAGTGCCTTTTCGCAAACATTCTAATGTTCTTTTTCTCGCGCCACATTGTCCATCCGCCGATTCCGTGGCCGCAGCCGCTTGGCCAACTAAATATCGCACTGAGCAGGAAGAAAATTATATTATTAGCATTTGACATGCAATCTGACAAGTGTTTGGATAAACGTTTCCTGGATTTATGATTTTTTATTTTACATATTTGCTTTGGTCTACGCATTAAGCGCAGGTATATTTTTTTTTTTTTTTTTTTTTTTTGAAATCTTTTCTTCTGCACTTAAAATGCAATGCAGTTCATTTCCTTTGTTTTATTGGAACTGCAACTATTTGTTCTTAAAGTTCATCGATACCGGACTTCACCTTTTTTTTACATTTTAAATGCAGCTGCATGGTAATCTCTGAGATATGAATATTTTAAACAATATGCAAAAACAATATGAATTAATTGAGTAGCTTGGGCAATGGTGTGCATTCATACGTTGCGAATTATAAGATCATCTTATATTGAAAAATTTTCATGAATTTATTTTCTTTAAATTAATTCCCTTTTCTTCAAAAAAAAAAAAACACGCGCCTATTTTTTTGTCAACAGTAAGTAGGGAAGCGCTGAGAAATGCCTCGCATTTTTTCCCGGTCGTACAATTGCTTACGAAAAGGCTTCGGCAGATGAACTTATACGAATATTACTGCATTTGACATGCAACCGTTTCAAAATAGTTGTGGAATGTGGTCTCCAAAATATAAGTTCATCATATACATGACTCGACAAATTTATACTTCGGAGCTAAGGTAAATTCAATGAGGTGTCGGTAACCACATCTATGTAAAAAACCAAAACGTATTTTATTTTTGCTTTTTGGTGAGCATCATGTCAAATACCATTAGACATTTATATTGGCAGCCAATCAGAATGAGGTAGTTTGACATAATGCTCATCAAAGCGAAAAACCCAGCTGGCACCTCAACACCAACTTATTGAATTCGCCGTGTTCGGAGCTTATTATTTCCTCCCTTTTTTTAATATTTTTTTTTTTTGCGAGAATTAAACATTCTTCTCAGAAAATTCATTTAAATCGGTTGAGAAATTCCAAATGAATACAATTTTTAAGCACTCACCTTTCTTTTAGTAATTCTTATTAACGAAATAAAGGCCATGCCACATAAGACTTGCTTCGCTTTACGTGACATTTGTAACTTTGTCAGAAAAGCGAAAAACGCACGGAACTTTATAAACATATTTACATACATTCGGCATAATTATGGACATTATGGAAGTTTTGTTAATAGTTCTTTTACTTCACGAAGCCTTATTATGTTTAAAAAACATATTCGCGCACGAACCGGTGACGAAGTGACTTCTACCGTGCTCAGCAATGCTCCTCTCTTATAAAAGAAAAAGCGTTTAGTAAATCATCACATATGTATGTATATATGTACATAAATATATTTATATACAATAAAATACACGTACCAGAAACTCCCACAAAAGCCGCAACTGCCTGCCATTCCCGTTCCTTTAGGTATTTATTGCGGAAGAAGTGGTAGCTTTTGTCATAGATGTGTGGCTGCATTTCCACCGATCAATTAACTTTTCCTTCATTTCTTTTGCTAAATTAAAAAAACTGTATATTTAAGCATTTATTTTAGTTAAATTTTATATTTACCTTATTTTTGTGAGAAAATTTTCAAATATATGTGCGTCGACCGTTAACAGACGAATGTCAGAAATAAACAAAATTGGTAAGAGCGAACTGTCAAAGCCAGCGAAAAGATAAGAGTTGCCCAAGATTTCGCTTCGCTTTGGCGACGGTGTTGCCTATGTGGGAAATTCCGTATAATTGCATGTATTCATCTTTGCTGTCAAAGCTAAACTTTGACGTAAAGCGAAGCAGAAGTTTTATGTGGCATGGCCTTAAGAAATATTTTCCTACTTTTGCACTTTTTCTCTATATTATTTCGGGTCTTTTATGAAATTAATGGAATAAAAAACTACAATGTTATTAGGATATACTGAAGATGTTTAAATTTTTAAGTTTTTGTTGAATTTTTAATTTTTTTTGTAATTTTAATTACACAGACCAGGGAAATTTTTTTATTTTCTAATGATTACTGAAGATTTTTTGCTATTAGAGTAGTACATGCATGTGTGTATGGTTTACCATAAATTTTAACACACCCAAAAATTCTTGTTTTTCTTCCAAAAAAAAATGCATTCTTAAACTATTACAAGATCTTGCAAATTTTTATATATAGTATAACATACAATTTTTCAAAATATAATTATGCAGTTTTGTAGTAAATTAAGTTGGTATAAATTACGGCTAATTTTATTTTTGTTTGTCGAATTCGCCTACATATGTATAACGTTTGAATCAAATTTCCAACCATTTGTGTGAGTTCGAGGTTCTTAATCATATAAATATTTTTTTTCTAAAAGCGTTTGCCCTTCGTCAGGCAATAGCAAATAACCGAAGGTAATTCCACCATGAAAAAGCTTCTCTAAAATACATTTGCCGTTCGTTCCAATTGTAGTAGTACAAAGTTTAGAAGCTTTTTGGCTTTTTCCTTTTTTTTTTTTGTTTACGAACAGTCAATGGCAGCAAATATGTGCCAATTGCAGTTATTTGGCTTAGTGAAGTTCAAAAGTTCCAAGCGATGCCGACAAAATGCAGCTGTCACATCGCACCAGTGGTCGTAGGTCAGTGCTGGCATGTACCGCAGCAGCAATTTCGGTGATGACAGTACCAATAACACAAATAAAAGCAATAAAGATAATACGTTCATACACAAATTCACAAAGAGAAATAAAGTACGAGGTATATTCAATAGGCATCACACCATACAAAGACTACGTCGCAAAGAAACTTGGGTGATTACAATGAGATCCTGTCTAACAGATGTCTTGAACGTCCTTCTAGATTTATTACCTCTCTCTCTCCTCTCCTCTCTTTATCTTTCTTTATCAACTATGACGTAGTAATAATGTCAGATTAGAGATCAAACGAAGAGAAACACTTGCCAATAGGTGCTACTTTGGGCTGGGTAAGCAATTGAAAAGCAGAGCCCTTTCTTGACGAACGAAAATCTTACTCTACAGATCCCTCAGCATGCACGTTATTTTATATAGCGCAGAAACATGGACGATGTTGATCAGCGGTGAGGAGGCTTAGGAGGCTTTCGAGAGAAATGTTCTTAGCAAAATGTATTTCCCGGTTCGCGTGGGCAACGGTTGCTAAAGAAGATGGAATGTTGAACTGTGTAAGCTGTATAATGCTATGACCATAGTCAAACGCATACAAATTCAACGATTACGATGGCTTTGGTGGGCAACGAAGTCAAAGGCGTCCAGGCAACTTACTGTAAGACAAAAGTACAAAACTAGCTTGGATTAACTGGCGTAACCTAGCAAAGGAAAGAGGGAATTGGCGACACACGGTTGTAGTGACAGCAAAGGAGTTTAGGAAAGAAAAGCCGTTCGATCAAGCATGAACATAGCTACATCCTTAACAGACTCCCATCAGAGATTAAAGCACCACACACTGAATATATCCTGACGAAAACTTCCGTTAACCACAAGGTCCGTACAAAACTCCCACATCGTAAACGCTGGAGTCGAGGAAGATTCAAGTCCTTGGATGACTTGGCAGTCTTTGCGGAGCCATAATTCAAGTACTCTCCTCCACTTCTGTCAGATCTCAGCTAGTATACGATCAATATCAAAATATCCTGATATGAGACAGTAGACGAACTAGCAAGGTGTGGCACTGAATTGAATGTATCAGACGCAGTGTACATTTGCACTTCACTCGTGCAGGTCGATGGAAGAATTGCAAATATTTTCTAGTCTCAAGCCATTATCGACTAAACTATTACTTCGACTTATAACACTCTTCATAAAACTTGGTGAGATTAGTCTCAGATGCAGTTGCAACTTCACTCAGCAAAGACTGTCTTTGTCCAACACACGTGCTTATTTGTAGACCCTCGTACACATGCGAATGCACACACGCATATGTACGTATAAATACATGTAGATATCCGTTATTCGAAATTTCCTTAGTAAGTACCAGTGAGGAGTAATAAAATTAATCCAAAACCAGTCTAGGCCGATGGCTTGGTATTTATTTTTATTGCATGTAGGACACGTATCTACCGCCAAACACATACTCGTATGTACATATGTACGAATGTAAGTGTGTATTTATGTAGCACTTGTGTATAAACTAAGAGTATTTACTTAGTGCCGCTGTAACATCATCTAACAACAATTTGTTGCATTGCCCAGCATTGCCGCGGCTACTCGTGCTGTTGGGGGCAGTCAAAGTCAGTAGTGGCAGCAATGCAACAATGTATTGTCTTCTCCAGCCAAGCTTGTGCTGTTTGCTTGGGACATGCTAGCGATGCAATGACGATTTGTAACCAATTATCTCTAATAACGCATTTGAGAATTGATTGGACGTTGCCTTGACGTTGAAAATAATAGGAACAGCGGAACGCTGATGGACGTAGTAGGTACATGCGTGTAAATTATTTTTATGATCAGTTTTTTTTTTTAGCACACGAGTTTACTTTTTATTAGTTTATTTCAACTGGAAATAGAAACTAATAAATAAATAAATAAAAATAATAATAATAGATAACTACAACACATGACAAAGACCAGAATGGCACAAGTATATTAATCTAGCATGCGTGCTGAGTTGAACGACAATTTTTTAACATAAACCATAGAAATAAGCGAGGCATCAATTTGAATAGATTTTTTGCGTACAACCTTTTTAATTTTTTACATTTAATTTATTATTAAAATAAAATAATTTTTGTTCATTCTTGAGGCTATTTTAGGTAACCTTCTTTTAAACTTCGAGCCGTAGGTACATACCTTTCAGCTGTCGCTCTCTTCACTCAGGCCTTGAGAGGATGTCTACAGAAGAAGAACTGATCTGAGCCCGTTCAAATAACGAAGTTAATAAAGATGCTGCGTCTGACTCTCTGTTCGTCTAACAAAACTCACGGACACAATGTCTTCATACGTTAACGCATTTCAACACCTAAGAATCAAATTAAAGCCATCGCTTAATGGTTAAAGGTCGTTCAGAAGTTTGCCGTTTACCATAAGTGTCCTGCCATCTGCATAGTCATTCACCAACGATCGAGAGAAGAAGTAATACAATATTCCCTTTTCTACTCTGTCCTTATAGTATTTTTTATAAAGCAAGCAGTCAATAAGTCTAAATTTGTCAGTTTTACACCTAAAACTATCCGGGGATCCGACGGTTATCACCGGAAGAATGCTGTTAAAATCGCTAACTATGACGAAACAGGTTCATGGATAGATAACTAAATTCAAAAAGCATTGCAATTCAAACTGACGTATTAGCTTATTAAAAACTCTAGCCGTGCTTTACTGGAACGCTCCGAACTATGGATGATTGGGGGTACCATATCGGGTGAGTGACTAATGGGAATACTGGTTCCCAATAATTTCCCTGCTTTGCTGGATTAATGGAACCATTTTCCGGATACCGACCAAAATCTGTGATGGTCAGAGATCAGTCGATCTTCGTACGCAAAAAAGTTTTCGGTAAATTAAACAGGAAGTTATCAGCACGCAAAATGGTGAAATTACCCCGCTAAGTGGCAGATAGTTATTGGAAAGGTACATTCCGACTAATGGCCTTTGAAATCTATATCTACATATAAATAAAAAACAGGATGTGTGTATGTATGTAACGTATGGACTCCAAAACGGCTGGGCCGATTTTGATGAAATTTTCAGGGAATCTTCAGAATATTCAGGCGGGTGACACTGTGAACTCTGACTTTGCTTTTTTTATTTTTGTCTGGTTTTTTAAAACGAGATATCAAATTATTAAATCGGTTATGTAGTTCCGAAGATATTTACAAAAAACCTATGTTAATAATGATCCAATATCAAAATTTTAAAACTTTCGAAATGTTGCATTCAAAAATCCGAGTTTTCGGTTTATTTACAAAATATTTACATCATTCGATAACACAAGATATTCAGCGCTTACTAAGGTACAACATTGTACAAAAATTTTAAAATATTATAGAATATATGATCAAATTTTAAAATTTAACAAGCTTGGTAAATGCACTCCTATTATATTGACCGCAACTGTAAATTGTTCATCTTTATTTCCTTATGTCCGCGCAGAGCGTCCGAACCACAGCACGGAAAGACGTGAAAATTCGTTCAGTTATTCGTTTATTTTTGCAGAATGTCCTAACGGAGGCCTTTTTGAAGTTATAGGACAACAGAGTTCAAAAAGTGTTTGATTTACTTCTAATAAATAGTTATGGTTATACAAATTTGCAACAAAATAATAGCACAGCCACAAACTGATAAGCCGAATCACCTTCGGATAAATAAGAAGGTATAAATATTTTTTTTGGCAGCGGCAGCAATCAAATTGCCGCGAACTTTTGCACATTGATTGGCCGCGCATCCAGTGAAATTGCTACAAAACTCAATTTTGTAATATTTGTTTGTAACTAGCCTACATCATTATCGCGCCACGATCATAATACCGCTATTTCTGCAAAGCCTGAACCGTAAACCCATTTGTAGTAGCGTCTTTTTTAAGTAGCAAATGCATAAGCCGCCTTTGCCACAAGGTGTTGAATACGCGCATTTAATAAATTCACAAATTAGCAGTGGTAACAATATTAAGAAGTTAAGATTAGTTAAATTACAACCTACAGCCATTTAGCGGTTTTTATAAATTTTAGTACATCAAACAAGGAGAGGCGGCTGCACTCAGAAATACTTTGCAGGAATGGTTTGTCGAGTGACGAGCCTGGGTCTTCACAAATGCGACAGAACCTAAGAAGGGTCCTCTCGGTGTCTGCTTTTCTGGTGTTAAATATCGTCAATTCTGCCCTTGATTTATCTGAGCGAGGCGCCAATGTCAACTGCTTGGGACGTATTCAGTGCTTTTCCATACCTCGCTGTTTTTCATCCGGTGTTTCGTTTCCGTAAATGTCCCTATATCCGGGGCCCATAACAGAGTAATTTCGTTCACAAGTCACAAGTTATCTCATGAGATAAATATATGTATGTATACATATGAATGTATATATATATGTATGTACCTCGAAGGCTTTGCTTGAGGCTGAAGTCGGCCGATTTTATGTAGCACGTCGATTCTTTTTGGACTAAGTACTTTCCTACTTTAACATGATTTGATTAAAATTTTAAAACAAATATTTTCGTTAGTTTGCCCACGAGTCTTAATAGAACGTCAACAATGGCACTAATTTTTCGCATGTCACAAATGATATTGTAAACATGTCTTGAATACTTGCTAACTTCGTGACACATTTTCTCCATAAATTGTCAAATTGTTGCTCTTTGCTTACAATAAATGGTTACGGCTTAACTTTCTTTGACTACCAGCAATTTGTATGGACTGTCATCTTTGACATTTTTGCCAGCCGCCAAACAAAAGCAACGCATCAATCGCAAGTCGATTGTCATAGGCTAATGCCCGGTCTCATACTCCATGTTTAAACTATGCTTAAGATAAGACAGCGAAATAGTGTTTCACGGTTCATACTTAAGTTATGCTTATGCACGGAAAGTGCTTGAGTAATAGCCGTTTCCATATTCGGTGCGATTTTTTTTCAATTGAGCACGTGTAAAACAGTTTCAATTGCGAAAACCAAATTCCATAAGCACATTTTGCTATTTTCACATCGAGAATTTATCAAGGTGGTGGTAAGCGTATGTAAGTAAAAGGCCTCCATGTATTTTGTTGCTGCTTTGCTGGACTGAATGTCAAATTTCTGTAGGTGATTTATATCGCCAGCCATTCGCAAGCCATTCGCAAGCCAATCGCCAGCCAATCAGAAGGAAGCCCTTTGACGTTCAGTCCAGCAAAGCGAAAAAAGCTAAAAAAACCAGCTGGCTCCTTAACACCACCTTGTTAAATTCGCCTTGCTTGTTATAATTACAATAATTCATTACACTCAATCACGTCACTTTCTCAGTGTTCTTCTTTTGACAGCAAACCAACATGGTTTCAAAGGAACTACGTCACTGGCAGTAAATTATTTTTTTCTCTCACTTCGAACTGCGTGATCTGGAAAATTAAAGACGGTGCTATATTATTCGTAACTAACTTTCATTGGGGCTGTCGCAAAAAATTTAGTAAAAAATGTTAACGTTTTCATTTTGGGATTATTCTGTAATTTTTTTTCCTGGAACAAAAAAAAAAACTAAGATGCAAAGCGCACAACCTTCAAAATCATTTTATTTTAAATACTTTAATAGGTTTCGCTTAACAAATAAATAATATTAAAAAATGGTTAAAATCACAGCTGAGCGACTTGTTAATATATTTTTAACGAGGTGGCAAATCTCTGTGAAATATTTGTTTTTAATTAAACTTTCACAATTGAATTTCGTTTGTTTCAGTTTCCTAAGTATGACTTTTTAATCACGTGGAAACTCGCTTTGAAAATATTTTAAAAAGGTAACCTGCCTCTGCGCCACTTGCTTAACTCCCATATTAAAAGATTAAATTTAAATAATTTTTTAATTGAATCTGACTTTCCAAACGTGTGACTACTTGTTTTGACTTTTTGATTTTGTATTGAAACTTTTTTTTTAATTTTTTACTGAACTTAATTATTTATTATAATTAATCAACAACAACAATTATTTAGTTTTTAAAACCACTCCTATCATAAAATACACTCTAAATTTTTTGAGAGTATAAAATATTTTCGCGCCACATTTTATCTCTTTAGGAGTTTAGTGATTTATATTGTACAGAATAGTTATTCACAGTTTTGTTAATTTTTTGATAGCGTTTTTAAATTTATTTCTTTTCTTTTTGCAAAAAACCTTACGCCCAAAAATACAAAAAGGTACTTATATTCGTATGCATTAATAGAAAAAGTAAATAAATTAAGAAAAAAACTTGCCTTGAAAGAGATTTAAGCAATTGAAGAACAATAGCCAATAACTGTATGTAAACGTTTGCAATTCTTATATGGTTTAAATTTTATTTGGAAAGAATCACTTTAAGTGATCATTGATGGCATTACAAAATTGTATCAGTTCCTTTACATATTTAGAAATTGTTTATAATAGTACATAGTTAGTAATTATTTTTGTTTCGGGTGCGAGCTGCCACTTCCATCCCCCCACTCATGCTCGTATAACATTGCGATCTCATTTTCAGGCTGAAATATTGTCGGATCAGGTGCAGGATTAAATATCTGCAATTAAAACACATAAATAATTTTATTATTCCACTAAAGAGCGGTCAACTTACCGAACCTCCGCCTGCGCCTTTCTCCTCTTCTATATAACGCGCTTTAATCAAGCAAAGATGTAAAATTGAAAACAGAAGCACAACACATACTAGTTTTTGAATCATTCCTAAATTAATTTAAATCAATCAATTGCAAACCCGGTGTTTCGTTTTTGGCTTTGTAAGCTTCAATTTAACTTTGTTGTTATTCGGTCTGTTGTTGCTATCAAACTGGCTTTATATTTTGCCACACAGTCTTCGTGTTTATTAATCGTACTTTGGGAATTCCGCGAATTCAATTATGAGTCATATGAATAAGTGAATAAATAAATAAAAATACATATGTACATAAATATTTATATACATTTTTGATTAGGGTACAACAGTTTATATATGTATGTTATGTATAATCATAAAATTTATATTTTACATCCATATTTTTTCCCACACTCGCGCGCTTTCTACCTTCCCAGTGTTGCTTATCACCTGCGCACGTGATTTGGAATTATATACATACATACATACTATGTACATTTATATTCACATACATAATTATATAAAATTAACTATATTTCTTAATGTACACACACTTTGTACAGTGGTGGTCATATCATAAGGAAACAAACTCAAAATTATATATTTGGCCAATTATGTTCTTGTTTTTATTTTTTACAAGTTTTCAATTAAATAAAATACAGTTCCTTCTAAGTATAATCGTTTAAGTTTTGTACTCTAGAAAAAAAATTCAATAGATATTTATTCGAATTTCATACTTACATATGTACATATATCAAATTTTATACATGTATGGAAATTTTAGTATACTAAAGAGCAAGTTTCTGGTGGCTAAAAATTAGATTTATTTTTATGAGATTTATTAAAATGAGAGTTTCATTACGGACATATTTTCAAAAGAACTTCCACCTCTTTAAAATATTATAAAGAAATTTTAATTCCCAAAAATGGGAAAGATTATTACATAATTTTAATTTATAAATTATTTGCGGAGCGTTAAACTAAATTAAATCAAACATCACAATGTAAGTAACATTCAAAACATACGATTATATGTTTATAAAAGCTTCAGGTATTAACATACGTTTAGGTATAGTGTTGCCACCTATCTACAAAATTAAATGTAGATGAGTGTGGGATTTTAGTAAACTACCGCAATATTGTAGTCTAATGAAAGGAGACAAACAACAATTTCAAATTGTCTTACTCTTTATTTATACTTGGCTATACTGTAAATAACTCTCTACTTTGAAAGCTCGTTAGTTGGCAGTTCGGTTTGATTTGATGAAAAGAACTGCTCTGGCAAAAATATGACGTCAGATGGCGCTAGAGCGTCTTTCGCTTCCTTAAAACTATATATTTAATCCAATTGACGCGTGTGTCTTTTTTCCGAAATGATATTTGTAACAAAGACGTTTAAAAATATTCAAAAATTCAAAACATCGCAATTTAATTTTTGATTTTAATCAATTAAAAAATCATTAAAATATTAGTGATCATTCAAAGTTTCACAATTATTTTCTTTCTTACTTCTCCTTTGTTTTTTTTTTTTATCTATAAAGCATTGCTTTAAAAATTATTATTTTTTTTATACGCCGCATTTCAAAAATTCAAAAACTGAATGGAAATTAGCTGCAGCTTTTTGTTGAGAGCTATGTATAACGATTAATCTTTTAAAAGTCGATGTATTTTCAGAATTAAAACATTCGATACGCAGTATTTTATTTAAACAATTTTGTGACTCAAATCGTACTCTTGTATTTCTTATGCAAACTCTCAAATTAAAGTTTCCTACATACATACATACATAGTTACATTTTAGGCGGGTTTACCAATTTGAAGTGTTCGTAGACTCGCAGTCAAAACAATCAAATGCGATTTAATTGTCAATACTGCTGTCATCCAAAGATATAATTATCAAGTCACAAAAAAAAGGAAATAGAAATTTATAATCTCAAATTGAGAGACTTCAGATTATACCGAAATATAAAATCCTCGCATTAAAATCACTTGGAGTTTAAAATTAAGGCCAGTTCGCCATAACTTCTTAGGCGGTCACTTCAAAATATTCTTCAAATTTTTGGAGGAGACGATCGCTGTTAAGCAAAGCAAAACAGAAGAACATAGCTTTCCAAATAAGCATTGCTTGTTCAAATACACTCCGCTTTGCTATTCGCTCCACTATGTTTATACCCTTATATACCGCGATCTGAACCAAAAGAGGAAAATAATTATTCAGAAAATACTTATATTAAAATTTAGTTAATTATTTATCAAAATAAATATGTACATATATTGTATAACAGTATGCATACATAGTAATAGTATTTACATAAAATTCGTTAAACATTTAAAACCTAAAAGTGTATATGCCACCAGCACCCCAATTTGGTCGGCTATTTCCATAAGGTCCACCCAAATGTTGAGAATATTGGCCAGTCGCATCGAATGAGTGTCGTCCATTGTGGCTCTGCCAAACTGGCACACGTGTGTCTATGCTTAAATCAAGGCCTTTGCCTGGACTACCACCACCTTGAATATTTAATTGACGTGGTAAACGGTTAGACTCAATTTGCTCCAGTGGTTCGTACAAGGATAACGAATCCTTTTGAAATATTATGAACAAAAGTTTACATAAATAAATATTTGTGTACAATTCAAGTTCTCCACTTACATCCTGCCATTCGTCCAACGCTGCCACTTGGTGTTGATATTCATGTGGATAAGCAAATACAACTTCTAAAATAAAAATTGAAAGTAATACTTTGGCAAACATTTTGAGAATTATTCACTTCGAAGCTTGAACGTGGACTGTGGCATTGTTAGGTATCGCACAGACATTTTATATGTTGAATGGTGATAATCGTTAAAATCGCATGCGTTCTTCAAAAGTATATAAGTCGAAACACATATTTTATTATCATATTACGCAAATAAATTCAATTATTTATATATTGAAAACTTATAAATAATTTTTGAACATAAAATTGCAACAAAATATTAGTTCATCAGTATTTTAAAAACCAATCAAAATAAATTGTAGACACAATTATATATTTTATGTTCAATGCAGAAATTTTATATATTTTGAGTTATGGCACTTCTAAGGAACATCTGTATTATATTTTAAAGCTTAAAAAAAACCCCTTAACGAAAATCCCCCTAAGAGACCTTTTGTATGGCTTATCAGTATGTGCCTTGAGGAAGTAAAAATTATTAAATAATTATAGAATTCTCGCTTAGTGCTTCCCCTAAAGATGACTTAAGGAAATATAAGAATTTTTTATGTGTTTGCCCGCTATAAGCGCTCTGAAGATAGTTGCCACCTGTTTATTAAATCAATTAACAAAAATAATAAAATAAATGATATATTATAATTTACACAACAAAGTAAAGAATTTTAAGAAAGATTGAAGTGGAAACTATTTTTGATGGGGATTGCCACATATTTGAAAAAAATACTTTAATTTAATAAATAAAAATAAAAGCATAACATATTATTACGACATGCATATCAAACTAAATAGACTTAAAACAGCTTAGTTATGCAAAATATTTGTGAACATGGTTGCCTTGTTTTAAAAATGTATGTATATCAATGAAATGTATGAATTTCATACTATTACAAATGAGATATCAAACCAAAGAGAAGTAAGAGAGCTTAATTTACAAATTTAAAATAAAAGGTTTGCCACATGTTTGAAATCTATTTTTAATTAAATTGATAAGGTTAATGAAATGTTGCTATATGCAGGAAAGTTCAATTTTAAATATATTTATTGGGAGGGTTGCCAAGTGTTTGAAATTGTTTCAATTAATATGTTAAGATAAATATCAAGTTAATGCAATATGTACATATTTATTTGTATCCAACTGAACCAGCTTAAGAATGTTTCTTTTTTCAAAATATTGTTGAGCTTGGTAAAAACGTAAAAATATTAAATTATCAGACAAAATTTAACATTGGCAAATTCAAAACATATTCCATCTGCATTAAATTATGTAAGGAGTGTGGAGCGTTGCAAAATTAATAGGATAATAAAATTGGCTGCAATTTATCACATTTCATTGCATTCTCTCTTTAGTAAACAATTTTTTAGGAGAGAAGTTTCGATTTCATTTCGAAGTCTTAAAATGTTCGAAAAATTTTAACAAAACTTTGATTTGTGCTATTTCAATTACATTATGAACTAGTTAATATCATAAAAAAATTCTGAATATTGTAGAAGAATTACGAAATAATAACATCTGAGTAATAATATTCCGCATTGAAAGGATGAAGGAAGAAGAAATGGTTTTTAGTGCATAGCCCAGAAAGCCTTTGATTGAATTAACAGAGAAGAGAGAAGAAGAGATAACTACTATTAGTCAATGCATACAATATGTATTGCTTTCATATGCGATAAAGACAAAGTTTTTAATTTAGACTCCAATTGTTCGTAATGTACTCGTACTTTAGCGTTTTTCACACGCTGTAAATAGATTTGCGCACCGCCGTCTGTCTTGTATCCGCACCTCTCAAGATTATTGTGCTAATTGTCATTTTTGGTTTACATACAAAAATTCTTTTGAACTCTCTGACTGAAAGTCTTATTATCCCTCCTCAAATTTTGCTTTCTGTATTTATATGTCGTTGTGATGTAGTCTGGTTGGATCAAAATCTCTGCCAAATTAGATTACCTAAATAATTTTTGGCATAAATACATTGTATGAAGATATAAAAAATACATATTTTTTATTAAATTTAAACTCTAATAAATATAAAATATTCAAAGAAGTGTCTTTATTTTGTACGACTCAGCACTTTTCGAAACTCTTTTTTCGTAATTTGTGACTTTTGGTAAATTATTTGTGTAGCGTACTTTTACATGTACTCAAAAACGAGTATGTGTATGCACATTTCTGATGGCAACATATGTACATACATAGTATGTATGTATATACATTAAGGTGACTCGCCAATACAAAATTTCAATTTTTAATATAATTTAAAAAATGTTTAGACATTAATTTTGAAATGTTCTACTTAAAGTTGGGCAATTCATGAACTGAAGCATGTCAAAAAAAATATAAAAAAAATTAACAAAAATCTCGAATTACAATTTCTAGTGCTTATACCATGTAAAATGGTTTGTTTAAAATCTGAGGAGACTTCTGATTTTGTCAAATTCGGCAAAACTAAAGTAACGATATCTTTATTGGTTCGCTGCATTGCGAAGAATATGTGCAAGAATGACCAACACGCTATGCAAATCATAAATGTTGCGACCGTTGATTCAATAACATCATCACGACACCTTATATCCAATCTCAAAACATTGTATCACATCACATAACATCACGCATCATATACATAATCCCATCACGTTAATTTAACACCTAATATTACATCACAAAAATATGATGAATATTGGAACGATTTTCCGTCATCCCTTGTCAAATTTGAAGATGTCGTCGGCATAACGCCGAAACCGGTGACATACAAATTTTACAAGGGATGACGGAAAATCGTTCCAATATACATACATCATATTTCCACCCTGATGGAAAATCAAAAGAAAATCAAGATATCACAACATATAGCATACCATAACTTAACTTAGAGACAAGCGGACTATGAATACGATTTTTATAATAAGTCACAAGCTTTTAGATTTTTCGATTCAATTGTACTTCAAATTTAAAAACTTAAGGTACTTACTCGTATATTGCTTAAATTATAATTATGTATTATATACAAAGAAATCAGAGAAATGGGATGTTTAGGAAAATGGGCATGCCACCGCGCACTTAAGAGAAAAAGTTCTTAACTACTTAAAAATATACTAAATTTAGTATCCACTTCCTGTGCTTATGAAGCCATAAAGCTTAGTTTTTAAGTATATAGAAATAAAAGAAAAACTCCTACTCAGAATAAGGTATTTTTGTTTGTTAATATTTTTATTTAAATAACTTCGAAATTAGCTGAAAAAAAAATTAAAAATTTTGAAATATGTCGTTTATGAAATCGGTAACAAAATTTATTTTAATGGTTTTTAGAATGATGAAAAAAGTATTTTTTTACAAGATGCTCTCTACAGAAACTTTCAGCTAGTGGGTTGTTGTTTATTGTTTTTTGTTTTTCTCTTTTCATTGGAGACCGACCTGGCCTTATGTATGATCATACGTACATTTTGGCGCGATACCCACATGAGAAATTACTGCACTTACTGAGAATATTATTTTTTTATATATTTATTCAAGATCATGCCAAATGAAACCATAGGAATCCCCAGTGCTACCATGAACCGCATGAGAAACACAAAATCAACGCCGCCAGCTCAATTGACTTGACTGCCAGTGGCGATGCGATAAGAGACGCATTTTCACATCTGTACTTGCGTAAACATATTTACGAGTATGTATTGTTAAAAATGAGAGCGACTATCCTCAAAGTCAAGCGGCCAGGCATAAGAGAGGGACTATCATACGAAAATTCATATATACTATTGGCATATGGTACGATTCAGAGAATACATACATACATACATATATTCCATCGTTCATGGGCATATGGCATGTAAATACGTATATATGTATGTATTTATATATATTGTAGGTTAACGTGCAAGACATCTGAATGCCTAAAATATCTGGCACTCTGGAGTCCAGCATGATGCGATCGCTTCTCCGCAATTTAGTATTCTATGCCGGATCGACGCGAGAGCCAGCGTCAGTATATTAATTAGAGACTAATTACATACATATACAATGTCGCATACGGAACGGGAAGTGTCTCAAATAAAGCACGGATAAGTGAAAATAAACTGAATATATTGAATATAGAAAAATTATAATTACACAAACATGGTAAATTTAAACGCTTTTGATTGAGATGAATGTATGTAAATATGAAAAATGTAGATAATTTAATCAAGAAGCAAGAAAAATGTATTTTAAATTTAAAAAAAATTCTGGCCAACTATCGCGGCTGACTTCTGTGCGCGTTGGTGATAAGCCAAATGAGAGTACGTGCGCTTCTGATGTGTCCAACTAGGATTGGTATAGATTTCTGGCGACAAATTAATATACTTATGTACATATACTATATGTAGGTCTATTAAAATGAAAATGTTTCTGTCAACATGAAGCCATTGTACTTACATACATACATATTTGGAATGTGCATATTTCATACATAGAATGTGTTTCCTTTACTGCTTCGTTGCTATTGAAATTGAAGCTACTTACGAGTATGACAAGCTACGTCATTTTTCCATGCAGGTAGCTGTCCTATTATATGTTCAATTATTTTGCTGGAATATTTTTTCGATGGTTTCGAATCAGTACTAAATTGAAATAAGCTCTAGATAATTTTAAATCGCAAATATAACATTCATGCAAAATGTATTGTACTAGACGGGAGATTTCATGAAAGATTTACACTCACGACTACTCACCGAACTTAATATAGCTCCCCAACTACTAACTAGCGACAACTGGTAGTACCAACTGAGGCAAAATCCTACTCTACACGTTCTCGAGTATTTGTATATTTTGGCAAAGCTCAAAGTTCCATCTTCTGTGATAAATTTTCTGTCGTAAATATTTCCATTAATCTTCTTCGTAAATAATCCGAGGCAGAGAAGAAAGGAATAGAACTCGACTACTCATTTGAGCGCTCAGTTTAAAGTTCTCAGTTCTTTTTTATTGATGTTAAACGAGTACACTCTCCCTTTACAAAATTTGAGTGCGCAGACATGAACGCGCAAACTAACCATTTGAAGGCAGGAGATACTTCCCTCTCTTTCACCACCAAAGCTACTCGATTGGCTTCTCTTTCCAGTTTGAAAAAGACAGAACTAACTTATAAAAGATGATACCTGGCCGATTTAAATTTGCGTATTGAATTATCTTCTCCAACTTCAAAGTAAAAAAGTCACACGATAAAGAGCTACCTTTTCTAAAAAATCATTTTATATGAAACGGCTAGGAGAGGTCATTCAAAACTCTCCCAGAACTGGTGGTGTTGCTTCAAGACCAATGGCTCTTCAGCGCTTAAGTCAAATATATTGAATGCGGGCGCTTACGAGCTAAGCGTGAGCTACCCGAACCGTATGCAGAGTAATCTTCCTGACTAAGCGACTGGTAAATAGCGATCAGATACCGCAACCAATACTTACATACATATATAAGTCAGGTAGGGTACTTTCGGCCTGGTTTTGAATAAGAGTTTCTTAGTAGTAAGGTATCTTATCTAAAGGAATCAACACTAAAATATTAATTCCCAAAAGTAGGCACTTCTCATCGTTTACTTTTGTTTTGATTTCTGCCACCCAATCGCTAAAATCTTTTATGAAAGCCTAATGACAAACGGTTTAATTCATTACTGTGTTTAGGAAAGCTCTTAGAATGACATATTAATCGGGTTTTCCCTCATTTAATTATTTTGAATTTGCACCCCCTTTTTTAAAAGTAAAACCTTACGTGAGGAGATTTTTATTAATACTAAAATACAATTAATTTTGAGCCACACATTTCTTTTTACAGTCTGCAGTAAAATGCCACATCATTTTCCCGTCAATTGTGCTGACGCTGCTGTTGCAATCTTTGTCATGGGCACCAACAACAATTGGAGCAGCCAAGATAATTGGCTTATTTGCACATCCCAGTGAAGGTCACTTTGCTGTAATGCGAAGTTTAATGATGGAGCTGGCCAAGCGAGAACACAATGTAACTTAACAAAGTATTTATTTATGAAAATTCCTTAAATGATACTTATTTTCAGGTTACTGTTTACAGCAGTCATCGCCTAAATGAGCCTGTAGATAATTTAAAGGAAATAATTGTGGAGCCGGAATTCCCATTTTGGAAGCAATGTATGTAAGATTAGCATTCATATGTTAAGCTTATTTCTATATGTTGTACTATACAAGGAATTGAAATTTAATGCGCATTATAACCTAACATTAACGAGGAAATAGATTTTTCATACTCTATTATCGGCTGAAAGTTTCCGATTACCATTCTCGCATGGGAGTAGCCAGAACAATTCAAATATGTAGCTCATGACTCCCGGGTGATTTCATTGAAATGTCTTTTAGACGGCTCCCGAACACCCTTTTTTGGAGTGAGCTAAGGTAATAAGACGAACCTGGTGAGGCCATTTTATCATATTTGGTGAAAACGTTCGCCAGGGAATGCATCGTCTGTTTGGCAGTGGGTTTCGTATGAACGTCTGTGTCGTCCATGAGTCCACATCTTATTTTAAAAGACTGTGCCATACATAGTCCGTGCCTTCTTAATTCACTTATTTTCACCTTTCATTTATTTTCTTCTAAATTCCTTCGTATGTTTTTTTTTATTTTCGTCGCAGTGTTAGAAATCACTGCCAGCCAGGAAGGTGGTCTTCAGAAGATGAGTCATCTAGGCGAGGCAACAATGATAAAATCACTGGCTACTGTGGGTGCCGCAGCCGTTGATTACTTCCTGTCCAACGCAGCCGTACAAAAATTACTTAATATACCAATCAAAGAGTTCGACTACGATTTAGTGATTGTCGATTTATTCTATACCGAGTCATTGTTAGCGGTAGGACATTTCTATGGCAAACCAACAATTGGAATTGTGAGCACCAACTTTGAGCAATACATGGAACGTGTACTGGAGCAGATGGTGCCAGCCGCGTGTTCGCCCAACGATTACGAAAGTTACCAGTTGAATATGGGCTATTGGCAGCGCTTGGGTGTCATACGTGGCTGTTTATCACGCCGCAAGCAATTTCTAAAAGCCAATTGGGGTGCGCAGGAACAATTGATACGCAAATATTTTGCGCATTTCGAAGGTAAGCAGCTCATTACACCCTCGACAATTAAATGAATTTCATGTAAATACTAAATATTTGTATCATTCTCCATAGGCGCGAGTGAGCTTGGCATCGCTACGCTACATTCCGAACTGGCTGTCCTATTACTCAATAGCCACGTACCATTGTTGACGCCACGGCCACTGCTGGCCAACACAATCACGGCTGGTGGCATGCACATACGACCATCCCGCGTGTTACCATGGCCCATACGCCGCTTCTTGGACGAATCGCGCGCTGGTGTCATCTACATGAACCTTGGCAGCGAACAACTCTGCGCGGACATACCGAAACCCACCCTAAAGCTGCTCCTTCAAACTCTGGGCAAACTTAAAGAGCGTGTACTGTGGACATGTCACGATCACGAGGCGATGAAGGATTTACCCGCCAATTTTATGGTACAACATGCTGTAGCACAATCGGATATTTTAGCTCATCCTCATGTACGCATATTCCTAATGAACGGTGATATCCTTAGCCTGCAGGAGGGTATTGTTCGGCATGTGCCTATGGTTGGTGTACCGCTCTTTCGCAATGAAGTGCGCAATATGGCGTTGGCGGTGCAGCTTGGTGTAGGCATCCAGCTAGACCAAAACAATATCACGGAGGTGTCACTTATGTGGGCGCTGCAGGCGGTGAAAGAGGACAGTGCGTATCAGTGGACAATACGTCAGGTGGCTACCGCTTTTCGTGACCGTCCCCTAGGTGCTGTGGAAACGTGCATGTACTGGATGGATTATGTGTTGCGTCATCAAGGAGGTGCACAGTTGAAAACACTTGGAATTGGTATACCATCCAGCCAATTACATCTCTTCGACTTGTTTATTTACTATTTCGTGGTGGCGATATTAATCGTAGCCTTGCTAGTGGGCGGCTTTTATGGTGCAGCGGTATTGATGAAGAAGCGGGAAATGGAAAAGATGAACTCGAAGATGAGCTAATAAATAAGTGGCTTATTTGAACACTAATACTTAATGTACTTTTTTTTTACTTTAATAAACAATATCCTAGTAAGATATTAGTTAGACAATTTTATTTCAAAAATATCTTAATATACAAATGCATGTAAGTACAAAGAGCTCATTCGACTCAACTCAATGTATTCTATACATTATGGTGGCCGTTGTGGTCGAGTTGGTAGCGGTGCGTGCTATAACTCGATATGCCGGTGAGTTTGAGGTTCGATTCTCAGTCAGGGCATGCAAAATCTAAATCATAGAAAAAGTTGTTTTCTAATAGCGGTCACCGCTCGGCAGGTAATGGCAAACCTCCGAGGGTATTTCTGCCACGAAAAAAGCTTCTCATTAAATACAACTACCGTTCGGAGTCGGCACAAAAATTTTAGGTCCCTCCATTTGTGGTAAAATATAAAGGCGTACATGACAAATGGTAGGAGAAGCTCGGCCAAATACTGAGCTATAAAGTGTAAGCGCCAAAATTATATTTATTATATATATTCTATACATTCGGAGTATTTCAAGAGCTTAAAGCTTATATCTAAAAACAAGTTCAAGCCGTGAATCATGACTATGATAATGTTCACTGTTGTTTGGTGCCGAAATATTTACATATGTATGTTCAGTTTTTCACTGTGGCCTTCAAATTGCGCTTGTGCAGCATCTATGACTTCTAACTTTATCATTGGAAAGTTCAATGTTTCTGCTCTTTATCGTGGCCTTAGATTTAAGATCGTTTACCGTTTCCCCTTTAATTTAATTTCGGCATTGATCAACTCGATTTTAGTCCGGGTAATTTTTAAGACGCTGCCTAGTCGTTCTCACCTACTGACTTGATGCTTACATCATTTGCTTTTGTCACACGCCTACTGTGTTTCGGTTTGCTAACGATCTTCTTTTGCGTTTTTGTTCCGATTTCTTTGGTGTGCCTATTTTTTTTTTTTTGCTCTTTTGCCAGGTTTCCTCATTCATGTCTTTAAAAACCTTACCGTTTTCCATTCTGCGTACTTTTTATGACAAGGAAGCTGGGCCGACCCTTGTTTAGCTGGGTTTGTGGCACTACGCTTCGAAACGGTTTCTCTAAGTGCCGAGCGTTTGCTTTATTATTATCCAGGGTATTATGGATCTTCATTCCGTAATAGCGAAAGGAGAGACACGTTTATAAAAAAATCTCGTATATGTACTTATTTACCATTTAAATTTTGTGCATTTAAGTTATTTTTTTCAACTCTTTTCCTTGCACTACACCAAATATGAGTAAGGTATCTAGTTTCAACCAGATTTTGACTTAAATTCACTTCCAGTGGTCACAAATTCATTTTAATAGTATTTCCTATTTCATTCTAAATAAAACAAACTTGGACTAGACTCATTGTCTGTCATGACTAAATGACAAAATGATGGATGTGTTTACACTTTTATGTGCATAAGTATATATGTATGTGTGTATGTCCCCCTTAAGTAACATAAATATTACTTACAGAACATAGTCAACACGAAGCTTGCGGAATTTTTTTTATTAAACAAAACTTCGAATATGTTGTGTGATATGAGTTTAGATCAACTCAACTAAAGATTTACTCATCAAAAATATATGGGTTTACGCTGTCTGTTTCCTTTAAGGCTCTACAGAATAATTTTCTTCTATAAAAGTTTCTTAAATCAGTCTGAAGCTCTCAAGAGAAAAGTTTTCGTATATTAGACTTTTTCAAATTGTATGACCTTACTTTAATTATGTAACAAATGAATGCGTTCAAAGACGTATAAATGAAATAGCTAACATAAAATAAGAAAATGTGGAGATGTGATGAGAATCCTTAAATAGTTTAAGATAATTAGTAACGTCTTTAGAGTGAGAGGTAATTAATAGTACGTTCAGTGTGTGCAATAAACTCGAGTTCATTATTTTAAAAGAATTATCTCTTCATGAAGATGGCATGCCGACTTTGTATCCGCATCAGATCTTAAACTGCTATGCAAAACACTTTTCAAATTACACTGTTCCTTCATATTAACTACTAATAAAACTTTGCCACCATTTTATTCTTATATAATTAAATTTGTAGCACATACAGAACGCGGAATAACTGTAGAATAATTTTTTTTTTTAAGCATTCTTTTCAACCCCAATAAAATTTAAAAAAACTTGCGATTATTTCTAGAAATTTCGGGATTACTGGAATGCAATTTAAAAGTTCGAAATCATGGGTTTTATTTGTTGGTTAGGAATATGTACACATGTACATATGTGCATACACATATAACACACTATGCAGGAAATCTATTTACTTGATTCGAACTGGTGTTCTTAATACAACTTTCGACGAAAAATATAATGTTTAAATCAGCTATTTACTATTTTTGGGAATAAGTTGCTGAAGACCTCAATCACTTCAAAGGACAAAATATTGCTGTCTAACATAACGATTTTCGAAAGTTAGTCTTTCTGTTATATTTTAACATGTTTTCCTACTGGGAAGATGATCTCCACTAATGGTGGTTAGTCATCTCTATACATCTTAATCTCAGACAAAGTCTGATGTAACTCGTCCAATAACCGCAACAACAAATATAATAACAAAAATATAAATACAGTAAACTGCAGTCAAGCAGCACTCCGTTTAAATAAATTTCCCTTGAGTTTGCTGAGATTTTACTGCATGTTTTATCTATGTTTTCAAAACGAAGCGAGTGAATATAGAACATAAATGGTTCGATCATCAAACTTATATTACGAGAAATATCTCTTCAAAAAATTAATCCCATAGATGGCGCTGGAATTGAAATATTTAAAAAAAGACTTCTATAAATTTCAAATTTAAATGTTTTAGGAATTGTAAAGAAATTTTTTCGCCAATTATGGGAGCAGCGTCAAGCACTTTAAAAACGCCAAGTACTTTTACGCACGAATTTTCATTTTCATTTTTTTCTTTATACCTTAATAGTTCTAAGAAAGTGAAAGAAAGAAACTTTTATTGATCAAGAAGATATATCTATTTTTAGAAATTAAAATCGTGTCGAAATGGTCTTAAAATCGTTTAGAACTAAAAAAAAATTCACTTAAATATCATGGCACAGGTAAGGTTAGGTAAGGTTAGATATAAGTAGCTGCTAGCGATTAGTACACTGAGGCCCTAAGCTGGGCCCATTGTGGCACAACGCGGATTTGGAAACCGTCCTACTTAAACCATCTGTTAATTCTTAAAGTCTTAGGCACATTCCCACAGACCCCATCTCCTGCTTTACAGGCTCCTGAGTATTATGTGAGCGGGTTAACTTTTTGTCTAATACGAGTATAATGCTCAGATACTCGTTCTTAACGGACTTCTCTAACTAAAGTGTCGTGTTCCCTATCACAGGAAACTATGTACATTCATAGAATGTTGTATTTCAATTATATACCACAAAATCGAGCAATTTTTTTGTTGTGCATCTAAGCCGTAAATTACTGTACATACTTGCATTTCGTATGTATAGAAAAAACAGTAATTAACCGGCGCTAGCCGGTTTCTTGTAATTACGAGAGATTCTCTTACGATTAGATGTGCAAACGATAACTATAGTCTTCATTTAGAATTGGAGCAGCATTCAAAGCGGAACGTAAACACGAAAAGAAATTATTGACTGCATATCAACTTAGAGATTTTGAAATTTACAAAAGGGTATAACGGTTAACTTTCAGTTTTTTTTGTCTGTAAAAACAAACTTAGTTCGTTTTGGCGGTGTAGGAGTGATAAAAATAATAAATTTGTGTATCAAAATGCTAAGAACAATTATTGTATCCGCTTTTTGGCTGTTGGCTGCATATGTAAGGAGACTACTGCGTGCGGTTAAAAATTTAAATAATAAAACTTTTATTTTGTAGTGTCAAGCAGAGCAGAAGACAAGAACAGATTGCTCCAAATTACCTAAATCAATTGTAGGTGACTACACTACTTTTAAGTGATATGCGTTCATACTTATAATTAAAAATGTTTATTCTCATACATACAATTTAATTTTTAGGCTCCTCAAAGTTGCTGCCGCTTTCCGGAACCATTTCAGAATCCTATTTTGGATGAGTGCTTTAATTTACATAATGACATTGGACAGGTGAATAATATATACATATGTATATACGTACAAGCATTCGTTCATAACTATGTATGTATGTGCTGCATATTAAAAACTAATCGTCGCTACAAATTACGAATTCACTTTGCCAACTTACAGTTTATTCAACAATCGTCATATTTTACTACTCTATTGCTAAATTGCTTTCATTGGTTCAAAACTATTTGATGATCCTGATTTTATGCAGATTTAAACGAAAGGCAGTAAACGGACGATCGAACATAAGTACTAATGACAAGAGATTTTCAATCAAGGAAAAATTGTTATTCAAATACTATGTAAAAGCCGCGCCACATTAAACTTTGTCGCTTTGCGTAACAATTCCTACTTGTGCGAAATGAAAATAAAAGGTACATCACATGTGCAAAAAGTGTTTTACCAACGCACGTAAAAAGTGGTTCATTTTGACAAATTTTGTCAACTAATTTTGTCAACTAATTTTGCTTCTATTTATTAAAATCATTTACTAAATTTATATATGAAAATTTAATCAATAATTCAAACTTTTTCCCCGAAATTTCAAAAAGTATTTGAACATTTTGTTTTGCAGCCCTCTTTGTTTAAGATTAATAATGTGTCGATAAAAGTTATGTCGCAACGCTTTTCGTGGCCATTTTGATACACGTTTTTCAAATGTGTAGAAGTTAAAGACTTTCGAGAATCTAAAAATTCCACAAAGGTGTTCCTAAGAGGACACGACAACTAAAAAAATGCCAGCGAGCATTGCTGGCAGAAAAGGGCCACCCTCTGACTTAATTAAAGAAATGCCGTGCTAAAATCGGTTTTCTATCGTATTTCGGATTGAACTCAATAATAATTGCATAATAATGTTTTAAAATCCTATCGAATTTAATTTATTGAAGTACATACATACATATATACGATTAATTACCATATTTTTTTTTTTATTTTAATTTTCGCTTAATAAAATATTTAAAGCAGGGAATCGAACGTTCGTTTGTGATTAATTACCTAAACTTCTATAAATGCATCTAATTTTAACCATTTACTTTTTCGCCAATATTTCCAATGCAATTGTAGACAAAGTTGTTTTTGTAATTTTTTTTTTCATAAATATATTCGTAAAAAACTTTACATTAATAAATAAATACAATTTCGTTTATTTTCACATGTTCATATGAAAACGAAAGTGCTTTGTGGAGTGCCTTTTTAGCAGGTCGGGTATTTGTCGCCAAGGGAAATGTAATTATCAACGTGCCATCGATTATCTGGATCGTGAGTTTGCTCTGCAGCAGTCAGCTTTCAAGGATATTTACAAGCTCGCGTTCAGGAAGTGCATTGGAAAAGGTTAATTCGATTTTTAAATTAAATAATTTAAGTAAGATATATAAATTAAATAATTTTATTTTATTTTAAAATTAAATAAGCTAAGAAACTTATCACATTTCTTACTAAAATGCATTTATGCTTTTCGTCTCTCTAGCTAATGATGGACTGGGTAATATGGTTAAACGTTTTAGCAGGCATGGGTGTCATCCTTTACCGGAAATAATACGCTTTTGCGTGCGTAATGAAATGTTTACTTCATGCCCTAGTGGCTATTGGAATGATAAAATGGCCGGTTGCAGAAAAAAACGTGATTTCATACGAAATTGCATAAAAGATAATTAGACGAGACATACCTCTTACATACATATGTAAAAAAAAATACATTTGTTTTCTAGGGCTTAAGTTTTAAAATAAAACAAAAAAAGGAAAGTAAAGCGTTTGTTTGATTAATTAATTAAAAAAGACCGGTATGTATTGCATTTAAGAAGGTTGTGGCCCCATCAATCGAAAAAAAAATCGCTTGGAATTTTAACTTTGAAAGTTGTCACACAAATTTTCTTTAGAGGCCTCTTTCACGGTATATATTTTACACATCTTAAGCTACCACTTCTCGTTCTCATAAAAAGTTAACACCTTTGCAAATCTTCATCAAGAATTTATATTTTTTTTTTTTTTTTTTTTTTTCTTGTCCGACAGGGTTAATTGTTGATATTTGTTGGAACGATTTTCCGGTTTGTCTCCAAACCAAACTTGACAAGGGATGACGGAAAATCGTTCCAACAAATATCAATTGATATTTTCCTCAAGAGAATATAAAAGTTTTTTTTTATGGAAATAATAAGTTAAAAATCGTTTGAATGTAATCATAATATCCAGAAAAGAAAACCGTCTTTAACTTCATAGAAGCATGGCAGTTTTGGTAAGGTTAATCCCAAAAAATAATAATCTTTTAAATCTTTTAATAAATACAAAAAAAATGTTGGCAAAGGTTTATTACAAGATTTATATATAAAGAAGGGGCGTTCACATGAAATATATATGTAAACTGCGTGGATCTAAGTTTCATTAATTATATAAGTGATGGAGTTTAAATAATTTCTGAAAATCGGGCATGGAGTAAAGTTTAATAAATAAAATATATGCGAAAATTTAAACTTTACGGATTTAATTACAAAAAATTATTTCATCCCTACACATATAACAGATCTGTGATAGAAATTGTCAATTTGACATTACAGCTCTGCCAACTTGACGCAAAGCAAAAAATCAAATTTCCTTTCTCAATAAATCGTGCCGTGCTAAAGACGTGTTTGAATACTTTTTTTAGTGTTTAACAGGTAAAATTCCTAAAAAATCCAATGAAATGTTTGGTAAAAGTGTCTGGCGTTACTTCACCCTGTGCTAATTGTGAATTTAAAAAATAAATGTTGAATTTCGTGCAAATGAATACACGTGGATTTCTGGTTCTCGGTTGCACTCGCAAATGTCAAATACGAAGTCCCAAAGTTTTGTGAGGTTAAGTTGACAATTTAGCACAGTGAAGGCCGGACGCAAAATTAAATTTATTCACCAACGCACTATTATAGTTTTATATTGATCTCTACTTGTACTTGTAGATCAGCTGCAAAATGTCTGGTTCCACCGCCACTATTCGCACCCGCAAATTCATGACGAATCGCCTGCTCGCTCGCAAACAAATGGTTTGCGATGTGCTGCACCCAGGATTGTCTTCAGTAAACAAGAAAGATATCCGCGAGAAACTAGCTGCGCTATATAAAGTTACACCTGATGTGTGCTTCGTCTTCGGTTTCCGCACCAATTTCGGTGGCGGACGTTCAACTGGCTTTGCGCTTATCTACGATACATTGGACTTTGCCAAGAAATTCGAACCTAAACATCGCCTGGCGCGTCATGGCCTCTTCGAACAGAAGAAACAGACACGTAAACAGCGTAAGGAACGTCGCAACAGAATGAAGAAGGTGCGTGGTACAGCCAAAGCCAAGATCGGTCAATCCGCCAAAAAGTAAATTTGTAGCAGAGTAAAAACCGGAGCAAATGCGGTTTCATATATTCCGAAAGTTGCATTCTTCGCATTTTGTGTGTATATTCCTTTATTATCATAAGAGTATATGGATTTTACTTTGTTTACATTTGGAGTGGAACATGTTCCGTTCTATGAAAGTGTGAAGTGCGACGGAAGGAACACATTTGTTCATTCTTTTTATAAGTAAATAAATGTTTCTTTTAACATAATTTGAATGGAGTACAATTTTTTTCCGAGCAAAGATAAAGAAATATAAATTATTTGTTACTCTTGATGAAGCCAGTCGCCATTTAAAACGTAGTCAGTAATTTAAACTGGAAATTGTTGTTTCATGCTAATGCTATTTGCTTGAATATTTGAGGAAGCAATGACTACAAAACTTGGTGACACGGACGAAAGATCTAAATTTTGAGAAAAAATCTTGTATTCAAATTCTAGGCTTTCCACTATTATCAGAGGATATTTCTAAAGTTTTAAGGAGTTCGCCTCCAAATTGTGCAGAATGTTACGAGCCGCCGAAGTCCATACTAAGATCTGAATTTCTTTATCGTAGATTTGTAGAAATACATACATATGTTTGTAAAGCCTTTTCTTTTTACTCACTCCAACATTGAGTATGAAATATCAACCTCTAAAAGAACGTGAAGAACCGATCTAGCGTCCTATCCATGTCGCTTCTGTGACTCCTTTTTGGAAATTCTGAAGCTGGTTAAAGTCATGTGAGGAGTTTTGAAGTCACAAAATACCTAAAGATCGCAGTACATTCCTTGAAATCTATCCACAATCACTCAATCCTACCTACTTTCGCGGTCTGTTTGAAATAGATTGAGTGCAAAACTAATTTGTGTTTAATAACAACATTGAGTGAATTTAACTAAGCTCTTACACACTCAATGATGCGATTCCACCTAGCTGGCAACTCCTAAAATCAACTTTTCCACCAAAACAATTTTGTAATACACCACACCATGTGCATTGTCAGCTGTTGCTTTCGAAACGTACATTTGTTTACATTTTTTTTTTAATTATAAATAAAAATTTGTGGGATATGTTTAAGAAGGATACAAGTCCTTTTGCTATATTGGGCTTGCGGCCATGGTTAACCAAGCAACTTCAAAAATTGGGTACGTTAAATATATGTATGTCCCTTCAAAAACCTTTGATTACAAATCACAATCACACTTGTAGGACTCAAAGCTGCTACACCCATACAGCAGAATTGCATTCCGGCCATACTTGGCGGACGTGACTGTATTGGAGCCGCCAAGACTGGTTCTGGCAAAACATTCGCATTTGCGCTGCCCATTTTGGAAAAACTGAGTGAGGAGCCGACGAGCCATTTTGCTTTGGTGCTAACACCAACACACGAACTCGCTTATCAGGTAAGAAGGAGTGTTTTTTATTTTTATTATGGGCAGTCAATGTTATTTTTCCGCTACAGATATCGGAACAATTTTTAGTTGCTGGGCAGGCTATGGGTGTGCGTGTATGTGTCGTTTCCGGTGGAACTGATCAGATGATCGAAAGTCAAAAGCTAATGCAACGACCACATATTGTTGTTGCCATGCCAGGACGCTTGGCTGATCACCTAACTGGATGTGATACTTTCTCCTTTGATAATCTTAAATACTTGGTAGTAGATGAAGCGGATCGTATGTTGAATGGAGATTTCGACAAAAGTTTAGCGGTAATTGAGCGCTGCTTGCCAAAGGAAAGGCAAAATCTTTTCTTCTCAGCGACAATGAAGGATTTCATGAAGGAGTCGAGTATTTTTCCAATCGCACAAGATGTAAAAAAAAAGATACATATTAATGTATATTTGGTTTTGTTTACAATTCGGTTATATTAATTGCAGTGCTTCGAATGGGCAGAGGAGTCTCAGATAGCAACAGTTGATACACTTGATCAGCGATATATGTTGTGTGCAGATTACGATCGTGATATGGTATTAATTGAAGCGCTGCGAAAACACCGCGAAGAGCACGAAAATGCAAACGTCATGATCTTTACCAACACAAAGAAGTAAATTTAAGAAATTAATTTATACTTTTAATTGCAGTACTAATTATTTGCTCATATATTTTAAGATATTGCCAATTACTTTCTATGACTCTTAACAATATGGGTATTGAGAATGTCTGTTTGCATGGTTTTATGCGTCAGAAGGAGCGAGTTGCCGCATTAAATCGGTTTAAGTCCAACCATATTCGTACGCTTATCGCTACAGATGTTGCTGCACGTGGCTTGGATATACCCAGTGTACAACTGGTGATCAATCATCGTCTACCACGAACGCCTAAAGAGTATATACACCGTGTCGGGCGCACAGCTCGGGCGGGACGCAAAGGTATGGCTATTTCAATATTTCGATTCCCACGGGACTTGGAATTGCTCGGTGAGATTGAAGAGGCGATAAATACGAAATTAACAGAGCATCCCCTCGATCGTGAGTCATAATTACTTTTCCTATTGTTTTTATGTATTTTATACTAATACGTTTGACTTTTTTCACTTATGTAGAGCGCATGGTGGAACGCATATTTATGCAGGTGAATGTAACACGTCGCGAGTCCGAAATAAAACTGGATAATGATGATTTTGATGAGCGAGCACAGAACTACAGACGGAAGCAGTGGATTTTGGAGGGTAAAGATCCGGATGCAATGGCAGAATCGTAAGTGGTACTCCTCTAAAATGATTGTAAATAAACATGAGTGGCCAAATAGCACTTACAAATTTTTTCCAATATGATATGCTCGACACTAAGTATCAAAAAAAAAATTATATTAAAATTAATCGTCTTAACAGATTTCGTAAAAAGCAACGAGATAAACTACGTGAAGCACGTCGGCAACGCAAGGAGCGCCAAAAGGAGTGGGCTGAAAAAGAGCAAACTTTCACACAAGACGAACGTTTCAAAACTGTTGATACTAAACGCTTCGAAAAACGTAAAAAGTCAAACTCGCAAAATAAAGAGGACCCGAAAAGCAATGACAGCGACCAAGTGCCCGGTTTATCGAAGCGAGGATTACAGTTAGCAAAGAAATCAAAACTTATAACTAAAAATAATTCAAAGAATAATGCAAAGCTGTTAAATAGTAAAAACAAAAGTAATTTTAAAAAAAATTAAAAGCTTTAAAGCACTTAAAAAATATATCTGAAATATTATATGGTGATTTTTTTTTTCAATACATTGCTATTAAGTCATCGAAATCTGAAGAATGTTTGTAGATATGTATTCCAAAGAGAATTATTTTCATTATTTAAATATGTACATACATACATATGTATGTATGTTCATACAATGATGAAATAAATATGAAACATCTTACGCGATCGTACATACTGTAATAAATGATCCCGTAAATGTGCTTAGATTTGATAATAGTGGCGGTTGCCCAACACTAGATCTACGTGAGATCTACAGTGACACTTGAGAAATCCATTTAGTATCATTAGATTGTTCTTTGAGATGTTTATCAGTTGTCTAAATCGTTTCGACTGTGTACTGTAAGTTCGCTCAGAAAGTATTAACTGAAAATGTATTTTATTTTTTCGATCACAGTTAAAATTTGAATTTTGTATATCTATTCGATGAAAAATAAAAGTTAAAATTATACTGTATTTTATCATAAATAAAACTTAAATTCTTTTGCATTTTTTCGATCTATCTATAATACAATATGTCAATTATTTAAATTAAGCCATATTTGAAATTTTAATTGAAGCTTTAATTTTTTGCTTAAATATAAATTTTAGCTTTTAGATTTGATCGTAATATAACTTTACATTATTCTTGAATTTTAACGTTTATTTTTTAATAACAAAGTTAAATTTTAACCGTTATTTTTATTTAAAAAAAAATATAAGTAAAATTGGGTGAGTTATTTTCGATTGAGAATCGATGAAGAAATAGCGACTAAGTTCTGGCTTATTTGAAATAAGAAATTAAAAAGTCTTTAACAGTAGTTTTAGTTGCAATCCCAAGCAACTGCACACCGTCTTCAGCAAAAATCACCTGTTAAAATTGTATTTCAACTCGGTCAAAGCCAACACTCTAGATGATAGTGAATCGCTTACAAAATCGTTAGATGTAAATGTTAGCAAACTTTTTTCTTTTTGTATTTCGGCACCTTCTACGTATTCGTTCCTTCGTTCGACGTCATAATGATGCAATCTTCTAATCCATGATTATTGGATCACAACACTTAAGAGATGTTATTACAATTTAATATTTACGTTACAATAAAAAATTACTAGCTACGCATTAGGTAGGCACACATTAGATTTAAACTTATCGTAAGCTTAGCTCACATATACATATATACTTATATTCATCTGTTACGCCTAACTGCTAATGGTTATACATATACAAAAGTTAGTTAATAACTAGTCCAGGGAAATAGTAAGCAATGCATCTTCTGGATGTACTTCCAGCAACGCCTTCGCGCCATCATTAAATGGATAGGAAATGCTACCGTCGATTACAAGATCTAAAAAAAATAATTACAATTAGTGCCTAAATAATAAGAGGGAGTAAAAATAATTTTGTACATAGTAAAAAAAAAACATATGAATTCGCCTTGGATAAGAAAATTAAACATAGAAGCATGAAGTGCTTTTTTAATCAACTGAAAAAACAAACTGCAAATTATAAGAAACAATTGAGAAAAATGTGAAAATGACTGACAACTGTCTGAATAATTGAAAAACATGTTAGAAAAACAACCCGAGCAGCAGTCACCATTTAGTAAATGCAAGTCGTTATTTAGGGTAAGCAACTCATTTAAACGTTGTAAAGTGGCATGAGCAACAGTGTTACTAGCAGGAATATTAAAATTGTGTTTATACTTTTGTGCAGAATCCCAGTTTGCTATTTGAATTTCAAACCGAAACAGTAAAACTGCTTGTTTACAACTATGCCATTGTGCTACTGATAGCAAATCAAGATGTTGGGTGGAATTACAAATTCAACGGTGCATATGAAGATTAAAGCTTAGAAAATAAATTATTAATTTAGTATGCAATTAACTATTATTTTTATGGCAAACAGGTATGGAAATAGCCAGTCGCTTCGGCCAGGAACTGATCGAACCGACCATTTTATCAAAATTTGGATTCTGTTTTCGACTTTTAACAATAATATTCAACACACTCGCCGTAAATGCCATTATAAGTCCGGTAAGCGAAGTGAAAGTAAAGGATTTTTCATTTTTAATTATTATTTATCATTCTTATGCATTTAACCATTTTTGTTTTTATAGAAACGTTATAATCGCAAATTCCTACTGCCCTGCATACTTTGGAATTTCTATAGCATTACTGCAGTGGCGGAAAATATTTTAGAAATTGTTTGGACCATGTACCTATTAGAAGTGCCTTTTCACTTATTTGTCACCATTTCAATGGTTGGTATATTTATGATATGTTTACAAAGTAAATTAACGCTGCAAGTGTTACGTTTTTATGAGTATTTAAATTACATATAGTATATGTAAAAGAAGATACACATACATATAAAAAAAATAAAGAATAAATCGAGATGGCGGCGACAACACCCGCGCACTACCACTACTTACTCGCATCAATGCAACGTGACTTTACGAATAGGCTATTTACAAATCTGCGCGCCTTGAAGTCCTTTGGACTTGGCCAAACACCCACACAAATTTGTTCGCGTATTGAGTAGCACAAACGTGGATTATCTAAGTAAGTATAAGAAATTAACTTCAATAAGAATTTTGAGCGTAAATGTTAAGTGTTTTTATTACCGGGCGCAAAACGAAGATTCTGATTGTATTGAGTTGCGATTTCATCGGCATCAAAACCAGGCATTGGTTTGCTGCCAACAGGTTCGGGAATAGGCAGTATGCGTACCAAATCCTCAACTTGTTGCGCTGTTATGCGATTTATGCTGAAATAAGATTATAATAATGTTCATATTTTATTAGATTTAATTGTGTTTTAATAGAAAATAGCAAGCGCTTAAGAAAAAAAAAACAATAGACAGCAGAAGAAATTGCGGCTTAAAAAAGGGACGAAACAGTATCGTGTAGGCAAGTACAAAATGCTTAGTTTACTATTAAATGAAAAGAAATTTCTATATGAGAAAAAAACAAGCCTTAAATTGAGATACACTGATCTTAAATATTATCAAATTTTATATGAAAAAGCAAAAAAAAAACATTTTTGAGACTATTAAGCATACCTGAACGTATATTTGGTTCTAAACAAATTCAAAAGCTACATATATTTGAGGTTTTTTAGATTTAAAAAATTATTAAATATATGTTAAAGATGTTAAACAAGCATTTATAATTTTGGATATACATTTATACATATGTATGTATGTGCACGTACATATGTACATTAGAGTAGTCCAAAAATAATATTAACTCATATCCTTTTTATTAAACATTAACGATTGTCTGTTTTTGCATTAAAAAAAAACTGTGTAATAAACAACTAAGGTCTAATGAAGAGAAACAAAGCAGAAAGAAAAGTATTGATTCACAAGGATTCAAACATTTTTACGAAACAATTTTTTTTGCTTTTGTTACATTTATGTACTGACATACATATGTATATGTACGAGAGCTTTAAGCGACCTCTAAATATTTTTTGATTTAAAATTATACAAAATATGAGTACGTATTTCGTAATAGAAGAATTTTAATGGGTAAGAGTATTAAATATCCGACTTTTCTATTTTCGACCACCCTATCGCGCACACGTACATACATATTTACGAGAATGTGTGAGTGTGTGTGTATAGAATTACAAATTTTCAAGATTTTTTTAAAAACTTTTTACCACTTTCTACAAATCAAAAAGTTTTTATTTAGCAAAATAGCTTTTTATTTAGCAAAATAGCTTATTATTTATACAATTTTTCACATTTCGTAAATATATTTACAAAAACTTACGTCCATAGTTACAATTATACAAGAAAAAAGTATACAATTTAAAATAGTGTTGTCTACGATTTTATATTCACCTTGTGTGCCACGAAGTCGATCCCGTTCCAGTGCTCACACATAACCCCGAACACTTTGTTTTATTGTCGACATCCTCATGATTGATCACTAATTGTAAATGTGAGACACGTGCTGAAAGTTGTTCACCAATGAATACCTTAAACGAAAAGCAAAAATTACATACAAAAACCAAATAACTATACCTTAGAATATTAACCTCATTTAGTGCCAAATAGGGTAATACACGCTTCATTTTCGCCTTATATCGCAATGTCCATGCCCTACTCAAATATTCTGGCTCGGTCTTTTCTTGCTCCATTTTGGTCACAGTATGACGATATAAATCGGTAGACTCTGGTATTTTACCATTATTGCCCAGTATAGAAGTGCGAATGCGAGTACGATACATCCACTGGAAGTTGCCCTACAATTGAGATACACAAAAATTTTAATATTACAATATTTAAGAAATTTTTAAAACTAAGCACATACACTTTTTATCTTGGCAACCGCATCTGCTGTATTTTCTGTATAGTGTTTTGGCAGCATTAGTCGACCCTCGGAGCGTTGCGGATCGGAATTAAAGCCGACAATAGGTGTTTTCTGTTGACTCTGTGCGAAGAGTGGACTTGCGCGTCCCGCTGCTAGCAGAAAGGTGCCATCACCACCAACTGGCACAAGCAAATCTGCCCATTTCATAATCTCTTTGCTTAAGGATCTTCTAAATTCGAATCTAATTTTATTAAATCCAAACATTCATCAATCATTCAGACAGACGCAGCCACATATGTATGTATGTATGTATGTATGTATGTATTTATATATGTTTGTTTACGCACAAAAAAGTTGCCAATTGTGGATTTCATAAAATACGAGCAAGTTAAAAAATAATAACTCAAACAATGTGAATGCAAATTTTTTGAAAATGAAAATTGCAAACATGGCAGTTATGTATGTATGTACGAGTACATACATATGCATGTGTGATTATATGTTTGTATTTATGTACGCATGCATGAATGAAACGACTTTGTATATTTTTCATTCCTAGTCTATACTTTTGTAAATATATTTACATATATGAACGAATATATGAATAGTATGTATGCACAGTTTAATCTTTTATATGTATGTATGTATGAACTTATGTATATTCATGATGCGTACAAGTAGCATGCAACATTCAGATATATGTAAATACATATACTATATAATTCTACAGTTACCTATTAGCCACTTTCACCTCACAGCCTACATCCAAAAAACTCTGCACCACATTTCTTTCAAAGTCTTTGTGTAGATTGTGAAGGTACATTAGCATCTCGTAGTCGGTGCCTCGGTCGCGCAGCTTCTTCTCCAGCTGTTCTCGACTGAGTTTTGGATAGCGCATCTGTTCGAATTCATAACGAGAAAATTTCGTTACAATTAATGCGCGTTGTAATTTGAATTGAGGTGGTGGATATTTAGCTGCACCGCTACATATCTTGTGATGGCTGCTGAATTTGCGCCATGTTCGATATTCTGGAAAAAAAGGCAAAATTAATTTAGAACACTTTGTTCGGCAAAAAATTAAAGGGTTAGCGTAGAGCTATAAAATGTTGCGGTATAATTTCCAGGCACTTATAAAAACTTTTTAGATCATTCTAGGCACCTCTAGCCACGAAAATTACCCCTATCTATTATTTGGTGAACAAATTTCTTAACAATTTGTGTTGCAATACTTGATTTAACATATTTATTTTTTTATTTGATGTCGCTTTTTTAACAAAAAAAAATTCTAATTTTTCTTAACGAGTACTGTGTAGTAACCAGCATTAACACCAATAACAACATCAGCGCTGAAATCCAAGAAAGAATCTCTCTTGCCAAAAAGTAATACTTAGGACTAAGCAAGTACATTCCTCTCTCGGCGAACAACAGCATGGGCAATGACAACAATTGATGAGAGGACCCTTAGTGTCGTCCCCACGACAGTCGGGTCTACGATCCGGCTAAGGACTGTCACTTCAGCATGTTTTATGCTGCTATAACAACAACAACAAAAGGACCCTTAGAGTGTTCAAGCGAAAAATTCTTTAAAAGATTAATGGACCTTTAGGACTTTGCAACGGTCTGTATCAGTCGAGTCATAGCGATGATGGGTTTGAGGGTCAAAGGTTTAGGAACGTCGTGTCCTTGTTCCTTTTTTTAACCGTTGGTTTTGCCAGGTATAGCATGAGTTCAACATCATATAAATAAGCCAAACCCTAATGTAAATACATATGTGTGTATGAATGTACATACGTACATACATATGTATATAAAAGATAACTACTAACACTTCAATAATACTTAATTAACGGCTGATACGAGGGTTAACCTGAAAGTTTACGTACATAAGCCGCCAGAAAAGGTACATACATACATACATATGTACATGTATGTATGTATATTCAGGGGCGGATGCAGAAACGATTCTTAGGGGGTAAAATAATTGTATACCCCTAAATAGCACTAAAAAATGCAACTTAAATTACAATTTGCATTTTAGCGGCATTTTTATATGGCCTATTTCTGAATGATTCCAAAGCAATTTCTGAATTCGATTTATCTCAAATACAAATATTTTTTACGGTATACAAGTAATCTATAAGACGTCGAGCCCTTGGGGGAGGAATTGTCCCCCATCTTCCCCAGCTGGATCCGCCCCTGTGTATTGATCTTTAAAATGTATTGATCTTAATAAAAAAAATTGTTTATGTTTATCAGGAAACTTTCCGGCTCAACCTCGTAGTGTAAGTTGTTTTTAATTTTAATTTGATAAGCGCTGATTGCTTAATCATTCAGGTATATACATACATACATACTCACTATCGATTTTCAGAACTAAAAAAAAAATAAAAAATAAAGTTATTGCTAGATTTAAGGTTAGAAAATTGTTTAGCGTGATAGAATAAAATATTATTGCGCGATTGTTTGTGACATTTATAGAATGGATGCATGCGCCATATATGTATGTATGTATGTATGTACTCGAAATATTATAATCTCCTCAAGCATTCAAATTTCTGGGTCTGATTTTTGAATTGTGACTTTGTGCATTAGGCGTGCGATTGGAGAAATATGTATGTATACTTCATAATTAATGATTAGTTCAATTTAAATTTTATTTTTCCACATGCGTATGTATGCAAGCACATATTTGGACTTTTAAAATGATGATGCGTCCTTTTAACTCCAATCAGTGGGTCGCATATTTAATATTGTGAAGCTTTTGATAAAAAAAAGGAACTAAAAAGTGTCTGAAAATCGAAAATCGAATCATCTTTAATATTTTCCATACTCATTTTAACACGATTAATACAAAAAATACATATGTACATACATTTGTATTTTCTCTATTTTTCAATGAAAACAGTTTTAACCGGTTCTTTTATTATAAGCAGTTTTAGAATAATGCACTTTTTAGGGCCAGTTTTTCAAACTAAGTTTACAAACAGAGTTCAACTTGAACAGAAAAACTAGTCATCCAATTTACGTACAACGAAGTGGCTACAAATTACATCTGTTTTTGAAGTTTTTTTTACCAGCATTCTATCGCTATTTGTATCTTTATCGCAATCCATATCCGACAAGCAAACCGTCATCGTAAAAGAGCTGTCAAAAATCAACGGTTACTTATAGGAACTTTGGTATGGGACCGAAAAAAGAAAAAAATGTTATTTTTTGAAATAAACTCATATGTACATATGTATGTACATACCTGCGATTGTAGTTTTCATTTCAATTTTATGTAGTTAAAATATTTGTATATTTGTATATATGTTTTTTTGCCTTCATACATATATACTACATATGTATGTATGTACATATGTATTTACTTAATAAGCTTTGGAATGAAGAAGTAATAAATATTTACGTTCTTAACCTTTCGATTAGCTATGATCGCAACTGTTGTGAATTCATTAATTGATAAAATGTGACGTTTAAATTGTGTATGCATTTGGTATAAACAGTTTACCATATGTATGTATATACATACACACATATGTATGTACACACAAACAATAATGTTTTCCGTAGCATGTAGTAACAATAAATAAATATAATACCATTACTGGAATAACCTCAATTTATGTACTCCCAAGAAATATATTTCAAGCTTTAGTTTTATAGGTTTTTTAATAATTAGCGAAAGCATTAGCTTTACTCTCAGTAGAAAAATTCGGATAAATAGTTGTGTTCCTGCTGAAAGAGTACACGCTCAAAAAATGTAGGTACATACATACATACATACATATGTATTTAATAATATTCCCACGAATGTCTTGAAGGCAGAAATCGAATGAGAAAATGTGGTGATCTTCAAAATAGCAGCTATCACTGCTATCGCTTTGAGGATTCTTGTTTTTTCCTTAATAACTTTCCCATAAAATTGTCCTTTGGCTCAAAAACCATTAATAGTAAAAAAAAATACGACCAAAAGTAACCAAACATTTTAATTTGTCTCAATTACAATCAGTTGTTTCTAGTAAGCTACTGTTTTCAAGTTTTCAACAGCTTAAATTTTTCCAGCAGCAATTAGCAACTTCCCCTCCAAGTCATCCGTTACCTTACGGCGTTCAGACAGCGCTTAATTGAGTAAATTGTAATTTGTTTTATGTAAAGATATTGATACAGACAAACGAGGGCAATATATCTGAGTCTAGTTTTCTGACTTGTACTGAAACTCAAGAAGGAATGTTCACCTTTACTTCAGCCAAAAGAAATGGGCTAACTCAAGCCTGTCAGTTACTTGTGAAGTGAAACATCTTTTCACTAAAGTTTACAACGAACTATCTATTTCAGCGTTAATTTTGTATCCACTTTACTTCAACTTGGATATTTTTCGCTTCACAAAAACGAAAAGTTAGAATTGGCGCTCAAGAGCCAAATTGCTAAAGTCCAGCGCTACTAAAACTGTTCTCTTACAAGGTCGAGAGCGATTAAAGCCTGGTTGCAGCAGTAGTCAAAGCACGTTTGTCAATTAACGGAAACTATTTGGCGTTATATCGGGATTAAATACGGATTGAACTAAACTTAAGATAAAATTGCAAGACTAGAGTACTTTTAAAATTTATCAAATCAATTTTATTTATATTTTGCTTCCCTTTGTTGTAGAGGTGGTGACGTAAGATGACAAGAAGTGAAGTTTGGTAAGGTTAGGTGGAGTGAGGTTAGTTAAGGAAAGGAGAAATGAAGTAAGGTAAGGGTAGTTCAACAATGGGAGGTCCAGGAAACGAGCAGTTTTGGAAGAGTTGGACCACAGAGAGAGGGGCGTTAGTTGAGTAGGATTAGCCGCATATGCTCCGTCGTCGTGGATTTAGCAGGAGGGAGCATCAAGTTGCGTCCAGTGAAGAACTTGACAAGTTCAGGGAGGTCACCAATTCCAATATCGTGCTGTCGGCGGCATACGAGACGATTGAAATTGAGTGAAGTGAGTGAACTGAAGGTAAGGTGAGGTGAAATTAAGTAAGAAGAGGTGTAGTGAAGTGCGGAGAAGCGAAGAGGATAAATAAGGTAAGTTAATGTAATGTGAGAAGTACATTAAAGCCAAATAACATACATAACAAAGAAGTCGCATGGCGTTTCGCTCTCGGTGGAAAGTTATACCTGCCAATTTCAACATATCGATATACAATTAGACCGATTAAGATTCTTATATCTCTGAACCAATGTCAAATTCGTTCCGGTTTGGTAAAAAAGGCCGAGATATTTTGTTCTTGAAACTAAACCGGACTTGCATCTTCTTTGCTATAGTCTGTATATAGATATACATATGTACATATGTACATACGTATATTGTACATACATATGTACGTATGTACATACATGGTATAAAAATCGATTTTATTTAATTTACCTTTCGACATTATATAAGTCAATGATTTCGACATGAACATTTTCGTGACCGAATCTCTTTGTATTATAGTGATGTTACTTGTGGTGCCAGCAATAGTCGGGCTTGCTGGAGAGCTGTGTATATCTCCGGTTAAAAGAGCCGAGTTATTAGACTTCTCGATTATACTTATATTTCTTGTTTTACTCTAAGTGGTATTTTGTTCAGTAGCTTTTCGCGTTAATTCTTAACTAATTTATGTAGATCAAACATCAGTAGCACAATCCAACTTTTAAGAGGTTGTCCGTCAGTGAACTAGGTTGATCAAAGTGCAAAGCAAAATATATACTATATCTAGAATTTACATTTATTCTAGTGAAATTCACCGGTAGATCGATTTCTACATAGATAACGATTTTATGACGAACACTTTTCTTGCGTTTTCTAATTTTAAATAGTGTGAAAGAGGATTATTCTGCATTTAAACAAATATATATGTATGTATGTGTGTGTGATTATACACCGCTGGCAATGAACCTTGCCCTTACATTTCTCCCTCGCGTATTTATTTCTGATAACTTTTTAGTATAAAACACGGTTTCTGTCACTGAAATGGACCGCATGTCAAGGGCACGGTAATGTTGTTATATTTCGCAAAATACATTTGATTTCATTGAAAATATAATCGTTTTCCTTCTTATCTTAACAAAAACTCTTCGTACACACAATTAATATTTATTTACTGATTTCTTAAGTTCAGTTACCGGTTCCGCCGGAGATCTTTTCGCTTTGAGCTATTGAACATCACTGTTTTCTTTCTATCAAGTCCTCTCCGACCTAGCTCCATACTCCATATATAAATGTTTTATTTTGTATAGCTATTTTATTTTTATCATTTCGCCGATTTTAACGCTTTAGTGATAAGCGCTATTAAACTTTATTTATTTACATAGGAGTATGTAGATATGTACAATCTTCTATGCTTCTTCTTAGCTAAGGTTTGTGTTGCGATAGGCGAGATTATAATAGGTATGTTCGCGTAGCTGATAATTATTGAAAGTTTTCGAAATTGATTTTAAAGCAGCGTACCTAATATAATATTTGCTGGAAACCCATTGGACACGACAGACCACAGCAACCAATTTTGTATCTTCGATTTCTAAACGCTGTCGATGGCAACAATGTGATTTATCACCTGAAAATAGAACCGTAGCAATGTAGCATCAAAAATAATACTCGATATAAGAAAAAATGGAAAATACGACCTTCGTGAATTAAGGTGACGATATATGTATAATATAACCACAACTTGGCAGGACCAGACCAATTTTGCCTTAAATTTATATCCAAAAAACTGTTGTTTAGCGTCAATATTGCATATAATAGGCGTCGACTATTTCTAACTGGTTTTGTTGACAAAGCGACGATGTTAGTAAATAATTGCTTTTATAAATCATAGCAGAATTAAAGTTATTAAATAAAAGGTATTAAACAGTTATTTTATTGATTACCTATACAATTAACGTTTAGAAAAAAGTAACAACTCTTTAAGAAGTAAATGTTTTGTCTTGAAATCTAATTCGTATGGGGAAAAACAAAATAAGTAAAAGTGATCATTTCCAAACAAATTCAATTAAAAATGCTTTGTTACATTACGCAGAAATTCAACTTTAATTTAAGATATTTATAATTCAATGAAAAAGCTACAGCTAAAAATGCATAAAAAAAACTTATTTTCCTAAAAAGAAAAATACAAAAATAACAATTCATTTTCCACCTGATTTTTTTTCCTTTGCAACCACATATGTAAGCTTAAAAGATTTTATTCTTTCAGCCAAATCTATAGTTGAGCGTTAAACCACTTGAATTTGGTGTAATTTTACAATTATCGATTCCTGTTCCGTCTGAACTTACCACTTCACCACTGGGACATTTGTACAGCAAAGATTTACCCTTAATAATTCAAGTTTAGTTTTAACTGTATTTCAAACATATTTATGTAGCGCACTTACCTGCAACTCATGAATTTCCTTTTGAATTTGTATATCGTAGATAGGTTTATGCACCGACTGTTGTTGGCCAGATTGAAACAAATCTAATAATTTTCCCGCCCACATTGCCATCGTCTCGACTTTTAAATTACTTTCATTGAAGCCTAGCAATGCTTTTAAGTCATTTTGAGTTTGCGTTGAATGTGCTTGTAAAGGTTGCGGTGCTGCAATTTGTAGAGCACCTGATGTCAGTCGTCCCGGAAATGATGGACTTGGACATTCAATCGTCAGATCACGAACGGAACCTGTCTGCTTATTGACATATATTGATTGGGTACCATTTATTTGATCCAGAACCGTTTTAATTCTTTTGCTGAAATTTAAGTATTTTGTTAAAATATATCTGTATATTATATGTATATGGATAAAGTAAAATATGAATATACTAAATGATTTTGGAAGCATATTTCTTCATAGCGACAGTTTGTAAAAATCTCATAAAAATATGTACTTTGTTGTCTTACAACGAAACTAAAAAATTATCAAATGAAAGCTTAATTTGAACAAATACATATATATGGTATGCGGTTTGTCGAAAACTACATAATCATCCCCGGCTACGTAACCTTGCCCTACTCCATCCAAATGCCTGGATTTGTATAAATAAAATTTTGATTTTTATATACTTCAGCATATCTTCGTTGCGTGGATTAAAGCGTTGTATGCGTCCGTTGTTGTTCATAGAAAAGTGATTGTTGTTGTTTCTATTCGCACCACCACAACCTCCGTTACGATTACTCCAATTAAAGTTTTGACCACTATTGTTCACAAAACTGTTTCCGCCGTTTCCACGATTTCCGCAGCCGTCATTGCGTCCACGAAATTTTTTTTTGTGATTCCAAGATCGGCGTTGCTGTCCTTTACTACTAAGACCACTATCTGTATTTAGGCTTGTTAAAGATACAGAGTTTCTGTGCGTTTGCGTACTTAATCGCCAGTTTGTGTTTGCACTTCCGTTTATTTGCTTATTTACTGAATCAAGTGATTTTTGTTGATGCTTATTTGTGCTAATTTTATTATTACTGCTTGCGTTTGCGCTTTTATTAAGTATATCTCGTAAATCTTTTAGTTCGGTTTGTTTTTGTTGATTCGATTCTTGTTTTTCGCTTGGTTTCTGTAGCTCCGGATCATTGAACATCTCATCAAATTCATTTTTCATATAATCCAAATCAATGAAATTTGTTTCAGCGCTCGGACCTCGCCAAATTCCAAAGTGCTTGTTTAATTTATCATTTGAATTTAGATCAGGCAGCTCACCTAGCGATTCTAAGTCTGTATTCATAAGCTCGTCTTCATCAATATCATCATCGAGTTTAAAGTTTTGACGCTCAGCTTTAAAGAGAGGTTTTGGGGATTTAGAGGCAGAAACCGCACTTTTATTACCAAGATTGTGGAAAATGTCTTTTTTTGTTGCTATATAATCATCTATAATAATTTTATATTTTAATAAAGTAAAGCTTTGAAATTTTAGAAGTCAAACGTACCAAGAGACATTTCCAAAAATGTGTCCAAATCAGAAGCCATCATCTAATCAGATTTTGTCAATTCTCTCCCGCACAATTCAATCAAACCAACCTTATTGTAATTTCTAATATTTTATTCGCCAGGAAAATCTTTAAAAGTTGATTCATTAATTGTGAAAAACGTCGTTACAATACACAAACACTTGAAATGTAATTTTCATGAATAAAAAGTGGTTTTGTACTAATGCTGCATTCCAGTTACTGATACCGTTATTCCTGTCGAAACGTGTGAATAAACATGCTGCCATCGTTTTTGAATTATAGGTAATTCTATGATATGTGGAAGATTTAGTAGCTTTTTACACGATTCAACCATTGCTTTCAATTCTGCTCTGACTTATGAGTGAAGAGGTGAGAAGCAAAGGGACGAGAACATAAAGGCCTTCCAGATAGAGCACGTTACGTGCGTTCCGGCGAAGCATTCGACTGACAGCTATGTAGTTGAATGCAGAATGCCACATTCGCAACGCATGCGATGCCGCAACGTACAACAGTAGCCCAACTCTCTACTTTTGACTCATTCAAATCCGTCGCTAGTGTTAGCTAATTGGTTTTTTTTCAATTATTTCCATTTTTTTTATAATCTTTACACAAAAGTAAATATCAGCACAACTTTAAGATATATTTGATTTGCATACAAAAAAAAAAATTAACCGCCAATACAAAACAAATAAATAAATTAATTAATTTACAAAGATTAGTAACGCGACACTCGATTTTATCAATATATCTTATTAAAAGGCTTTTTTGTGCTCGAAGAGCCTATGACAAACGATGTTGCCACAATGAAAGATGCTACGAAATGCGAAAATGGCTGTCAAACTACAAAAATGACAGTTGAAAGCAAGCGAGCGCTCGCTTACCGATCGGTTTGCTAGGCGAAGCATACTTTCAACTTTTTCACGTGCGACATGTCGCTTGCTTTCAGAAATAAGCGAGCATTGAAAGCAGGTGAATACCGCAAGTTACGCCTTGTCAGTTGAATGCCTCGTTGGAGCGGACTCAACGTATTCTATCTGGCAGGCCTTATATGTATTCGTCCGTACCGTCATTTCCTTTTAAAGGCCATGCCACATAAAACTTCTGCTTCGCTTTACGTCAGAGTTTAGCTTTGACAGCAAAGATGAATTCATGCAATTATACGAAATTTCCCACATAGGCAACACCGTCGCCAAAGCGAAGCGAAATCTTGGGCAACTCTCATCTTTTCGCTGACTTTGACAGTTCGCTCTTACCAATTTTGTTTATTTCTGACATAAATATAAAATTTAACTGAACTAAATGCTTTAATATACATATATGTATGTATATACATATGTGATGATTTACTAAAGGCTTTTTCTTGTATAATAGAGGAGCATTGCAGAGCACGGTGGAAGTCACTTCGTAACCGGTTCGTGCAGGAGGTGGAAGCAAAGATATAATTTCCTTACCCACATTTTCCGCCTTGATATGTTTTTTAAACATAATAAGGCTTCGTGGAGTAAAAGAACTAATAACAAAACTTCCATAATGTCCATAATTATGCCGAATGTATGTAAATATGTTTATAAAGTTCCGTGCGATTTTCACAACTCACCATAAACAAACGAAAAGTATGTATTGTCAAAGTTTTATTGTGGCATACCTTTTGCGTTTGTCGCTTTTCTGACAAAGTTACAAATGTCACGTAAAGCGAAGCAAGTCTCATGTGGCATGGCCTTAAGTTTCTTCGATTGCTTTTAACATCTTTTCTTTGTTGTTGTGAGAAAACAGAAAACGTAAAAGTTAAATTGAATTCAATTTAAACGTGTCACCGCAAACAGAAAACACAAAATAGAATGAACAATAATTGCTTTCAACGAATTGAATAATGTAATAGGGCACTTGTATATACATATTTCTTTTTATTTACGATTTGTGTTTTCATAAATATTTGTATATAAATAGTATATAAAATAAATTTCCAAGATAGCAGCTTAACAAAAAATCTTTATTTGCGGTCTTCACCTGTTTTCATTTCTCGCTTACTTCAGAAAGCAAGCAACATGTCACACGTGAAGACCGCAAAAAATAGAAAGTATGCTTCGCCTCGCAAAGCGATCGGTAAGCGAGCCTTCGCTTACTTTCAACTGATATTTTTGTAGTTTATCAGCCATTTTCGCATTTTGTAGCATCTTTATTTATTTATTTATTTATTATTACGGCTTTCTAAGCCTAAAACTTACAACGATACAACCACTTAATTCATTTGATTTGGTTTTGTATACCATAAAACAAAACTGTAAACAAGATCCATTATACATATGTAATTACAGTTTAATAAATAAAATTCATTATAAGTAATTATAATTTAAAAATATAGCTATGCTTTGGTTTTCGAATTCCTTATTACTGCTTTTTTTTTGCGGCTACTGTTAGGGTCTTTTGAGACTGACGAGGTCTCAATACAGAGAAAATGGCCATCAGCAAACATCGCGTTATTTGATTCCGCTCATTACAATGGACAGTGCTAGTCTCATCTCAATATTATTTTAATATTTAATATAATTCATTCCATCAGACAATTGATACAGGTCCTCTTCCATTTGCTCATTACAGTGGACAGTGTTAGTCTCACTTCACTTTTACTTTATTATCAAAACGCTATGGATGCCGAGTTTTAAATATCTGCAAAGACTATTTTTAAAATTATTGAAATCGTTACTGTTCTTTATATAATTAGGAAGTTCATTGTAACTTTTTTAACCTTTATAAAATATATTTTGCTTGTCTATTTCTGTTATAAAAAGAAGCAATTTAAAGTTATTATTCTCCCTCACTCCATGGGAGTGAGTTTCATTAACATAATTAACTTTTTCACTCAGATACTCTGGTAGGTTACCAATCTTAATATTAAAAACAAATTTCATACTATAATAAAAAATTAGCTGTTTGACGCTCAACCACTTTAATTTATCGATCATGTTTTTTACTCGGGTGTCATACCGCATGTTTAAAATAAATCTCATGGCCTTATTTTGCATAATATGTAGCTTATCTACATGTGCTTCATTCGCAACAAAAAATATCGTTGGACAATATAAGAAGTGCGGCTCTATAATAGATCTATACACCATTATTTTATATTTCCTACTTATATTTTTGCATGATCTTTTCTTGAATCCAATTTTCTTAGCAATTTTTCCAACAACGTAGTCGATGTGCTCATTGAATTTCAATTTGTTATCAGTCTGAATACCTAGTGTTGGCGCGGCTAGCTACTTTTGTATACCTATCAATAGTCTATTATATCTTGCTATCTATCATCTTGCTATTTTATCTTGCCATTCTATCAATCATTCATATTGTAATTTTGTTATTTAAACTGCCTTGGTGGCAACGTCACTAAACTCTGTAAACGAAATGACAGCCATTATGTTTAAACGAATTACCGGCATTCGGGGCTGGCATTTTGTAAAGGCAACACACAAAAGTGTAAGTATTCTAAAATATCCTTGTAATCTTATTTAACTATTGTATTCCTGAAGGTAATAAAACATTCCACATTAACATAGTAAAGAAGAGGTGTGGATGTTTTATTGAATCAGCAAGCGGCCTCGAATCAACCCAACACCTAGGTAATTAATTATATTTAATTCCTCGATGTTTGTGCCCATTATGCTCAGATTAAATTTGCGTCTTTCATTATTTAGTGATCTTTATATGATCATAAAATTAGTTTTGCTAACATTCAGTTTTAATTTATTTTTACAAAGCCACCTGTAAAGTGAATTTAAATCCTGTTGCATATCCCTTGCAAATCCCTAGCTATCATTATATCCGTTTCACTTACTTCCAGTAATGCATCGTCCGCAAACAATCGTATACTGCAGTGCTCTATAGCTGAAGATATATCATTAATGTATATGTTAAATAAAATCGGAGCCAAAACCGATCCTTTTGGTAATCCTTTTTCCACTAACGCTTCCTCTGAGGCTGCCGACTCTATTACGGTTTTTTGTTTGCGGTTTGTGAGAAGACTCTTAAACCACCGCAATTCCGTATCCCTGATACCAATATTATATAATTTGGCTAGCATTATATTTCTGACAATTGTTTCGAAAGCGGTTTCACAAGAGTGTTTTTCTCTAAAGCCTGATTGTTCTTTCATTAGTATTTTATTATTTTCCAGATAATTAATAAGTTGCTTCTTTATCGCTATCTCTAACATTTTCTCTATGTTTGGCAATGTGTTAATAGGTCTTCGGCCTTCGGCTTTCATTGACTTTTTTACTTTTTTTAAGGGAATTACAGTAGATACTTTCCATGAATCAGGCACTACAGCAGTTTTCATACTTTTATTTATGATGTCAGCATAAAAAAGGCCCATGTATGTTACTGAATCTTTTGTAACTCTTTCTGACAATATGTTCTTTCCGCCTATTTTATATTTAAACTGTTTAGCAATGTGAGCAATGTCATTTGTATTAACTTCTTCAAATTTTAATCTGGTTGTTACATCGTTTATAGCTTTTTGATAAGTTATAATGATAAAATCGAGTGTCGCGTTACTGATCGTTTTAATTTAATGAATTTATACCGACACGAACCTTCTTGCTCCGCGACATGTTGCAAATGGAAAAGTATGCTTTCAAAATGCCCAGTGAACAAATCTCTCTCTCGCTTACGACGACAAGAAGCAGAAAGCAAGCGACAATTGGAAGCAGGTGACGACCGTCCGTTAAGAACTTTTCGAAAAAAAAAAAACAAGTGGCAACACTTAGTTAAAAATGTTGCACTAGATGTCGCACCATATAGACATTGCATACGCCATATCTCATACATACTATGCTTCCGGAATCGAGACATTTCTTTATTTCTGTGAATCGGTTGAAGCGTAGACGTGAAAATTATTTTCGGAAATAGCGATGGAGCTAATAAAATTGAGGAGCGAGAAATTGGTAAGTTTATGCCGAGGTTGTATATACAATGCGCAAAATTTATATACCTTCGTTGGAATATTAATTTGCGCCGAAGGACAGACGTTTTGCAAAAAAAAAATTGTGCTATTTGAGGTGAACACTATAAAAATTACAGCGTGTTCCACAGGTTTCAGACATGATGCGTTCGTAATTAAACTAAGTTTCAAATACTATTTAAATGGCAGCCTTATATAACTGCAATGTGGCTTTCTTTTGCTCTATTACAGAACTCGTATTAGCTGCCAAAGTAAATGTATGTACATACGTGCAAAACCAATCGCCACGTGGTTTAACTTACTATGTGGTCTAAACTTTTGCAACACGTGCTCTGTTTTACTGAAGTTGATTTGAAGTTTAAGAAAAATACTTTAATTTTATTGTTTTCTTTTGTTGCAGTTAAGACAAGATGAAGGTCTTGGGTCTTTTGATAAATACATGTAAGTATGACACATAACCTAACATAATTTTTCGATATACAAAATGCGAGCACAGAGTCGCTGGTTTGAAGAAAATATTCCACTTTTGCTAGTGCTTTTTACTTGCTCGTAGAATAAATTACTTCGCACAAGCATAACCCAAAATTATTTATAAATTTGCGGTGCATATTTCACGCGAAGTAAACATGTAAGTGTAAAATGCTATAGATTGCTTGAGCAGTCTCTAAATAGAATCTACTCAGATTTTTCTAGTAAGGGAATGACGGTTTAAGAAAACTGAAAGTTTTTTTTCTATACATTTTTTTTTAATTGTTTGTATTTTGTTTTAGGTAATATACGTTACTATATAATATGGAAATCTTATAACTTCGGATGGAGATTTGTTCTGGAATGGTTATAATAACCTTTGATTATCTCACATTCTCGTAAAAAGGGAAAATTTGTTGATGCAGAAATCTGATTATTGGCCGGACAAAATTCATAGGTAAATTTACTCATTTAATTAAAACTATAATAAAATGTGTTATGATGATTTACTTATTTTCTTTTCTGACATCTCTTATGAATCAAAGTGATTTTTTGTAGTTTATCTGACTTAAAAATTATTATAAATAGAGAAAACGTTTATTGTACCTCTAATAATATGATTTCGTTTTCAGGAAAAATCTTGAAAGTCGATACATCAAATATTGAATTCTGGACAAACCCAAGTTACGCAAAGTTATTTATTATTTCAGGTAATTATTACAGCATTTAAAATAGGCTCTCATTTTATGATGATATTATAAACCATTCACAGACACCATATAAAGGTACAACTTTGAATAAACTGTTCCAATATTCTTTTGGAATAAGTGCGTTCTGTTGAACTGGTTATGGACAATGGTTAGAAAATGGCACTGAATTTTACTTGCATTTACATATTTTCGTTATAGAAGACTTTAAATAACAAAGAAATTCCTCTTTCAGGTGTTGAACGCCCTTGTGATGAGTTTACGCTAAGGATTCGCGGCTATAAAATCTACGAAAGAAATGGTTGACTTTAAATAAAATATTTTCTTGTAATTAAAATTCTTTTATTTAATATCAAAAATCGTTTTTAACCAAATTTGCTCGTTCTCTTAGAGCAAGTTCACTATCTTGCTTTGACCTCATGCGATCTCCCTTTGATTTCTTTCCGATACCCAACTTGGGTAAACCACGGTTTAGACCTTCCAACAAAAGGCATGCCTTACACGGTTGTTGCGATGACACGAATCCGCAACGTTCACAAGTCCCTCGAATTGGTTTTTTAACCGTCTCCTTGAATTTGAGTTGCTCCCCAGAATGTATAATATCCATTATAACTGACGGGCGAACCCTCTCCAAATCTTTTAAATAAGCTCGTGCATGACCTCGATAAGCGTTTGGCGCAAAAACGCACTCCGTTGAAAAGTACACTAACTTCTTATAATGTGCGTACATAACGATCTCTTTTTCATAAGTATACTTAAGTGGTTTAGAACGTGGTATGGTATCTTCGCTTCCTCCTGTTCGTATTTCTGTACAACGTCTTAAGCGAGCAGTGTCTCCTCGCAATATATTCATCAACACAGTCTCGGCAATATCATCGGCGTTATGCCCTGTAGCGATGCTGTCTACTTCCAGCAATTTTGCGCCACGATCTAAAGCTTGTCTTCTGAAAACTCCACAGAATGTACAATTATTGGTACGTCCGATTTGGGCAACTATGCGGTCCATGGTCCAACCATATAGCTCATCATAAGAAAGTATCTTGAGAGGCATTTGATAGTCGTCACGATTCTGCTTTACAGTCTCTAAACTGTCATCTCGATAGCCAGTTATGCCTTCGTCAATAGATAGAAGAACCAATTGCAGACCGTAATCGTGTCGTTCATTAAGCAACTTTAGGACATAAGCCAAAACTGTTGAGTCTTTTCCTCCACTAGCTGCCACTGCAACTTTTTCTCCGCGCTTAAAGAGCTTATTAGTAGCAATAGTGTAGTGAATTTCTGCCTCAAACGCAGCAAAAAAGCAATCCTTACATAGCGCATCGGAAGTTTTGGGCCGCTGAAGTATTGGTATAAAATATTATTTCATATAAATTTTGTGTCTATACAATTTTTACCTTAAGCACTGCATTTTTACCACAATTCCTTTTACATTTAACTGGCATTTTCTTTTTTATTTAAGACGACTTATAGCACAACAAAAGTGATAGTGTTGGGACGAAAATGTAAACATCTACAATCGATTACAACCGTCAAAGATATTTCTGCCGCAGCTGCTCTAATGCAAGATTGATGAATAAAGGGCCGTACACATAAGACTTTCGCTTTGCTTTGCTTCCGAGTTTCGCTTTGACAGATAAGTTGAAGACCTGTGTTATATGAGAGCATGATTCAATTATGAATCATGATATGAGAGCTGCTAAATACAAGGCGAGAAAAGTAAAGCAAAGCAAAACGAAGCGAAATCATGGCCATTATGATTGATAACAAGTGAGATATCTTTTCGATAAACGTCAAAATCTGGAACACCTGAGATCACCTGTTTTTGTAAAGTAAATTCGCAACCCTTTGGCCGCTGTGGTCGAGTTGGTAGCGGTGCATGCTGTAATTCGATATGCCGGTGAGGTCGAGGTTCGAATCTCATTCAGGGCAAGCAAAATCTTAATCATAGAAAAAGTTTTTTTCTAATAGCGGTCTCCCCTCGGCAGGCAATGGCAAACCTCCGAGGGTATTTTTGCCATGAAAAAGCTTCTCATAAAGTACATCTGTCGTTCGGAGTCGGCACAAGGGGCCATTCGTAATTGTCGGCATATTGGCGGCCACCTTAGGTACCCTGTCAAACGCCAGCTTATGTATCATGTCAAATAAGATATCTCACTTGTTATTACACACAATGATCATGCGCACATATGCACACGATTTAGAAAATTCACTAGTATTTCATAATTTTTGCGAGTATATTTACTTTTAAAAAACGAATTATTATTGTAATTAATATTGCATATTATATTTGTTATGTTCATTACATAAATAGAATAATATAGGGGAATGATTAATTGAAGCGATTAAGCGACATGTATTTAAGTTTAAAATTTTTATTGCAATATCTGCTTTTTTCCTTACCCGACGTCTCCACAGAAAACTGCTGATGTCCGCTTATTTCTTCATGTCAGCCATTTATGTCAGCGTTTTCGTCTTGGCATCTATTTTATGAAATTAGCTGTCACTTTGTTACTTTGACAGCTAATTTTTCATTTGGCTGTAAATTTCGTGGGGTCAACATCGAAGATATTTTCATTCAGAAGAAAAAACTGAGTTGTTTTCTATTGCATTTATTAATGTTTACCTATTTGGGAGGAAAGGAAACATATTTCTTGTATTATTTTCAGCATATTTGCGCTTTACGGGCGGTCTTCACCTTCTTCACGAAGCGAGACGAAGCATACTTTCAACTTTTTGCGGTCTTCACGTGCGACATGTCGCTTGCTTTCAGAAGTAAGGGAGCATTGAAAGCATTTGAAGACCGCAAGTTATGAAAGCAACTTACCTCTTTGACGCCATATTCCATATGTTTATGTTAAGACATCAAAAAAATTTTTTTCTTTTTTCCTGCCAAAATTACAGATGCTAGAACATCAGCTATTTTCTGTGGAGATGTCAGGTAAGACCGCGATGTAAAATCACAACGATGCGTGCAAGGACATAAATAAGTGGATTTATAAACAGTCAGTTTGAGCAAATTAGTTAATCTGACGCTCTCTCATATCGTTCTGCGCGACATGTCAGATTTTTATAGTTGTCTTCATCAACTGTGACGCTAGCGCATGGCGCCGGCGTAAATAAAAAAACTGTAAGGGCCGGTTTTACAATCCAATCTTAAGTTGAACTTAAGTCCTAGTTAAGACAAATCTTAGCTAAGACTAGTTTAAGATTTTGCACACATTTGCGTTTCACAATGGTGACTTAAGTATGGAAAATATTTAATTCAGAAATATGGTAGCACCATAAGAAATTGCTTTTTTGATATTTTGAAATGTGTTCAAATAGAAAATAACTCATATAAATTATTTTTGTGTGCGGTTAATTAAAAAAGTATTTTCAAGGTTAAATACTACAGAAATAGATTTATTTAATTTAAACAAAATTCAAAATACAAAGAGAAGACGCAAATTTCGCTCCGAATTAGATTTACTTGGTGGGTAATCTAGGGGAAAACTAAATTTTGACGCTGTCCTTTTTTCTCTTTGTCGGAGTTTTATAAATTTTCTCTCAACAATGCTATAGGGTGTGACGTAAACTTGTATGTTATGGCTCGTGAGACAGTAGCTTTGTCGAAATGCTAATAAAAACATACTTTCCAGACACAAAGCATGGTTCCTGAGATAAATTAAAGTAGAGTATGTTTTTTTGGAAATAATAAAGGATACATATACCTGATAGCCTTATGCCTTAACTCGATATTATCAATTTAAGGACATTCCAAGCATTATTGAAATAAAATCGGTGGCGAAAATCTTTCCCATCGACAATTGAAATTACTTTAGTTCTCCTTAATGCAATAATATATATAACTTCCTCGTAATCTAAGTCATCACTACCCCAATCAAATTCCATATTTCGAAAATTCTTTAGATTTTTTCAAATATTTGTATTTAAGTCTTTACAATTTTATTTGACAAGCAATGATCAGCTGTTCGCAAAGATAAGATCAGTTTAAGCCGAGAAATTCGGCCACTTAAGTTCGACTTAAGTCGAGCTTAAGATTTGGTTGGTGAAACGCAAAATCTTAAGCTAGACTTAAGTTCGACTTAAAAATGCATTGCAATACCGGCCCTAAGCGAACAAAAACTCAATTAGCGCTGGCGCTATTTTGTTGTTGGACGATGTTAGCGCAATAACGCCAGTTATGGCGCAACGAAAGAAGTGTTTTCCATGCCTAGTGAGCAAATCAGTGGTTCATTGATGCGGAATTTTGCAAAATGCACTCAAAATTTGTTTAATTATTTTCAAAATTGAGTTTTTCGTCTTCTTAATAATTGGCTTAACACAACTTATATTTATGTTTCAATTCACATATGTATATCGTAAACGCTAATTTTGTAAGACAATAAATTTAGTGAAAATATTTATTGTGAATACATTATAAATGTTTATATATATCAAAAAATAATTATCATTAAAACGGTATATCATGATCATAGAATTCGCGTCCAACACATGCTCGGTTGGGTTTCATTTGAATATCTGCCAATTGGCTGCTCTAAGAAACTTAGAGACGTTTACTAAGCTAATTTTCTAGTAAGTGTTTTTGTTCATTGCAATATCAATAATGTACAGCAGGAAAGTTCACCCCAAACTGGAGTCCATTAGTGTTTTTTCTATGATGGAAATTTGTGGAGACAACGCTTCTGCCATGTTATTTTTAGAGGAGTCAGGATTAGTGCCTTCAAAGAAATCAATTCCCCCAAAGTGCTGCGGTATACCAATGAAAGTGGAAAATGATATTCGCAGAAAGTTGGGCTGGATGTGGAGATGCGGATCGTCAGCTTTTAAAGGGAAGAATTCAAATTGTCGTAAAATTTTGAACCCAAGCGATGGGTCCTTTTTTGATGGCAAGTACTTAACATAACATCAATGATTATTAGCAATATTTTACAGATCTGATTTTTAGGTAAATTTTGTCATATTTCGATTGCTGACGCTTTAGCAATATTATTTTGCTTCGTAATGGATGCGAAGGTATGAGTTTTTTAGTTTATCAATGTCTTCATATCATTGTTTTTATTGTTTGGGCTTTCGTTTCTAGGGGTGATGAAAATTTCTATTTTGCTTAAACGCGCAAAATAATGACCTAATGAATTATGTTAATGTGTGTCGCAAACTGGTATTGGTCCATGATTCATCATCATTTTATCGAATATATGCATGTACCTATGTATGTACATATGCATGTTTACTCAATGTAAATCAATGATGCATATTTCATGGAGAATTTGAAGATAATTAATTACAAAACTGTTTGGATTTTCTACAATATCCTAAAAAAATGTTGCCACAAAATTAAGTCTCTGATAGTGTGATCGTAATACACTTTTGTTTTTAATAAACTATTGCAAAAAATATAGATAAACGCGTTAAAAGCCTATATCATGTTATACATTTAATGCCTGACTTTTATCAGATAAACATAAATTGACCGAATTCAAAATGAAATAAATTGAACTTTTTACTGTTATCAAAGTATGCTTGTTTATAAGTATTTCTATCTTATCCATGCGACTCCTTGAATATATGTATGTAAACATGTATGTATACGTCAATCTTAAATTAAATCTTAATTTATATTTTAACATGTTAAGCAACAGGTATTCACTTGTTGGTTTATTCATTAGAGGTGCCTTGCATTGTGCGATAATTTTCAAAAATTCTTTTTCGTAGATGGTTTTACACTCCTCTTTATATCCTCATCTCACGAAATTTGAAGCTATTATACCGGAAAGTTATTCAGTAGAATTGTAAAAATATGAAAATGCATAACTGGGTAAACATTTATAAATTCGATATAATTTCGATATAGAGAAAAAAATTGATCGCCATATAAAAAGCACTCAATAGTCTTTGGTTTGCAAGGGCACCTCTATTGTATATATAGTATGTTAGAACATACCTACATACATACATACATATGTATGCATGTAAATATACTAGATATAGTAAATATTCTGTGATATGTCTATTTAAATAGATTATTTTTGCACTGAAACATTTGAATGCTTATCGACAACGCAAAGGTGATACAACGTCTTTAAGTACTGGGACCATTACTGACTATTACAGCCATTGTCGAGAAGTAACAGAGATCATTTGCTCACACACGGATCTTGAACTAGACAATTTGGGCAGAATAGTATTATTTGATGAGACGTTTTTAGCAAAACGGAAATATAATCGAGGTCGGTTCAGCGAAGAGATGACTATTAATGTAGTAGGTCTGTTTTGCAAGGAGGATAGATCGGGACTCTTTTATAAAGTCAATCATACGAATATTAAAAACTTGTGGCCGTATATCGCGGAACTCGTTGACCAAGAGAAGTCAAAGAATGAAACTATTTCCGATGATGAGGAAAGCGATTGTAGCTTGGAAGATATTTATCAAAAGAGAAAACCGTTAAAATCCTCAAACAAAAGAGTACTGTTACTAAGCCGTCAAAATATGGGTGCAACATTTTACAGGTAATTCTTATTTTAGTTTTGTTTTTTGATAGATATATGTACATATGTATGTACTATAGTTTTTTTTGTTGGAATCAATTCATTTACAGGCGCCATTATTTGACAAAACTCGAAAGCGATGGGGAAAGAATAATGACATTCCTTGAGCACATAAGAGCAGTATATCCTGGTTATCAAAAAGGTGTACTGAGAACCGGACTTTTCTTGAAAGAAATAGATCCCATTTCCGAAACCTCTGATCTCTCCTTCAAAAAAATAAAGTTAGAGAAAAAAGAGACAGATATGAGAACAAACTAAAAGAGATTTCCAAATAAGCAGAATATGTCTAATTTTTATGTACATACATACATAAGTACATGTGTATTATCTAAATGGCTTAGTACAAATTCAAACGAAGATATTATGTGAACATTCGCAAACTATGTTATAAGTTGAAACTCACGTGCATACGTTTTTTTAATTAGCTTAGTATTGTATTTTATTTAAAATAATGCAAATGAACAATAAACAATTGTGGCCTTCGCAACTTAAACTTATAAAGCTAACCAACCGGATACCTATGTATGTTAAGTTGTTAGTTAATTACAATTGTACATAAATCAATATCTTCAATCTATTAGGTGAACGAATTTGACAGAAGGTATATTAATAAGTTGAAAGTTTCATTCCATACGTCACCATACCTGAACAAATTTGGAACGACACGCCGTACAACTTAGTAATGTATGCATTTTCTTGGTCGAAGTCGTATGTATATTTCAAAGAAGTTGCAAGTCTCATTCCGTTCAGCTACCTAAAGATCTGGCCTTTTTCACCTTACCTAAACTAATTTGACCAAAGAGGTTTCGAATTTGACGCCAACTGAATTATATTAGATTTTAATTTGATTCTATTGCCATTAAGTATGGCAAAAATATACAAATATTGCTTGTCGTCGAAACTGAGAAAACTCAGTATGCAGTTTTTCAGTCAACTTTAAACGTTGTTGAAACTAAGTTTAAACGGCCGATCTGGCAGTTTTAAACTTAGTTAAACCTATCAGCAGGAGTAGGCAAACATTTTTTTTTTGGATGCTACAAATATAATTGAGGGCAAGGAAACTAAGTTTAACCAAAGTTTGTTTAAACATTATCTTTGGTTTAAACTGAGTTTAAACCAGCACTGAAAAACTGGCGCTATGTCGGTGGGTAACTGCACACATAGGAACGTTATTTCAATCCGACCAATTTATAAACATCAATCATAGTGGACATCCCTTTTACATAACGCCGGAACTCCACAAGCGAAACATTTTGCTTGCCAAATATATTTATTTCCTGATAAATGTATCAGTGGTAGTGTTTATGAGTTGGCATTTTTACATTACTAAAATTATTTGCAATTATAGCGTTAAACTAGTAAAAACACTGCATTAGAGCGAAAGTATACTAAAATTATTCAAAACCTGTTTATTCACTTCCGTGTATTTAATTCTAATCATAAAACGCGGTTGGTTTTGTTTGTATGTATGTAAGCATACAATTGTTTGTGCTTAAATTCAATGCCTGAAGTGATTAAGTATTAAATCGCAAAGTCGGTGCTATAAAACTCGCTAGAAATTATGTGAAGGTTTACCTGTGCGCACTTGGTAGCAAGTTAAGCTTCTTGTGTCTCCTAATGCTGCACTGCATTTTTTTAAGGCATCCAATCGAACACAGAGCATAAATGAAGTTACTTTAATATGAATATGTTGCATAAAGTGCCGAAATTGGTAAAACTTTAAAATTTACAAATCATAGGAGAACCTAACCTCACATTTTTCTTGCAATGTTTTCCGATTCTCAGTCAATTCATGTCGATGACGTTGCACGCATTTTGCTTCACATCATTTTTCGTCGGGAAGGCGCAATCTTGTATTCTATCGTTCTTTAGTATATAGCTGTCAATGTTTTGTCAGCCAATATTTGGCTAGATAAATATTTTTCTAATTGTTGCGCGGCATGAGTAAAATGTTGTCTGCGTTGGCAATATTTCGCCTGATAGAGTTATTGTGATATAAAATGTGGCTTGTGGAAATGTTGGGTAACATAAAATAATTTGTGCAACTCTGTGCTCACCTTTGCAAAAGGTAAACAAGAGAAAAACAAAAAGAAACTAATCGTGAAAATTGTTCGTAAAATTTTCTTTCTGTCTGCTTTATTTTATAAGACAAATATTATTTATCATAATTTGACGGTTTAAAGTTATACATATATATTTTAAATAAAGAACTCGATGTATAATTATATCAAAAAAGCTTAACTTACCTCCAAAAATTGATGAAATCAAAACCGATTACTACTGCGGAAGTAATTTTTATAAACTTATAAAACCACAACAACAAAGTTAGCAAAAAGAAAAAAACCAAAGGCGAACCGTCATCATTGAATTTCTAGAAATTCCTATAATCTAATAAGCCAAAGGGTGCCAAATATTCGGAAAACCAATAGTGCCAAAAACAAGGACGTCCATGTTTAATATAAAGTGCAATAAATTGAAGGAGTAGATAACACGTTTTTATACAATCATTGCAACGCTCTTGTGGTATTATAAATTCTTAGAAATTTACTGATATAAGAGTTTTAGAACAGTTGAAACTATGGGAAATGCAGGCAGCACCAGTGTGAATCGTGAGCGGCATAAGTCGAGCGACTTGTCAACACCCAACTCACCATTTCGAGAGATGCCTGGACGTGGAGACTCAGTTGCATCAGCATCTGGGGTTGCAGCGGTAGGTGGGGGAGGTGGCGGCAGTGGTGTACAAGCCTTCACTTTCGACAAAAACATAACAAATGAAAAGAACGTGCGCTCAGTCTTGCTCGGCAGTTCCTCGCAAGAAGACGAAGATCAGCCTTATTACACGAAGCCCGTCGGTGGTGCAGCAAATACAGAAACAACCACCACACCCACCCCGCGTAAACGTGCCAACACTCTTTCAGAAGGCAGTTCAACACCACTACACAACATTTTGGCAAGCAGTATGTCTGTAAAGGAATCAGCCGCGGATTCAAATGACGATAAAGAGCAGAGCTCCACCGAGGAGCTACACATAAATTCTGGTTTGCCCACCGTATTGCGCTGGGATGGAGGTGGCAAGAACGTTATGATTTCGGGTACATTTTCCAAGTGGAAGCCTCTTCCCATGGCACGCAGTCATGGAAATTTCGTCGCTATTATCGATCTTCCAGAGGGCGACCATCAATATAAATTCTGTGTAGATGGAGAATGGAAGCACGATCCTAAATTGGTAAGAAAAAAAGTTGTATAGTAATAATATAAAAGAAATAAGCTGGAGTACTACAGTGTAGTAAAAAATCGATATTCAGTGGGAAATAAAATATATACATACATATGTATAGTAAGCTTCACCAATACGCAATACTGGTGACGTGATATAAACTAATTGAACGTAACCGGTGTTAATATAATTGGTGCCAATGTTGATTTCCCACAGGGGCTGAAAGTGTTGTGCAATCGGTTTTAAATTTTACTGGATAATGTGCAAAATTATAAAATGAAGTGCTAGACAACGTAAATACTTTACACACTTGTTGTATTTAGTTATAAACATATGTACGTATGTATGTAAATACTAATTCTTAGTGAATTGTGAACTTTATTTACCGTACATATGAATGTATGTAGGTACTTAGTTAAACGTAGATTGATGTGGAAAGTAAAAGCCTTCATATACACGTATGTAGGTATGACCTTGTTTTATATACATATTGTATGTACATATGTATGTTGATATTTTCATTCAATCATACATAACCTGCGTACGTTTGTTTTCATTCGGAACTTTTTTTATGTATTCCTTTCTAATGATTTTTTATATTAAATTTGTTTGTGTTGTTTATCCTTTTATAGATTGTATAAGCCTTTAGCAGTGGTTCAGTGAAATTAAATTCAAAATAATATTTAGATTAATTTGACAATCCTGGGCATACTGAATCAATCTGTTATGAACTCTTCCTACTTTGCAAGGAGAATTCAATTAAGATGATAGCGATTCTTAAAATCATCTTTAAAAGTTTTATTATACTTCATTCCAGTTTTAATTAAGCTTATCGGTTGAATTGCTTACTTGCAACAAAACAGTTGATTTTAACAATCATCCACCAATCAGCTGATTAATACACTCGAAATTTCATGTATTCGCTTTTCCGAAAAAAAACCTATATACTTAATGTTTTTTTTTTTTACCAAATTTTTATACCTAAAAAGGGCCGTCCATATATTACGTGACGCGTCTAGGGGAGGGGGCTTAAGGTCAGCGTCACAGTTTGTCACGGTGGGGGTGAGGTTGTCTACAGCTGCGTCACGGGACGATTTATTTTATATTAAGAAAAAAAAAGTACATATGTATTTTGTTGTTGCTTTCGGTACAGCGAATGTCAAAACCAACCAACAAACAAATGGTTCTGACATTTGCTGTACCACGGCGATAGAAAAAAACAAATTAACGAGCTGCTTGCTAAAGCCATTTTACTAAATTCGCCTTGGTTATATCTGTAAGAAACGCTATGGACAAAAATAAAACATTTCAAGACTTAGCTTCTGCATTTAAGAAAGCAAGCATTTTTATTTATGATCGGGCCGTCCTAAAGTAAGTTATGTATGTACATATTAAATTTTAGTTTTTACTTATGTATGTGCTTATCATTAGTATACAACACCAACATATTGACAGGTTTTTACCATTTTTCTTAAATTGTTTAATATTTTTAAAGACAGTTAATTCTCTAACAAAAGCCCAAATTTCAAACTTTATGTGTATAATATTTTAAACCATTTAAGCTAAATTTTTAAAATTTGTTGGAGAATGATAGGCTATATATGAAATTTTAGTACAAATGTACACATAAAAAGTGTTTCAACTAACACATTAAGTTATTGTAAATTATTTAACTTAAGCACTATACATAAATGTATATACATACATACATATACGGTTTTTTATCTGAAATAGTGCTCTAGCTGCTCTATTTTCATTTGAGTATGCTTTTGTTTATAGCATTACTTATCTTCTACAAATGATGACGCCCGTATTTGTAATATGTATGTTTGTATGTACATATATGTGTGTATGTTTGTATGGAAGTATGTTCTTCCTTTGTGGATTTACATACATACATATGTATACTGTATACAGCATTCTTCTATTCAAACATATTGAATGTATGTATGTACATACAGGGTGCTTTTTTTTTGTTTGTCTGTCTGTCAGTCTGTTTGAACGCCAACTAGTCCCTCAGTTTTTGAGCTAATTGATTGAAACTTGGCAGTCAGGTGCCTTTTTAGAATTTATTAAACATTTGTCGGAACCGGCCAGATCGGATAACTATAACGTCCATATATAGGAGCCGATTGTTCAGATATCATATTTTGCTTCATAACTTCTTCATTGAAATTTTGCAAGAAGGTCCGCTATTCTAAGCTTTATAGAAACAGTGAAAATCGTAACACATAGCTCCCATACAACTGATTGTTCAGATATTTCATTTAGCACGAAAACTCCTTTATTTAAGCAGCTAAAGTCTTGAAATTTTGTACAAATAATAGCTATTATGAGAACTGTTATATCAGTGAAAAGCATTAAGATCAGATAAATATAACATTTAGCTGCCATACAACCGATAGTTCAGATATTCCATTTTTGGCCATAATTCCTTCATTTAATCAGCTAGACACTTGAAAATTTTCACAAACATCAATTTTTATTAGACATATGTACATATGTACATATGTGTGAAGTGAAAATCACTAAGATCAAAGATATATAACATATAGCTCCCATACAACTGGTTGTTCAGATATTTCATTTAGCACGAAAATGCTGGAGGGGCTTTTTTTACTTGTTTTTTTTTCACTCCCATATCGAATTATTTTCGGAATGCTCAAAAAAATGTCTCTAAAATTTTTAGCCATTAATACTTATATTTAGAACTCACCCTCCGCGTCCGAAGATTGCCATATAAAATACAAGTAAACTTAAATTTTTTTTAAATTTAAAAACTCAGCGTAATTTTACACTATTCCATCGTTTTAAAAAGCAACTAACTCAGTGTGCATTCGTACATACATACACATACACATGTACAAAAGGGTGTTTTTTTTGCAGACTATTTAAAATACATCAACAAATGTTTCCACTTTTTCTATGGAAGTACTCGTATATGTAAATTATAAACTTTGCACCCGTTTTATATCAATTGTTGGTTTTTTGAGTTATGACAGTTTTTTAATAAATAAGCGATATATGTATGTACATACAATTACTGCTGAATTAATTTTTATCAGTTAAACTTTCACATTGCCCTCTCTGAAAAACTCAAACCTGATAACGCGTCAGAGTGTCACTTACACAATATTAAAACAATCAAATGCAGGTGATCGTACTAAAAGGTGTTTTTTTTAGACGTGTGGTTTTCAATGAGGCAATACTTTTATCGGAGTCGGTAATTCGAGCAACCATGGATCGGTTTCGCACAACTTTTACTCTAGTGGATAATGCGCATCCTCACAGACGCCGTACAGTGTAACAAAGAAGATCCGAATTAGTCCATCCGCCATCGCTCGCAACAGTTGGAGGTGTACACATCCACGTTATGGAAGATTTTGCGGAAGGATTGCAAAAAATCCAACTGGTGTAAAAATTGAAGCCAAACGACCATCAAGCGCGTCGCACGTTCGATGAATGGACCCTAAACAAGATGGCCACCAATCCCGATTTTCACAAGAAAACTTTGTTCAGCGATTAAGCTCACTTTTGGTTGAATGGGTACGTTAATAAACAAAATTGTCGCATTTGGAGTGATGATATTCCACAAGCCATTGTTGAGCCGCCGTTTTATCCCCAAAAAGTCACTGTTTGGTGTGCTCTATGGTCAGATGGAATCATTGGTCCATATTTCTTCAAAAATGAAGCCGGCCATAATGTTACAGTCAATGGGGAACGCTATAGAGCCATGATTAATGACTGTTTTCGTGCCTGAATTGGAGGGTGTAAATGTGAACGAGATTTGGTTCCAACAAGACGGCGCTAGATGCTATACAGCCAACGAAACAATCAATTTACTGAAGGAAACTTTTGGTTAGCGCATTATCTCGCGTCGTGGGCCTGTGGCGTGGCCTCGAAGATCATGCGATTTAACACCGCTAGACTATGTTTTGTGAAGTCGCTTGATAAGCCCGAGACGATTGACGGCTTGTAAGAGAATATTCGGCGCGTTATTGCAGACATACGGCCCCAATTGCTGCAAAAAGTTGTCGAAAATTGGGCCTCGGCTGGAATTTATTCGAGTCAGCCGCGGCGGTCACTTGCCCGAAATCACTTTTAAAACATAATGGCAAACCCTTATCTTTACAATGAAACTAAATACTTGGCCATAGCATTAAATGATATGAGATTTATTTCTTCTTAAAAACCATATGTCTAAAAAAATCACCCTTTATATACTCGTATGTTCATATGCATACATATGTACATATGCATATATAGTACGATCCAAAATTGTCTGGCTTGCCCAGATTATATTTATCTGAGAAACATATTTTCAAGGTCAATGAACAAATATAATTTTCTTTACCGACTCACAACAAAATGTATTCAATTATTTCAATACATACATACATACATACATACATTGTCGATGATACCGAAGAGTGATAAAATTTTTTCAATCCTACCTACCTTTTTGTATGGAATGGCACAAATAATGGCCTTCCTTCACGATTGCCGATTGTCAACATTTTGAATTCATACGGGGTTGCTGAAACTGAAACAGGAAAAAAAAAATTTCATACTTGTTAATGTGTATGTATCTAAATCGATACAGCTTAAAGTATGTACATACATGCCCACCATCTCACAATTATAACCGCAGAACAAATGGAAATTTTATTTCTTTTATTAACTCTTTATTATTTTTCAACTAAAATAAAGTTTATTGTCTAACAGAAACCATAAAACCCAAGTTTCATACTTTTTACAAATATTTATAGTGATGGTGTTGTATTTTTTTTACAAATAACAAAAATCGAGCATGTGCATAAGGAAACAAATTGCGGAGAGCATCAATAAAAACATTTCCAAAACTCCACGATAGTTTTTAGCTACATTCATTCATTACTTAGCCAACAAAGCCTCTGGATCTTTATTCGCTGCATTATGTCAATGTAATTTAAAACCCCAAGCTCATCGTTTGAGAAAGCAACCGTCGAAAAGGCGTCAAAGTTCATAAATCTTCCGTGCCGGCGTTCTTGCATTTATAATGCGATGGTCAAAATTTAGTGGCTCGTATGTCATTAATGCTCGAATTCAATAACTTGGTGTAATCTGAAGACTCAAACTTTGAGACTATTTATTGCTTTTCCTAGATTTTCTCTCATTTATTTAAATTTAAATTTTGTTTGACCTGTTCATCACCAGTGACCTGAGTTAATTTTGAGACTAGAGGCTTCATTTTGGAACTAATGAATGCCAACTGGTCTAAAATTGTGACTTTTGCGTGATGCCCGAATTCAGTAAGTTTGCATCATCTCAAGTCTCAAAATGAGCTAGAGATTGTTGCTTTTCCTCGCTTTCACGTTTTGTTCTTTTGTTTTTATTTAAATTTTTTTGTGAACTGCTCATCACCAGGTCACTATTTAGAGACTTTATTTTGAGACTAGAGGCTTTATTTCGAATCTAATGACTGCCAATTGGTCTAAAGTTGTGACTTTTTTCTCTATTAAAGACTGAGACTGCTTACTGAATTCGTGCACAAATCGCTTTTCAGGTTATTGGTGAGGCCAAGACTGGAGTATGCCTCCATGATATGGAAACCCCGTTATCAAGTTCATACAGATAAACTAGAACCAATACAAAAATAATTCTTACTTTTTGCTTTAAGGGATTTCCAGTGGAGTTCGTTTCATGGCCTTCCCCCTTAGATTCGTCGTTTAAAACTTCCCACTCCTGTTAGTCACAGAAAAATGCTAGAAATAATTTTTGTGGTTACATTTTTCGCAGGATCAACTTCAATTCCATACCATCTAGCCGAAGTTAATAACATTTTCGGACATGTTGGATTCTATTCTGTAGCTTAGCAGTTTTTGATGCCGACGCTTAACAAACACCAGCTTTCACGCCTCAGTACAAAAAAAGGAACCTTGGGTCAAGTGCACCTCGTATCGGTTGGGCGGGAGGAGGGTCACCGTTGGGTTTAAAAAAATTATTAATCATTCTCTCAAACACTGTGAAAACCGGGTTTCATACTATTTGGAAAAAAACCGCTTTCTAATTCTTAAATTAGTTAGTGTTTGAGTTAGTTAACAAGACAAAGCAAAAAAATCAAAAGCTAGACTTTCTTTAAAAATAATTGTATGCAGATAAAATAAAAACAATTCAAAAAATTTTAAATTAAAACAAGTAGAATAAAATATTATTCAATATTAGTTTAAAGAAAATAAACTAATATTTTAAAAACCAAATGCAGTTTAAATGTTTTTATCATTGCCAATGCTCGTTCGTTCAATAAACTATTAGAAATTATTGTCATTTAGGCGTTTGCTATATATGTAATTTTAAAGATTTTACGTCCTTCTATGGCATTTATTTATGTATATATATATGTACATATGTATATGCAAATTCTTTTTGTCTTGAAACCTGCGATTGTTTTTTTTTTAGAATTCGCTAGAAACTGCTGTTCAAATTTTTCAGTGGTCACAATCGATTGATAAGCATTTTGTGCTTGTCGTTTTTCGCGAGGGGCGTATATCCTTTTTTTTATATATGTATGTATCATTTATTGAGGGCCGTTTGAACCATCTCTGGTTAAGCGGTTAATCGGAATTTAAAGCGCCGGTTAAGACCATCCGTCAGTTAAGTAAGCGCTGAATTGTAGCTAACCGCTAGTAATTTTAACCAGAAATGGTGCAAACGGCTCTGAGAGTATTGAGTCTATTTACCTAAAAAAAATGAGTCTGAAATATCAAAAGCACAGGAGTGAGTTTTAAAATCCTGTCATAAACTACGTAGTGGCTCGTTTAGTTCGAAATTATTTTTGTATGGCTTCAGAAAAAGAGGCCGGTAATGCCTTCAAACTCGGGAGGGAACGCTGAGCTTTATTTCGGCAAGAAGAAATGGCCTAGAAAAGCATTAAAAAATAATTTTTTCAAAAATGTATGAAAACCTCCGGTTTGAAAAAAAAAACTGAGTCCATAACGCTAGTACTCGTATATTAATGCTGATTCCTTAGTAACTACAAAAAGTCCTCTGAGCAGAATGAATAACTAGTTTGGATTCAATCCATGAAGGAAGGATAGAATTTTCATCGGATACAATCCAAGAAGAAAAAATAGAATCTTTAATTTTATTTGAGAAGATAAAAATGAAAACAAGTATAGAGCGAAAAAAAAAATCAAAAACCATTGACAAAAAATCGAAGTTAAACAAAGAAAAAAAAAACAATATTAGCTGAGGCGCGCTATCTTTATAATGTTAAACAAAAAATAATTAAAAGCGACTGCAAAATCATAGACAATTTCATATTTGTATGTATGTATGGTACATGTACAACTAGCGAAATGGTATAAGTAAAGAATACCTACAGTATAGCTTCATTCTAATCACGTGAAAATTATTTGACGCAAGTGAAAAACAAAGGAGATATCAAAGGTCAAAGTTCAAATTTAAGTTTAAGAAAATTCGTAGTATTTTGAAAAGTACTCAATCGCTCACCGGTGTGAGAATAAAAGCAGCTATGGTGTACTTGCATCTTTTATATACAAATATGTATTTATAAGTATTGATTTGCAAACATTTTAAGTTTATGTAGAAACAGAACATAGTAAAACAAAGATTTACTTTTTGCTTCTTAACGTATTTGAACTTTGACCTTTGATATGTTCTTTGTTTTTCACTTGCGCCAAATTATCTTAGAACTTACTAAAATCTCATTTTTATTAATTTTGCTTCTTGGTGGACTTTAGTCATATTCCTGTAGACATTTATATCGCCAGCCAATCAAAATGAAGCAATTTGACATTTAGTGCACCAATTTATAAAATTCACTCATTCATACCACCGTATCTTGTCACGGTAATTTAATTACGTACTTAAATTTTTTTTTTAAACGCATACTCCGACCTAATTAAGCGTATTCATTCTTGCTCGTAAAATTTTGACTTGTAAGAATTCGATCCCTTTTCGCAAATTTTTGGGTTATTGAACTGTGAGCGGTCGTCTGTCCTGCGGCTAAAAATACCAAAAAAACCTTGGGCTTTGCAATCATTAGAGTTAGATTTTTATCGATTTAATTTTCACTATATTCTTTATTTTCGATAAAATACTTTTTCATCAAGTTGGCAAAGCATTTATCTTGTATTGAAGAATGGATTTCCTTCTTTTGTTTTTTAAATGTTAAAACTTTTTAACTTACATACATCATTAATTAAATGGTAAATTTCATTATTATTATAATAATTTTTTTTTTAATACGGCTCGATACTTTTATATTAGGGGATTCGGGTTTTTCCAATATTAGTTAAATATAAATAGTTTTGTTTGATTTTTGGGTCTCACACGCTGCAACAGCAAGTGATTCGTAGATGGTACTTAATACTCTCCATTTAGGGCACTTCCTTCCGCTGCTTCTCTAATCAGTTGTTTCTCTATTAACTTTTCAGAAAAGCATCGAAAATGAAGAAGGCATCAAGAATAATTTAGTTTCAGTACGTCAATCGGACTTCGAAGTGTTTCAAGCTCTTGCCAAAGACAGCGAGAATGTACCAAATTATGCAGAACGAGAGTACTCACAGGAAGTGCCACAGCCTAAGCCATGGGAAAAGGTTTCAGGGCCGCCGGTGTTGCCACCACATCTATTGCAAGTGATACTTAACAAGGATACGCCATTATCGGTGGGTATAAAATATAAATTTAAACCACATACAAGCAAAGTAATGATAATTACATTATATCACTTTTGCAGTGTGAGCCGACATTACTTCCAGAGCCAAATCACGTCATGCTTAATCACCTGTATGCGCTTTCTATCAAAGATGGTGTTATGGTGCTGAGCGCAACTCATCGCTACCGCAAGAAATATGTTACTACTTTGCTCTATAAGCCCATATAATATGTTAAACATATACTTATAATATACGGCAGAGAAACAATATTGAGCCAAAGGCGTATGTTGATTCAACTAAACTAGTATATTCAAAGTCCTAGCTTACTAATTCAAAGTTATTTTCATATCTGGTACAAATACTAACTAAATACTACATATGGTCAGCTAATCAGCAATATATCTAGAAGCATACATATGTACTCAAAACCCTTTTTTTTTGGATAAGTGTACAACATGCATGACATACATATTTATTACTTATATTTTACAAATAGCTGTGCATATGTGCTAGTATATTTAAAACAAAAATATGCTGATACGCATGTAATCGATTATATATTTATATTTTATTTCGTTTATATTTTAATCTAAAAAAGAAAAAGAAAATTACTAAATAAAATGTTTGAAACCATGTGTTAGTCACCCTGTAACGATTTAAGTATTATCTTGTTGCGAGTGGCAGCCTTGGCAATAAGAGTTGTCAAAAGGATCGCAGCAAAGTGCACAATATAAATTTGTCGGCCATTACATTTTTGGATTCAGCACAGAGCGTACGCAAATACAAGTATAAAACCTACGTCATCCTACGCCAGATAGGAATTTTCTTACCGTTTTGCATTAATACATTAAATTGTAATCTATATTAATAAAGTACATACTTTTTCATTTTATTACTTAAAATAATTGCGCTAAGTTATTCTCGTGAGTCAGGCAGCGGTAAGAACAGTTTGTTCTTATACTTTAACAATTTTTATACTTGTGCGCTCTGTCGGTGGTACCACGGGAACAAAGAGAATAAGACAAGCGGACTGGGCCATTTTGTATGCCGGAGACCAGCAAATATTTTTTGAGAAAGCGAGCACGCGGTGCAAGCAGCAGCCAGGGTAGCGAAGGAGAGTCGTCGTCAGAAAATATGTATGAGCAAACAGGAGCAGTTGCAGGTGCAGCTACAGATGACAGCGCGAATGCGATAATTGCCACATTAAATGCGCTAAGGGCGTCCGTGGAGGAGCTCAGGCACAGCACTGTGGAAAGTCAACGAGATATAGTAAGACTTCGCGAAGAAATACAGCCACAGATTGCGCCAGAACAAAGTGTGCAGCCAGCACAAAGAAATGCAAGTCAGTCCGTCGTGGTAGCAACTGATTCGCAAGTCAAGCTATATGATTTGCCGACTTTCAGCGGAAATGTCGAAGAGTGGCCGCTATTTTTTGCAAATTTTAACGACACTACGCAAGCATTTGGATACAGTAACCGCCAAAATTTGATGAGGCTACAAAAATGTCTCATTGGTCCCGCCAAAGAAGCAGTAGCAGCCCTTTTAATTTTCCCGAATGACGTGCCGAACGTAATAAGCGAGCTCGAGTTCAGGTTCGGCCGACCAGACATATTGGTTAAATTTCAAATCGGCAAATTGCAAAATTTCCCGCCAATAGCAGAAAACAAGCCAGAGCAGATCGTACCGTTTTCTTCAAGGGTGCGAAACGTTGTTGCATTCTTGAAGTCAGCAAATTGTCAGCAACATTTGGCTAACGTTACTTTATTAGAGCAAATGGTGTGCAAGTTACCGCAAGCTCGGCAGTTCGAGTGGGCGAAGCACGCATCTACTATAGAGCCGTATCCGACAGTAGAAAATTTTTCTGCATGGCTTAGCGACTTAGCGAGAATAATTTGCTTGTTGCCTACAACAGGTACGCAAGGCAGCAGACAGCTTACATCTTTGGGTAATCCGCGGCGTCTAATGCACATTGACCGAGCTAAGGATTCAGTTGCCTGTTATAATTGCAGCGGCAACCACATGGTTTCACAGTGCGATTCCTTTAATTCAGCAAGCGTTCCAGAGCGGTGGGACCTAGTCAAGGCAAAACAGCTATGTTTTTCTTGCCTGCGTAAAGGGCATTGTACACTGAAATGTCGTTCGAGAAGAAAGTGCACTATAAATGACTGCCAGCGTTACCATAACCAGCTGTTACACAACGAAGATGCAATAGTGCAGCCGCCACGTTCAACCACACTGAGGGATGCCAACGTGCAGCCACTTCTGAATTGTCGCGAAAAAAGTACAAGTGGTCAACTATTTAAAATTTTGCCTGTGAACATATACGGTCCGAATGGTAAGCGGGAGATACTGGCGATGTTTGACGAAGGTTCGTCAATCTCAATACTGGAAGCCGAGGTAGCCAAATCTCTTGGGGCCTGGGGTGAGTTGTATCCCCTTACGCTTCAGTGGTATGACAATAATGTAGTCACCGAACGAGCTTGTAAAGTCAATATTGAAATTGAAAATTGTGCAACTAAGCAGAAATTCCCACTGAAAGAGGTGTACACGGTCAAAAATCTAAATTTGCCGGCACAGTCATTGCAGAAAGAAGATTTTAAACATTTTTGCGATTTGCCAATTGAAAACTACGGTCATATGAAACCAGTATTGCTGATTGGGTTAAAACACGCATACCTTGGTGCAACTACAGCGACAGTGCAAGCCGACTTCGAGAGCCCATTAGCCGCCAAGACACCGTTGGGTTGGGTCGCATATGGCCCAACCAAGTCATCCCAAATTTTAAACGCACGAGTTATGATCGTGCAAAAGCATCAAGAGCTACACGACTTGGTACGAGAATATTTTGCATCAGACAGTTTCGGAATTAAGCCGTCAATAACGAAACTAGAGTCAGATGAAGACCTGCGCGTACGAGCCATATTGCAGCAAACCATCAAACGAGTGGGAAAACAGTACGAAGCCGGTTTACTATGGAGAACATACCCACCGAAGTTGCCTGAAAGTAGAGCGATGGCAGAAAAGCGCCTGCTGACCATTGAAAGGCGAATCAAAAACGATGTTTGCTTTGGTGAGCGTTACAAAGAAGAGATGGCGAAGTACGTAAGCAACGGGTATGCTAGAAAGTTAAGCATTGCCGAAATCAGCGAGCCAAGTCAAAACGTTTGGTATTTGCCACACTTCGCCGTATTCAACCAGCATAAGCCAAATAAATTTCGGATCGTGTTCGACGCTGCAGCCTCAGTTAACAACGTTTCACTCAACTCAGCGCTGATGAAAGGCCCTGAACAAGCACAGCCGTTGATACGAATTCTACTCCAATTTCGTCAGGGTCGCGTAGGAGTTTCAGCAGACATACGCGAAATGTTTTCGCAGATTAAGATTCGCCAGGCCGATCAGCACGCTCAAAGATATCTGTGGCGAGATGGGGATACTAGTCAACCGATTACAGAATATGTTATGACGTCTTTAATCTTCGGTGCCGTTTGCTCGCCATGCATCGCCGAATACGTTAAGAACACAAACGCCGAAGATTTCCGAACGCAGTTACCAGAAGCCGCCGTTACAATCATCAACAAACATTATGTTGATGATTTAGTTACCAGCTTCGACACAGTAGAAGAGGCTGTACGTATCAGTAGAGACATCGTCAATATCAACTTGCAAGCAGGGTTCGATTCGAGGAATTTTATTTCCAACTGCGCCGAAGTAGAGGAAAGACTGAACCACGCAACATCAGCAGATCGACAAGCTGTCAGTATGGAGCGCAACAGAGAGGCAGCGAAAGTACTCGGTTTATACTGGAACACCAGCGCAGACACATTTGAGTTTCAAACAAAGTTTCATCGGGTGCCAAAAGAAGTCCTGGACGGAACGCGAGCTCCGACAAAGCGAGAATTGTTGCAAATCGTGATGTCGGTGTTCGATCCATTTGGTATGTTAGCAGATTACTTAATTAATACTAAAATTCTCATTCAAGAGACGTGGAAGTGAGATGGGCTGGGACGATGTTTTGCCGAGGGAGCTCAGCACGAGGTGGTTCGTTTGGTGGGAAGAGTTTCCCAATATACGACTTTTCAAGATACCCAGATGTTACTCACCGCGCATAATACATGGCGGTAGGGCCGAAGTTCATATTTTTGTCGACGCGAGTCAAGTCGCATTTGCAGCGGTCAGTTACGTGCGTGTACTCTACGAGCGAGGCGTCGATGTCAGCTTTATAATGGGCAAAACACGTACGGCGCCCACGAAATTGATGTCCATCCCGAGGCTCGAGCTACAGGCGGCGGTATTGGGCGCTCGATTGTACAATCTAATTGAGGACAGTCACGAGTTCAATATCGACCGAGCAATCTTCTGGAGCGATTCACAGACGGTCTTGCAGTGGGTTTATTCATCGGAGAGAAAGTATAAGGCCTTCGTCGGTCATCGAATCGCCGAAATTTTAAGTCTCACGTCCAAAGAGCAGTGGCGGTGGGTGCCATCTTGTCAGAACGCAGCTGATGTAGCAACTCGCCCATTAAGTCCACCAAGATTTGACAGCAGCAGTCGTTGGGTGCGAGGTCCCGAATTTTTAAAGCAAGATGAAGCCTACTGGCCTTCGCCTTTGACTACAGCGACTACGGTCCTTCCAGAAGAAATAATCACGGCCGTCTTGTTGGTGCAGCCCGGAAATTCACTAATCGAATTTTCAAGATACAGTTCATTTGCGAAGTTAAGACGCGTGATGGCCTGGGTTGTGCGAGCGAAGGCTCTCCTTCGAAAGGAGTCAAGTTCTACCGCACGTACTTCGTCGAATCTTACAGTAGCAGAACTTGAAAAAGCAGAGCATTTATTGTATCATATAGTTCAACATGAAAGCTTTCCAAGTGAGATCGCCGATTTAACAGCCGCACGTAAAATCGCCAAGCAAAGTTCGCTGTATAAGCTTTCGCCGTACATCGACCAAACAGGTATACTTCGTCTGAGCGGCCGCATCGATGAAGCGACATACTTACCCATGCAAGCACGACGTCCGATTTTGCTGCCACAGAAGCACATCGTATCAGCGTTAATCGTACAACAGTATCATGAAGCAAATCATCATCAAAATTTCGCAGTCACCATCAATAATGTCAGACAGAAATATTGGATACCGAACGTTAAATCGTTGCTTAAGAAGGTTAAGCAAAAATGTCAGCGTTGTGTCATCGACAAAGCGAAGCCAAACCAACCGATGATGGGTCAGCTGCCGGCCGACCGCGTAACTCCGTTTGTGCGCCCATTTACATATACGGGCGTCGACTTGTTTGGTCCGTTCAACGTTACCATCGGGAGGCGCAAAGAGAAGAGGTGGGGCGTAATTTTTACTTGTCTAACAGTCCGGGCCGCCCACATCGAGTTAAGCGAAAATTTGAGCACAGACGCGTTCATTTTATGCCTACGCAACTTTATAAATCGTCGTGGTACACCAGTCAGAGTAAGGAGTGACAACGGCACTAATTTTATTGGCGCACAAAGAGAGCTGAAGTCTGCCGAGCAGTTGTTTGATACCGATCGTATACAAGTCGAGGCCAGCAAATACAACATCGACTGGGTCTTTAACTGCCCGATGAATCCAAGTTCTGGCGGCTGTTGGGAGCGCTTGATACGTATCATCAAATGCCTATTGCAGAAAACGTTACGAGAAGCAGCACCGAAGGTTGACACTCTGCAAAGCGTTCTAATAGAGGCAGAGAATATTATTAATTCGCGACCGCTAACCGATGTGCCTATATCGCATGAATCAGACGAGCCACTAACACCCAACCACTTCCTGTTAGGGTGCGTGAACTCGACCCAGACGCCGCATCCAGTTAACGAGAGGGTTTGCCTACGGAAGCAGTGGCGAATTGCCCAGAATCTCAAGGACCGGCTTTGGAAACGCTGGACCACGGAATACTTGCCACAACTAATGTGCCGCACCAAGTGGCAAGGTAAAGCCACACCACTTGAAGTTGGCGACCTGGTAATAATATGTGAAACAGCGCTTCCTCGCAGTCAGTGGTTGCGTGGTCGCATTACGCAAGTTTTTCCAGCCAAAGATGGGCAAGTGCGAGTCGTCGAGGTGAAGACCACAACTGGACTTCTACGCAGACCAGCTTCCCGCTTGGCCAAGTTAATTGTTGGTGGTGAATCCTGGGAGGATTCACGGGGGGCGGGGTGTTAGTCACCCTGTAACGATTTAAGTATTATCTTGTTGCGAGTGGCAGCCTTGGCAATAAGAGTTGTCAAAAGGATCGCAGCAAAGTGCACAATATAAATTTGTCGGCCATTACATTTTTGGATTCAGCACAGAGCGTACGCAAATACAAGTATAAAACCTACGTCATCCTACGCCAGATAGGAATTTTCTTACCGTTTTGCATTAATACATTAAATTGTAATCTATATTAATAAAGTACATACTTTTTCATTTTATTACTTAAAATAATTGCGCTAAGTTATTCTCGTGAGTCAGGCAGCGGTAAGAACAGTTTGTTCTTATACTTTAACACCATGTACATACTATATATGTATGTTTATTAATTTTTCCTATTATTCAAACGAAATTTTACATCGATAGCACACATTAGTAGCAATAATATAAAGCTTAAATTATGTTTTGCTTAGTTGTTCTTTCAGTCGGTTAAATGCTCTGTTTTCATCAAATAGTACTTTAGTAAAATATTCGACAAAAAGTCTTTCCATGTAGTGCTCATTTTTAAAAGGCCACCAGCCTTCGAGAAATCCAATATGGCCGCCAAACTCAGTCAATACCATTGCTACATTTGAACTTTTGCTTACAACTTCTATCGGCAAGGCTACAATAAAATAATATATAATTAAAAAAATAACTAACTAAATAATTAATATGTACGAATGTATGTATGTATTTAGGTAAGTAGTACCTTCGATTGGTTGAAATATATCATCGCCGCCACAAAGGGCCAACAGTGGCACGGAGGTTTTTTCTAGTTTATTATGTAATTTTGCATCTTCATAACATTCCTCCATGTTGGGGTACATTGAACTCTTTACTAATAAGTTGTACGTAAATTCACTGATAATTTTACTCTAGGTACAGTACATTGTCGGTTAAAAGTTTATTTCCATGCCTAATTTGTAAGCTTACCGTTAGTACTAGGTCTACATCAATATTTGCTTTCGCCAAAATCCTGTAGGCTTTGAATACTTTTAACACTTCTCGCATTGCTACTTTGTTAAACATTCTATTGAAATAGGGTTTTTCCATATTTTTCATACCTAAAAAATATTCAAGATTTGAGTTTTAGGTGTAGAAATAAATGTGTATATTTTACAAATTCATCTGTTAGAACAAAATATTTTTTCTTCTAATTCAGTGGCGTCTACATCATTAGAAACAAAATTCAAAAAATTTAAAATTCAAGAATGGCTGCACCGATTAATTTTTTTTTAAATTTTGGTTAAAAAAAAATCCACTGAGGCACTAACTTATGTACATACATTACACATTTATTTGAAAGAATTTTATTAATTTTTGTGAACTTTGTACAAGCTTTGTAGCTTGGATTTAAACGTTATGGAAATACTTTATTTTTAATTAAAATTATTAAAAATTAAATAAATAAATATAAGTTGCAAACAATATCATTTTGAATTTTGTTTCTAATAATTTGCACGCCACTGTAGGTATGCTTCTATATTTATGTTAAAAAGGAAATGTTAAAAGTTTTTTTTTAAATTTATTACAGTTCTACCAAAGTAGTTTATGTAAGGTTATTCTGTTGCACTTATGGGTCGATTTTCGATAACAACCGAACTTTAGTTGTGTTGCCAGTTGCCGACAGGATTTTATAAATGAACACTGACAACTCTTAACTGGCAGCTGCAGTTGACGCAAAGTGTGTAATTATTGATATTTGTTTTAAACTTTATTTGCCATTCGTAACACAAATTTTGTTTTCAGTTGAGTTGTCAGCTGGTAACCGAATCATGGTTTCTTTGCTATTCATAATCGACCAATTAGTTTCAACAAAGAATCCGATATGATAAAGTGCAGTTGAGGTTCGGGGGCTTTTAGAAATTCAAATATGTACATACTTACCATATTTAAGATCACAAGGCGGTGAAATCATCATAGCTGCCGTTAAATATTTACTGGCTTCTTCTTTCTCATCCGCTAAATAAGCTCCTACAATGAATAATTAAATTGTTTAAAAACTTTTTTAATTTGTCTATGAAAGAACCAAACTTATGTTTTCAAAGCCTAGCCTTGAAAACTATATATCCTCTAGGGATTCTGGCATCAATGGCGAAAAAAGTAGAATGACTTCCATATAACATACATTTTTGGATTTAGTAGCTCAATATCGTCTTTTAATAAAACAACAATATTAGTTTTGTCTTGACGCTGCAACAAATAATGCTTTTTCTTTCTCTTTATAAATCAGTGTCTTGAAAACTGTTTTTGGTGTTAATCCAAATAAAAACAGAACTGATATTGTTCACCAACAAAAATTAAACAAAGCATGATTGGAGTGTGAACTTTGAAAGGCGAGTCGGATAGACGTACAAAGTCTACGACATATTCATATGTACATACGTATTGAAATCAATCTTCGGTATTAAATGTAAAGTTTGTTCTCTTGTTGTAAAAGGTAAGCAATACATTAGAGATGTTCAAAAATGTGTGAGATAATACATAAAGTCATAATTTAAATTAATATCCATATATTTTTGTATCATTTCTATTAAAATTTGTTTTTTCCTAATATTTTGAGCGATTTGAGCTACCTAAAATATTTTTTGATTTCTTCTTAAAATATGGGAGTTTCGATATAGAATAACCCTAGAGTGTAAAAGCAACAAAACCACCTAAATGTAGTACATACAAACACACATCGTCATGGAACTGAGACACTTTTACGGGCGTTCGCAACATCTCCTGTTAAGCACTTAATCGGAACTAAAAGCGCTGAATTGCAGCTAACAGCCGGTAATTTTAACTAGGGATGATGCAAACGGCCCTAAGCGACCATCTTTAGTGCTACGGCAGTCGTTAAGACGTGGCCTTAACGAAATGACAATCACTTCTACTATCAGGCTGAGAGGTTTGAGTTGTCGACCACAGCAGTATTATCGACAAGCTGGAGTGGACTCGGGAAAACATCTAGTAAGTTGATTCCATAGCCTTGTGTGTAGGTATAGCATGAAAAAAAAATTGTCGACGGGGTCTTGCGGGAGTGTTCCTCTCTTGTACCACTATTAAAACCACGAAGTTATTTAGTCGAACTACGTACCTATGAAACAAGAACGTTGGCTTATAAAACGGCACAGAAGACCTTCTAATGAGTGCAATAAAGGATACTCCGAGACGAACGGCCCCTCTCAATCTATTAATGATCAACATTTTTTATTTTTTTATCAATAAATATTTAGAGGCTGCACAAAGCGCACAACGTTTTTCAGGTATTTTACATTTAAAGTCAACATTTTTAAATCGACAAACGCTATTTCTTTTAACAAAACTTCAAAGAATGATACTCAATTATTTCCTTAACCCGTTTTTACTATTAACCCCGAAAAAAGGCAATATTACAAAAAAAGCTTTACAAATATATTTTAACAATTTATTTTAATTGTTTTCAGAGTATACCGATTGAAAAATATTGAATTTCGGGGTTTTAATGACGTTTCTACGAAAAATAGTTTTTTTCTTTGTGAAATGCTAGGTAGATTTCGAGCGCCTTGAGCGACTTCTATTCAAGGATTACTCTTTTTCTCATACAAATTAGGACCACCCTACTGTGCAAACATAAACTTAAACAAACATTTTAATTTTTCGGCATAGGTTAGTAAATTTTTAACCTCAATCAACAATTGGAAGAACTACATATGTATGTATTTCCTAAGCCCGTAGAGTGCTGTTTGCCACACAATAACGACTTTAAATAAAAGTGAATTTAAATAAAATTTTCAATTTGTTACATACCCAACATGAGAGTGCCCAGAGAGACGGCTGCACAACCCAGTTTGCAATCGGCCGGTAACTGCTTATGCACATGATGAATCACCTCCGATAGATCCTCATAGCAATTAAGCGTGTAAAGTCGCGGTGTTTTCAAAGTAACGCCTCCCAAGCCACGGTAATTGAACGCGGCAACGCGAAAACCAGCTCTATTGGCGGTTATCGTTAAGCTTCTTATATACTCTGTTTGAGATGCTCCAATAAAGCCCGGTATGATAATGATGCAGGGTGCATTTTCTTTGCATCCTTCTTCCAACCAATCCAAGCCAAGTTCACCGCCATCTTTTAATTTTAATATTTCCCTAAAAAATATTTTTGCTTTTATACATACAAAAAATTACCTACCAATGCAATAGCTATGTAATCTCACCGCCTGTAGTTAATTCTGGGTACATTAAAATTACGTATTGCATTTGAAACCAAGGTTTGAGCACCGCTACCCAAGCACCATAATGTTGGCCAATACTTTTCTCCAATGGTGTAAACATTGGACTGAAGGAACTCCTTTAGCGGTCCATCAGCAGAAATGAGACGCGGACGCTGCAATAGTTTTTTGTTAATGATTTTTATAAAGGCAGTGATTAATTATTTATCACCTGCACAACGTGAGTAAAGTAGTATACGAAGAATGCATTGAAGACTACGAATAGTGAAGGCCACAAGAGACTCGAGTTGAAGACTTCAAAAACCATTGTTGCAATGCTTATGTTTAACATTTAATAATTGTTTGAATATTTTTTTATTATATGTATTGACCCGATATGAAAACAAATTTCAAAATTAACCGATAATAAAATTTGTTTAACACCGAATGTTGTACGTATGCGTACAGCGCTCAAATATCACCTCTTTGGTGAATAAAATTTTAACTTAGCTTGATGCTGTGCTTAGGCTTCCGATTAAAATGGGATACTGATTTAGCAATTTCTATTTAAAACGGATCAATACTTTTAATATCGATATGAATTGTTATATACAGTGATATATGTATATATAACATCAAAGGTAGACGCTTAGATAGTTAGCGATGCATGCCGTTACAAACATATATACATACAGTATATTATACCCAACACATATGTATGTATTTGTTCTTAAGTTAGAATACCTGCATGTTTTAAGCTTCGCTAGATAGTATTGAAATAATTTATTTGCATTAAATACATTTTTGCAGCAGGATGAAAGGTGAGCTTAAACATAGATCATTTCAGAAATATCATGTTAGTAGTTCATATTCTTTAATTTTAATTCCTACGCGAGCAACTATTGACTTTATACCTGAAGTAGATGGGGAAGAGAGACATACATATGTATGTATGATATATTCAAGAGAAAGAGATGAGAGACAGGAAGATGAAAGACCGAAGAGTTTAAAAAGGTAGCAGGCATGAATGCGAAGACAGCAAGTAAATAGTTACCAAGACGTGACGTTCAGATCATGTTTGAGATAACACTTTGCAATGGGTTTAATTGGCAACTTTGATGGCAAGTTTAAAGAGGAAAAATATTTCGGCTTAGGCATCTAATACTCCCCGGAAACGCAGGTTTTGCTTGATTAGCCGCTAGCGAAGAGCTATTAGAATGCATGTTATGATCATTTTGAAGATTGATCTGGCAAAATCAACCATTTACAGCTCGCCAAATCCCGAAAAACACTAATTGATAAGGTAATTGGCACAACAAACCTCTTTGTCGATTTCAAAGGCGCATTTGATGACTTGAATGAAAACAAAGAATCTCCACGTATTGAGATCAACGTCGAATTAGTGAAAGACTGTTTATACTTCGCGTGAGCGATGGGGACCAACGAAAATTAATGATTGACTGCAAAACTAGTTGGAAAAATCTAGGGTGAAAAACTTTTGGAAAACAAGTGACGAAGCTTTTTAATCTCGACTCAAACTGGTCAACTATTGTAGAAAAAATTTGTATGGGACAAAATAAAGTTCTTCAACATTTGTGTGGATTTTTTATATATCTAACTTGTTTCGCTAAAATAATACTTATTTCACATAGGAATCTTTAAAGTTAACGGAAACAGGCGCTGGGTATAGTTGTATGATAACCAAAAAAGCAATATGAACACAATAACGATATTACTTTATTTAATTAGTTAAAAAAAAATTAATTTTATTCTTTTATCATAATAAAAACATATTCTACGTGAAAACATTATCATGTTTTTACATAAATTGGAATGATTTTGCGTCAGAAGATTATGAATGCATACTAACTATTCTCTTTGGTAGCCCATGAAGAAACCCATGAGAAACAATACTAGCTTACAAAAAAAAAAATCCTAACTAAAAACAAATTACTCCGAAAAATACCGAATTGTACCAATTTGAAAACGCTTTAATTTTTTGAAGCTTGGGTTTCTATAACTTTAGGTAGAAAGTGCGCTATATTTTAATTAAATAATAATAAAAGTTGAATAAACGCAATGTAAAGTGAACATATTCAGTGCAGTTATAATCCTAAAATGGGTTATATTTAAAGCATTTAAACGAGTAACTTCATACATATTGATAAGTATGCAAACTAATGTGTTGGTGTATATGGATTTCTCAAAGAAAATTAAATTTAAAATTATTAAAAATAAATTAATAGAAAAGCAATGTTTGCACCTCGAACTCAAATTCTCACTAATTATCATTATACTCGTACTCTCTTACGTCCGTGGCGTCGCGTAAAGGTTACAGGTTCGATCGAGTCCGCGTTATGGAGTAAATAGTGAAAGCTTAGCTATTTTACTACTAAACAAATTTCTTAGACTCGCTGCCCTCATACGAGTATATGAATACAGCTAATGTAAGTTATTAAATTAATTAATTGTTATTCTAAATTAAGCCTAAAAGATCAAAGGGTTACATCACCGCTACTTCAGTGGCACAGAAAGTGATAGGCCCACTGGTTTTGCAAACATCATTTTGCCAGATCTTTCTTAACACATTCCTCCAGATTTCTTTTCCATTTTAGCATGAAATCGACAATGATACGACTAAGTTATTCAAGGTAGCTTGCCTTAACTTTGACTTAGCCAAGATGAGAACTTTTGATTTACTGATAACCAAGACCAGTTTTGTTTTTTAGGGGTACCGCAAGATCCTTCTAGCCGTCCCAAGAGGCATAGGAGAAAAAATAGAACAGCCTTTGGAGGGGACCTCTCTCTTTCTTACGGATATCTGGCTTATGACCGCGTTCATAAGTCTTTTAAATAATTTAAAAAAATATACTTAAACGGAAGATTCGAATATACTTAAACGTCAAGATTCGAACTAGCAATCTCATGCATAGTAAGAGAATGCTATCGCTTCGACAGCAGCAACGTGAGCCTAAACATAGTTTTGTCTCGCATAGCTTTAAACTTCGAATTTCAAACTAGTTCTAGTGGAAGTAGGTTGAGACTGGTATATTTCTGATCAAAGTACGACAATTGACATCTCGTAGAACCTTGCCATGTTAAATATACCAAATGCTTATATGAAAAAAGGTAGGATATTATATTTATATAAATACTTATTTCCATATTCTAATTGAATAACATATGTACTCGTATATTGAGATTCGTAAAGAGGAAGCAGAATGTAAGCATATATGTACTTAGTTATTGCTTACGGACTTCCTTTCGATAGGTTTTTTAATGATATGCGTTAATTTAGCTATTTTATCTTTTAACGGCTTAATAATATTTTATAAAACACAAGTATCGGATGTCCGATTAAAATTAGCCATTGCGAATTTAGCACAATTTTGTGTTTAATTCGTACTGCGTTATTGTTTGAACCTACGACATTTGAACATAGAAATTGTGAACATAGAAATTGTGAACATAGAAATTGTTATCGATGTAATGAGATATTCTTTATTAAGAGTTTTGTGAAAGAGTCTGATGAATAAAAATTAAGAAGTTGTTAGTAAATTGTTTCTTACTATGTACATATGTAGTAAAAGTAATCGTTTACAAACTATTTTCTTGTACTAATAAGCAATTATTTATTACTAAATTAATAATAGTTTTCGTCATTGCTGTTTTTGTTACCGAATTAGGGCATTTACTTGAAAATAACACAACAAAATTATAAGAAAAATCATTTTACGAGTATTACCTACACACACGCATTACCAGGGATCGAGAAAAAAATGGCATTAGCGAAATTACATGTCGTTCCCGGTTGAGAACATTTTCACCATAATCCTGAGAAATGTTCCCAAAGAGAACAATATTTTCAAGAACATTTTTAACAGAAAAAAAAATGTAAGCACAAAGGTTCAGGACGTATCGTATAAAATAAATCGAATTGCAGAAACGTTCTCTCGAACAACAAATTGGGAATAAAATTCTCTAGAATATGCTGACAGAGATTAGATAATGGCAAAACTAAGAAATAAAGAAGTATAAGTGGGGAAATATGGAATCTGGCGGTTTTTAAATGGTTCAAGTCGATTTAAGTTTCTTTTATTGCTTTTAATATATCCTCTATTTTTCTAATACATATTTATTATTACGAAAATAAAAAGTTTAAATCTTGAATTTAATAAAAGTGATAGAATGTTAAATCAGTCTCAATGTGGACTTTTTGTAATTTAGTGCAAAAATGCTTTGTTTATTTAGACCACACGACGTCACACAAATATCAAATCTGAAAAATTGTTAGTAACGCTTCACGGCAGACTTCTCCTCTATTCACTGTATCGTGAACAAAACTTTATCGAACTTTTCACGAAGAATGGAAGTTAAAACGAATTTTTTCTTATAAAGCTACATGAGTTTATAATGTTTGAATATTATACGAATTCGCTCTTATCGTTTCTCCATTATCGTACTATGCTCTGAAGCCCTTTCCAATTCCCTTCTGATGAAAGTGGACTCCTCCATACCAAACTGCTTGAGTATTCTTTCCATTTAATGATTATATTGTTTCGACCTCTCGCCGAAATTTTTTAACTAAACTTCGGTTGTACCTTTCCATTACACCTTTTTACTAAGGCGTATATGCAATAGCGTCCTCCATATGTTTTCCATTGTTTTGTAAAATTTCAGTTCCTTATTTGACATGTGTGCCCCACTTTGGTCAGATCATCGAACTTGAATCAACACATTAAGCTTCGCAGTAATTAAGCTTCATAATTTGGGTATATTTGAAAAAAAAAAAACACCTTTTCCTTTTCCGAAAACATCTCAATATGACCTTCTTCCGAACAATTTCTTCCAGCTCTTGTTGACTACCCACTCATTCTTAACAGAAACTTATCAAAACTTTTGTTTGTACGTATAAAAAAACCGGAATGCGTTTTTTCATAAACATTTAATTTAAAGTGCCAAAATCTTCTTTTTAAGTTTTTAGTCCATAGTACAAGAAAAATTTTTCAACTGAGGGATAAAGTTTGAATTGTTTTCAAAGTAAACTCTACTAAAGTGAAATAAGTCGTTTTGTCAAAAGTCCACACATAAAAAATCCTTAAGGATGTACGCCTTCAAATTCTGACTTTACATATATCTTGACCTCCCTAATGTACAGGTATACTCGTATGTGTATAGGTCCAATGCCTTATAAATGAAAATATACACCTTTTTATCATTATCCGAAAAAATAAAAAAATTTGTTTAATTTGCTTTAGTTTTTAGTAAAATATTGCTTATTTTGCATATGTACATGAGTACATATATATATACATATTCACGAAGTTTATTATTACTTGAAGAGTTGGCGGGAACATTGTCGGAAATTTTTAAAGTTATTTTTGGTCAATATTCGATAGAATTTGTATCTTTTTTTGAAACACTGTGCAATAATCGAAATCACTACGGAATTTATTTATACAGTTTTTGAATGAATTCAGAATGAATGAATTGTTCTTGAAATAAGAAACAAAACTGTATTCAGAATTTTTAAATTTTTAGATGAAGCTGAAAATAGTATCCATCATTTATACTCGTAATTTTGAATAACGAATAAAAATGTAATCTCATCTATCCGACAATCAAATACTCAGTTGTTTTCAAAAGAGTAAGAACAATGGCTCAAAAACTAGACAATAATTGGGAAAGTACGAGGATTAAACTTTCCTTTTTAGTTTTGTATGGCTAATATTCATCGTTTCGCTGAGTCGGTTTTCATTCGGGATTTTTTGCGAAATTAAATTTAATATTTTTAGCATGAAATAGCTAAAACGCCTCCAGTTTTCATGTCCATGAAAACTTATAATTTCATACATACATACTATATAAAAAGTTAGTTGAGATCCTCGAATATTTATTTCATGTCACAAAACTCTATTTCAAGTATCTCTTTCAACTATGAATGCGAAAATAATATGTTCTCCATTTGAAAACTAAGCCATTCTCTCACAAAACGGAAAGTACGTTATAACATACGTTGAGTTTTGCGTTCATTATCCAATGTATTTTCTAACTCATTTTTGAAGTAAAATCTTTATAAGACTGAATTGTATTTTTCACTTGTAACTAAAGTTACGATATTTTTCTATGAACGTTGGAAAATTATGGGTGCTTGTGAGTTCGTTCACAATGCGAAATTTATCTTGTACCCCATTTGAAAAACGCCTTACAATTGAATTCATACAGCATATGTATTTATTAGGGATGTCAATTCTGGGCATATTGTTGATTCCGGGATTTTCGAGATCAGAAAACGAAATCCCGGAACAATCCGGGATCCCCAATTTCACGAAGTTTTGATTCGTAATTTTTAATTTGCCAAAAAATGTAACACGTCTGTAATAGTTGTATTATAGAAGTATACAAAATAACAATAATATAAAAAAGAAGAACTATTTGTTGTAAATCATGTATCTACATATATATTTATTGGTCGTTTCAAGAAAAAAAGGAAATAAACGTAAAATTTGACACACATAAAAAATAATTTATACTTCAAGTACAAACATACATATATATTTGATATAGAAGCAATTGCACCTACATAATGTAAAATTATTTTTAATCACTGTTTGAGACTAATATTATATATTAATATATTCAATTAAAAAAATAAATACATCAAGTAAAAATTAAAAACATACATCACCTATTCCATTTTGAGCGAGGCAGAATTGTTCCTTATATTGATCAATATGCAATCTCAAAGAAATAAAAGCATTAAGTGTGTTATCCTCCAACCTTGACCTTAATTTTTTGCATTTAATATCTGCAGTTGAGAAGCACTATTAAATGCCCCTGTAGGCCATAGCCTTTATCGCCTAATTACAAAAACTATTTATCTTTTAACAAGCCTTCTGATACATTTTATGCCTTTCGATTATTGGACAATTGCGAGCTTCTCGTTAAAACTTGATGCAAATTATCTTAGAGACTTTCTGCCTTATCCACTTTCAGCACCTCGTCAGGCTCTTTTTCTACTCAAGTGGGATATTCTCCAGCTTAGTTACAGTGGCAAGGGCGAAACAAATCCTTTAGGTAGTTAACAAGCCGTGTTATTTGTCGTATTGTGTTATCGTAGTAAAACAGTTGTAAACTTGTTGCTTTTGTTTCTCATATTCAATTTTTTTATTTCAATATAATTCTGAAAGGTATGTATATTTAGTGTGTTATTTGTTTTAAATCATTTGAGGTTTATTTTTTTTCAAAAATGTAAATTAAAAATTTAAAAAAATAAATGGCTATTAAATTCACTGTTCTTTTCTATTCCGGGATTTAAATAGACTGATCCCGGGATTGACATGCCTAGTATTTATTTTTGCTCGAATCCAAGTCTTTTCGACTTAAGCGATTGTGATTTATGTTCACAGATATATTTGTACTTGAATTTTATAAGTGATCGGAACTTAAGGTATTAGCGGCGAAAAAAACGACTTACTTATTATCACAAAAAAGTTTATTGAAGTAAATAATTTAAAATTATATTTAATTATTTAATACCTGCTTATATACATTTTTCCAGGAAATTAAAACAAAAAAAACTTACATATTGCCGATGCATATACTTTTTTATATTCTAGGAAGTATAATTTACATAAGTTTGTATTATGTGTTATTAATTTCTTTGCAAACTTTTGTTGTACAATAATTCAGGCTTATTTTCAAATTATTTGCATACAAATTTCTAACTCGCAATTCATTGAGAATGTCACTTTATCAGAAATGTGTCACTCTGCAGAAGGCTAAGTGAATCAAGTAAATAATTCCTTCCATCTTTGCGCAGTACTCTCATTATAATGTACATATGTACTTGATTCGGGGTTCCAATTTATCTTTATTTTTCATATGTTGGCTTGCTTTTTCTGAAGCAAATTCGGTTTAAATAATTAAAGTTATATTTGACGGGGATGGTTTCGTAAGCAATCAAACTTACCACATTCGGTGTTTTAAGAACCCCCCAAGATCTAGGCCAGTAAGTTTAAAAGGAAGACCAACGTTGCATGCGAAAGTGGAAAACCACCTGTTAACGAACGGAGATTGGGCAACTTTGCGGAGGCTTCAAACATTGTCAGTAGTCAGTAATAGCAAAACCCATTGGCCTTTTATGGTAGTTAGTGAAACGGTTAGACAAATCGTCCATGTTGTGACAAGCAGAATTCCTAATACAAGTCCTGCTCATGCGAGCTATAAGCTCAGCCGATGTATGGACTGTTCAACATAAAATGCGTGCCCCTTTATACAATAAAATCTCGACATTTCGCCATAATCGCTTTATGGAAATTCTTATAATAATATATATATATATATATATATATATATATAATATATATATATAATTTTGTCAGTGTTTGGCCGAGCTTCTCCTACCATTTGTGGTGTGCGTCTTTATATTATACCACAACTGGAGGGACCTACAGTTTTGTGCCGACTCCGAACGGCAGATGTATTTAATGAGAAGCTTTTTTCAAGGCAGAAATACCCTCGGAGGTTTGTTATTGTCTGCCGAGCGGTGACCGCTATTAGGAAACACTTTTTTCTTTTATTAAGATTTTGCTTGCCCTGACTGAGATTCGAACCTCGAACTCACCGGCTTATCGAGTTATAGCACGCACCGCTACCAACTCGACCACAGCGGCCACAATGGAAATTCTTACTGGAGTAAAATTAGGTTCATAAGTGGCACATCTCTTTACTGACTACTTCCCGTGGTTCAATTTCTAATATAGCTCAAGCTGGACAGATAAATAATAGCCGAAGGAAATAATTATTTTAAAACAGGATTTTAAAGCTTTGATATAGTTTAATGACTGTCATAAATACATTTTCATTACAAATTTCTTACTACGAATAAGGTACATGTGCATATTTTTGTGTCAAGGCAAACAAATTTTCCTTTACTAAACTAGATACATATGTTTAAATTTGAATAAATAAAGAATTTGAAGGTTGCTACTTAATTGTTTAGAATTTTTCATTAACTTCAAAATTTTAATTTTTATAACATGCAATATTAATAATTTGTATAATCAAAAATATAAATAATACAATCGTCACACGATTGGTGCTTATATACATACAAATAACACATAAGATTATATATCTATTTTTATATACATACATATGTATAATTATAGGTATATCAGTGGACTATTGACAAAACTATTGCGTACTTAAAATTTTTGGGATGTAATTTTTGTTAGTTTATAGAGCCCAGAGTAACTTAACAACAAAAAATGCTTTGAAATTATAAATAAATAATAGCAAATATAATCTATAAATATTAAATAACGTCTTTTTAGGGAATTTCGTAACTAAATATATCTTATGTCTTACTAACTATTATTTCAGAGGAAGTCTTAAATTACGATCTAGTATTTACCATTACTATTCTAGTAAAACATTTTTGGCAGCATACTCGGTTTTTTTTATGTAACATTTAAGTAGGCAACTCTGGTTCTCTATACCCCAAATTGCTCTTGGCGCAGAAACAACTTTAGTCAATTATGTATGAAGTTACATATGTGGGTATGTATGTATGTACTTATGTATGTATGTTGCTTTGTCAAGATCCCATTGATATGTAATTTTAGAATATATGCTATTTTGTTGATCACATTTATTTTATTGCACATCGTCTTCCAACTACAAATAATCTACTCTTGGTTTCATATCATACCATGCTTGAATTTCTGGTGCACTCGAACTCTTTGACAAACAGCAAATGCTCCAACTACATCTCTCTGAAATTTTCAAGCAAATCTTCTGTGCTCAATAATGGAGTAGTTGCTTTGGAAATTGCCAGTGGTGTTGGTGATTGGTGCGGTGCAATTTGTTTATCCTCAAATCGTTGAAGTAGTTCTTTCCTTGCTAGTTCAAAATTACCATTCAAATTAAATAGTGCTTTACTGAAGTATTCGGCAAAAAGCCGACCCATGTATTGCTCTTTTGTTGAGGGCCACCAACCTTCGAGAAAGCCGATATGTCCGCCGCGAGCTGTCACAACGAATGCCACATGAGTACTCTCTTCGGCGGCTTTAATGGGAAGAGCTGCATAAATGATATAAATTATTATTTTTTATTTATTAAAATATTTGATGCCTATATAATTTGTTAATAGGAACATACAGGTATGCGTGTAGAGTAATAGCTCCTTAGGTGGCTGCTCTGGTGGAGTGTGTAGCGAATGGTGCTATAACTCGATATGCCGCTGAGTTTGAGGTTCGAATCTCATCCCTGGCAAGACAAATCTTAAACATAGAACAAGTTTTTTCTAATAGAAGACAATGGCAAATCTCCGAGGATATTTCTGTCATAAAAACGTTTCTCTTAAAATACATCTGCCGTTTGGAGTCGGCCCAAACCCGCTCATTTGTGTTGTCTCAAAATCTGAGACTATGAACTAGAGATTATTGCGTTTCCTTGCTTTTACGTTTTGTTATTCAATTTTTTGTGACCTGCTTATCACCTGATCACAATTAAGAGACCTGACCCTCTAAGACTAGAAGCTTTATTTTGAGACAATTGAATGCCAACCGGTCTAAAATTCTGCTTATTAAATTTAGGCATAAGAACAATTAAAGGAAATGTTAGATTCCTAAAGCATAGGAGAAAAACAAAAAAGTTTCATCGTGGCATTAAGTTGAAATTAAGCTAAAGAAATCTAAGCGAAGGAATACGGACGGAAAATTAATTTTATGTTCTCCTTTACTTAATACATATGTATGTATACATATATGTATGTATCTGATACACATACCTACAAATGAGTGATGTTCAATCTGACTGTACTTTTCTATATGTTTCCTCGCATTCTAACGAAGTGAAGTTATACCAAAAGTTTCATAAAAAATAGGCATCCGAAACAAGTTTTATGTATGAGCCTTTTTGGAATTTAATGCAGCGCCTTTTTAAGTGAACTTAAAATTAATATTTTAAAGTCAATCCGTGAACCATTTACACGCTTTTGTTTATTTGTGTAAAAAGAAGGGAAATAATTATGTTAATAAGAAGAAACAGACATATTCGGTAAACTATGCAGAAGAGAAGCCGGTAAAATAAACCATCAAAAAAGAACCATGAAATGCTCAGAAAAGACTCCAAAAAGATTCCCAGAAGCGTACAAATATGGCTACCAAAGAGCTTTAAAATTCACTAAGTCTTTTGGAGTCATTTTTTAGACTCCTTTCGCTAATTAAGGGCTCCAAAAAGAGCTCATTTATGAAGGAAAAGCTCCGATATAAAAAGGTTTCCTGCTTATAAAAGAGCCTTTTAAGATGCTTTTGGTTAGCCGGTTTTGTATAACAAAATATGTAAGTGTAGTATATTTACATATGTCTACTTGTTTGTATGTATATAATTTTTTTTAAAAAGATGTTGGACTCACCGTCTAATGGCTGGAATGGATCATCGGCGGCACTAAGGCACAACAAAGGTACCGATATATAATGGAGTTTATCGTGTAGCGTAGCATCGCTATAATAATCGTCAACATGTGCATAACCAAATTGTTTTGAGGTGAAGAGTGAATCAAATTCTTTTATTGTTTTACACTGCAAAAAAATAAAAAAATTTGACATTGGATTGCATTTAACTATAAAATCAAGTTTTTAACCATGTGTACAAGTAAAAATTTTGACAAACTTTCATAAAGAGTATGTATGTATGTATGTATGTTAATCATGTATGTATAAATTTTTTAAAACTTTTTAAGTACACAGTTTGTAGTCTATTCAATTTTTAAGTATTTCTCCTCCATTATTCTGTCAATATAACACAGAATGGAATATAGAAAAAAATGCGCAACACCCAAGGCACATTAAACAGGTAGCAGCATTAGAGAAAAGGCAACCCTGGTGTATGTTTTGTGATTTGTTGTGGTCTATCACCCTTCAAAATAAAGACATTAAATTTTAAGAGTTTGATAGTTCTAAGTGTACGCGTTTCTACATTTTGCTTGAAAATACATTTGTTTTCAACGCATTGCTCCTGGTCACAAAACTGCGTATATACTCACGAGGTATGCCTTCAAGAATGCAAAAATGTTCGGAACGCACTTAAATGTTTGCAGAAAGCGGCATGCCGAAGTTCTGTTCCAATTGGATATGAAAAGCAAGATCCGCCCTTTCCCTGTCTTTTATAACACAATGTCCCATTTCTGAGTATGTTCATACATATGTATGTACATACGTATGTATGTATGTATGTTTCCCAAATTGCGTTAACGCAAAATTGGTATAAATTAGAAAATATAAAGATACAAAATGTAAACAAAGATTGTTTTGTAAACAAAGTGTTTTTTGTTTGTTTTTAAAATAAAAGTTTGTTTTGTAAACAAAGTTTGACTTGTTATGGACCACATACATATGTATGTATATGAAAAACATCCAATCAGCTGATAACATTATATTACCTGTTTATTGTACCACGGCAACACCGTCAGTAACAAAAAAATTGACAAAAATCAAAATAGTTTTTTACCATTAGAAACTTGCACTTTATTAATAAAATTTAATGAGTTTTCAAAATTGTATATTCAACATTTTTATTTTATTTTTAAGAAATTTTGATGAAAGTTTGTTGAATTTTGTTTAAATTTTCTACAAAATTGAAAAATGGCTTTGTAGGGTTTTGTGAGATTAATAGATCTTGAAATTTTTTTTTAACACAATTTCAAAAACCATTAAGAAACGTAGGTCAGAATTGTTTAAATCCGCCTTGGTTCTATCTCAACGCCATACTCCATTATCGCATCATAATTTTAAAATAATGGAGAATTTATGCTCTTGAAGAAACGAATCTTTCATTATCCTCGAAGAGAACCATCTATATAATACACGCTATTGTATAACAAATCGTGGTAAAATACAAATATGAATGTTGAATGTCCCATCCTCATTTTTACTACCCAAAATTGTTCAGATTTTCCGAAAATACTGGGAATTGCAAGCTTTCTGATGAGCTAAAACGTACAAAAAGCATACAATCGATATCATCTATTTTATCTAGGTTACATGAGCTATTGGATCAGACATAGAAATGAGAGAGCCGACGAATGGGCTAAGGCGCGAGTATTCCATAATAAATTCAACACAGAAGTAATAAAATAAAGGAAAATTCTTCAAATTTGGAAAACGGCGAGGATTATATGTCCACGAAATAGATCTCCCATATTGTTCACGGTATCGTAACTGCAATCTCAAAGAAGGCGAAGGAACTGTTCAAAAATTGCGTTCGCAGCGTTGATTGTCCTGAGCAATTGCTCAAAAGACTCCACTGCCTATCAATCTTGTGAAATACAGTGACGGCCATATATTTGGAGACAATTCTTAACATGTTCTCGTGTTTTAATTTAACTCATTTTCTTTATAAAAATTTAGTTCATTCTATAGTTAAAATTATAAAAATAAAAGTTTGAATCTTTGTACAATACTAACAAAAAAATTTTCAAAACTAAAATTTAAATTGTTTAATCAAAGTTTTGGGAAACATTTTTGTATGCCTTTTTGATAGCACATTTTATATTGTTATATTGTTATTATTAAAATTTTAATAAACTAAACAGAAAACGAGAGAGTATCTAACTTTTATTCTCGCTTATTTCTAATGGAAGCCTATCATAAAGCAATTTAAGAACTACTTAAAGTGGATGAAGAATATACAGTAGATCTTACAGTCGTTATCCGCCATCCCTAATAATAAAAAATAAATAATATTTACCGACATAATACGATCCAAATCAATGTCCTGATCTTTGTAAATTTGACAATTATCGAGTGTACGGCAAAGCCCACTGGCTAAGTGACGGCCTAGTAAACTATTTAATATAGGCTTTTCTATATTTGCAGTGCCTAAAATTAAATGTGAAGAATAGTGTTATTTCCACTGTAAAACTAGAAAATCATAAAAATTACCTTTATGAACATCCCAAGGTGCCGAAATGATTTTCGCAGCCGATAAAATACTGCGTGACTCCTCACTCTTACGTACTAAGTAATTTCCTGAGTATATGGCGAATAACATACATTATTGGTAATTAATTAATTATAAGAGTTAAATGTATGTATGGACTTACATATGTTAAAATAAAATAAAACGCAAATTACCTAAAATCAAACCACCCATCGATATTCCGGTAGCACCCAATTTGCATTGCGCCGGTATTGTCTTGCGCACATGACGCACAACCTCTGATAAATCTTCACAATTAGAGGCGCAATAAAGACGCGGTGTTTTGAGTTTAATGCCACCCAGGCCACGATTGTTAAATACAACAACACGCATGCCCGCATTATTTGCAGCTAAAACAAGACATTTAATATATTCTGCTTGTGATTCACCAGTCAAACCTGGTAGGATAATAATGCAAGGCGCATTGCCGTCACAGCCTTTATCCATCCAATCCAAAGCGACCTCGCCACCATCCTTTAGTGTGAGAACTTCTCTGTGATTTAAAATTGATATATGTATGTACATATATATTTCATTTACCACATGACATATACACATACACATACACATATGTACATATATATATGTTGGAAGTAGTGATTGACTAATACTATTACCTTCTATAGTAAATATTCGGAATAACTTGTGATCGTAGAATACTCGCAAACACAGTTTGAGCCCGACTCTCAACACACCAGAATGTGGGCCAAAATTTCATTTCGAGCGTTGGCACGTTTCGCTGTAGGAATTCTTTGAATGGCCCATCGGCACATGCAAGTATTGGACGCTAATGGAGAGAAATATAAAAGGCAAATTTATTTGTTCAGCATTATAATTTAATTATTTTACAGACAACTCACCTTAACTACTTGAATAAAATAGTAGACGACATAGGCACCGAACGCAAAAGCCAGTGCATGCCAGCGTGGAATATTCGATAGATAGCAAAACATTGAATGGCACATCTTCAACTTATTCAATTTTGTTTGACACTCTTACACTAGGAGTTTGTGCGAATCTGAGGAAAATCAAGTGTAAATTACAAAAATATAATTACTAACTAATTATTAATATTAGTATTAATTGTCGACACACCTTTTAATTTTTAATTAATTTTTTTCATATCGAATGAAATAATACAAATACCTCCTGCAAAAGGATGCGTTACTCTTATTTTCTAAAATTTCGAATATTTAGTACTTTTTCTCAATTTTAAGCAAACGCAAAGCCTAATAAAATCTCACGAAAAACGTGACGCCCGTTCTATCCGAGTATGAAGATTAGACTTGGTTTCACTATAAATCACTGTGCTTTGAGCAACGTGTGCCAAGCAGCCTGAGGAAAATTTGACGTCGAGCAACTATGTATAAAGCGATACCGGGAAAAAAGAAGGGAAGATAAATATTTTTTCAAGAGGACGAAACAAGACGTCGAGATACGTAAGTCGAAAGAGTTTGAGATGGCAAATGTAGGAATAAGGCCCCAACATTTTTTCAAGGATAGTTCCATCAAATCAGGTAGGGACGAAAAACATATCGCTCTACTTGACCAAAACGAGATGAGAACATCAGTTAGGCAGCTTAAGAAAAATAAGCACCCGGACTGACGGTATAAAGGCTGAGCTCTGCAAAGCAGATAGACGGACGGGTAACTCTAAACGAGGTTTTAGACAAGGCGATCCACTTTCATGTAATTTATACAATGTAGAGCTAGAAAGTGTTATACAAGCTGCCAATCTGAATCGCAATATATGTAAGTAAAAGAAGTCCGATATTGCTGATGCAGGGCTGTCAGTGTAGCAATTTGTAGTATAGAGAGTATAAAGAGGTTGATCAAGTAGTTAACGAAAACAAAATAAAGTTCCTACTGGCAACAAACAAAAAGCCCTCGGACCCACATTACTGTTGGCAGTAGTTAAAGTAGTTTAATTTTGTATTTTAAGGGTTTTGAATATATGTATGTATTTATCTAGGATCCAGCATAAAGACCACTTGCCTGTTGATAAAGCGAAGAATAACAGTGGCCTCGGTACACAACTAAAGAGCCTAGCCGGTTTCCAAGAATTGTTACACTTTCCTACACATACGTCTATGAAACAGAAACAATTTCTCTGACAACTCTAAATCGTCAATTGCCGCAACTGTCGTTATTATGAAATAGGCCCAAGAAGGGCCTGTCTTCGCTTGGTATGAGTAACTGTTATAACTTCTCAAAGGAGTTGGGAAACTGGCGAGATTTTTTGGTCGTGGCACAAACCGAAAAACGATTGTAGTGCCATGTAAGAAGCATAACACAATTCCTGACAGGCCACGAATCACGAATTTTTTCGATTTCATGCTTTACGGCTTCGACTTTCATGAGATCCGCTATTAACATCATGCGTAGCTGGAAGCGATCTTGAAAAGCAATTGATGAAACAGTTGAAGAATAACATCAGAAGTGAAGATGCAAAGCAAAATTCTTTCAGCAACACGACCAACCAAGTAGCGACATGGAAACTAAATACTCGTATGTAGTCCGGTCATGTAGTGCCTACTCAAGCAATCGCGTTTTCAAACCGCCTGCTCAATACGTTCCGGAATAAACTATTTTCGTAAAAAAAATACCAACTCAAGTAAACGCTGAATAACATCAGTTTTCTCTGCTTAGCTAGTGTAGAGGCATGTTTCCCTCCAATGGAAATATGTTTTACCTAAAAACAACTTCAAATATCGCTTGCCTGTAATATACTGTGCAGTGTGTAGTTAAATATCTATTAATATCAACGAAGAAATTACTCGTATGTACGACACGGCCAGAAAATGGGGTTATTGCTTTTGAAGTTTAATCTTCAAGTGAACTTCGACAACAAATGTTTTTTTTCTTAAACCTACATATATTGTTAATACATACATATATGTATATGTATTTGTAATTTATTTACAATTACGCATGCTTTTAGTTAGTTACATTGAGTCTAGATTAAAATTACCTTATATAAAATGGAATGCAGCCGCTGATTGCCTTGAATTATGTATTGGCTTACAAAAATTGATTACCTCAGCGAAAATCTAAGCTGACTCACATTGATTTTTTTTTTATTATTATAACAGATGCATGTATGCACATTATTTATATATTTATTTATGTATATAAATTTGTCTATACCCACTTACTTAATGAAGCTTTACCTGCACTTTATTTTAATAAAACAATTTAAAACTTAGTTTAAATACAAAAAATATAAAAAAATCGGGGGTCACAAAAAGCTAGCATGCAGCTTTGTTCACTAACTTACTAACGATGTTTGCTCGCGAACAATCACCTGGTGACTGACTTGCATTTTATCATGGTTTATTATTTGTTACAATTTATTTTTAGTTTCTACATTCGGTTGTACGAGTATGCACATACTACGTTGACAGCAGTCGCGAAACTTATATTTTTCAATAGGCCAAAGTACATAACTGTAGTTTATTTTATTAGTTATTCTAACAAACCATGAACATAGATATGTAAATAGTTAGTTATCTTGTCTAGTGCGAAAGCACTTGAGAACATACATACATACATAGTAGCGGTATTATTTTTAAACTTGAACCGTAATGAGCGCACGGAAGAGTGACCGTTGAGTTCGCAATTTGCCAACCATTTCACAAATTTGCATATTTATTATTTATTGCAATTGTTTAAGTTCACATGCAATCAGTGTGTGGTTCTTTTACAATTTGTGTTTTTTTTTTGTTATTCATTTTGTGTAGCTCAGTAATTGGTCCGTTGATGTATTCAAAAACCCCGCGCATTAAGTCTGTTTGTGCGACGAACATGTGTAAATATCTAGTAAGATTTATGTTAGTGATAAAATACAAAAATTAGCAAAAAAAAAAATATCTTAATAATATTACACTGTCATGGCATGTTTACTAATTGTCAGGTAGCGGATTTTTAGGACCTAAAAAAGTGATACATGTTTTTAATTTATCTCTCTGGCGTGGGGAGTTTTTGAACGATTTTCCAAAAATATGTACGTATAGTTAAAAAAGTTAAAAAAAAGATAATCAATAAATGAAATAATTCTAAAGATGTAAAAATCTAAATTTTTTGAGTACTTGAAAAAATTAGCATTGAAAATGTGTTTATAAAAAATGTATAATTTTACTTTCAATTAAATTTGCAATATCTTATTGAATGCATTCATATTTATAAAAATTTCAGAATTATAAATAAAACTTTATGACAATGATTTGGCGCACTTTTATGAAGATCTAGCATATTTTGTAGGTATAACAAAGCCAAAATGGCGACGTAAGCATAAAAACTACGCACACACCTTCGTTAAATATGTACCGATTTTCAATCCATTTATTACCTTTAAAAGCTTTTCGATGCGCTTGGAACTTGTTACTTGGTTTTTGATTTCAAGCGCCTAACCTTCGGAGAGTGCTCACTACATTTATGAATGTAAAAGGCGGTGTGTTTTCGATACGCATACATTACAAATAAAGAATGAAAGTTCAATGTATTTTTGTGTTATATTAATTAATACAAAAAAATTAAACAGAAATATATAAAAAAAAAAACACGTATATTGTACTCCCTAAATGAAGCATTAATGATTGTATTTATGTACATAAATACATACCATATATACATAGTAACTAAAGACATAAAAAAAATAATTAACTGCCGAAAGTGGAGTCTTTTAATCCTTTGCATATTTTTCTTACTTTTCGCTTTGAGCACATTCGTCGCTTAAATCTTCTGCACAAAAGCTCAGTCCGTAATTTTAAAAGCTGTTACTTAATTGTAATCAAAGATGGTATTTTATAAAATTTTGCATTTATTCTCAGCATTCGTAAGAGCTGAGAGAACGTGTAACATTAGTATTTGCCAAAGTTTAATTCTTTCAATAATTTTCGAAACTGAAATCTTACATAAAGAAAATTTGTTATGATTAATTTCTTCGAGCATTAAATATAATGTCACATAGAACTTTGGTAAATTTATCCATAAAGCCTCAATATATTCTTTTATAATTTAATAACTTAAATTTTGGATATGTTCCAACAAGTTATTTTGATTGGATCTTCCGATTGTTCCTACCAATCTAATTAACGTGTTTTTTTTTTTGTGTAGAACTGACTAAAATACCATTGCGTTAGTCGTTAATCCGAACAATTGGAGCATCTATTTATAAGGTAAAGTCAATTTGAGTATGAATTCATTGACTTCAATCAATATTTAGTTCAGATTATCTTAGCGATTCTTTCAATTTAAACATCTGCGTTTGTACACATTTTTATTGGAATATTTTTATGTAAAGTAATACAAGTTTCCTGAAAGTAGAGCCTTGGTTGAGCATGGCTGTAAACTTTTTATTGTGACGATAACTGAAGTGTGCTCGAACTAGTAATTTGAATTTTATAACTTTTTATTACTTGACAACATATCACTCATACGCCCCGATTAAAGATTTATTAATATGCGAAATTTTAGCGGTGCGTATGAGTAATATGCTAATAAGGAATGAAAAATTGTTCCACTTAGCGCCAGTTTTTCAGTGCAAGTTGAACTCTGTTTGTAGTATAAACTTAGTAAAAAGTTAAGTATATTTCACTGTATAATTTATGAACTGTAAAAACTAATCAAAAGTAAATTCCAAACGCTAGGTGGCGCTGGGCGTGTGATAGTTTAAAAATCGCATTTATAATTCGAATTTTATTTCAATTTCTATTATAATTAACAGTTGGCATATAGCAATAGATTCGCTCATATTTGGTAAACCAGCAAGAAGTGTTCTAAAAGCGATAAATTGACGACATAATTGAAAAATGTTCTTTGCCTTTTTTGATAAACAAAGCGATGAATTCACTATTCTTTTGTAAGCGGTTTAGACACTTTTTCATTGTTTTCATTTCTAGAGATTTGCGGAAGACTCGTTTTCGTAAATTTTAGGAGGGGCTGGACGTAAGGTGGACATGTTCAAGACTAGAAAAAATAGTCGTCTGCTATAGAAAATATTATAACGAATTGCGAATGCAACTACGAGTGTGTAAATATTGATCAATATATGTACATATGTATATATGTATGTACATACACGAATTATGACTAATGTCTGTTAATGTATTTAATTACTGAACCATCACAAAGCTCTTTTTAATCGTTAGCCGTCGTAGAGGTTTATTTTTATAATCGATTTAATGCTGAAATAAACTTCGCTCCTAAATAAATTACATTAGATAAACCTGAACTGAATCTAACGTTTTCATTTTTTTTAAATAGATTTTTAAAAACACGTGCAAATAAATGCATGCATTATTACAATAATTTATTAAAATCGAATTTTTTTTATGGTTTCACCGCCTTCACTTCTATCGCCCAATAGAATAATTATGTAAGTGTTGAAAAATAAAATACCAACATTTTGCTAAATACAAGAATATCCGTAGGTTTAGTGCTATGTATTTCAAAGTATTATAAAATTTAACATAAGTTGTATAGTAACTTTTTGCTTTGCTTGTTTTTTTTTTTTGTTTTCCTGAATTAACTCACTTCACTTCTAAAATGTAAATAAAAATACACTCAAGGTTCAAGAGAAAACAAATCGGCGCGCGTCTTTCTCTATACGCCGTTAAGCGTTTTGATCTAAATGAATGCCGCAACACAACTGACCAGTCGCTGTGTTTGCGATGTTCTAGATACCGGTCGATTTGTATTTCAAAAACTTGCCCAAAGCCATCCACCCACTGAACTGTTTTCTCTCTCTCTTCCTATCTATTTCTATATCGCTCTACTTGTCTTTCTCTTTTTGAGAGATTTTTGAATTTCATTTTCCCAAATAATTCTCAACCCCTACAAACCTTGCGGGACGTATGTATGTACATACAAAGAGGCCAGGTGATCCAACTTTTTAGAGTGATTTTGCTCCCAAGCGATTGGTAAATGCAAAAAGTTTCATTTACCAAGGAGTGTAGTTAAAATTACTTGACTTTGTGAGTTACTATTCAACAAGGCGAATTAATTTATGGTTGTAGTTAGAATCAAATTTATACAAAATTTTGCTATACAAAATTTTGCTATACCTTATTCTTAAAATTTCCAAGTCACTTAACTAAATGAATTACTGACGTCAGAGAGAAATTTAAAATCCAAATTCTACTATATTTGCCCCTAGTTTTGCGAGTATAACGAATTTGTTGTGCGTAAAAATTACTGTCGCACGATTTTATTAGGCATTTCTGAACTTACGAAGCAAGTCGAAGAGGGTCATATCGAAATTGGTGTGAAGCAATCTGCCGTTTTGAAATGCTGTTACATTCGCTATTTTGAGCAATTCACTCTCTCAACAGGGCATTGCTTGTATGGGAAAGCATTCCGTACTTTCTTTTTTACATTAAACGTTCGGTGTGGTTAAATTTTTAGGGAATAGGAAGGATGTCGTGTTTAAGCCAGTGGTAATACAATGGACTTTTCTATCTCCAGCCTAAGTGGGCCACTGTGCTCCTACATGGTGGGATCTACTCTAACCTAACTAAACCTGTCATAACCTAAACTTAAAATTTTATTTATTTATAAATACAAATTAAACTAAAATATCAAAAAAAAAAGTTTTACATTTTTTTAAATATACATATGTATGTATTTGTATTTGGAGCACCCTGTTATATGGTTTGCGCTATTGCTCTCAATGCGGTGACTTAAGAGACGCAGTGTTCAGTGTTTTTTTAAATGCTATTCATACTTCACGTGTCGATTTTAGTGCACGTGTTGGGGTTTTATTTACATAAATATTTCTTGGTCAAGGATAAATTCTCTTTCGTGCTAGACATGTCTACTTCTCACTTTATGGTATGCTAATTATTTTCTAAAACAATAAATACATGCATACATAAGTACATACATATATGTACATACAAAGTTATCTTATGTGCATGTGAGTCACGGTGACTACCCTGTGGGAAATATTTGTGAAACATTTTTTTAAGTCTACAATCAAATATATTTTTTATATTTCTCGTTATTTATTGTAATTATTATTACATTTATGCAAATTAAAAAAATAATATATTAATTTCCAAAAATTTGAGAAATGTGTTTTTAAGGTATTTAATTTATATGAAAAGAATTCTTTAGAATTTTCTGCAAACAATTTTTTTTAATAAACTTTCTTATGCCACTTTCGGTATACATCAGTATTTAAATATTGCATTTAACTTTTTTTTATTAATTTGTATTAGGCTTTACAAACAGGTATGTAGCGCGTTACTGAAAAAAATTGACAGAATTGTCGACCAAAGGTGACGTCACATTCTTTTGATCGATCACCACCTAAAAAGTAAGTGAGAATAACTCTTTTCTTTATTTCTTTATACACAATAATTGTTTTTACAGAATGTTCAAAACAGACGTTGCGTTTGCATTTACCACAGCACTGTTTAGAAGTTCTGAATATTTTCGAAGGGCAAATGTGACAACGCTTATTTCTTTTTGCGACAGGTTGAAATTATTGATTAGATTATAATAATTCTGGATCGGATCCTTCAATGTCTGGAATGGCTGCTGAATGATAACTTGACAACTTTCTTATATCCAATTTATTTGATAAACTTGTAGTAATCTTTGATAAAGTTCAATGATTTAATTAAATATTAGCAACTCCCTTTGTAATCTTTTAATTAATAAAGTTTTGGGTATTTTCTTTTATTTGAAACCCAAATTGGTATTTTTTGCTGGATTTTTTTATATTATGTTATTTTACTTTTAAGATAATTATAGCACAAACACATATTAACACTTTTTGACAATATATTTTTCTTCTATAATTCAAATTACTTGCAATCATAATGCAGTATATTCACTAACAAAAACTTAAAAACGCCCTATTTTAAACTTTATAAAAATTGTTCAATAATTTGACAAAATTTCATTGAAATTTCCCACATGGAATGCCGCCTTTAATGCAAAAAAAATCGGTTGGAGAGACCAAAAGTGTGTGGCTTTAAATTTAATAAAAATTAAAAATTTAAATTTTTTTTTGTTTTCTGGAAATATATACATATACATATGTACATACATACAACATAAGTATATATGTACAAATATGCATATCAGGTAAAAGGTCTTTTGATTACCTTTCCAACCATACCAATAATAAAAATCGAGCAATATTTTTCGATATACATATAACCTTTTCAAAATATTGAAAATTCCCCTAACCACCCCTATTCATTTGCACCAAGCAAAATGTATACCACTGAAATCAGTAAAAAGGGGCAGCTCAACGGCTCAACTTTTATCGTTGCTATTCATATTTCAAAATTTTCATTCAGTTATGTTACTATCCATAATCGAACCATTATACATACTTCTCAAATACCACGTTGACGTACATAAGTACATGAAATCGAGCTGTCACAACGTATGTGACGCTTTTATTACCTTATGTTAAACAAATTTTAATTTTAAATTTCCCGTTTTGAACAGCTTCTTTCGGTCTTTTACTAATACTTCATCTTATCGCACACTTTCCATTGTATTCATTGTTTGCTTGCGACGCCGTTAAGCATGATGCATCGTGGTCGTAGAGGAACCTTTTTGTATGTGTTTGTTACAATTTAAAAAATTCCATATATGTACATATGTACATACATACATATGGGACGAGAAATCATTTTATTGAGCCGTTATTATATAATGAACCTGACATGGCCTTATATAAATGTTCGTTGCCCATTTGCAAACTTTTAAAACGATACTCAAAGTGATACTTACTGATCTTTGGAACGTACTTTCAAATATAATTCAAAACAAATCAATCATATTTTTGTTTTCGCTTTAATACATACTGTTTCACTATAATTTAGTTCAGTCGAGATTATTTTATCAACGGAAAATTCTTATATGCATAACACGTACGTATGGTTGTATGTAAATATGTATGTATATTCGCAAATTCAATAATGAAAGCGTTTTGAAAATTTCGATGATATAAAATACAAATAAAACTAGAAAAAGTAGTAATAATGCTTATGTCAGGTAAGAATAGTAAACGAGTTTATAAAAATTACTACTTTTTTCTTTAAACTATTATAACATTAATATAAAAATATTATCTAAATATACATATCTACAATAGGTAGGTAATAGTCAAACTTCAGAAGTCAGCATCTAACGTAAATACATTATCCATGCGATTCGCTGTAACACCCCACTTTTGGTATTCTCCCACTTTCTTTTCAAAGAAATTCGTTTTTCCGTCTAATGATATAAGTTCCATAAAGCTGAAGGGGTTTTGTGTATTGTATATCTGCAATAATTAAAAAGTTATACCAAATTGTATACTACTTAAGAATTATTTACGTTATTTCTTACCTTGCCCACTCCCAACTCGACCAGCAGCCGATCTGCAACAAATTCAATGTAATCCGACATTAATTGACAGTTCATGCCGATCAAATTCACTGGCAGTGCATCAGTTAAGAATTCTTGTTCAATTTTAACCGCCTCAGCGATGATTTCGATAATACGCTCTTTACTTGGCTTCTGCAACAAATGTTGGAACATCAGGCAGGCAAAATCACAATGTAATCCTTCGTCCCTTGAAATTAACTCATTGGAGAATGTCAAACCAGGCATCAGACCACGTTTCTTTAGCCAGAAGATTGAAGCGAAACTTCCGCTAAAGAAAATACCTTCCACTGCAGCAAATGCTATTATACGTTCACCAAAGTTGGAAGATTTCGATGAAATCCAAGCAAGTGCCCAATCAGCCTTGCGCTTTATAGCAGGCATCGTCTCAATTGCATTAAATAAATAGTCTCTCTGCTTGCCGTCTCGAATGTATGTATCAATTAAAATGCTGTACATTTCGGAGTGCACATTCTCCATTGCGATTTGGAAACCGTAAAAACAACGGGCTTCCGTCACTTGAACTTCCTGGCTAAAGCGTTCAACTAAATTTTCGTTGACAATACCATCAGAAGCAGCGAAGAATGCTAACACGTGTGAAATAAAGTGGCGTTCATTGTCGGTTAGACGTACCCAATCATCCATATCTTTTGATAGATCGACCTCTTCCACCGTCCAGAAGGATGCTTCGGCCTGCAACATGAAACAAATTTTAATTTTAATATAAAAAATATGTACATATGTTCGTTTATTTGTTAAACATATTGTACATATGTTTATGTACACAGAACATAAAAAATTCCAAATATATCCCCCTTGGAATTTGGATATGATCGGGCAATAATTACGAGATCTCTTAACATCTCCATTCCTTGCTTAATCTTTCGGATATAATTTTAGGTTTTATATTAGGAACGTTTTATGCTGGTACACCAACATACTCTATGTACATACATTCATACAAACAGATGTTGCCTGTTGCTTTGTGTTCAAACAATTTACTTATCACACGTGATGCAATATTTTAACAAGGTTGGTACCATTAAAAGGAAATAAATGCTATTTTTTCCATAAAATTAATAACCTCTTCTTCTGGAGAAAAAATTCGCACCATCTAGTCTAAAAGAGCGCGCGCGCGGGAAACTTTGCCGCCACGAACTGCACAATTCTCCGAAACCATTAGCTGCGCGCCAATTTGTAATACATATGGACTTACATATGTATGTATGTATGTTATACGCTTGAATTACTTATCGCAGCTCGGCTCTCTAAACAGGCAAGTACTTACATACATATGTATGTATGTAGATAAATACATTCATATGTAGGCCGGAAAACGTGCACTGCGTTCCTATAAATATATGGATGTATGTTTATGCTAATGTGCAGAATAGAAAGTCATCGAGATAGGCAATGACGTAATTCGACTGCAAGCGAACATGTTGAAACATGTACGCGCGAACGACGCAATAAAATACTTGCAGCGACAGTACTATTAGCCGGCTGGTGGGTCTGCTTACGCGATAAATAGGGGATAACCTTTTATAAATACATATGTATGTACGTATCTAAGTTCGCATTTATGTACTTAAAAACCAACACATAACCTTGTTCTTTACATGCTTTGAGATTTTATAATCATCTTGGAATTTAAAATTACCTACAATCCTTACCTTTTTGTACATCTGCCATATATCTGGATATTCGATGGGCATAATAACGAAGCGACGTGGGTTCTCCTTCAGCAATGGCTCAATTGTCGCGTCAAAAGGTGCTGCAGGTTTACTGGCCAAAGATGTCACTTGCTCAACTGCAGTTGAGTTTTCCTGTTGCTGCATTTTCGATGTCAAGTCCTCGTTGCCGATGGACGTTTTGCGCATGTTATTCACGTCTGTCAAAATTTTTCTTGGGCTCTAAAATCACAGAACAATGTTTATAAGCAAACTATGTACGTACATTTAAACGTTTAATGCAGAAAATAATTTACATTTGCATCGGCAAAAAACGTGTGTTACAAAACCTTACAAATTCACTTACCTTCAGCGAAAATTTCTCCATATTTTCAGCAATGTTTTCTTTGCCAGCAAATGCCATTTTATATTTTTATGTATTAAAATTATTTAAGCGAAAGGATTTAAAGAATAGCACATATGTATATGAAAGCTTACAAAATTGTAAAAATTTGCAACACACCGACTTTCGACAGCAAGACAAAAATGAAAAACTTCCTTGACGTAAGAAAATTGATTGAAGCAATCTACGTCGACAACCCCCTTTTATAAGCAATTTATTCCAGATGCATTTAAGCGGAATATTCTGGCGGGAAATATTTTGTTGTGGCTCACTGTTCTGTTCTTGTTTACGAATGTGTGAGGGATAAAGTGAATGAAATCGGGAATTGTCAGAGATTGAAAATTATGATCATGGTTACCGTTTTCTCAGGTGAAAACTAAATTTTTTATAAATGTTAGGATTGGTAAATTGGAACTTTTAAAACAGATGATGCGAACAGCAATAAAGTTAATATAAAATGCCGTAATTGTACATTTGACCATTAAAGCAAAGGTTATCGTACATTGAAAAAGTGAAAATTTTTGGTACTATTTTCGAGTTTTTAGGTAATAAATTCCTGAACATGGCAATCGACGTTACTTGCGGTCTTCACCTGCTTTCAACGCTCGCTTACTTCTGAAAGCAAGCGACATGTCGCACGTGCAGACCGCAAAAAGTTGAAAGTATGCTTCGTCTAGCAAACCGATCGGTACGGGCGGTCTTCACCTGCTTTCAATGCTAGGTTGCTTTCTGCTTCTTGTAGTCGCAAGCGAGAGAGAGATTTGTTCACTGGGCATTTTGAAAGCCCAGTTGAAAGCAAGCGAGCGCTCGCTTACCGATCGGTTTGCTAGACGAAGCATACTTTCAACTTTTTGCGGTGTTCACGTGCGACATGTCGCTTGCTTTCAGAAGTAAGCGAGCGTTGAAAGCAGGTGAAGACCGCAAGTTAGGGCCAGTTTTTCAGTGCTGGTTTAAACTCAGTTTAAACTAAGTTTAGTTAAACTCAGTTTAAATTTAAACTTAGTTTACTTGCGTTGAACTTAATTTGTTGCAACCAAAACGAAGTAAGCAGCAAACAGCTGATAAGTTAAACTAAGTTTAACTGTGCGCGATCGGCCGTTTAAACTCCGTTTAAAGTTGACTGAAAAACTGCATACTGAGTTTAAACTAAGTTTAAACGACAAACGGAGTTTAACTTGCACTGAAAAACTGGCCCTTAGAAATTCTCTGATAATAATTTTGAACTGTACGCTTTTGTCACGGAACTTTCTGCAAGTAATTGGAGAATAAAATATCGACATCTACTGCAGTGTATATCGGAATAAAAACTTTTATCAAGTAAACAAAACCATATGTAGAGTAAATAAAAACAAACATTTCTCGATCTGAAAAGCGTAAATCATGGATGATTCAAAAGAACCCAAGTACCATATACGGCAAAAATATTGTTTAAATCGCTTGGAATATCGAAAGGGACGTCGGTTAAGAGCAGTTAAGGTACGAATGTACATATATATATGTCTCAATAATAAATCTGTGCTTTTAAAGCAAGGATAAAAATGTTTTTCAATTTATAGGTATATACAGTGGCAAACGAATCAAAACATCTTTTAATATTTGGAGTCCCTAAAATTAATTTGAAGCAAGAATTAAAAAATAAACTCCAACGTTGTGGTGAGACTGAGTTCATTCAGTGTGCAACAGAGCAGTTGGCAAAACAAGGTTCAAAAAATTATACCTCTTCAAACACTTATGTACGCTTATTTTATATAATATTTTTGGTTTTAGTGGAGTTGGAGGCCTTCACAGATGTATTTCATGTTAAATATCAAAAAGTGCAGTCGGCACGTCTTGCAAAAATCTATTTAGACGCTCAGGAGTTTTATGGTGGCATACTTCATATTTCATATGCACCAGAATATGAAAGTATAAATGAAATTCGACAAAAATTCGAACAAAGAAAAACTGAAGTTCATCATAGACAGAGAGTAAATGAAAAAGTGGCACTAACTATGGCATCTATTTCGCAATGCCCTAACTTGCATGATAAAAAAATTAAAGAGTTTTAAAAAAACCTAATTGCTTTATTCGCTATTGTATTACGAAAACAATTCGCCATTTAAAATACACAAGACTGCGTAAACAAATTGTGCTTTGTTTAATTACCTAAAAGCGGAATTTTTTTAACTGCACATTTACAATTATTTTGACAACCGCGCAGTGGTAATCATTTGTTTCCTTCCAGCTAAGCATTGAACTCCTATCTCGGTTATTTGGTTTTTCTTAAGTCATGGTACATGGTAAGGAAAGGTATACGTTTTTGCCACAATTCAGTCCCGAAGTAAGCCCAAAACCTGAAAATTGTTATAATAGTAAGAAAGATTTGGTAGCATGTTACATTCGCCACTTACAGTCCAAAGAGAGCACCACCCAAGTGAGCTGCATGATCGAAGAATTTCCATCCTAGAATGCAACCGGCCAAATCGAAACCCATCATAACTTTGATCGCCTTTTTGAGAAAAAAGTTAGTTGAATAAATATGTTTCTCTCATTTTAAGTTAAACAATAATTGAACACTTACAGCACCAGCGGAAAAATTGAGCATGGGTAGGAACAGTATGCTTAACTGGGTATCTGGATATTTTGCACAAACATAGGCCAGTATCGCCATTATCGCACCGGACTGAAATTATTGTTCTTTTAATTTATCATTGATCTCATATTTCATTATACATATGAATACATTATAACAAAATATGGTTACTCATTTTAATTTGTATACAAAATCACTTACAGCGCCTATAGAAAGACCTTTCTGTGCAGTCACCGTCTTGTATAGAATGCTTGTGAAACTCGCAAATACACCCGCGCTTAAGTATACCCCTAAAAATTGTTCTTTGCCCAAAGACAAAACAGCCGGATTTGAAAAGCTGTGCAACACATACATATTAGCGAATATATGGAACAAGGAATAGTGACTAAAAGTCGACAGGAACATCGGCCAGCAAATTGCACCTGAAAATTATAAAATATAGACAGATCGCATGTTTATGTTATAAGCAATTTGAGTATTTTAACGAAACTAACGACCAACAGCATTCGAACAAAAATAAGTCATCATTGTGTTTCGTAATGATGGCACCCGCCACAGCGTGAACACCAAGATATTCAAAGCGCATAGTGGCGCAAATACCCGCTCGCCTGGCGACAATTTCTCCCAGAAAAGTCTCACTTCCTGTATTACATCTTTCCAAACACTTTTTTCTTGGTTTACCGTCTTCCAACGTAGCCACGGAAATTTACTCTGGCGAGCTTTCTCCAACATCATATTGCGTGCGTTCTCATACTCCAATACGGTGACGCTCATGAAACAACCGATACTGAACTGCAAAAATAAATGCACTTTACTTTTAGAAATATGGTCAAAAATCAGGATTAGTTTTAAAATACCGCGCCTGTGAATAATAATGCCTTCACCACATTACTCGGTGGTATTGCTCCACCCAAGGTGTAATTCTCAAATGGTGGCGATGTTTGCAAACTTCCACTGCGGTTAGGACGCTGATGTTGTGCACTGCTTCGCATTGCGCGTAGCATTAATGTGGGAGGCCGTACGTAATTGCCATTCAAGCTAGGCCTCAACGGCTCGCTGAAATTCGATTCGATTAGAAGATATTGCTATTTAAATATATGTATATAAGGATTATAACACTCACGCCAGAAACCGAGTCCAGTTGTGACAGAGTGTTCTCTGTAAGAACATTTCTTTTTATTTTACTATTTGTACAAAAACTTTACTAAATAAAACGACACGATTTCGTCACGCCTCCGTTCACCTATAATCAGCTGTTTATTTCGGTTTGTTTTGATCCGTCATTTGAACAGCTGATAGACGATATCAGTTCGATTAAGTTCTTGTAACCCTCCCGGAAATAACTATTATAAAAAAAACGAAATATGTTTACGGTTGTAAATATTTGTAAACTATACACCACACAATTATCTAAGAGAAAATGCATGATATAGTTCCGTGGTATTAATTTAAGAGACTTCTAAAATATGACTTTTGTCATTTTCCTAGTTCTTATATCATCCGTTATAAAATAGTTTTCGATACAATGGGATATATCAAAAGTCGATTGCAACGTAGATTCTCAATCAACTTGTAAATTTGAATGTGCTAGGAAAGGACGCCGCAATAGGTAGTAGGTAGTGTTTACAAAAAATTGGGAAAGAAATTGTACAAAGGTGTTTGAATAAAACACGTGTCTGAGAAAAACATGGTTTTGGCTAAAGTGCCAATTACCCCCCAATGGAATTTGTCCAGCGGTAAATATTAAAATTGCGTTCATTTTGTTTTGGGTAATAAGATGTCTTGATTTGATTTTTTTTTTATAACAAAAGGTTGTGTGTGCACGCCAGATGGTGGATTCCTTTATGTAGGATCACGAACTATCAACTATGTAGGTCCCTTGAAGCAAGTCGATACTAGTGATGTAGGGAGGAAGGCACCAGTCATAAAAGTTTTCCAAACCCGTCAAAGTATAATGAGCATAGATGTGGACCCCGGATGGCCAAAAAGTTCAGTAGAGGAAGTTGCTTCTGGGAATGCAGGTGAAGCTGGAAAATCTACTGTCGCTGGAAACCAACAAAAATATTTCGCTGCCTTGGCACAGGACAATTCTGTACAGATTTGGGATTTTGAGCGTGGTTGCGCCATAAGTGGGCATAAGGCTCATTTTAGTACGGCTTCATATATGGAGGGCAATGGACCTGCACCACAGTGCGATAATGTGCTCTTGAGTTATATGCGAAATCGCAATGTGCTCTCAATGAATGCACAAGATTTGGTGGTATACTGTGTGGCATCGAATACTTATTGTCGGCGTCAAAATTTCGTACCTACACGAAACCAAACGTTAACTGTGCTACGCTGTTCACCGCACAAAGAAAATATTTTTGCAGTTGGTACCAATCGGGGATTGGTTTTAATTGGCGATTTACATCGCATGAGTATGCTGTATACACTTCGTGGACATGAGACTTCCATAACGGCAATCGCGTGGTGTCCACGTATGATAGAACCCATAAATCGTGGATTTGCTAAAGAGGAAGAAGTCAACAAAAACAACACTCAAAAGAAAAACAAGGGTACAAAAAAATCGACAACATCTACTGGAAATGATGATATATTCGACATTTACGACTATGACTATTTGAAAAATGAATTCGGTGCACCTACAGAGGCGGATAAGAAGGGCAAAGATTCTGCTGACGGCTTCGTAACGCTTGAAAAATCTACAGAGCGTGTACCTTTAACTAATTTCGACTTTGCCGAGGCATGCCATAGTTTGAAAGAAGAAATTGATGCTTTGAAGAATGAAGACACTCGTGATCAGAAGGAATCCAAACAAATGCCTGATATTACACTCGCCGAATGTGAGTTAGCACGTGGTGATGATTTATCTTCAAGCTGTGGTGAGGGTAGTCGTGAGTCGACTGAAGGTAGCCTGGACATCGGTGGGCGTTGTTCTTCAGATGACGATGTTTGCGTGGATGGAGGAGATGTGAAACCCAAGCAGCAAATACTTCATCAGGCCGAAGTGCATGCAGAACAACCAAACGACTTAGAGAAAAAAGAGACTGATGGTATTACAGAGGTGTTGATAAAAGAAACAGCAAACGAAAAAAAAAATGAAACAAAATTTGAAAAATCAGAGGAAGTAGAAAAACTTGAAAAGACGGAGATCACATCAGAAAGTAACTCTGACCTACCATCGGTCGATGGATGTGTCTCCCAAAATATTTCCTCTAATTCACCAAATAATACAAGTCCACCTATGTTGTTGGCCTCCGCGAGCGTTGATGGTAATTTTTGGATATGGAATGCAAGAACCGGCGCATGTTGTGACAGTGTGCGTCCATCAAATTTTGGCAAGTATGGAAAAAGTAAGTATTGGCATAATAAAAATAAGCTATATACATAGATTAAAAGTATAACATTCCAGATACGAGCATTCACATCGGTTGGCTAAGTTCAACTCAATTTCTTACTACAAATAAGGCTGGCGAACTGTCATTATGGTCAATGGTAAATGACGAGTTATTGGAATCGTCAAAGCGCCAGCAACGTTTTAAATTCAAGGAGGAAACTCAGCACCGATTTCAACAACGAAGCGTTATGTCATATGGTGTGTCGCACGTATGCAAATTACTTTGGTGCTTATCTTCGTATCGTGAAATCAGCTGTGAAAATTTGGAAACAGGAAAGCTCTTACTGAAATACTGTTGTTCTTCAACTAACGTTTCTGCGATTCGCGAATGCCCAGATGATATGAATAAGTAATTTAATCGCTATTTTTATAAACATCTTGAAAATCATATTTATTTCCATTTTTTTTTTAGAATCGCACTGGGCTTTTCCGATCGTCGTGTCGGTATTATTGATATTTCGAAGATGTCGGTCACAAATGTATTCATAGAAAATTATATATCGCGTGTTGATGCATCTGTTCTTTCGCTTGTTTGGAGTCCTGATAGTAAAAAATTGGCATTTGGAACGTTGGAGGGAAGAGTAAGTTAAGTTCGGTTTACTTTCCGCATACTTCGATTTTCAATGGCCATTCTTTAAGTTTATCTCAAATTTCAAATTTATATACATAAATATATATGGGCCTCTTCTTAATACAATTTTTTTTGGGTTTTAGTGAAGTTCACTCCTTTTTCAAAGAGTTTTTCAGAATCATATAAGTCTAGAAAAAGGGGGAAAATATTCCGAAATAACTCGATAAAAGAGCAAGCAAGTCGATATATAAACAAAAATATAGTTAAGTTGGAAAAATTGGTCAACTGCTACATATGGATTACTAGCTGCCGATTTTTTTTTTTCTAAATGTGTATGAAAATTTTCATAATATTTGAATCCTAGTTTTTCTCAACATCACATCATTAATCAGCTAACTGCTGTAGAATAAATAATTTTTATATATTTTCAATTCATTTCAAATGTGATCAATAATAATAAACTTATAAAATTTGTAGTACATTTTTATATTAAATTTTTTTTCTCAATCTCTCAATAGGTTGGCATAATTCACGTCGAGGCGTCTAAGAGCACCATTACTTTCAAACCCTTTTGTGGCAAACCAATTTATTCCATTGACTGGCAAGGCGAGCATATATTCGTAGTTTGCAATGACATTTTAGCTGTTTATGAAGAAAACTCGGAGAACAAAGGTAAGCGCAGTAGTGACATTAGTGATTCCGTTTCTCGAAATCATTGCGTTTTAGTTTTGCAAATAAGCCAAACTAAGTGGTTCTATGTCCAAACGGAAGGCACTCATTTTGCGCATTCATTGTGCCAAATGAAAGTGCTGTCTGTTGGGAACGTGTCTGCAGCTTTCGTATATATGCCAGATGCATAGTTTCACGATGAAAATCCCATTTGTTCCATGTGACGTTAATCCGATTCGAGGCTGTAAGATCATTTACAATCACCATCTCAGTTTGCGTGCCACTTTCCGCCAATTTTGCCTTACGCTTTTGGCTTTCTGCAACAAAGTCCCTCTGCAGAATTTCATCAACCAAACCGAATAGCAGTATAAGGTCAACCGAATTATAGATGGCCGTTTTGAGCGTATGAATAAAATCTTCGAAATAACGTTCGGAATACTTTGCGAATTCAATATTGGCAAAGCCGAAATGCAATTTCGAGTCCTCGCACAGTTTCTTTTGAAGATGGGCAGGCAATAGTAAGCCATTAGTGAGTGCGATAGTAAGAGCGCAATAATTTGGGAAATTATTTGCCTGCAAAGAAAAATAATGTGTAAATGATATATGAAATGTTATGAAAAGCACAGCAAACATACAACATTTTGCAGTGACGATAATACAGGGTGCGCCTTGTTGCGTTGCATTAATTCGTCAAAAGTAGGTACAATTGGTTTTTTGATTACTTTCCGTCGCATTTCGGTTATTTCCAAGAGATTAAGAAAATTCGCCTTAACTTCCTCACATACACACTGATCTAATAAATCTTTTAGCTTATTCAGTTCGGCCAAGTGACTTAGCGACAATTGTAGGGAGGTCCAAATTTCCGAGAGATACTTGAAATGGGGCTATAAAAAGATAAATACAACTAACTAACGATTGCACTTTACATACATATTATATTGCACTTACAAATACCAATTCAGATTCGATCGCAGTGCGATATTTCAATACATCATTAATTTTCTCTATAATGCAGTTCATTTTCTTTTGATCCAAACTAATCAGGTATTCAGTTTTCTCGAAAGAGTCGACAATTTTTTTCAACAGCCGCTCATAGGAACTAAACAAAGCGACGTACTTATTAATTTCATGCACTTTTTCTATGGGCCACTTGCAATGCACCTTTTTCTCTTTTGTGTCTACATCTATAAGCTGATCGATAGCTTCTACGCCAGTTGCTATATATTGAGCAATATCCTCTAGAGCAGTTTCAAGTGATTCTCTGGTGTTGGTTTTCGCCATTTGAATATCCTTTAAGACTGTAAAAGTATATGGGTATATCAACAATATTCTTCAATTTAAAACAATGGAACTACAGGTTAGTACATCAACGAATTCGAAAGATTGATATTATGAGACCATTTTTTTTAAACTTAACTTTTTTTTTTTAAAAGTGTCGCTCCTCGACAGTCACCGACTAATGTTCGAATGTATTTCTTCTTTGAAAAAGCTTCTCATAAAAACATCTGCCTTTCGAACAAGTCAGATAAAAAAGTGTGCTCAGCACATATTTGTGTAAAAAAAATAAAGTGTAAAGGCGAGGCCCATAAGACCACTTCGACGTATTCCGTTTAAGTACTGACTATATCCTGCCGAAGGTCTGTTAACTGCACGATCTGTACGAAGTTCCCCAGCAGTAGAGACTACACCCGTGGAAGAGTCCGGTCATTGGATGGCTTGGCAGTTGGTGAAGGGATTTTTACAGAACAGCATAACCTGAAGCTATCCTTCCGCCTACCAGACTTTACAAGCTTTTTCAAGGCCGAAACGTTCGCAATTAAGGAGGTGGTTAAGTATATTAAGTATATATTAAGCGTAGTGCAACAAGCACTCTCTTCTACTTCGGTCAGCTCTCAACTGATAGATGAGTGTAAGAGGGAGATTGCTCACGAGAAAAACTTATTGGCTTCACCAATGATTTTGAAAAATACTTAAATGCCTACAGAGGATCCTTATTCTTGAAATTTCAGTCAGTTCTGGCAACGAGCTCAGAGAATGAGATCGCTGATATCAGAAATTTTTTTTAAGACGTGATCAAGAATTGTACGTCGATGCTAGGAAATTTCATTTGTGGATTGCTGAATAAAATTGTATAGGATATGGATGAGAGAAATTATTAAAAAAATCGCATATTTACTACTTTTCAAACTTAAGGAAAAATTTGGCTATTGTTAAGACATCGTCTTTTGTTTCAGTGACAACATTATTAAGCTTTGATGTAGATCCCGTTAAATGAAAGCACTTTTAAATAAAGTTCAAAACTCTTATAATACAAAAATTATTTGGCATTTAACTTACTATCCCGCATATTTTCCCTTTCGCCATTCGGATCACAATTATTGTAGATTAAGATACCGCAAACGGTAGCTGTCAGACGCTGTAAATATTCCAAACGATGATAGCGTTTCTTCAATACAAAGTTTTGCAAATCTCCGCGACTAAGCACGCTTTTGAGACTTTGTCGCGTCTGTTTCAAAAGCTGAAAGATCACAAGAATATTTTGTATGACGATTACAATACTTTTCCACCAATTACTTACAACATGATTCTTTGGATCACCGATATTGTAGCATGCAATAATGAAGACCTGTATTTTATACAACATTTCATCGAGCTGCGTGTCGCTGCTCGTCTCCGGATATTGCAATATGCCTTTAATGAGACTATGCAGTTTCTTTTGAAAGTTTTCCTGGTACATTTCTTTCAAATTTTCAATTTTTAATTGGCGAAAATTTCTAAAGCGATATTTCAATTTTAGATTGCACATTGTTGGGTCATTTTGATTTTTGTATAAACCAATTGCTTTCTGCCTCAGTTGCATAAACTTGCAGGTATTCGAATCTTGCTTGTCGAGGCCGAGTCGCGCGTCGCGTGCTAACAAATGTACATAGAAATATGCGAAATTTGGATCGACATCTAAATCAAACTCCTTGCAATCGTCCAGGAAGAGCAAGAAAATTCGATTGAAGAAGTCTTTTGTTGACATTTTATGTTATATATAAATGAAGAGTAAAAATGTTATTTAGATATATGGAATCACCTTTGATATTATCGATAAAACAAATTTCAACGCGTTGTTTTGTTTGACGGTTTCTCGGACAACGGGCGTTTAATAAGTGAACAAAAAAAAAAACAAATCACTTAAAATATTTTAGTTCACAAAAATTTGAATTTATTAATGAAATGTCAACAGTCTACAAGATCTATAAAAATTTTCTATATAATGCGTTTAACAGAACCAAATCGCTGAGCGAATTTCGTCGAACGTGGCGATGACGTCAGGTGATATTCGCTGCACCATTTCACCCAGTAAAACATTATCAACGCGAAATTCGCATCGCCGCTTCTTTACTATTACTATTACTTTTTGCATTTTATCCATAATTACAACGGTTTGGTAATAGTTAGCTTACAAGAGATAAAAAAAAACTTCGTCAGTTGCATATCTCGCTTGCGAAGTAACGCTAGTTGTTCATACCAAGTAAACCCAGGTCCTTCTGGGGCCTATTTCATAAAGACGATAGTAGCGACAATTGTCGAGTTTTTGAAAAAATTTCAGAGGCATGCTCTGTAATTGCCTATCGAAGCCAATGTTGCCATGAGGAACTTTTTGTATTCGCTCACTGCTAGAGCAACCTTTTTTGTGTCCTTGTCTATCCTGGAAAATGCATGCACTGACAATTCTTTCATGGGATAGAAGAACCATACAATCCCCGTTCATATACGTAAATGTTGTTGTTGTTGTAGCGACTAGCTACACCCCACTAAGGCTGACGGAGACCCTCAATTATTATCGCCAAGCTCAACTAACGAGAGGTCCCGGAAACGAGCAGTTTCAACAGGATCGGACCATAGGAAGAGGGCCGTCAGTTGAATAGGTTTGGCCGGTCATGTGAATAGGTGTTTGGTGTCGTGCGGGGTCTCTTCACATGCCGGGCCAGAGTAACGCGGAACTCACGAGGCAGGTGGAGCTCTTCAGCTGCTACAGGGTGAGGTTGGACTCCCAGAACGACATTCACAGGTCGGGAGGCGACAAATTTGGAAACCGACTCCCTGTGAATGTCGCCCAGACATCGTCGGTACGACATCGGGTCCAGAGGTCGTCGTACTTAGGTCTGGACCTCGTCCTGGTCGGTTCCAGTGCCAGAAAGTTTCTATTAGGGTGTCCCGGACGGTGGCACGCCAGCAGAAACTGCTTTAAAAGCATTAAGTTATGCTCCCGGACTGGAAGCACGTTAGCCTCATGGTAGAGGTGTTTCACAGGAGTCATCAGGAGACATCCAGTCGCTGTCCGGAGTGCGGCGTTTTGACATGTATCAAGTCTTGTCCACTGGATCCTGCTAGTTCCAGGCGACCATATTGGCGCAGAATAGTTTAGAACCGACTGGCCAATCGCCTGGCATCTTGCCAGCAACGTTTCTTTGACTTTGCCCCAGGTGCTGCCGGCCAACGACTTGAGGACCTTGTTGCGGCTCTGTTGACGATTGCTGAGAAGGAGACCAGGTTGTCAAAAGTGACCTCCAGACTGGGTGGTTAACCGTCGGAATGGGGGTACCCTCGCTCCCACAACAGACCGTTCTGCGCACCGAAGTGACTCGGGTTTCACCAGACCAGACCTAACCCCACATAGGTTGCCGGATGCCCTCCATCTTATCTTCATATACGTAAATCATGGTCCTTGCTTCGTTTGCGGGTGCAGTTAACAATTGGAGCGGTAATTATATGAGGCGTTTTGTGATTTTCATTTGACTTTGATTTTTTTTAACGGGTTTAAAAACCAGCTCACAAATAACTCTTGAGAGTTAGCAGCATACGGATTATCAAAAAAGTTTCAGGGCTCGCACATTTTTTTATTCTGCGCTCTGGCATAAATGTTGAGTTAATGATGAGGATGTACCTAAAAAAATTTTCACAGTCAGAAAAATATGAATTCCTACGAACAATCGAACGGAGAGTTTAAGATTTTATTTTTACCGATGAATCCATTGCTTCTTCAGGATAAGTTCTTTTGATAGAAATGTGACGAATTTTAAATTAAACCAAAATTTTCATTATTTTCTTCACCGCACAGATGCCCACATCATACGTGAAGTGCAAAGCGTTTCCACTGTCTCAGTACACGATGAAATACTCTACGTAGGGACACAGCGTGGTCACATCCAAGTTTTTCACCGTAATCCCAGTCTCCCCTACTCATACATTCTAATGCAGGATGTAGCCTTAGCGCCGCGCTATATCACTGAAATCTCGTGGAGTCCGATTGCCACTGATCATGTAGCCGTGGTGGCCAATGCCAATAATATACACATTCTAAAAATGAACGGACCAGACGGCCTGCTTACGCATTTACGACGAATTGAGATTAAAAATCCAAAGGCGGCGAATGCCTGTGTAAAGTGGAGCAATCACAATGCCACAGAATTTCTGACTTGCGGTTTTGATGGTGGTGTACGTGTTTGGGATTTGAATTGTACCACAAATGATGAGAAATTTCTAAAACAATTTCCATGCCCAATGACTTGTGGGCTCTTCCTGCCAACCGACGAAGACATAGTGATGTGTGCCGGCAAATCTACATCTGTCGAAATGTTCGATATGCGTTTAGAGGAGTCCGTAATTTATTCGGCAAACAAATGGAAGCGTTCCAATATGCACACATTGGAATATGTTAAATGGGCATTGAAGGTACCAACGCGTGCTGATACTAACAAACAATTGACGACAGCTGAAAAACGGCGTGCCAAACGTACGGCGAACGGTGTCGACGAGGAAGTAATTGTGATTGTTGACGATGCGAATGAGGCAGGGAATGGTGAGAGCGCTAAAGTAGTTGATATGTTGGGTGCATTGAAGTTAGGCGATGCGTCACAAAAGAACGAGATGGTGAAAAACGAGAGCTTTGAGATGTCAGTGCAACAACAAATGGCTAAGAAAAATGAAAATAAGTTGGCGACTAGTGGTACTTCGATTTTTATGAAGGTAACCCGAATTTGGAGAAATGTAATACTTTCTTAGCAACTGAATTAATTTGTCTGGCTTTATTTTTTTGCATTTTTAGAATCCGATTACTCTACTTAATTTAACAACCAAGGAATTGAACAAAGATGTCTTGGAGAAATTGAATATGGCCTTAAATAATGGAGGAACTAAAAATTTGCTTTCCGCAAAATTATTTGGTACAAAGGCAAATGCTCAACATTTGTTGGCTGAGGAGTGTAAGTATTAAATTTTTTTTTTTTTAGAGTGAGATATCGATTTAGGTTTGTCTCAATATCTGTTCAACCGCAAGTTGGAGCACACGAGAGCTCAAATTTTAATTTCATATGTTCGCAGACATTTTATATTACTTAGTATTTACAACAAATGTGCGTTTAAAAATATTGCACCGATTTCTTAGCAAATACCGCAGCCCTTTTTGTATTGCGCGAAATAAATTCGTCCATTATTGCTTTCTGATCGATCTGATCGACCTCGTCATGGTAAACATGCAGAATAGCAATGCTGTTCAACCGTTCGTTAGGAAAGTTTCTCTTTAGGCCAAGTAAAGGAGGCAATTAGCTTTACACGCGCGATTTTCAAATGTCGAAAAAAAATTAGTTTCGAAATATAGATTCATATACATATGTACATAAAAAATGGAATAGAGACATTTGTAAGTCTTTCAATTTACAAAATTATCAACCATTGATCTCGTGTGTTGATTTTCAACACACACCACACACCTTCCCCCGCCCCTGGTCATCATTCGGCCCTAAGTTTGGTGCATTCACTATGCTTGAAATCCTAAAAAAGAATTCTGTAACATTTTAAGAACCAGAGTATATATCCCCATAACTTTCAATTGTTAATACAAATATGCAGATTCGAATTTTTTATATATATGTCATGCTAAAATTTCATTATTTAGAATAAATTGCGAAAAAGTGACAGTATTCGCCATTTGAAAAAAAAATGTAATACATATCTATTTAATTCCTTAATTTTTTTTTAGTAAAACACCACAAACACTCAAAAACCACTGGCATATCGAACTTATTTATGACACAATTAAACTCATCAATCAAAGACGAAATTCTTAGTTCTATACAGAATAAGCAACTGAGCGAATGGCATGTAGCTGTCGCACCCACCATATCTTACGGGTAAAATTTCTTTTTCCCTTAACTTTAAACTTTTGTTCGGTTTTTAATGATTTTTTTTTTTTGTTATTTTATTGTTAACAGTTTTTGGCAGAAATGCTGTCAGGCTTTTGCTGATCAACTATTGGAGCAAGGTTATGCTCTACAAGCAGCTACTTACATAATAGCAATGCACCGTCATATCGAAGCGATCGAAATGCTTATGTCAAGACATTACTACAAAGAAGCGCTGTTAATCGGTCGAATTTACTTGCAAAAAGACGATCCATTGCTTTCAAGCATAAGTGACAAATGGATAACACATTTGGATATGAATGGCAATCTGACTGGTTCTGCGTTGCTGTAAGTAAAATACGCATAAATAAATATGATTTAATTTATATCAATATTATTCGATATTAATATCGCGATTGTTAAGGGTCCTGTTTCACTTTAGTGTTATTAGTTGTATTTGGTTAAATATTATTTATATTCCAACAGTTGCGTTCAGGCAATCGCCGCGTAAACATCGCAGTTTTCCGTTGCGTTTTCTCAACCTGCTTTAGCAATTACATATTGGTCTTTGCCACATTTACGTAAAGTTCAAACTTCACGTGTCTATCTTCGCGCAAATAAACTATCAATTTAAAAAAAAAAAAAATATATATATCTTCAACAATATACATAGCAAGTGGTCACATTAGTGTACAAATTACAATCTCGCCGCGCACCCTCGCGCAAAAATGAACGGGGTCGATCCCCCCAATAAAAACAGGTTTAAGGACCTTAATCCCGACGAACATCTCGACACGCCAGTTTTCCGAAACAAACGATTTAGAACAACCGACTTCCCCCTGCTTCCAGAGACCCGTCAAAATGATGACCACATCCCGCGTTTTCTTGTTATCACCGCCATCGCTAACTCAGCAGAGCAAGTGCGACCAATAGCTTCGTACAACGTCTTTCAAATCGAAAAAGGAATTAATGCCATATCTCGTGACTACATAGATGTTACCCCGCTAAAATCTGGTGATCTGCTGCTCAAAACCACTAACCTCAAAGCCGCTCAAATCTTTACCAAAGCCACACATGTAGACTGCGTTTCCGTAAAAATTACAGCTCACGTTGCGCTGAATTCCACTCAGGGCAGAATTTACTCAAGAAACATTATTGACATCTCTGAAGAAGAATTAACAAAAGAATTAGCTTCCGAAAAAGTAATAAATATAAAAAAAATCATGAAAAAAGTGGACGACAAGCTGTTACCAACAGGCGCGGCGATTGTAACATTCGACCTAATTCGACGTCCGGAATACTTAAAAATAGGCTGGGAAAGAGTCAAAGTCCAAGAATACATTCAAAATCCCATGAGATGTAACAATTGTCAAAAACTAGGACATACTAAGAAGTGGTGTCGAAACACTGAACTATGCCGAACATGTGCTATTCCCCCTCCTCATGTTTCTTGCACACGTAATTACTGCGTTAACTGTATCACCGATTCGCACACATCATTTGATCCAACATGCCCTACCTTTCTCAAGCACAAAGCAGTCAACAAAGCCAAAGCAGAACATCGATGCACAGCACGACAAGCATGGAAACTATACAACGCTAATCCCTCTGCATACTACATTCAACCCTATAACAAAAATTCTACACGTACCATAGCACAAGTTGTCTCCAGTACCAATCTTACACCAACAACTTCACGAAACAAAACGCAAAGCAACGAGACGATGACAGCATCTAAGCAAACAATTACCCACAACGACCTTATGTCTGACACAAACAACAAGCAACAACTCTTCAATAGCCAAGCAACAAATACAAGCCATTCCAATTCTAAAGCCAATTCCCCATCATCAAATATAAAAGAAACCACAAAAAACAGCCAAAAAACATCAACTTCAAAACAGAATTCCAAACCATCAACTCCATCCCCGAAATCACCACGAAAATGCAATTCACCACAAACATCGACCAGCAGCACCTTATCACAAGAACACACCCTCCGCACGCCACCTCCCACTTCTCCAGCAATCAGTGACATCGAAATGACTCCCTATAGCCAAATATTCAAAAAGTTTCCTGATCTCAATGTCCTCATTACCCCCAAAACCTACAAAAACACCCTTCCAAACCAGAAGCAAAACTAGTATTTAATCGACTTAATTTCAATCAAATCAATAAAACTGACATTAAACTCAAGCTTAATTTATTATGCTCTCAATATTACAGTGGAATATGAATGGATACACAAACAACTACCACCAACTCGAAATACTCCTCAACTGCTATTCCCCCACAATCCTACTTCTAAATGAAACCCATATTCCCCACAATCATCCTACCTACACACCTAAAGACTATATCGGCTACTTCAATAACCTTCCCAACAACACCACTATGAAACAAGGCAATGCTATTCTAATTAAAAGAAACACACCTCACAGAGTTCTACCTATACAATCAAACATATCAACAGTCGCAATAGAGGTAACCACAACATTCAAACTCGCTGTCATATGCTTATACATTCCCCCGACTCAAGACTTCACAGCCGTAGAACTAAATCGCTTGGTTAGGCAAATCAACATCAGCTGCATTATTGGAGGGGATCTAAATGCCTGGAGCACGATCTGGGGCTCTGAGCAAACTAACTCAAGGGGCATAGAAGTAGAAGACATGCTATTGTCTTCCAACCTTATCTGTCTAAACAATGGCGCTGCCACCCACTTCTCAACCCATAAAACTCTCACCTGCATTGACCTCACATTCTCTTCTGCTGCGTTGGCACCTAAATGCACATGGCAAGTCTTAGACTCGTTACATGGGAGTGATCACTTCCCGATCCTTGTTAAAGTTACCACCCTTTGCAATGAAACTTCATACAAGCACTGCAGCAAATTCAAAACAATGGACGCAGATTGGGATAACTTTTCTTCCCGCTGCAATCAACTTTTAAGAAATTCATCAGCAGCAAACAACACCAACCAAGAAGCAGCAAATATCCTAAGAATCATTCGCACTGCTGCCCATTTTTCTATTCCACAAACCAAACCGATTAAGTTTAAAAGAAAAATTCCATGGTGGAACGACAATTTATCTAAACTGAGATCGCAGAAGCAACAAGCATGGCACAACTACAAACGCACTCGGTCCGAACAAAATCTTCTTACCTACAAACGTGCGAACGCTCTTTTTAAAAAAACTGCCAAGTTAGCGAAAAAAAAAAAATTTCAAGAGTTCACATCGAACATCAATCCCACAACTAACCCGACAGTTATATGGAACAACATTAAAAGGCTCACCGGTGTCCAAAAGCAAGCACAATTCTGCGGCATTGACTCCCCCAACGGACCGATTAATGCACCCCTAGACATTGCTAATTTCTTCGCCTCCTCCTTCTCCCTTGCCTCATCTGATTCAAACTTCTCCAGCACGTTCCGTGAACTGAAAGCCCAACGACTACAGAACGAACCACCAGTTGCGCAACAGCTTTCACTACATGCCAAACAAATCGAATCCGATATATGCTCAGCTGAATTTGAATAAAATTACATACACCATCATCCAAAAACTGCCTAGCGAACTGAAAGATCGCTTAATCAAGCTTTACAACCAGATTCTAGACAATGGATGCTACCCACAACAATGGAAAACCGCATGCATAGTACCAATTCTTAAACCAAATAAGCCCGCTGAAGACGCCAACAGTTACAGACCCATTTCCCTTCTCCCTTGCCTGGGGAAAGTCTTCGAGAAAATCATAGCTTCTCGGCTAATGTGGTATGCTGACATCACAAAACTAATAAGCCCTAATCAATTCGCATACAAAAAAGGACATAGTACAATGGATGCGCTGCTACACCTCGATAATCTCATCTCCAATGCTCTCTCCGCCAAAAGTCATTTTGCTATACTATCGACCGACTTTCAAAAAGCATACGACCGCATCGGTATCCACATCATCCTCAGGCAACTAGATAAATGGAAAATCGGCCCAAAAATAAAAAACTTCATAAAAAACTTTCTAACAAACAGGAAGTTCGTAGTAAAGATCAACGGTTTCCTTTCTCACACACATGCCCTCTATAATGGCACCCCTCAAGGTTCTCCACTGTCTGCTTGCTTATTCATCATAGCGTTTGATGAAATCGTTCAGCTCTCCAAAAACGTCCGAGGAATAGATTGTGTACTTTATGCTGATGACGTCATATTCTTTACAAAAAACGCCAACCGTAACATCGTGGAATCGCTTTTCGAAAACATCCTATCGAAAATCACCTCCTGGTCGCTTATGTCCGGCACAACAATATCCTACGAAAAAACGAAAATCCTGCATATCTGCAGAAAACACAATTGCCCCAGCGTGTCTATTGACATTTGCAACGGCGACATAACTTCAGTTCAAGAGCTCAAAATTCTTGGACTCATATTTGATTCCAAGTACAGCTTCAAACCCCACTGCACTAAATTAAGGGACCGTCTGTTAAATAGCTTGAACATAATCAAATATCTCTCATCAAAGAAAAGTTTCGTACATCCCGGCTCACTGGTCAGCATCACCAAAGCGCTAATCTTATCCAAAATCGATTACGCTTTACCAATCTACTGCAACAGCGCAAAAACCACTCTCAATAAACTCTCAGCACCTTACCATGCCGCAATTCGCAGAAGCATCAGAGCGTTCCCCACAACACCTTTAAAAAACATGTTTGCTGAAACAGGCCTACCAACGATAGTTGACAGAGCTTTGGACAACACGCGTCGTCTTCTGCCCAAGCTACTGCACACGCCCAACATCATTCTCGCAGAAGACGCCAAAAAAGCAATTGCAAGAAAACACCAACCCAGGCGTTTATCAACCATCTTCAGAGCCCTCGAATTCCTAAAGAGTCTCGAGATACCCGTCAATATGAAACCACCACCTACTCAAACTTACCCACAATGGGCAATAAGCAACATCCAACCAATAATTAAAACCCTGCAACTTCCCAAAGCAAACACCCCGAAGGAAAGATATAGAGCTCTGTTCGCGTTAGAAAAGGAAAGGCACCAGAACATTGGATGGCAATTTATATACACAGACGGATCCAAGTCAGCGTTCAACACCTCTTTTGCAGTGGTAACACAAAATGGCAATACGATAAAACATGGTTTACTCCACCCCATTTGTTCGATATTTACGGCGGAAACGGCCGCGGTACTAGAAGCAATCTGCTACGCTATGATGAAGAGAGGGAAATTTATCATATGCACTGACAGCCACTCATGCATCAACGCAATCGAATCACCCACCAACAATCAACGCGAAATAGTGGTCATCCGCAACAAGCTTATAAGATACCCTCGTAAAATTAGATTAATGTGGATCCCAGGACACGTGGGAATATCCGGAAACGAACACGCCGATTCTGCCGCCAAAAACGTCGCCTTTACGCCTTCAGTTATGCACAATTCCGTGTCAAAGAAAGATATAACTGCTGAAATATTGAGACAACGCCGAGGAACGTTAGCCGACGCCTGGAGTACGCACTCCCACCACTATGCGACAATTAACCCAACCAGAGAGCAGCCGGTTTACGATCCAAACCTACCCCTATGCGCAATAAGACCCTTTACACGACTGCGACTTGGCCATACAATTGCAACACATGCACATCTACTACAACGAGCCCCACTCAATAACTGTCCATTCTGCGAGGAAACCGCATCGCTGACACACATTTTACTTTGCCCAGCTAGTGCCACTCGTCGACAAGAAATCTTTGACGGCACCAACCCTATCGAGTTGCTTAAAGACCCCACCTTCAGAAATGTTCAAAAAATGTACACATTCCTCAAAGACACAAACCTGCTTAGACGAATCTAAATCAAATCCTAATCCAACAAAAGACGTCCACACATAAATGCGTATAACGACAAGGACAGCCGAAGGCCACCGATGCCAGTGCTGCGAGTTGAAAAGTATTTGCAGAATATTTATATATTGTGCAAATAAATTAATAAAATAAAATAAATAAAATTATTTATATTCGAAAGCCAATGATAAATTGTTTAATTTTTGCGACAAAACTCTAAATTGATTTGGTTTATATCTTTCTGTCATGTACTACATATGTATGTATGCATGTATGTACATATATCTTATATTTTTTCAGTTGCGTACTATCGGGACAGATGAATCGGGCTTATGAAACCCTGGCTAAGGTCCGCAACGTGCATCCCGATATCGAACGAGTCCTTGAAAAAATGAAAAGCAAACAGCTTGTGAAGCAGTGAAATGAAAAAAGTTAAACAGTATAATTAGATTAAAAATTTTCTACAATAATGAGACTTACAAATACATAAATACATATATTGAAGTATTGAAGTTATTAAGAATTGCTCGAATGGCATTGTTATTGTTTACTTTAATTTTACGGTTGAGTCTTTTTAAAAAGTTTAATTTTTTATACAAAATGCATTTTATATAATTGATTTTGTAGAATGAAAAAGGAAATAAAGATTGAAATTAAATGAAATACAAATGGTCTACAGTCTACAGTTTTGTCCGAATGGCAGATGTATTTTGTAAGAAGCTTTTTCATGGCATTTACTTAACTCAACCATGAGCTCAAGGTGTCGGATGAGTGGATTTTAGGAAGCATATGCAAAGTTAGTAAATTGCAAGAGGAATTTCTTTACATGCTGAGTCACTTCCGGGTAAGTTAAAGTCTAACCTGCTTAATTTGCAGAATATAAAGTATGGCTCATTTGAAATCTTTAAGCACCGCAGCAAGCCCTGAAAATTTGTGATTGGTATACCTTACAAATGCCTTTTATATTTTAGCTTTATCATTTATAATTCTACCGTTTTTGAAGTGAACCTTTTTTGGCGGCGGCAGTAAATTGTAGAATAAATGTAGCGAATGATACGGGATCATTGAGGGATGGATTTGGTTTATATCAAAAAAGGTGGGTGCTGCAACAAGTGCTTCATCTTGGAGAAGGGGAGGGCGGGGCAGGGCCAAAAATTTTGACTATTATTGACTAGAAAGTTGTTCCCGTAAAAATGCAAGACTAATTGAAATAATAATTCCGACCCGAAAAACAAACCCACCCCCGGGAGTCCGTCACTGCTCACCTTACTCCCCGCAACAACACGTACCATATTCAAATTCATGAAACTTTTACTCAACACACATAAACTCCCCATATCTAAACACGCACTACGTACGTTTACCACACGTTAACCCAACATACCTAATCTTAGCTCATCAGAAATTACCTTGCCAAATCCCACCATATCTACACCCATCAAACCTAAATTCAACACACCTTAATTCACCATACCGAAACTCACTATACCCTAATACTACATCCCACACTCACTTACCACGTCTTAAGTCACCACACTTAAACACGCGAGGCCATAACTCATCACACGTGGACCCTATTGACCACACTTCATCTGGTCCGAGCTGACCACCCCACACACACCCATTCCAGCTGATCATCATTTTACCAAACCTCTTCTCTCTTAATCTTACCTCACTTCATCTCAGAACTAAGAGAAGTAAATCATTAAATACATATGGCACATATATTTCATTCATAAACCCTTATCTACTTTTATTTTAAGTGAAATTCAGTAGATTGTAACCATACAATTTGTATGCGGATTATGGAACGATAAACAAATTAATAAAGAGAAGTTTCATTACCATAGCGCGGCGCAGGAGCACTCCTTTTTTAAAAATTCTGCCGTTATATTGACTTGAAGTCTGATCCTATAGTTAACTATAAGTATAGACGTTCATTTCATATACGAAACTAGATTTCAAAAAATACTTTCGTAATATTAATTTGAATAAGTAACGAGTAAGTCTTCTCTGTTATTGTTTCCAAAATTTCCACAGCTATTCATACAAATGCAAATACACAAAGTAAAAATTTGTTTAAGAAATGAGGCTGGCTGTGCAACCGTAAATTAAACTTAACTAATTGTTGGGCTACTACATTCAATACTGTTTTGTAAATACATCTATGTATCTATGTACATATGTATGTATGTCGTAGTAGAACAAAGCATCGTCCAAAAGGCGAAATATTCCCACAATTCATATAAATCTAACAAAAATTGAACAATTGGAGTGTCAGCATTTAAACATAATACCTTCGCTTCTTCCGGCACCCGCCAACATTAGACTTCTTTGTGCGAATACCGTTGAACTAAAAGCATAACAAACGCTAGAAAATTATAAATAGAAGCAACGGTATTTTACACATTTCTGTTTTTACATTATTCACAAATTAAAGAATGCGCAATGTGTTCATTGGTATTGAAATTTAAAAAATTTGTGAAAGAAAAAAACGGTACCAAAAGCAAAAAAAAAATAAAATTTCTATAAATTAATAAGCGTAAACTTTTCGGAGAACAGGAGTGTTCTATCGATAATTATGATATTTTTGCCGGCAACATTGGGTACACCAATTGTAAATATTTTGATTTTTTCAACATTGTGTGCATTAAATACGAATTAAAAATCAACATACACAACAGAGATGCATAATTTTGAATTAGCCAAATCACAAATAAAATTTAGTTTTTATTTGGCTGCCGAAAAAATTTTATTTTCACTTTCACGAATCACAACGAAAATAGAAATTATTTTTTATATGATTGACGACTGAAATTACAAAAAATATTTTCTTTTTATTTGGTCAATGAACAAAATTACAAATTAAAGGTTTTTTTTTTTTGTTATCTATACGAAATTTTAATATGCCAGCAAGGCACATCAAACAGGTAGCAGCAAATTTTTTTAAAATTAGTTTTATTTTTAATTTGAATAATCATTTTTTGTATTCCTTTTAAATAAAAATGCTTTCAGGATAATTCAAGGTAGTTGTTAAAATATCTTCGAAACATTAGCTTTTAAAAGCAAAAACAAAACACAGAGAGCTCTTTGGTTTTTTTTTTACAATTTTTATACTGCGGCTACATATTAAATATGCCTTTCATGCAACCGAAAAAATTAAAATATTGGCTTTTTTCACAGTCTAAGGCTTATTATTTAAACAAGTTTGCTAAAAGTTATTAAAGGTTTATTATGAAGAAGAAAAGGCAATTTTACAGAAAATGTCGGCATGATGCCATTTTATTTTTAAATATTAATGCAATAATTCTTGTTGCTTATATTACAAACTTTGTAAACTTTGTCTATTCAAAATACAAGTAGATAATTTTTAAATTGTTTCAATTTAGGCTCTGTCTGAAATCTAAACATTTTGAAATATTTTCCGATGTGCCCCACTGTATTCCGCATTCTGTTGCTATGAGTGAGTAAAATAAACACAAACATTTTACACTCTCGATCATAAACGTAGTAGGTATTCACTCTGAAAATAGTATGAATAGTCGAGAGTGCGCCGCCAAAAGGCCCGAAACCAAAAAGCCACCAGCCACAATAGTCGCCAATGCTTCTGCGCATGCGAACACAATCAGTTGCAAAGCGTTCGGCGTGGTGAGCTAACGTACACACGACTAGACGCGGATAGCGTTTTTTGGCAAATAAACGAACTAGCAAGCAATCACTAAGCTAAAAAAAAAAAATAACTGTGAGGCAGGGTAGACGCGCACGTTCGTCGCTTAAGTCTTTCGTTCGTTCGTTTTCACTTTTCGCTTAACGGTGTGATGCGAGCGCCGGAAATTATTTGTATGTACCATATATGCGTGTGTGTGTGTGTGCGAACGTAAATTCTAACGTTTTTTTGAGTGGTGTTGTCAACAGTTAAAAAGATGTGCTGGAAGATACATTCTTGTTAGCACAACAAGCCAAACAAGTGTTTTAATATTTGCGATATTGGCATAAATTAACAGTTGCCTTTGCGGTAATTGTTAAAAATAGATCAGACGCAAAGCGGCGGTAAATTGTGTGGAAAATAAATGTTTATTTTTATGGCTTTATGTAATGTTGTGCGAACTAATATTTCTACTTACATACATACTTATGAATGAATGTTTGTACGTACGTAAAGTGCGTCTGGTAATTAGTGCCGACTGCTGAGCAGCTAACATGTGTGGCACACAAGCGCCGTGCAATTGACAAGCGTGTTAAGCGAACTCGCTGCTGAATGTGTGACAAATAATTAAAAAGCAATTAAAGCATTAATTTTGGGTAGATAAAGAAATGGAAAACAGGTGTAGTTGACAAAAATAAATGACAAAAGCAACGAAATAAAATTTGTTTGTATGCCATTCAGAAGAAAATAAAATAAAAAATTAAAAACAAAATTAGAGTTAATATGCTTTATTTGTGTCTAAAGTTCCAACATTTTCGCTTTTGCTCTTCTTTCTTAGTTTTATACTCAATTACCTTGTAACTCTTGAACTAGTCTATTATTCTCGCACTGTTGCTATTGCTGTGTGACTTTGAAACGTAAAGAAAACCAGAAAGTAAAAAAAAAATTACAATGGTACTGAGAAAAAGTGCGACCAAAGGTCATAATACTAAATTAAACCAGCGCAAATGGCAGGTTACAAAAATAAAATAAAAAATAAATAAATCAAACAAAAAAAACGTGAAAAATATAAAGCAATTAAATAGCTGAACAAATTGTAGTGGAAAAGTCAACAGCAATTTATTTTATCAAGAAATAATGTTGTCGCTTAATTAAAATACACTCAGTCAGTTGGTCAGCTCAGTTGGCTAGTCGTTAAGCTAGTCGGTGCGTCGTCCAGCAGACAGCTTAGTTATTCGGTGAAGTCATCCCGTCAACAACTCAAACGTCAACTCCGCCGAACTTGTGCGCTTATGAATTTAAATAAATACATGCACTGATATACGTACATATACATATATATATATAAATATGTATGTGTATACGTATTAATGCATGCAAATATTTCTTTCGACTCACGTTATTTTTGGGTTTTGATTTTCCATACAAACCCTACAGGAAAGTGAACTTTTCTTTAAACTCTCTCCTGAGCGCTATGAATCACGAAAATGTGATATACATATAGAAAAGATAAATCAAGGCCGCTGTATCCATTTTTCGAATGAAATTTAACTCATACGAATACCTGAGTAAAAAAAAATCATTAAAATTTATCAAGAACAACAAATAATTTAATTTGTTTTATTGTGGTGTTAGGAAAATCCTACCAAAAATATAAATTTTAAAAGCGGCTTCTGTGTCTTAAATTTATTGGAACTTAAAATTTATTGATTTTATAAAGCACACAGTTAAGCTGTAATAGAATTAACTAGTTTGTAATTAAAAAATAATTAAAATTAATTGAAAAAAAAAATGTAAGACATCCTATCCATGTACTCTGGTGTGAAAATTGTTTTTTGTTTATTGAAGAAATTTTCGTACAACCTCGGTGAAAAAAAATTTCGTTACTTATTAGCCAATTGAAACAGACACATTGTTAAAATGAAATTGAATTCTTTAAATAACTCAAAATTTTGTATTTTTATTTTTGCCATAATATGTCAGAATTTCATAAAAGATGAGAACTGTAAACTTTGACGTGTCGAATAATATTTTGCTATATTTATATATTTTTTTTATCGAATCGTTTACACCTACTTTGCGACCAAATTATTAATTTTGCTATTCACTAAACATTTTTAACAAAATTTTGTATTGCAGAATCAGCTATTATTTTTAGCCAATCGACTATCGGCCAATATACAAATTCACGACAAACAAGCTTTGGCAAGTTAATTTTTGAAGAAGTTTTAAATCCGTTACCTTTCGCCAGTGTATAGCCATCTTACATTCTGGAAAGTTCCACAAGAAAAATTGGCACCTTGCCAATTGTATTTGGGCTTCACTTTGTGTTAGCATTTTGAAACCTTCAAACCTTTTAAATTCAAAGAACCTTTATAATGAAGTTTTGTTGAAAACGGTTCAACATTTATCTAGAATCCCCCATTCAACGTAAGGAGTCGAATTTAAGGCCCCAAATACTACCGGGTTATGCGAAAAAAATAAAATAATAGGTGTGTTGTTTCAAGCCAAACATTGTGTTCTTACGACTAAAAAAATATAAACATTTCAATTATTCAACTACATCGATAAAAAGAATGATCGTTCGAGTTAAAATAATTGAATTACCGCGACTTTGATTTTTCGTTTGGCATGCCATTTTCAGCGATCGAATTTTTTGTTGCACATTTCCTTCAATAAAATATATGTTTATCCGTCCGTATCAACCTTAAGTTTTATTTCCATCCCTTAAAATATTCATGTACTTTCTTAGTCTCGAATGTAGATTTTATAATCGCCATGGTTTTAAAAAAATAAAAAAATGTTAAATTCATTGAATTTTATCTGGACCTTAGCCGAGGCAAACAATTTTCTTCTAAAGTTTTTTCCTGCAGGGTGTTTTCAAATATTTTTTTTCACATAAATACATATACATATGTAAAACTTCATACACATTTATATATGTACATACAAATGACATATACAAAGCGGGCGTGAGCTCGCTGAAATTTCTCTGTTTGGGGCGCAATGATTGATCCCTTGTGACTAAGCGTTGAAAAATGTTTACGCCACTCGCATAAGCTACAACAAGCTTTAGCGCGGTTTCTTATTTGACAACAATTGCAAAAAAAAAAAAACAACAAAGCAGCTTGACGCGCCTTCATTAATGTATATATTTATCGTAGTTGTATATACTTACATATTTATGTCTGTATGCCTGTGATGGTGAAGTCTTCATGTCAGCTATAGAAACACAAGTAACAAAATCGTTAAGGCGATTCGTTAAAAATCAACGACGATTATATCGAATTATTTATATGGGGAAAAATTTTTTCTAGTAAAGCCAACGAAGTGATGCTCTCAGTACTCAGGCTTTTGTGTATTCAGTGTATTTATTGCATTTAAAAAAAAAAAAAGCACACTTACAACGGTTACACTGAATACAGAAAAAAGCGAATACCAAGACGATTTCGAGTTAGTTTCAGGGCTATTTCCAAACGGCACAGGACTATTGAAATGAAGAAAATTTCGGGACCATTAAATGACTTGTTGCGGAAAGAGACCAAATAAATAAGAACATTTTTGTTATTTTAATGTTGTTCAGAAATACAAAAATTAAAGAAAATACTATTTATCCGAAGAAATTTTTCAACCTAAACTTTTTCGATTAAGACTCAAGATAAATTTAATTATATATTTCGACAAAAAATTAAATATTATTTAGCGAGTTATATTTTTTCTGTAATCGATTTTTAAACATACAGCTTCTACAACAACTTGTATAATTGTGCAGTGATAAGACTTTTTGAAACTAGAAAGAATATCGAAATTCCTAATTTCCAAGAGAAAAATAAATATGAAACTTTGGGTTTTTTATTTTTAGAGTTTTTCAATAATAGATTTTTACACAGACAGAAATTTCGAAACTAGAAATGTAATCGAAAAATTACTTCTTAACTTAAAAAAAAAATTTTGCATGTGAAAATAAAATTTTCTTTTTATTGCTTTTTTATTCTTCGTTGCTAAGTGGAAACCGTTGATTTTTGAGAATATTTTTTCGCACACTTTTTTCCATATAAAAATTTACTGCGGTAATGCGTTGTAGGGAAGTAATTGCGCAACAACTTTGTGAAAAAAATTCTCAAAAATCAACGATATATTTTAGCCATTTGAAACTTATAACTTGTTGGACTAAAATTGACTGAGCTACAAAACTGCATATACAGAATTTTCATTAAATGTATTAAAAAAATTAAAACAGTGATGAAAATTAAAAATTGTTTAAAAACTGTTGCGAGTGGCTTTAGTTTAATAATGAACTCACATTCTACTAAAAATTTTGGATGTTAGTGTTCATTGCATTTGTTACAAATGATTTGAGTCCCGACTTCAAGAAAAGAAGAAGATGTCGCAAATGTTACGTTTTCATAATCTACATTTTGTTTAAAAAAAAAATAGTAAGATGTCATTTAATTCAGCATTTTCGTAAAAGCCTACATACTAAATTGAAAAATACATAAAAACATGTAACTGTATATCTGCGTACGTACATATATTTTTAGGCACTTGCAATTTGCATAGGGAACCCCAAAACGCGCAATAGTTACTACATTTTAGCAGTAAACGAATGGAAGTAATCAAATCTATAAACAATTAATATTTACATACACAAATGAAAATCAGCAAAATGCAATGAAAATTTTTGCAATAACGTATACGCAATCCACCAGCAATTACTAATATCCACGGGTGTAAATTCCAATAGAAAAGTGCCGAACTACAGTCAAATCATAGCCACCAACAGCAGTAGCAGCAAAAGCAATCAAATATTAATTGCAGCAAAATAGTAATTATTATATTAATAACAAAAACAATAACGACATTTTTCCGCCGACTTGCAACTATACTTACATACTACGTACATGCATTCGACAAGTGTTGTAAGTAGTTAAAGGCATACCTTTAAACAACTCCAGTTGACGTCGCCACATCCTACAGCTCTGCGGACAGCGGCGCAGCTGCAGTATTTGTCCACACTGTGAACATTGAACACTGGGAAGTTATGAGTAGATAACAAATAAATTGTGTGAAATAGTTTATTCGCTGAACATTAGAAACTATAACGAAAGCGACAACAACGAAAACGTTATAACGACACATTGCAGTAACCGTAACGCACATCGAAAGTGAAAGGTAATTAATTCATTTCTTCAGTCAACTGTATTGTCATGCATTTACATTATAATATACAAATACAAATGTACATGAAAGCTTAACTCTCATTTCATATTAAATATACGCTATTTATGGTATTTGTATGTAGCTTAATCTGCTTTGTTACACTAATTTGTATAAAGGAGTTTGTTCATGCTTTGTTATATGTAGATAAGTACTCGTATAATAATAGAACGATAAGCGGAATGAAATCTAAAAGTTTAAACATTTTACACTCACATACATAGAGTTACAAAAAGAAATTTTGTGTAGAGGGAAAATTGTAATAAAACGACAAGTAGTCAAGAGGTTTCAAGCCGTAGTTCAACTATGTTTAACGACTGAATAAATATAGTTTTTATTAGAGCTGTTCAATTTCCGTAACGATTAGTAATCAATACTTTTAATTTAATGAATATTATAATTTGCTTATATGTATTACCCAGTAAATAATAGTCAATTATTGTTAAATCTAATTAAAAATATTAGTGATTATTAGTCATCAAGAATTATCAAAAAGGAAAATAAAAACTATAAACAATAAAAATGAAGTCGAAATACCTGGGAAGTGAAGTAATTTTTCTTGTAGGTCTTATCGAATAGAACAAGAATCCAATTTTGGAATTTGTCAAACACGCCCAAAATATCGAGTTAAGCTTAAAAAAAACCCATTTTTAGTACTTATTAGCTCATATCTTAGCTAACTATAAACCGATTAATAATTTAATTTTATTTAAGAACGGTTGAAGAAAGAAGAAACTTAGACCTTTCGAATGATATATAGATATCTTACTAAAGCTGAAGAGATTTTTTTTGCTTATGCATAACAAACTTAAACTTTGTTACCCTTTTTCTCCTTTTTTTGACTTTGGCGATATTTTCACACACTATTTTATAAGAAAACTAAAGAAGTTTTGATTTGATTCAAAGAGTACGTTTAATACCGAGTTTAACGAATGTTTCTTTTCAAAAATTGCCCAGTGTTTGACAAATTCGAAAATTGGATTCTCGTTCTACTCGATAAGACCTACAAGAAAAATAACATCACTTCACAGGGTATTTTGGAGTGTCACACTGTGTAATTATATGAATCGAACTAAGATTTTCAACAGTTCTATTATTTTTAAATATTTTATTGTTTTAATTAATTTATTGTTTTTAAATATTTGATTGCTTTAAATTAATTATAATTTTTTAATTGTTTTAGTTATTTGATTTTCTTAATTACGAGTATGTTTTCTTTTGTTTCGTAGAAAAGTTTTTATAAGTTAGTATTAATTAACTTAAACCAAATTCACTTTATATACGAGAAAATAATTTTACTGTTGTATAGTGTTCTTAAAGTTATGTATATCTTAAAAACTTTTGTAGAATAATACTTGAGCATACATTAATATATACAAATGCATTTGTGTGTGTGTAGGTATGAACATTCTTTGCGTATGGAATGTTTGTCATTATTGTTTATATATTAAATTTTTCACTGAGTCAAACCATTTAAAGATATTGGTTTCTTCTTAATAAGTTGAAATAAAATATGAAGTTAAAATACATAAAAATAATTGAAATTAGTTTAAAATAAGCAAATAATTATAGGAATCAAATATTTAAAAATTTCAAAAATAAAATTTAAAATGATTAAACTTAATCAAAAAAAAAATTAATAAATATGTAATTAAAAATAATAATAAATATTTAATTTAAAAAAAATTAAAATTAACAAATTAATTAATTATTTCTTTAAGTAATTAATTAAACATCATTCGAAAGTTGCAAATACAATAATTTAATTTAATTTTAATTTAATTTATTTGGACTATCACAAACCCAAAATTGAAATTAAATTAATTACTTAAAGAAATAATTAATTAATTTGCTAATTCGAATTTTTTTAAACTAAATATTTGAAAATCCCAAAAGTAAGATCGAGGGGCAGAGTGCGATTATTGCTGAAATATTGTTAACAAAATATTTTGTTCTTTGAACCTTAACCCTTACCTTTTAACAAAAAGTAAAAGATTCTTGTACAAATTAAACTAAATATATAATTTTTAGTCTTTGAAATTGACTTTTATGAAGCAAAAATATTAAAAACACATTATACCGAGAGGAAAATTGATTCTCTATTATTACTTACAGATTTTTTTCCGCATTTGCTTCCATATAAAGCCTAGAATACAGCTTACAAGAGAAATTACAAGAAATATATTTTATTTTTTCTGTTGCTTTAAAAAGTACTTTGCCGTTGCTGTAAATTTTCTTGAAAAAATAATATATAAATATTGAAAAAAAATTTAAGAGCTTTGTGTATTTGGTTTTAAAAGTTAAAGTTTCAAAAATATTTTATCAATTATCTTGGCTTGTACTGAAAGCATTGATGTAGTTCAAAAAATAAGTTTGTTGCGCCCACCTATTTGATATGCCTTAATACGAGCATTTGTTTCTTGAGAACTTCAGACTGAGTTAAGAAATTTTTATAAAAAAAAAATTTTCGATTTTCTTGAGAGCTGTATTCCAAACTGAACTTTAAAAATTGTATTTTTATTTGAAAAAAAAGTACCAGTCTAGCGCCTTTTTCTTTTCCAGCAGTCTGTGCTTTACTTAAATGTTGAAAATTAAAATCAGAATTATAGAAAAACATGAAATATTATCTTAATTTTATTTTATTGCATTTAAAAACGATTTAGAATAATGTACAATTTAGTTCGAAAAATCTAAAGTGTAAATAATCCCGGATCTCTACTCCCTCGTAAGGCATGTGTTTAGGTAATTTTTGTAGCTGCAATTCGTTTCGCAGGCCCAGTTACAATCGCAATATCGCATATCAGCATAATCGCCTGTCTGCATGTCAGTCACTCGTACATACTCGAACATAAGTATTGCCTTTGCAGGCAATCGTAATCGCCTGTTGTTATTAGCATTACAATAAACGCATAAATGCAAATATTTAAAATAATGCATAAACGCAAAAAAAAAACAGTCCATAATATTAAGCGCTCTATTGATAGCCATAGCCAAAGTAAACATAAATTGTTGGTACTAATTTGTTATGCTGGCGAACAGCGCTTACGAATTGCTTTATTAAATTTATGCGAACTTTTCTTAAATAATATCTACTTACATACATATCTAACTTCATTCGAAGTGGCATGAAAATGCAATGCAACTCAGTTACATATTGTATTCACAAATTCCCTGGCTTTATCAGGCAACAGATATTCACTGCGTGTCTGCGCTATTTTGAAAAGTCTTACGCCTTGGTGTGGCATACGAGCGATCATACAAAACACTTACACGTATGTACCAGATAATGCATATATACATACATACATATGTAACTACAAACATACATACAAATATGAATATGTAATAGAAAATTTCCTCTCACAGAGTATTGCAGCAGCGTTGTCATTGAACTCGCGCTTTTACAAGGTGTCGTCCACACATATCACCTTCTCACCTCCGCTCTATTTATGTATCCACATACATACATATGTACATACATACATATATGTATGCGAATGTGTGTATGTTTGTATATATACGCATGTTTGTTTTTATATTGCTGCGTTGTTTGCATTTGAAATTAAGCCATACGCAATTCCTCTGCAGTTGTGGGCTCATCATCATTGCCATCACCATCCGTCGCATCATTACACACCTAATTCATGTGTTGCCTTAGAGTTTAAGTTTTTTTTTTTTGTAAATTTATGCTTTGAGTGGGATTATGAAATTGTAGCATGTCATCATGGCAATCAAATGTCGCAAATACATACATACATACATACATACATATGTTCATATATCTGTAGTTGACGTCTTGACAACCCATTTGAAGGCAACGCATTGTGCAGATTCGCACTTTTTGATTGAATTTTGCAGAAACATAAAAAAAAATTTCTAAAATTTCAAAATATATATTAATTATATGAAAATAAATATGTCGCTCCCACGGCAGTCTGATTTACGTTTCTAGAGCGATTGTTACTTAAATTAAGCCAGAAACTAAAGTCGCATTCGCAAAAATGTTTATGCGAAATTTATTTATTACGCTGCAACAACAACTATCGCTAAACATCTTATTTATCGCCTCCTTCGGTTTATAATCGTAGTAAGTGCTGCTAATTAGAAATGAAATACCTTTGCAAATTACCCGAGAGGTTCACAATTGTTTTCATTAACCATACACAGTGGTGGTGAAATTAAAGCTCGGATTAATTTTTATTTATAAATTTTTATTTTTACATTCCCTTATTAAATTTTGTTACATTTTTTAAATTAAATTTCAAATAGTTCTCGAACAAAAAACCTTTTAGCTCAACTTAACAACTTGGCAGAGTCTTCACAAAAAAATATACATATAATAAAAAAGTTTAATCAAGAAACCTAACATTCTAATCCGAATATTTAAAAACGTTTTGTGTAGGCAATTTTATAGCCCAAGCAATTTTGTCTCCGGTTCTGCCACACGTGTGATGACAGCTCGCAAAAAATAACACACTATTATTATCATTTTTATCATGAAGTGGGCGATAGTGGGTTTATGGGTTATCCTATAGGACTGGATCTCTTTATAGTTCCAATATCAGCTGTGTCTGTCAGGTACATATATCAAAGAAATCATGAATGAGACTACTGTATAGTGACCAAATTTTCTATCAAACAAATAAATGTGAAAGTCTTGAAAATCTTTCTTGAACAGAGATGAAAGAAAATAGAACAATTTGTTGCGGATGATACACTGTGCTGCGTTTGCTTTATACTGCAGTGACGAATATTTGGCTCTGATGTACCGATAATGGACAGGGTCAAATTTCTTAACATTAAAAGAAGCTGATAAGGTTCGTTAACAAGTCTAGACGGGTTGATATGGTCCCCAAGCTTCCTAATTGGGTCTAAAGTATAATGGAAAAACTCGACTGATTGCTTGGAGATTCTTTTCCGTCTACCAAAAATCCAAAAATCCAACACAACAACTCTAAATAACCTTTTGTACTTTTATGTTTCTGAGCAATGACTTATTTGGGGTTTCATAGCTGAATTTTATAGATAACATGCAATGGGTGTACTACAATATCCAACAGTTAAGAATAAGTTGATACTATCACTTTGTACTTCTATCGATGCCTACTCAGTATAGGAAACCCAGTACAATTACATTAAACTACGAATTTGTATAGTTTTTAAAGACATTGTGTTTAAATTCACATGCCTACTCAGTATAGGAAACCCAGTACAATTACATTAAACTACGAATTTGTATAGTTTTTAAAGACATTGTGTTTAAATTCACATAGGAAAAAAATACATACAAGAAAGTAAGAATTCTGCAAACAAAGAAAGTTTTAAAAAATGTTGTTTGATTCATTGAGTTTAAGAATTTTTTTTTTGGATATTTTTTCTTAAACATTTTGTCCTGTGCGAAAAGTAATGTAGAGTACAGACGATCCAACGACTAATAAGTAAAAATGGACAGATAAAGAGCTACTTCGTCTTCAAATAATTAATAACATTTGCGTCTTATATATCTTATGAATACCTCTAGACGAGTTGCCAAAATCAAATTTTTTACCGGTCTGTATTTCAGTTTAGATATTTTCTTTAATGAGGAAAGCCTGTACATACGCAAGCGAAACTTAATGTTTTCATATCTGGGATCGAGGCGAGAGATTAAAGTTTGTGTGAGCTGCGAAGAAAATATATATGTAATGCTTGTTATATCTATGTATATAAAAGTACTTTTTTCGATACCTTCTTAAGGCTTGAATACAGCTCTTAAGAAAAACTACAAGAAATAATTTTCATTATTTCTGTTGCTTGAAAAAGTACTTTGCCGTTGCTGAAAATTTTTCTTGAAGAAATAAATATACGAACATTTTTTTTATTTAGAGCTTAAGACGGATTTAAGAAATTTGTATAGAAGACAATTTCTTAAGTGTCATTTTATATACATTTTTCGATTTTTTTGAGAGCTGTATACTAAGCTTTCTGATCGCAATGAAAAGTATCAAGCACAAAAATACTTGATAATTTGAGAAAAACTTTGAGTTCGTTCTTGTATGTATTTTTGTTTTAAATTTTAAGGTCATAAGTGGTAGAAATATTTATTTTTAATATTGGTATTTTTTTTATGAGCACCAAATATAATAAACCAATTTGATCCATACCTCGTACACTAGTTTTAAACGATAAGCTGTAAGAATTACTGAAACCATTTTAAAAATGCAGTCTGCGTAGTGCGAAGCGACAAGTCTACAAAAAGCAACTACCACAATTCATACATATTAAAACCAATAAACTTGTGTGGACATACACATGCATACATAACATATACATATGTATGTATGTATGAGCATGCAAATGCAATATGAACTCAAATCAATATGCATTTACATACTTAAATATTTACATACATACATACTCGTATGAATATAAACAAAACTCCATATACACACTGTACTATAAACAGTTGTACGTGTATGTGTGTTATTCGTGAACCATATCCAAGTAGTCGTAGTCAGCACTTGTACACTTTTGATTCCAACGGTTCTATTGAATTCTGTTGGCCGATAAGCTGGCGTAAGAGATGGTGGGGAAAGTGTGTTGCCACAGTAAATTTACAGTTGTTTTTCTTTTCAATTGGCAAGTAGAATAGCAGCACAAATGAGCGGTGCTATCACTGGCGGCCTCACAACAACAATATATGTATGTATGTACTCGTATGTACGAGTATTTTAACAAAAGTGCTTGTTGTTCATAGAGCGCAGCGCCAAAATCAAACACAAACAAAAAGGGGATCATCGACGTCGACGTCCCACAACAACATTCAAGTTAGCCGTTTCTCGCGTCATTACCGCTACCTTTTACTTATATTTATGCACATACTCGTATGAGGGGATATTTGTGTGTGCACATACATATGTATGTACAAATGTAGATCGTAAGTTTGTACACATACGAGTATATATCAAAGTAGCTTAGTAGTGGCGTTGCATTATCAATTTCCGCGGTTAATTATATTTGTATATTTAAAAGAAGGCAAACCAATAATATGGCGGGCATATTTAGGTGCTGATGCGCAAAAAAGGGGATAGGAAACGAAAGGAAGAACACAAAAAAAAAGTTCCGTTGAAAACCCGTAAGAAGAAAAGCTTTCAGAACCGGTGTCACAACTAACAAGCAATCGCGCTATTGTCTCGGATTTGTTAAGAAAAATGTGTTGAAACAGCTACCTTTCTGTCGTTATTAATTTCATCCATTCAGAAGTACCCTTCAGGTAGTGCTTAAAAGATATGAAGTGTTATTATACTAATAAGTTTTTGAATAAATTGAACAGGAAATTAAAAAGCAGTTCTTAACTCTCTTCTCGATAGATAAAGTAATGAGAGGATATGTGATCTCGAGAACGCATTGAAAGGTATTCTAGACAGTCTCCAAAAGAGTTAATTTTTTTAAATTTATTTATTTAGTGATTAAATAAATATTTTGAAGTAATTTCTTTGGAAATTTAAAGAGAAAATATACCCAAAAATGGATTTCTTCTATATTGTAAATATTCTTAAATCCCGACCTGACCTGAACCAGCCAACCAAAAAGTGAACATTGACTTACTCACTACCCTCGACGATATATTATTTTATTGAAAGATTTAAAAATAACAATTAAGTCCTTTGCGAATGCAACTTATGTACATATGTATATAAAAGACTTAAGTAGCGAACTTGAAAAGGTAAATCGCAAAATATGAAAATTAAAGCATGAATAGCGCATTTCTAAGAAGAGGGTGGAGCATGTATAGTAAAATCAACGGTGAAAATGTGTACATTGAAAATTTCTTACTGAAGAATAGCAAAAGTTTTTAAAGCGTCAACGCCTCGATGCAAAAATGGCAGTTGCCGAAAAAAGAAACAAATACGCACATGCCAATAATGTTGGATTTATAAGAAAGGTTTGAAGGAATATACAAAAATAAATATAGAAAATAAATTTCTTGTACACAAGTACATTCTTGAACAAAATATCCGGAGTTTGTATGTACATTGTGGTTGTCGCGCGGCATCCGTCCGTCTCAAATGAGCTGTCGGTTTTTAATAATACCTATACATACATACATATCTTATGTATGTGTATACGACAAACTTATGCCTAAGAAGATACAGTAAATGAAAAAAAAGTACGTTCAAACAATTTATCACAATTAGAGCAGCTTTTTTCACAATAATTATTTATAATTTAATTACAGAAATTAGAGTTCCAAAAAAAAAAATGAACACAAAACACGTATTTTTTTTTTTAAATTTAAACATTTAAATAAGACTTTGTAGAAGAAATTCGTGCTATAAAGTGCAAGTATGGAAAAGCCGAGGTTTGTAGATATTGTTAATTTTCTGTAATATGTGCAAATATTGCTCGATTTCATTTTATATGATAGAGAATTACCAAATCTGAATCAAAACTGCATACATTGGAACATTTCTAAAAACATGATTAAGAAATTTGATGAAGATTTTCGTAGCTTTTCTATATTTTTTTTTGCATAGTTTGGAAACCTATCGATGGAATCGTACTTTTATAAAAAATATGTTAATTAAAAATTATTCTAAAAAAAACACAAATTGAAAAAGCCTCTGTACTTTTACTTTTTTGTTTGACTGTATGTAATTAAAAAAAAAATGAATGATTACAAATGTACTGCCCATTCACCGTTTAACCATTGTATCAACATTGTACAGTAAAACTTCGCTAATGGGAATATGATCACATCCGGATATTTCCGTAGTCCGAAATTAAAAAATTTCTATACTCTTTTTATATAAATTTGGAGAGTTTGACTTTCGTTATGACTCGTTTCATAAGGTCATATTGACATCAAATGTTTTCAGTTGAATAACAACGAGTTGTCATTTAATGTCAACATTTGACACTATTCGTCCAAATGTCCGAAATTGTATAAAAGTTTGAAATGCACTGCATAACGACGCATGTTTGGGCAGTATCGATGTGACTTGACAAGACTAATGCCCGAATTCAGTAAGCAGTCTCCGTCTCTAATAGAGACAAAAGTCACAATTTTAGACCAGTTGACATTCATTAGTTTCAAAATAAAGCCTCTTGTCTCAAAATAAAGTCTCTTAGTAGTAACCTGGTGATGTGCAGGTCACAAAAAATTAAAATCAAAACTGAAGAAAAACACGTGAAAGCAATAATCTTTAGCTCATTTTGAGATTTAAGATGATACCAAGTTACTGAATTCGGGCATAAAAGTCTTTCCAAAGTTAAATAATTTTAAGTCTTCAAGGCTTTGTTATTGAGACTTACGGTACGAGTTCGGAAATATTTCGGGTCTAATTCAGAGATGACTGGGAACTAGTTTGGAATCATTCTGAAACACTTTAGAGTTTTTTCGGGACTAGTCACGAACTAAAGTCTCAAATTGCGCCAAAAAGTTCTTTATTAGTCCCGAAACAATCCTGTAAAGTATCGAAAATTAACTAAAATGTACTGTAAAAGTTCAGAAAAAATGCCGAAAACTTACCAAAAAAGTACTGAAAAAGTAGCTAAAATTAACCGAAAGTGTAACGAAGAGGTAGCGAAAGAGTACTGAACTAATCTAAAAAGGGTCCTGAACAATACCTCCTCAATTATTAAGGTACAATGTTTAAAAAATTGCTTTCACTTATAATTATTATCAAAAGTCTTGTATAGCTCTTACGAAAAGTCGGATGATCTTTTAAGGCTCCACTATTAAATAAATAATTATTATTCTGGGGAGGGAAAATGCCCTGTTTACGTAAAATAGCGCTTTACGTTATGTATCCTCAAAAAATAATAATTTTATGATTGTAATGTGAAAAAATTCAGAATTCTCATTTTGTTAAACTTGCATAGAACAGGGTTTGTATGAGTGAACGCTCTTGGAGGTAACAAACGAAAATAGTGGGAATTTGTTTAGTCCAAGTGCTAACTACATAACAATATTTGAAACGATGTAGACAAAAATGATAGTAAATATTGAATATTAAAGATTTTTTACTCTACATTAAACTTGTTTTTATTGACTAGAAAAATTTAAATATTAAAATAAAACATGTTTTTATGAAGTGAAAATGTGATATTTTCTTCTTTCGCCGATTTTCACCGAATTTGAGTAATAATATAGAAATCCAATTTTGTAAACATCCGTATTGGAAGGGAAATTTATGAGTCGTAATAACTATTAAAATTTGTTTTTTTGCGTACGGCAACAACAAAAAGTTATAACACATTAAAGTTTTAAGCGCAAATAGCTAAGACATTTTTCAGAAGTGTATTTTTTCAGCTAACTCTTCAAATGTTTTCTCCGATATTGAGCTAAGTTTCATTGATCCGGCTTAATGAAGCTCTACTGTACATAACATACATACACCCAACTGCCGGTTTTGGCGCGTGCCTCAACATAATTCCAGTAGCACTCGAATCGGCTAATGTATCAAAATGTACGATCACCATGACCAATAAATATATATTTTTTTTAAGTAAGTCTGTATAAAGAAACCAAAAGCCAGCGCCTGGCAAATTATTATTGATGAACACCTGTATATAAATAAGTATGTAAGCGTTTGCCGTGGCAAGAAGTCTGAAAGTATTTGCTGCTGACGTCATCGCACTCACAGCAAATATCATTAACTGATACTGCACCTGTAAAAGCCCACTCAATGTAGCAGCAAGTGGAAGAAGCTCTTCAATAAATAACAAACATAACTCAAAGCTTAGCGATTCGCTGGCATTTCAACCACTTAATGTCATTAAATAATTTTAAGCTGACGTATTTGAGGAGGTGTTTTTCGGCTTGTCAAGTTTGTGACTTCTCAATGACTACTGGCAGCACACAAACATGGAGGTTTTAATATGAGCTTGGCAGATTCTCTAATAATATATGGTAATTATTTGCCATTTATCGCCATTTTTGCTCAGACAAATGCATTGTGTCGTTATTTTTCAGTCTAACTTAAATGACATAATAAAATACAGCCGCCTTGCAATTTAAAGCCTAAAAAATTAAATTGCTATTTATTTTGGTTTGTGGGAATTTTGAATTAAGTTGTACAAAATTTGTTTGAATGCATTATTAAGCAACTCTTAAGTGCGGGGATTGGCATTGATTTCAAGGTTAGTTACGCTTTTGCTCGTGGTAATTGTGGGTGGCAACACACCCAAGAAGCGTTTTTATTTGGAAACTTTAATTTTTAATGACTTGGCGCTGTGTTTAAGGTTTGGTTACATTTCCATATTTTTTTACTTAGTTATTTTAGTTTCGGTGGGTGTTCTGTGGGATTTCGATGACTACAAATTGCACACATCATATCTGCTGAAATTCGTGAATTTATAATTTATGAATAATGAAATTTTAGTTTACTCCTATATACAAATCTATGTGTGTCTGTCGATGATTAAATCCACAAAAGTCACAAAGGCTTAAAAAAAAATTGAAGAAAAAAAACTTTGCTTGCAATAAGAATAATTTTCGAAAATCTTATTAAGAAAAATTAGCACAACATAAGGTAACATAAAATAGCATTAACAGCATAAGATGAGTTAAGGCCTAGTGAGTTAAAAGTATGGAAAGTTTAGGTATGGTTAGTTATGTGTGGTGAGTTTAGGTGTGGGGAGTTAAGGTATGGTGAGTTTGGGTTTGTTAAGTTACGTTGCGTTTAATTCAGTTATGATGAAAAGATGTAGAATTTGTTGACCTCCCCAAGCATTTCCGTTTACGTCAGCCCATTCGACACGATTGCTGGCGCATCATTTCCGTCGCATTCGCCAATTCACTACCGCTGCTAAAGAAGTTTCCCTTCAAGAAAAAAAAAAAAAATTAAAACCATAATCGTATTTATAAACTCATGGATCGGCGCATTGTTTGTTGGTGTTGTAAATATAAAAACATTCAAGTCTGCACTTGAAAAAGGTAATTTATTTCATCAAGTTCGTGCCTAAAGGTCTTTGGTAATTATTTTTCAAAGTCAGTGCGCAAACCGCGGTGAAAATTGAAGGTAGCTTCCTCGCATATATTTAAGCATCTATTTATGTACATTCAGTTATTATTAACACGCTCATTTATGCATTGATTCGCCTCACATTTTAACTAAGGACGTGCATATACATACATACATACATATACATATATTAAAACTCAAACATTCATTTTATAGCTTTAATCATTAAATGGTGAAAATTTTCATTTCAGCGCAACTAACTGTACATTAAATACGCGACAAATCTAATGACAAACAGACAAAGAGTTACAATTCATATATACATATATATCAAAATAAGCAGCTAAATGCAAGAAAAACAAAACACCGAAACATTTACATTTATTTAAAAAGCATAATAAGTCGAACGAAAAGACAAAAAATAAAATAAAAATAATAAATGAAGCCATTTAACATTCACTTCATTGGTAAAAGAAGAAACGAATACCATCATTCTATATACATATAAAAGGCTTTAATTTTTACGAAAATACTAACAACTAAAACGAGCATTTCCAAGCAAGCGAAGAAAACCAGCGCTAGTTGGTGACATACAATCACCACTTACACATGCATATAAAAAAAACCATATTGGCCAAATTTAACATAAAAATAAGCGCGAAACACACAAAAAAGGCAACAATAGAAGCAATAACATTTCAAAATTCCAAAACATACAATACAACAAACACGCAAACTAATCATCAATTGGTGGCAATTGGTTCGCGGCAACAGCGGCGGTGGCATTGAACTCAACCACTTCAACTGAATTGTTTACAAATTGGCTCGACTTAATCGAACACACTTAGTCAACACCCAAGAATTTCATACATTCAATCGCTGAACATCGAAACATCATAAATTTTGTATCGCAGCAAATGGTGTGACACCCTAATATTGCTCTGCTTTTTATTGTTGCCGAGTATTCAATTGATTTCGAACAAATAGGACAATTGTAATTTTCGTTTAAACTTCTTTTTTTTTATTTCGAATTATTGCACGCGCATATCGAACAACCAACGAACACAATGCATTATAAAAAGACAATTGGTGAAACGCAGCAGCTCAAGAGCAAGAACAACAAAAATAACATACAAAATTTTTGGAATGATCAGATAATGGAACGTTTTTTAAAGGCCAATTTATTTATGATTTGCTGTGTGGCAGCTGGTTTGCTATTGGTAAGTTAGTGAGAATCTGTATTGATAAGTTTTTATAAAGTTTTTAAATATTGTATATGCACTTATTTGAGGTGTGAGGAATAAAAGTAATAACTCCACTAAAGGAAAATATTTTTTTTAGATATTTTAAGCAGTTTAAATAATTTTATACTTGGGTCCAAAATAACAAAACCATTCTGGTTCAAGTTTCGATTTACAATTTCAAGTTGTGTTATTTTAAAAGGCAAAATTATTTATATATATATAAATTTGAGCAGTCCGCACCCTGCTTCACACGGGTTTTTTTTAAATAGACCCCTTTTAAAAATTGTCACAATACAATCTGAGTATTCTCGATTATTATTTCGAAACAGTTGGCCAAACGTTTAAACTAAAATAAATCAAGCAAACGACATTGCAAATATGAACTTGTCCATTCGGATTACTTTGATATGTTCTTTTGTTAATACAGAAATAAAGCAAACACTGTTTTATTGTACTTAAATTAAATTATTTGCATACTTATTTATTATTCTATAAGCGTCTATATAGACTAGAGATGTATAGTTCTTAATTTGCTTAATTTTTTGCACTGCTTAACGAATTAATTCTTCGTCCTCCCTTATTTCAAGAGTACCGATCCACAAATTCACATTTTCTTGATACTCCGACTATTGCACCATCTAGCAGATTAATTCTTTTTGTTTATTTTAAACTGAATCGCACCATAAATACATATTTTCTGAATATCCCGACTTCAGCGCCAATAAACAGATCCATTTCTCATTCAAGTAGTTTTGCTCGTATACAAAGAAAACGTTTCTAGTTTCAATTGGATCGCATATGAACTATATGTATATTTTTAATTTTAACTAAAATGGATCATAAATACGGGTTTTCCGAATTATCCGACTTTAGCGCCACCTAGCGTCTCCATTTCTAACTTGAGCTTTTCCCTTCACACAATTCCATTTTTGGCTAAATTAAACAATATATATAGACTTTCCGGATATTCCAACTCGAGCGCCAACTACCAAATCCCATTTACTTATAATTATTTCTCTTCAGAAAAAGATTATACATTTCGAATTGCAACTTGATCGGAATTTTTGTATATCTTCACTTCAACGCCACCTAGCGGCGTCGTCTTTTTCAAAGATCTTTGAAATATACAGTCCCACTCTTAAATCTCTTTATAAGTTTTTGAGTTATGGCACTTCATATGAAATTTGGAAAAAAATTTTAAATATACTCGTGTAGATATGTATATATTATATACCAAAGGCATTTTACAAACTAAAAGGCTTGACCTTTTGAAAATAGTTGCCACCTGTTAAAAAACTTAATTAAAACTATTAAATAAGTTATATTCTTTATAATAATTTATGCAGGTCCCAGTTTAAATGGCTTTAAAAATGCTTTATTTCTAAAGTATATGTAGGTGGGTTGCCACAATTTCATAAGTTATACTCGTATATAACTTGAAACAACGTGATTAGGCAATTTAAATATGTATGTATCACCGTTATATGAGCATCAAACGAAATATGTTTAAAAATGTTTGAAAATATATTTAGAAGCATTGCCATCTGTTTGACAATTTGAAATTGGTTAAATTACACAATTGGTATAAATTATAAAAAATGATTCAAGAGTGGGTTGCCACATTAGCATGCAAATTTAATTTAAAATGCAATTTTAAGGAGGCTTTACTTTAACTTTTAGAATATTTTTGAGGAGAGATTTAGGCGTTTCAACGCCGTTCGGCTTCGCTAGTTATGTGTATACCGTCGGTTTAGAGAGAAAACTGTTACTGGAGAGATTAATATAACGACATTTTTTTGCGCTTTCTTTCTTCATCTTACATTAAAATTGTTGAATTGTTAATAAATTAACTTACCAGCAATTCACTTTAAGCCGCCGATATCTGAATTCACAGCAAAAGAGTTGATTATTTTTTTGTTTTGTTAGACATTTCCGTTAGCCAAATGAACAATGGCGTTGAAGTGTCAGCTATAAGAATTAACAGCAAATGACAACAACAAAAAACATTTAGTAATAACCATAACAAACTAATAGACGCTATTGAAGTGGCAGCAGGCAGCTTTAGACTCGCCTGAGGTGAATAAGTGAAAATGAACGTAATGAGAACGACAAAATTTTAAATGTTTTTGTCTGTTTCTATCACAAATATTTACTGTGTCAAAAAATCGACCAAATAGTAATGGAATTATGAACTAAAAATGTGGTAAATTTCCCACAATAAAGATCTATGGAATGTCAAATGTAGGCCGCAGTAATCCGTTTTTTTTTTTGGAAAATATTCTTTCTGAGAAAAATAATAGAAAATCGTTTATAATTGACAAAATTATTTTTTATGTCTTTAAGAAATATTGTGCTCATAAAGGATTTAATCAACAAACTTCCAATTATATGGCACCATTCCATTAAATTCAAAATGAAAGCAAAGCCGTGCGAAAATTAAGATTTTAACGAATTTTGAAATTGCAATAAAAATACAACCTAGTGATTCTAATTAAAATATACAAAAAAATTATAAAAACAGCAAATGCTGTCAGCTCATTTAAAACTATTTTCTAAACTTCCGTCAGCATCATAAAGTTATGTTGACCGGCAAGCGAAATTAGCAGTTTTCACCGCAAAGACCACGAAATACTCTTTGTGGTTATAATAAAATAAAAATAATATATGCTTTTGATTGGGACACTCTGTATGTAGGCATGGTGGTACAATGTACGACAATTAAATTTGTAACATTGATGAATAAAGTTTTTCTTTTCCGTTTGATTGACTGCTTAATGGTTGGGGTTAAGCGATTTACTTTCGCTTTTCTCACAATAGTTACAATGTTTGTGTGTTTTTGCCGGTGTGGCATGAAATGTAGTATTGATTGTAGATTTAATGAAATTGCTGTATTTAAGAGCTTTAATTTAATTATCTTTCGCAGTTTTTCTTTAAATTTTATATAGTTGTAATATCCAAAATGTAACACTACGAGAGGCAGTGGCTTCTCTTATTTAAACGATTGTAATAGTTATAATAACTGTTTTTTTTGTGATAATCGTAAGAATAGGATAAGCGTTAAAAACAAAATTTTAGATTATTCACATACAGATATAAATTCTATACTCTTTAGTAATATTTATAGAAAATCGGTTTTGATTTGCTTAAACTAATTTTATTTTCTTTTATGCAAGATTGTCTACTTGGGCGCCTTCTCCTGCGAAGTGTCTTGGATACTCGAAGCGCACGGTGATTTGCCAATATCATCATACATTCTCTGCACCCAATTTTTTATAGTTTTCGTGGCAACAACAATACTCATCCATGGATTGGTCACCGGCCTGCCGTGGGGTCTATTCGCGTGGTCAGTGGTCATTGGACTACTTTCCATACCGGAATTGATATTTGTAATGATTATGACAACACAGCATTGGGTAAGACTTAAGGTTTATTGCATTAGATTGTAAATTATTACAAACACAAAAAGTAGATTAAATTTGGCTTAATTATACAAAAAAAAAATATATATATATAAGTCAAAGTGCAATATTTAAATACTCACGCTTTTAGAAAAGGTGTTCGCAGTGGTTTTTATTACACTTATAAACTTTGAATTTTTTAATGATTTCTTTTCTCTCAGTTCATTACATTCACATATACATATGTATGTACATTTTTATTTTTCACAGGGTCTACAATCAGTGCACGGTCTCACCGAGTTGATTTCCTATCTTATAAGACTGGTGATAAATTGCTTTGCGTTGATTTGTGTGATACCAACAGGCATAAGGTAAGAGCAAAAGTTGAACCATTAATAAAAACAAGCAATAAAAAAACCATAAATACATTTAAGAAACTTAGTACAAGAAAAAAACGACTTAACATTAACTTGAAATGAAAAGCGCATAAATTCACATAACCGCACAGCGAATTCAAATTTTACTTTCGACCTTGCCAAAACTAGCTTTTAACACACATTTTGCAACTGGTCGTGGAATCAGGTTCGTTTGGCAGGTGTTGCATGCCACACATTGGGAGTTGAGTGGTTTCGCCAGTGGCAAAACAAATTAAATCATAATTTCCAATATCCGAGCTGTAAGCTTACACGTGTGAGTGATTGACAGGTGCATGGAGTATGAACATACATACATACATACATATATTACTAAGTGGTTCATAATTTTAATTTAACTAATGCGAAGCGAAGTTATTGACTGAGTTCGGAATATTCAAAAGCAGCTTACACAAACTCAGGGATCTTCTTCCAAATTGCTATTGGAAAAGTTCGGAGTATTTTTTTCATTGTAGACAATGCGCTTATTCCCGATATTTTGAAAGCTTATGTATATCGTACGCTCAGTTTATATCAGCTTCCGGCGAGCGCTGTTATAGTTCAATTAGTTCTTTTTAAGAACGGAGTTAGTTCTGGACTTTTGCGGGACCATTTAGCGACTTTTCGAAACCAATTCGAAACCATTTCGAAACTACAGTTCGCAACGAGTCGTGAAAGAGTCCTGAATAATCCCAAATTACTTCTAGTACGAGGGGTTAGTTCGGGATTACTTCGGTACTTTAGAACTTTTCGGGATTATTTCGGGACTTTTTCGGAATAAATTCGGAGCTAGTTTAGCATTATTTCAAGACGAGAGTTCGTCACTGGTACCGAAAGAGTGCAGAGTGGTCCCAAACAGGTTTTGAACTCGTCCCTAAATGCTTGCGAAAAAGTGACCCTTTGAAAATCTATGCCTTACAGCAAATACTAGTTGGTATGTAAGTATGTAAAAGTAAGTTACCAAAAGAACTCATAACGCCCATTACGATTTTTTTTGTAAAATTTATATTAGAAATTTCTGCGCTAAGAAAGTAATTTAAAATTTATCCCATGCAAAATTTATGTGTAGTTTTTCTGTATGCGGATTTCTGATGTTTTTATTTTGTTTTCATTTGCTCAACAAGACATTTTCTATTAAGGAAGAAATGTAAAAGCGCTGATTTGCAATGAAATTGTTTGTGTGTAACAATTGTGTGTTAGTTTGAATTAAATTTTATAATTCCTTACGGAATTTTACGTTCTTCGCCAATTACTTGCAACAAGTTTGTCACTTAAGTCTTCTGTTTCTATTTGCACTCGAACTTGCTATGCATTTTCTATTTTTTTTTTAAAGTAAATTAAAAAACAACTCCCTATTTTGCTTCTCTTTCGTGCAGGTGGCGCCGAGAGACACAAGTGCTAACACAATTGCAGGGCTTGGCTACACGTCTGCAGCTGCAGACACCGCCGCCTAGTGTGCCAATTGTCAAGGCCGATTCGCACCGTTCCAGTAAACGGCGGCCGGGCGGCGCTTTCGAGAATGCCGGTTACGAGGTGAGCGAACCGATGACAAAGATCAATATGAACGGCACACAAGCGCCAGGTCTCAACATGTACAACACTAATCCGCTATTTGGCTCTCAAAACGAATTTAATGCTGCGATCTTCATGCCACAATACATGCAACAGTTTAATGGCCATGGCTCTGGCAACGGTGGCTTGCAAATGCGTAATGGTGAGCTAAAAAATGATTAACTTACTAAATACAATTCTCATCTTTTCTGCTTCTCTCGACATCTATAGGCAATCGCGCACAATCATTGATGGATCTGCGTTGCACACTTCCCGGCATGTATAATCCACGCTACGTGCTCGATACGGAGGACAAAAACGGCAAATACTTCAACATCACCATTGACGATCTGAAGAATAGCATACAAGACTCATCGAGCAAATATCAGGCACCACCGTCGCTAATTGGTTCGGTTAACGATCCAATTTACTGCTCCATCGAACCCAAGCAGCCAACACCGCCACAACAGAGACAACGCTCGCCAGAGAAGTCCACGCAAGCGACTACAAAGTTGGCACGCAACTGCATTTCGTTGGAGAATTTGGATGGCATTGCGAAGTTGCAAAACGAATTGGCGGCGTATAGCAATAATCTGCTGCAGAATTATACGCAGCAGCAGCAGCAGCAGTACTACTTGGCCATGTTGAGCGGTTATTTGAATCCGGTGCATGGCACTGGCGTCTATCGGCGACCGTCGAGCGGCTCGGCGGTGGGCCCATTTTCGGGCATGACGCCGGCGCTGCCACTGCCACGTAGGAACTCTCAACAGCTGCAATATTATAGTGGTGGTTTCGATTATGCGAACTACACGAATCCTTACGTTACGGCTAACAGCAAACTTTCATTGGGTAATGAGTCCGATGATTATCGGAAATATCGCGATGTGGCGCTGTAGGCAGCTACACGCGTGTGGGATCCAAAAGAAACGAGTGCTTTGGTTATGTAGGTTATGTTTTAAGGTGCTAAATAAATAGTCATTGATACATTTATGTATTTTAAATCTAAGTAATTTCTGTAGAAAATATTTATAAGAAACTTTAAGGTACTAAAAAATAAATTAAAAAGAAGCGTGGAAAATTAATTCCAAAAAATATCTCTCCACCATATTGAATACGTCATTTAAAGTTTTTGAAAACTGATTTCAGTGTTGTAGTCAGCGCCTCAAATAAGCTTTCGATAATAAAGTTCATACAAATCTGGTCAATTTTTTAAAAATCCAATCACTATTGCATAATGGAGTTTGCGAAAATTATAAAAAAATCCAATACATACAACTTAAAATTAAGATTTAATAAAATAAAACTGAAATTAAAAAAAAAAATTTATTAAACTAATTGAAATGATTGACAAATTTTAAAACGTGTTTATCAACGTTTGTATATGAATTGAAATTTTAATTTCAGGAATATTGTAAAAAACCTTAATTTTAAATTAAAATTTTTTTTATTTGTAAAATCGTATTAAGTAATAAACAAATTACTTAAATATTTAATGTATCGAGTACGTATACTAAAAATTAAGCCCAAACGAATCAAGAAATTTTAAAATTAATTATACTAGCGTCGACGATAACTAATAGCTACCGAAAGCAGCGCTAGTCATAACGACAACCAAAGAACCAGCTAACTCAAAAACAAAAAAAAAATAATAATATTTCATATAGTGTGTAGTAAATAAAATAAATTGAAAGCAAAATGTATACATTTGCTAAAATACACCTTTCTCAGTTTAAATTGCGACTTTCTAAATGTGAAGTGAAAGTTCTGTATTTGAATTGCAATTTTCTGAATTATTCTCAATTACAAATGGAAATTTAATGCGAATTAAAACTTTCTGAACAGCATAAAACTAAGAGAGGTTTAGTTATGTTGTTGAAGTGTCGAAAAGCCTTAACTGACATTTTTTGGAAATACCGGTTTTTGTATTTTTAAATAGCTTATACTCAAAGGCATTTCTTCAGATATTTTAAAGCATTTAATTAAAGTCCAATGTTTGCATGGCTTTTTTAGCACAGAATTGTATGACTTGAAAATTGGTTTTTTCGCTTCTCTTTGAAAAAATAAAAAAGTTTAGTTGTGATCTACATACATTTCTTTAACGATACATAATTATAAGTGTGTTATAAATTAAATACATATATTACGAATCATTTCTAAATTTTGAACTGCTACATTTAAATATCAATTCATTGTAAGTTTGATACTTACAAACGTATTATTTTTATGAATTTTTAATATTATTCAAGCGAACTCCATGAAAATTAAGAAAGTTAAATAGTCTTGAACATTATACCACGCGTTAATTTTACCTTTATGTTTTTTTTTTATAGATATTATATTCAAAAGATGTTGTTTTAACATTTTTTATTTTTCCTTTAGTTAAATGTATTTGCTAACAAAATATAATAAAATAGAAATAAATGTAAATTTTAATACTTTTTACAATGCATGTGAATTCAATTACTACATTTTTTGTAGGTTTATGCATGTAAATATATAAAAGGATTAAAAAAAAAACATAAATTTATTTCATCAAAAATTCAATAGAAGTTTTAAACTTTTTGTTCGCTTAATAGGCACTGCATATGTATGTATGTATGTATGTACATACATATGGTACATAGACGCGCAAATATAAAATAATTGTTTTTAACGCTTAATGCACTTTTGTTGTTGTTTCTGTTGTATTTCCTTTGTTTCTCTTTTTTATGGGTTTAACAAATCCGCCAATGGATTGTCAGCCAAGCTCGCTGGTTTATTGGATGCCGTTGTAGATTTTGTTTGTTTTTGTGTGGCGCCAGCAGGCGGCAGCTGCGCTTTTACAGTAATGTTGGAATTTGCTTTAACGGTTTCTATGAAAAAATGAAAAAAAATTATATATTCATACATACATACATACATATGTATGCACATGTGTAAAATTAAAATAAGTATATGTAAATCTACCTTGCTGTGTGTTGCTTTTCCCACCAAAGAGGTCATCTTCATCACTTTCAATATCACTAAATAGTCCACCAACGCTCTGCGTTGACTGCTTTGCTATGCCAGTTGCGTTTGCAGCTTTCAATGTTGTTTTTGCTTTCTTCTTCGGTTTCAGGTTGGAAAAGAAGTCATCGTCTTCATCATCGCTGCCAAAAATTGAGTCTAATTTGCCGCCCACTGCGCCAGTATTTGTTGCGGTTGTTTTTGCTGGCGGTTTTACGCTTGCTGTTGTTGTCGTTGCCTGTGTTGTTGTTGTTGGCCTTACTAATGTTGCCACTGCTGTTTTACTGCTTTTGAAGAGATCATCATCGGATTCTTCACTTGGCGGAGTGTCGAAAAGAGATTTCGAGACGTTTGCTGTTGTTGCTGTATTGTTGCTTGATTTTATTGCTGTGTCTCTCAAATTATCTGCTTTATTCGTATGATTTGCTGTGCCTATAGGCGTGGCATGCACGCCCTTAAATAGATCATCTGCTGCATCATCTCTGTTTGTGGCGAAATCTTTGGTAAGCGTTGGACGGATTTTGCCTGCTTCTTGTACTGGGCGCGCCTGTGCAATAGATTTTTCGGTATTTGTTTGGCTTGCTTTCAATTTTGGCGTGTTTAAATCGACACTTTTGCCTGGAATATTCGCATTACTGATGTGTGTAGCGCCAAAGAGGGCAACGTCGTCATCTTCAAACACATTTGCATTTAGACGACTGTGGCTTTGTGTCAGCGCACTTGGCGCTTTGCTGCTGCTTGCGTAAGTTTGCGCTAACACTTTTTCATCATCTTTGGCATTGGAGGCAAACGTTTTCGTTGCACTTTTAATAGCTTGTTCTTTTTTCAGCAGTTCATTCAAATTACTACTGGGCGCTTTCGTTTGCGGTAGACTTTCGAAGGAATCGTCAATTTCATGGTTGTCTTCTTGCTCGGCAATAAGGGACTGGCGATAGTTTTCTTGACGAGCTTTGCGCGTCGACGGACGTCTCCCGGCCGGCGCACGTACGCGTGTCTTGCACACACTCGGCAAAACATTTTCATTCGCTGGCTTGCTGGGTATAGCTGATGTAATCGAAGCGTGCATTGGCTCCTCCTTTATCGCAGTTGATGATTTAAGTATCGGTTCCGTTCGAGTATCAGCCGGTTTAGTCGACTCTGGAGTAGTTGATGATTTTTTAAAATTTGGCCTGCCGCCACCGCCTGGTAATAGTGCTTGTACATTAATTTTAATATTTGGTATTTGCAATTTGCCTGCCACAGGCAGTGATTGTGCATCTACCACCTTCAGTGGGGCTCGATCAGTGACATCGTTTGAGTGTAAAGTGGCGCTAAAACTATTAGTTGATTGCTTTTTATTTACATCGTTTATGCTCTCGAAACTATTAGTCTTTGCGGTTGCTGCTTGGTTAGCCGGTTCACTGACTTTTTCTATATCTTTCTCTATATTTGTTTGCATCAAATTTCCCATAACATCATCGGGTGACGACTCGCCATTAAACAGCGCATGCGCCGTTATTTGTCTTTCCTTTATCTGCTGCACCGCCTCCAAAGTCTCCGGGAAATCATCATAGAAAACGCTATGTAGACGTTGGTTGACCAACGCATTTTCAGCTGCGTACTTAGAGGAGGGCGCAGCAAAACTAAAATCATCGTCATCATCGTCTGGTGGAATTTCACTGAACAGACGCAGGCCACCGTAATCGCTGCTGCTTGGTTGCTGTTTGCTATTACCATCCGGCTGGTTATTGACTGCTGTTAGGTGCGCAGCGGTTTTGCCTGTGCTTGGTGTTGCTGGCAGCGCAGGCTCATAGAAATCACTTTCTAAGTCGAGTGTTAATTTCGAGACAGACGAAGGTTGCGAGTTGTTGCTGAGAGTTGTGAAGAAGTCATCGTCATCGGGTGGCTCATCGAGAAAAATGCTGGGATATTCGTGATTGTGAGTCTCGATTTCCGTAACTGCTGGCAACGGTTGTGTGTATGCATCAGTTGCATATTGATTTGATGTTTTCAATAAAGGCTCGGCGGTATTTATATCTGTATTCGGTTGTAGAGCAGTTTCAAATTCAGAGCGTGCTGCTGGCGTCTCAGTGATAGCTTCTTTTCCTGCATGTTCAATAGACTTCTCTTTATTTGAAGCTTTGTTTGTTTTACCACTTTGCTCGATGGCGGAACTATTATTAATTTCCTGCACCACATTTGATGTTGAAATTTCAAACGCAAAGTCACTGGCATTCTCATCAAAAGCTGTTTTACTTTGTCGTTCATCAATTGACGCTACAACAGCGCTTTTCCTCAACATAGCACCTGTTAGCTCATCTGCAGCTGAAATAATGGACTCAGGTTTTCGAGCGTTTGAATTTGTATCATTGGAGGCTTCTGGGAGTAGTTTTTCATTGGATTTGTTAAACAAAACAGCTTCCGTATTTTCGAAATCATCCTCGAATAAGGCTCTTTGTTCGTACACAACTCCTGCTGATTTTAGCAATCCTGTTGAGGGTACTTCAAGAGCTGGTGTCTTAGGAACTTCTTCTACTATTGTTTGTTTAACTGGCGATTTGTTTTCCGCGTTGTGTTCCAATAACGCTGTCTGTATACCGTCTTTTATTTCCCGATTGTCGGTACTGTTTCCATTGTTGAGTATTTGTTTCGCAGTTACATTTTTGCCGAATAAATCATCAGCAACATCTTCGAAGTTATCAGCGAATAATGAAGTATTTTTAATAGTTTTTGCCACCGTTCCGGTAAAACTTGTTTTTGGAATGTCTATTTTTGGCGATTCAATTACTTTTGCTTCATTATTATTTGCAACATTATTTACAGCCCTATCATCTATTTTCGCTAAACGATCCTTAAATAAATCATCATCATCTTCGAATTCTTGTCCGAATAGTGGCTTTCTTCCCTGTACAATCTTCTGGGTATTTGATTTTGTTGATTCTGGGTTGTTACTCACATTTGCTATCGGCTTCTTAACAGTCGACTTAGTCGATTGTTGACTTGTTAGCTGTTTCCTAAATAAATCATCTAAATCGTCACTGTCTTCATCAGCAAAAAGATCACCACCGAAAAGTTTGTTATTTGGCTTAACGGTTGCTGCATCTAATTTCTGGAAAAAATTTAAACTCAGTTTGTTTAGACAAATATGTATTTACATACAAACATACATACAAATCTTGTTATAAAAAAATACAATGTACGTTTGCTTGTTATTTAAAAAATGTATAAGCCTCTTGAATAATTCAACGTCCCTTTGCAACTTTCTTCCAATATTTTCTAGTGCCATAACGATACATACAAATATGTAAGTATGTCACATCTTGAACGGCGCTCAGTGACGCCGTTCAGTTGACGTAGGAATTTAATTTTTCGTAGGCAACATTTTGGACAAAAGCCAATAAAAAAACTAAACATAGGCTAAGTATGATTATTTAAAGGAATAATTCCGTTCAAACCCTAACCTCAAAAAAAAAAATGTAAATGCCATTAAAAGATAAACGTTGAAAATAAGGCTGTTTTTTTTAGAAGTGTGGTTTTCAATAAGTCAATAAATTTTTCCGAGTTGGTATTTTTGACAGTTGTTGCTCGATTTCTACCAAGTTTGGTTTGTCATTTCATAATGAACAGACTTACTTCGGAACAACGTCTGCACTTTTAGTTAAATGGGTTCGTTAATAAACAAAATTGTTTCATTTGGAGTGATGATAATCCACAAGCCATTGTTAAGACGCCGTTTTATCCTCAAAAAGTCACTGTTTGGTGTGTTCTATGGGCAGAGGGAATCATTGGTCTATATTTCTTCAAAAATGAAACCGGCCATAATGAGTACAGTCAATGGGGAACGCTATAGAGCCATGATTAATGACTGTTTTCATGCCTGAATTGGAGGGTGTTGATGTGGACGACGTTTGGTTCCAACGAGACGGCGCTAGATGCCATACAGCCAACGAAACAATCAATTTATTAAAGGAAACTTTTGGTGAGCGCATTATCTCGCGTCGTGGGTCTGTGGCGTGGCCTCGAATATCGTGTGATTTAACACCGTTGGACTATGTTTTGTGAAGTCGCTTGTCTACGCAGATAAGCGTGAGACGATTGACTCCTTGGAGGAAAATATTCGACGCGTTATTGTTGACATACGGCCCCAATTGCTGCAAAAAGTGGTCGAAAATTGGACCTCTCGTCTGGAATTTTTTTGAGCCAGCCGCGCCGGTCACTTGCCCAAAATCATTTTTAAAATATAATGACAAACCCTTATCTTTATAATAAAGTTAAACACCCTTTATATGTACGTAATTCCGCAATTTTGTCAATATGTTTATACTAATATTAAAATAGAATAACTAAAATATGAACGTAAGCAGTTTATTTTACCAAACACATATCTACATCTCATACAAACTTAACCTCAAAAACATTTAAAAATCAAGCGACTATTCGTATTCCTATCATGTTTGAGTGACACATTTTCCGGATAATTTATGGACGTTAGAAAGTGAAGGGTTTTATATTAGTCCCAGTTAGCTCGAGGCAGATGGAACGACAGGAGTTAAAGGGGCTGTCGTCGTTATGTTTCAAAAACAAAATCTACGCCAAGAAGAGTTAAACACAGAGTTCTATCCTTATTACTGCTGAACTTCTATGTCTCTAAACTCCTTTTACCGCCCAAGAGATCGAAGATGAAAAGTTATCCCTCAGATCTTACAAGTTTCTTTGCCGGCCGAAACGCTTCTCTTGTTTTTACTAAGTTCACGGCGACCTCGTAGGGCCAGGAAACTGCTTTATATTATACTACAAATGGAGGGGCCTACAATTTTTTGCTGATTCCGAACGGCAGATGTATTTTATGAGAAGCCTTTTCATTGCAGAAATACCCTCGGAGGTTTGCCATTTAAGCGGATAAAATTTTTTTTTTAAACAAGGTAGTCAGATCCAATTTCACTGAATTCGAACACTAGAATATGCTTTGGTGCAATAAACGCGAACCATTCAAAACTATAAAATTTATTCGGTTTTGAAGATTACAAAATGTCCGAGATATTTTATACCTGAGAAAGTTATATTATGCTAGTCATCCATTGCTACATTAGAAAAAACATTCACACAAAAAACGGGCCTGTAGGTGTCGCTGAAACTACATAAAAATCATTAAGATTTTAGAAAATAAAGCCCGTAAAAAATAAGTAACTATGTATACATATTTTATTTATTGTTTTAACTCACCTGTGACTGAGCACCTGCTTTAGATGTATCCTCAAAATTATCAAATAAGTCAACTCGGACTTGTGTGATTGAATCTTTGTGAATATTTAAAGCACTCGCGCTTCTCCTATTAGCACTGTTATCGCCTGTTTTGTTTTCTACAAGTTTTTCCAAAGTAGCACTGGATTTTAGTTCATCATCGGCAGGTCGCGTATGATCAAAAAGATTACTTGTTGATTTTTCGGACCTCATCGTAGGCTGACTTGTTTCTTCTCTATCATCGTCGAAGAGTAAAGTTTTACCTTCACTTCCTTGTGGCAAACTAATTTTTTTCGACCCGAACACATTTAAAAAGTCATCATCATCTTCGTCATCATCAAATAGCGATTTTGCAGAAATTTTTGGCTTTAGAACTGATTTAAGAACCTCTGCTTTATTCGTTTCACTTATTGTGTGATAAGAGAAGACCGAATCATTCGGTGGACTGCCCTCAGGACTTTCGAAAAGATTTATTGGCTTTCGCTGCATAATTTCTTTTGGTTTTTCAGTTTGCACCTTCGCAGTAGGTTGATTTACAGCAGACATTTTATTCTTCAAGGGCTCGGCAAATAAATCTACTGTTTTGGGCTTAATTACTTCGTTTGATATCAATTCGGCATCATATTTATTTGGCAGTTTTCTGGTCGCTGGGATGGGCAATTGCACCGGCAGATCTGCTTTCGTTTGTGGTTTATCTTCAACTTCCGTCATGAACGAATTGAAATCATCATCATCGAACAAATTTACGGGCTTTCCTTTAATTTGGCTGGCTGCTGATCTTCGTGGAATTGTTTCGGTCTCACGGTTACCGATGGAATGTCGGGACGATGCTACATCAGCGAAAATATCAGTAGGAGGGGTTGCATTGATGAAAGATGGTAGCGTCTGCGGCGCCAGAGCTTCATTTCGCTCACCTTGCACTGCGCTAATCGGTTGTTGCATCGATTCTGATGAGGGCGTACCTGTAGATGGCGTACCGTGCCGCAGCGCAGCAAACAAGTCATGCTCGACTGTTTGGCGTATAGGGGGATTCGTTGTAGTACTTCGAGATGTTGTAGAACAAGTGTCACTGTCGTCGTTGGGAGAGAATTGTGGGTGCATTAACGGTAAACGCATATTTGGTGCAGTGCCACTAATTTTGTTAGGCTTTACGGACTCTTTTTGTGCAGCCACCTGAGCAGGATGCCTATGTTCGATCGGTATGGAGGTGCTTGAAGCCCATTCTGAGAGATTCGCTGTATTACTTTCATAAGATTCGTTATCAGCAGCTGAGGAACTAGAAGATACAGAGAATGCATCAGATGCCTCATCACCCGAATATTCGTTGGATCCATCACAAAGTCCCACATGCCAGTGTTCCTTCCAAAGTTTACTGCCATAAATATGGGGCAGTAAGGCATCATTGTAAGGATTTTTAGGTTGATAAATGCAACTGAAAGAGTAGTTGAGGTATTTTGATATATTCACTTTTGTTATTCAAATGAGATTACTTGCTCGTAGTGGCACCTTCTTCCTCATCTGAGTCTTCGAAATCGAGCGCATACTTTTCATGGCTGTGGTGCAGCATTTGCAAATTTTTCCTCAGAAAGGTCTCCAGCACTTCATTGGACGTCCTTAGAATCTCGGTCGACTGCTGTGACGTGAAGCTTATAATAAAGGGAGCATACATAAATGCTTGATACATACCGTGGTCCTCACTTCAACAGGTGCGTTGGCACTATTCGTCAGTGTTTCGTCATCATCATGACAACGACTCTCGACGAACTGTGTATACTGCAGCGCAGTCAAGCTATTGGCGGCATTGTCCAGTGCTATCTCCATTCTATTTACATCTACACTCAATTGCTGCATGACATCACTTGTAACTGTTGCTCGTTGTTCTAAATTCTACAAATTGGTTTGGTTGGGCGATGGTTAGTTCTTGAGCATGATTGGCAAATTTCATTATCTACCTGTGACAGCTCCTGCATCCATGCGAGCAGTGAACAGTCTCCTTCGAAACTCCACTGCGCTGCCTGCGAGATTATATTTCTCGCTCTTGCATTTTCCTCCATTACCTCTTAGCTTTCACTTTTATTTAATCTCGATTGATTAATTAAATTGAAGGTAATTTGATGAAAACAATAAAAACGCAAATCACAGCTGTTATCAGTAAATAGTGTGTTCACTGAAAGCTACTGCTGTGAATCGTACACAATTACTTTCATAAACCGGTTATTTAATAAATTCGTTAATTAATTGCCTATAAGTTGTATATGGTATATATTGGAAAAGGTAGCTGGCTGTAAGTTTAGGATATAAATTGTAAATATATTATGTACAAATGTAAAGCTACTGTACCACCTATGTTCCATTGCATCGTGAGAAAAAAAGCATTAAGTTGTTACGTAGTTATTCATATACCACTATCATATATACATACATATGTACATATATTTTTTAAATTAAAAATATTCGCATTCCGCACTTATGTTATATGTTATATTTTGATTTCAATTAATATTTGACAGCCAGTATTTGGGTGCCACTGAACGTACTTCCAGCACGTGTGGTTGACAGCTTTAGTACGGCTACTAGATTTGTTACTTTTTCTACAATTTTAATGCTACTTATGTGTAAATATTAACGAGAAGTTTAGTTAAATATTGAATAGAATATTAATTAAATATTTAAAGAAATGGCAATGCTAGCAGAGCCCCGACAGAGAAGGCGTTACAATTTAACTCCTCGAGGCAAAGCGCTCTATGAAGGTACTTGCGTAGTTCATTTAGAAAAATTACTATTATTTTAGCATACATTAATTTTATTACTCAGATGAATCACGTTTTGGTACAAAAATGCTGGAGAAAATGGGCTGGGCCAAAGGTAAAGGCTTGGGTGCCAACGAAGACGGTGGCCAAGATTTTGTGCGTGTTCGAATGCGAAACACTAATGAGGGTTTGGGCTATGAAGACCGTGATGACCATTGGACACAGCATGAACAAGATTTTAATGATTTACTTAATTCATTAAATGGCGAAAAAGAGAAGAAAAACGAAGCTGTCGTTGATAAGGAAAGTGTGTCAGATGAAGAAACTCCGCGTGTTGGGTTTGGCTTTGCTCCTGAAGCCAAAAAGGCAAAAGTAGAAAAACTAAAAGATAAGATTAGTGGCATATCGCTGGAAGAAAAGTCAAAGCAGAGTAAAGTGCGAGTACATTATAAAAAGTTTACCAAAGGAAAGGATGTTGCGCAATACAGCGAAAAAGATTTGGCTAATATATTTGGCAAGAAAGCTGTAGAATCAGAACAGGCTGATGGAATATTTGGAGAGCTCACAGCATTTACAGCAAAACAGGAATCGGAAAAAGAAGAGAAAGTTGCTTCGGATGATACAAGCTTAAATTCGAATTTAAGTGGCGTGCAGACGATAAGCACTGGTCTATCGGTGAATGATTACTTTAAGCAAAAAATGGAGGCAATGAAAAGTAAAAAACAAAAGCTGAATAATATTGCGATTAATGAGCGAAATGGAATTGAATCCTTGGACGAGGGGCAAAAGGAGGGAAAGGAAAATAAAAAGAAAAATAAAAACCGCAAACTAGAAGTTGTGGATGATCCTAGTTATATGTTTAATGTGAGTCAAAATGCAGATGATATTCAGAATAAAATAGAATATAGCAGAGAAAAACACGAGAGTAGTAAAAAGGTTACTAAGAATTATGAATTGGAAAACGAAACAAATTTATATGGTAAGATTGCTCAAGAGTCTTCGCCTATGATTGAATCTAAAAAAGAAAAAAAGAAGAGGAAAAGTTGTGCTGTAGAAACAATAGACTTGACTCCAGAGGAATGTGTTGAAGATGCTGATGCGCCGAAAAAGAAAAAGGCGAAGTTCAAAGATTGTATAGATGCGCAGCATTACAACGAATCCGAAAGAGAACCTATACGGGATGATGACAATCTTAAGTCTAAAAAGAAAAAGAAAACGAAGAAAAGCGAAGTTGACTCGCCTGTCAAACACAACGACGATGAACTTTCCACTCCTTCGCACTCTAAAAAGAAAAAAGATAAAACTGTGCAAAATAAGGAAAAGTCATTGTTGGGCGAAGCTGACACTGATGCTGGTGGAATAGGCATTAAAAAGCTTAAAAAAGCAAAAAATAACAATGTTTCAGATGAGGAAGAATGTCCGCTGGAAACTTTGCAAGAAACATCCCAAACACCCATTATCTCTTCAGGTAAAAAATTGAAAAAGCAAAAAGAAATTGGAAAGGATATAAAAGTTCACTCTAAAGAAAGTGAAGCTGAAACTAACGCTGCATCCATGGGCGACGCAGGCATTAAAAAGTTTAAAAAGGGAAAATATAAGAAACTGCAGGAAATTAGCGAACCCATACTAGTGAGTTTGTCCGTCGAGAAAGACTGTCGACAGCAAAACTTACAGGAAACATCCGAAGTGCCCATTGTCTGTTCAGGAAAAAAATCGAAGCATAAGAAAAGTCAAAAGGATATTATAATGTGCGCGGCTGATGGTACTTCAAATAAAGACGTTGTAAAGAAGCAATCTAAAGAAACTGTAAGTGAAGATATATCATTTCAATTGCTTACTCTTGATGAACTCATAGCCAAATGTAATTCCTTCAATGTCTTCAATATTTCCACATGTTCTGCAGAAAAATTTCGTTACGTCGACTTAGGCAAATTCAAAGGAGCAACATTATCACATTTTCCTGGTTATTCGTACAATGCGGCAGATCTAAAATTAAATGTAGAACAGAAGCCACAAGATGAGAAGCGCATCTTAGAACTTTGGAATTGCACAATCAATAAATACCAGGAAGCTAATCCATCTGCTATTTTTCGCAAATATAGAGCAAACTTCATAAATGCATACAAATCCAAAAAGGAAAAGCGAAAACAAAGTATACCTCGATTTCATATAAAATCACTTCAGCGAAAGAATGTATTTCAATCGATATAGATTATTAATAAAAAAAAAACCTGTATACATTATTGGCCTGAGTAAATCAATTTTTATTTAATTTAAACCGTTTTTTTTTCAAATTAGGTTTTTATAAAAACATCATTGACCTAATTATGGCAACAATCAAAATCTCATTGAATTCTCACAGCAACCGTGTGGAAATTAGCATTTTAATTTTGATCGCTGCAGAACACTAATTTAATGTGGTTTAATCACCTATCGACATAAAATTACATACATATGTATTTACATGGGTCTATGTAATTGAGAATTTTAGATTTCTAACACTTAAAAATAAGCATGCTGCTTAACCGAAATATATATTTTTTATATATATTTTATGAATATATAATGCATTTTTAAAGACTGATGTAAGTGAATGTATGTTTTTTTTTGTGTCGTTACTTATGCTGTTGCTGTGCTTTCTTAACAATATTTAGCTGATTAAGTTTCTTCCGGCATAAATCGTTTTGTATGAGACAAGAATCGCTACCATGATTGCTCAGGCTATGAAAGAAATAAAAAAAGAAATTGGTTCAGCATGTAAGTATGTATGTATGTATAACAAAAAAAAAAATACTTAAACTATTTTTCACCTCATCTTCATCGGCATCATCGCCTATATCACCATTTTGATTGGCAATGCGTAGTGATCGCCGCAAGGAGCCTTGATAACTTGGACCTGAGCTGGGCCTTTTCAGCAATGGGTTGTGTTTGAAAGTGTTTAAATTGACATGTGAATCCCACTAAAAAAGAAAATAGTTCCAAGAAAAGCTTTTTCGATCGATATCAATGAACAAAATTTAACCTACCGAACTGGAAACGATCTCCGAGCGCACGGGATGCCACGATAAATCGCGTACAATGTCTTTATGTCCTTCAATAGCTTCTTTAATTTGACCAGTTAAAACGTCATAAACTGAAATAGAGTACTCGAATACAAATTTTTTGTACGTATGTATGTATGTATGTCTTGAGCTGTAGTTTTTTTTTTTTTTGCTTTTTTCAAAAATACCGAAATAAGGACTATGGACAAAGAATTTTTTTTGGCATTCACATCATGCCCCACCCTGTCAATTCCATTTAATACATACTTATGATCCTGCCTGTGCCGCAGCCAGTGTAAATGTAGCGTTGGCCGGTTTGTAATGCAGGTGAGAATTTTGCGCGCAGTAGACTCTTTGTAACGCGATGGCCACGATATGTCATGACGCTAACATCACCTTCCAATGTCGCCTTTGGATTGTAATCTATTAAAAGGCAATGTTTAAAATAAATTGTAATTTTAATTATTGCAAGCAAATATGTATAGTTTTGCTTACAATCACGCGGCACATTATCCCAACGATAATCCCATGGAATTAGTGGCAATTTCACCTTATTCAACTTATTGTTTGGTGAGGTCATCCGTAAGTCCCATATTTTAATGCTTTGATCTTTGGAATTTGTCAACAGATAATGCCCATCGTTGCGTGGATCAATATAAGTAATACCATCCAAGTGGCCTCTAAACACACCAACTGGCGTGTGCCTTGTGCTTGTGCTGCTATTTCTGACGTTGTTGTTGCTACCACCCGAATGCGAGCCATTGCGCACAGAGCTGCCAGCACAACGCATATCCCACAGCTTTAGCACACCATCATTGTAACCCGACACGAATATATTTGAATCTTGATCGCTTACAAAGCTAATGGCATTTATATCGGACTTGTGATTTCGCTGTGTGCTAATCATTTGCACAGCTTTTGTCTCACGATCCACCATATAAATCAATGAGTTATTACAACCACCGATTATACTTTGTCCACATGGTGAAAAGCGTAACGAGAAGATGCCACACCGGGATTGTTCGTTATTCAAATTAAGCCATTGTAAATCTCTGCCATTACTATTTACAGGTAGCACGAAAACTAATAAACAAATAAAATATTGAGCAAGGAAATACCATTCAAATATACATAATTAAAAAAAAAACCTACATGTATCCGACCAGGTGGAATAGGCGAGATATTGACCACAGGGACTGAAATCAACGTCCAAAATGCTCCAGTTGCATACTTCAGCTGTTATGCGGTTTATGCGGTGGTAAGTGCCCTTCGATGAGTCGAAAATGCGTATAATCGAATCTAAGAGGGAGAAGAATTCAAAAAAAAATTTAAGTTATTCTGGTGAAAAGTCCAAAAATGTAAATAATCTCTAATTGTATAAAATTAATATTAAAGTACTTATGACAAAAACCAAAATTTAGTTGCCTGTACAAATTCTCATGTTGTCACGTACATAGTACATACCTTTTCAAAGAGATAACATATGTATGTATGTACTTACCTTGGCAGGCGGTTACCAATTTGCTGCCATCTTTATTGAATTTACAAACAAAAATTTTTGCCTCTAATGACATTAGGCGCTCTTCCTTGTTATTAGGCACAAATAGATTAGCGATGCGTCGCTGTTGATTTGGTGTGAATGATCCAGCTGGGTGTGCGGCAATGCCATTCTCACGCTTGAAAAGACCACGCGTCAACGACCAGCGATCACTGGGCCGATTACTATTTGCTGGCAGTGCACACAAGGCCTTGATTTCTTTGTACAACATTGTATGCTGCAAATCCGATATACATATATATTCTTATAAAACAAGTAAGATATTGACAACTTACGCGAAATGTTCGCAAATCTGGTTTCTTTCGTATCACAGGCATTTGCGTTGTAGGCGGTTCCAACGGATTTAATCGGTCCAAACGTTCTAATTGCCTCATAACAGTACCAACGGCAAAGCTTAGTTGCTCGCCAAGCATTTCGTCCATCTCCTCGTCATTGATGTCATCTTCATCAATCTCATAGACGATATGATTACCCATTCCTGTGTCACAAGCAACGTAAAAGAATTCACTTGGCCTTAGTGATAAGCTAAAGTTTATCAAAATTGGTCACTCGAAAATATGTTGAGTTTTTCTATTTCTATTTTAGCTTCCAAAAGTTTCACAATTTCTGTTGGTCTATTTTCAGCTGATTTGTCTCCTCAATTGTTATGGAGACAACACGTAGATAATTCTTGTATTTTTTCATGAGAACCTAAGTGTGAGTGTTTGCAGAAAGAATAAATATTTTTCGTTAATTGTTAACAGTTTTGAAACAAAATTATATCAATTACCTCACAATTTGAGAAAAAATGCACTAAAGCGCGATGAACATCATGAACAAAAATCAACAATCAAATTCCAGAAAAAGATTTCACGCGAATTTCAGTGTGAATTGTCAAAACCCACCAATATTTTTCGCACACGAGAGGCGTCATCTCTCGGATATTAGCGATATATTGCTGAGAGAAAAGCAATATTTTTCGCACATCAACTTATGTTGCCACCTGATGTATATTTTGTATTTTGTTTATGTCATCATTGTTTATGTCATCATTGAATGCAAATTGAACCATTAATTAAAAAGAAATTCTCACCAAGAATAAAATTGATGCGAAAAAGTTTTGAACGTTTATAAACAAGAAATACTGTACACAAATTGGCAAAATCCAAATTTTCTCAGCAAACTGCTTAAAATAGAAATTAAGATCGATTAACAACAAGAAGCTCTGTGGAGTGATGAATAGAGTTGCAATAATCGAACGTATTTGTTTTGGCACGAGTTCGATGCCAGCAGCCACTGGCTTTGCAAATTTCGAGGTTGATTTTTGTATTTTCCAATTTTTGTCTTCATGCAAAAGAAGAAGAAGAATGAGTAAGGAGCAGAGGATGGGAGAAGCGCAAGCGAAACATTTCGCTTGATTCGAACACACACTTTTGTTCAACTCGCGCAAATTTACTTTTTGCCTTTAACAATAAACAAGAAAACTTCAAGGGGAAAGGGGTTTATGCGCTTTGTTGTCGATCTTCAACTAGCGAAGAGAATTTCAGACTTCATAATTTTTGTGTGGACAATGCAAGTGTGGGGAGGCACATAGGTTTAAGAACTTTGCTGCCAATTTTCATTTCGACATCAGCATTTGTATGTATGTATGTATATAGGTATGTAAATAAATGTATGAGGTAGTATATAGAACTTGTACATATGTAGATTTCTATATAATACATTTTGTTTAGATATGTATGCATATATACATATACATACATACATAGGTACATACATATATGTAAATTAACATTATTTTGAATATAAATGCTTAAACATACATACATACATATAAACGAGTATTTTTGAAATCAAAATATGAATTTACGAGTATTTATTCAATTAAAATTATTGCAGCAATAGAAATTCATTTGCTGAATGTTATATTCACTGTCTTAAAATGAAGATGCATAAACAAAATCTGAAAAATTTCGCATTTCGTCTTTTATCGATGCAAATAACGGAAAATATGAAAAAGCAGGCGTCCTGTTAAAAGAATTTTGCTACTCAAGTACTTAATTGTCCAGCCAAAATTAAATGTCTGTAATGGCATTAGTGCCTGAGATGGAGGCAACAAATTTATTGCGAATTACACTTTTGCCCGAGTTCAACTCCCAACTACATACATATATACATCACATTTCAACCCTGTCGGAAACACCAACAACCAAAAAGAACATACATATGTATGTACATATAATAAATTATAATTTTATTTTTGTTTAATTTTAAATAAAAATTATTTTAACTATATAATAGTTATTTAGTGTGTGTATTATAACAAGTAAGAAAAGCTAAATTCGGTCGAAACCGATTTTTATATACCCTCGCGATGTATTTTTGTATGGTCTGTGCTTCTTTGTTTCAAATCGCAGCTAGTATTAAACTTTACTCAATTCCTTCCAATAAATACTGAATTCGTTTTTTCGTTTTTTGCATTTTTCAAAATTTCCGTTATATGGAAAATGGGCGTGGTTATGGTCCGATTTCAAAAATTATTGACGGTGATACTAGTGATATCAAGGACAATATGCTATCCAAATTTTGACGACGATACGTTACATCGTTATTGAGATACGTACAGACGTTTTTTTTTTAAGTGGGCGTGGTAACGCCCATTTTTCAAAATTTCATATAAATAAAGTTTCTTAATTAACTATCTCTCTAAATATCAAATTTTAATTAATATGTTCCAATAGATAAAGAAAAAACGATATTTTTGCATTTTTCAAAATTTCCGTTATATGGGAGGGAGGCGAGGTTATGGTTTGATTTCAAAATTTTTTAATTTTAATTCAACAATTTTTCCACCAAATTTTGTGACGATACCTTACACCGTTATTGAGATACAGACATTTTTTTCGTAAGTGGGCGTTTTTCAATACCAACCTACCCTGTCCAAAGAGCAATCTATCCAAATTTCATTGAGATATCTTAATTTTTACTCAAGTTATTGTAACCACGGACAGACGGACGGACGGACGGACAGACAGTCAGAGCTAAATCGATTCCTATTTCCATTCTGATCATTTTAGTATATATTTGTCTATATCTATCTCGACTACTTCTTGCTGTTACAAACAACCGTTAAGTTATAATACCCTTGTGTACAAGTACGTTCGGGTATAAAATTAAGGAAAAGTAAAGAAATCATTGGTTCAACAAGTTAGATACTATAGAAGTTTTCGTAATAAATCAACTGGCAACTAACGTCTATCAACTCGGCTAATCAAAATGTATATCTCCTCTGTCTAATTCTTTCAAATCTGTTAGCATTCTTCAGTAAATAGTTTCCAAATACGAAATGCACCTTCTCATTGTTATACGTTCTCTAATTCGAGTATGTGCTTATACAAATGTACACAGCCGCGCATGGATTTAATGAAGATGTGCTAAGCCATTCTTTTTGCAAGGCCAATTTTGCTAAATTATACCGAATGCCTTGATATATTTTTATTTGTTTTTTTACAAAGAGATAGTATGTTATGTTGTTAGATATGAACTTGGTAAACAAATATCGTATTAGGTGAGAAATGCCTAATATACATATTTTTATTTATTTTTCAACAACATAAGTATTTGCCGGACTGGGCCAAAATTAAGCAACGCCCCTGTACTTGCAAAGCTGAAGACGAAAATAATGAAATTCATAAGTTTTTGCAAGATCGCGACAAATGTGCTTCGTTGGCAGATATAAATATAAGTTCTTTGAGCAGAACTATCGCGGCTGTTAAGGATAAGGTTGCGTAGCGATTCTTCTTTCTCGGATTTTTTCCAAGATCTGGCGTACCAAAAAAATATATTTTACATGGGAAATAAGTATATATTTCTTTTAGAAGTGTTATAAAATCGTTTTTCTTCCAAGCCTTGGTGTGTCGAATTAAATGGAATCGTTTTTTTTCAATTTTGGTTACTCGTTGCGTACCTACATAAATATGATTAACTTCGATGACCTAAGTATGTACATATGTAACTTATGTGAACCTCTGTGGCAGCCCAACCATTAATTCTGGTAACAAATTTGGTATTTTATTCTGTGTGTATTTAAAAAAAAATCATTTCCAACTTTAATTTTATATAATTGTAAAAATAATGGAAGAACAATGGAAGTATGGAAAAAATATGGTCGAATATGAGCTTAGTTTTATATATTTGATTCAGAGTTATTTTCTTTACGTAAAAAAACCACAATTTTTAATGCCGCAAAAAATGTAACAATTCATAGAGTCTACATATTTATTTAATATATTTTTTTTTTCGAAAACCTGTATTCATGTATTTAATTCAAAACCGCAACTGATACCGAAACGTTTTTTGAATCGGTTTCATTCCTTGGTCTCTATGAGTTCATAGCGAACAAATAAAAAATAATTGAATAATTGTTAATACAGTCAAAAATGCACATCCTTGAATAAGATTAATGGAGATCGGTATCTTGGAATCATAGTTGTCATACACATTTCGTTGTAGATAGTGAGTTGTACTACGTCCTTTCCACAAAGCAATTATTCCTCCTAGTTAAAACTATTATGATATCAATGCTTTGCCACTTAACTTGAACATTCCTTCTTAATTACTCTAGGAAGGTGATCACATGGCCGCTTGCAACCTGTCTAACTGATTATGAAAATATTCGCGCATGTAATCATTATATAACCATATGCTTTCACATATGTATGTATGTATGTATGTTCGTGAAGTAGCTATGTAATCGTTACATCCTATCCAACCGGGAGCTGTCCAATGTTGGTCAACAATCAAACCGCCCACTGAAAGTAATATAAAATAAAACGAAAAATTCAAAAACGAAAAGAAAGCGTGTGCAATAAATTGTGTAATTACGTGCGCTACAAACTATCGATATTCTAAGTATGTAGTCTACGTGAGTGGTGGAACCTGTCTAGCAGTACCACTACTATTGCGTCCGTCCGTGTCCGTGGAACAAGGGTATACGCCCTTCGCAAGCGAAAAGTGGGTCGTACCTTTGTGGTTAAAGGGTAAACAAGCCGAACTCGTAAATGAATTATAAATTGGTAACATGTGTATGCGCAATTAGCAGTCAAGTTGCACAAATAACAACACTAACAAGGAAGCTAAAAAAAAGTATGTATCTGTATAAGGAATTGTTTACATAATTAAATTGCCAACTAATTACATATTTGTCAATGGCTTGTTATAAATGTAATGAATACCTCTGATGCGGTTGAAAGACGAAAGGATAAAGGAACAAAAAATGCGCTGGAGTTGGCTAGTTTTACATGTTAGCGGCAAAAAGGAATTATCCATTCTTTGGCCAAATTTGTTTGTGTTTGGCTGTACATATGTATGTATGTACATATATACGATGAAAAAGCAAGCAGCAATTGGTTAGTATGGTGTTCTTGTTCCGTTTTAACCGGAAGGCTGTCAAATTATATTGATATTCGTTTATAATATGAATTATCGGCAATAAACAAATGCACTGTGTCACTTGCAGGGCATTTGAAAGTCTGAAGTGGTAAATATTATAGTCCAATTGTTGGTTTTCTTGGTAAATATTAAATGCCAGCGGATAGAGAAACAATTTCGTGGTCAATTATTCAGGTAAAATAATAAATAATTATATGATCCAATGTTATGAATAAGCCAATTATCAATACATTCATTGTCCATGGATGTGAGATATCTGATAAAAATTATAATTTGTAAGGAGCTTTAATACTGTACGAGTATGACGCGTAGGGAAGAGACGCAATACGCTTATAAAGGGTTGTTAAACCGATTACAGTTAGCAACACTAATCTCGATTAACTATGCCATTGATATGATTAACAATTAACTTTTACAGATCGCTGCAGTAAGGTTTGAGTGAACCGCACATTTGTTTATTTGGTTTTTAGGTTAGTTTTATGTGATTAAATTTGATACAAAACTATAAATATATAAAATGTACAAGAAAAAGATACTTGCACTTTAAAATAACTTAATTTGTTTTTATTTTTCAGAAATCACTATCGTCCATAATTATAGTCAAGTGAAAGTTCACTCTAAAGTTAGTAGCAGCTTTTTGACATACTTTTCGATGAGACATCTTTAAAATAAGCTGATGCTTACTCTAGAGTCGACTTTAATTTCACTATGAATATGGTCCTATATCTTTAAATAATACTACCGAACAAAGTCTAGTCATCTTGATTTCTAAGCGAATGCGTCAATGCCTTCATTGGCGTTTACAACAATATCTCTTTGTATATAAATCAAGGTTAGCTTTTCTTTCGCCTTACAAGTTCTTCGTCAAGTTTTTAGTCGTTCCGCAGATGCCACGCTAGCTGACTGGAAATTAAATTAGTAGTTGTCCAAGAGTTTGGTGATCTTCTTTTTTCATGGGTCTACAACCTATTGTTGGTTTGGGCCGAGACCAAAAACCTTCGCCAGTTCGTTCTCCCCTTCGCTAGGTTACGCCAATTATTCACACCAAGTGGAGACAGGTACTTTTGCACTTGGTCCTTGCAGTATGTTCGCGGGCTCCCTTGCCTTCGTTGCTCACCCATGCGTGCGGATTCGAAGGATTTTTTCACTGGAGCATCATCATTTATACGAACAACATGACCAGGCAATCGCAGTCGTTGAATTTCAAGCGCTTGACTATGTTCATATCATTATACAGCTCATACAGTTCATCATTCCATTTTCTTTGGTAATCGCCGCTCACGCGAACATGGGCATAAATCTTGCGAAGAACATTTCTCTCGAAAGCCCCCGAAGCCTTTCATCGCTGATCAACATCGTCCATGTTTCTGTGTCTTATAAATATACGGGCATGATGAGGGATTTGTAGAGCAAGATTTTTGTTGGTCGAGAAAGGTCTCTGCTTTTCAACTGCCTACCGCGTTCAAAGTAGCGCTGGTTGGTAAGTGTTATTATTGGCTTGATTTCGAGGCTGACATTATTGGTGGTGTTTATGCTGAAACCAAGGTATATAAAAACCTTGACTACCTCAAAGTTGTAACTGGCAATAGTGACGAAGGTCTCAAAACGCGGGAATTTTTTATTTGTTATTATAAAGTACTTTGTTTTGTCCTCGTTCACTGCTGGACCAACTTGTTTTACTTCCTTATCTATACTAGAAAATGCTGCACTGACGGCCCTGTTGTTTTTGCGGGGAACCCAAATTTAGACATGGCTTCGTATAGACAAAAAGGTGGTATGTGTCGATTTGTTTATCTAGGGTCTTTTCTTGGATTTGACGTGCTGTAAATATATGGTCAATAGCGGATTTACCAAGTCTGAAGCCGCACTGATATGGTCTAATCAGCTTGTCCAGCTTCAATCCTTCACACAGTATCGCCAATAGGCCTTGTAGGCGATATCCCCTTCTAATGGATTAGACAAACTACACTGAAGTTCCAATCTTCTGGCATGTACTTGTCGGACCAAATTGTGCTTAACAGCTGATACATGCTTCCTACCAGCTATTCGCCGCCGGCTTTGATCAGCTCAGCCTGGTATACCGTCTGCTCCAGGTGCTTTGTTGTTCTTAAGTTCTGTTCTCATTTCGCTGTGGTCGAATGGAGGGAGTCGTTGCTCATTCCTTAAGCTTGTTCTGGGCTCCTCTTATTTAAAGGCGTTAGCGAATTCATTCTCAGTAGTGTTGAGAAGTTCTGCTCCCATAACTCAGAGTGCTCTGAGTGTCTGTATGTACATACCATATGTACATACATACATATGTATATCTTTAAATATTGAAAATGAGTGTTTTTTTTGCGTTAATAAAAAGTTCTATTATCGACATCGCAGTGGGCTAAAGAATAATAAAACCATATACATATGTATGTATGAAATAAAGAGATAAACGTATTGAATGGCCTGCAAATTATTTATTTTTATGTGAATTGATGCGTTTTAGCGATTGTGTATTATTGTATGTAATTATGTAGACATGCATATTACATACATACACATGTACGTATGTAAATAATTACGAAAACATTTTCAAACTGTGAGGTGTAACATCCGCTTGCCGTGACAGCGTCTATTTGGCATATTGGCAAATGCGCAAGTTGTTCAGCGTCGAGGTAAAATGAGGTCAAGAAATGTTTGATGAAAATCTGAAAATTATTCATCAACAAATTTACAAGACATGAGTCCCCAAGAATTAGACACAAGCATTAGCAAAAGAATTTGAAGCAGAAATAGAAGAAAAAAAAAGGCTAGCAATTTGATCGATGCTTAACTTTAATGTTTCAATGTAAATGATGCATTAAGCGAATTTCCTTCTCTCTCGTTAAAGTGTGCGTAAGTAGCACAAGTACTTGTATGTTAGTCCCTTACCACAATATGTCAGTTGCATATCATTTTATTGTGTGTGTGTTTTTTTTTTTGGGAGAAGAAGTCAAATTAACGAAAGCCACCGAAGCGTTTCATGCGCCGAAATAAATCAGCACATCGTTGACGTCCGGGTCTCGCCCAATCGCCAAATGGTTATCGCTCGCTGTTTCCCCCCAACTCCCAACTCCAACCAACCGCTACCACTTCCATCGGCCCTATCTTCAAAACTCCCTCCCGAAGAGGCTGAACTTTCATTTTTTTTGGCTGCTGGGCTGTCTGGCGGAACTGCAGTACATTCTATACACATAGTTTGTAAGTGTTTAATATCTTGTCGATTGCTTGTAATAGAACACAATACAAAACAGCGAGGACTAGCAGCAGCAGCAGCAGCAGCAACGAGACGACACTCCAATAAAAACAAGTTGACTTGCAGTAAATACATGCATTCCATGTGTACGTGAGTGTGTGTGTCGCTGAAAACTGCGTTATTTACTGACAAATTGTCTGGCATTGCTGAAATAATTGTGCGATGCTGAGAAATCACAAAAATTCATTGCAACAACATTGCGGCTACCGATTGCATTTCATAGTCTGCATTGCACGCACAAGATGTGTACAGGGCCGATCTTGGCTGACCAAGCGCCACGGAAGAGACACTCGTTTGACGCCCTTTATTATTTTTCATATTATAACAAACATATTCGATTTAAGCGCTCGCCAGGGTACGTTTCGTCTGCAAACCAAAAACAAGTTTCTCATTGTGTGCCAAAAGTGAAATATTTATAGACTTTTGCTAAGCCTCAGAACAGTGAGTGAAGAACTGTTAGTTAGCTCTTGTCGTGTGGATGAATGATAGTAGCAGAGGAAGAGGAACACCTTACATATTTGCGTTAGAAAGAACGTTGGTCAGGTACTTAGTTTCCTTCGTGTTTTTGAATTGACGCCAGTTCGCACCTGATGAAAGCCGTTTCCGCTTTGGTTAAATTGTAAAAAATCCTAGATGGCATCAGCACCAATAAAGAAAGAGAAAGGTAGGAAGCTAATAAAATAATTTGAATACAAGTAGTTCGCTTTTGATTTCAAGTCCAACTGTGTGTGCTTTTTTTCAAAATTACTTTAAACAGCTTTATTTAACAAAAAAAAAATCTAACGAGTCTCGCGCCCCAGGATCCCCACGACACTATTTAAGGCACCCTCCTAAAGCCGGTCCTGGATATTTACACAAGTATCTATGTAGATTAGTACGTATGCACGTAGTCCGTTGAAAATTGTATTGATGACATATAGCTTTATTTTATTTTATTTTTGTTTTTCGCCTCGAATTGAAATAGTATTTTTAGTATTTCTTTAATTTAAAGATAAATTATAATTCCTGTCGTCTGTTGCTAGAACTGTTTAAGAGAACTGATTATGTGAAGTGAAAACTATAATAGAAACTTTCATTAAAAATCTTTTCATTTCTTTCAAAACGAAGTATGATGGTTTGATTCGGTTGCGGTGATTGTTAGCTGATAGTTGGCTTGCAGGGTATATGTATATACATATTTATGTATGTATATACAGCTTCTTTTTCACGTGTGTGATAAATTTCCATTCTCACCTTTCTACTTGATAATAATTCACCGTAAAAATTCATTCGAAGCTCGATTTGGAGAGTTAAAAAGCAACCATCAAGAGAAATGTTTGATTAAGTGAAGTCAACAATTTATCCCCCTGAAAGTTGTTTCTTGCCTTAGAAAATAACAGATTAAATAGTAAAAATAGGTGCAATTTTTCATTAATTTCAGCAGCGTACATATGTATGTATACCAGATAATTTTTATTTTACTAAAATATTGATTGTATTGTGCATTAAAGTAAAATACTTTCTTAACCATTTAATATAAAAAAGAGAAGAAGCAATTTCGCTACCAACGAGATTGACTTGGTTGTTAATCTAGTGGCAAAAAATATTTTCACACTCTCTTATTTCTTATCTTTGTCGAAATTTTATAAAATTTTCTCTTAACAATGCTATATGGTGTGAATTATATGTTATGACTCGTGAGCCAGTAACTTTAAAGTAGTTTATATTTATTAGGAAATAATAAATGTACCTGACAGTTTTATGATTTATTTCATCTTTAATCAAATTAAGAACATTGCAAGCATTATTGACCCGAAACCGGTAGCGAAAATCTTTCTCGTCATATAATTGAAAAAATCGAGGACGCTCTCGAATTACTTTTGTTCTCCTCAAAATAATAATATTTAACGCATCCCCATATTCTGACTCACTGTCCTCCCCATTTCACCAACCACCAAAATCTATGTTTAATAAATCCTTTTTGTGTATATTCTCAGTTTTGAGTTTTAACCACTTTATTTTGCTACTAATAATAAGCTGCTCGTCAAGATAAGAAAATTAAAGTCGCCAATTTGGGCGAATTAAGTTTAACTTTAGAAGAACTTAAGTTTCGCTGAAAAAATGGTTAGTGAAACGTATAATCTTAAATTAGATTTAAGTTCAACTTAAAAATGAATTGTAATACCGGCCCTAAGTTGCTAGGTTTTGCTCAATACTCTTATTATAAATTAATCTTCCACCACCGTTCAACAAATTTATAAATTTTCCGACTACCAGAAAATGGTCCAGCATTTAAAATTTTGAAAAATAAGTAAGCATTTCCAATGTTCCAAGCCACAAAATTTTTCAAAACTTCAACATAGCCTTTTATGAACCTCAGAATTCCTTTTAAACATCAGAGTTGGTCAATTTTTCTTTCTAAATATTGAAATATAGTTTATTCAGATTTCCCCAATTTCTAATGTTGTCGACACTTTTCATTAGAGGGAGTGATCGATTACAACTGTTTTTGTAATTTTTCTTGAACTTAAAACGCATACAAAATTTCACTATCCTTGGAATACTCTTCCTATTAGAGCTGTCAAATTATCGGCTACAGTATCGATTGTATCGATAGTGAGTGGTATTTTAAGATATGTATATCATTGGTTTTGTGTATTTCGATACTAAAACTCCGGTTTTTTTTTTGGTTTTTTCTTCAATATTGTCACCAATTTTATACCTTTTTCTTTCGAGAATATGAAATGTGCTACTCTGGGTAGGGTCTGACGAGATGTATTATATGTACATATATCATATATGTATGTATCTTTACGTACATATGTAAGTACAAATACTTTAATATGTAAAAATTAATAATTTGATTTCAATTCAGCTAGTCGACCAAAATATTAATTCGATTTTAGTTGACGAAATTTATCTTTTGGACTGCGATCTGAAATATACACATATTCACCCTGGGCGATGGAAATGGATTGAGTTGCAAAGTTGGCCATTTTTGATTTTTTTTTCGTTTCCTCAAGTCAGACACTGCTGTAATAAAAATGCACCTGCCAACATGGTTGCGCCATAAAATAATTTTACGACTCAACGTGAAAAAAATAGTGAAATGGCCGCTACAAAAAGTGTAGTCTTCCGCTGTTCAAAATACACGTTATTTAAATTTACTTTATTCTATATATACATTAATACGTATGTATGTACATACATATAAGTATTAAAAGAACACAATTGTATGCTAGCACAAATAGATACTAAGGAAAATAAAAATATGGTAGCTTGATTATTTTTGGCTATAGTCTAGACTATATATGTAGTATATTGGCACCAGTTATTTAAAAAATAAATCCACATAAGAAATTTATTAGAAACAAATTAATGTAAAAAAAAATAGTTGAGACCAAGTTTAGTCATTGTTTTATATTTTTATTAAATTCTATGTAATGTTTTTATTAATTAACACTTTAAAACTTTGTAGAATATTAAAAAATCTTTCATCAAAATTTTATACTTTGAAAAAGCTTTGTGCAAAATTAAAAAAAAATTAACAAAAATTCATTAAAATTAGATGAACGAGCAAATAAAAAAGCGTGTACAATTTAAGAAATACATATTTTGTTATGATTTATTTCTCTTAGCTGTTATGAAGTTGATGAGGCGAGTTAAAAATAGATAAGGAAGGTAAATATGAGGTAAAGTGTGTTTTGTGGAAGAGGGTTGAAGTGAGGTGTGGTGCAAAGAATTGAAGTGTGGAGAGTTCAGGTGTGAGTTGAAGTGTGGTAAGTTCGGGTGGTTAGCGACAATTCAACGCTTACTTACGTATATAACGGATGTTCCTAACCGTCGCTTTTAGTTCCGCTATTAGCGCTAGATGGTGCTAATTTCCCTAAGAAAGCTGAGTTTAGGTATGGTAGGAGGAAAAACCACTTGTAGCGTCCTTCAAACCTTTACCGTTTCATTCGCTGTGTTGATTTTTCAATTTACCACGCCTTCTAAAGAACATAACAAAATTATAAATAATATACATATATAAAACGTTGAAAAAATATATAATAACATAACATAACAAAGCATAACATAACGTAATGTAACGTGGCATAAAAAACATAGTATATTTGTTGCCGTAATACCGCCGATAAAGAAGTTTTTCTTAAAAATACTAGAACTTTTTTGATTGCCCAATTTTTGAGTCGATTCTATTTTAGTATACAAAGTACAACTTTCATGTGGCTATAAATTACCGTTGCTTTTTGACAATTTTTTACTGTCACTGCCGCTTTCCTGCCATTTCTTTTATACAACGCATTCTCGAGAAACTGCACAATACTGTATTAAAAAAAATGTATAAAATAAAAGGAAATGTGTAGCTACAAAAAACTTGCACTTTTTTGTACTAAAATTTAATAGGCCAAACCCACAAAATTAAAAAAAAATCAAAAAATAGATCCTTGCTGAAATTAATTTTTCTAACTTTTATATAAAGTTTAAAAAGTGGAATAATATAGTTTTCGTTATTTCATTTTAATTTGGAAAATAATGAAAAGTTAATAAAAGAAAACTAATTGTATAAATATTTTCAATATGTAGTGTTCTTATACTTTAGAAGCATTGTTTTAAGCATATGATCGTATGTAAACATTTAGTTATATGCATGTGTATATGTCTGTATGTACATATGTATGTATGCACATACATACTCGTATGTGTATGTTAATTAGCATGCAATTTTGAGCAAAATGGTGTTAATGACAGCAATAGTAACAGCTGCTAAAGTGATGGAATTATAATTTTTATACAAATTGCGCAAATCGAACGGAATCGAAGCTGTTAATAACGCCTGCGAACACCATTGGCATACAAATGTGTCAATTAGCGATTAAATAGCTCAATTAATATTTTCATATATATTTTTTTCTTTCAATTCCAAATGTAGATACCGCGTGTTCGAACATACGTACATATGTATGTATGTGCATTTGAATGTACATATTCATAGCCATACCTATGGACACACGTACGTACACATGTACATACTCGTAAACGTGTATTTATATGTAAACTCTGTTCATAAATTAAAGCACAAACACATTTGGACAATTTATTTGTCCTTCAATTATTAAAATTTATTTTTCAATTAAAGCATCGTATTTCGCTATTCCTTCCATATAAAAAAATAATCGAGACTTTGCGTTGTATAGAGGAAACTGCAAAAAAAAATATATCAAAAATCAGTGATAACTTGTAGACACTTGAAACTGACACTTTTTCACACTAAAATTGAATGAGCCAAAAAACTGCATACTCAAAAAAATTCTAAAAACATTTTTTTAAAAAGTTCTAAATTTTGAAGAATTTTTTTAAAATCATTGTATATATTGTAAATAGTTAAAAAAATTGATGTTGATGATTTAGAGGATAAACCATATTTTACTCCAAAATTAATTTTAATTAATTAGAAGACAAATAAAGTGCCCATATCTATCGATATGTGGTTGTGCTATAATTTGTTAACAGATAATACATACATATACTCGTACATACATACATACATTTATTATTTGAAAGAAAAGAAAAAGCATTTATAACGAGTAAAGGGCGAGGCATTTACATAAATGTTGAATGGAAATATATGTATACAAATTTTTAATAATCACAAAATTTCGAATATAAACACGATTTGGTAGTTTTTAAAGCTTACTAGAACTGAGATAGTGAAAATAATTCACAATTTTCGCCGTTATCTATAGTTTTTGAAAATCTTCCATGTCTCTTCCTGAATGCAATATTAAAACGTGGGGAAAATAGAGAATGTTTGAGCGAAAGAGCGCACGTTCATTAACAATTGCATTATACTCGTATTTAATTGACAGTAAATCTACAGTAAATAAAATAAACACAACTAATTGAAGAAGCGTTTTTGTATAAACTAAAAAATTTTTGTTAACTTGTAAATCAATAATGTAGTTCTCAAAGAATTTATTTGCCGAGATCCCCGACATTTATAACCCAAGCAAAAAGTTTTCGAGTTTTATAAAATTTTCTCTGGGATACTATGCACCAAAGAAATAAATTATGATAACATACATGCATACATACAGATGTACATATGTATGTGTGTCAGAGTGACTGAATGAAAAGAAAGCTATTGTTTCTGAGTGGCAAGCCCAGGTTTACGATTTAATCACATGGCAAATTCATAAAACTGTCAATCGGTTAGCAGAGATTGTAATATTTTTATAAAAAAAAACCGTTTGGCAGATAATAATTTCAATTGAAAAGTTTAAATTGTAAATAAAACAAAAAATCTGTTGAATACAAACACTCACCAACAGTCAATCTGACAGTAATTATATTTTGTATTCTAACAAATGTATGTACTTATTAGAAAATCTGATGACGGTTTAACGGTTAAACTGTTTGTTTATAGATTTTAAGAGGAAAACTTGTTACATTTTTTTCTTGGGCATGATTTAAATGTAAAATCGTTTGAAATAACCTGCGAAATCGTCGGCATTGGCTGTATTAGGTACATATGTACATAAATTTCTTGGCTAATGTTTCTTTGTCCCAAGTGTAGAGTCATTCTGAAAATTTGTTTGTATATTTTTTGATATAGCGATATAGCAAACCAGAAATACCTACTAACTACAAACAAAAACATTATAAGTAGATACATTTATTCATATTTGCAGTGTGGCGATAAATAAATGGAATGGCGTGCAAATTATTTGGTATGTTCACACAAATTATGAATTAATTTAAACGTAACGCTGCCGACAAAATGCAAATAATTACAAATTGGCAGCGAGGTGCTGGCATGTATTTTCAGTCATATTTTTGCTTGTAATGTGTTGGTGTGTGTGGTCACGAGCCAAGAAGGTAACGATTACTCGTAGACAATCGTTTCATTTACATTTATGCCATGCGCAGAAGCGAGCTGATCGTTGCTGTCGATTTCAATGAGTGAAAATTTAATGAATAAATATGTTTTTATGTAGAAGAGCCATTTCGATGCCTTTCACAATCAGATTACCTGCCACACGACAATTATATCTTTCATACATATCGTGTGAGTATGTGTGTGTGTCCTCACAACCAATTTAGATTCATATATTATATAAGAAATTAATTATGACTGAATTGCTGCCAAAAAACAAAAAATGTTTAAATATGTATCGTTCTTACTTGCTCTCTTAGCCTCTTGGCTAATCGCTAATGATGCATATCCGATGTATCATCCGTCACACTCAGTTTCCTTGCAGTCTTATTAAAGTGCCAACAAATTGGTCACTAATCTTTGCCAACCGCGCCAAAGTCATCAGCAGCAATGGGAAGTGGTACAAAAACTAAATATACACGCTATGCATCTGTGTATGTGTGCACATATTTGTATGTATACGTTTGTGAGCACATGCATTAGGGTGGGAATTCAAAAGTGTTCAACAGTGTAGCCAGCATAATTTAGCTTTATTTCCTCCTCGATTTTTTTTAATTGCTTTTAGCTTTTTTTTAAATGTGGGGAAACCTAAATAAATTTGAATTTTTTATATGTTTTCATAGGGCAGTGTACTAGAAATACCTGAAATTTTTGCGTTTTTTTGCTCTCTTGAAAAGTTGCTGAAAAACATATAACTAGCTGTTTTTGTTGACAAAGCAAAGCTACGTAAGTTATAACATTTTCTTTAGGTGAAGCAAATTAATAAATATATTACATTCATTATATGTACAAGGTGGCGCAAAAGTAAACTTCCGATGTTTTTTGGCTGTAATTTAAAGAAAAAATGAAAAAAATTAATTTAAAGAAAATATTCCGCGTTCTGGAGCAGTGTAGCGTAACATTGTTTATTAGGGGCCCCTAATGGCCCCTAATTAGGGGCCACTCGCAAAATTTATAGCATTTTCTGATAGGAGGATTACTTTGCGCCACCTTGTACATATCTTTGTGTAACAAATATTTTATAACAATAAAATAAATTAAATTTATTTCGTTTGGTGTAAATTTTCGGTTTAAAAACGCGAAGATAATCTTTACTATCAATTAATTTTTATTTGATTAAATCTTTACTATTTTTCAATAAAATAACAGCACTGTTACTGCAAACTTTGTAAAATATTAAAAAAAAAAACATTAATAAACACACGCAGTTTTATAGCGTATTCAATTTAAATATAATCAATTGATCATTCCAAGTGACTAAAAAGTACCGCAGATTTTTAAACATATTTTTTAATGAAGCTCTTTCGAATTTTTTTTTTTATGAATTGTTAAATAGCGTCCGAAAAAACTCTCAAAAAATATCAGTAAAAAAATATATATTTTAAATGAAAGCTTGTAGATATTTTTGTAGTTTTCTAAAAAGTTTAAAACTATGGTTTACATTGGTGTTATTCTTATTTGTCACGACATTATTCTAACATTTTACACATTTCTTGCGTTGAAAAAAAAACTCTTGTGAAAATAAGAATCACCCTACGTATGTATGCATACATACATACATATGTTGTTATATATATATTTACATATGTACATAGGTTAATATATTTACTTACTTATATGTAGGTAAATACAAAAGTACATACATTTGTAAGTACACATCTAGCTTAATCACTCACTAATGGGAAGGCGTGTTTAGAACTACAAAGAACGCAAACATTTTTATTTATAACGCGATTCAAGCAGAAAGCAATTATGTACGTATTGGTTTGAGGTAAAATAAAACATCAGGAACCACAAAGAACGACGAGAATGCACACATTAGAAGAGAGCAGAGCATAAACACTGTGCGCTAAACGATTTCAGTCAATTACCTAGTAAGCAGTCGATAGCAACTTCGAAATGATTGTTCACTTATTTGACATTGACGTGAAGCCGCCGCCAATCTACGCCGTGTGAAGTATTCAATTGAAATTTTATATCGATGTTCTTTTTACTATGATAACGAAACGATTGAAATTCTACACTTAAAAGCTAATTTTTGTATATATTTAATTATTAAACTGTTGTGAAAATAATAAAATTTTGAGTAAAAAAATGTTGAAAGAAATGTAATCATTGCTCTTTATAGAAAACATTAATATCAAGAAGTTAACAAAATAGGTAAAAACGAAATATATCAATTTATTACAATTACCTACTTAGGGCCGTTTGCACCATCTCTGGTTAAAATTACCAGCGGTTAGCTACAATTCAGCTTACTATTCAGCGCTTGCTTATCTGACGGTTGGCTTAACCGGCGCATTTAGTTCCGATTAAGCGCTTAACCGGGGATGGTGCAATCGGCCCTTAGGGGCAAAAAAGTAAGAATGAATCGATGCACAATTATTAATTACAATTAAAAAAAATTTAAATCAATTACCTATTAAAAATTATATGTTGATAAATATTTAGATATATGTTTTAACTTATAATAATAAACATCCCTGTATTTAAATTATTTATACTTTATACTAAAAATGATTAAAATCATTTAGAAAATTCTACCTGTGCACGTTACGTCACAAACAAAGGTGATTAAAAATGCAATCGAACATTTTGTCATTCAAATGCTGTCTGGGTAGCTATGTATGTAGTCACAGTAATAAATCTTTGCTCCGCTGTGCGCGTGTGTGTGTCGCGAATGCTCGGCAAAATCCGGTTGGCGGTTACTGCCTGTTTGCTCATTATTAGTATCACTCATTGGCATGCGCCATATTGGATTCGGTGCGCTATAGGGCGGAGCTTATGCTCGTTGGTGGTTGTGTTACCAACAACTTATCTCTACTGTGGCAAACTACGAACGACACTACCACCACCACCGCCACTGGCAGTACATCATAACAAGACCGTAATAGAGGAACGCAGCCAACCAACCAAACGTCGCAGTGTGTGTGTGTGTGTGAGCGTTTTGGGTGGCAGAATCAGACTGTGGTGGTGCAATTATTCCGTTTGTTTGTTTAAGTATTCATTTGGCTTTGGTTGTTTGGCAGCACCAACACTGGGAAGAGCCAGTCAAGTTGTGAGACGACACTCAGTTTGCTGTCGACTTTTCAACGGTTCAGTGCTCCGTGTCATTTACTCGCTACTTGTGGGCGCGCGTATAATTCTCAAACGGTTTAGAAAATAACTTTTAAAATTATATGAATTGTACAAAAGTGTTGTTTGTTGAAATTTATGTGATCTATACGCGCTCACAATACATACATATATTTAAACTGTGTGTATGCAAATGTGTATTTGATTAGAAATATAAATAGTTTAATTGATGAAAAAGGTGATTTGTAGAAAAAAATACTTAGCTCGCATTTGTGCACAAATTTGTTAAAAGTACGCACATAACATATTTACCTACATACATATAACAAAAAAAAAATAAAAATTGCGCTGAAAACTCCGTTATACGGTCATGGAGGGCACCCGTCCCCTAGAAACGGATACAACTAATAAACTTACGAAATTCTGCACACCATTTTCGATCGAAAGTTTGATCGCCAATCACCATCATCACCAACAACAGCACCAACAACAACAGCAACAGCAACACGATTCCGAAAGTAATCCACCAATGTTAGCCACGATCACCAATAACCGCGAACAGGACGAGCTAAATGCGCGCGCCTTAGTCGCCACCTCTGCCTTAGGCCTCACAAATTTCCCCTTCTATAATCCCTGGCTACACGGCTACTTTGCACAGAATCACGATCGGCTAACGCAGCTGATCTCCAGCGGTTGTTACTTAACGAATTTCACTAAAGCTGAACAGCAGAATGTAGGTGCGGCACCGCCACTCCCGCCGCCGCCACCGCTTCTAGCGCAACTAGCGTTGACAAAAAGTGCGCAAACGCTGCCAACTCAATCGCATGCAATGCCGTCGTCCAGTGTCAACAATTTCAACGCCGGCTCGTCTAATGGCGAACAGGTGCGGTCAATGGCGTCGGTGGCAACACATCCGCTGGATGCTCAAATGTCAGCGCGTTTTCTCTTCAATCACTCGGATGCCAATTATCGTGATAAGATTTTGCTTTCTAGTTTCGGTGGTCTCGGCGAGGTTAATACTCCTTCAAATGGTTTGCATGCGAATCGTACAAATAATTTAAGTGTCGATCAACAGCATGCGAATATTGATTTTATGGGTGATGATTATGTTCATAATTTAACGGTACATACGCGCTTGCAAAGTTCAAACAAAACTAGTTCGATGTTAAGTGAATCGAATGCAAACGATTTGACATTGGGCACGTCCTCCGCCTCCAGTTGTGGAAATACGAATAGTCGCGATTCGGTGAAATCGCACACGTCCGAGGCGTTGTTGGATGTGGGCATGGATGAGGATTTCGATTGTAGTGGCGATTCCTGCAGTGACATAAGCCTTACAATGTCACCGAAAAACTACAGCACTGATATGGATAAGAGCAGAGGTATACAAATATATAAAGTCAATTAAAATATACATTCATACATACATACATACATATGTATGTACATACATAGCTACAAAAACCATATACATATATAATTTTTTTTTAAATAAAGTACATACAATTTTCAAGCAAAAACCTTATAAATCGTACTTTAAAACTATTTACAAGATGTACATATGTATGTATATTGAATTTACTATGTAATTCAATTTAACAAGTAATGTAAAACTACATACAGATTTTTTAAAAAATTTCAAATATTTTTAGTATGCAATTTTACAACTCATTTAATTCTGGCCAACAAGGTGCAAGTTTAATGTCGCTAAAAATTATGGCATTTTTTTGAGAATTTTTTTTCGAGGGTGTTGCATTGTTTTCTTATACTCGTATATACATTTTTTTTGTTTAATTTTTGTAAGAAAGAAAATTACACACAAAATAGTTTAAAAAATCAGCGCTAATAATTATCGACTTAAAGCTAGAAATTAATTTACCAGAAATGAATGAGCCACGAAACTGCACATTCAAGAAGAAAAGTTTTAAATTAAAAAAAAAAAATGTGTGCCTTTAACGAAAATTTGTTAAACTATTATAAATTTGTATAACGTTTTCAACTTGGGTTTTTACGGCGTTTGATTGACAATCTTCCGTACTTTAATTGAAAAAAAAAATTATAATGTACTCACATATTTTGTAAAATTGTCAATTCAAATCAAGTGCTATATTTTTGTCTTGGACTATATGTAATAATTGAAATTCAAGAATTGTGTATATATCGACTCTGTTATGGTGACACAATTTTTCTATCGCTTTAAATAAAGTAAAAGTCAACACTAGATTTTTAGGATGTTCGCAGCAATATATAAATATATGTGTGTTATTTTTCTGTTGGCCTAATAAATGTTAATAATTGACAATTTTATTGAGGTTTCATAAACTGGCCTTGAGCTCAATAAAATTGTCAATTATTATATTTTTTTTTAAATTAAAATAAAACTCCAAGAAAAAATCAGAAATAATTGTAGACCAGTAAGTTGAAATTCACGTACATATCTTTGATATCCCTGTGACAACTGTTACAGGGGCGTACAGAAGTATCCCGGGACTAGGTACAAAAAAAACAGAAGTTCCGTGATTCTGAATATGTACAAGTTATAATAAAACTGTACAAAAGTCGCATCTGTACATAAAAATTAAAGTTTGAAAAAAGTTAAAGTGGGTGGTAATGTACTGAAAGTGGTGAAAATAAAAACATTTAGGTCATTTTTTAAATTCCGATATTTGTTTTTTGGCGTAGAATACGTCTTACCTTACGGTATGGGCACCCATGTCAGGTTTTTATTGTTGTAATCTCTATTTCTTTAATTATAAGGAAACGGCACGGTAACTTTTTTTAAAAATTTTTTTGTAGTCAAATGAAGATGTTAGCTTTCGTTTGACATACATTTCATGTTGGTTGATATCTTTCTAATATTTAAATTTCTCAAAGGAAAATTGTATAAACACATGCACACAAATATGTGTGAGGTGTTTGGTTGAGTGTTTGCTGTTGGGCGATTTAAATGTACTCGTGCAGCCCTTTCTTTGTATTGCATAATTTTAGGCGGACAAGTTAAAGTAGAGTAAAGGCAGAGAAAGCGTTGCCAACTACTGCTTATTGGTGGTGATTTTAACACAGAAATCACTTCAAATACTAGATTGGCGAAATTTATGAGCGATACGTTTAATTTGGATTATATTCGAAATGATGCTCCCACAACTATTGATAACACAACCATTGACTTAGTTTTTGCGAGAAATTTAAATGTTAATTTAAAAACATTTTTATCCTATTTTTCCCATCATAAGCCTATATTCTCAAAAGTAACTTTCAAATAATCAAATAGATTTGGGTCTGTTATTTATCATTTATCTTTACTATTGATAACTACCATTGACTTCGTTTTTGCGAGAAATTTAATTGATAATTTAAAAACATTTTTATCCTATTTTCCTATCATAAGCTTATGTATATCATCAAAAGTAACTATCAAATAAAGAAATTCATTTGCTTGTATTATTTATCATTATAAATTATCATTATACCTACATATGTTTTCTGTCTTATCGGATGGCGTATTCTACGTTAAACTTAATGGCCGTGTCTCTGACACAGCCTCCTTCTTTTTTTCAGCTTTAATCACTCTCTTCCAGAACTACAGAGCGAATTTTCATATAAATTTGTAGGTTTCTCAAAATCTGCGTCGCGACGGTAGCGTCAACCAGGCTGAGGTTTTGGTTTGTAGGTCCCGCACACTACAGAGTGACTCAAGAAACAATTTGCAGATTTCTGTTATAGTAGTTGAATGTGCCGCGGTCACTTGGACACTGAAGCGCTCTATAGGCATGCTAAAGACATTTTCTGCTTCATAAAACTCGTCATAAAAACGCTTTTTTTTCCAAATGTGTGAGGGGTCTTCCAGCTCGCTCTTTTTATTTTTTTTTTTAAGTTTAAGCAATTTTTAAGCTTCATGGAAATAATGTCGGACTTTACATACAGTTGGACAGGGAATGCAAAGAACCGCTTGGTCGTGCCTAGTCTTACAAGTTCATCTGCATCCATGAATCTTAGATCAATCTACAAAGTCGCTAATATGAAAAAATATGGATTAAGAAGGCTATCTCGGATCGCAACCTTGTTACAGCTGAGGTCTGCATGCGCCTCTGTGTTTCGAAGAATGAAATATGAGGAGTTTAAACAGATGATTTTTTGAGAGGAAGAAGGAAAAGGCCGAAAGAAGTGAGTCCGAAGAGCTTGAGACAAGAATACGCCCCGAAAGCTATATCAGAAAATAAGGCAGCAAGCGAATAGTCTCACAGCCGGGACTGGTTCCTGTAAAGGCAAACGTGAAAATCAGACAATGGACTTTCAGAGCACTGTTGAGGTATGGAGGGAACACTTCTCAACGCTTATGAGAAAAAAATTGGAGTCTCAATGTGCTATGCCTACTCTAAGGGAGAGTTTCTTTAGTGTGCGCCAACTACCGCGGGATAAGCCACATTAATATCGCTTATAAGGAAGTCTACTCAAACTGGTGGCAACAGCAGAAAAACTAAATAGATTTTTTTCCTTTCCATAAGATATTTAAATTTACAAATTCTGTAGGTAGTTCGTTTTTTTATATTGCTTCCCGAGATGACGCTCAGCCATTAATAAATTATCGTGATTTGTGATGTAATTTTCTACTTTAGTCTACATCGCACCTCTGCAATGTCTATGCAGTTTTCTAGATCAGCCATTCAAGCTGTAGCTACAGTCTAGCCCGAGTGTGTATTCTACGTTGCACTACTGAATTCGTCACCATTTTTTCAGAAAGTAAAGGAGAAATACGCTCTAGTCTTAGCCAATGCGTCTGTTCACTAATTTCTTTGATGCTCCTTTGGATGAGAATACAGAAGAGAGGAGAGTGACATTGACTCAGCCTTTGAGCGTAGTTCACCTTTTGATTCCTTTACAAGCTTCGATTTGGTCTCATTGCATGCTAAAGCTAAGGGCGCTGTAAGGCTACACGTCACTTATCGGATTCGTGACCCATATTGAAGCATAAATGTTCGAGAAGATAATTATGGCTTGCTTTTCTAGCTGCGAAAATATAGTGCACATTTCTTCCCATTTCTCTAATAGGTTGCTTTTTAAAGGAGATATGATTGAGGTTATATAAAGAGTCACTTCTTCTTACGAAGACAATCAGTTTTTGCATTTTTTTTGTCCTGCAACCAACTCTAAATGTTGCCAAAAATCTAATTGTTTTACAACACTGTATTATACTGCAGATTTCGATACAAATACTTGGATCGCATAAGAAAGTATCGGCACTTGGATTTACTTTTATCGATTTACGTATGGTGAGTTACGTTAAGGTAAGTTTAGAAGTGGTGAGTGCAGTCAAAGTGAGTTTGAGTGAGGTGAACTTAATCTTGGCGAGTTAAGGTGTGGGGAGTTCAGGTGTGATAAATACACATTTTTTTTGCCTATCTATTGTAGCTAATTAGCCATTAAAATCGCAATTCTAAATGGGTTCTGGCTTTCAATTCAATTAGTCTTTCGGGCACAATTTTTAAACGATTTGCTGCACACTTCAAACTGATAAATATACATATATACATATATGTATGTATATAAGTTCTTATTTGCCCTTACTGCGCACAATTGCATTGCTCAGAGTAGCTCGACTAGAAATGGTTATGGCTAATTAATACAAAAATACGTATTTCCATTAGAATCACAGTTCCGCTAAGAATTATGATTGCACATTTGCATAAAAGCATTTAAGGCACAATGTTAGGCGTCAATCAAAACTTTCAACTCTTCTTTCAACAACTGACTCTATGACGAAACTCAGTCGAGCAGAGGAGTATTCGTATAAACGGACGACTGGACTTTTCATATTTAACTGACATTTTGACATTTGCAAAGTCGCGTCGTCGAGTAAGCGTAAAAAATGTGAGAGTATAAATTTACCATTGTGTGTCATTTCTAATGCGAAGAGATTTTACAGTCAGTCAAACAGTGGCAGGCTGTTGGCGGTGTGTGGTGGTGTTTTGCTTTTTTTTCTATAACTTTCGCAAATACATACATACATACATACATACGTAACGGTGGGGTGCATGAATAAAGTAGCAGCCACATCTGTGGCTTCGATGCCTGGTTACATACTCGTACTGTATTTCTGTATATGTTTGTAAGTAATTTAATTTGTATTGCCTTGGTGTTAGATTTGGTTGGAGATTTGACTCTTGCTAATGGGCTCTCTGGGAGGCGTAGCTAATCGTCAAGAAAAGGCATAAACATGTACATACATACGTAAGTATGTAAGAAAGTTCATAAATATTATATTTAATACACATATCAACATCATCATCATCGCTTCACCACAATTCAATGAATTAAATATTCATAAGTGATTGTATGAAAGGCGTTAAAAATTTGCACTCACTACAGTGGTGCAAAATGATAGAAATGTGAGCAAAAAAAGCCAATAAAAACTCTTACAATCGATAATTTATTTTTTAGTTTTTGTTATCAATTTAATTAAAAAATACTGCATGATTAAAAAGTTTTTGCAGTTTAAAGCATTATTTAAAGCATCATTTTTAAACATATGTATATATTTTTTTTTAAATGCTTTCTTTTTTAAATAATTTTTTTATCAAAATATTACCAATTACATATCCTTAAATATCCATATTATACATTTTGAATTAAGTTAAACATTTAGTGCCATTCTATGAAACGCTTTTTCAAGATTTCGTTTGATACCCATAATTAAAATTTTTCTTCGAAAATTATTTGATGATATAACCTTACAAATTTTTAATTGAATAACCATGACGTTTTCTTAAACTTAATTTTTGATATTATTTTTAATTGAAAGTTAGAAGGCAATGATACTCAAAAATATTTTTTCATTAAAATATTTCGTTTTGTATTCATAATTATTATTAATTACTACTATTCAATAGGTAGGCGCAGTAAAAAAATTGAAAAAAAAAAATTTGAGCTCTGTGTACCTAATATATTTTGTTTTTGCTTTTAAAAGCAAAAATTCCAAAAATTTATTATCAACTACCTTGAATTGTACGAAAAGCATTCTTATCACAACGAAATACAAAAATTTGACAATAAAAATTAAAATAAAAAATTTTTTAAATTAAAAAAAAAAAAACGTTTGTTGCGCCTACTTATTTAATGTGCCTTGGCTATCCTGCGCAATTGAAAAATACCATTGCATAAAATATAGTGAATATTCCAATTACACCAGCCACCCTCGAACATTTTCTTAGAAAAACATAAGTGTATCGAAACGCTTAGGAGGAAAAAGGAAAAACGCACAAATTTCGGATAGGGGTTCGACGCAGGAACCGTAATGATTATGAGTTTTATCAAAACAATTTATATTTAATCAATACTTTCAGATTTTAAAAATTTCGATCAAAAATAAGAAAAGTTTTTTGAATTTTATTTTTTTGCTCACAAATAAATATTTAATATCATATAATATATTTAATAAAGCTAATTTTGTGAGTAGCAGAAATAATCATTATTTTATGAGTTGTAATTTTTTGATCGGAAACAATCGTTATTTAAAAAAAAAAATTTTTTATCAAAAATAATGATTATTTTTTGATCAAAAATAAAAATCATTTCTTCAGCGTTATTTTAAAGCTCAGAAATAAAAATTAATTTTTGAGTTTTATATCTTTTGGCAGATTGAAAAAATGAAAACGACACACCGCTTTTCTAATAAGTGATAGGTGTCTGGTAAGCTGGACAGCAAGGGTATGCTCGTAAATCTCTATTTATTATATTATTTTCCAAATCATGAATGTATGAATATTGTGCTCGCAGTTGGGACTGCTCCCAATATTATTATTGTTGTTTTTTGCGACTTATTGATTATTTCTCTTATTTTCGATATTTTTGTAATTTTCAAAAACCATTAATATTTGTTTTTGACACAATAAGCCATCGATTGAATCGTTGACATTTTTACAACTAGAACTGATAGCCTTGCAACAACTGATAACTGTTTTTTTTATAAGGCTGGTGGAATTATAACAATTTCACAATTTTGCTATGCAAAAAGGATTGAGTTTATCGAGAAAAAAAAACGAGAAACAATTTTTAAATAAATTGAATTTATATAGCAAAATTTTAACATGTTTATTGTTTTTTATTCATAAATTCCAAATCTAGATTAATAAATTTGATTAATAATGAAGTATGAAAAACTATTTTGAATTGCCAGCCGTGTTCCCACCTTCATATTAACACAAATTTTACAGTAGTTTCGGTTTTAAATCACATAATAAATATTCTCACTTTTACATTCACATAAATTTCAATGATTTGAATCCGGTTTGGTTTTTTGTGTTTAATGAAATGAAAAATAGTAGATCAGAGTGTTTAAATGTGCAATTTTATTCGATTGAAATACGAGTATACTTTGATATTTGTAGTGGTTATTTATGAAATTTCTGAAGTTGCCTTTCATTGAAAAACGCCTATAACTCGAGAATGCACTGCCCGATTTAAGTAGACTTTTTTAGTTGTGTTTGTCTTTGCTTAAGGAAAAATGTTATGGAGATAGGTGGCGCTGGTGTCGGGTTGCAACTAAAAATCGTATTTATACATAGTCCGATTTTAGTCAAATTCTGTAAATGTACTAGTAAGGGGAAGAAAAACATCTCTGCGAAAAATTTATCAGATACATAGATGGCGCAGGAGCGTTACTTATACAAGTTTTATTTCTGAACCAATTTTAATGAAATATATGTTGTATTCTACTTGCATGATGAAAAATGCATAAAATTATGTTGCTGGGTGGCATTTTTAACTTGGAAAATCTGCCATGTATAAAAAAAAGTAGGAAGTTAAGATAACAGATGCGAAATTTAGGTGGCAGTTTTGATTTTCCGCATTAAATACATACGTTTACAGCAGAGTTCAAAAAGTTTTTCATTTACATTTAATAAATTTTGGGCGAAGTTCGCCACGTCCTCCAGTTTTATATACTTTTTTTTTCAGAAGTAATCGAAAGTAATTTTGGGCTCCCCCAAAAAAATCAGTTTTTGTCCTCTCATGAAAAATTACTGAAACACAAATATAGCTGGTATTTTTTGGTGCAGCAACGGAACATATACGCTTTCAACAGTTATACGACATAACACAGCTTTTTTACAAACAAAAACCAAATCCAAGCTTTTAACTTTATACTTTAAACTTTATTTTGATATGCATTAGAGTTTCGAGCTAAAAAAAATCAAAATTATTTGGATTAATTAGTAGCTATTCAAAACGTTATATTTCAATAGTAAAAATATAAGTATGAACTTCAAAACTGCATACTCAATAAAATTCAAAATTTTTTTTTTGAAAACACAATGCCATTTTTAAATAAAGTTTGTTGATATTTATTAAATTTGTATACAAATTTTGAACGTTTTCTTGTGTCGTAACACTTTATGATATTTCTATCCTCGTTTTTTTTTTTTTAATTTATTCTGTGGTTAAGCTTAATGTTCCGCAATTGTTGCTAGTGAACTGTAGTATTCGCTTTTTATGCTATTTTGCTCGCTTCATAAATCAATTGCGGCGAACAGTTGCTTGCAGATTTGCCAACTCTACTCAAGCATACAAGTGTTAAGAAATATTATAATCTTTTGCATGGATCGTTTCACTTGCTCAACCCAAAATCACTGTAAACGAACAATTCTCGCTGAACTTCTTGCAATTATGACTTCATTTGTGTAGACCCTTAAGATTCAATTTGCCAAACTCATGAGCGCTGCAGAGCAAATTTAAACTGGAATTTGTTGATACTCGTAATTTCAAAGAACAAAATCTTTTGCGCTTTGTTTGTTTGGATTTCACGCTCAAGTGAGAGTGATTGTCTCGCGGCGTGGCGGCGTGTGCATGAATGGGGGAGAGAAGGAGGGGGTTGGTGTTTGTATCGTCGTGTGGGTGTCATATTTCAAAACAGCCGCAACGAATTTAATCGAAATCCATATACGTACGTATGTATGTATGTAGGTGTTTATGCGGTCGGTCAAAGCTATGTACTGCCATTACTATTGACGTTCACTTTGGCATTTGCGTTGATGTTGTCTTTATTGCTGTCATAACGTTTGCCACAAGCTTTGTTACACCCCATTTAACCTTTTGCATACAAGATGTTGGCTTCTGCCGCTTTCACACCGCAGCTCATCGGTTGTTATTGTTGTCCATAATTTTTATTTGACAGGATATTATGGGCGGTGAAATCGTCCGGTTGTTTATGCATTATCGCCATGCTTCAATTGCATTTCTGTGTAGTAACAGTAATTCATTTAATTTTTTTTTTTGTGACAACGAAGATTACTTACCAACTACGCTTAATTTAATTCATACGTTATAAATATTTAGAAACGACTTAAAATGGGGAGAGTGGTGAATTTGAGTTGGGTGGACAGATACATCCGTTTGGAAAATTTGAATATTTTGAAGTCATTTGAATCAACATAACTAAGATCTAATAAGAGACTGGCATATACAACATCCTTGAATGATGCTTAATTTAATTTCCGCTCCGAGTTTTATTGCGCGTGTGATATTGTGCCACAAAGTCGTATGAATGTTTTCTGCGACAATAGTTTTAAATGGGTTGTGATTTTCGGAAGAAATTTTGCTATAATTAACAATCTAATAAATTCAGGCAATCATTTTTACTTTTTTTTATCTTTCAATTAAAGCATATAGGATTCTAAAGCAAGAAATTTCAAATTGCTAAAAATGGTAGCTAATTTTTGAAATTCTTTTTGTTCTATTTCCTTCCATACAACATTGGAAATAACTTAATTTTTATATTGGAAAAATTTTCTACACCTTCGAGAAAAAAACAATTATCAACATTTAGTGTGGGTGAAGGCCGAACTAAAAATAGCACCCGGTACCAGCCTCAATCATGGGGGGTGGTTTGAGCACTAAAACTGTCTGAAAGAAAAAGTTTTACAGCCAAATTGTAATTAACCACGTTTACTACACCTTCAAATACACAGTGTGCTTTTTGTAATAAATTGAAAAATCTACATGACTTCTTTATATATAATATAATATAATTTTGGCGCGTACACTATATAGCTCAGTGTTTGGCCGAGCTTCTCTTACCATTTGTGATGTGCGTCTTTTATATTATACCACAAATGGAGGGACCTACAATTTTGTGCCGACTCCGAACGACAGATGTATTTAATGAGAAGCTTTTTCTTGGCAGAAATACCCTCGGAGGTTTGCTATTGCCTGACGAGGGGTGACCGGCATTAGAAAAAACTTTTTCTATTATTAAGATTTTGCTTGCCCTGACTGAGATTCGAACCTCGAACTCACCGGCACACTTATAGCACACACCGCTACCAACTCGACCACAGCGGCCACATGACTCCTTTACTTTCTTATTAATAAGGCATAAGTTTAACGATAATTTAGATAACGATTAATACAAAGATAAAAAAGATGAAGAAAAGAAAAAGATCAAGTTAAAGATAAAATATAGATGAAATTAACGATAAAAGCGAAGATAATGTAAACGTAATTCAGATACATGTAATTATTTACTTGGAATAGAGGTAGAGATTGAGAAAGAAATATATATAGATAGATATAAAGAAAAATTGACAAATAAAAAGACAAAACTGAAGAGCAATATACTCGTATGTCTTGGGGTTAACATCACTTAAAATCTACTCAACACCCTCTTACTCATCTTACCTTACCTCAGCTCGATGCACCTCACCTCATCTCGCCTTATTTCAACAAAGCGGCGAAAATCTTAAATAAAATTGATTATTTAAATTATGATGTAATCATTTAAAGAAATTAATCAATATTACATTTTTATTGTATAAAATGGTTATATTTTTTTCTCTCCATCGGTCTTTGTAAAAAAGTTCAAGGCGTACTTTCCGAAAGAGACCATAGGTAATAGTTTGTTATTTGGGGCAAAACCGAAACTTTGATCGACTTTTTCGGTGGTAATTTATTTGTACACTAAGTAAAAAAAAACAAATTGAAACTAAAAATATGCTGATAAATATCAATTTTATTAAAGTGGCTATCAAAATAATATTATTTATATTATTCTTGTAATTATTATTATTAGGGCATACTTCCCTTCTTTGGATAGCAAGCTTTGAGATGGATTCATAGACAGTTATATCAAAACCACTTTGAGCAACTTTTAAATATAATTTTGATTTATGTACCTAAAATTATATGGGGATTTTTTACATATTACAATGAATTTTACTCAAAAACTTTTGAGCGCGTTTTCTAACTTCGCTAAAATTTAAACAATTTTGTAGGCTATACACACACTGATAGTGAAGACTGTTCTGATGACGATGTGACGGGTGGACAAAACGATTCAAATAAGGATTCCGGCAGTAACTGTGGTGGTGGAAATTCCAAATCACGTCGAAGGCGCACAGCTTTTACCTCAGAGCAATTGTTGGAGTTAGAAAGAGAATTTCATGCGAAGAAATATTTAAGTCTGACCGAGCGAAGTCAAATAGCGACAAGCCTTAAGCTCAGTGAAGTGCAGGTGAGTAAACTGAATTAATAAACAAAAAATCCGAATGTATGCTTCAAAATTTTAATATACAAATTTTGAGGTATACTTATGTTTATTATTTTTATATTCATATTTAAGCTTCACAAAAAATTTAAAATTTTTTAAAAATGGTCATTCCAGTTCCTAACTTTTTAATTTAAGACTTATGTGAAAAAATAAATTTTATATATCGACTCTGTGTCCCACGGTTCTTCGTCCAAAAAATAAATATATTAGGAAAATGTGCGTGCTTTGTGAAAAAGATTCGATACCCAAAATATTCTCTTTCAAAGATGCCATGACGAAAAAATTTAATTCTTAGTGATTTAATACTATTTTTATGACGTAAAATTTTGTTGCAAACGATCAAATATAAAAAAAAAATACTATCCGCCATTTTGAATCCGACAGTTTGATTTTAAAAACTATTTCGACCCTTTTCGAAGAAAAAATGGACTTTTTTCGATGACACGCCTCTTTATAGATAGTTAATTTGAGATTAGAAAATTGATTTTCCATAAAACACCAGACGACATTAAAAACTTCACTTCGTGATGCATTTCTTCGCTTCACAAAACATTTTTTCTCCAATAAGAATATCGAAGTTGAAAATAAGTTCATCTATATTTTAACACAAATTACTTCCCATCTCTAATTGCAGGTGAAAATCTGGTTTCAAAATCGTCGCGCCAAATGGAAACGCGTAAAAGCCGGTCTCACATCGCATGGCCTCGGTCGTGGTGGTGGCGGTGGTGGCGGCGGCACCAAAATTGTCGTACCCATACCAGTGCATGTGAATCGTTTTGCGGTGCGATCACAACACCAACAATTGGAGAAAATGTGCCTGAGTGGTCCAAAACCTGATCTGCGCAAGAAAATGCCCACCGAATTGAGTGGCTTCGAAAAGTTTAACGCCACCAATGGCGTGGTGGCCAGCTTGAGCAATGGCAGTGCTGCTGCCGCTAATATTCTCAGCGCTACAGCGACGCCGGCAGCGTTAATGGCGGCCGCAAATATGGCGACGAGTAGTTTGGCGCTGGCGCGGAGTATTTATTGATGTGTGCTTTTAGTTATTCGTCAGTAGTTAGATGATATTTTTTTATGTTATTTTGAGATTTCAAAGCAAATTATACGTATGCATACATATGTACATATTAACGAGTATACATATGTACATACTATTTTGAGATTTTCGGTTGTTTCTGTTTTACTTAGCTTTATTTACATACATACATACATATGGTATAAGTTTGAATTTGTGAATTAAACTAAAACAAAATGTATATGAAAAAAAGTTAGAACAATAAGATGAATTAAAAAATTAACACAAATCGCGTGATTATATTCAACATTTTAATTACGACGCTGAAAGGCAGTATCTAGGTTATAAGGTAAGTACCCTGTCGAAAAAAAGCAGACAGTCTGAAAAATTAACCAATTTTAAAGTATTAATTCGTCGTACTCGTATATTTATATGAGCGTAATACTAAATAATTTAAAAACTTTTGTAGTGAAGAGAAACTAGGAAGTTGTTTAATTGAATCCATATAGTATACATACATATGTGTATAGTATATACATACACTGTACTCATATAAACTCTCATCCGACAGCAGGAGGCTGTTGTGTCATTCACTTACAATTTCCAATAAAAACAGATACGAATTGAAAGCCTTTGTCGAAAATATTTACGAAGAAAACAAAACAATTAACGTAAGAAGCTAATATATTCATAAAATTCTAAATATCTATCTAAAGCTTTTTCCCATATATTCCATAGCTTGAAGGAATGAAGACCCTAATGAAAGGAAAACATAACAAGATGCTTTTGGCTCTTTTGCCCAAGCACGTTGTAATGAATTTCAACCTCAATAGAACTCACGGAAAAAAAGATTAAATGCTTTTGCTAATTACGATCCGCTTAAGGAAGCGAGCCCATAAAATGCGTGATTCTTAAAATATTTAAATTTTTTCTTTGTCATTATTAACATATACCTATGCCTTTTGTATTGAAAATCGTGACCCAGAGGAAGTTACTCGCAAGGCCATTCAGGCAATGTTTTTACGAAGTATGTATGCAGAAGAAACTAAATTAAAAGTATAAAAACTAAACTAAAATCAAGGCACATTCCATAGGTAGCAGCAGTAGAAAAATTGAAAAAGAATAATTTGAGCTCTGTATATTTTGTTTTTGCTTTTAAAAGCTAAAATTTCAAAAATATTTTATCAACTACTTGAATTGTACTGAAAGCATTCTTATCACAACTAAATTCAAAATTTGACTATTCAAATTAAAATAAAATATGAAAAATGTTCAAAAAAAAGTTTGCTGCGGCTACCTATTTGATGTGCCTTGACTAAAATGCATTTTTAAAAAGTTAGAGAAGAGTAGGAATAAAATAAAGAAATTTAAAAACAAATCGAGTTTAAAATATGTAGTTGTAAAAAAAGCAGTCTTAAAGTAGCTGGAAATAAATACATTTTGTTGCAGTTATTTCTTTCAAATATGTATATTTGAAAGTGGTTGAAATCAAATGTAGAGTCGGATAATTGACATGCTCCTAGGACATCGCCATGTTAAAAAAGTTAGTTGATGACAAGAAAATATAATGAATTTAAACCACTTGGGGTGAGAAAAAAGTACTTTTTAAATTGCTTTTAAAGTACTTTGATTTCCGACACATACGCACATATGCTCTTTTCAATGCGAAATTCTAAGTTTTTCTGACTGCATTCGTTTTTCACAAAATTAACTTCAAGAATAGAACCATTGATAGAAAACAACCTGCAACTCTTTTAAAAATGATAAATTCAAAAGGCTGTTGAACTCACCACTCCTAATTTTACAAGCTCACCTTTAAACACATCACACGATTTTTTATGTTGTGAATACATACATAGGCATCTGAGAAATAATCGAAATAAGGCATATCAACTCACATTGCAGCCTTTTTTTATTCAAACGACAACAACAAAATTTTTATTAAGCACTGATAAAGAGGATAGTTGTTTCAAATCCTATATGAACGTTTGAGATTTTCAAACTAGAAAAGAATTGAGAGAAAAATGCAAGCGAGCTTTTTGGAAGATTTTGTGCGTTTAGGAAAATTTTTAAAATGCTTCTATCGCGTTGAGTAGCTCCAAGTAATTTTAACTGCTTTATAATTATTTTTTTCTATAGATATAACTGTTATAGTTACGCGATAGCTCCTTTGAAACAAAAATTTAAATTTTTAACTAAAGGTTGTTTTCGTATTTGTATTTAATTTTAAACTGAAAAACTCGTATCTCAGATTTATCTATTTTTTCATACAAAACCTTTAACTTTTTATAGTTTTTTGCGTACTATTTAAAGCTGACATATTTATCTAAACAAGAAGGTGCTAAAAATTGGAAACCGTTAATTTCAATTTGGTGTTTTCCAAGTAAATTTGTTTCCGAATTATTTACGTCAAATTTTGTTATGCTATGTTTTGTTATGCTCTTTTATGTTGTCTTACGTGGCAATGGAAGTAATTTGACAAATGAACTTTTCGAATGAGGCGCAAATGGTGAGCACGGAAGAAGTCGGATACGGCTCTGATAGTGCTACTTCTGACATATCTATTATTGAGGTGCATTTCGTTGTAGAACCTATAAAGACCATTTAATTATTTTCATTAAAAAATAGCATTGTCAAGAGAAAAAATATTTATCTATGGTTAAAGTTTTATGAGTGAAAATTAAAAAAAAAACAATATTTTTATCATAGAATATGCCTTTTTTTGAAATTCAGAATAATTGTGTTCGATCACAAAATACAATCCAAATCAAGAACGTAAATAGAAATTTTCTCCCAAAGAGAAGAAGAGGCAAAGTACTTGAGCGAATAATTTGCGATCACTTGCAAAATCCTGTAGAAGAGGAAGACAAACCTGTTGGGCGAAAATTGGTAGAAAAGAGCATTTCGAATGCACTCAAATATTAAAAATAAAATTTCTTTGTTAACATATGCCCGAATTCTGTAACATGGTATAATCTTAGAGGTTATGGCCGTTTTTCTCTCTTGTTATTAGTTACATTTTTTGTGACCTGATTCCTGAATAGATCTATGAAAAATTTCGATACATTTTAGAAAACATAACAGCTTGCCATGTTACCAGTCCCTGGAATAGCTTTTCTGAGTGAATTTAACTGCCAGATAATGGTCAACTAAAATTTAATATTAAATGAAAATGTAAAAATAATTAACTTATCAGGTGCACAACAAGCGATAAATCTATTAAAATCGATAATAAGAAATCGCCGTCAAAATCAGAAGTATCTACAAAACTGCTTCCCAAGACACTTAAAATGAATCATTTTAGCCCCAGCCTCAATTCACCTTATTCATTACATCAATTAGATTGCCAATTTATAAAATTTATCACGCACAACACTTCGGCGCAACTGGCCGGCAAACGTCATTTTCAAGTGCGAGTAAATAGCCCAAATAACCCGATAAATCGGAGTGTTAGTGCATGTGAATGAATTAGAGAAGAAGTAGAAAGTGAGAACAGAAAAGTCAACTGTCAATTTCACACGTCGAAAGTCCATGACGAATAGTGCAATTTAACGCACCAAATTGTAACAATTCACAATTTGAAGAGCGAATACAACGAAAAGAGCGAACATACATACAATGTAAGCGAGGCAACGAAGAAGTGCCTCCTAAAGTGGTTGGTAAATAAATCGAGTATAGACATAATGCGGTACATACATATGGTGTAAGCAAGGTATAAATATATGTATGTATGTAGCTACATTGGCATGCCATTTAGGCTCTCATTTACAGCAGCATCAGCAAACAATCACTCCAGGTGTCTCACGTGTCACGCCCCAAAAACGACACTAACTGCCAGACTGAGTCGATTAATCGGATGCGGCGCAGCGGCAAAAGGGGGCGATTTCTAGCAATCCCACCGAAGGAAGGCTGGCTGCAATGTGTTTTAACAAAGGACGATTTGAAAGGAATCTGCGGCAGCTAACAGTGGCTTATAAGCGATTGAGGTTGACTTATTAGCTGCATAATGAATTGTGTTTTAAGCAAGCGATTCTCACTCGCCCCTTTCGAGTTAGAGAGTCCAGCCTACCCTGCAGGAAAGAACTGAATAAGTGACAAAAAAACGAAACGGAACTAGTAAAGCCATTTCTTACAATTTTAAAAATTTCAATTGGGATTATCTGGCAAATGAAAACAATTTTGCAAAATTATTAAGCACAGTTGTGTAACAACCAAGGTATTGTAAGGCATAATAGGGTGTAAACGTGTGCATATACGTAACTAGACCTTAAGATTTCGCTGTTAAGAAGTAAATGTAATTAGATGTAACTACCGCCTAAGACTCGTTGTAATTACTCGTAAGTATGACTCGCTGTTTTTTATTTGATAGGATAATATTCCAGGCATAACGCCATTGTTAAAAGAAATAAAACGGGAATCAGCAATTATATACCAAACCGAGCGGTCGTGAAAATATTAACTCGCATTATATTTCAGTATGTATAAACAAATATAATAAAAAATTACAGACGGGACTTTTTTCTACGAAGAGCAAAATCGCAAATATGAAATTGATTTATACTTTTCCAACTGGTACGTGAGTGTTAGAAAAGCAACACAGCAAATGGTAATTGCTGAATTAGTTCGATATTAGTAGATTTTCCTGCAGGGCATGTTCATACGTAGATATGTATGTATATACAATACAAAAGTACACACACATATTTAGATTCAATTGCGCTACTAGGGATTAAAAGACTACATACATACATACATACATACATACATACGTACATATGTAGTTATATGAGTAGGTATACAAATTACCTCTTGCTGCCCCTGAAAGTAAAGTGTCGTTTAAATGCGGCAAATTGCCTTTTGTTGTGCTTTCAAATCTGATTTTATATACAAATTTATAATTGTTGTTGTTGTTGTTTACGGCGTTGCTGTTGCATTGGCAGTAAAGTGAACAGCATTTTTGCTAAGCCATTTGAGATGCCAACAAATTGGCGTCAACCATCAAAAAATCCTCTGTTTGTGGTGTTGATGTTGTTGTTGTTTTTGTATTTAACTGCGTGACACGCACTACACCGGTTTATGTTGTGGCACGCCTCCAAGCGCAAATTGGTTTGCTGTGTTTTCAAAAGTCATTTGCTCTTTGCCAGCAGAAGCAGCTTATTGCAACACTTTGTTAATTTGTTTCATTTGATGTTTTCTTTACTTTTCTTACTCCCAGCAATACATTTTGAACAGTGTGTGAGATCTGGCGGAAATATGGCGTATTGGGAAAATTTTCTATGTACCTATTGTAAAATTTTGAGAAATTATGAAAAGTGCAGAAAACTATTGTTTTTGTGATTAAAAGTCAAAAACCCTCCCTTATCTTATTTTCGATTTGAACCTAGACAGAAAAACCTCGGCAGTTGTCTCCCTTTCTTGCGGTTTTACTAATACCCAGTGAAGACAGGTCCTTCTGTTTTGTGTTCGTGGAAGCCCTTCCATTCGTTGCCCCACCTGGGTTACCGAATCGAAAGATTTTTCCAGCGAAGCATCATGATCCTTATGAACGACATGTCTAAGCCAGCGCAATCGTTGAATTTGTATGCGCTTAACTATTTCCATTTCCATTCACTTCGGTACTCGTCGCCCATGTGAACAGCGTCATAAATCTTGCGTAAAATACTTACTTACCTTGTTGGCTCAATAGCCGCCTAGGCGATTTGGGCCGAGCTCAGCATAGCACGCTAGTCATTTCTATCCCTTACCAACTGGCGCCAATTGGTAATACCAAGGGTATCCAAGTCCCATACCGTTTGGTCTTTCAAACGCAGCGAAGGCCTTCCCTTTCCTCGGCTGCCACCAGCAGGTACCACGCTGTTAGGGCTGGAGCGGGATGAAAATCCATTCGAACGACATAACCTCGACATCGAAGCCGCTGGTTCTTAATTCCTTGCACTATACCAACGTCATTCTATGGTCTGCGGTATTTGCCATCGCAAAGTCGTAAAGGCCGATAAATCTTACGAAGAATCTTTCTCTCGAACACTCCAAGAGTCCTATAAAATGAGTGGCATAATGAGATACCAAATTCAGCATTGCGGCATAACGGCAACTTCTTTTTGTGATGTCGAAAGCGTCTTTGAAGTCAACAAAAAGATGGTGTGTGTCGATTCTTCTTTCTCTTTCAAAGATCTGGCGTACTCTAAATATCTAGTCGAAGTTAAAGTTGTTGAAGTTTTTGCTGGATACTAGGTTTACAAAGTCCTGCACTACTTTGAAGTTGTAATTTTTCAACAGTTACGGAGGTTCCAAAATCCAAGCACTTTTTGTTTGTTGTCAAGAGGTACCCTATTTTCTCGTTCACTGCTAGAGCAATCTCTTTTCCTTGCAAAATGCTGTACTATCGGCTTTTTGTCGGCGAGTAGTGGCAACCAACCCGTGTTGAACCATGGCTCGCGGCTTATAAACTTCTTTGTTTCAAGGTTCCGCTAAAGCCCGCAGCATCTGATCGCCAGCGTAGGAGTATATCTTGGATCAAGGAGCTCGTTATGTTAACAATATTATTGATTCCCTTTTAACCCCAGCAATGGGTAGTGCGTTGTGTTTGGGACCTGCTACAAAAAAAACAAAGTTCAAAAACAAAAGGCACAAAATGTGTCCGACCCAAAAGTATTAAATCTACCATATTTCAACGAAATCGCAGCATATTAACTTGATTTTGCCATAGCTTTTATGGGGATTAAACACTGTGCAGACATCACTTGTTAGCTTCAAACCGAGTATTTGTCAAATGCAATCACAAATATGACACACTGTAGCCGAAAGTTACATTAAAGATAAAAGCTGATTTTTGTCCCTTCAACCATTTACCATGATGGTAAGTATTTTATATTTTTTTTTGTGGCATATTAACATAATTGCGGGTAGTAATGCCATTTCGTTATTTGATTTTGTGGGGAAATTAAAAAGCACTGCTTATTTAAAATTTAAATACGTATGTTAAACTTTCAATTGTACATTAGTGAATTGAATTATTGATTGCCCTCATTCAAAACGACAGACTGCTAACAAAACGGCCACCTCATCTAAATAATTTTTATCGTTTTACATTATTTTGCCATTAATTATGGCAGACGGTAAGAAAACGGTGGTGCGCAGCGAGAGCGCTCGTTAATGCCACATTATGTTGCACTTTTAATTTTGTGCGACACATTAACACTCGAACAACAGGCAGGAAGGGCAACAGGACTAATTGGGGGAGAGAGAGAGAGAGAGAAAGAGAGAGAGGGAGGAAGTGCATCCTCAAACTCTATTAACACCATCCAGTCGACTTTGTCTTGCGTCCTTCAGCACAATCGAAGCATTCAGTCATTTTGCCTCGTTAAAAAGCCGTTGCAAGAACAACAAAGTGCCGTTGATACACACATCCATAGCGACATAGCCAAAGTACGTGTGCTATTAAACATTTGCTTCGTGCTTGCCATATGTCCAAAATGTTGCATAAAATCACCTACTTCCAGATATTTTTAATTTTACATTTACTTATTTGAATTTTATGTGAGCGCAAGTATATTCACTTAGCGCTTCCAACACTCCGCACCCTTCATATATGTATGTACATACATACGTACATATATGTGGCAACAGCAACAAAGTTAGGCAAAATTGTTGACAGCGTCGCATCGCAACGGTGGCATCGCCAACGTCATAAATCACAGCAAATGCGTACTGTCATAATTTGTCATTGAGGCGTGGAAACGCCTTCCTTTTTGCTGCTGTTCCGTTCGCTTTTCAACTTTACGATTTTCCAAATACGCTAGAGTAGTATTTATCAACTATGTATGTAAGTAAAAGGGTGCAATAAAATTTTTGATTTTTTTATATACATACATACAATATATGTATGTACATCTGTATGTTCGAGTCTGTATGTATGTTTTTTTGTAGTATATAGGTAACATCAAAATCTAGTGATTAAAAGCCTATAGACAACATGGAGCTTCGGAAACTCATAAAAACTCTATTTAACCTCACACATCTTCGCCTTCTAAACAATTTTGGTGTTAAACTACTCCTGGCGATGTACCCTTTACCATGAATTTCTTCAAAGAGCATTCCCCTCTCTCGGTGTTGATTTCAAGTTTTGTGCGAAATGTTTTGACAAACGAAGTCACATATTAAAAACTACCTTTGCGTTGATGTTATTTATAATAGAAGTCTCTTCTACATACATACATATAGTCCGGAAGATCGCTAAAAGTTATTTTTTTATTTAGTATGTACATTACATATGAATCCAGAATATGCTTTAACGACTTCAAATAAAATTAAGTTAGGTCTCTAGTTGTTGTTGCTGTTGCTTAAGTGAGTCCTTGGATCGTTCCGGTATCGTCGACCCAAATGCCTTGATAGGAATTGGTCTCTTGTCCTTTGGTTTGGTAAGTAGAATTTTTCCCATCTTTGGGATAAATAATATTACTTTCACCATTTTTAACTTTCTTTAGTAAACAAAAAATTAAATTCCAGTCGGCATTGCAAAGGAAATTTTTTACACCATACACAAACCTCCATAAAATCGTGATCAAACTGTTCAGTTCATAATGTCCGCGTATAGCAGACATCCGGACACCCGCTTTTAATTTCATCATATATGTATGTATGTATGTATATGAATTGTTTAAACGAACAAGCTGACTAGTAGCGATCGACCAGTATTTCCATATTCAATAAAAATTAAAACTATTACATTTAATTGCCTTTCACAACTAATATGACTGTTTTTGATATATGGCTTCCGTGTCAAAATGGCAGCAAAGACTACAGAAGCCAAAGTCTTCTTCGCCCTTAAACTATTAAGTAATAGTAAACGTAAAATAAAATATTCAACAACAATGCTGATGGTGCCGATTCCGGGTAAGAAAATTTCTATATATAAAAAAGAAAATTCAAAAGGTACTAGCATATAGAAAAAATAGTGAAATATATGTACATAAATGTGTGTGTAAATAGTAAATAGCAATAAAAACTCGAAGACTCAATGCGACTCGCTGATCGCCATGGCCACACGTTGTCGGCGAGCGATCAGTCGCCCAAGTCAAACGTTGCAAGAAGCCGACGAAAAGAATGCCAATCGACGACGACGATGATGAGGTGATCACGTGGAATTATTATAAAACAATAATTGACCATTTCGGCGATTCTAAAAGAATGCTATTTGTCATAAAGCAAATCGCACTGATGACAACAAACACAATGCAATGCAATGTAATGCAGCGAGCGGCGGCAATCAACGAAGGAAATCAGTGAGAACGTTGCGAAGACGCTGAATTGAGACATTAAGTCGCTCATTGGGGTATATAAAAATTATAAATATGTATGTTAGTATATCCGAATGTGCACCCGCGTATGAAATATGTACACACATACATACATATGTCTAACGCAAAGAGTCGTGGGCGCGGGAACGATGGACGTTCTCGTACGTGCTTATAAGCCATGGGAATGAGTGCCACTTACATATGTGCATGCTTCTGTGATCAATATGATGATGATGAGCGTGCAAGTGGAGGATCAACAAAAGAAAAAGTGCATTTACACACACACACACACAAGCGCGCACCACATATGTATATTTTATGAACTGTAGCACAGCACCGAAATTATGAATCGTTGGTTCCCATGTATTTTTCGACTAATAAAACAATAAATACCAGCAATAAAATTGTAATTAATTAATTCACCGAGTCATTGCGGCTTGCCGATCGACACAGTCGACGGCTATCAATGAGCAGCAGACAATCAGCGGAGACACTGCCTAATTAGGGATTCAGGTGGGTGATTACATTTTTCGGATTTCAACAGAATTCCAGGTGAGGTGAGGGTGCATTTGGCGGCAGCACGTTTTCAGCGGTAAATGCTTCGACGACGCTGCGTCAGTGACAGTCTCTAAGGAACAACAGTAGCCAACACATACATATGTATGTATGTATGCACAGTCTGCAGTTGGCCTTTCGGCGATCGCGCCTTGCGCAAAGTGAGCGCTTACGCAGTATCGCAGTGGCAGTGGCAGCACTTTCGTGCAAGCAGCTACCGTAGCTCACCACCATCCGCACCAGCCTGGGAGATCAATCGAACGATCGACAATCAATGAACTGCAGCGGCGGTGGCGGTGGTGGCAACGTTGAATCGCCTCATCGCAATGCGCGTCTGTCGTGCACCGCATTTGGGTTCATCATTCAACGCAGCTGTCAATGGTTGCAGGAGTGCGGTGACATTTTTCGTTGATTTTTTTTTTGCAGAGCTTTTATCGCCAAACATGATCGCAAACAAGTTGAAATATTCAACGTTTTAGTGTAAGCTCGATCGATTCCATGCAAATTGTATTTGTACCTGTTTGCTATTTTTTGTGATTTGCATATTGTAATGGCCCAATCGCCCAATCGCCAATCGCCGCCGTCTGACATTTCATCATTAATGAGTTGTAATAATGTCTTAATGCGGCTGCCGACTTTCAAGTTGCAAATGCCCGCTCTTTCGTTCTTTGTAAGCGGTAGTAATCGATAGTTTATTGCTGTTTTAAATGCGAGACGAGTGCAATACAATCGGATTCTCTTCTTGGGACGTAATCGCGCATTTTTATTTTGCTTAACAAAAATCAATTAAGGTAGGAAACTTTGTAATTTTTATTATTATTGATTTCGACCACAGAAAATTGATATGAAAATCGCTGTAAAAATTTTAAAATAATTTTTTTTAGAATTAAGCTACTTTAGTTTTAGTGTTAAAGTAAGCAAAATTTAAGTCATTAGAAATTGCTGTTGATTTATTTTTTTTTTATTTTTTCAAAATGTGTTGCAGTTTTCTTCCATACTGAAATAAATTGTGTTTATTAATTATGTATCAAGGCGAATTCAATAAGGTGGCGTTGAGGCGCCAGCTGTTTTTTCGCTTTGGTGAGCATTGTGTCAAACTGCTTCGTTCGGATTGGTTGCCAATATAAATGTCTAATGGTATTTGACATGATGCACACCAAAAAGCAAAAACAATATAAATACTGGTTTATTACTTACATATATGCTGTTACCGCCACCTTGTTGAATCCACCTTGTTATGTACATATATAGCTTAGTATACAGTTCTCAAGAAAATCGAGAAAAATTCATATAAAATGACGTTCAATAAATGAAAAACCAATTTTTTTATATCAAAATTTCTTAAATCAGTCTGAAGCCAAGGCGAATTCAAAGAAGGTGGTATATTCCCATCAGATGATTGCATGTTCTAACTACGCCTTGCGCGGTGAAGGTGTCAAAATGGTTATATTTTAACATTCCATGATTTGCTCGTCTTGCCGTAATATTATAAAGAAATAAAATTGATTATTTTTACTATAAATCCTCAGTAAGTTTGATTTTTGGACAATTTTGGAAACCCACCGATTCGTTCATATTTGTTTATATAAATTTTTCTGATACTTTTACTGCAAAATACAAAATTTTTTTACTTATATAAGTATATTTGGAGTATACTTCTATGAATAAGTATTTATTTCTTCAAGAAAATTTACAGCAACGGCAAAGTATAATAAAACATATTTCTTGTGATTTTTCTTGAGGGTCGTATTCTAAGCTTATGTTTGCAAATACGAAAATGCGCAAAAATATTTTACATATCAAAATTAATTAATAGCTAGTTTAAATTACCACTTTATTTAACTAAAACTGCTAAGACATTTTCAAAATAAAAAAAAAAAATTTTAAGTTTAAAACTTTGATGAAATATTGTTTTTTTTATATGATTTTTGTTAGAAAAAAATGTATTTTATTAAAAAGAAATATACGGAAATTTATTGGAAATATACAAATTTGACCGCTGTCGTCGAGTGGGTAGCGGTGCGTGCTATAACTCGGTATGCCGCTGAGTTCGAGGTTCGTAAAATCTTAATGAAAGAAACAAAGTCACCCCTCGGGTATTTCTGCCATGAGACGCTTCTCATAAAATACATCTGTCGTTCGGAGTCAGCACAAAGCAGAAGGTGGCATAAAATAAAGACGCACACCACAAATGGTAGGAGAAGCTCGGCCAAACCCTGAGCTATATAGTGTAAACGCCAAAATATTATTATAATTATACAAAATGAGAAAAATTGTGAAATTAATTTGCAATGAAGAGTAGATTTATTAACCAGCGAATTTGTGAAGTCATAACAAGTTAACTGACTTATAGTTGATGACGACACACGGCCAAGACGACCAATCGGCGTGACCATTTCGGAAATAAACCAAATATCTAAAAATGTTATTATATTGAGAAAGAAACATTTTTCTTTGCTAACTGCCCATCGCCTACAGAAGACTCTTAGATTGGTCCAATTGAATGGTCTACGCACTTTAAAGAGATCTGACGGATCATACAGAGAAATAGCTGAGGAATAGAAATCCATTTTCCAGGCGGCATTCCAGGTTAACTTGATTAAATCCAATCTGGTTGAGAAGGAAATTGAGTTCTCAAATAGGGCGAAATATCAAGGCATTTTAGTAGCGGTTGGCAAGAAGACAACTAGACAATAGCTTCAAGGTGAAATTTGAGGAATAACACCGAAACTTACGTTCTGGTCATTTAATACAGCAATTAGACTGATTATCGCTTACACGACACTAGCTAGGTGGATAAAAGCCAAATAAGCAAGCTGTAGCGTCGGGCTTGTTCTTTCGCCAAACGCGGACCACAACGGAGGCTGTTTGGGACCTCAGCCTGTCTGTGGTCGCCCAGCGGATGCACGCCAAGGTTTCTAAGAGGGTGGAGAAGGCTCAAAAATTGCTTGTCAAAGGGTTAAAGGCAATCTAAAAGATTCACGATTCCTTCCCGTAAAGTCTCTGAGCAGACGAACTGCTCACGTATAAGTAGTGCAGAATTATTTACGCTGGCTTTTTCGCAGCTATAAATAAAATTAATTCACTAAACTCATAGAGCATATCCCCTTAAGCCCCATTACTTTTGCGATGGTCCAAACGGTAAATTAGAAGAGTAGAAATGAAGTCATCAAATATATCCACATACATACACATTTATTTGCTATGTAAGCTCCCCCTTGGTCGACCATTTTTTCTTAGCCTTGCTCTCTTCAAATTATGTTTTATTCATTGATGATTTTTGGTGTTTTAGTTGTAGCTCACAAATTGTGCATCAATTTCCAAATCGCATACAGCGAAGTGGGCGTCGCCAAACAATTCCGTCGACACACAAACACAGTCATCACTTTTTTTCGCCAACACTTTGGGCTGTGGGTGGAATGGTCGGAAGAACAAGTGGTGAAAATTACGACTTTAGCATGGCATGTGCCATCGGGCAGAAGGCGGGGAAAATAGGGTGTTGAATTGTTATCGTACAAGCGTGTGAGAACAAATTTGTGAGTGTTGTTATTTTCGAGTTGTGAGCATATTTCTGGTTATGCTTGGGGGTGTTAAATTAAATTAATACTCGTATGTATTCGCTTATAGTTATTTATTGACAAAAACAGATTTTCATACTTATATGTATCATTCTTAAAGAGATGCCAAAGAAATGCAACGTAAATACGTAATGAAATATTGACAAACATTTTGAAAAAATATTAGAATATAAAAGAAAATAAAAGCACATAAGAGGAAAAAAAAAACAAAATATGTACATATATAAAATAATAAAAATATTGTTTGGCGGGGTAGATTTAGGATAAAAGTAAAGTGTCCCGACTGAAGTAGAACGGCTGATGAGAAGTTTTTGAGGTCATAAAATCAACTATAAAGGGAGAATTTTGGAAGGATATTGAGTTTAAGGGGAATGAATGGAAGGTGATGTGAACAGATTATCTGATTTAAATTTTTTTCGTCATCTTTAGCGGGTTCAATGTCGGTTTGGGTGACCACCATCTATGAATTGCAATTGGTTGAGTCCATCGATACTCCAAAGCTCGAAATAATTAGGTTAATTGAAGATGAGATACTTTTGTAAAGTTTTGTTCACTAATATGATACACTTTGAAAAATGCTGAATAAAAATAATATATTTAAATTAATTAGTAAAACTTAAGATATCTTAATGAAATGATTTAAAAAGTTTAGTTCAACCAAGTTTCATTTAAATTGCCCTTTACCTAAAGTAGAGTCTTCCTCGATATTAAGTGTAATACTTACGATAAACTATTGTTTAACAAGTCTCTGCGAAATTTCGTACACATTATGCCCTTGATATTGCTATCAAATTGATGAAAATTATGGATTTGAAAAAAAAAACCACCACCATTTCTTACAAGAGGGTAGTTTCGAAAAATCCAAAAACTACGGTAATTTCTGGCTCGAATTAAATGACGAAAATTTCGATAAAGATTTGTACCTAAGTATTCGTAACTACCATTAAAAATATTCTGTAAACTCCAAAACCATTTCATCAATCTGCATAAAATTTGATGCACATAAATATTATCACGTTTGAAAGCCTTTTATAAATATCAGTAGAGGCCACTTTTAATATATGGAAAGCTTTGAGCTAACACACGATTTGAAAGGACGAAATTGTCCCACAGTAGTTCAATAAAACCCGGCTTTGACTTTTTTGAACTTCAGTATTCATAAAAGATTGTAAGCGATATTTAGGTGATTTTCTCAGATGCTTTTCCAAGTTTTAGGCTAAAAGAATTTTCATAATTTTGGAAGTTTTTTTTTTAATTTTAAAAACAAGTTTACCACGATCAAAAAAACGATTGGATTTTTTACAATTTTGTTTGTTTTCTAGTGACCGTAAGTAGCACTTAATAAGATGTTTACTTAATATTTAATTTGGTCGATATTTTTGCCAATTTGGATTCATAATATAGGAAACTACACACACACACACGTTGTACGTATGTATGTATGTATGTATGTCAAATCTCAGCAAATTTACCGAGCGGAAATCCGTGGGTGTAACTGGAGCGGTTGCAAGTGGCAACCGGAGCAATCAACACATTTTCAAAATACATATCTAAATATGTCATGCCGAAGAGAGAGTTGTAGTATGTAGTTGCAAAAATATGTACGTCAATGACAACACCCACCGCACAGTGGTATTTTATTGCCAGAAAATAAAAACAATTTAATCATCTACTACTGCAGTTTCGAAGAGAAATGTCTGTCTCAGTTAGGTTTATAATATTTTATCCCAAAACTAATAAATATCTTCTCTTAAGTAACTAACACATTTTAATTTTTAATACATTTCAATATCTAAATCTTCAAGATATTTTTTACTAAAATTTAAGTGATATTTGAATAGTTTTCATTTATATGTATGAGTAAACGAATCAAAATGGCGTTTGAAATAAAAACGTTTGAATTTAAAAAAAAAAATAACAATAAGTTGGCTAGGCTCGGTCTTCCTTATTACTACAAACAAACGAAAACTAAACAAACTTATAAATTTCAGTTTTATTTAACACTTTCAGTTTATAACTTTATCACGCCTACTTAGTCAAGTTCGCTTTAGAAACCAAGTGGATTCGGTGTTGAGCCACATTCAGAGTAATTTTTCGAAGGAACTGCATTAGGAGCATGCAGGTATCTTCTGTTCTTTTCGTAAGCGATATTTGTAGGTGTCAACTTTGTTTTAAAATTTCAGACCTGAATAATAATGTTGAGGAAGTAATAGATAATGAACATAAAATCTTTAATTTTTTGAACAATTTTTGTTCATTCGTATATAAAAATATTTTAAATTCTTTACTGAAGGAACTTATAGTGATCCGTCATTTTTAATCTTCTTTGCAAATTCTATTAACTATTTTAAATTAGTTAATCAAAACTTCTGGAGTCATAGCGCTATGCGATAACACGCCTCTTTCAAAGCCTTTTGGGAACTCGGAAGTCAAGCCAATGATTTAATTTCGGAAATTTTTACCTTTTCAATTTAAATTGAACTCTCCTTGGAGCACTTCTCTTTTCTTTATATTTTTTACTAAACATTGTACAAAACTAATTCCACTGTGCACCGTCTCAGTAGCCTCGCCCCAAGCTAAACCAACAATTTGTGTGTGTTTTTTAAGTGCTTTCTCAATGTGGTCGTTACAATTTTGTATTTCCATTTTTGCATTGTCACCAAATTGCGTGCAATAATGCAGAGTTTAGCCAACAGCGCCAACTTGGCAGGGCAGTGAGCGTTGGCAGCATTTAATGCTGTTGTAATTGTGGGTGGCAACCTGCTGTGGCATAAATTGCGTCCGGCTCACTCATTCTACATCTACATAGTTCGTTTTTTACATTCTTTTTTGATGCAAGGGCATACATACAAACATGTACACATGTATGTACATACATATGTATAAGCATTTTTGTTTTTTATTTAACAGAATCCTTGTTTTGCGTTTGTCCCTTCAATATTCAATTTATTAATGTGTTTGTATGTGTGTGTGTTTGTGTTTTGTAAATTGCGTATCATAAGCACCGCGGGTGGTACTGCACGGCCACACCATCTCTTTAGAAGATCTTCTGCAAATTCTCTTCGCTCTAATAGTTTCCATTGGCCCGCCTACGAACGGTACATTATTTGGACTGCTACATTTTTTTAGTTATAACCGCATTCGGTAACTTATTTTTTATTTCGACTCTTGACTCTACAATACACCAAACATGAGTTTGAGTGATTTTTTTTTACAATGCCAAAAAAAATTAAACGCACAATGAATTTCTAATGTCCTTGCTCTCCCACTTCGCTGAAACACTCAACATTCAGGCAGCAAAATCACTACGCCGACGATTTTGCTTGTATCACCTGCATTTGCGCTGGCTAATTTGTGTGCTGAAGCGGGTGGTTACCTTCATCATTGACATTGTATCGTATCATCAGTGACGCGGCGGTTGATCTGTGATTTATTTGTGGCATTTTTGGCACTTTCAATTACGTTGGTGATGTCTTTTACCTGACTCCCTGCTGAGCTGTGACCTCGTAAAGAATTAATGTGTGTGTGGTTTCGGGTCTGAAGGATGTCATGCCCCACACATAGTTTGGTACGTGAGATTTTAATCATTACCGTATTTATACTACACAAGCAATAGGAAGTAATTTTTTTTGTTGCAATTCGACAGTATAAAATTATATAGTATGTATTTAGAACCAATTTCAAAATTATATTCTTGATCATATATGTATGTAGTTATTTTTATTTTCTAGAATTTTCAATTAAAATGCAGTTCATTCTCCAACAAACAGCATATTGAACCATGTTTCAAACCTTGTAGAAAAAAAGATAGTGAGCATGAACCGCACTCTGAAAGTGAAACTTCTGTTTAGTCTATTCTTAATATTCGATAATCCTGCTACATAGTTTATAATTTTTACAAAATATAAATTACAGTTCAACGTGCGCAAAGTTGTTTCCGTTCAGTATGGAAACAGAAAAATATACGAAAAAATTAACAAAAATTTAAAATACAATTTCATGTACATGAAATATGTAAATTAATTCCAAGGAAATGGTTATTTTACAACTTGAGATGACCTCACACAAACAGCCATAATTTTAGTTCGCTTTGCTGAACTGAATGTTATATGGCTTCGTACGTTCACTACCACCTTGATATTTTAACTCGGTTGCGACCGCTTATTCAAAAACATTGCCACATTATATCAAATCACTGCCCATCACATCCCATTTCTTTTACATCACATATCGTCACACCCATATCATATCTCTTCAACACATCTTATAATATCAAAACATCATATCAATACGTCACATCTACATACATAAATTATACGTCACAGCGCAGCACATCAAGACATCACGTCACATAAAATCTCAACACATTAATACATCACTTCAAATCACTTTATAATACTCGTATAAAGTTTATATACCAGCACTCCATATCATATATCACATAACATAACACAACACAACACAAAGAAGAATTGCCTAACATAACATACTTATCCAAAAAACAAATCGACTTACATATATTATATGTAACAATTATGTACGAGTACGTCGCTTTTTCGTTTCAATTGCACGGAATAACATCAATTGAAGTTTTTTCATCTAAATTCCAAACTTTCCTAGAAGTGATAGAATTTTTTGGGTATTCAGTTACATAGCCCTAGAAATTTTTGTATAGTCAAGCGCAAGTTTCAAGTAGTTGCGATTTTCTTCCATAAACGGCAATACGTTACGAGTACATTTTCGTTCTCTTTGCAAATTCATGCACGAGACTACAGGCAAAAAATACATTTTTTCAGGAAATATATATGTATGTACGTATAAGCAAATGTATTTTCAGAAGTATGTTTATTATCTTGTATTTCTACATATTGTTACTAAATTTTCTGCTTTACAAATTTCTGCTCCCCTATTCTACATTAATTTTTATATAGTACAAAAAGTTTTAAATTATTCACTTTTATACTTATCATAAATAAAAAATACATAAAACATGTTCATGGACCATTCATTAGATTGCAATTTAATTTTATATTAAAAGATTTTTTATTTGTTAAGGTTATGCATAAATTCAGATTACATAAATATATATATTAGAGTGAGAAGATAATTACTCAATACCTGGTAGAATCGTAGAAATTTCAAAAAGGTAAGAGAATATAAATAACTAAATATTAACACAGTTTTTCTTAGAGACATATAGTGGCTCCATCGCATAATCGGACAAGAGTTTGGCTAATACTTATGTGCTCCAAACATAAAAACAAAAAAGCAGAATGCGTTGTTTTTCACTTTTATTTACACTTCATTATATCGTCTGCTTAAGTTATAAAGCAAACCTAACTTTTTTTTAATATAAACTGCCAATTTTAAACAATAAAACTGAAACAATTCAATTTTTTGTGCTCAACGAATAATCGGACAAAACACAAAATGCTACTAAATTTATAAAACAAAAGGAGTCAATACAAAGCCCCCTTCGTGCTTTACAGTGGCTTTTGTATTTTTATGATCAAATTCTGAATTTACAAAATACATTTATTTTAATAGTTTTCATTATTTTAAGGTTTTGTTCACTGATGAAAGCAAATTTAATTTGCATGAATTGGATGGCAAGATGTTTGTGTGTCGTAAACCAAATTCCGAATTTGACCATAAAAATACAAAAGCCACTGTAAACCACTGTCATGGTTTGGGGCTGCAATTCAAGTGCTGTTCCTTTTAATTATTATTTTCACTTCTCCGACGGAAATTCATGATAGGCCTGTTAACAAGCATACGTTTCACTATCAGGCCTATCATGATTTCCCTCGGAGCTTTCGACGTGACAACGTCGGGAAAATGCTATAATCAATTCCGACGTTATCACGAAATTCTTACGAAATCTCGAAATTCGGGAGATTGCCAACACGCATACCGAGTGAAAAGCAATTTTGACATTTATTCGTGAGAATAATCTACGAACGCTTTCCCTAATCGGGAGAAGTGAAAATAATAATTAAAATGCACAAAAAATACAAGTGAACTACCATTTCTCCAACAGTATTTCAAAAAAACCCAAATGTATTTCAGAAAATACGAAATTAATACATTTGTGTTTTTCTGAAATACTTTTGGCCTTTTCTGAATTTCTTTTGTGTTTATCTGAAATATCTTTGCGCTATTCTGAAATGCATTTGTGTTTTTCTGAAATAAGTATATTTGGCATTTTCTGAATTTCATTTGTGTTTTTCTGAAATACAATTGATCTTTTCTGAAATACATTTGTGTTTTTCTGAAATACTTTTGGAAAGGGTGTAGAAACTAAGTAAATAGTTTTCACTGAAGTAATTAAAAATGTAAGAAGTTAATGGCTGTAAGGCATAAATTTAAATTTATTTTTCAACAGGTCAAGACCATTCACTAACCGGAGTTAGTATGATACTAGTGAATATGATAGAGGTGCGGGCAGACATTGCGCAAGGTTTTCCAAAAACCCCGTGCAACTGAAAGGCCTCCATTTAAGGACACAACTTTCGATATACACAAGAAAGTGCTGTTTATTTGAATTGAATGTTTCGTATTTAACACAAGTATAAAGTGCCAATGTACATTCAACTTCAACAGCAACCACCTGGAAAAAAAGTAAATAGGCAAAAATGTTTGCTAATTTGTTTAATTATTATAAAAAGTAGAAAGATATTTTGTTTGTTATGTACAACGGAAGCCATATCTAAACAAAGTTGAACCCAGAGCAAGGAGAAAAGAAAGCAACCACAACTCATTTTATTATTTTTTGTATTAAAATAACTATGCCTTTTCTTTCAACTGCTGTCAAAAAAGTAAACAAAAAACCGCCGAATTTCGTGTAAAGAGTTGGTAACACTCACTCGATCTTAGCGTAACTACGAAAACGTCGGAATTGCTGATAGCATTTTTTCCGAATTCGTGACGGGAGATTTTGTCACGAAGGGAGTTCATTCGGAATCTGTGATTGGGCTGTATACCTTATAGCATGATACAAATTTCCATCATAACTGATATTGACAGCTGTTAGTTATTGGCTCTAAACAAAAGCAACACTGCAATGGGGTAAATTTAGTAGAAAATGGCGAATAAAAGAAAACGTCAAACGGCGGCCGAATCAACAGGAAACAATAAAAACAAAAATAAAAACATTCAACAATTATGGCAAAAAACCAGAATATTTACATTACGCCCCATTCGAAAGAGTGAAAAATATTTTTTTTTGCCAGCCATTAAACAAAAGTTGACGACAATACACTAATTGGGTTTAAAATACAAATTTTCGTCGTAACGAGTAAATAATCTTTACAAGATCTGATAAAGAGAATGAAGGTAACAGATTGATTGCCAAAACGTGGCTGGCTAGAGAACGAAGAGCAAGTAGCGATGAAGAGCTTAAGGCCAACTGAGCCGTAGCAAAAAATAATAAATAAAGTCAAATCATCTCTAGTTAGTGAGCAGCCGTTGTGGTACTTTCAGAGTGGCAGTAGGTAGCAGCGTTTCCAGCAGCTTGTGAACAGAGTAAAAATAAACATTTTACACTACTTTGTTGAGTGGTGGTGATGTTGACGTGACGGTGAATCGTGAGCCACAAGTCGCGATTTGTGAGACTGAATTAATGCGTTAGTACGTTTTGGCCACATCACGCAGACGGTCGTTCAGCGACGCTTGGTTACGGTCAATGTAAAAGCACCGTACTAGCGGTAAAACTGGATTTGGATTTCTAAAAAAATTGTGCCATAGCAGAAGAAACACAAATTAAACGCCGACTAAACTAACCAGCCAAACTGCTAATGAACTAACATTAGCATAAAATACCATTTGGATTGGTCAAGAATTTTAGGCGAAAGTTGGAAGCTTTCGTGTTAGCTGTGCGGCCGCGAAAAAAGAGGAAGCAGATGCAGGAACATTTTAAGCTCTCCAAATTGCTTATAACAATTCACTAGTGTACGGTAATGCGTGCACCATTGTTAACTTGCAATTATAATCCCTGCTCCTTTAAGTTTAAATACGGAAACATTATCAAAAATAAGCGCACAATCTCTTATTGTGCACAATCCCTTGCATACTCTTCATTCAGCTAGCCTTAACCAATCAACTATTGAAAATGTTACGTTCCTTTCGTTCCTTCTACGGCAAAATAATAATATTTGCGCTGGTGGCTATCTGCTTTATACTTTACATTAAAGTACTGCAGGTGGAGGACACCGTAAGGCTAGCACAGCACCAAAGTGAAAAATTGAAAGCTCATACGGAAGAAAATGATGTGCTACCGAATGATCAACAGGGTGAGCGTATAGTGCATCATAATCCACGACATCGTGTACATGAGCGTCCTGAAGATAATGAAATTCTAAAGAAACCAAAACAATCCTCAAAAGACCCACCCTATGAGTTAGGCATACGCTTGGATTTGGAAAAACAGAACCCGAAATTGGGTGCACTTGGCACGGCGGCGCACTTGAGTGGTGAAGCTGCGCGACGTGGCGAAGAGATCTACAAAAAGTTATCGCTAAATGAGGAACTCAGCGAGCGATTATCTTATAACCGCACTTTAGCTGATTCACGGCATCCAGCTTGTTTGAAAGAGACTTTCGATGTGTCAACACTTCCAAGTGCCAGTGTCATTGTAATATTTTACAATGAACCGTACTCCGTGCTCGTACGTACGGTACACAGTACTTTGAATACCTGCAACGATAAATTGCTAAAAGAGATAATTTTGGTAGACGATGGAAGTACGAACGAGGAACTGCATGGCAAGTTGGACTATTATATCAGTTCAAGAATACCTAGTGGGAAGGTTCAAGTGCTGCGTTTGAAGAATCGGTAAGTTAAAAAGAATTTTGTGAAAACAATTTGATTCATAAAGGCACGGCTTAGAGAATGCATCGTTCTTGCACAAAAAAAAGTTTGTGCATTCTTATGTATGTTTGTATGTATGTGCATAAACATTAAACAAAGCGTCAATCAAGGTGTGCCATCATGCCATCATGCCTTAAATTTTTTTATGTTATCATTGTTCAATACAACTATGCAGTATAAAGAAGTATTCTAACTTAGGCTAATGAAGCGTAAGCTGAAAATATACATACACTGATGGCCTACATCCAATCGTTGCTGCTTATTGGAAGCTGTAAAAAGCAGTTTTGTTTGCATCTTATATTTATTTTCATATAAAATGACTACAAAATCGAATCTGCTCATCGTGCTATTGGCTATACTTACAATTTTTCTTTTTTAGAGAATTTCAGGCTTGTTACTTATGAAAAACAATTACTATCAAAAAAAAAGTTCATTACTATCAAAGATAAGTACCAAGTATGATTATAATTTTGGGGTTAAGATACCTAGCAGTAGCAAAAATAGCCTCGGCGTTGCGGCAAACCGTTGATCATGGTCGACAAGATCAAGTTTTTGCGGGCGATCTGAACGGTCTAGTATACTATATTTCTATCCTTAAAAAATCATTAATCTCATCAATAGATTTTGTTTAAGTCCATAAATCAATTTGAAGTCATATATTTTATGTATGTACATATGTATATGTTTGAAGTATACTTTTTGATGTTTTAATTCGATTCATAGTTGCAAACGATTTTCGTAATTGACCATCAAAAATAGCACATAAATGCACTAGGAGATTTATCCCTGGCTGCCGCTTATTCTCTTTTTTAATATGTTTCACATAACCAAATTTTAATCCTTGCTAGCCTGAATCCTTTTTCGAGTGGTTTTTTTTTTAATAAATACTTACGTTTTGTTAAATTTTACTTAACTAAAATCACTTAAAAAGACTTATAACATAATAAAAATACTTCGGAAATATTAATTTGCGTTTACTAATTTTTTTATTATTTATTTCTTATGTAAATAAAATATATTTAAAATTGCCAAGTAACGAACTAACGTGCTATGTGTGAATACCTTATAAGTACAAACTGAATCAGTTCGAAGTAAAATATTTACAAGCATATAGTTTTTGCTTGCGTTCAGTGGGTCAAGCTACTGCTGGTGTACGGCACTTAGACATGCTACTCGCTTGTTAATACAAACTGGCAAACGGCTACGTAAAAACAAAAACCAATAAACATTTGCGCAATGTATTACCAACAGCTATTGCAACAATCAATATTGATTCGCCAAACGCTTGCACTTTATTACATTCGCACTTTACAAGACCTAAGAATACATGGCATACAACTGATGAGTGCTTCAACATCTTCATGAAGTCACTAATTCAATACGCGGCTTCTTAAAGGTCAATAAGTCTTTACCACTTGTTTGGCCCAGATGCCACTTGTCAGCTCGAAGAAGCGTCGCTTATGAGTTTACGTTTGAAATCTTTTCTGCTCAAGTTGTGCATACGAATGCACATATTTGTTACTCTTCATGTTGTATGTAAGCTAATCAAATAGTAATAATTTTCATTATCCGAACTCAAAGTCGATTAAGGTGCATTGCGCTCTGTCCCGCAACCGTTGTTTGCTTCCCAGTCGAAGTAACTTTTCTATTTTATCTGATTTAATTAGTTTGGCTTCGTATCTTAGTTGTTGCTGGTAGTTGCTTAACATTTCTTTATTTTGTGTGTGTCGGTTTTTAATTTGAATACTTGGAGCAGTGGATGCTGAAACAAAACGGCTGGCGTTGTATGTTGTTGTTGTTGTTATGCTCTTGGCGTTGTATCATTTGTAACTCGATATACTAGCACTGCGACCTTAAGATCTATTGTGCACAAAAACATACATATATACGCTCTACATGTTTATATAAGAGCAGGAAATATTATAAGCACAACGGTTTTTATATCATCTTTACAATCCGTGGCGCTTTATTTTAGTGACATGCTTATATTTAATAAATAGTATATTTTTTATTATGATACATACTTATCTAAGTATGTATGTATAGACAAACAATATTCCCACCTACAAACACACATAAATCAAATGTAATAGAATATGATACGTTCGTTTGTGATCTGGCAAGTTTAACTGTCTGTCCACTTCTTCGCACGCTGCTGGTCTCTGCTGGACCACCTCCGCGCCAATTTGATATGTTATTTGATATTTTATTTGCAATTATTTGTTATAAATAAATATGTATGTAGATAATTTTCGGCTTCCTCCTTTCTAGACTCGGTTTGATACGTGCTCGTTTGGCTGGTGCGCGCATTGCGACCGGTGATGTGCTTATCTTCCTGGACGCTCATTGTGAGGCGAATATTGGCTGGTGTGAGCCGCTTTTGCAGCGTATCAAGGAGTCACGCACTAGTGTGTTAGTGCCGATTATCGATGTGATCGATTCAAAAGATTTTCAATACAGCACAAACGGCTATAAGTCATTTCAGGTAGGTGGCTTCGAGTGGTCTGGTCATTTCGACTGGATCGAAGTGTCAGAGCGTGAGAAGAAGCGTCAATTGCGTGAATGCAATCAACCGCGTCAAATATGCCCCGCTTATAGTCCTACAATGGCAGGTGGTTTATTCGCCATTGATCGCCGGTACTTTTGGGAGAGCGGCAGTTATGATGAACAGGTGAGTGTGATGCTTGAAGAAAGTAATTGATTGGTGTAAGATTATGTGTTTTGTCACAGAGAGGGTTTAGTTAAAAAAAAAATCACTTGTAGCTGAAAATATCATCAAGTGAAAACTTGTTAACTAGTTGCTTTTCTTTTTTCACAATAATCGCTTAAATTCCAATGGTTCTCATATTTAAACTAACTCAAAGTGTCTCCACATTCACTATATTCATATTTTTCGCTTTAACATATTTTACCTATGACTTGTTGTACTATAAAAACTCGTAGATCTTATTGTATGTACTAATGTTTTGGCAATACATGAAATGAAATTAAATATTTAATTTCTAATATTATTCAATTGAAATGCAGCATTTCTCTAAACCCCAGTCTGTAAATATTTAGAAATTTTTTTTAACAATTAAACTTTTATAAGAATTCAATTGTCATAAATATTTCGACTTAAAAATGATTTTTTTTTTGAATTTGCACATTTAAAGCGCATTCCATTTAGTATAATAAAATTCAAGTTTCAAGGGGTTCAGAGTTCGGAGTTTTTGATACAAATTTTTAAAATGGCTTATTATAAATTTTGGAACTTTGTACGGTTGTTATAAAAAATTAAAATGGCAAAGTTTGTCAGTTTGCGTCCAGTAAAGCTAATACTCTAATTAAATTAAGTCTGATTTTCGGACAGAATAGCAATTCGATGTGTGAGTATACAGTATATTGGAAATATGTTCAGTCATGCCAAGGCGAATTTATCAAGGTGGTATTTTGTTTTTGCTTTGCTGGACTGAATGTCAAATTTCTGTAGTTGATTTACATCGCCAGCCATTTGCCAGGCAATCCCCAGCCAATCAGAACGAAGCCCTTTGACGTTCAGTCCAGCAAAGCGAAAAAACCAGCTGACTCCTTAACACCACCTTGTTAAATTTGCCTTGAGTCATGCATTGCCGGTTTTGACTTTTTTTTATGACATCCTAAACAATTTTAGTAAGATAGTGTTTCTTTAAAATTTGCGTCAGGCATAAAACAAATTTAAAATGTGTTTATGAATTCCATAAAATATTTTTCAACTTTTTCATGATGTTATCGATTTTATTATCGTTTTCGATATGTTATTTATCATCTTTTGTTACCGTTAACATTCTAATTACTTATTTTACCGCCACTACTAAAATTACGAAGGCCACTTTCAATATACATATGTACATACATATGTACTTACATATGTTCATATATTTATTATGTTCACAAATTGACACATTTGGACAATTTATTTATTTTTCAATTATTTAAATTTCTTTTTCAATTAAAACGTCGTTAATTCTCTAACAAACACCATTTAAAACATCTTTTTAAATTTAATAAATTAAAAAAAAAAATTGAGAACTTTTGGTGCATGCAGATATGTATGTATGTAGTTCATTCAAAGTGCAAGTTTTTAGTGGCTTCGTATTCCCACTCTTTCGGAGTTTCTTAAAGAATGAACCATTTTTTACTCGAAAATTAATTTAGAAGAAAAATAAAGTGCCCAAATATGTAAATATGTGGTAAACACGTATGTATGTACATACGTATGTTATACTACAATTAATTTGTGTATCAACTATTTCTAAGAAAATTACGACATATGACGATAAAGCTATACATCCGTTAATTGTTCTTTTAAAACTCATTTTAATTTTAACTGTTAATATCTCGACTAATGCTATAATCGTTTAAAATACGAAAAACAAAATCACAAATTTGTTTATTCTCTTTTATCTGCAGATGGATGGTTGGGGTGGTGAAAATTTGGAGATGTCCTATAGAATTTGGCAATGTGGCGGCACAATTGAGACGATACCTTGTTCACGTGTGGGTCATGTTTTTCGCGACTTTCATCCATACGAGTAAGTATGAATAATAACTCATTTTAATTATGAAATAAGGAACAAACGCCAAAGAAGATGGTTTTATGTACCAGTACTTGTCTTTCAAGGCATACGTTTTATGATCCCGTTTTCATTTTTATAATTAAACGGATGATGTCGGAAGCGATAAATAGAAATGAAAAGTATTGCGCATGTTGTTGGGGGTTCGACTCCCGCAGAAGCCAAGAAGAAAGAAGTCTGATGAGCAAATGTGGTGATTTCCGAAATAGTACTATAAATTCTACCGCTTTGAGTATTGTTGTTTTTTCCTAATAATTTTCCAATTAACCAATCGGCCTTAAAGCTCAAAAATATTTAAAAGAAATGATTTTATTTTTTCAATTAATCCGGATCACATATACCGACCTATTCCAAAATTCGCACTTGATATTGTTAATAAAAAACGTCTGAGGCTTCTTTCACAGTTATCACAAAAAAATATTTATTTTTTTTTATACGTAGATATCTATAAACAAAAAATGTTAGTCAAATCGTACGTTTTCAAATTTTTCGATTTCCGGGACATGGCTAGACATGCAGAACCTTTACTTTCTTTATTTTTTGTTCTTTTCTTTTTTTATTACTTCATTTCTCGTTCCTTTCTTTTTTATATGGCGAAAATTGAAGACATTCTGCTCTCGCTACTCATGGAATTGCTTCCAGTAAAACTTGCAGAACGTTTTTTAGAATGTTTTTCTTTTGCAGCAAGTCATCTAAAACTGCTTATATCATAAATATAAATAAAAAAGGAAAAACTTTGTTAAGGCCTTCTTGAGCATGCATAAATTATCTTTTTTTGCAATATAAAAGCGATACTACGTTAGCAAACATCACCTATTCAAATGAGGATTAGTGTAAATATGTAGTTTTTTTTTGTGTTGAAATTAGTTATAAATTAAATTAGCATTACCTTAACACAATTTTAAAAAATACTTTACTTGCACTATACAAATTCAGTTGGAAATAGGTAAGAACCTTACAAGGTAATCCATTTTTGAGCTTTAAGTACTAAAATCGTTTTCAAGACTTATGTTATCATTTAGTTAAGCACAAAAATTAATACCTGCGATTACAATTTACTAAAAAAGAACTTCTTCGGTCGACTGCTCAAAATTGTGCATACCTAATTTGTTAACTGTTCATTCGAAAGTCCTCCTTCTATAAGGCTTCCGCGACTTTGTTAAAGTAAAGGAAATTCGGCAGGGATGTGGCAAGGCATTTTGTGTTTCTATTTCTTACTAGGAAACGATATATAAAGCTGAATATCCAAACCTGAATTGTTTCGAGTGACATAAATACATACATATGTACATGTAGGCATATGTTTCAATTAAATGATTGTTTGTAAAGTTGTTGGAAAATTATACATGTAGTGTACGCATTTTTGAAAACATACGATATATAAAAAACAAGAATATTTAAACAAGTGCGCTGGTTTTCTTTCGCGTATGTTTTTTTGTGTCTGTTTTGGTTTATGGAATTGTATATTAACACGCTTTTAATTGTTTTAAATTAATTTCTCTCTAACCACTCCGCCTCGCCCTTTCAGATTCCCCAATGATCGCGACACACATGGCATCAATACCGCACGCATGGCACTTGTCTGGATGGATGAATATGTAAATCTTTTCTTTCTCAATCGTCCAGACATGAAATTCCATCCCGATATTGGCGATGTGACGCATCGTGTTATGTTGCGTAAGAAATTACGTTGCAAAAGCTTCGATTGGTATCTGAAAAACGTTTATCCGGAAAAATTTGTGCCCAATAAGAATGTGATCGGTTATGGGCACATACGCGCCGTCAGCAAAGAATTATGCGTAGACGATTTGTCGCAGAACAATGAGAAACCCTACAATCTGGGTATTTTCTGGTGTTCCAAATCACTAACCAAATCGCAATTCTTCTCACTCACCAACACTCAAGTACTGCGGAATGAGTTAAGCTGTGCCACGGTGCCGCATAGCGAGGGTGAGGCGCGCGTCGTGAAAATGGTTTCCTGCATGGATAACGATGATTACAATGAACAATGGGAATATCAGGATGAGCATTTGAAACATGTGAATACCGGGCTATGTTTGGATCACAAGGAGCTGCGCAGTTCGGATGAGATACAGGTGACGCCCTGTGATAATGACAGCGAGTCGCAACGCTGGCTAATACAGCATGATAACTTGCAATGAGCGCGTATAGAACAAAAGTGGAGCAGAAGAAGTTGCATGTCTACCAATACGCTCAGTTTTAAGTCAAAGCCATTGTGTAAATATTGCTAAACTCTACATATACATACATACAAATTTATAAATGCATATACATAAATATTTGGAGTGCACAGTTTTTTGACGACTCTTTGTACCATAGCTAGGAGATATAAATTATTTTGATATGCAAATATTAATGAAAAAAATTACTAATATGTAAGTGTAAAGCAGATCATGAGTAAACTGATAAAATTACTACTTATTTGTAATTATGTGAAAACAGGCATTCCTTGCAGCGCCGACTGCTAAGCGGCTGACTAGGATATACAAATTTTGTATACATATGTATGTATTTATAAATTTACATTAAGATGTCTCACGCTTTATAAAAAAAAGTACGCTGTCTGGTTCTATGTTTCCAAACATTCAAAAAAAAAAAAGTTTTTGTAATATTTTATGACGAGTTAGTTAAAATGTTTATATTTAATGTTTATAAAATGGCTCAAAATAATATGACATAGATGATATACATATATTTTTTGAAGTTAGTCTTCCTAAAATATTTCAGTTATAATTTATTTACTATTCTTTAAATAGATATACATATGTACGTATGTATATGTATGTACAGTTTTGTGCATATCAAAAGCAATAGCATTCAAAATTACATAGCTTGCCACTTATATTCATTTATTTATTTTTAAGAATTTTCAATTAAAATTCCGTACATTATCTTACATAAACCATAAAATTCAAAGTTTTAAACTTTGTTTATAGATTTTCAACTTTTTTAAACTATTCAACTTTGGAGTATGGAGTTTTATAGCCCATTAATTTTTAGTCTAACAATGTGAAAGTTTCAAGTAGGTAGATGCTACCGTTGATTTATTATAATTTTTTTGTCAAGGGTGTTGCCACTTTCTTCCATATAACGAATTAGCAACATATACTTTTTAATACTTCATCAAAATTTTTAATTTGATAAAATAAAATAGAATTTTCTTGAGTTTGCAGTTATGTTGCTAATAAAATTTTAGTGAGATAAAGTTTAAATCGTTTGAAATGATTCATTTATTAGAGACTGAACTAAATTTTAACAGAAAAATATAATAATTTTTTTTTTAAGTTTGGGTTTATATAGCATTTATTAGAGAATGAACATAATTTTAATAGAAAAATATGGAATATTTATTGGATAATACAAAAATAAATAGTCATATAAAATCCAAGTCCTATTTTCTTGCTATGTAAAAAAACACCAAACTCTGGCAAATTTCAATATTCTGTCCAAGAAGTGTTGTATCTTTTATGAAAAAAATTATAAACATTAAAAAAAACAAAAGAAAAAATATTAAAAATTTGTTACAGTATACATTTTTCGACACTATGTCCACAATTATTTATTTATTTAAAAGGGCATCAAAATATTGTTTAAGCCCGGTTTTTTTTTGTATAAATCCATTGACAAAACAAATTCTAAATTAGTGCAACTAAATTGCTTAGTGAAATAAAATTTTCAAACTCTTTTTTATGAATCGTGAGGTCGCTTAATGTAGTACATTTGTGTATGTGTTTTTAGAACAGTGTAGTTAGTTAAATGTAATTTGCTTTTACTTTTCTTAACATCACCAGAGAATGTAATGCAAATAAGCATACTTACTTGTATTTGTATAAATATTTTTTTTTAATTACATATTTACTGAAAAGTCAAATTATATATACTCGTATGTTCGAATCTACGCACTTTCCTAATACAAAGTTACTAAACTCGAATAAGGACAATAACTCATTTAATAATTATGTCAGCAAAAGTTTTTATGTCACCTAAATACATACATAGGTATGTACATTCTTATGTATGTTAGTACGATAAAAAAAAAACTCTTCGAACATTATGTGCTTAAATTCCTTATCTTTGTGAAGAAGTTAGCAGTAAATATAATTTGCATTTACCTCCATATATTTAAATTCTAAGTAGCAGTATATTAATAAAAAAAATATTTTTTATTTAGTTGTAAGTATAAAAGCATAATATTTTAGTTAGAAATACAAATACAGCTGTGCCCATCCCTCAATTCTTTTTTATACTTTTTTCTTACTGTGAATAAAAAATTATTGTTTTAAACAATTAACATACGTACATATCTACATATGTATTTAAAAACAATTATTTATGTTTTTCATGTAACTAGAAAATACTTGTTTTCTTTATTTTAGAGAGGTTGCTTTTCTATGGGCACAATGGTCCGTACTATATTGTATATATGTATTTGTGAAATATCACTTCTCAAAGCTTCACGGTTAAGTTGCGAAAAATTGCAGAATTTGGCGCCTGGGATAAAGCTATGAATAAGTGACGATTGGTATAGCAAAAACATAATTTAAATGTATTTTATTTTTGCTTTTAAATCGAGAAAAAAATGTTGTTTCGTCATTGAGTTCACCTCATTTTATTATGGTTTTTAAAAAAAAATTATAGTATTTTCTAATAAAGCTAAAAATACACGATTTAATTTATCGAGACTTGCTTACGGTTTACGGAAACCTAAGGTGACAGAACCCTCCACTTAGACTAAAACTAATGCTTTAACTCTCGACCGTAATCCTTAATGTGACTCTAAAATTCTTTATGATCAACGTTCCCGCAAAAGAACAAAAGTGAAACAAAACTCTCTGAAACATTCTCAAAAAGAACAAAATGAGAACGAATCTTTCGCAAACGTTTACAAAACGAACAAAATGAGAAAAAAACTTTCACGAACGAAACTTTCGGGAACGTTACCAATGAGAACAACAATGAGAGCATTTGGTGCCTGTGATGTTTGTATAAAGATAAAAAAAAACTCGTTAGGTGCTTGGTGGAACTCAGGAAAAACTAGTGTCCAATGGGAAGAATTCGTAGTGATGTTTTACGGACCAATTTTAATAAGCCCTTACAATTTGCCTCAAAAACAAAAGTGTGTCATATTGATATACAAACATATATATTTTGTTATCAGTCTTCACCATAATTCTTAATCAAAATATTAAGAGGTTTTTTCTTATTACCATTTTTTTTTATCAAATCTCACTTTTGTGCATTTTAATACGACTAAAAAATTTGAGATGCTTAGAGTTACGTATACGCTGTTATAGTTGGCACAGCTTTCTTTCTTCTTTCTCCAAAGTTTTGTTCTTACTTCCATATTTGTGAGAACACTCATGAAAGTTTTGTTTTCATGTTGGCTTACGTTTTTAAGCGCTCTTGGATAAAAAATGTCGTCGTTTCGATTTAACTTTTTTGTATCGATCTGAGGAACTAACAAACAGGTTTAGGCGATTTTTTTTTTTAACTTTTCGTGGCACCTTAAAAATATAAAAAAATTCAGCAAACTGTTTTAGCGGTATAAGAGAAGTGGTTTTTGTAAAAACACATTCACACAAATTCATACAAATGTACGTATATTTAATTTTTAAGTCTTAATTAAAGTGAAAATCACATTCCTATTTAACCTATTAACTCATACTCATACGAATACTGCTCTTCAAACTCACACATATGTATATGTATGTATGTACATACATACAAACTCGAATAATGCATTAAAAGTAATATTATATAATAAAATATACACTTTGTAAAAATTGGGTCAATATAAATTAACATAACAATGCAGAATTTTTAAATTAAAAATAATGAATACTAAACAAGAATACATATAGATATATTTTTACATACCTTATAATAATGAACTGCAAATTATATATAAATGAAATTAATTAATATCGAAATTTACTTAAATAAATATCTAATATACACCGTAAAAAATGGGACAGTGTGATCTTTTAACATAATTAGCAAAATTTTTCCTGTACATTTTTATGGTGAATTTGTTTTGTAAATTTATGCATCTTTTTTCAGTATCAAGTCGAAATAATATATGGTAAGGTTGTAAGAGTAATCTAAAAAGTTGCTTGAGAAAGCGGCGCTTATTTACCCAATTTTACATAACCTAAATTCAAGGGCAAATGACTACAATGTACTCTTACGTACATATGTATGTACATGAGTAAAATAGAGAGCATCATACTCGGGCGATTATCTTCTCAGTAAGCTAAGCAGCAATTCGCTCACAATCCGCGTCTCTAGTAAGGTAGGAACAGATGGATATAATATAATATAATTTTGGCGCCTACACTTTATAGCTCAGTGCTTGGCCGAGCTTCTCCTACCATTTGTGGTGTGCGTCTTTATATTATACCACAAAATGGAGGGACCTGCAGTTTTGTGCCGACTCCGAACGGCAGATGTATTTAATGAGAAGCTTTTTCGTCGCAGAAATACCCACGGAGGTTTGCCATTGCCTGCCGAGGGGTGACCGCTTTTAGAAAAAACTTTTTCTATTATTAAGATTTTGCTTGCCCTGACTGAGATTCGAACCTCGAACTCACCGGCATATCAAGTTATAGCACGCACCGCTACCAACTCGACCACAGCGGCCACACACAGTGAAAGAATCGATTAATTTAAAAAAAACACCGGGATTTTTCTATATAAAAAAATTCCCCGGCTTTCTTTTGAACCAACCTAATGGTGAACCATAAAAAAGTTAATGTTAAAAAATTAGTTTCTAAAGAATTGCAGTACCCCGAAGAGAAACAGAGTTTGCTAATTGAAAAATTTAGATTTTCAAGGATTCTGTACTATGTTTTTCTACAAACATTTTTTGATTTTATTTTTAAATATTTACTAAATTTTTTTACAATATACAATTTTTAATACAACTTTTTTGGTTCTATAATTAAACCATATATGGACATACATACATACATACTTACATTTGTATGAATATGAAAGCTTCAAACTTTGTACCGAATTCACAAATATTTATCAAGTGTAAGAAAATTGTGAACAAAATTTTCAACATTTTAACCAGCGCCTTTTGAAAAGTTCTGCGTTTGCAGTTTTTAGATCATTCAAACGCCAGTTCAAATTGGCTAAAAATTACTGTTGGTTTCTGAAATTTTTTTTCGTCGAGTATTTTGAGTATTTTCGTATTTGAAATGGCTTGCTGAAGCAGAATCGAAAGCAAAAAAAAAAGAAAAGCATTTATGTATGTTTACAAACGCCTGCGAGAGGTATGTACAAATACAGTTGAAGGTGATTCTAAATTTTTTTTCGCTTTTTTCCTCTGAACTCCAGTTTGAGTAATTCGAATGCAAATGTAACATTTTCATTTTTTAAGCCAAACAAATTTTGAATTTTAATTTTCAATCGGTAGCTTTAAAACTAATTTTTTTAAATAAAATTGTATGTTCATCTTTGAAGTAGTGATACATTTTCTTAATTTGTATATGATATGATTTTTCGCTACCTACAGATATAAATAAAAACAAGTAAACGTAAATAAGAAACAAATCGCCTAAATAAAGGACTAATACAATTTGTTACTAGAACAAAATGAAATAAAATTCACCAAAATGTGTCCTAAACAGATGTAAGTAGTAATGACTGTACTCGTAAATAAATATAATCCGGTATTTCCGAATTGTGAAAAAATTTACTTTGAAAGTCAATTCATATCTTAAAAAATATGCTAAATATTAAATGAAGTAATAATATAGTAAATTAAATTAAAAATTTACATAAAATGAAAATAAGAAATTTTGAATCAAAAAAGTATTCGCATTTTATTATTTTTACGTATCTTACAGAGAGCTATTACATTTGCTTTGCAATGCCAACACAGCGTACGCTATTTCAATGAACCGTAAAATTCGAGTTACTCTTTGTTCCCTACTGGAAGAAACAAGCTGCCGACAGAATGCAGTAACTAATATGAGTTTCTAAGAAAAGTTAAATTTTTTGGACCAGTTGCCATTCATTAGCCTCAATATAAAATGTTTAACCTTAAAAAAAGCCCGTATTATGTATTTTCGTATAATATCTCATGCCGAATTCTGCCCATTAGTATGATCTCAAGTCTCAAAATTTGAACAATAATCCCTGGACCGCCGTTTCTAGACCATTACCATCGTATCTTGGAAATATTCAGTGGCGGACAGGGTCAAGCAATTTAATCGTCCCAAACGAGTATATGTATGTGAATGAAGCGTTTAAAAATGATAATCGTAAGAAATGTGAGAAACTATGCTTTAACGAATGGTTCGATTTCTACGAGGCTATATTTTTTTGTACATTTGTTAGTTTAGATCCGAAAAGCAAATTTTTCAAAAACTATAAGGGATGCATGTAAGCGAATTATGAATAATAAGTGAGCAAGCAACCTTTTTAAGGAAGTGTAACAAATTTAACGGACTTTTCCATTTAAAAATACTTAAACTAAATAAGATCACAAAGTACTCATTGACAGCGTTGTGCATACATTGAAAGACTTTTTTTTTGGAACTTTGACATTTCGGGGTGGGATTGGATACATAAAAAACCAACCCCCACTGAAACTCGTTCCGGCAAGTGATTAACACTTTATTTGAAATATTGACTTTTTTCGTTATTGGAGACTGATGCCGGAATTCCCTAAGCGATTTTAGCAATCAATCACTCATTTGCTATAATACCTTCAGTAGGAAGGAGGAGGATTTTGTTCGTGTTTAAGGGATAAAAACTGCTCTCGTTTCTCTCCACATCTTCTTTCTTCGGCAGTGATTGCTATAACTGCACCTCTGGGATCTCATCTTGAGCCGTAGCTTTGTATTGTTTAAAGCACTATATTGTACAGGTTATTTTCTCGTTTGTAATAAAGTCGGCTTTCACCGACTGATCTGTCTCTGTAGTTGACCTATTCAGCAACTCGTCTGTGGCATATGAAAGGTATGTTTCTAGGAGAACACTCAAGGTGTCTTGGTTGGGCTTAGTACACAGTACCTTAGCAGTATTTCTGAAGTTGAAGCTCATGTCGGATTATATGATGTGAGCTTCGTTCTTACCGTTTCATGCGAGGTGATACTATTTATTTCGAAAACCGTTCTCACCGCCTAACAACACGATAAGAAGTTACAGCCTCGGTGCTGAGCTAACGAAATTTTTACCCATTTAGCAAGCTAAGATGTTTTACACAATAAAAAAAAAACAACAGGATCGAAATCATCCAACGATTGCCTTTATGTATAGTTAATATTCCAATGAAATTGAAAGAGCGAGTCCATACCCAAATGTTGAAGGCCTCTGCAATTTGGTATAATAAAAACATGGCTATTAGAAAATAGAGCGTGACGGCTGCCATCATTAATTTTAGAGAAATTGAAGTACTTAAATATTTGTATAGATCAGTAGCGTTGTTATGAAGATTTCGTTGAAAGGATACCAAAAATATAATCGCAATTAGTGAAAAATAAAGCTGTATACAAAAGTATATAAACTATATTTTATACGAGTTATGGTAACGTTTCACTTCATTCAAGTACGTGGAATTGTAAATATATTTTTGTATATTTTTGCGCTCGCATTGTATTTATGACTAAGGTTTTTGGCGATAATATATGTAGATAGGAAACTCGATAATAGTCGAACACCGTTCTAAGCAAGTCCAGCTGGTGAAACTGCTGTATATAGGTACGTTCGTTTACAATCTCTAACAGAAAATATCTAACAGCAAAATTCTGTGGAATTGTCTTCTCTTCTTTCACAAAAGAAAAATAGATAAAAATCGGTAATTTTCCCTTTTTTGGATTTTGTGTCTTCGGTATTTGTTGTGTGTTGTTTGTTTGTTGTTGCGACGGTTATTTCCTGGCTTTTGTTTTTTCGTCCGTACAGTAATTTGAACGGTTCGAATATTACGTCTGATCCGGTGTTTATTTGCTCGTTTATTATTTTGCCATTAAAGTTTTTTTGTTTGTATATATCCATGTTTTTCAGTATATTGAGACGATGTCCTTTATGTTGTACGTGTAATACCTTAGCCATTTTGTCAATTTGTGTCGGTGTACATTTTTGGTTAAACATGTGGTTTGCGATGTTTGATTCTGTTGTTGGTTTTGGTTTCAGAGTCTTTTTATTGTAGTACCCTTGTTCGTATTTCCCGTCCAGTTTGTCCGATCTAGCTATTTTGACATGCACATGTTAGTGAGTCTTAGCTATTTGTGTTTGTCTGTAATATCTGTCCTATATTGTTGGAAGTTTTAAATGCTGTGCGGATATTAAATTTATTAAAGAATTTGGCCAATTTGTAAGCCGAACTCCCAGTATAGGTTAGTGTTGTCCACGTTTTTTTGTCGTTATCTTCTTTGTATGTTATTGTGGTTTTGGACTCTTTTCTTATACTGTCTACTAAGTCTCGTCCGTATCCGTTATTTGATGCTATATAGTATATCGTCTTGAGTTCTTTCTTGTACGCCTCTATTGTTAATGGGGTTCGTTCTAGTCTGGTTACAAGCTGTCTAAACACTGCGTGCTTGTGTTGTTGCGAATGAATCGATGTGCTGTGTACTATGGCGTCCGTGGCTGTAGGTTTTCTGTAAATTTCGTATTCCAGTGTTTCTGTATCGTCATTTATCTTAATTGTCATGTCGAGGTAATTTATTCTTCTTTCCTTTTCCATCTCCATTGTGAACTTTATGTTTTTGTGTGGTCGATTGATATATTCTAATATCTCATCCTCGTTGTTTTTAGTGAGTGCGCAAATAATGTCGTCCTCATATCTCGCATATATCGTTACCGCTAGGCTGTCTTTAAGTTGCTCCATGTATTGCTCCTCCAGATCTTGCATAAATAGTTCCATAAGTATTGCTTACGTAGGATTACCCATTCCTAGGCCATTGGTTTGTCTATATACATATGTATATTGTTGTTGAATTTAAAATAATTTTGTTGCACTACCGTTCTTAGGGTGTTTGTGATTTGTTTAGCGATGTCTCTATCGTTCGTCTTTTTGAGTAGCATGCTAAACAGGACGTTGAACGTTTCCGTTATTGGAATTGATGGGTGTATATATCCATATATCGGAAACAAAGCCATAAATTGTAAGCTTGTTGAACACAGTCATGGAATCTATATAACTTCTACCTATAGACTCTTACTTTGAGTTAAGATATTCATTCTAATCCCTAAAACTTTAGGTGCCTACATTTATTTAATTCTAGAAGCAGCGCCATACAGTCATTCATTTAACACCCAACTTCTCTCAAATAAATAATTGACTTTTATTTATATTTTATTAAAATGCAACATTTTACGATTTTTTCAGTAAGTTATACAAAACTATATTTAGTTTCCGAACATTGAACGCATATAATTCCAGAACGCAAGAATTGGATTTCCAATTTTTTCTTTTGGCTGCGGTGCTGGTTCAGCTGGTGCTGGATCAGCTGGTGCAGAATCAGCAGGTGCAGAATCAGCTGGTGCAGAATCAACTTGTGCAGAATCAGCTTCTGCAGAATCAGCTTGTTCAGAATCAGCTGGTGCAGGTTCTGCTGGTGCTGGTTCTGCTGGTGCTGGTTCTGCTGGTGCTGGTTCAACTGGTGCCGGTTCAGCTGGTGCTGGCTCAGCTGGTGCTGGCTCAGCTGGTGCTGGCTCAGCTGGTGCTGGTTCAGCTGGTGCTGGTTCAGCTGGTGCTGGCTCAGCTGGTGCTGGTTCAGCTGGTGCTGGCTCAGCTGGTGCAGGTTCAACTGGTGCTGGCTCAGCTGGTGCAGGTTCAGCTGGTGCTGGTTCAGCAAGTGCGCCGTCAGCTGGAGCTGCTTCGCCTAAAGGTCCCGCTAATAAAGGATTAAACGTATATATAATTTGTTTCCAAGCAGTATTTAGTAAACTCACCGTTGACAAGGACGATTGCGAAGACAACAAAGAATAGAATGCTCAATAATTTCATTTTGAAAGTTAGTACAGCGTCTGATAACTAATGTTTTGAAGTTACCCTGTCAGGCCTTTATATACAAAAATTGTATTTGGCTTAACGATCAGTAGATCAGACACTGCATACATATTTATTTAATTAGCCAATCAAATAATTAGTGCAAATACTAAAACGTGAAAAGTAAATATAATATTTGCCTTCATAGAAACGATAACAAAAGTTCACAGCAAATAACGTGTTCAAACGTAGGTACGTTATATCTGAAACCACGCTAATAAACGTACCTGGTGCTACTCGCCTGGGATGTTTAAATTTCATGAACAATAAAAAGTTCCAACAAACGATAATAATGACCTGAAATCACCGGCCTCTGGATTCTGGAGGATCGTTATAATTTATGCCTTCTAGACATTTATTTTGTATTTGTTTACTCTAGAAATGTCAAATAAGACGTTAAATTTGCAAGGATTACCTCATCTTTCATTAGGCTAATGACTTGACCACTAGGGCGATTGACTCGGTTTTTTCAAACTGGCTTTCTCCGGTTTTATCGTAAACTTTTGTACAGTTTTTTTGAAATCTTGATTTTTCGAATATCGAATAAATCGGTTTTTTTTCTGTCTGCAAAACCGGTTTTTATCTAGTTGTAAGGATATAGCCTTTGAGAAATGATAGAAATACGATAGCACATCGACTATTGTCACATCCATTATATTTCTATTGAAACGGCGACCACAAAGTGCTTACCAGTTAGATATTATAATTTGCAGAAAAAACGCAACAAAGGAATTTTAGATGATTTTATATACATATGTACATATACATATGTATATACAAATCTCAAACGAAGCCAGGAAAACTTTGAAAAATGGCATATCACCTTATTAAAAATAAGTCCTTATGGCTCGCTTAGTTCGCTCAATGTGAAATTCAGTAATTTGCTAATCTCAAGTTTTAAAATTTGAGACTATGTATGAGTTGAAAATTATTACCTTTTTTCGCTTTTACTTTTTTTTTATATTGTGTTTGTCTTTATTTTTGTGACCTGCTTATCACCTGGTCATCATTGAGAGACTTTATTTTGAGACCGAAATCCGGTTTTACCAGAAAAGTCGAATAATCGAAAACCCTATTGACCACCCAGTAGTTTTTAGTTTTTTTTTTCTATTCACTTAGCTAACCATGTTGCATAGGTTATGTTATGTTAAAGGTGTTGTACGTCGGCATTTTCTCGCTTTAAATCGACCATTTTAAACGCCCTTAGACACGGTGTTGTTCCTTTGTCGAATTTCGTTGCCAGTTTTATAATTTTTTTTTTAATTGTTGCAGAAAATTAAGTTATTATTGCAGAACTTAGAATAGATATTTTCTTTGTTGACAATTGGTTTTCTGAATGCTAGAAGTTTTTGTGAAATTTTTCGGTTATACATATGTATAACCAAACCATGACACAATTATTTTAGAGGTAGTTTACTCTCTCATTTCAGACGTCATACTCGTATTAACCATTTGACAGAAACAGTATTCCAGACTTTCGTGCTACCAATTCGTTATTAAAAAAATTCTTTATTTTTTTGACATTAAGAAAAACAAAGTCAGCAGAAACAAAATTTGAATATGTGCAAAGCTTCAATTATGGAAATCCATAAGGTGATTCGAAAATCGGTTGCCTCAAAGGACATACAACCAATCGTCACCCGGATAAATTAATGTCGTATCTGAAAATTGGGCCAAATTTACTTAACAATGTAGTTATACTAAACTAAATAACTAAGAACTTTAAATGGCGATATCTGTTTTTAGATTTCTCTTTTAGTTTCCGAGATATTGAGTAAAGTTTTGTCGCAAATGCTAGGTTGAAGTGATTTCATCCAATTTTGTCGTATGTCGCAAACATTTTTTACATACGACAATTCATATATGTACACATTCCTGCAAATGTAAATTTTTTTTTTTGTAGGAATCAGCCACGAAACAACACGTGCAGAAATAGCACTCAGACTACATGCCTGCCGTCCATTGTATTCACCCAGTTTCTGATGGTGGCAGCGATGGCCGAAGGTGGGAGTGCTATAGCTGGTAGCGGGCCGAGGAACCGAGCCAATTCTGGCCAGATGGTCAGATGTCTCATTACCAGGTACTCTCGAGTGACCAGGCACCCAGAGTAATGCAAGTTCATTATGTTTACCAACATAGTTTAGTCGAGACTTGCATTGCCGAACTAGTTTGGAAGTAGTTAAAGGGCTGGCCAATGCCTTGAGTGCAGCTTGGCTGTCACTGCAGACACGTATACTCCTCTTCCCTCCACCAATTTTCCACCACGTAGTCCATGGCCTTGAGAATTGGAAGACCGGTAAGTGCATAAATGCATCAAGAGCAGCGTCTGGTGTTGTAGAGAATGCCCCTGTACAGCATACGGCGATTGTTCTCTGAAGTTTAACAAGCAGGTCTCCCACGCTATTAATTGAGAGTCTGCTCAACCATGCCACTGAAGCATAGCTAATTATGGGTCTGATCATAGAGATATCCAGAGGATACCCTTTGCTGATAGACAATTATCGCCTGCCAAATATCCCCTCATGTAAATGTAACTTTAACTTTAACTATACTATTTTTTGTTGTTCAATTATATTAGAACTTGTTGTACAGCATTAAATACACGTAACCCTGACTACCAATCGATAGCTTGGGTTAAAGAATAGGCCACAAATTGTACATTCATCAATAAAATTCCTTTGCATTGGTAAAAAAAATATATATCCAATAAATGAAACATAAGTACAAACATATTATATACAATTTACCCGACTTGAATTATAGCTTTCTTTTGGAATACACGGATCGCTGTGTTGATACTGTGGTCCCGGACAGAAAATTCGCGATGAGAATCCAAGGCAAAGAGGAGTGGTTCGGAAACTTTCACACTCCGCCTGGAACTCTCACGGTATTTACCGATGGTTCGAAGCTGAATGGCAGGGTAGGCGGAGGGGTCTTCTCGCAGGACCTATCTCTGAGCTGCTCTTTTCGGTTACCGGACCACTGTAGTGTTTTTCAGGCTGAGGTCTCAGCTATAAGGGAAGCTATGGTACAAAACACTGTAAAGGACAAGGACATTTTCATATTTAGCAACAGTCAAGCGGCCATTAAAGCTGTGAGCTCGTCTGCGATTAAATCAAAGATTGTACTAGATTGCCGCCGATCTCTGCAGGAGATGGCTAAGCATAACTGGCTAAACATCTTTTGGGTTCCGGGCCACAGGAACATCGAGGGTAACTGTATGGCGGACGAACTTGCGAGGGAGGGAACAACCAAGCAGATTCTTCCCGGTAAAGAACGCGTTGGTATGCCCTTTGGTACTTGCAAGCTGCTTTTAAAAGAATTCGTTTATGCCCGTGCAAATGAAAGTTGGGCACAAATTACGACCTGTAGGATTTCTAGGCAGACATGGCCCAGATGGGATCGTAAGCGGTCGTGTTGCCTGTATTCCTTAAGTTATTGGCGTCCTAACAGGGCACTGCCTCATAGGTAACCATGCGGCGCGTCTCGGAGTACCTTTCCGCAGATGCTGTAGAAGCTGCAAGGATGATGAAGAGGAAGAAACAGTTCTACGTCTTTTATGCATTTGTCCAGCGCTAGCAAGAAGCATGCTGCGTTTTCTAGGCATCTTTTTTTTTAGGTACCTCGGCGAATTTGGTGAAAAAGACCCAAGACGCTTGACAAGATTCGTCAAGAACTCAGGATGGTTCAGCAAGTGGGATTGAGCGTTCAGACGGTGGTATCACAGCGAGCCTCTATATAATGGCCTAAGTGTGGCGCTGGTTATCAGTGGCAGCCACACCTACCTACCTACCTACCTACCCGACTTGAAATACAATAAAATTGAAATAAGAATTCCCAATGCCTATTTCAAAGTAGTGTCAATATTAGGCGTCTGCCGTCGAACACTGTTTCTGTAAAAAAAATTAAAAGTCAAACTACCTCTAAAAATATTTGTGTCATGTAACCAAACATTATTAATTAAATTATTGAGTGAAATAGATCTCTGGTGTTAATTTCGGGAGACAGGATCAACAATTTTATTGGCATTTCTAATGCAATAATGCAAGAGCATTATTGAAGCGCCTTCAGTGTTTATATGCTCATAAGCTTTTATGATTACCGTTAGTATTCTCATGAACCAATTATTGGAACTAAACTAATTTAATGTGGGAAAATCCATGAGATTATACCCTTCGGCTTACGCGGTCAAAAGTTATGAGCTAACATACAATGAAGAAACATATAAAAAGGAAAATAAAAATTTGTTTAACGCTTTAGTAAATTCTTACTGCACGGAATTCGCAGCAACATATTATTATTAGATTCTAGCCTAAACACCGCGGCTGCGCTCGCGTGAAAATTGGAAATGGCATGATGTCTATATTGCGTTGTTGTCAAGAATATCTATCATTATTCACGATAATAATAAAATTGAATAGTTAAATTAGCAAACGAACTTTTTTTATTGACTTTGTAAATCACTTATGATGTAACAACATTTCATAAATATATTATCTGCATAATACTATGTCATATATCGTTACACTATCCTTATTGAAATGAAATAATCATAACTATTATCTTCCATAGACTTTTATTTCATTTAAATACAGTTTGGTAAACAATGTTATTTGTTGTATTATTCTTAGCATGAATATATAAATTTCTTTGGTTGCCCACCCTTGAGCAAGCGACGTACAACGGACCGTGCGAAAAGCATGAAGGTTCCAAGTAGATTCCTGCAACGTTCAATTATTGCCCTTGTGATTTGTTAAAGGTCATTGCAAAATCTAGGCGAACCGGAAACTGAAGTCTTTTAAATTCAAAAGGTATGCCGGAAGAAATGAGAGGAATGCGGGTATGAAGACATCTTCACCTGCCGATGTGCCTGACAAAATCGTTGCTTCAATGATGTTATAATGTAAATTTTTGACGGTCAGTCGAGTTCCATTGCACAATTTAGGTGGTCTCAAATTTCTTAACATTATTATTGGTGATCCAACTTTCAGAAATAATTGATGAGACGACATTCCTAACAGTTCCAGCGAATTCAGAAACTCAACAGGGTAGTTGCCAAACTTGTTCTTTATCAATAACGGTGTCAATGGACTTGTACGTTGTCACTGTGCCTGGTAACTCAAGTGCACAAACACAAACTTGAACAAAATACAAAATACGATCACGAATCTATGTGTGAGGGGTGATGTAAATTGGCAACCTCCCTTACCTGTAACTAAAAAAATGGCTCCGTTAGGACCTTCTACAGGAATAAACAAATAACTGTGCAAAATTTCACGTCTTTGCGTTATGTGCGGACATAACGAAAAAGCGTTTCATTTTTATATATAGAATAATCTAAAAACTTGCCGTAATTGCTAAAGTTACTGAAAAACAAAAATAAACGCTGAGCAAATATTATTACGTTGTTGGTACGTTTTGAATACATTTGCGTTACAGTTGGATATTTTATAAAATTAATAATATTCAAATCCATGTAGTTAATATTTATGTAAATATTTTCATTAATTTGTACTTTTTCCCAAAAACGGACTTGTTTTCTTTCCTTTTTATTATACTTCCTATACGAGTATATGTTACAACATTGAGCTTAGAGCGTTCAAACGGGCGCTGACACAACGTACAAAACCTTTCATTATTTCATCATGTTAGCTGACGAAGAAGGTTTGAAATGGAGGCGGAGGATATTATTTGAACAGTTGAAGTTGTCAAAATACGCTTCCAAATATAATTTTAATTTCGAGAAGATACAAAACAAAACAACTGTTCAAATATTTTTCACCTTTATCATAGTATGGACACACATACATATGTTTGCACAAATGCAATCAAGAATAACATTATTTTATTCGCTTTTTCACTATTGACTTCACTCTATTGTTGTTGTTTTTGCTTTTATGGTGTCGACTGCTGAATTGCGAAAACCAAAAGCAAATAACACGAGAATATAGACAGTTTCCGTTTTTGTTTTTTGCCATACCAATACCATCATATTGAATACACTTTAGTTTTAGTGTACCGAAAAAACTAATTTCAGTCGATCTACTTTTAAGGCGTATTTTTTTTAACGATTTTTCTACAATCCCATATTGTCTAATTTTACATGGTTTTATTTTTTTAACGCGTATTTTTTGAACACGGATTATTCTTCAATCGCCCGTCGCTTTTTTTTAACGCGGTTTGCGATTCATTCAGATTTTGTGCTCTTGTTTTATTTTTAAGTAGTTTTGCAAACGTTAATGATGAACCTTAAGCGAAATTTCGTCGAGACTTTAAAAATGCTATGGGATTTATATAAAGACATGCAGAAAGAGAAACCTCCGCGCTCATTAACATATTATTTTAATAAATGAAATATTAATTTATTCGTTGTTTAAAAAACAATTGAAGTTATAGGTGATTAAAGGGTTTTTCAATAGGGATGATATGATTTTTAAGAGACGTTTCGGCCATTTTTAATATGTCATAATCTGTCATACTTTATTTAATTGTATTCAGTAATGTTTACAATTTCATCTTGGAAAGATATACGCAAGAGCAACGTTTACAAGTTATTCGCTTTTATTATCAAAATAATCAATCAATCTCCAATTGCAACTTTTTTCAGAAAATCATCTTCTCCGATGAGGCTCATTTTCAACTGAGTGGTGCGGTAAATAAAGAAAACTGTCGATTCTGGAGCGAAGAAAATCCACAAATTATTTATGAACAACCATTACATTCACCTAAATTGACAGTTTGGTGTGGTTTTTGGTCTGGTGGAATCATCGGTCCTTACTTCTTTCGAAAGGAAGCTGGTGACACCGTTACGGTCAATGGAGAGCGGTATACATAGATCGATGATAACCAAATTTTTATGGCCGCATTGAAAGAAGTTGATCTTGACAACATCTGGTTCCTACAAGACGGGGCAACGTACCACTCAGCAGGTGCAACAACCGAATTATTGCGAGACAAGTTTGGAGATTCGATTATTTCAAGAAATTGTGACACTGAATGGCCTCCAAAAAGTTGTAACTTAACACAATAAACTACTTCTTGCGGGGTTATTTAAAGTCAATGGTCTTTAGCAATAAACCAGACTCTCTTTAAGCTTTAGTAGTCAATATTGAACGTGCTATTCATGACATACGACTTGATTTAGTGGAACAAGTACTAAAATTGTGTTCATCGAATTCGTTCCTGCAAAAAAAGTCGTGGAGGCTAATTGACTGATGTTATATTAAGAACTTAATTGTATCCATTGTACTTCACATGAAATAAAAAACATTTGAATTTCCTTAACAATTAGTATTTTTTTTTTTGGGAAATCAAATCACTCTTATTGGAACACAAATTACATACAGGATTAAATTTGTTTACTTCCCTAAATATGAGTTTCGGGTGGAAACTTGACTAATTTAGCGCGGAATTCTTTTTTTGCGCAGATTTTTCGCAAAATAGGAAGGAATAAACTAATTTGAATAAAAATGTGGTTATTTTTACGCAGTTTTTTTACTCGAAAAAATTTCTGTACCGCGCTAAAAAGAGATCGACTGTATTTAGAATTCCCCTAATACATTCTGTACCCAAGAATGATAAAATACAATATTGCGACAATCGAGTTGAGACCAAAAATCAGGGACGCAATAGTATTCTCAGAATTGAAGAGCAAAGCAGAAATTGTAAAAAAGAAGAGAAAGAGGGGAACTCTTGACTAGGTGCCTACATACGGCAATATTTATATGCAGCTATCTGCGATGTAAAAGTATGGAATGCAAAATTTATAACGTTTTTACATTGACGTAAACTAATGTCCCGACAGTAATTAATCAAACAACGTTGAAATTCGTAAAATATGAATGAATAAATTAATTTTTTATCATCATACGCTCATACTTCTCGCACCGTCACTCAAACAAGTAAGATCGGGTGAAGGCGGCTTATTGCCTGAAAAGGATATGGCTACGTCATTGACTAGCGGCTCTCGGACATAGCAACCTTTGTTTTACTCTAACACTTTAGGTAACTACATTTGTGAAGCACGGTCAAAACACTCAAATTGATTCAAGAAGGATCATCTTAATTATTAATTGCTTAATAAATTTGATTAGGTTAAAATGTAACACGATTTTCCAAAGTATAAGTATAAAGTTATTTAATGCATTAGCTGGTTCTCCCATTTTTTCTTTTGCTGGTACCGCATTGGCTTCCGCTGATTCTTGTACTAATAGAGAAGTTACATTATTAAAGATAGCACAGCTTTAGTTATTCGATTAAAATCTTATTTTAGATTAGAAATCGAGGTACCTGTTTTGAGTATGACTAACTTATCATAACTATTTAGCAAGCCCTACCCAGAAGCTTTCGGAAACCCTATTTTTATTAAATTTAGTACACTCTTTATGCATTACAGTTTGGCATCGAAAACTCATTTAATCATATGAAATTTTGGCAATTAACCTCAAACTTGTTTCGGATTTGAAGCACAATTTATTCGCAAAGTAACTCCGTATTTGCTCTTAAAATTTCTATAATTCTAACGCTATTCGATTTATGGCGATGGTGTACTAACGACACAATTCCAAAACTGCTGTTTCAACAAAACAATTTGAAGAAGTATAATTTTTCCACTGAAAAGCAAAATAGAATTAATTCTTTATATAGTTTAAAAAACCTAACCACATGCTTTAATGAAATTATGAAATAAGAAATCTAAAAATAATTGTAAATTTAAGATTTCATTTGAAGTATGGAAAGTTTCCTAACTTTGTTTTACTAAGGGCCAGTTTTTCAGTGCTGGTTTAAACTCAGTTTAAACTAAGTTTAGTTAAATTGAGTTTAAATTTAAACTTAGTCTCCTTGCGCTCAATTAAATTTGTTGCGACCAAAACGAAGTAAGCAGCAAACAGCTGAAAAGTTAAACTAAGTTTAACCGTGCGCGATCGGCCGTTTAAACTTAGTTTAAACTCCGTTTAAAGTTGACTGAAAAACTGCATAATGAGTTTAAACTAAGTTTAAACGACAAACAGAGTTCAACTTGCACTGAAAAACTGGCGCTTAGCTGCTTAAATACGCGTATTTGCTCTAAATACTCCAAGGCGGATATTAGAAAAAGATGAAATCCTTATATGGTAAACTTGATTATCAGAGCCGTGGATGGGTTATAACTTCAAACTCTACATGCTTTCACTTAACATAACATAAACAACTTTCATTTAATATAATTTCTTTAAAAATTTTATTGGGTGGCAACGTTACACGATTTTCTTCAGTAATAAAAAACTACCGTTAGATCCCGAATACTGCACGCATAAAGTTAAAAAACGCAAGAGCTGGATCTCCCATTTTTTCTTTTGGTTTTGGTGCGACTTCTGGTGCTGCGACTTCTGGTGCTGCGACTTCTGGTGCTGCGACTTCTGGTGCTGCGACTTCTGGTACTGCGACTTCTGGTGCGGCGGCTGCTAAAGCTGGTGCCTTATTGTCTCCCACGGATTCTTGTGCTAATAGAGGATAAAACGTATTTACAATTTTTTTATACGCAGGATGCAGTTTACATACCGTTGACAAGGACCAATGCGAAGACAACAAAGAATAAAACACTCAATAATTTCATTTTGAAAGATAGTACAGCGTCTGAAAACGAATGTTTAAATGTTACTTTGAAAAGCCTTTATATACGAAAATTTGTTAAACGTTCAGTAGACCACATACTACATAAATATTTAATTAATTTGCCAATTAAATACTAAGACACGAAGTAGTAAATATATCATTTCTCTCTCTAAGAAACGCCAACAAAAGTTCACAACATGTGGCGCTTACAAACGTAGAAACGTAATATCTGAAACTCGGTCATATGCGTCCCTAGTGCTCATTGAAAACTTAACTTTCCTGATCCAAACAAACAAATGTTCAAAAATTATAACTTCAAAAATAACGGATCTTAAATTATGATTTTTTGCTTAAACGACTGTACGATTGTACGTATAAAACAAGCAAAAAAAAAAAGGTTTAGCCCAAAAATTTTTATAAATCTGTCAACAACAACTTTTGATTAAGCCCTTGTTAGTCGATTCGGAATATCCAATCTTAAACTTACAGTTTGATAGGAAGAATGCAATGATTAATGACAGTCTTGCAATGACAAAGCACTTTTTGTACGATAAGTGAATCTGTGTTTATGGAATGTCCAAAGGTTAGGCATTCTAATATTACATGGAGCGGTTTAAAAAATTCAAATTAAGTTCTTTAATTCCGCGGATTTGTCAACGTCCTCGATATTCTTGAAGAGCGCAACAATTAATGCCTTCTTGACGTATATTTTGTATCTGTTTACTCTACAAATGTCAAATTAAAACCTTCATTTACCACCAATTGCAATATTATATCATCTTCCATAAAGCTGATGACTTTTACGCCACCCTGTTGTTGCCAACTGTTTTTCACTTTTTTTAAGTAGAATACGCGGATTATTCGAAATAAAGTGGTTAGAAAATCATTTGTACAAACATTCTTTCTAAATTTAAAAAATTTGCTCGTGTCAAATCAGTTGTTCAAATATTTTTTTTTATTAGGTTTACATAAGCGCTTAGGCAAAGTTGGAATCACACTTTTAGTACATACATGGAAATTTTCTGTTAAGTAGGCCGAGGTTGGCCCATTAAGGTATAACACGTATTAGAAATCCCTACTTAAACCATCGTGTAGATTCTAAATATTTTAATAATTGGGATGCCTCTTCCTTCTCCTTTTCCATAGTACGGGACATTCGCACAAAAGGTGACTCACGATTTCAGTAGTCATTGTAGTCTCTTTGCATAACTTCCAATCAGGATGTGGCTAACGGTTGCAACCGTGTTAGAGTTACAGTTGACTAAATCGAGTGCTTTTAGTGCAGCTTGACTGTCCGAACGTTCTGTGCCCATGTGAGCTTTTTGTCTACATAGTATCATACCCAGATACTTGCCGAATTCCCCTAGCACCAACGTCCTTTTCCATATTACAGGGAGTTCTCTGGTTCAGCTTTCCATCTTTTATTCTGCATGATGTCACATAATGTTTACCACCATCATAAGCGTATGACCTTAGATTCTTTCGTTAGGTCATTAATGACCACCACGAAGAGGAGAGGAGTAAGAACACCACACTGCTTGTTTTTGTGACCGCCGTAGGTTCTATATTGTTAAAGGCAGTATCAATGTCTGGGAATGATATCCGCTACTGACTCCCGGATGTGGCAATGAATCACTCGCTCTAATATATTTAGTAGAAAGGAGTTGAGGAGCCAAGAAGTACTTAACTTCAATGATTGTTGTAGCTGAGCCGGTGAGACCTCATATGAGGCCGGAGCTTTATATGGTTTAAAGGACCCTTTTATGCATAAAGTAAACTTTATTCAGCAACACGTCTGTGTCATATGGAAGGTGCGTCTCCAGGAGCAGACTCAAGGTGTCCTAGCTGGGCTTAAAGTATCAAACATAAGTGTCTATGCACATCAATCCATTCCGCACCTTAGAAGTATTTTAAACTGAAGCTAATATCAGTTTATATGTAATGATCTCATTCTAAATGTATTGTGCGAGGAGGCACTCTTTTGTATTAAAACTGTTTCCAGCGCTTTACAACACAAGCACAACCTTTCTCTGTTCTTTCGATTTCCGTGAAAAGGTTCACCGTTTATCAAACTTATCAATTTTGTGGCAAATGTCACCAAAAATTTGTATGCTATTTTTTTAATAAGTTGCATGTTTTAGGGCTTAAAAAATAGTTGGTGCTATGAAGCAGTTATCAAGAATAAATATATAAAAAAAACTGGTCATAAGCTCAATAAAATTGTCAATGATAAATAATTTAAAAGCTCATAAAACACTTAACCAAATCTATGAGCTCGCCTAAATATGTACATTCTAAGTTATTACATGTACATTCAAAGTTCTGTGGCTCCCTGGAAGCCGTGTCTGAGGAATCAAGACTCAGAAAGATTCTGTCCTGTTCAGCTCGTATAGCCCTCAGATGCCAGATGGGGTCTGGAAGGACAACTTGGGCCTTCTTTTGGAAACACAATTTCCCCACGCTACAGACATGCTGTCGATAAGTCCAACTACAGAGAGAGATCAGTCGGTGAATGCCGATTTCCTCACTTTGAAGGTATGGGTGCTAAGCCTCAACCATGTTCCGAAAATGTGGAAAGAATCCCTAAAAGAGGGAAGATATTCTTAGTTATACACAAGGACTCTAGGCCTATAAGCCTTTACTCCTTCCAGCTTAAGTCTTTAGAGAGAGTAATCGATTGCCATATCAGGGAATTAATTGTGGAAGCTCTGAATCAAATAGTGCCATACATCGAATAATCTTTACAGGTCAAGGAGTATACCTTGATACCATTTCTAGACATCGAGGGTGTCTTCAACAACTTAGAACCTCTGGTGATCACAAGAGCTCTGGTGAACCTGGGAGTTGGTCTTCAGTTGGTTTCCTTTGTGCAAAAATTGTTAATTAAAAGGTTTGTTAGAACCCAGCTGGGGGTGGGGACCTACTGCGGACCCTGGAGGAGGAGGGAGGATCTAAGGTCATAGCTTATGCCGAAGATCGTGCTGTGGTAGTAAGGGGTAAATTCCCACAAACGCTATGTGACATCATCCAGGAAAAATCTAAACAAGGTCGAAAAATGGACCAAAGAAATGGGTTTGGGTGTGAACCCTAGTAAAACCGATCTTGTTCTCTTCACAAGGAGGTATAAGGCTTCCCGTCCTAGGGAATAGAGTGCTAACGCTTGGGGAATGTGCCAAGTATCTCGGTGTGGTACTAGACAAAAAGCTTACATGAGCACAGAACGTGCAAGAGCGCATAAGGAAAACAACGGTAGCGCTCTACAGCTGTAAGGAAGGTATTGCTAGGAAATGGGGATTGTCCCCAAAAGTTACTTACTGGATATACACAGCGGTGGTTAGACCAATCTTGTTATATGAGGTTTTGGTGTGGTGGCAATGCCTCGACAAGAAAACATCATCACTAGAACTCCAAAGTGTGCAAAGGTCGGCGCTGATATGCATTAGCGGGGCCTTACGTACGACTTCCTCGATAGCATTAGACTCACTATTAAACATCATTCCAATTGATATAATGGGAAAGCAAATCGCGTGTGCCGCTCTCAGACTACGTGTGCTGGCAGACTGAAAGGCTAGCAAGGAAGGGCATGCAAGCATCAAAAACAAACTAGGTTCGCAAGATACTGACTACTGTGTGCCAACCATAAGCTTCACAAAAAAGTTTAATATCTTGATCCCCGGCAGATACTTGTACTACGATGGAATCACTGCGGCGGAAGGGTCACTTCACTTCTACACTGATGGCTCAAAACTCGAGAACAGAGTGGGGGGAGGGGTATTCTCAGCCCAAATAGGATTAGAAAAATATTTCCGCCTCCCTGATTACTGCAGCGTTTTTCAGGCTGAGGTCGGTACAATACAGAAGGCGGTTGAGTATTTAAGAACAAGAGAAATAAGATGCGAATAAGTCTTCATATTTTCCGACAGTCAAGCTACACTCAAAACACTGCATTCGGTCAAAAACAACTTTAAAACAGTGGCAGCCGGCCGCAAATCTATTAACGAGATGGTTGAGCAGTATGTCTTTCACATCGTATGGTTGCCTGGGCACAGCAACATATCAGGTAATGAAACGGCAGACGAGCTTGCAAGAGAGGGTACATCCATCCCGCTTTCGTCACGTTGGAAGGGTTTAGGTATGCCGCTCGCTACCTGTAAGCTCCTTCTAAGAGACTAATCTCTTAAAGAAGCAGGGGCCCGTTGGGAAAATTATAACAACTTATAAAAGGTCACGTACTGATCGGCAGGCATGTGGAGAGACTGGGTGCCCCTATAACGATTTCTGCAGAAGCTGCAATATGGAGAATAATAATGAAAGACTTAGGATCTGCGGTCTTAAACGACCTAAGAGACCTGGTCTGAGTGGAGGCGTGCAGGATTTCAAAACTTGCAGAAGATTCTCGATAATTTGAGTAAGGGGATTTTGATCCATGTGGTACCACAATGGGCTTATCAATGTCCTATGTGTGTTGTCACTGTGAACGCTGACAGCCAATTCAACCTAACCAAAGTTATTGAAAAATAAATAAATTAATCGAATTGATGTATATTGTAACGATTTCCGTCATCCCTTGTCAAATTTGGTTTTGTGACATGCCGGTTTCGGAGTTGTGCCATCTTCAGTGTCTTTTCCGTTCTGGGTAATTAGTGTTGGTTGTACTGGATGCAATCCATTGATTTCCAGGTATTGGATTCAGTACCGCGAAATGTTTCCAAGCTTAATGTTTTTTGCTTTGGACCTGAAATTTCGTCCGTAAATATTTCTGTTGAGTGTGTTTTTTATTCTTCGGTTCTTTCGGGTTCGCTTTATTTAATTCGTTCGAATATTGCGTCGGAGTAGGTATATGTTTGCTCGTTTATTACTCTTCCATCAAAGGTTCTTTACTTTAAAATCTCCACATTTTCGAGTACGTTCAGGCGGCGTCCGTTCTGTTGCACATGAAGTGGTTGTGGCTGTCTTCATTTTGCAGAACATGTGATTAGCGAAATTCGACTTAAGTACAATGGTCGGATTTCGTACCTTTTTGTTGTGGTCCCATATCATTCTTATCTTACGTTCTGTTTGTCATATGTAGCGGTATTGGCATTCGCAGGTCAGCTTGTATACGCCTTGCTTGTCAAATGGATCCTCTGTATTCGTGCTGGTTTGTAGAATTTGTCCTAGGTTGTTAATTGTTTCAAATGCTGCCTGGATGTTCAGTTTCTTAAAAAAGTTTGCCAATTTGTATGTGTCTTTCCCTGTATAAGATAGAACTGCCCATTTCTTTTGTTTTCTCTTTGTCGTCTTTACTTTGTCTGCTCTTTATTTCCGGGTTTTATCCACAGCATTTTTTTGTATCCGTTATTCGCAGCTATACTGTATATTGTTTTTAGTTTCTTCGTGTATCCTTCCTTTGATAAAGGTGTTTGTTCTAGTCTATTAATTTAGAGTCTTAGTGCCATCATTTTATGCTGTTGGAGATGGTTTGAGTAACCTTGAATGATAGTGTCCGTGGCAGTTGGTTTCCTATATATTTCATAGCTGAAATTTTATTTTCCTAAAAATACGGCGATATGGTTTAAAAAGTTGGAAGGATAATTTTTAAGGGAGGGGCTTATAAGAATCTATTTACTCTAAAAATAATCTAATCATAGCCTACATTAGCTACCAATTACAAAAACTATAAAGTCTCCCGTAAGGCTTTTGCGCCACTCTGTAGTTACCAATAATTTTTGTTCTACTACTTTTAACTATTTAGAACAAGCGGGTTATTCGAAATAAATGAACTAATTAATATTTGACGCGATTTGAACAATCACAGTACAACAGTAGTTAGAAACGTTGTAACTTTCTCAATTTAATTTAATTGTTTTTAAATTAATTTCGATAAGCATTCGCTCGTGACAAAGCAAGTGTTAAACAATTTTCCTTTATCTGACCCACGACATAAACGCGAAGTCTACGTAAAAGTCACGCTCTTTGTATTAAGGGTATAAATAGATATTTTCTGAGTCTTCCTCTTCATAACATAACATAACATAAAATATCTAGAAGTCGTAACTGATGTCAGAATTTGGTTTTTTGTTCCTTAGCAGCAATTCGGAAGTTTAAGCTCACATAAGGTCATTTGAGGTGAGCTTCCTCCTAATCGTATTATTCACTGTTTTTAGTGAAAACTGTTCCCACTACTTTACAACGCAAGAAACAGCCATAAACTTTCTGCTGGGCTAAAGAAAGTTTTACCCATTCTGCGAGCTAAGATGTTTGTCTTGAAAAAACAATTCAATGGATAGATTTCTCTATATGTGCCCTTTATTCGTTTAAGTTTTAATAAATATCCAGTTGCAGAGCAATTTATGATTAATATTCTAGGAAATTGAAAGAGCGAGCCAAAACCGAAATTTATTTGTTAAAGACCTCTGGAGTTTGGTAAAAAGATATATAGAATTTATTCAGTATTTATGAAGAAGAAAAGGAGATATTTGAAAAAGGAGCGTAAAACCTCTAAACTTTTCATTCTCCATATCTCTAAAATATTTGTGGCTGAAAATTGATAGGGAAATGTATGGCAATCACAAACTCTGGAAGAATTATTAGAACTGTTTTATAATAATTGGTTTGATAAATTAACTCAACAAAGTTGAAAGTAAAAAACAATTTGAAGAAGTATAATTTTTCCACTGAAAAGCAAAATAGAATTAACTCTTTATATAGTTTAAAAAACCTAACGACATGCTTTAATGAAATTATGAAATAAGAAATCCAAAAATAATTGTTAATTTAAGATTTCATTTGAAGTATGGAAAGTTTCCTAACTTTGTTTTACTTAAATAAGCGTCCAAGGCGGATATTAGAAAAAGATGAAATCCTTATATGGTAAACTTGATTATCAGAGCCGTGGATGGGTTATAACTTCAAACTCTACATGCTTTCACTTAACATAACATAAACAACTTTCATTTAATATAATTTCTTAAAAAATTTTATTGGGTGGCAACGTTACACGATTTTCTTCAGTAAGTAAGAAAACACAATTGTTAGATCCTGAATACCGTACGCATAAAGTTTATTAATGCAAGAGCTGGATCTCCCATTTTTTCTTTTGGTTTTGGTGCGGCTTCTGGTGCGGCGGCTGCTAGAGCTGGTGCCTTATTGTCTCCCACGGATTCTTGTGCTAATAGAGGATAAAACGTATTTACAATTTTTTTATACGCAGGATGCATTTTACATACCGTTGACAAGGACCAATGCGAAGACAACAAAGAATAAAACACTCAATAATTTCATTTTGAAAGTTAGTACAGCGTCTGAAAACGAATGTTTAAATGTTACTTTGAAAAGCCTTTATATACGAAAATTTGTTAAACGTTCAGTAGACCACATGCTACATAAATATTTAATTAATTTGCCAATTAAATACTAAGACACGAAGTAGTAAATATATCATTTCTCTCTCTAAGAATCGCCAACAAAAGTTCACAACATATGGCGCTTACAAACGTAGAAACGTAATATCTGAAACTCGGTCATATGCGTCCCTAGTGCCCATTGAAAACTTAACTTTCCTGATCCAAACAAACAAATGTACAAAAATTATAACTTCAAAAATAACGGATTTTAAAATATGATTTTTTGCATAAACGACTTTTATACGTACAAGCAAAAAAAAAAGGTTTAGGCCAAAAATTTTATAAATCTGCCAACTACAACTTTTGATTAAGCCCTTGTTAGTCGATTCGGGAAATCCAATCTTAAACTTACAGTTTGATAGGAAGAATGCAATGATTAATGACAGTCTTGCAATGACAAAGCACTTTTTGTACGAAAAGTGCATCTGTGTTTATGGAATGTCCAAAGGTTAGGCATTCTAATATTACATGGAGCGGTTTAAAAAAATTCAAATTAAGTTGTTTAATTCCGCGGATTTGTCAACGGCCTCGATATTCTTGAAGAGCGCAACAATTAATGCCTTCTTGACGTATATTTTGTATCTGTTTACTCTACAAATGTCAAATTAAAACCTTCATTTACCACCAATTGCAATATTATATCATCTTCCATAAGGCTGATGACTTTTACGCCACCCTGTTGTTGCCAACTGTTTTTAACTTTTTTTAAGTAGAATACGCGGATTATTCGAAATAAAGTGGTTAGAAATTCATTTGTACAAACATTCTTTCTAAATTTAAAAAAATTGCTCGTGTCAAATCAGTTGTTCAAATATATTCTTTTATTAGGTTTACATAATGAATGATCAATAAAATGACCTTATTAGACTTAAGATATATATTATTAAATATTTAGGTTAAGTCTACCACTATTGTAAAGAATTAGGCTCTAAAGAGCTGTAAGAAATAAATAATAATAATAATAAGCGCGTAGGCAAGGTTGGAATCACACTTTTCGTACACACATGGAAATTTTCTGTTAGCTAGGCCGAGGTTGGCCCATTAAAATATAACACGGATTAGAAATCCCTACTTGAACCATCGTGTAGATTCTAAATATTTTAATAATTGGGATGCCTCTTCCTTCTCCTTTTCCTTCCTTCTCCTTTTCCATTCGCACAAAAGGTCACTCACGTTTTCAGAAGTCATTGTAGTCTCTTTGCATAACTTTCAATCAGGATGTGGGTAACGATTGCTACCGTGGTGAAGTTACAGTTGACTAAATCAAGAACTTTTAGTGCAGCTTGACTGTTGGAACGTTCTGTGCCCATGTGAGCTTTTTGTCTAGTATCATACCCAGATACTTGGCGAATTCCCCAAGCACCAACGTCCTTTTCCCTACTACAGGGAGTTCTCTGGTTCAGCTTTCCATCTTTTATTCTGCATGATGTCACATAATGTTTACCACCATCGTAAGCGTATGACCTTAGATTCTTTCGTTAGGTCATTAATGGCCACCACGAAGAGGAGAGGAGTAAGAACACCACACTGCTTGTTTTTGTGACCGCCGTAGGTTCTATATTGTTAAAGGCAGTATCAATGTCTGGGAATGATATCCGTTACTGACTCCCGGATGTGGCAATAAATCTCTCGCTCTAATTGATTTAGTAGAAAGTAGTTGAGGAGCCAAGAAGTACTTAACTTCAATGATTGTTGTAGCTGAGCCGGTGAGACCTCATATAAGGCCGGAGCTTTATATGGTTTAAAGGACCCTAAGAAGTATTTCAAACATCAGCTAATATCAGTTATATGAAATGATCTCATTCTAAATGTATTGTGCGAGGAGGCACTCTTTTGTATCAACACAAGCACAACCAGGATCGAAATCATCCACCGATATTCTCTATTATATATTGGTTATGAAAAAAAGGCGTGACAGCTCCCATAAACGTGATTTTTTTAAATTAATTTAAGAGAAAAGAAAGTACCTGAAGTATTTTCATAGAACAGTAACGTTGTTGTGAAGCATTCGTTGGAAGGATACCAAAAATATAATCGCAATTAATATATGTACATAGCTGTAAACAAGAGTATATAAATTATATTTTTTAATTCTGTTTTTACTTCCTTCTGGTAAGAAATTAAGTGCCTTTTTTGTTTAAATCGTTAATTTGCCATTTTTATTTATCTTTTCTGTTAATTCGGAAATAACGATATACATTTTCAAAGTGGGAAAGTAGAAATTTGAAAAGGAGGCGGAAATTACCAATCAATTCGCCAACGACGACCGTGGCAGTGAAAATTTTTGTACAAATTATACATTTCTCGAACATTGAATTTTACAAATCAAATGATTCAGTAAATGATTATCCAGCTGACTTAAGTGTTACATGGTGGTGCGGGTTCGACTCCCACGGAAGCCGTTATGAAAGAAGTCTCATGAGGAAATGTGGTGATTTCTGAATTAGTTCTATAACTTCTATCGCTTTGGTGATGTTATTTTTTCTCAAATTTTTCCAACAAAAATTGGCCTTTAGCTCATTTAAAAATAAAATAATGAAATGGAACAAGTCAAAAACAACAAAAGAAAACGGATACAATTTTTCAAGCAAATCAATAATATATACATATGTAAGATATTTTTCTTACTATAGTTTTAATTAAATTTTTCTTAAAACTTATCCTTTTTCCTACAATTTTATGAAAAAAAAATTAGTTAACATAGTTGGACATAATCGAATTAAAACTTCTGTTTGACATGAAGTAGTTTGGCTGTCTTCTCAACATTTGCTGGTAGTCAATTTTTGCTAAACATGTGAATAGCAAATTTCGACTCAGGTACAATGGTCGGTTGTCGTACTTTTTTGTTAAAGTCCCATACATATAAGCTTTGAAATTTTTTAAATTTATTAAGCCATACTACTAAGCCCCTTTTTTATAAGTTGGACACAGTTCTATAGGGATATCGGTCCTTTGTGGTACATTCGTTTCAGCGCTCTGATGTTGGGAAACGTACCATACATTTAAAAAAAATAGGTGAAAAACAATGTTTACCAAATACATAGCAAAGGATTATTTTAGACAGGGACCTCGATAGAGACTTTTCCTTTACCCTCTTCTTGTTTGAAACTACAACTGGGTGTCCGTTTGGGCCGAGTCTAAAACACTTTTCCAGTTACCTTATCCGCTTTTCTGCTATGACTTAATTGCTACTTCTTATGATTTGAATTTCATTATTAAATACATTTTTTAAGTTAGCAACGCTATTGTTTGTTCATTAACTTTGAAACTAATCATCTATCAGTTGCATTAGATCCGAGCTTGGCATTTCATAGCACAACTGTGCAAACTCACTTCACACGTATTATTACGCTCTATCGTTTAAAGCGCAGTTATCCACCGACGTGTACGTGGCCGTAGCGTAAACGTCTATATAGCGGCACATAACGTATCAAAGATACTTGGATTTTCTACGTAAACGTGAGTTTTTATTTACATGGTGCTCTCGTAAGTTTGATCGTCTTAGTCGTTGGCGAGTTGGGATGGGCAAATGAAAAAAATATATCGATATATATCGTATCGATATTTTTAAACAACGTCGAATAATATTGATATTTCGATATATCGATTTTTTTACATAAAGGCGCAATTATTCAAAGTATTGTAGAAATATTGATAGTGAAAAAAAATATACTTTTCAGTTTAATTAGCTTTATTTATTACAAAAATAAATATTTATGTAATTATGAGGGGGACTGCTACAGCAGGCGCTGCTTCTGGTTGTGCGGCGTCAACTGGAGCTGGTTCAGCTGCTGCTGGTTCAGCCGGTGCTGGTTCAGCTGGTGCTGGTTCAGCTGGTGCTGGTTCAGCTGGTGCGGGTTCAGCTGGTGCGGGTTCAGCTGGTGCTGGCTCAGCTGGTGCTGCAACTGCTGGCAGTTCTGGAGCTTCAACAGATTCAGTTTCGGGTGACTTATTAAGGCCGAGGAAATTGCGTACGCGATCCCTAGATGCCTCAAAACCGGGAGACTTGAAGATATTGAAACGACCCCAGAATCCATCAGATCCAAAGTATCCTTGTGCTAATGAAGAAATACACGATTGTAAGCAAAACTTAAAAAAATGTATTTTGCGTTCATGCTGTTTTCAGTAAACTCACCATCGACAAGGGCCATTGCGAAGGCAACAAACAATAGAATGCTGAATAATTTCATTGTTAAGGTTAGTGAAACTTTCGAAAACTAATTAGTCGATGTTTCTTTGTCAAGCCTTTATATACGAAAATTTTCCCCGATGAAGAGTTGAGCAGAACGGTTAAAAAAAATATTTAATTAATTCGCTAATCAAATCCCAAGCGCAAATATGGAAAAGTTAAGTAGTCGAAGTTTAATAGTAATTTTTTTAAGCTCATAAGCGTCATCAAAAACCACCCCATACGAAAGTTGTTAACGTAGAAACCCTACACCCGAAAAAGCTTATAATTGTCGCTTACGTTTAAACGAAATTTAGCTTTACAAACAAATGTATAAACAAAAAAACGCACACCACGAGGAAATCAAACAATTCGTTAAATTTAGGTATAAAAGCGTAATTAGGTGGGAAGTTTTGAAGTAAAGGTTGGCGTAAATTTTCTTCAGTTAGCCGAGGGAAATGATAAGAATAAAGGTCAAATTTATATTATTTTCTTAATATGCCTATGCATATAGCGAATTACGTATGCAAAATGATGTTGGGTGATTCAAATCAGTGGCACCACATTAAGTACTTTCTAATTAACTTCAATCGGACAAGGGGGGAGAGTAATCAAATGCCGAAATTACTTTTGAATCTATCCATTCGGTTACGTTAACAACGTATATACTTTTTAAATTGTTTTTGTTTTTTTAAATAGCTTTATAAATATTTTATCCTCTGAAATATTCACAATAAACTGCAAACAAGATTTGGTTTATAATCAGTCAATCCAAAAGAAATTCCGAATTAGCTTGGTAAATCGCTTCAACGCTACAGATGGTAGCGTATAAAAAAGTCATTCTACGAGTACATTTGAGTAAAGCCACAAATTCTTAAACAGCTGTTTCAACAAAGAAAATAGGATAAGCAAATAAAAGAAATATAATTAGTCCATTTTTTTTGTAGTTTAAAAAAAATAAAAGCGTGTCTTTAAAATTATTTTAGTAATCAAAATATTTTATTTAAGAGGCATAGAAAGTTCCATAAATTGATTACGGTTATAATTTCTGAGCGATTATGAGAAACACACTTATTACATTCCATCTGCAAATTATACCGTTAATGTTTCACAGTGGTATGAAAAATTAGATTTCATATTCCAACGCTTGAAAGTCATTATTTGTTCGAGTCGGTAGCTAAGTAAAATGAAGGGGGTTAAATTTCGGAAACGAAAGCCAAAAGAAAATACCAAATTAGTTTCAATCTTTTTTGCACTACCTTCGTTTAATGGTTCCCAGGTTCCATATATGCATGTAATACTTCTATATTACTGGTTCCATATTGTTCGTATTGTATTTGGAATTGAAACCCAAGGAGAGACCGCATTCATTTTTAAGTAGTTTTGTGGTAGTGTATGTACGTAAACTGAAACCTCGGTTGTGGATGACCTGAAGAAATTTTTGAGAAGAAGCTTGTATTTAAATTAATTTCATTATTAATTTTTAACAAACAAATAAGATACATTAATGCTCATTTTAAATAAAAATAGGCTACACATTCGGCTGTCTATCGCTACCTCTTATCTCTGATTTCTTGTTAGCAAGTGTAAACACAAAAAACAATTTTCATGTTGATGGAACATTTTAACATCAAGTGTTTGGAATTATAATTGATGATTCGTCCAGATGATGTTGGTTTCTTGTACCACTTTAACTTCAACTGGTTTCCTCGTCTGGTTATTATGGAATCTAAATACATCTGGACGAATCATCAATTATAATTCCAAACATCCCAGGACGATGATAATAAATACAGCAATGGGCTGTATACGACGAATGTTGGACATATCGGACGAAATTTACCACAAAGAAATTAAAAAAGAAATACAAATGACATTAAAAATCAACGACTTTCCGAAGCACATAATAGATAAATTATTAAAAAAATCGCGATCCTCAAACCAAAAACACCACCTTGACAAACCTATTAAATTTAAAGCAGTAACTTATGTACCTCAAATATCAGAACGCTTAACGAAATCAAATTGCTACAATAAAGATGAAATAAAAATAGCACATAAACCTAACAATACTTTAAAAAATGTATTCAATAAAACCAAAGCAACGATACCTAAAACAGAGAAAAGTAACATTATTTATAAAATCCCGTGCAAGTCTACCACTATTGTAAAGAATTAGGCTCTAAAGAGCTGTAAGAAATAAATAATAATAATAATAAGCGCGTAGGCAAAGTTGGAATCACACTTTTCGTACACACATGGAAATTTTCTGTTAGCTAGGCCGAGGTTGGCCCATTAAAATATAACACGGATTAGAAATCCCTACTTGAACCATCGTGTAGATTCTAAATATTTTAATAATTGGGATGCCTCTTCCTTCTCCTTTTCCTTCCTTCTCCTTTTCCATTCGCACAAAAGGTCACTCACGTTTTCAGAAGTCATTGTAGTCTCTTTGCATAACTTTCAATCAGGATGTGGGTAACGATTGCTACCGTGGTGAAGTTACAGTTGACTAAATCAAGAACTTTTAGTGCAGCTTGACTGTTGGAACGTTCTGTGCCCATGTGAGCTTTTTGTCTAGTATCATACCCAGATACTTGGCGAATTCCCCAAGCACCAACGTCCTTTTCCCTACTACAGGGAGTTCTCTGGTTCAGCTTTCCATCTTTTATTCTGCATGATGTCACATAATGTTTACCACCATCGTAAGCGTATGACCTTAGATTCTTTCGTTAGGTCATTAATGGCCACCACGAAGAGGAGAGGAGTAAGAACACCACACTGCTTGTTTTTGTGACCGCCGTAGGTTCTATATTGTTAAAGGCAGTATCAATGTCTGGGAATGATATCCGTTACTGACTCCCGGATGTGGCAATAAATCTCTCGCTCTAATTGATTTAGTAGAAAGTAGTTGAGGAGCCAAGAAGTACTTAACTTCAATGATTGTTGTAGCTGAGCCGGTGAGACCTCATATAAGGCCGGAGCTTTATATGGTTTAAAGGACCCTAAGAAGTATTTCAAACATCAGCTAATATCAGTTATATGAAATGATCTCATTCTAAATGTATTGTGCGAGGAGGCACTCTTTTGTATCAACACAAGCACAACCAGGATCGAAATCATCCACCGATATTCTCTATTATATATTGGTTATGAAAAAAAGGCGTGACAGCTCCCATAAACGTGATTTTTTTAAATTAATTTAAGAGAAAAGAAAGTACCTGAAGTATTTTCATAGAACAGTAACGTTGTTGTGAAGCATTCGTTGGAAGGATACCAAAAATATAATCGCAATTAATATATGTACATAGCTGTAAACAAGAGTATATAAATTATATTTTTTAATTCTGTTTTTACTTCCTTCTGGTAAGAAATTAAGTGCCTTTTTTGTTTAAATCGTTAATTTGCCATTTTTATTTATCTTTTCTGTTAATTCGGAAATAACGATATACATTTTCAAAGTGGGAAAGTAGAAATTTGAAAAGGAGGCGGAAATTACCAATCAATTCGCCAACGACGACCGTGGCAGTGAAAATTTTTGTACAAATTATACATTTCTCGAACATTGAATTTTACAAATCAAATGATTCAGTAAATGATTATCCAGCTGACTTAAGTGTTACATGGTGGTGCGGGTTCGACTCCCACGGAAGCCGTTATGAAAGAAGTCTCATGAGGAAATGTGGTGATTTCTGAATTAGTTCTATAACTTCTATCGCTTTGGTGATGTTATTTTTTCTCAAATTTTTCCAACAAAAATTGGCCTTTAGCTCATTTAAAAATAAAATAATGAAATGGAACAAGTCAAAAACAACAAAAGAAAACGGATACAATTTTTCAAGCAAATCAATAATATATACATATGTAAGATATTTTTCTTACTATAGTTTTAATTAAATTTTTCTTAAAACTTATCCTTTTTCCTACAATTTTATGAAAAAAAAATTAGTTAACATAGTTGGACATAATCGAATTAAAACTTCTGTTTGACATGAAGTAGTTTGGCTGTCTTCTCAACATTTGCTGGTAGTCAATTTTTGCTAAACATGTGAATAGCAAATTTCGACTCAGGTACAATGGTCGGTTGTCGTACTTTTTTGTTAAAGTCCCATACATATAAGCTTTGAAATTTTTTAAATTTATTAAGCCATACTACTAAGCCCCTTTTTTATAAGTTGGACACAGTTCTATAGGGATATCGGTCCTTTGTGGTACATTCGTTTCAGCGCTCTGATGTTGGGAAACGTACCATACATTTAAAAAAAATAGGTGAAAAACAATGTTTACCAAATACATAGCAAAGGATTATTTTAGACAGGGACCTCGATAGAGACTTTTCCTTTACCCTCTTCTTGTTTGAAACTACAACTGGGTGTCCGTTTGGGCCGAGTCTAAAACACTTTTCCAGTTACCTTATCCGCTTTTCTGCTATGACTTAATTGCTACTTCTTATGATTTGAATTTCATTATTAAATACATTTTTTAAGTTAGCAACGCTATTGTTTGTTCATTAACTTTGAAACTAATCATCTATCAGTTGCATTAGATCCGAGCTTGGCATTTCATAGCACAACTGTGCAAACTCACTTCACACGTATTATTACGCTCTATCGTTTAAAGCGCAGTTATCCACCGACGTGTACGTGGCCGTAGCGTAAACGTCTATATAGCGGCACATAACGTATCAAAGATACTTGGATTTTCTACGTAAACGTGAGTTTTTATTTACATGGTGCTCTCGTAAGTTTGATCGTCTTAGTCGTTGGCGAGTTGGGATGGGCAAATGAAAAAAATATATCGATATATATCGTATCGATATTTTTAAACAACGTCGAATAATATTGATATTTCGATATATCGATTTTTTTACATAAAGGCGCAATTATTCAAAGTATTGTAGAAATATTGATAGTGAAAAAAAATATACTTTTCAGTTTAATTAGCTTTATTTATTACAAAAATAAATATTTATGTAATTATGAGGGGGACTGCTACAGCAGGCGCTGCTTCTGGTTGTGCGGCGTCAACTGGAGCTGGTTCAGCTGCTGCTGGTTCAGCCGGTGCTGGTTCAGCTGGTGCTGGTTCAGCTGGTGCTGGTTCAGCTGGTGCTGGTTCAGCTGGTGCGGGTTCAGCTGGTGCGGGTTCAGCTGGTGCTGGCTCAGCTGGTGCTGCAACTGCTGGCAGTTCTGGAGCTTCAACAGATTCAGTTTCGGGTGACTTATTAAGGCCGAGGAAATTGCGTACGCGATCCCTAGATGCCTCAAAACCGGGAGACTTGAAGATATTGAAACGACCCCAGAATCCATCAGATCCAAAGTATCCTTGTGCTAATGAAGAAATACACGATTGTAAGCAAAACTTAAAAAAATGTATTTTGCGTTCATGCTGTTTTCAGTAAACTCACCATCGACAAGGGCCATTGCGAAGGCAACAAACAATAGAATGCTGAATAATTTCATTGTTAAGGTTAGTGAAACTTTCGAAAACTAATTAGTCGATGTTTCTTTGTCAAGCCTTTATATACGAAAATTTTCCCCGATGAAGAGTTGAGCAGAACGGTTAAAAAAAATATTTAATTAATTCGCTAATCAAATACCAAGCGCAAATATGGAAAAGTTAAGTAGTCGAAGTTTAATAGTAATTTTTTTAAGCTCATAAGCGTCATCAAAAACCACCCCATACGAAAGTTGTTAACGTAGAAACCCTACACCCGAAAAAGCTTATAATTGTCGCTTACGTTTAAACGAAATTTAGCTTTACAAACAAATGTATAAACAAAAAAACGCACACCACGAGGAAATCAAACAATTCGTTAAATTTAGGTATAAAAGCGTAATTAGGTGGGAAGTTTTGAAGTAAAGGTTGGCGTAAATTTTCTTCAGTTAGCCGAGGGAAATGATAAGAATAAAGGTCAAATTTATATTATTTTCTTAATATGCCTATGCATATAGCGAATTACGTATGCAAAATGATGTTGGGTGATTCAAATCAGTGGCACCACATTAAGTACTTTCTAATTAACTTCAATCGGACAAGGGGGGAGAGTAATCAAATGCCGAAATTACTTTTGAATCTATCCATTCGGTTACGTTAACAACGTATATACTTTTTAAATTGTTTTTGTTTTTTTAAATAGCTTTATAAATATTTTATCCTCTGAAATATTCACAATAAACTGCAAACAAGATTTGGTTTATAATCAGTCAATCCAAAAGAAATTCCGAATTAGCTTGGTAAATCGCTTCAACGCTACAGATGGTAGCGTATAAAAAAGTCATTCTACGAGTACATTTGAGTAAAGCCACAAATTCTTAAACAGCTGTTTCAACAAAGAAAATAGGATAAGCAAATAAAAGAAATATAATTAGTCCATTTTTTTTGTAGTTTAAAAAAAATAAAAGCGTGTCTTTAAAATTATTTTAGTAATCAAAATATTTTATTTAAGAGGCATAGAAAGTTCCATAAATTGATTACGGTTATAATTTCTGAGCGATTATGAGAAACACACTTATTACATTCCATCTGCAAATTATACCGTTAATGTTTCACAGTGGTATGAAAAATTAGATTTCATATTCCAACGCTTGAAAGTCATTATTTGTTCGAGTCGGTAGCTAAGTAAAATGAAGGGGGTTAAATTTCGGAAACGAAAGCCAAAAGAAAATACCAAATTAGTTTCAATCTTTTTTGCACTACCTTCGTTTAATGGTTCCCAGGTTCCATATATGCATGTAATACTTCTATATTACTGGTTCCATATTGTTCGTATTGTATTTGGAATTGAAACCCAAGGAGAGACCGCATTCATTTTTAAGTAGTTTTGTGGTAGTGTATGTACGTAAACTGAAACCTCGGTTGTGGATGACCTGAAGAAATTTTTGAGAAGAAGCTTGTATTTAAATTAATTTCATTATTAATTTTTAACAAACAAATAAGATACATTAATGCTCATTTTAAATAAAAATAGGCTACACATTCGGCTGTCTATCGCTACCTCTTATCTCTGATTTCTTGTTAGCAAGTGTAAACACAAAAAACAATTTTCATGTTGATGGAACATTTTAACATCAAGTGTTTGGAATTATAATTGATGATTCGTCCAGATGATGTTGGTTTCTTGTACCACTTTAACTTCAACTGGTTTCCTCGTCTGGTTATTATGGAATCTAAATACATCTGGACGAATCATCAATTATAATTCCAAACATCCCAGGACGATGATAATAAATACAGCAATGGGCTGTATACGACGAATGTTGGACATATCGGACGAAATTTACCACAAAGAAATTAAAAAAGAAATACAAATGACATTAAAAATCAACGACTTTCCGAAGCACATAATAGATAAATTATTAAAAAAATCGCGATCCTCAAACCAAAAACACCACCTTGACAAACCTATTAAATTTAAAGCAGTAACTTATGTACCTCAAATATCAGAACGCTTAACGAAATCAAATTGCTACAATAAAGATGAAATAAAAATAGCACATAAACCTAACAATACTTTAAAAAATGTATTCAATAAAACCAAAGCAACGATACCTAAAACAGAGAAAAGTAACATTATTTATAAAATCCCGTGCAACGGTAAAGACAATGAAATATGTCATAAGGTTTATATAGGAACAACGAAGTCAAAATTAAAAACCAGACTTGCACAACATAAGTCGGATTTCAAACAATGCCATAATACCGACTTCCAGAAAACAGCACTCATGGCCAGCTGTGCAGCCAGCGGTCACTCTCCGAATTTAAACGACGCCAGTATATTACAACAAGAACAACACTATAGCAAACGCTTTATTTTAGAAATGCTTCACATAATCAACACACCGACAAACATAAGACTGAACTACAAAACGGACACTGATAATTGTGCTCACTTGTACAGGCACTTATTGACAACAAATTTAGTACGAAACTCCACGTTAAACAGCGAGGACGTGTAAAAAATGTATGTATGTTTGTAATTGTTGTTATGCATATTTATATGTACGTTATTGTCAAAATTATTGTTAATTGTATTTATATGTTGTTATTATTAAATAGTTACCCTGAAGACGATTGCCGAAGAGCAATCGAAATATATTGGATTATAAAAACCAAAATTTGAGTTTTCAATTGACCTTGAGCCGGCTAACACAATAAATTTAATTAAAATGGAAAGGTCGCCAAAAATATCATCTCTATATAATATTAATAAAATTGATAATAAGAAAAAATAGTCGACTAAAGCAATAATCGATTCTTTTTTCACTCATCTTCAAATATTTTAAGTCACACATTTCTATAAATATGTATAAAATTTATCGACGCATCAAGTCATTGGTCTTTATAAGTTTGCTCTTTATATATGAACCATTGCCCTGCCAATTTTTCTATAATATTTAAAAAAATTATTTATCACATACAAAATAAAAATAATAGTTATGAAATAGTTTAAAGGTAATTTAGCTTTACAAACAAACAAATGTACAAATATAAACAAACCACGAGGAAATCAAACAATTCGTTAAATTTAGATATAAAAGCATAATTAGGTGAAAAGTTTTAAAGTAAAGGGTGGCGTAAAAGTTACCACCCAATGTTCTTTGGTTGTAACATTTTTATATATGAAAATCTCGAGTTATGTTTCCGATGTCGAAGTCAAGAAAATGATTCGCTGTATTCATCAACTGCATGTCAGAAGCGTCATTCATTAATTGAGAGAGAACAATATGGTATTTTTTTTTTTTTTTGCTAAAAAGCAATAAGTCGATCATGCGAGTAATTTAACCATAAACATTATCTCTAGCAGTTCTCTGCGATTAACAAGAGTGGGGTGGTTAATAAGCTTTAAACGACAAGTGTTAGAGGATAAGGTTGAGCAACGAACCTCACTTGAAATTCCTTAATGTAAATTATAGACTGATCACTTTCAGAATATTTCCAACATACAATATCAATAGCAAAAGGAGTTATTAAGAGCGTAGGCTAATGACTTTTACGTAACCCTGTTAACTACAAGTGTTTCTTAACCAAAACCAGCTTACCGTTTGAAATAAAGCAGCCAATATTTACGGTGAAGCAATTGTCTAAACTATGATCTTTGTAAATAACATTTCATATTCACTTTAATGACGACAATCACGCGCCTACGATAAAACAAATGTTCAAATATTTCTAAGGTGTTATTTACAAAACTTTATAACAAAACATATTTTAGGTGCGTAGATAAAACAAGATTCGCAAATTTAAGTATTTAGTGTATAAATAGATATTTTAAACTCTTCCTTTTGATGGAAAAGATCTATTACTTTGTTTAGTAGCGAATTTTTTGAGATCTTTAAATGAGCTTCAATATCTCGATGTGACAACTAAAAACTGGTTTGGTAAGGAATAAGGAAAATGGAATTTTTGAGAAAACTTCAAAACATTTTTGCGCTTATAAGTAACAAATATAATTAATCTAGTACAGCTATGCACTTCACTACGTAGCAGCATTTCTGAAGTTGAAGCTCTTACGAATTCATTCAAGGTACGTTTCTTTCTAAACGCCTCGTGCAAGGTGGTATTGTTCATCGCAATTTTTTTGTACTAGTAGTACAGAAACTTTTTATATTCGATTCTAAAATTAATTAAGCAAAAACATGCTAATTTAAAATTAAAATTTTTAAGTTTTCTTTAATCATTTCACACAAATAAGCTAATCACTTAATGTTAAAATTAAATATAAATTTAATTGGTCCTCTGACCGCCGCGGAAACACCAAGAGTTTCCTTTTATTTTTTTAAACTTTTTTGCTTTCTTACACAGATGAGTTCTTTCCCCTTTTCCTCTGCCGCAACCACGTCGAATACTTTTCGGACTGGACGCTTATATTAGTGGCGTACGCAGCAGGGGATTTTTGGTTTTGCTTTCGAGGTCTTTCATTCGGATTGTATAAGCTTTTAGTTGCCAATGTACAATGATGAAAACTTATTTAATGATTTTTATGTCTATAATTTTCATGCTTATATATATTTTTTTCCAAATCTTGCTTCTTAAGTTAACGACTAAACCTAAAAAATATGTTTTGTGACATAGGTATGTATATAAACTTTTTCAGAAATACCTGAACGATAACGAGAAAAATTAAATTTTTGAAAATGTGAAAAGTGAGAATTTTAAATTTCCGGTTGCCGGTAGAAAAAATTTAAATTCCAATTTTCATGGTTCCGTTCATTTCCTTGGTTCAGATCAGATAATTTCATGCAGAAGATGGAACTTTCTACTTCTGTTGCTTTTAATTTGCTCCAAAAACTTGCCATAACAAAATTCGAAGAAAGCAATAGAAACTTTTCATAGCCACCAAGATAAGGATTATCACAAGAACGCTTCTAGAGATTCACAAAACTTTAAATTCATTGAAAAAATTAAAAGCAGGGCATTCATAATGAGCTCGACAATAGTCAAAGGAAGACAAATATTAACAATCGAGCAAAATTCACGTCAAATAAACGTGCAAAGGGATGGATAGAACAGAACTTTACAGCTCGATTGCCGTATTTGTCCGAGGTAGCAATTGTTCGCAAGAGAGACTCCGTTGGATTTTAAGACAGACGTTATAAATATCCTTGATGCTGGTTTTTAAGTTAACGAAGTCCTCTACTTTCTCAAAGTTGTAATTGTCAACAGTGATGCGGTTCCATATGGGCGACGTCTGCTGATGGCAGCAGATAATTCGACTTTTCCTTGTTCAACTCCAGATTCCAGAACCATTTACTTTGTACGCTAGCAGTTTCACGCTCTCGAATTATCTTCTAGAATCTGATGTATTGCATATACTTACTAACTTACTTACTTACTTAATTGGCGCATCAACCGTCTAAGCGATTTTGGCCGAGGTCAACAAAGCACGCGAGCTGTCCCAATTGTAAATCCCAAATATAGCCAAGTCTTTTTTCACTTGGTCTTTTCAACGCAGAGGAGGTCTTCCCTTTCCTCTGCTACCACCAGCGGGTACCGCCTTCAGGGCTGGAGCTATTTCATCCATTCGTACGACGTGACATAGCCAGCGGAGCCGATGGTTCTTAATCCGCTGCACTATGTCTACGTCATTGTACAGCTCATCGTTCCATCGTACACGGTATTCGCCGTCGCAAAGACGCAAAGGTCCATAAATATTTCGAAGAATCTTTCTCTCGAACACTCCAAGAGCTCTCTCATCTGTTGTTGTCATCTGCGCCATACAATAGGATGGGCATGATGAGAGACCTATAGAGTATGGATTTTGTCCGTCGAGAGAGGACTTTACTGTGGAATTGCCTACTCAGTCCGAAGTAGCACTTGTTGGCAAGAGAGATTCTGCGTTGGATTTTATGGCTGGCTTTGTTGTCTTCTGCCGTGCTATTGCTTTCCGAATTTCGCCATAGTCGGGTGACGGTACATCGCGTCCATCATCATTGATTGGGGATTCGGGTTCAACATCTTCTCCAAGGTTGTTGCAGTTGCTTCCATTAAGCAGTGTGGATAAGTGCTCCCTCCATAATTTAAGTATGCTGTGGACATCAGTCACCAGCGTATATCTAGTTGATAATAGCTTATCAGGTCTACCATAAATGCATACTGATGAAGAAAAACCATTTCATTGACATCAGTTTTGCACAATAGTCGCTTCGGAAATTCTTAGCTAGAACCTGCGGGCAAGTATTGAATGTGCTCCTCACCTGGTCATATACGTCTTAAGACACTTCTGGCGTCTTCATGCGACGGCAACGCACTCCAGGAGAAAGTGCATTGAAGTTTACTTGGCTCAGTCACATATGCGACGTAGGTCGATTGACCAGATTTCCAGCCGAGTATATAAGCGAAGGTACTAATCATTGCCGGTGTATATAAAATCTAAATTATAGAAACAGTTGAAAACCGCTCTCAACGAGCATGAGGTCTAGTCGAGTTGCGAAGTGTTTGGCAACTTTACGACGTCGAGTTTTATTTGTGTCAATTTGGCTGCAGCAAAATAATAATCTGAGAAAATTCTCAAGACGCTCAGAGCGTACTTGCGTCTCTAAAAGCTTGGTAAATTATGTAAGCTAGAAAATAATAATATAGTCCTACCTAGTTATGGCTATGATAATTAAAGAAAAAAAAGAAAAAATATACTTCTGCTTTTAAATAGTATTTTTAATCTCAACGTGATTTTAGAATTCACTTAAATAATTTTGAAAAGTATTTGGAAATTTTAGAGGAAGAATTAACTTAACTAGAAATTTCTTCTTAAATGATTTCGACAAAATGCCAAAAAAATAAAAAAAAAAAATTAAATGTGTAACTTATTGCCAATAACCACTTTTTATAATTTAAAAGCATTTATAGTTTTGTTTCATCACTGTATAATTTACTCTTTATTCTTCATATTTAATACATTACTTTGTATCGCATTTATTTGTATGTATAATTTTAAGTTACGTTTTGCAATAATTTTTAAATATTAATATTTGCCTTTTCTTGGGGGTTCTCTGTTGCTTGCTTTTAAGACATCAAAATTTGGAGTTCGATACTTACATATTTAAATGTTATAATGTATAATTATAATTTTTACTTTTGTTTGTTTGCATTTGTGTTAACATGTTTATTTTTATTTTAAGGTTTTTATTTTGGTATGTTGTATACTATGTATGAAGGGGTAGTTGTATTTGTCGTTTGCTGTTATTATTGTTTATTCTCTGCATAATAAATAAATGTTTATCAATATCGGCATGCATTTTTAAAAATTGTTTGTTGTTGCTTTTGTTTCTCTTTAACAATTTATGTATAACAATATTTTCATATGTATATGTACTTAAATGTTTCCTTTTGTCGGCTGTAGTTAAATTGTATTTTGAATGTATACTTTTTTTTCTTTGCTTCCACGTTTTAACGCTTCATATAATATTTGGTTGTAGTAAAATATGTATGTATGAATGTATGTAATATCTTTGTTTTCGTATTCGTTCATTAGCATAGTTATTTTTATGTTTTGTAAAATACCAATTTTGAAATGCAGTTTAGTTTTTAATTAAATTTTTTTTATTTTTTTATTTTTTAGTTGTTCTTCCTTTCTTATTCATACATTTAGTGCATGAATTGCTTAGATAAGTTAATTTTTTATTTTCGAAATATTTACCATATACATACAATAGACATTGCAAACATGGACGCAGCACTAGAATAGCACAAATATTGTGTTTTAATATTTCTTAATGTATGTATGTATGCATTTTTTTTTGTAAGATTTTCTTGTCGTATCGTTTTTTTTATATTTTTAATTTAAATGTGAAACATTTGCTGTGGTGCAAAAGAATTTTTGCGCGGCCCAACTTGCCTCAACTCAAAAGGCGAACAAAAGACTTAAGCGACGAACTTGCTGTACATAAACGTGTATGTATGTATGTATGTGTGTTTGCGTAATGTCATTAAAATATATGTATGCATATATTTACACTCAGCGCTCATTTGCCTTCTATATTAAATAAAAATTGTAATCTCATATTTAAATTAAAATTAATTTAATTGCACTACAATTTCTATTGCCTCCTGCAATTTGCCCATCTTCTCGAAAATCTCGAATGAAATTTTTTCTTAATATTCAACATATGTATGTATGAATATAATCGTTAAATTTTTTTTTTTAATTTTATCAACATTTTTTCCGACTACTAACAATCAATTGCCAAAATGCTTAAGCATAAGTGCCAGTCTAAGAAAGGAGGAAAACGTTTCTAAGTGTGTTTGTGCAAAGCTTAAGCCTCTATATATAGACAATAATCTACATGTATTTACTCTTATACTTTAATAACACATACATACATTAATGTATGTGTATGTGATTAAAAAATGCAAAGCAATTAATCTCAAAGCGTTTTACAAACAGCCAAAAGCTTTTCATTTTGTCCTAAACATGCGTTTGTATCTAAAATACCTTCATTAATAAATACTACTCATATTTATATTATCAACATTAACATTTTTCCTTCTTAATATTTTGCACTTAAGTGTTCTGCGCTTGCTCACTAAACCTCCCATCGCTCAGTACCAGCTTGTCATCCAATGCCTGTGTATTTTCATTTTTCGTAACGCACTTTTTTTTTAACTATTTCTAGTTTCACACTTTAGCTATCCTAAATTCTAAGAATAGCTATAATTTATGTTGTAGCTTGTATTTTATTAAGCAACTTAATCAAGTGTCTGTTTATAGCGTGTGAATGCCACAGTTTGTATGTAGTACGTACATATGTATGTATGCCTATGCATTAGTCTCTTTTTCATATGGCGTCACTGTTGAATTTTTATGTTGACGCTGATTTGATAAAATAAAAGGAATGATATTATCATCTATTCGAAAATGTTTGTTTCTCAATTTAATTTTGGCAATTACTAGATTACAAGTTTTGGTTTTGTAAAAATTCTTCTTAATGTTGCAAATTTTGTAATTGTATAAAAAATAGTATCTCTTTTGGAGTTTTTCAAGCCATAAATAGTGTATGAAGTGGTTAAATATTACCGTTAACTTCGATTGCACATTAAATGGACAAAAGACCATTCTCTGTCAGAGATTTGTATGATGTTTAGCCAAAATACAGTGGTGGCCAATTGACGTGCAACCAAACTCAAAATGACATAGTTTGCCACTTATATTACTTTATTTATTTTTAAGAATTTTCAATTAAAATTCCGTTCATTCTCTACCATAAACTATATAAAATTATGTATAAAACTTTGTAGAAAACTATAAAAAAAAATCAAAAAACTGATATTTAGATTTTAAATATTTTTCTCAGACGTGTTAGAATTTTTTTGAGTATGCAGATTTATAGCCCATTAAATTTTAGTATAGCAAAATAAAAGTTTCAAGTGGCTAGGCATTACCGTTGATTTTTTAGAATTTTTTGGTCGCGTTTACTTCCACATAACGAATAAGCGAAATTTATTTTTATACTCGTATGTAAGAAAGTCGAAATACCTATGACAAAAGATATTCTAAAAACTGAACGGTAATTGCTAGACACTTGAAACTTTACATGGTTTCTAACATGTCTGAGAAAAAAGTGAAATTTTTTTTTGAAAGTTTGTGGAATTGTTTTGTAGTTTTCGACAAAGTTTTAAACTTGGTTTGGTTGATTTTAATTGAAAATTCTTAAAAATAAATAAATTAATATAAATGGCAAACTATCAGCCGTGCTCCCAGTTTCACATTTCCATTCCACAATGTGATTTTAAAAATTTCCTGTGAAAGTGAATAAGTGTGCTCCCAATTTCACACATATTGTTTATCGTTGTGGCAATTCACAAACAGCTGTTGTTGGAATTTCCCTTTCGGATTCAGCTATGTATGCTTTTTTGAGGAGTCATCAGCAAAACACTTAAAAATACGCATATTTCAATGAAGAACTAATACAGAAATGTCATAAATGGCTTCTACAAACATTAAAGAATATTTTAAAAATTATTCCAATCGAAAATAATTAAATATTCACACACTTTTTGTCATTTACTTTTGATTTCACATACAACCAAGCATTCGGATTCAATTCACAAAAATTTATGTGCATGTGAAATTGGGAGCACCAAACACGTGATTTCAAACCGAATACACAGGGAAATTTGTGAATGTGAAACTGGGAGCACGGCTGTATGTCATTTTGAATTTGGTTGCATACCAATTGGGGACCACCGGATCTGGTGAGTTTAGCATGCGGAGCATGGTTGTGGCGATCCCGAGTATGGTGGGTTCAAGTGTGGTGAGTTTGAGTATGGTGAGTTTGCAGGTGGCAAGTCAAGGTCTTTTGAGATTACACATGGTGAGTTAGGTTTTGGGAGTATAAGTGAAAAAAGTTGTAGCGCGGGGAGTTTCACCGGAGTGACATGTGGTGAGTTCGGTTAGAGTAAAAGCCATCCCCAGCAATTTCCGTTTCTTCCTTATGTAACATAACACAACATTATATTGGATAATATGACATAACATAGCGTAACATTACGTTAAGTAACGTCTCATATATAACATGAATTTTCGCGTGGTGAGTTTAGACTTTAATATCTTTAACCATTTAATGTCTTGGCTTCAACGAAACCAGAACCATAAATCCGGAAAATTTGGAGGAATTTGGAAGCGATTTCTTAGGAAAATTCGAAACTTTTTTCGGCATGAAAATAAATTACTTATGGTCACTCTACACTTTTATGTACATATGTATGATTGCTTTCTATAACTTAACTTAGTGACATTGAAAGCTTTTCTTTTGCCAAGCGCACATTTAAATAAAGCATTTTGTGTTTAGTTTATTTTGGTTGGTGGAATTGTAGCGGGTCCGGCATGACATACATACAGATCTCTTTCATATTTGTATATTAAATGCATTGAAATTTGTATTTATTTTTTTCATTTTTACTAGATTTAAACAAGTTACAACTATTTCAGAACTACTTGCATGCATCATAATCCCGAAATTTAGGTATTGATGATTCAGTTGAAGCCGAAATTTTCAATATTAATTAATTATTTAACTCAAGTTTCTGATAAAATAATTATTATTTAAAATAAATAAATAATGGAATACAGAACTTTCGGGATTTTTATCGTTAAACTAAACTAAATCTAGCTTTTTCATTAAGCGCTAAAATAATTGGTGTATTAAATTTTATTAAACTAAATTTTCATTTATATTTCGTTCCTTTTTATTTTTTAGTTCTCTGACTTTCTACTTTTGTTAGACTTTTTTATTTCAAACATACTCGTATCTCGAGTTCAAACACTGTGCAACCTCATGTGCTTTATTTGTGGTGCTTTTAATAAAATACTATTTCCTCTTGGAATTTTTGAAATTATGCACAGAGCAACTGATATTTAGTATGTAGTTGTATTAAAAATAAAAAGTATTATTTATTGAATATAAATATTTATGTAAATCTGTTTAAGTTGTTTTTTTTTTCATTTGCTTTCAGAGAATTTTATTAAGTTGGCTGTATTGTTAGAAGTAAATAATTTCGTTTTTGGTTATTTTCTTGCTCGAGCTTATTGTTGGTTTTTGTTCGTTTTGGATTTTAAGTATTCTTTGTAAGTGTGTATAAAAAAATACCGTTAGTACCTACATACATATGAACATACATATGTAATTTACATTGGTCGTTTGAATATTTTTTTTTTTACCAATTTCTTTCGTAAATTTGGACGTTTTCTTTACAGTTATATGAGATTTGTTTATTTGTTTTTGTTTTGTTAAACACTTGTAAATGTATTTTGTGTTATTGGCTTTGGCCTGTTAATTTTAATGGGTTCATTTAATTTTTCATGTGTTTATATTACAAATATTTACAAATAAATGTTGGATGAGCGCGAGCTTTTTTACGAATCTTACAAATACATAGTATATTACAAATTTTTTTTGAAAAATATGTATGGCCACTAAAAAATAGCAGTTCGGACAAATTTTATTTTATTTTAAATTAAAGTATAAATCATTTTTAAACAAAAACCATATAAATTCTTGTTTCAAACTGTATTAATGATTTGTAATAATTTAACAAATTTTCATCGAAAGTATACTTTTTAAAAATTCTTTTTCTAGGAAATTATGCTTCCATATAAAGTTTGAAACAAATTTATCTCAATATGGAAAAATACGCAACGTTAACCTAAATTGAATGAGCTAAAATACTCTTTACAGGAAATCTACAGGCAACTCCTCCAAGGAGTGCGCGTGGAGGAATTACCTTAAATTGTTTAGGGACCATCATTCAAGATCTAGATTAAAACTATCTAAGTAGTTTAACGTTATATTGTTAGCATTAAAATAAGAATCTGTATCCTCCAAAGCTCAATTAAAATCGAGACAGTTAGGCAGGGATAGTAAAAACTTTTGTAATTCATCTTCGAATTGGTAGATCCAGACAATGTAAGCATGCTATTGCTAAAATTTTTGTCCCGATTCATCAATATATCTTGTCTGAACGTCTTGAAGAACAGTTTTCGAATTTTTAAAATGCATCTCAGAATGTATTTGTTAACTTTTCTTCGAAGGTCACGAACTAGACAAACATAACTTGAAATTTGTGAAATGTTTATTTTGATTCGTAAAAGAGATCTCTCCTGCCAATTCAATCCTATTAAAAATGTTTATTTTTTCGAATTTAAGTTTTAATTGCTCATCAATTTCAAGCCCGTTTATTATTTTAGCGAATGTAAAGAACGAGTATCGAGACAAACTACCATTTTAACCTTTTACAATTCGAGAGTACTGCTTTAAACGTTTTTTTGTCGACTTTGAAATTTGCTCCCAATAAGCATTGTTCTCTTAAGCAGATATTTGTAAGCAGCATTCCTGATGTCATGAAGAGCTTTCATTACAAGCTACAATGAAGAACCACCTTTCACCGCTAAATAGTTGACTAAGGGCATACTTATAAAACAAAAGAAGCGAAGAAAGTGCTGATAGGTTTAGTAAATTTTCCCTTTTCTTCTGTTTATAAAAATGTGGTTCTAAAAGCTTAACTCAAGCGTGACTTTAGCGACGTATTTATTTGGACATCTTATAATATTTTTTTTTTTTTATAAACAACCTTTTGTTTATATAAGGATAGTATTCGTTCATGAAATTTTTTTAATCAATGATTAGGAGCCAAAATTTATTACGAGTATCTCAATTTTTTTAATGTATTTTCAACTTACATAATTAGGTATGCAATGATTTGTGATTATTTTTATTTATGTACATATGTATGTTGTTAACAGATGTTTGAATAAATGTTTGTGTGTGTGTGTGTGTGACTCTATATACTAAGTATGTGTGTGTGTGTTAGCATAATTTTTTTAAGATGCAATTCTTTATTATTTTTATAATTATATTCATGCATACGAATACTTTTATCTTAGACACGATAAGAAGTTTCATATTGGATGGACATTTGTGTATATGTATAAATTAGTCATATCATAAACAGTCAAATATTTAATTGATGGCCTCTTCTAGTACAAGTGTATATACGTGTATGTATGTATTTGTAAGATAGTGTGGTATGTCTTTCAGCTCATACAAGTCTGAAGCAGCATAAATATGTTGACAAAAAGTGATATTGTCTGTGAATTGGTTGTTGTCAAAGGACTGGCGAGAATACAACACACTTATTTATTTTATGCTGCATCATTTAACTTTTTTTTTTATATAATTTTCTTGGTTATTACGTAGATTTACATGCAGACTTTTTATTTTATATTTTTTGTAAGTTTTTATTTTTCAAAAAATGTTGTCGATATTTTCGTAAATTTTTACGGGGTCGGCTTGAATTGTGTTTCTGGAATATTGAATTTTTTGGTTTTTGAGAAATCTGTATACTTGATGTTTAATTTAGCTGTAAATTTAGGTATTATTTTCTATAGTTGTGTTTGTTTTTTTTTATTTTTACTAAGCACTTTTTGAGTTTACATTTTGACTGAAGGGATATGCCTTACTTTCAAGTTTCATTCAACGTTTTTGTAGCTTGCGTGTCTGGCAATGTGTTCATTTCTTGTTAACTCTCCAAGCTTTCGATTTTAGAATAGTTTACAGCGCTATTCTGATTCTTCACTACTAATCTAGGTTAGCTTTTTACTTTCGTTTCTTCTTAGCGAGCTTTCTATTATTTTCCTTTTATACTTCCTACTTTTTTTCTACACAGTTTAGTTGGTTTTTTTTTTTTAACAAATTCAATTTTTCATTTTTCTTTGCAAAAGCTCCCGAGCTTTAAGTCTTAGCTACTGCACGCATCTCTGCCTAAGTTTGTTTATGGCAGGGTAACTCTACGAGCGACTTCGGTTAAAGCTTTTTGTGCGCTTTTATGTTAGTTCAATAAAACTATAGCTCAGCTCTATCATTTCTTTGCGGTTTTTGTTTTCAAAGCTTACACCAACAAGCATTTTTATTCGCTTCACTTGGAATATCTTTTATACATTCTCATTAGGGGTTTTTTTTTAATTCCTAACGTTTACGTTCACCATCTTTTTATTTTTGCTCTTTTCGACTTTGGTTGGTAATTTTTCTTGTTCTTGCAACTATCAAGTTCTGTCGTTATTTTAATCCATGTGCTTCACGTTTTGATATTTGCAGGTATAATTTTGTATTTTTATACTTTTAATAAACAAATTATAAAACTATGAAGTGTTGAAAAGGAGTAATTTGAGTTTAATTCGCTAACCTTTATTAGAAATGCTCTGACAATTAAAATGTGTTTCCATATTACAAACTAATATTTATTTTAACCCATTACGGCTATAAATATATTGCACAATGATCACTTTACTCTTTCTTAAGACTCATTTTGTTCGATTATTGCACTTTCATTTAATTGCATTGTACCTTCATTGGTACAAGTATTTATAAAAAAAAAAATATTATATTTTAATAATTCCGTGTTCAAATAAAGAAAACGCTAATGAGTCTTTTAATCTCGCATTCAGTGTGTTTGCAGCGGCCAGTAAAGAATTCTTTTAAGAAAGTCTGTTTATGTTGTCGCTTTGTTGTTGAATTTTGTATGCAAAAAATTATTCGCTGCAAAGCATTAAAACAAGAGAGCGTTTGGAAAATTTTCATTGGCCATTGGATTTTTCCAAAATTCCTTATTTTTTTACTCAAGATGGCTTTACATTCAAACCGTTTGTTTCATTTTTGGATATACACATCTTAAAATTAAATACTGACGATGCGCTAAATATTGACACATAATTTTTTCTTTTACAAAAATACTTTTAAATACAAAACTTTTTAAAGTCTATGGTAGTGCCAGAAATCAACCTCTTAATTGGACGGATAAATCTATAAAAATTTGTTGAAGTCAGTATTGCTGGTAAGTTAATGCCACAAAGGTAACATAAAATATCGAGCCATAACCGCCAAGATGGCGTTATCGACAAATGAAAAATTTTATAAAAGAAGGCTGATTCTCTTTAAAGTAAAGCACATTTTAATAAATATAGTCGCGTTTTTTAGAAAAACAACGTTAATCTTGTATAAAAAAATTGTATTAAATTGTGAAGCTTAACTGCGAAGAAAATTATCTGAAAAGCAACTTTTGATAAAAAAAATATATTTGTGGCTTACGTCCTTTTGGCGGTTACGGATCGATATGTTCAAAAAAATGGAGCAACGCAATAAATGTATATTTAATTTTAGCACATTTGTGGTTTTTCGCTAAACATTAATGCTGAAACTATATAAAAAATAACAAAAACTTCAATTGGAAAATTCTAAAAGTACATAGAAATCGTGTGCAGCGAAAGCGTGCACCCTTATAATAAATAAATAAAATATTTTATGTAGAAAAAATGTATGAAAATACAAATGTATGAATACAAAAAAAATTACTTTGCTATATACTAACGAAAAAACTGGCACGCTCTACGCCTTTGCAGTTCGACATTTTCGTAAGTTACCAAATATGAATAATATCATGAACACATTAGTAGTTGGTTCAAGAGTAGTCATAACTAACACTACACCTTTTCCAACAGTATTTCAGAAAAACACAAATGTATTTCAGAAAAGATCAATTGTATTTCAGAAAAGGCCAAATGTATTTCAGAAAAACGCAAATGTATTTCAGAAAAGACCAATTGTATTTCAGAAAAACGCAAATGTATTTCAGAAAAACGCAGAAAAGCACAAAGGTATTTCAGAAAAACGCAAATGTGTTTCAGAAAAACACAAATGTATTCAATTCCTCTTTTTCTGAAATACATTTGGCCTATTCTGAAATACATTTGTGTTTTTCTGAAATACATTTGGGTTTTTCTGAAATACAATTGGTCTTTTCTGAAATACATTTGTGTTTTTCTGAAATACTGTTGAAAAAGGTGTAGTTTACAAATTTTGAATTTGGTGAATGTACCTCGGTTAAAAAGTAATTTCTAATTGCTAATTTGGGGTCGGTATATCCGAAAACGACACTCATATATTTTTCTTAAGAAGCGTTTGCGAAATTTTGGCGAAGAACATGTTTTTGAGGCATTTTTTGCATATTGTCAAAATTAACTAGACAGATTGAATTCACTAACCTTTAACATATATTAATTTAAAGGTAATGACTTCCTCTTTACAACGATATTATATGTGCCCATTAAATTCGTATTCTTTGTGTAACAAGCGTCATTATCCTAAAAAAAAAGGGCATTTTTCAAGCGTTTTTTTTTAATTTTTCAACTTCATTATGATTTTTCTAGCTTTAAACAATTTTATTCATAAACATTTACACCCAGTAATCAAAGAATTTTAAAAGTAAAATAAAGAAGATACATTTGCTTAAATCGGGCGAACACTGTGACGTGTCAAGTGATTGCAGACAATTTTCATTTTTCACATTTTTTGCTTTTTTTTATACCCGAGCGTAGTTGTACACAAGCCTATATTAACTTTAACTTTTAAAAATCATCGAGATAGACATTGACATATGTATATATGAACAGAATAAAGAAAATAATCTATTTAACCCTGACTGTATGTCCGTGGTTACAATTACTTTATGTCTTAATGGAACTTGGTACAAAGATTGCTCTTTGGCCATGGATTTTTGGTTTTAGCCGCGATTTTTCGCTCCCATTCGCACAAATTGGCAAACAATATATGTACTTTGTGTCGATAGGTCTTTAATTTTTACACTGGTCGATAATCTAATAAAGATTTCAGTCACGTTTTTTTTTTTAAAGAAGTTGGACATTTTTTTAGCGAGTTTTAAAAATTTGAAAAATATCTGGGAATGGAAGATGTATGAAATATTGTGGTTTTTGTTATACGAGTGGAGTGCTATTAAAAGATAACGAAAAATATTTATGTAGATAAATTCATTGGACCATTTTTACTGTGAGACGCTTTTGAATTCATCCAAGTAAAGCGAAAATTGAAGCATGTATTTTATTGCATTTTATAAATATATTCTTTAAGATGGAGTTGGTTCAAGTAATTTTCCAGTAAATACTTGCAGCGTCGTAACAAATTAAATATTAAAAAAAAATTACGTTTTGAGAGGAGACTGCTAAAACTCAACTACTTGAATATGAAAATCATATAAATTAGAGTATGTAACATACCAGAAAACCGGTTTTTGAGCTTTATAAATATACACATGAGCGAGGGGCGCGTTGATGCCAAAACTGAATATAACAAATAAGCAATAGGATAATATATAAACATACAATAAGAAAAAAATAAAACGAATGATAAATATTTGACGCAAATTTTTATTTTGCAAAAATAAGGGCAAATTAAGAAGTACATCACATTAAATTAGTTCATTTACGCGTAGTGTAAGTTGTAAACGTGATTTAAAATATTTAACTTAACTTTTGATTGTTGTTTACAAATTTGATATTTTGATTATTTTTTTTTTTTACTACATACACTTAGGAAACTTTATATAGACATGTATGTATGTCTGCTTAAAGATAGGCATATATTAATATATATATATGTATATGTATATACAAAAAATGAACGTATTAATGCGCTAGTTAATGCAAAATCAAACTACATAAACAATAACGCGGGCTAAAATGTACATTGTATATTAAATTTATAAAATTAAATTTAATTAAAATAAAAAAAATAACATTTAAATAATGAAACAGTAGCTAGTAAAATAGTTGATAAATGTACAATATAATTCAATAAAATTTAATTGTAGAATTTTTTTTTTAACATTAACGTAATTTTTATATAGTATACACACTTCTTTTCTTAATGCTGTTTAAAATATAATTATAACTAAGTTGATTTTAAGCCGTTGCATATTTATATATAAAGGTATATTTGTATGCAAGTATAAAATATGCAGCGCCTGGCTAACTTTGTGGCATTACAAATCGATCAAAAAAATAATAAAAATTGCAAAGCTGCTAAGAAATTAAAATAAAAATAATTGAAAATATACTACGTACAACTACTATACTTTTCGATTTTTCATTTACAATAATAGTAAAAATAACTGCAGCGCCTGCAAGCGTCTGCGCAACAAATACTTGAGTGTACAACTGCAACTACGTAAATATTGTAAATATTTCGAAAGCAAACAAAATGCATTGTTATCGCCTTCAGAAGCCGATATCAACACAGCTTCGTATTACATAAATAAATCACACAATTTTTTGTTTTACTTAAATATATTGCAACTAAACAAAGCATTTACAAGTTAAAAGTGTTACACTCAAGAGTTCAAAAAAAAATTGGGATTATGCTTTACTTTCACTTTCTTACTTCATACAACGTAAAGTACTAAGCCTGAGCCTGTATGTAGGTAATGTTGTGATTTAGCTAGCTTGGCTAAAATTTTACACACAAGTTAAAAAAAAAAAATTTACATAAAATAAAAATTGCAATTAATTTTGCATTTAATTTTTGTTAACGTAAAATACGCTCGATATGTGTTTTAGTTTTGGACGTTTTTTATTTTACTTTACAAAAGAAAGCGTCAAAACTTATTGGCTGGTGTTACAAAGACGCAATAGAATAGTAAACAACTAGCAGCACAAACACAAAAGTGTAATTTATATCAGTTTAATAAAAAAAAAGGGAATGTTTCAGAATCGTTTATGGAAGATAACTGCCAAAACAAATGCTAATAAGTCGAGCAAAAGTTTTAGATGTAATGCTTAGTGGAAATCTGTGGACAATTTAGCTGAAAATATATAAGCGGACGGACCTATTATTATTATTTTAAAATTTTGAATTAAAACAAAAAAAAATATTTTTCCATCACATTTATCAAATCATTCACAACATAATAAAAAAAAACCTGAACTAACTTTTAAATTTGATAGAAAAAAGTTACGATTATTAAAACGTATAATACTATCAATTGAATCAACATCGATAATTTAATAATAATAAATTTCAAACCTTATTCATAACATCTGGCACACTTGCAAAAAATTCATAGAACATATTTTTCAACTAAAATATTGCGATTTTGATAGTTACCACCGGAAATCGGGATTTACTAGCTGCATTTTTCATTTTTTGACTTCAATTTTATTATCGATATATTAAAAAATAAGATGGTGTGAACAATTTTTAAATTTAAGCGATTCTAAGCACACTGATTTAAGATATTCTTTGTTTATCGCCAAATTCTCTCTCTAAGCAATACATCCAACTCGGTAGCAAACAATTATAATGTATTCATATCAAGTTGCCTCAATCCGTACTTCTGAATGTTTATATCTTTTAAGCTCGCGGTTTTACTTACATTCACATGCTACAACACCTAAATTGCTAAGCCTACTACAAACTACCAATTGGACACTGTGTTTTTGCCTTTCGCTTCACTCACATTTAACACATCTAAAATTACATTGCATCAGTTCACTTATGTATTTGCTTTTATTTGCTACCCAAGGCAGCTCGACTACGCACAACATGTTCTAACGAGATTGGCGATTTTTGGATGGAATAGGGTTGGGCGGAGTTTGGGAATGTGTGGAACGTGTTCACTATGATAAGTTACAATTTGACTGTAATGCGCCACATCGCGTCTTCTACGATGTGTTTGTGTTTGTGTGTGTGTGTGTGTTTGAGTTACTAATACTACTACACAAGATAAATTACTTTGCATGCATGCATTTATATGCATAAAATTTATGTATGTATGTTTTTACTTGCAAATTGTTTGTTCGTACATTGAATTATTTTTGTTGTTTTTTTTTTTTGTAAGACATTTACTTGCCTTACTGGTGAGTGTATTTATGTTCATGTTTGTTTGATATTAATATTTTAGATTTTTTGTAACGTTTAACGTATACGCCTCGCGCGTCATTTTAGCAACGCAGCGCAAACATCTCCTGCTGCTGCTATGCGGCATTTATTGCTTTCTTATTTTTTTTATATTTTTTTTTCGTTTACTGCGTTGCATTTAAAATGCTGTTGAGCGTCGTTTGAAACGTCTTGTGTTCGCATCGACGCCGGTGACATGAGCCACCGTAGTAGCTCTCACCGGCGCGACATCAGCTGCGGCTGCTGTGCTGGTTGCACGCAATTTATTGCATGTGCGTGTTGGTGCAGCAGCGCCTCTCACCTGTGCTGCAGTTGGAGCCGTTGTTGGTGTTGTTGTTGTTGCGTTTACAGTTGCCGTTGCTACTGCTGCGGCGGCTGTGGCTACAGCTGCTGTCACCAATGTAGATTGCTTGCAATTAGCCCAGCGGTGCATTTGATGCGAACATTTGGGATATAATCATTTGCGTGACGACGTGGCGCCACCGACGCTGGACAATGACTCAGCGCGACTCTTTGAGCGCGTCATAGTTGATTCTATACACAAGCACAAAAGAATAAAAAAGTGTAAATTACAAGCGGACATTTGAATTGATTAAAAAAAATAAAATAAAAATTATTACATTCTCTTACCTTTACTACTGATTTTCTCCGCTTTGTAGGCGCGCATAGCTTTGCCGCGCTTGTCCAATATCAACTTGTCGTAGCGCACAAATATACCATGCTTAGACTTGCATTGGAAATACTGTATGCCCTGAACGGTGCCATCATTCTTGCCAGTCGGTGTGTCCAACTCAACGCCAATCCAAGTGCCAGCTTGGAAGTGTGTGGCACCGATGTAGCTGATCACGCCGCTTGTGTTGTAGGGGCGTATTAGTACAGATTCACCAACCTGCACCCAGTCGGGTAGAGAGGCCTCAATTTCTGTAAAAGAAAAAAATGCTTTACATCCTAAGCGAAAAAAAAACTCTCAAATATCAACGATTTGTTTTAGCCATCAGAAACTTACACTATTTAAATTTTTTTTGTGTCAATACATAAAATATCCTATCAATTAATACCTGCATCCAATTCCATGCTGCCCGTCATTGACACATCCAGCCGATCATTCGATGACATTAATATGCCCTCCATTTGTGCCACCGAAGCGCGTTGCAATTGTGTACGCGACGCACCGCCATTATTGTTCATACTTACAACACTACTGGACATTATATTACCAGCTTGAGGCGGCGTCTTTTTACGGCGCACCACTTTTCCGGGCGGTAATGGGCCGCGCACAATGCCGTTACCTTCTAATAGCTGCTGCTGTTGTTGTTGTTGTTGTTGCTGTTGTTCTAGTTCTGCCTCCAACGCGGGCGCAATATTCAATGTTTCATTGCCATTTTGATTGTCTGTAGCAATGTTGTTGGGTATTATATTTCCTTTTGTATTTGTAGTACTGCTGCTATTTAGCACCGTTACTGTTTTTGTTGTGCTTGTGTCGCAATTGTTGTTGTTTTTAAGTTCAACAACATCATCGTCGTTTATAGTATTTGCCATATAATCGGCAGTGTCCACGGCGACGGCATCTGTATCGGCATTGGCATCGACATTGGCAGCTGTATATTGTGCTTTTGGTATGGTGTTTGGCAGCTTTGCATTTGTGAGTGTGTTGTTTTTGTCATTGTCATTGAGTGTGGTGGTAGCTATGATTTCATTAGACGGTTCTGTGTCGGCTACAGTTTCAGGTGCTTGTTTTGATTGTGTATGTGACAATTCGTTTTGAACTTCGTTTGCCGCTGGATGTATTGTTGTTGATTGAGCTGATTGCAGTTGTTGCTGTTTATTACCATTTAATTTTGGCATATCTTTAAGGAAAGGATTGAAACGCGCCTGGCGGTTAGGTGGTGAATTGGAATTGAAGTCTGGAAATAATAAATAATTTCATGTTTCATTCAATCCAATGCATTTCATTAATATATCTCACGTCGAAATTTTACTACGCATTGAGATAGGTAAACTTTGTGTAGTTAAAAAATATGTCTTATATAAACAGGATAAAACCTGGAAACTTTTGGTCACCAGTATAGTTTCAGCGAAACTAAATCTTAACTCCTTTTTACGGTAGTTGCCAGCATTATTTGCTTTTGAGTTTTAAACGGCTACACAAAGGAACGTCCAAAAATTTCGGCTAAATTAATACTGATATGGCTCAAGTAATTTCTTGGGAAAAGGATTTTTCTGACCTATTTTCCAAATAGTTATAAAATTTTGTAAAATGAAACTGTAATACTTATAAAAGTATTAGAATCACTATCCATACAGAGTTCTAGAGGCGGATAAGAGAATATCAAAACAGTTTTTTTACATTGCTTATATTATTTTTAACAAGTTTGTGGTTCTTTAATTTAAGTACTTATGTTTTTAAGGCTTCCGGGCCGAGCATAAAAAGTGTGACACCACTTTATTAAATAAGTTGAATTTCAATCTGATCGGACAATAAATACGGGCTTTCTAAATATCTCGATTCCAACTTTAACTATCGGGTAAAAATTTGGAAAAATATTTATTGACAGATAATTAAAACAAATTTAAAATTTCAACCATATTTTTTCTGAATATAACAAATGGTTTTATGTGGTTTTCATACGTTCTATATTTGAACAAGATCGGAGCATTTACATGGCGCGGGTTCATTTCCGCAAACAAACGTCCTGAATTCGAATGAAAATGTTTCATTTTGCGTAAACACAGTTTTCATTGCGTTAGTTATATACATTTTTTATTTGAACGAAATCGGTTCATTAATATATATATATATATATAATTTGGCGCTTACACTATATAGCTCAATGTTTGGCCGAGCTTCTCCTACCATTTGTGGTGTGCGTCTTTAAATTCAACTACAAATGAAGGAACCTACAATTTTGTGCCGACTCCGAACGGAGGATGTATTTAATGAGAAGCTTTTCCATGACAGAAATACCCTCGGAGGTTTGCCATTGCCTGCCGAGGGGTGACCGCCATTAGAAAAAACATTTTCTATGATTTCGATTTTACTTGCCCTTGCTGGAATTCGAACCTCGAACTCACCGGCATATCGAGTTATAGCACGCACCGCTAACCACTCGACAGCGGCCACATCGGTTCATTAATACGACTTTTATAATTAACTCGTCCCGACAGCGCCATCTAGCGGCCTCTTTCATAGTTTGTAATAGGTCGATCTTTAGAGTTTTGAAGGGAAATAGTAAAAGGTGGCTAATGAGGATATATGGTCATCTCCGGAGTAGCAGCTTTAACTTGTACCGCAGTTGTTTTTCCATGTAAAAATCTTCCAGTAACGAAATTAGTTGCGCGCTCAATTAATAGACTTTTAAGCAAATTTAAGGAATACAATTGAAAGTAAGACCTGGATATTCGCTGAGAAAATCCAATCAGCACCTTCCAAATATCGTTATAGAGTTACCTCCATTCCAGAAGTGTGCTTAACTAACTATTCATTGACCATTTCAGATCGCTCCTGATCCAGTGTAAAGTCTAAATATGTAAAACTTGGTCTCTTTAAGAGATCCATTACCTAAAATCTACTGAAGTCTGGCCAGCTACTTTGCACATCTGGATTCGGGACCATTTCGTTCTTTACTTTTTCCACAAAGTTAAGGTGAATTTTGGCTTGTATTCTTCGTAAAGGGTGACCAAGCACCAGTGCTCCATACACACATTTAAACACATTACCGACATAGCCAATTCGTTTGCTCTCTTAGTTCTTTCCTAAATTTTTTATACAAGAAAAAGAAATTCAACGCAAAACCGTGAAGGATAGCGACCTAAAACTCACGCAGCCCTGTTCAATTTCTGTTGGCAATTGTGTGAACAGCCCATGTTTTTTAATAATATTGATTTAAATTATTTTATAGTGCTGAGTTAGAAACTTTTACTATAAACAAATAAATGTATATATTTTCATTACTCACCTGGTGTCTCATCGATGCTCATTGAACGCATGGAAGCGATATCATCATTCGTTAAATTGCTGCACGATACCGCCTGAAAAATAATTTTATATATTTATTAATAAAGAACGCTTACTTCCTAGTACAATTATAGCCAATTACCTGTGATCCATAGCCGCTCGACGTGGACGAACTCATGCTGGGCGTAGCCAGGCCCGTTAAATGCTTCATATTCGCATTGGCACTTGACGTATAACTCAAGTAGCTGTTATTGGAATGATTACTAACATCCATGAATGAGTCCATTGTTTTCGAGGCTGTGAGTCGTGAACGTGTGTTATAGTTGTTTTGTTGATTCTTTTCCTGCTCATACTCGGTCGTGTACTCTGAGTCGCTGTAGCTGTCTTCGGGCTCTTCGACGAGGGCACGGTGCACGCCCAGTGGTTCTTCATGAAGAGTGGTCATGCGCATGCCCAGTAGCTTGCTGGTGGCCGGTGAAGCTGCATTGTAAACAAAAACAATTAACAGTTGAGTGATAATTTATTTCAAAAAGAATAGTGTTAAAAATTAATAACATTGTTATTTAGTGTAAATATTTATCTAGATATTTGCTGACATAGAAATATTTGGTATATCTTTGTTTACGTATTAAGACTTTAATGGTTAACACCTACGCTTCGTCGGCGGATTACGTTGATTGAAATTTAAATTCAAATTCAAGAATGTTGGACGCGCTGCATTCCAAAAGTGTGGCAAGAAATATTTATACAAAAAATTTGCATGTTAATTATGGGTAAAACAATCATGCATACATACATAGGTACATACATATACATATATGTAGTATTTATTCGATATTTTTGAATGTGAAGATAGGAACACAAAAAACTGAACTAAAATAATTTTTTGGTTGCGCTGCACTGCGACAGCATCAACAACAGCAAACTAAAGGCACACAACAACAATTCAATGCGAATGGTGCGTACTCGGAAACAATTTGATGTACAAATGTGATAAGAATAATTCGAGACTAAAACTGATAAAGGTACTTATAATAATTATGTAGATTATAAAGAAAATATACAGAAATATTAAAAAAAAAAAACGTTTGGCTACGGGGAAAAAAAACAATGCGCATACTCAAACGCTTATGCTGTTGCATAACTTTAAATAACTATAACATACACATAGAAATGTTGCGAAAATTGAATTACAACAGTAAAATGGCTCGAAATGCCAGTATAAACGCTAAAAACGTTTAAAAACTTAAATTGATAAAAGAAAGAGTTAGAAAAAATGAATGTAAAAACAAAAAAAAAAAATCATCAAAGCAGCGACACAAAAAATTTTTTTTTGTACATTTGTGCGCGCAATTGCTTCCGGTCGATGTTGCAAGCTATAAGTTTTCTTAAGACAAGTCTATTCAGCCGATTTACTTCATGGTTCTGTAGGAAGCGTAGAGATCTTTCGAGAATATCAGTTTACTTTCGAAAACATCTGATTGTTTTTTTGAAAGCATCGTCAACTACAATTTAGAAAGTGTCATATGGACTTTAGAACAGACGAATGTTTTTCTGCTAGATACTTTAGAAGAACGAATTGAGAAACTCTGAGTACATAGAATGTAACTTTTTAATTGGTCATTTCAGAATATGTCGAAACTTTCAACATAGCTGTTACACAAATATAATAAATATTTCATGCCGAAAGAAATGAATACCTTTGATTTCAAGACAAGCCGATTTTAATACCAATTATTCTTACTGTTAAATATCCATTGTTTACTAACATGTCTCTCTAAGTATATAACAATTATGTCAAATAAAATGCAAATACCAAACTCAATCTCTTACAAAATGTAAATAAATATCATATAAATGTCGCTTATTACACTGATATGTGTACTATCATTATTGTGTGGTTAACTTACACCTGACCTAACGTACACCTGCTAACTAAATTACGTGCAAAAAATATATTCATAGCTTTGCAAATTGTATTTCAAAATAAAAGTGTTAAGAAAAGATTAAAAATAGATAACTCAATTATGGTAAAAAATATTTTGTTTATACGCAATATTTTTGAATTGTGCTAAAAATGAGCTAAATGATTGTGGACTTGATTGATGTGTGAATAATTGCCTTAACATTTGTTTTAGTATTCTACCTACTGTGACCGAGGTCTTAACGAAAGAACAATACGCATTAATACCGTCATTCATTTAAAAAAAAAAAAAGGATATTTATAAAACGCAAGCCGACGTCGTATCTGCTGATTGCTAATTGTTTGTTTACCACACTTCATTCACTTGCATGATTGTTGTTTAAAAATAGCAGTAAACAAATACTGACTATAATTGAATTGAATTGTAATCGTTAACAAGTCTTCAATTCATTGCGACTGATAGGGACGGTTTAATTAAAATCGCGTCTACTGATAAACCGATGACTTACAATTGTATCACTTGTGGCAGAGTGTACGAGCACATAGCACTTAATGCACTCTTGTATATCAGTTTGTAAATAAATATCTAACCTACTTGCATATTTATTTAGGTATGTACGAATGTTGGAGTGCCCACTGGATTGGACTGTCTGTTTTTTTTTTTAACAAGTCAATATCCAATTATATTCTGATGTTTACGTCAATAAACGATAACGATTAATTGGTTCAAATTGTCCAGAGAAATTAACGAATAACAAATGTTGGGCCTAATTAGGTTTAATAAAACATTGAAGTTATTTTCATAGAATTTTTGTGAAAAACTTGAAGATGCTCTCTTATGTAGCTATGCACTTAAACATACTTCTTTTGCGAAATTAAGGATCAGTTAATACTTTGAAACACATACACATACGGAAGTACATCTCTAGATCAACCAGCTTGTGATAACCAAGAGATAGAGCCGATTAAAAAAGGGCATTTGTAAGGAATTTCATAAATAGCAAAAATAAGTTAATGGAAAGCTACGAACTTTACATTTTGAAATTAGGCACTACCTCTGCCGCACTTTTAATATGTATGTTTAAGGCCCCCGTCGGCAGGCAATGGCAAACCTCCGAGGTTATTTCTGCTATAAAAAAGCTTCTCATAAAATACATCTGCCGTTCGGTCCCTCCATTTGTGGTATAATATTAAGACGCAAACCCCAAATGGTAGGAGAAACTCGGCCAAACACTGAGCTATGTAGTGTATATATCAATGCCTTTTTGCATCGCTAATCAAATAAAAATGTCGACCGAAAAATGTCAAAGATTTTGCGTAAAAAACCCGACTCAAGTCAAAGTAAAAAGCAAAAAAAAAAATGCATTTAATGAAACTGATTAAACATTTTTTTCGTGGTACTTGTAAAATGTGTTGGATGCCCTTTTTAAATTTTTCTCTAGTTTGCCTTTGCATTGCTCTTTTACGAATTTAAGCGCTTTATCTTGTCTTTTTAACTGATTACAACAAAATGAGGACGTTGTAAATTCGTCGGAATATCTCTTTCTTTCTTTGTTTATACATACTTACAGGTGACCGTATAACTTTGAGCTCCGTAATGCGATTTTGATAAATTTTACACAGAAAGCAGGCACAACGAGGGCTGTCTCATACTAATTTGGTTAATTTCCCATTATTGTATAGTGAAGAAACTAACTTATCAGAGAGCACCGTGAGTGAGATCATCAAAAAAAAAAACATTTGTTTAAAGCACATACATGATTCGCTTGACAATGCTGACAACAAATATAAATTTCTAATACTATCGGCAGTTTTACCGACAATTTTCCACCTCTACTACTAATATCCTTGAAAATAAAATTAATGATTTTTGCCAAGAGGTGACGGATATTTAAAGAAAAATCCTAATGTTATTATTCATAAAATGTAAAATTAATTTGTAATATTTTACAAAATGACATTCCCATACAATTTTTGTATTTGTAATTGCATTTAAAGCATATTTTAGGTACGTTCGTTTAAAATATCCAGAAAAAAATGCAGCAGTAAAATTCCGGCGAAATGTCATCTGTTCTAGCAAAACAGAAACTTGCAAGTTAGACGAACAGCTGATTGAATTCTTGTTCGCATCCAAATGTGTAAAATGGAAAGCAATGCATTAGTGTTTTCCTAATATTCTACTAACGAAAATTAACCAAACGAACAATTGCTTGATTCTTGTATATTTAATAATACATAATTTATAATTTTCCCCTTTAAAATGCTTGAACAAAAACTTTTAATGTATCCGTATTACAATCAGCTGTTCATGATCAGCTGTTTTCTTGGCGGCAAAACTTTTTCCAGCAGAAACTAACTGCAAGTTTTTTGCGTACGCGGAAGCAAAGAGTTGATACCATTCAATAATTATCAGGTATATTTTATATAGATATTTTCTTTTAAAATTATTTTAAACAATGTTTTAGTTCCGCTGTGAAGCGTTATTTGTATATTTTTGTAAATCATAGAATACTTATAAAAAGAGAAACGAAAAAATTTAATTCAACTAAAAAATCACTACTTTTTAAATGTTGCTATATATGCAAGTAAATTGTGCTACAGAAACTAAGCATTCCGCTGAATTTATTTAAACATTATCTATAATAACCCAATAGTTAATGCAACATTCATGAAATGAAATGAATTGGGCGATTAATGCATAAACATCAATGGAAGAGAGTAATGAGATGATCAGAGTCTTCGCTGTATGAATCGCGCTGTATGTGGTTTTTTTGTTTCGTTTTCGATCTTGTAATGAAATACGTCAAATATCGAACTCTAAACTAGACATTGGCAGTTAACGACGGTTGAGGTTAGTTCAATAATTTTTCGTTTTTGCGTTTTACTGACAGTATATATATGTATATATGTATAGAAATATACAAGACAACTTAATGTAGACAAGTGATCGCTAAAAGGTAAGTGAAATTTAGTATTTTGAGCTAAATGTTTGTACGAGCACAAGTTGACTGGCGGGTGTTGTGGGGCTACTACATATAGAACGAGTATAGTACATAGCAACTCTGAGATACAAATATCTGGCTTTGTAAAGTGTATTTAAATTACTATGTTAGTTGTTAAGGAAAATATGGTGCAGTAGAAAGTAGTAAGAGACGGCACATGAACACTTTTCGTTTGACGATACACGGCTTTGATTTGACTTGATTTGAGTTTAGTTTGTTTTGTTGTTTTAATGTTTTAATGTTAGTTTGCTCGAATAACTAGTAACTAAGTAAATATATGTACAATATACAGTTTGTATTTTTCGTTTAACATTATTTTACTTGTGTTTGTTAATGAACTTTTGTATAAATAAAGATCAACCAAGTGACAACTAATGATATCGTTCAATCGACAATTTGTACAACGATTTAACAAATTCAAATCAATTCAAATTTGGATGCTGTTCTTTTTTTTTGTTTTTTTTTTTGTACGATTACTTTAATTGCAATGTGAATGAACGAACGAACGAACGAACAAACGAACGAACGAGCGACGTTTTCGTTACTAAGCTGTTGCATTTTAGCTAGACGCAAATTTATGCTGTTGTTGTTTACCTGACAAAATAGAGCCTGATGTTTTTAGGTGAATTGATTCGATTGGTTGGTTTGTTGATTCGATTGGAAACAGATACAACGTTGTATTAGAATAATTTTTTTTAACGAGTAAACGTATAAATGCAACCAAAATCGCGTTAGAATATAAGCGAGTTGTTGGAGTAGTTGTTATTTTTATTTGTTTTTAGAAGTTGGAGCAGAAGAGTAGAAGTAGAATAAAAGTTATCGAACGCATTAGACAATAGCGATGTTTGCGGAAACAGAGAGATATAAAGTAGCAATGGTAAAAATGTGTTCAATTGAAAATTAAAATAATTGTTATTAAAGATACTTAAAAGTTAAAATAATGAATGAAAAAAGTATCAGGATAGCGCTTACATAAAAAAAAGTGAAAAATATTTCAAACTTGTATACACATACATACATAACGCACATTAAATACAAAAGTGTCACAAGTCAAAAATTGTTTTGGTCTCATTGTTTCCGAAAATCTGTTTCATTTAAAGTAATGCAAGAAATCGTTTTTTTATGTTCATTTTCTTTCAAACGAAAAGTACAAAAATTCGTTTGTTTGTTTTTTGGTTTCTTGATTTAAATTTTGTATTATGAATTTTTTGTATTAAGGCTGCGTCATGTAAACTAATTTAGATATGTGTAATAAGAAATATAGATTAAAAAACCTAAAAAAATTGTATATTTAGCTCTAAGGAAATTCACGAAACTTAGTTGTCATCATAACTTTGTAATCTAAACTTCTTCAAGAACCCCTCTGATAAATTTATTTTAAACATTTTAAAATTATTTTTTACACAACTTCAGAGCGCGTCTATGTAAGTTTAAGTTTTTCGTAACAACTAAAAATGTTCGTAAATACCGTTAAGAGGGTTTCGATTATTATCAATTATTTAAATAACTTATTATTTAATTTTCAAATGTATGAAGTAAATGTTTTGATGAGCGATTTTGATGCGCTTGATTGCGTTAAATTTTTTGTTGCTTATTTTGAGAACAAGAAAACGATTTGTCAAGAGCTTTAGCAAAATTTTTAATAGCTGCAACAACTGGGAAGCGTGTACATAAAAATAAGGATTATAAAAGCACGATAGCTAAAAAAAAACGACTATACGAATAATTATTGAAGCAAAAAAGTTAAAAATTCAACTCAGTCTGACTGCTGAGGGAATCTTTAGAAGTGATTGATCTGTTTTTTTTTTCATCAAAAATTGCTGGAATTGGGAATACATAGGTTAGGGTTTAAAAATGATGCTGAATCTAGAATTTAATTTTTTTTTTCAGCTACTTAAAAGTACTTAAGAGTTACACAATTCAAACTATTATGAATAAAACCAGAATTATGGGAATGGATGGTTGTTGTACGTTTGGTTTGAAGGTTACTTGAATAAATAGCTTTATGCCCCTATTATGTATGGATACTAGTGCTTAGTTGCCGGTCTACTAGCCAATGCTAATAAAACCGTTGTTCGTATTATGTAAAGCGATTGATCTAAGCATACAGAAAAGTGCAGATAACAACCTTGATTTTATTTTTTTGACAAGTACATTTTGATGTAATAGGCAATTTTGTTCAAATGTGAATGAGAATTAACGTAAAAATATATAAAGATCGTTTTATAAGGAAAACATTTACATAGTTTCACTAGCCAACATCCAGTAGCTGGTCGCCATGCTTAATGGCTATATTAGTATAGTTGCCCAGCGGCTACTAGTCTCCTGTTAGTGTCCATACATAATAGGGGTATTCATGTTGGCATGTGGGAAATGGTCATACATATAATTTTACTATTGTTTTAAAAGAAGTTGATCTCCCGCATAAGCAGATCGCAAATTCATTGTAGTTACTTCGTGCACCGGACAGCGGGCATCGTAATGTTGACAGAAATTTGCCATTGAGCTTTTTTTTTTTAAATACATTTTTTAATGAACTGGAAATGATCTACAAGTAGCATCAAGCAACAAAATAAATGACCCGTCTAAACAACTTAATATAATAATAATATAATTTAAAAAGTATACATATCAATTGAAATTTTACGATCTTTCCAAGGAAATCAACATAGTTGGGATGACTAAAGCAATCATAAGCTCGATGAGAGATCAAAAAGGAGCTCTACATTAGAAAAAATATTTCTTAACGTTTATACTTTTTAACTGCAGCTAACATTTACTCAACAATTATAAAAAACAACAAATACAATTACATATATGAGGACCTATTAAAATTTCGTAGAATAGAAAGCTCAATCTATCAATTAAATGTGACTATTTTTTATAAGGAGAATTTGAAAATTTTTAACTAATTTGCCTACGTACGCTACTGTGATGAAATCAGTTCAATATTAATAAATTACCAATTAAATAAAATTAAAATATTTTCCAGCAAATTTCTTTTTTATAACGCAGTATAAATTTTGCGCACACGCCAAATTTTAAGCTACAATCCTTACATAATAAAGGTGAATCAAGAAACATGTTAAAAGTCCTAAATAAAATACGTGGGTGGAGAATTTTGTAAATTTGTATGTTAAATAGTTCATATGTTAAGTTAATTTTAATTTGCGTTTGCAAAAAGGGGAATATAAAAATAAAACTAAAAAAAAATCAAGTTCAGCTGTTAAATCAAAGATTTCGCAAAGTAAAATAAAATCATGGTTAAATAGAAAATAGCATTGTGCTTGAGCGCACATGAAGCCATTCTTACCAATGCCAAATGGTTTGCATGGTGGTTCATCGTTGCTGCCTTTGCCGCCAAAGCTATGACGATTGCGTGTGCCAAAATCGCGTATGGCCTGGTGTGCTGTAGGCGAAGAAGAGAAGGTAGTACAAATTTAAGAAAACATTTAAGCACTTTAATGTTTTTGCGCCACTCACCTGGAAATTTGGAGCTTAGTGTTTGATTGTTCAGATCAGCAAATGATTCAGAGCGTCCCACATTTAGCAGCGATTCCATTGAGGCATCAAAACGCATAAGCTGAGTGGAGATATATAAACAACAAAAATGTTATAAAAGTATACTTACTAAAATTTTATTTGATTCTATAGATTGCAACTACTTATTTTATAAGTACACATACATATACAACTTTTGATTAAACATACAATTTAACAAAAAAGGGTATCCAAAAAGTTTGTGTAACCAAAGTTAAACATAGAAAAATGTATGAAACAAACACATACATACATATAAAACACACACATTTATAAGTGGCACATAAAGAGTGGATTAGAACATGAGCTTGGTAATGAATATACATAGATGTGGAATATCCATTTAGTAGTGTGCGCGCACAAGAGTTCGTTGATCTAACTATTTGACAGTGAGAACAAGAGAAACTATGGTATATTATTTCGAATATTTCGACAGAACTTACAGAAAAAAATTACAAAATTCTACACTAAAAGTATTGAAAAGAAGTCCGGAAATACCTAATAACAAATTCTGACAACATTCCGTCAACGATCTGATCATATTGAATTATAATGATCAAATATTTTTGTTGAATCTTTTAACCCACTGGCTGCTACAGTTTTAAAGTAGAAGTTAAGGGATTGAAATGTTCTACGAAAACATTGTAATACTTAGTATGTCTCAGTGAAAAAAAAAATATTATATACAAGTGCATATTTTGCTGTCGCCTTATTGAAATCGCATTGAATAGTAATGCATAAAATAAAAAGCATTTTTTTATAATCTTAGTGGACTTTTTCTAATTTGTCTGCGAGTATTGCAAAATTGGGAATTATAAGGTTAAAACTTTACATATCAAATTTTGAAAATTTCATATAACTTTAAGGAGTCATTTTAATTCCTTCGGAAAGTTATACTAAATTTAAGACATACATTAATTTTTAACTCATACATTGGATAAATGTCACAGCCACCTTCCATGTAACAAGCATTTTAAGTTCAGCCCATCTGATAACTACTTTTCAGAAGTTATAATTCGTTTAATAACTAATTGGCGTCGATTTAAAGAACTCAATATAATATTTATGTGTTGACACTGGTTAAAGGTTGGTTGAGTATCTTCAAAAGGAATGACATCGGACAATAAATTTCTTGCATAAGTACACAAGACTAAAATCAAGCGAATTCTTAAGCCCACGGTAATAATGTTTACTTTCAAATCCACTTTTAATGCTTCACTTTTTTTGGTTTGTTTTTTTGCTTTTGTAATTTTTTTGTAAGCATTCAGATTTGCTTTTCCACTTTTGTATACTTACACTTCCAGTTGTTGTTTCTTTAACCGCCTTTTTACAGACAATTATAACAAAATTGCGTACGTATTTATATCAAAAATGTGTTTATGTGCAGACGGCGGTTATTTCATAATTTTCGTTTTTTTATATTTTTATATCATTATAATATTGTTTGTTTCAATTTTGTTGGTGGAGAATAATATTGTTAATAATTGTAGTACATAGGTGAGGTGGTAAATTTCAAATTTTGTTCGACATTTGGTGAGGACAAAACACATATTGTTTCAATTTGTTTAGATTAGTTTAGTTTTGGTTTGAGGTGAAAGCGCAAAAAAGTGAGAAAAAGAAGAATTTTGTTTTAGAGCTTGGTATAGTTAATAGATACGAATTCAAATTAGTAATTGGTTAAATAATTTTTTTTTTTTTTTTATATAGAAGCAGCTAAATTGTGATTCGAGAATTTGCCAAAAATAATAAAGCGTCATTGAACACAACTAAAACTACGATGTGTTTAGTAGTGACTTGATACGCAGCTACAAATGTGTTTAGTAAAACGGCGCGAATGACCGCATACAGTACCTGTGAGAAATTGGGCACGCTGACAGTCTTGCGCATCGACAACGGTTGACCGTGAGCAGTCTCCAACTCTTTGACGGCCACACTTTGACGCAAACGATCGAGCGTCAATATACTCTCCACGGCTGAGACGCCTCTTGTGTATTTTTCTGTAATATAGAAGTGAATGATTATTATTATGATGTATAATGATTTCTCTATTTCGGCGCCACTCACCGATGTAGGTTTCGCCATCGCTGGCAGAGCAGTCGTCGCCGCTTGCGGCCAGCTGTGCCAACGACTCGCGATCTTCCAATTCCTCCGATGCTTTTGGTATGTTTGAGACCACTTCATAAGTGACACCCGTTTGCGCAATAGCATTCTCACATCGCACTAAACGGAACTTTTTCAGCCGATCGGTAATACTTGGACCTTTCTTGATGTTTATGCTAATGCGCTTGCGCAGAACAAGATCCATAGGCGCAGGATGTGATAGACGCACAGTGGTGCGCAATATTAAGTAGACACGCTCATTCGCTTCGGTGACACGATTCAATGCCTGACTGTCGTGCATGGACGAATCCCAACTGGCGATGGAGCACACGTCCTTCTCCTGGTGCTGCAATATTTGTAGTGTGTAGAATTTATGACCATGTTCTTTGGAGAGTATCGAGTTTAGACCAGCGACGGAAAATTCATCATTGGTATTCTGTGCGGACATATCGTCTGCATTCAAATTCAGAAACAACACGGGCACATGCGGTTCCATACCAGCGGGTGGATCCCAAGAGGCAGGCGCACCAGGTATGCCAGAGCCTGGTGCGGGCACCAAAACTGCATTCCGCTCTTCGGTCAGCGATACCCACTGATGCACTAAACTCAACTCACGTTCACGCTCTTCTTCGCTTTTGTCCTCCTTCTTGATCAATTTTTGTATCTGCTGATCGAGATACTGCCTTCGCCGGCCCAGCGCCTCACTCCATCTTTCACGTAGCACAGTTAGGTCCTCCTCCTGATACGAGTCCAATGGACGCTGTAATCGTGAACGCACACAAATACTGCCGATTGCAATATTAACAATGGACTGGCAAATTATTGGTAATGTGCCCGAATTCTGCACGGGCTTGACGCGTACGTTGACGCGACGCTGTTGTCCTTGCCGCAGCTGATATATGCCACCGGTGAGCACCTCAGTGCGATTTGTCACTTCCACGGGCGAATATTCACCGTTGTCATTTAGCTCGTGTATTTCTATCCACAATTCAATTTTGCGCGACAACTCCGCCCAGCGATCGACTAGCGAACGCGCCTTAGCCTGCTGTTGCTCCACTTCCCAACCCTTGGTTTTGGAGAAACCAGCGCTTCGGTGACCCCAAACCTCAATCGACAAAGCGCCCTCAATGCAGTGCTCAATGAACTCCTCATTGATGGCGACCGTAAAATCCTTGGTATGCTCGAATTTAAAGATCATATTCTGATCGTGAGAGGGCGCTTCGGCATTGATGACAGGCACCACAGTCTCTTGATGGCCCCAAAAAGTATACTGGCAAAAAACGAAATTGGAGAGGGACAGTGGCAAACCGGTGGCGCATTTAATAGAGACACGACACGTTATTTGATTGGACATCGGATCGACGAGATCATCGTATTCATCACGCGAGTCGGTCGACGATTCCGATATCGATTCGCACATGCGATCTTGTGGCATTTGACCGGCGATACGTTGAATTTCGACTTGAAGTCGGCCAGCAACTTCACCTTGTTGACTAATAATGGGTGTGTGATAGTCCAATTTCACATCATGGAAGAGTACTTCAAGGAAAATATTAGCGACGCCAATCAAATTGTGATTCTCCTGTGACTCATAGAAGGGATCCAAAGATTTCGAATTCTCACTTTCCTGAAAATGTAGCAATGTGTTAGTAGTTGGTGGGAATGTTGGTTTTCTTTGGGTGAAAATGAAGGGAGTATAAGAGGGTGGATATGTATGCAGGGAGACATTTGATGGGGATAGTAAATAGACAATTACCTCATCGCTATCTTCATCGTCAGAGTATGTTTCAACGACAGGCTTTATGTTTTTTTTTTTTGGATTTTTTTTGTGTTTGAGTGAATTGTAATGGGTTAGTAAAAATGTAGAAATGCAGAAATGTTAAAATTTAATAGCACAGTTAGCATAATATACATTTTATACAAGATTTTTAATAATAAGCAGTACGAATGTAGAGAATGAATATGAGTTGTATGAAATAACTTACCAAACCATTTAGAATGCGCTCTTTGTGCTCTTGATACATTTCGCGCATATCAATTAACTTGTTTTCTAACTTCTCCATTGTCCAGATTTGACTGCCGGAATTAGTACGCTTCACCAAAATAGCCGGCTCGCTGACGAAGGCACCACGCTGTAAAGAAAAGCGGGTATTGAGTATGAAAAGTCTCATAACTTTATATAAAAAAAACGAGACTTGATTTTACTAAAAGCATAGTGAATAAAAATCTTATGATCTTACTTATTTCGCAAGCTATTCATCTAACTCTTGAAAAGTGTACTTAGTGGATTTGTGCGCGTGTGTTCAAAAAATACGCGCACAAATTCAACAAAATGTTCGAATTATTCAGCGGATATCGAATATCTACATTTGTAAGTTTCATATAGAACTCGATAGGAGACACGGGAGTCGAGCTGATTAAAATAATAATAACAATATAGGTACAAACTTTGAGGTATATCTTTATTTAAGCAATTGCCTGATGATTGAAGTAATTGCAGACTCAAATTTTAAAATCGACAAAAGGCTTTAAAAAGTTCTTTCAAATATCCTATAAATTGAAGCTGTGTTAAATAATTGCAGCGCTGCATTCGGTATTTTAATGCAAAACTGTAAAAACTAAGTTTACTCGATTATAAAAAAAAATCGGCATTCCCTTTGTAATTTTTGTCCGCTCTAGGGAATGTGCGAAACACTGAAGATACGAGAGCATTTATGTAACTATGAATGCAAGGTTAAAAGTGTCCGAAAAGAGTTTTTAAGAATAACTACTTTGACGTTAAGAACAAGGGCGCGAAGCCCGCTGATTACGAATCTGGTATTCTATTTCCTTCAGGATTCAACGGCCGAGTTTTATTTTTACATACTAAATGCGCTTAATTCTTTATTTATCATTAAATAAAAGTTTGGTATGCAAAGCTAAAAATAGCGTATTGAATATGATGAACGAGAATTTTTAAAATTTGTAATATTCGAAAAGTTTCCGAGTGCGGTAAACTTTTAAATAAGTTATGTGCTGTTATTTTGAATTTAGAAAATTTGATATCAGACTCGTAATTAGGGGCTTCGCAATTAATTCCTGTTCTGAATGGTGCTTTGCCAAGGTTTGAAAGAAATGTCAAAAAATCAGATAGCGTTCCTGCTTTGAACTTCTACATTTATTCACATTACATTATCCATTTGTAATACAAATTAAAGACGCACATCACAAACGCATAACACAATGAGTACGGCCAAATAGTGTAATTGATATTATTTATTTCCTTTAATTCTCGCTGTCACATACAGCCCTATACTGAAAAAAAAAACTCTGCCATTGCTTTAAAATGGGAAAGAGAGAAAAATCCCCTGGCGTATCTATTCCGAATTGGCTTGATATACAAAATTAAATCCCCATCGAAATTGTTCACTACTCACCCTTCTATTTGGACTAAGATTGGCTGGCGGTATTTGCAATGTAACTGAGAATTTTGTCTTTTTCTCCATCTCTTCGGCAAGGAAATTAGCCTCCTGCACCAATGCATTAGCGCGCATAATATCGTTTTTCAATTGACCCAACGAACGCTTGAACATCTCATCACGTTCCTGCAAAGGCATAGAAAGCACATTCGAAATTAATGTGAAAGCTAATAGGCAACATTACCCACCTGTGCCCACTTCTCTACACGCATTTGCGATGTAGGTGTGTTCGGTGTTATTTTACCCAAGCGCAAGGGATCGTATGGCGCATATGGCGCGTAAGGTGTGCTGGGCGATAAGGTATTGCGTAATTGTTGGAATTGCCGCTCGTACTCCTGCGAAGGTAATTAATCAAATGGTATTTTTTTTTTGTATAAAATAATTGCTTTGTTTTTCATGCGTATTTTCCAAGCGATGCGATGCTGCAATTGCTCTCACCTGTCTTTGCTTCTCCAACGCCACTTGCTTGTCCTCCTCATGTTGACGCTCTAGCCGTGCAATAGCCGTTTGTATGGGATCATTGCTGAGTTCATTCTGCATTATCTCATCACGCGCAAAATTATAATCAATTAGCTGTGCTGGCGTTTGTGGCTCCGAAATCATATTGGCATTGGCGCTCTTCGGACAATTAACACGGAAGAAATGATGATTACCCCACAAGATGCGGTCACCATTGAGTAATGGTATTTTCTCCAACACCGCCGAGCCATTCACAAAGCAACGTGCACCCTGTATGGGCTCCATAAAGAGTCCACCATCTTCGATTACAATTACACAGTGTTCTGGTTGTATGCCAAGGCCGGAAAGTTGTATATCAGGCTGTTGGCCAGAAATGCTATGACCACCAATTAAAGTGCGCTCCTACAAAAACAATGAATTTATATACACATACGAAATACTTGCATTTGCCTAAAACTCACCTTTAAATAATAAACCAAGAGCTCATTGAGGGACGGATCGGCGTTCAAATTGACTAAATAGTATTTATTCTTTTCCACTTTAATGCCGCTCGCCTGTACGCTGATGCCCATTTTCTCCAGCGCTTGTTGGCGTTCGTTTTGTATGCGTTCGGTTTTTACTAATTTCTCCTCCCATGTTTGTGAGATTTGCTTCATTAGATTCTCACTCTCCGCCAACTTGTCGTGTATGTCCACACGCTGTACATCACCGACGGGCGAACCGGTTGCATGCTTCAACATATTTCGCAAAGCCTCCACTTCCAGACGCAATTCGCGTATGATGCGCGCATTGGGATCCTCATTGACGACAGCATGATTGACGATGCGTTTGGCTCGATCAGCGTAGCGTAGCGTGGACAGTGTTTCCTCGTAGTTATCGGCTGAGGGTGATATCGTGGCGACCATCACCGTCTTTGAGTTGCCACCCAAATTGTCCTTCAGCAGCCAGGTAAGCACTGAATCGCGATAGGGTACGAACTTATCATTGCCATTCTTTTTGCCGTTCGATTGATCGGCTAACTTTGAGATGACCAAGCCCAACGTGGTAAGCGATCTGAAGAAGTGTGCAAAAAAATAGAATTTATTTAAACAATCCATAAACATAAAAATATCACTTTTTAATATTTTTTAACGCAATTTCTTTTAATAGCCATGGTCATCGAGAACTTCTTAATAGTAAGAGCACAATTTCGACGAGTTCGGACGAAAATAAGAGAGGATATGGATGTGTCGGTATATGGCAACGCATGAAAAAAGCTATTAGTGTAAAATATACAGCTTGAAGTTGAGTTAAGAGTGACGCCAGGTTGTAAAAAAGTGGTGAAGATTTTACTTAAACTGCCGTTTACGCATTGTTTATCTACCAAGTCAACTAAAACATAAGTTCAAGTCAATTTAAGCTTTTAATTATTGTTAAAATTAGTTTCGAGTTTTTAAATTTTTTTTTATAAATTTTGAATATAAAAATGAACTGTTTTGGAAAACTCAAGTCAAGATATATCTAGTAACGAAAGCCATCGGACAGTGCCGCAAAATCTTTAAGAAATAGCCAAAATTTAACTTTCTTTTCCAATAGTATTTCGAAAAAGATTAAATGTAGTTCAGAAAAGAGCAAATCTGTTTCTGAAAAAAATAATTTTTATTTTCAGGAAAGTCCACATGAAATATATTTGTGCCTTTCGGAATAAGAATTGAGCTTTTCTACAATAAATTTACCCTTTTCTGAAATATATTTGAGCTTTTCTGAAATACATTCCGCATTTTTTGAATTCTATTTACCATTTTCTGAAATGCATTTGAGATTTTTTACGATACATTTGTGTTTTTCTTTTATATATGTATGTAGTTAGAAAAGATTTAAATATTCAGAAACAAACATATTTATAGAGCGATTTGAGATATAATTTGGTCAAGATAAATAAATATATATTTTTTTTAATTTATCCAAAAGTATTCATTTCAAAATAAACTTCGATAATCGTAAAACTTTTAATTGTCTCAACAACTCTCGGCTAGGGCAAATCGATGCATTTTATTTTGCATCTACAATTTCATAATATAATCAACATACTCACACAACATTATTAAAATGCTTAACATAATAATTTTTTTTAAATTTTACTGGCATTTAGCGTGCGTAATAAAATTCTCTATTATCACAAATTCAAACGCGCTTTCCATCTACATACATATATTCAATAGCAGCAACTCGTGTCACACAATTTAATATCATAAACACAAACTCACTTGTTGATGTTGGAGCCTTCCTTCAGCCGGTCACCCACCGCACCAGTTTTCACAGCACGTTCCGAACCAGCCAAATCCACTAGTGACATACGTGACACTTTCTCGCCACTCACACCGGTCGCCTGATCTGTTAGAATCTGTGTGAGTACCACCGAGAAGACGGCATGCGAACGTGACGATTCCGCATTCATATTTGTAGCAGCCACTGTACGTGACTTATTGCCCTCCGTCATCAGATTGTCAATGTCCTTGTATGAGGACACTGCCAATTGTGACAAACCGTCAACATACGGCCCCATCACATTGTGTTCGCGCACCTTGAGCGACTGTTTATTTGGTTTGGGATCGAGTAGATCGTGCACTTTCTCATTGTAGATTTCCATATAGGACACCTCAACTTTGTACATGAGATCCTGTGTGGTTTTGTGGGCGATGGCAGAGAAGAGCTCATCGCATAGGCGTGGTATGATGCCTTTCGACTCAAGTGAACCCATCATTGTGTATGATTTGCCAGAGCCTGCGGGAAGGAAAAGTGGAAAAGGAATTAATATATTTTTGTGGTTGCAAGTAGGTACAGTTTATGTGCTTTTCAAGTGTGTGTGCGTTGAACTCACCTGTTTGGCCGTAGGCAAATATGCAGGCATTATAACCTTGGAATGCATTATCGAGTATACCGCGTCCTACACAATTGAATACGGACTCTTGTGAGGCGAAATTCAGATCTTCGGAATTTAGCGAGTAGAAGCAATGATCGAATGCAAATGTTTTGGGTGGTTTCCTGTAAAAATAATAATAATAATATACAAATTTAATGCACATACATAACTAAAATACGTCAGTGAATCAGCGCGCATAACGAGCAGATGAGCGAAAATTTAACCATCAATAGTTAAATAGGCTTAGTTATGCAAATGCGCACGTGCAAAAAATACTACATAAATGAATACTAAATTACAGACAGGCTTTGCGAGTTAACATATGTAGGTATATACCATACATACATAGAGGTATGTGTGAGCACAGCCTGTAGGAAAACCTGAGCTGATAAAGTAAATAAATTTTAACTTTGGAACTACATAAACCTACTTTGGCTAATACGAAAGAATAAAATATATATTTTTCTCCGGTCATCCGGTCATCATTACATGGTTTTTCTCGACGATGTCTGGTGTAAGGACCAATTTTGGGGGACCTGAACGTTTAATATCACTTGTGCTTGTACGTTACAACGCAACTCAGTAAACCATAGTGCTTAACAAGCCTTTGCTTGGATTCGGTGATGTTTTTTCATACGCAAAAACGAATGCTTAATCAGCACACGAAATTCACTTTTTCCATTTTTGTTAAAAGTCAAGAAGTTATGGCTCAGCTTGCTCTAAACTTTACGTTAGTCTATTAATAGATGACAGTTAAGGGCAGCAGGTTCTGCGCGGAAAATTAAAAAAGTCACTGAGTAATCAAACCTCTCTTCTACAATCAAATCGCTGAGCAGATTTCGTCGGATGAAAGTTCGGGCAAAATTAATATACTACAGAGCATCAGCTTATACACGGAGGACAAAATCAGCTGTCAGTAATAAGTAAATGCTGACTTTGTAGTAGTTAGCAAATATTATAAAAAAATTGTGAATGTATAAAATGCCAAAGTTAACACAAGAATTACAAAACAGGCCGATGAACCTATGACTTTACTAGTCCTTAAACCACGCAATGACAGGCCTAACCGTGGATTTTCTGCAAGCTTTTCAAGAGAACAACGACTGAACTATGCCCGGGAATGTCTCTCCATAATAAAATGTCAAACTAAGCTGAACAAATACTTATATCAAGAAAATTTTACGGACGCGCGCATGATCTGTCATAAAATCAGTAATGAAAAAGAAAACTAAAAAATAAATCACCCCGTTTGTACATAAATATTTGAATATCATAAATTTTATGTCCCGATTTAATTTGATAAATCCCGAACGTATTCGTTGCAATATTAAAACCAACAATGTTTTATAACAATGTGTTTTTCATTATCAATTTAATGATTTCTATGACGGAATTCAGTAAGCAGACTCAGCCACCAATGGAGACAAAAGTCAAATATTTGAGTTATCTTATAAAGTAAAGGAGAAATTACGAAAAACAAATATAGGATGTATGTAGAAGTTACACAGATTTTCCTGCAGGATATTTTTATAAATACATATGTATGTGCGTGTGCGCTTGGCTTGTCTTACTCACCTCTCCAATTTGTCCAGTGATGGCGGATTTTGCAGAATTGTCTGCTGTTTTTCCATTTCCACGATGCATTTTGTGCCCAGCTCGATTTCTGCAAAAAATAAAAATAAAATAAAATGTTTGTCTCTTGTTGCTGGCAATGAGATTGAGTCACCGATTAATATTTAGTATTTACATATACAGGGTGCGGCAGTTAAATCCGGACAAATTGCACTTTGTTTTAAAATATAATTTATTGACACAAAGTACAAATGTGAAAGAAAATGTTTTTAGTCAATATTCGTGTGACCTGTCAAGGATATAATCACTCGATAAAGGCGCGACTTTAGGGTGCCGCGACTTCTTGGTAACCCGTTCAACAACGCTCCAAACATAGTAGTCCAGGGCGTTCAAATCCATTGTCCAGGATCCTTCGAAATCAGCTCCTAAGCTCTTTCCACGGCCGTCGCAGTTCGTGCCACCCGTTCCCTCGAATGAGAACTCCTCGCCGGGTAAGCGGCTGTTTACTGACGCCCATGGCGTTCAAGAACCTCTATCGCGACCTCTGGCAGAACAACGATATGGCGGGAAATTCAAATCGAAACTGCTGCGCCCTGTATACATATACGTACATACATATACATTTGAAAAGGAAAGTATGTAAATAAATTGCTTAAACAGATACTACAAAGGCAGCACTCAACTCATTTCTCTCTTATTGCAAGAAAAATGTTTTATAAAACAACAGGAACAGAGGTCCAGGATTACTAGGTAGGAGCTCTACAGTACACATATCTTAATTGAGCATTGCTAGACCCCAAATGGTTAAGCACCTAATATATACTTCGCCCTCGAGAGCTAAACTGCATTCGGATATGACATTATCAAAGCAATCTTAAAAGACATATTGCTGAAGTTTTAAGTGGTAGTAAAGGTATTAGTCATTTTACAAAATAATACAAAAGAGGTTCGTCTAGCGGTGAAAGAAAAGTTCATGTACCTCCTAGCAAAAAATAATAAATCCTCTCGTATTGGGACCCGCAGCACTATTGACAATGAGGGACTTTAATTATTATTTATTCAATATTTATTTGATTTGCATTTCGAAAGTTAAACAATAGCTACGCCACTATGTAGGTAACAATGTCATATTTATGTGGAGCTCAAGAATTAATTTCTGTAAGGCCAAAGACTGTTCTTTGTTTTTTTTTTTTTTAACATCAAAACAAGAGCTAACTAAGTAATCAATTCTCCATTGAACACAAAGCGATTAATTAAACTTACATTAAAATAAGTTAAGCATATCTTCACATACATTTATTTGAAGACATACAAATTATTTTTCCTTGTTCATATATTTTTGCAATTATTTATTTTTTTAGCTAACCGTGATGAATGGCAAAAATAATAAACGTTACAAAATGCGATTTCTCTCGCATGGTTTTGATTAATTTTGCTTTATTCTATAATCGCCTTTTATGCATATTCGTAAGTATTTATTTCGGTAACTATTAATAAAGCAGATAATACAATTACTTTTATGCGTATAAAAATGTTAAAAGAAGAATATATACTTATACAACAGAAGTTCAATGTTCAGCTACGTGTAACTCGAACCTAAACTGCGTCATAATGTATTTTAAAATGTGTGAACAAGTATGTAAATAGTAAAAAAAAAACATATGTAGGTATGTGCAATTATGAATGTACATTTATAAACATGTATGTATGTATGTATGTATGTATGTATCTGAATTTATCCGTTTTGTTTGTAGCAACAAATAATTCAAAAGAGTATACATAAGTATATGATATGAAGCATATTACTTTTGCAGAAACTTTGAGTGATTATCTGAGTTGTGAAGCGAATGTGTTTGGCGTAGCGAATGAAAATAAGATCGCAATATTTCATTTTGTAAATTTGTTTTTTAAATGGCTCTTCCTTTTGGTTTCTGTAAATATTTTCTCTGCCTTTTTCTTTTATTCCAGATATTTTTATATGAGACATACGTTTCTCGGTACCACTTTTTACGCTGTCAGCGAATTTTGCTTTTTTGGCTTCTATTAACTCAACACGAGCCTTATTGGTGTGGTAAATTCAGTTCAATCCTTTTTCTTTATTTAAAATCGTTTACAATATTAGTTTTTTGTGCGTCTACACGATATTGTTAAGATGGCCGAATTCAGCTACGGAAATTTCGATCGATTTCTTGATAGGGCGCTAAGCCCTTGCTTTCTATAACTCATCCACAAAAATCGATCGATTCGATAAGTACGAGTAAGTACAATTAGTATCTTTCCGTTAGAGATCACTGCCATCAGACGAGGCTTTGTTAGTGTTTTTGTCTCAACAACTTGCCCCTGAATATCCCAACGGCTGGAAAAGTTCTTGCGCCTCTGAGTATCAACAAGAGTCTCTATATATATATGTATATAAATTTAAGTTTGAGGAAATAAGCAATTTTAGTTTAAAAAAAACTCTATTGCACACTCCCAAGCATTGCCACGTAACCGTCGTCGGTGTGGCCCGTAAAATACCAAAACGCGTATTCGCCCGTCGGGCTAAAAATTTAGTTCTCGATTGAATTTGGCTTTCGATAAGAAATATTACATGGAAATGGTCGCTTTGAGATCGCAGACAACGAAGGCACCATTGGACTTTTAAGAGATGAATTGACTGTCACTCTTACAAGAAATAAACTATTGTGCGTCTTTAGCTGGCCATCTTTCCAGTTCCTAATGATTGGGGGACAAAAGTCACATCAAAGTTTGAATTGACGGTCACACGTAGACCAAGCGGGCTCCATTCAGTAGCAAGCATTCTCACTCATTGGCCTTAATCGGTAGTAAATTGGATTAAATTCCAAGCTTTAGGTACGATAAAAAGATTTTTTTTCGATTGCGGAAATCTTTCGTAACAAACGATCTCTGGGAAATCACTTTTACCCTGGCGAAATCTACAACATTGGTTTTAAAAATGGTAACAAATAAATTCGATTGGAATCCAAATAATGATGAAGGAAAACCTTGATTTATTTGGCTTTTCGTTATATCGGTTGCTTGGTTATTGCAAATATTGAGAAGGTCAAATGTCAATCTATGTAGATATGAATGTAAGTTGCGGCGCAACGCTGCATGGCATTTGGATATTAAACGAAACAATTGCAACAGTTCGAAACAGCGCAAGTGAATTTCAATGAGTAAATATTCACGCAAACTTCACCTCACATACTCGTGCATACATATGTAAATATGTATGTATGTATGTGTGTATTTTTGCAAGTTTCTTTGTATGTATGTACATACATACATACATATATGCGAGTAAATGGGGAAATTTTATTGGTGCATACGAGTACCATATGTTTACCCTACATTTGAATATTTTCAATTCTATGGGAAAAGCAATAAAAAAGATATTAGAAAAAAGGAATAAACGACTACCAGCTGATAATGTAATAAATAGCTTTTCATATGATGACACACACACATACATGCGTGCATATATGTAAATACAGCAATGAAAAAAAAAACAGTGTGTACCTTGTTATCAAGTTTTAACTATTTTTCTTTGCTTTAAAGAATTTTGATAATTTATTTTAAAACTACTAGAAGCGTGTCTATCTTTAAATAAGCCTTTTAAAGCTGTCACAATAAAACACAAATAATTATTTTGAAATTAATCATTATTTTCTTTACAATTGTGTGATATTTATTGAATTTTATATTTAATTCAATTAATTTTAAAATTGTAGTTTTTAGTTATGAAGCTCCGCACATGCAGTTTATTCTGTAAGCGCCAATGAGTTACTAATTTTAATTGTATTGAACCATAAATACAGACTTTTCAAATATTTCGACTCCAGCGCCACCTAGCGAATACATATTTCGTAGAAATTTGGAGCATATAATTCTGATTTCAGCGCCGTCTACCTAATACGGTTTTCGTATAAGGTACTCGTACATATTTCAAATTTTAAATGCATAGGAAGATATCTACACACATACATACATATGTATGTATGTATGTATGTAATGCGAAAGTTATCCCAGTGAGTCGGCTCCAACGATGGATAGTGCGCTATCCCAACGTCCGTATAAAATGAAACACGTATGTACATACTCGTATATAAATATCAATTTTCTGAAAATCTGAATCCATTTTTCGGCGGTGTTTTCTTTTCGCACATAGAGAAAACATTTTTAATTTAAACTTTATCAAATCAGAAATATGTATGGACGATCTTTCCGAATATCTTGACTCCAGCGCCACCTAGCGCCAGGAGAAATTTGTTTATTCGTTTTTGAGTTGTGCCATAAATGTTTGAAAACTTTGTAGAAAACTACGCAAAACTTCTCAAAGTTTCAATAAAATTTCCAAATTTTTCTATATAATTTTTTTTTAATTCTCTCATCCGCTATAAGGAAGAATTTAAGAAAGATGCCAAGGCTGTGCAAATTTCTTTGCCCATCAGTGTACATATGTATGTATGTACATAAGTACCCAAATATGTATATGTAAGTGTGTGTGTGTGTGTATGTATAGCAGTGCGGATAAGGAGGGCAACCATGTAATTGCTACTTTGCGCAGCTAACTGATTAGCTGTTTATTTGCCTGTCTGTCTGTACATCTAGCCATCCGTCCGACCGTCTGCCAGAATGTCTATTAGCTATCAGCGGCAGCAGCAAGTGCAAGCTCATGTCAGCGGGCTAAATCAACTACATAGTAAGTACAACAACATACTCTCACAAATGTAGTTAGTTAACTGGGTGTTCGGCGCATTTGTTTCGCAGTCTATTTACAATGAAATTTTCAATGTATGCGCTAACAGCTGAGTGTTGCTTTTGTATGGATGGATGTATGGGCGCATATTTTCCGCTGTATTTCGGTATTTATGGCGATGGCACAATGGGGGAACCTTGAATTTGAAATATGAATAAAAATGGCAAAACAAGTACACAAATACATACATACAAACATACATGTAACGCTAAATCAAGTGCCCTTTCCACCTCGATTCCCCCACTCACAATGGCAAAGCAACTTCAGCAACGAACGGACAACAAAGCTGTGAATTATAGAACATGTCGATCAGCAATTCACGAGCGTTTTTGTATTTTTTTTTTCTATATGTATCTACGTAGATGTGCGTTTTTGTCAGCGCATACGAGCACTTAATCGAATAACAATGCCGCGATGCGACGCTGATATTGATTCCAACAGACGAATTATTGCACTGGTTTGCGGGGAGAAGAGGCACGACGCACTTGGGACTGTCCCCGCGCTCATGTGAGCCGCTGGAAGTGTGATAATTCGACACATTAGCACATCCGCACAAAATGCAATAATAAAAAAAGACCACAATAAAGGTGGATAGCGGGTGTGGAAGGAAGCACGGCATGGAGAAGAAATGCACAAACAGCGCGCGCACGGTGGTGTGTTTCTCCGTTTTTGAGGGGTGAAAATTCGATTTAGCTGGCTTAGAGCGCAAAGTTTTAGTACGAAACCATTATTGACATGAGTCAAGATATACATACATAGATGAAACAATTGACATTATAGGTTTATTTTAAAGCGTACATACAATACAAACATAACCTCAAAAATACGTTTAAAAATTTTATTAAGGTAAGTGCACCTAATTCCGTGGTACTAAGGATTTTTCTGACTTATAAATTGTGACGTTGAAATAATCGGTTGCAAATTAAAAAATTAAAACATCCCCCTTAAAAAGCGAAAATAAAACTGTATTATAATTTATGTTATTATAATTAATAACACATTCAATCGTACCAAATTCCGTGAAAAGATGTCCCTAATTCCGGGCTATGCGTATATATACAGATTTTACGCTATTAAAAGGGAATAACTAATATTTTAAACTTAAAATTAGTTGTTTTTCAAGCACAAAATAAAATCTTTATTTAGAAAATTTTTAAATTTATACCCGTATTTTAGAAATCAGGTTCTTACTTACTGCTCACAAACAAAAGTCATTGCTCAGATAATAATCAAAGTTAAATCTCTCACTGTTATAAAAAATTGTTAAAAAACAGATTATACATCTGTGGAAAGCAATTTTCCAAATTCCTAAATACCTTCAATAGACTCATGTAAACTAATGCCACGCAATTAGGTGCTTCTCTTTTCACTGCTTGAACGCAAATGCGTAATATACCACGGAAGAAATTTATTAAAATATTAACAATTCGCTTAAAAAAACTGTGGCACGGAATTAGCTTAACAATTTCCTCAGGGATTTATTTGATGATAAATGGCTTTGTGGGAGAAAGTTTTTTAAAAAATTCAATCAAATTACTAAAAGTTTAAAGTGTTATAAAACCCTTATTCCGTGATAGTCACGGAATTAGGTACATTGTAAACAAAAATTGTACACAATTTCGTGAATGAGAAATATCAATTTTTGAGAAATAAAATATATTTACATGTATTTAGATAGTACACAAATCAATACACAGCTGCTTATCGAATGACAAAATCAAATCAAAATCAAATATATCCCATACGTACAATCCTAATTGAAATTATTATATAATATATAATGTAATTTTGGCGCTTACACGATAAAGCTCAGTGTTTGGCCGAGCTTCTCCTACCATTTGTGGTGTGCGTCTTTAGATTATACCACAAATGGAGGGACCTACAGTTTTGTGCCGACTCCGAACGGCAGATGTATTTAATGAGAAGCTTTTTCATGGCAGAAATACCCTCGGGGGTTTGCCATTGCCTGCCGAGGGGTGGCCGCTATTATAAAAAACTTTTTTCTATGATTTAGATTTTACTTTCCCTGACTGGAATTCGAACCTCGAACTCATCGGCATATCAAGTTATAGCACGCACCGCTACCCACTCGACCACAGCGGCCAGAAAGAACTTTCAAAAACAGGTTTATTTTAACGCATACCTCCCAAATACCAAGCTAACCTCAAAGAGTCTTAAAAATTAAATGAGCTTTCGCCATTACGGTAAAAGTCCCAAATGTGCGGACAATTTTGTTCAAAAATCGAAAGAAAATATTCCAGTCTTTTACTTTTGCATAGCTAATAAATAAACGGGAGAAGGCCGAGTTAACAAAGATTAAGCTCAACAAAAGTGTCAAAGTCGAATTTTACAAATTATCATTTTTCTTTGCATATTTTTTATTTGATAATTTGATAAACATTTACTATATTTTCATATAAACCTGCAATAAAAAAAACTTGATTTTTTCGTTGAAATCCCACTGTGGAGCACAGCTTTGGAACTTGATATGTAAGAAACAAGTATCGAAATTGCTGACAAATACAAATAACAGCAAAAACATTGTCGAAAAAATACTGTGAGAACGCGCAGAAATAAAGCAACAACAAGCTGCCGCCGAGCTCTTCTGTATGTTATTTTTGTAATCTTTTTTCCCACATTTGAGTCGTTTGAAAATTACTCTGCACTGGTAATCTCATTGCTACAACGAAGGTCAATGAGGTTTGGAAAGTGTGTTGGGTAGGTTTATCTTGCCTCCTGGCACTTCAAAATAAACACGAAAACACAAACAAACAAAAAATAGAAAACAATGTTGAATATTTATGCGAGTGTGTGTGCAAATTGAAAATGAACCAAATATAAATAAAGAAATAAGGAGAACGCACATAAGTAAATAGGGTGAAAATGGCAGAGAACCGAAAATCAGGATTACAATAAGATAAGCGCATGCCAGAGTAATGACCCTTTAGAAATCAATAATTAAGCGATGAGTTTACTTAGCACTTATTTATGAGGCTTCGGACGAATTATGTTGCTCATACAATTAAGTTTTATTCATTTTCGCAAGTGTTCTAGCCAAGACATTTTTCAACGGTAGTTTTTTGAGCGAATACTTAAATTTTTTTTTCATTATTCAAATAATTTGAATAGACATTAAATTTTGAATAACGAATACATTTTTTTCTAACCCCGTTTTAGAATTATCTGAGTGAGCTAAAAACCCTTAAATTTTAGTGCAGAAAATTGTAAGTTTTCGGTGGCTAAAAATTACAATTTTTTGTCTTATTGCCTACAAAACAAGAAATTCAGAAAAATTTTTTAAAATTTGTAATTTTTGTGAAATTAATAAGTATAAACATTTTAAAATTAATTTTTATTTAAATAAAAAAATAAATATAACTTAAAAAAATGTATTTAGAATTTTTATTTAAATAAAAAAATAAATAGAACTTAAAAAAATTTATTTAGAATTTTTATATTTTTGGATGAAGAATACAATTTATTTTTTATTCGCATTATTTTTGATAAGGAATACATTTATATTCAACATTTAAGAAAATTTAGCGACGAATACATTTTCATTCATCTTTAAACAAATTTTGAATAGAGAACGAAAATTATATTTATTTTTACGTCAATCAATCATGGTTGAATTTTTTAAGTTGTGCACACAAAATTTGATAAGTACAAATTCAAAAATGCGTGAAATTCGTTGGAAAACCTATATACATATGTATGTATGTACGTACATACATATGTAATACTTATATATTGGCAGTATTGACAGTTGCAGTCAGCAAACATTACAGGACATAAGTATGTATGTACATATAAAAAAAATTAATAGAAAAACCAAGTCATCGTATGTAAAAATGTCACATGAATTAAAAAATAAAATTCCAGTGGCGTAGGCAAAAATCAGTTGTCGAACTCAAAATTTTTTTTATCGTTTCAAAATATTTTTCGTTTATTTTTTAATTTTTTTTATTGAAGTTCATTTGACAGAACCCATACTTTTAAATTATATACCATGTGCAAAAATTAAAATTATTCATCAAAAAATTAGCAAACAAATACCAAATGAACGACATTGCGAATATTGTAAAAAAGTTGAGCCAACATAATGTTGGAACAGCGTCAGGCAACAAATTCCTCTTTCGTCATAAATTTTGCAGGAATATCGAAAGGGTAAAAGTGATGCGCACATATTCTGTCCCTCCACCTAAGTTCTATACCATACGCTTTGGCCCACTGGATTCTTTTTTCCCTCATCTTTAGGCACTTGAAAAAAATAACCTTTTCCCCCTTCCAATCTTTTTTGCACATAACACACATTTGCCCATCTTTTTTGAATTCTTTTTATTTTTTCCACTTCGGAATATCACACAACCCGCACAACAATATAAAATTTATTATTTTCCCAGCTTACAATACACAATTAGTTTGTAGGAAAATTGTAAACAAATATAAAAATTGTCATTAACACATTCTTTTGACAACAGTTTACCAAACAAATTAAGCCAATTAGAAAATAGATTAATTTGACATTTATGTACCGCCGGCGAAAAAGAGGACGAATCAGCTGTTCTAAAAATGGCACCTGTATAATTCCGCCATGAATGTATGTCTTTTTCACATACATATAGTCACAGATGCTAATGCATGAAAGAACTGCGCATGCGCACAACGTACATTTGTACTAAAACTATCTCCCTTTCACCCCTATGCTGGAATCCGTCGTACGTTCGATTACGTTACGAATCGTAAAATCGGTATGCTCAAATCCGCTTTTCCTAATCGTAAATTCGAAATTCGTAGACTGTTTTCGCAATTCGTAATATCTGTATGCCAGAATCCGTCGGAGCTGTCAATTGCGGAATTTTTGTACGAACAGCCACTGGTGTCGGAGCGAAATAAATTTTAGAAAAATAAACGTTTATAAACCCAAAAATAAGCAAATATGCATATATGTATGTATTTACATGTGTCCATTTGTATTTATGTACATATGTATGTAATATAAACTATGCAATAAAAACTAGAATTATTACGTGTGTATATATTTGCGAAGATCACAAACAAATCGTACGCAGTATGTTTCTTGTATGAATGCTTCTTTGTTGAGGCGAAAACTTGTCACAAATCTTTAAACCATTAAACTTTAATATATCTGAGCATTGAATTCGACAATAGTACACACTTCATAATTTAAGAAATTTGTATTTAGATCATCTCTTAAGAATGTACATACATTCGATGCATATTTATGCAATTCTGTCTTTAATTAACGAAAACTTATCAAATGGCTTATAAATGTTGATATTAAACTTCATTCTTTACTTGCAATAATATCGGTACATGTATATTTCTGCCAATATGCCTAATTACGAACTTCGAAATTCCTGTTTTTGGTTGGCAACGCGGTTGATAGTTACGATCGGATTTCAGCATACCAAATTTCGAACTTTCGGAACGGAGCTACGAATTCGTAACTACGAACATTCGGATTACAGCATAGGGGTGTTTGATTGCTGAATTTTTACACATTGCGCAGATAGGTTACTGCCAATATATAAGTATTATATATATGTATGTGGAAAACTTGTTGCTTTTTTAGTATTGTATAAAGTTTAAAATTTATTTTTATATAGTTTTTATTTTAAAATACTAAAGAAGAATTTAAGCAAAGCTTGTAAAATATTTGTATGTATCAAGTTCGAAGCTTGGGTGCTTATGGCTTTAATTAAAAAATGTACTGTATTTCAATACAAAATAATGAAATGTATTTTACAATAAATACTCGTATACATACATATGTATGTATGTATGTGGTTACCTTAACAACCAGAAACAGAGGTATTACCATTACTATCTTAATAATTGCCATCATTTTTATTGATATCATTGTCAACTACGATAAAGACATCGATATTTATGCTACCAATATTGTTATGGTTAGCGTAGTCGTAATCGTAATCGGATGTTATCTGTGCTTTTGTGTGTACTGGGATCAGTCACCATACATAATACGAAGAAGGGGTTTAGTAGTCGTGGCTAATAGACCGGCAACTATACACTAGTCTCCATATATAATAAGGGCATAAATCCCGAATACAAATTTGCTCAGTTAAAACTATGTCTGTACGTCGCTGAAGTCTCTTACCGTAACCAATTTATCTTAGGCCTTAGCAATACAAAAGCTTATTCAGATTCTGATATTTCTTAAGCTGAGCTTAGGTTTTGACTAGCCGTTTGGTTTGGAACAGGTTTTTGCTAATATATTAAAATTAAATAACGGAATTCACCCTATAAGTACTACAAGTATACATACATAGACACTACATAATTACACTATTCTACCAAATGTGAAGTCATGACACATACATATGTACATATATACATACTTACATACTTAGTACGAACTGTTTTAGATTCTCAAGCGAATGACATTGCAGCCAAAGGCAGCGACGACATTATAGCGAAATTATGACAAAAGCAAACACAACAACGTGATTTGTGTCAATATGCATGGGACACGTATGTATGTATGAATGTATGTAGGCACAGAAGTGCAAAAGTGATTTCAAATGAATAACGAAAGGATAACTCACGACGAGAAGGTAAATAAAAAAAAGTGAACACGAGTTCAACTTGCCGTTTGTAAGCAGGCATATAGAATGCTAGATGAATTCCCTCTACTAGGGGTGTACTAAATTTAACATTCGCCAATGCCGAGAGATGTGCGAAAATATATTTGTTTCAGTATCAGTCATGTCAATGCTTTTCTGTTTTAGACAAATAAAAAAAAAACTGCACTAAAAAAAAGGACATCCCTAACATGTAATGCTACGAAAGAGCAGCTATGCACCCATGGGGAGTTGCTTGAGTGAATAAATAGGAACGCATGAATCTTATAAATTAGTCGAAAAAAAGGGAAAAAATAGCAAAAGCACCTTCATAAATTCGTAACAATGAAACATTTTACCGCAAGAACTGTGTGTAGACAACGAATACTCGTACACGTTTAATGTACAATAAACACAAGTCTAACGGGGAAAATGCCGCTGAAGCACGCAACTAATTAATTGACCCCAACACGGAGTAGCATCGGGGTCAACTATACTGCTAGTGCTAAAACAAAATAAACAAACAAGCGAGTGAACGAACGAACGAAAGAACGAAAGAACGCAATGACGCCACAAGTCGCTAACTAGGCAAATGACCAACAGACTGGGCGAGTGACCACACCATTGGCGCATCGGTTGACCATTTCACCGTTCCATCAAATACATGTAATCAAACTATGTATGTACATATGTATGTTAGTATGGATGTGTGTGTGTGTGAAGTTTCAGTTCGAATTCGAACAAAGTAATTTACATACATACATACATACATATATGTATGTAAATTGTATATACAGCTTGAAATGTCGCGTTTGAATCAACCAAAGCCTTTGCTGTTACGCTTTTCTTTCTATGAGCAAAATTCTACTACACAATCCGGTGCGTAAGTTTGTACGAACAAGTAAATATGTACATATGTATGTACGTAATGAACTACAACCAACAAGTTGATGCGTCAGTGAGTTGATGCGAGAGACAGGGTAACATGGGGTACTAAGATGTGATAAAAAAAAACGAAAGGTGATGTGATTTTGTTGAAATTCAGTTTACAATTTAATTTAATTAAGAAAAAATGCATGAAAATATGCGCAGCTCCAAAAGCTTTTTTTTTGCATAAGCCTTATTCAATTTAGTAAGTCAAGACACAACTTAACTTAAGGTTTGGCTAACTTGTTTTAAGGAAAGCCGTGTACGCGTTTAGTCAACACTTAACTTCACGTACGAAACTAAATAATATGTTGATTTTAGATTTTTAAGTTTCGGACTTACGTAAATTGAGAGGCGGTGAGGGAATCGCGATTCCATTTGATAAATTTGTATTTAATATAAAAAGTACTCAAACATTTTTATACAAAATTTATTTTGTGTATAAACGTATGTATTTAATGTGGCATCTTCGAAAACCATTTGACAACAGGTGAAAATAAAAATTATTTTAATACAAAAAAAATCAACATGGAAAATATGGAAAATTAATTACATATGAAACAACTTTTTTTAATTAAGGATGTACATATACAAACATTGAAGTGATCAAATGTATGACGAAGTCCTTATCAAGCCACAAAAAAGAAAAATACGAAAATAAAGTTAAGTATACCTCTTGGGTAATTTCGCTTAAAGAAATAAACATTTTTAATATAACGCTGGCTGCAGTAAGACGGTCTTTACACGATGCGTGTCCACCCTGCGTTTTTTGTCAATTCTCTTTTAATGTTGCAACGAAAATCTTGGTGGTGTTTACACGAAGACTTTTGGCTTGCAGCTTTGCTTGCGTTTTTTTTTTATTTACATTTAAGCGGCCAATCTCTTTTCGTCGTATTTTCGTTGCTTAATAAAAATTGAAAATAGCAAAGAAGATATTATTGAGGAACTTATGGAAATTACTGCATTAGCTGCGGAAACCTTAAATTTAAGCAACAACGAAGATGTCGAAATAATTTTCGATCTAGTTAATTGTTGCGAAAGTGAAGCTGAAGAAAAATGCGAAGACAAACAAAGCAAAATGTCAAAAAAAAACCCCTCAATTTCGCTTACAGTGCGTGTTTGCCTACCCCCCCTGACTTCTCTACACTTCTCTCCGAGAAGAACGAAACGCATGCCTTTCCACAGGGTGAACACGCATCGTGTAAACGGCGTCTAACAGTATACATATAAGCAAATTGTTTTTGATGTCATACATCATTTACATTTTTTTAAATTTTATTTAAAAATTGATCGATTTCAGTAAAATTCATTTTAGTAAGTAATGTATACCCACCGATTTCCGATATTCCTTTCTTAGAAAAGGTAGTAGAAAAAAATAATAGAAGAGGTTTTTAGCGTGCCACCTAACAGTTAAACTGCAAAAAAGGTCGAAAACATGTTAATTATAGACATGAAAATATGTACGTACGGTGGCGGTCAAAATAAAAGCACTGATATATAGGTAATAAAAGAGTATGACAATTAGTTATTTCTTTATTCAACTTAAATTTTTGATGATTTAATTAAATTTAAAAATTAAAACAGTCTTCACAAAAAGTGTTAAAATTTAAGTTTTAAGAAAAATTCCGGATACGAAGTTTTGTAGTCAGTTTTAAGCTAACAAAGTGCAAGTTTTAGTGGGCTAAAATATACTATTGAATTTTTTCGCCAGTTGAACATTTTATCCCACAAACAAGTACTTAAAAAAAGATTAAATAAACACAACAGCCAACTCGGCTAGCGTAGCACAATATGTAGCGTATTGGCTATGCAACTCCGAGCTAACGGGTTCAAAGCCTGAGAGAAGTGGTTATGAAAAATAAATTTAATTAATTTAATAAAAAGAAGTCTCATGAGGTAATTTGGTGATTTCCCCAATATTACTATAACTGCTACCATTAAAAACTGTTGTTGTTTTTTTACAAAAATCTTTCTTAAAAACTGGCCTTGAGCTCAATAAAATTGTAAATTATTAACTACTTAAAAAAATTAATGTCGTTTTCACTTTGTATTGAAGAAATGCCTTTCAGTAATTTTTTTTACTATTAATTCTTATTTAAATACTATACCATTTACCAATGTCTCGCCTAATATTCTCGACCAGACTGTGCCGAACGTAGTCGAAATGAAAAGTAATAACTGAGCGCTTATCCATTACTCATGCTACTTCTCTTAGCGATGGCGAAACGCATTTAACAAATTATGCTTTTACTCCTACTCGTGTTTTTTACACTCACTAAATATGTACAAAGTTTTGAAGGATCAATGAAAAAAAAAAACAAAGCGCCTATTCCTCTGGGTCGGCCGCACCAAATGCGTACGACGTCTTGTGGCATGGAAAATTCGTGCAAAGCAGTCGTCTTGCTCTTAACTATTATATGTATGTATGTATGTATGTGCACATTTACATTTACTTTTCTATAAAATTTGGTGTGGGAATATCATGACTAATTATACTACACATTTTCGTTGAGACTTTATTTAATATGAAAGCAAATAAACTTAACTCGAAAGTTAGGTAGTATGTTTGTATGTATAAAATCATTGTTTAACAAGAAAAAGAGGTCAAATTACTTTAGTACACAAACGAAACAGAGGATAAAAAGCACGGCATTTTGTGGCAAGCGTGTTACGAGCGCGGAGCATACAGTGGGGGCTTAGAGGAATTGAATTTTTGATATAATGGCTTGAGCGGCCAACGAATGTTGGTAGGTATAAAAATAAAATATTCCGTACTTGCTTGGCTTCTTGAATGATTTTTTGTTTGTATATGTATATTAAATTGTGTTTTTGTCCAGTATTTAAATTCTCTTACAGAGGTTATAGTTTACTAAGCAATTTAATGCAGAAAAAAATAAATAAAATAAAAAATCAATCAAAGTTCAATTGAAGTGTGGCTTGAAATGTGCTACGGCTTTAAGCCGTCTCCGAAAGGCGGTTACATTGTATGAAAATCCTTTTTATAGCAGTTTTACACTGTCAGACAAAATAAATTATTGCTATTATAGTGAAATTTGGATCGATTTTACCATGCCCACTTATAAAAAAAAGCCTGTAAGTATTACACTTTAACAAAGTAATGCGACGTTTTGACAAGCTATGAACTAAATGAAATAAATTTAACTAATATTTTTCTGAGTTTTAAACTTATATATGTATAATATAATTTTGGCTCTTACACAATATAGCTCAGTGTTGGGCCGAGCTTCTCCTACCATATGTGGTGTGCGTCTTTATATTATACTACAAATGGAGGGACCTACAGTTTTGTGCCGACTCCGAACGGCAGATGTATTTTATGAGAAGCTGTTTCATGGCAGAAATACCCTCGGAGGTTTGCCATTGCCTGCCGAGAAAAAAACTTTTTCTATGATTAAGGTTTTGCTTGCCCTGACTGAGATTCGAACCACCGGCATATCAAGTTATAGCACGCACCGCTACTCGACCACAGCGGCCAGAGTTTTAAACTTAGCTATACAAAATTTAGAACTTTTAAAAATTAAAAAAATAAATATTTAATTTTTTAACTATGCAGTGTTTGTTTATCCTATTAAATTTTAGTAAAAAAATAAGTGCAAGTTTGAAGTAAAATTTTTTTCTTTCGTCGTTTACTTAAGGTTCGCCAAAACGTTTCTGTTTTATGTGACTCAATCAGCTTAATACTTTCGGAATATTTAAAAAAAAGTGTCCTCTGAATACCTCCCGAACAATCGTTTAGGAGTGGGATAGTCATACAAATTCGGTGTAAGTTCTGATGTGTAAATAATCAAGACAGCCCAGGATCTGTTTTTGAATAGGGCTCGAAATCAGCTACGATTCGGTGTAAGTCGAGCTGTACGGGAGGTGAACAAGAAAGTGGGGCATATTTTACGCGAGAAGTTTTCTAGCGTGAGGGATAAGAGTTTGAGAGTTGCTGGCCGACAGGAAAAGCGCTCGAAATTTTTTTTTAGAAACTGTGGCGGCTTGAATCCGCGCTGATGACGGACACAAACATACTTACATAAATACTTAGTCCCTAACATTTTTGCAATATTATTTTCGTATCATTTCTATTAAAAGCCTTGTATGTTTAAACATAGATATTCTGAGTATGTATCATTGTATTTTACATCGTATCACACTACTTACACTGATATGGGTTATCAGCGAAAAATGTTTTAAGCAGCAAGTCCGGTTAACAAGCTTAATAGAGTTTGGTCGTGTGCGCGGACTAAAACATTTTCTTTGAAAACAAAACATATCGTAGAACTAAAAATAAATAATATGTAATAGCAACTATGAAGCACTTCCTATATTGAACACGAAGGCATACGATCAGCTGATGCGTCAACAAATACTTACCTTAAATGTGAGTGAAATTACTAGTAGACTTGCTTTATTGATTTACAATTATTGTTACAAATAAGTACGACGTGCTGATTAAAATTCTGTCACTCTCTTGTGCACTCTCTCTCTCACACACACTCACACTCACACTCTCACGAACCTGTAAACTTTCTCTTGTGGCTGACTAAAGTCGCATACCAAATTTGACGCTACGGTCACTATTTTCTCACTTTACCGGTTATGGCTGGTGTGTGTGTGGAAAGAATGACATAAGATCCATTTTGAGCAAATGAAAATAAAAGCTAGCTAAAACCAAATTGGCTAACTGATGGCGAAAACATATGTATGATCGCATACTCATTCGCGCAGTGGACTCCATGAATGAGTACACACGAGTATGTAAAACTGTAGGAAAAAAAAAGATCAGGCGAAGCTAAAAAGTGGCACTCGTTTCGTCTCGTGTGCTCAAGAAGGTGAATTGAATTGATTGAATTGTTGGGTGAAGGAGAAGTGGCGGCGGGAAAACTTAGTAAAGAAAACTACCAAATAGAGCTGAATACGGCAAATGCTCGAAGCGCAAGTGATGATGTAGCGGCAAGCAACGATAGAGTTGAACCAGTTGAGCCGTGCAGATAACGACGGCGGTGGTGATGACAGTGGCATTTACCGAGTGTAATCAATGAGTCATAATAACATAGGAATGAGCAACATTAGTTGGCGTTGCTGTTGCTTTTTATAAATGTTTATCTACTTGATAAATGTGTGTACACAAATGAATATTTGTATGTTTTTGCCTGGGCATTTGCCAAAGAGGTCTTCCCCAAAATTGGTTAGCAATTTACAATTTTTCATATGAACTTGTGTAATCTTTGTTCATTGCGTTGGACTTGTTATGTGAACACACACACACACACACACACATATGTACATACACACAATAAAGCACGTTTATATAAAAATCTCTTAATGACAAGATATTGAAACATGGCAATAATGGCAGCCACAACCGCATTTGCGGCTGTGTTTACGAGCATGTTGATGATAGCGGTTTTGTAATTTAAGTTAGGTTGTGACGACATTGGCTTTGGCTCATGAAAATCAGACCTTTCCGCTACGGATGGGAAAAAATATGTAATTATAATTAGGTAGGCATAATAAAAAAAAATGTAAAGTGGTGCTACAGAAAATGTTGCAAGGCGCTTGTGCAACGTACATACATATGTATGTACATACATATAAAGCACCACTCCTCCATGCAACAAAGCATAATAACAAAAAAAAAAGAAATAAAAATAAAAAATAAATATAAAAAGCTAAGTTTTTTTGCATATAAACCACTGCAGATGGTAATAATAAAGCAAGACAATAGACAAAGGTTACCAGCAACATTGTCGTACATACATACATACATACATACATACATACACAGTAAATACATTACAAATATACTGCATACATACATACATACATATAAATATGTACAGTCAAGCTCCTTTGTTTATTGTATACAACTTAGCTGACTGCGCTACAAAATATAATATTGGTCTGCCGCCAGCCATGCTGCTGCCCCCCTTTCTCGCTCAATTCTATTTACGAGGTCACAATTATTAAACTTCAGCTACATTTATTGTTTTCGTCACTTTGCTGCAACGTAGGTAAATTAATATATTGCCATAAGTAAGCAGGCAAAATGAAAAACATGAAAATAAATATTATGAGAAATGCAAAATTAAACTTGACGGCCAAGGCAAATAGTGGCAACAGCACTAAGGAAGCGTAAACTGGCAAATAGCACATAGAATTTCCACGTAAAATAAGGTTGATTTTTCTTTTTAAATTGTTCTTCCTAAGAGTTGTGTTTAGCGCAGATAGAAGGTGTATAAAAAACAGAGAAAATATGTTGCAAAAATCTCGTGAATTTGCTCACAAATCATTCAAAGTCACCTACTTCCATTTTGGCATTTAGATTTCTGGATTACAGAAGGATATGCATACAGTTGTGGTCAGAATAATAGTAATTGTTGTTTGACAATTTATTATTATTTTATTAAATTTTGATTATTTTTCAAATCATTTTCTAACATCTTTCGACACTTCATCTCAATTTTTAGATAATTTTGTTGCCGAGGCGGTGAACATTGCTCCCAATGCCTTTATATGGGAAGATATACGCAACATTCCGGCATAAAAATTTCTTTAAAAAAAATATTGTACTTGAGCCACTAGAAACTTTTAGACTAAATTTTAGAAGACTAAATTTTAATGAAAGTTTTCTAAAAATTCAGATTAAAAATTTAGAAATTTTGATGTCACTTATTTAAGAATAGCCAATTTTGTTTTTGAAGACTGGACAAAGTTTTGAAATTTGGCTTAAATGCTTTTGGTTAAGTAATTAGGGGAAATTAAAAAATAATTCGTGTGTTTAGTTATATATTATTTAAAAATATTTTTCCATTAAAAAATTTTTTTTTAAATATACCATTTGCACTAAATCATTTTTCTTATTTTTATATACATACATACATACATATGTAAGTATGTGGCTACTTCATACTTATATTCGAGTATGGACTGGACTTCGAATTAATAACGAAGGAAAGTAAGTACGTTGGTTGATGAAGGGAAAACACATCGTAAGTATAACAAAGGTTTCGTTTTGTTGGCGAATAGCTTAGTTCGCGAACGGAGAAAAATTTATTTTCACATTCATTATTGACCGAAACACTTGAAGAAGAGATTCCTTTTCTAATTATTTTCAAATTGTTGTTAATCATGTTAAACGAGTAAAGGGTACATTGTTTAACGTTTTCGTTTAAATACAATTTTTTTTAAATATTTTAAAATACATGTATACATAACATACATCTCTTTTAAATAATTCCTTAATAAAAGTTTGTCAAGCGTTAACATTTTACGAGTACCAACATTGTATTGTCCACAATAAAATATGAGCAAATTTCAAATGATATTTCTTGAAATTTATATTCATTTCATTATTTTTGAAAATTTTCATTTAAAATTCAGTGAAATCTGTAACTGAAGCTAAATAAATAAAAGTTTCAAAGCTTATAGGAAGGAAATTCGCTAAAATTAAAAAATTTCTAAAAACGTTCATCGAAATTTCAAGCGTTTTATTCGGGACTTTTAGGAAAATTCTAGTTATGCAGTTTTGTAGCCCATTCAATTTAAATTTCAAAATGCAAGTTTCAGTTGGCCGTTGATTTATTAGAATTTTATTTTAAGAAAATAACATTTTTTTTTTAAATCTCTGGGCAGGCGATTAATATATGTGCATAGGCGATTAATACATACTCATATTTTTCTTGTTTATTTATTGACTTTTTTTAAAATCAAAATCTTTGTATAAATTTCAACATAAAGTTTATCTCCCGTTTTTTGTGGAAACTTCGTTAGAGTTTTGAAGTTTCCTTCTTATAATTCTATATCTTTTCATTTGCGGTTTGACCGAATTTCGCTTTGCTTTTTACTCTACTTATTCTAAATACATTCACACATTTATTAAAAAAATTTTGCTCGCTACACTTCCCGATTTTGGCCTTTCGCTCCATCATTTGCGCGAATAAATTTTCACTTTACTTTTTCATAAAATATGCAATTAATACATTTCGCACAACTACGAGTATAACAACAAAGTAATTATTAGTGTTTGCTGAAATCGAAGGTGCAAATTTGCTGCTTAAACTGCTAACAAATTAAACACTGCCGTGTGCGTGCATTGTTATTATTTAGCGCAGCAGCTGCTCAACTGTCAGTCTGTCTGTCAAGGCTTACAGTTACATACATATGTACATATTTACTTCGTTAAGTACGAGTAGTTTTTATTTGTTGTTGCTCGTTTGCGCCTGCTTGCTTTGCTTGTCTATTGTGATTCGCTCAGCTCGTTCGTGTTGGCAATTTAATCAATCAGGCTTAACAATCGAGTAAGCGATTTCCATTTTCCACTAACCGCCGCCGGATTTGCTTTTATCGACATATTTGTATACAACAAAACAAATAAGTAACAATAGTTCCGATTTGATTAGTTTCTTGCTAGCTGCCTTGTTGCCTTGCGACCAACCCCCCTTCCGGCTCACTATTCAATTTCCTTTTCATTAGTATTTCTACAACTTTCTATTTTTTCATTCTTTGTACGAGTATTTGAGTTAATTCCATCTTTGCAATAGAAAATAAAAGATGTTAATATATTTTTATGTACAGCAATCAATATGTATGCAAAGTGTGTGCATTGTTGCATTGGCCTCCTCAACTTTCTGTGTCGTTCTATGCAAAGCTTTTCTACTTTGTTAACATTGTTATTGTTATTGTGCTCGCTGCTGCTGGCATTGTAATCCCTAACAAACTACCTTTTATTATGTCGAATGCTGATGGACGAAACAATGGCGAGGAGTGCGCTAACTGTGCGCCATTGCAACTAATATTCAGTCGGCCCCACGCACAGTGAGATTTGGCGAGAAAAATACAAAATTTTAAACATTCATTTGATATACATACATACATATGTACATATTTGAATAAAAAAAAATTAAAATCGTACGATAAGTTAAATATTTGTTTATTATGTCTGAATACAATCCTCAAATTTTTATAAGTGTCAATTATTAAGATTTTATCTTAAAATCTTAAAAAATAATTTTTTTAAATGTAATTAATTCAAAATTTTTGAATTTCGCTACTTTTATTTTGCACAAAATTGACAAATCCATAAAAAGTATGCACTGCGATTCGAAAAAAATATAGTCGAACCAAAATTTTTTGAATTTGCTGCCATAAGTATTTGCGCTCATATACAAAATTTGATATGGATACATTTTTTTGGCATAGAATCTATGCCATTCTAATATAATATAACAAAAGTCAGAAGAAAAAATTTGCGCTTATTTGCGATTTTTAACGTAACCTTGGTTGAAGTGAACTAAAGTCGTTAGCATTTTAAAGCGTTTTTGAGGTTAAGTTTGTATGGGCGGTATGCCTCGAAATAAATCGATTGAACACATTTTTTTAATTGTTCCCTTGCAATATTAATTTAAACATACGGCCAATATATCGAAATTTTATTTTCGTCGGTACTCTTTTTATGACACTTCAAGCAATTCGGAAGTTATGTTTGCAAAGGTGGTATGCTTTAAAATTAAAGGATCACGGTCATTTTCTGGGGGTTTCTGTTTGCGACGGGTACCACTGTGCAACGCTCAACCTCACAACACTCACGCCTTGCTCCCTCGCCTTGGTCTAACGTTCGGTGTTATTTGACTGCGCCACTCGATCTCCTGCGCGCTAAGGAAAACAAAACAAAAACGCTGTAGTTTATTATTGCAAAGAAAATGCAAGAGAAATAAACAAATGTGTAAAATGAAAAAAAAAAAAATAAAATAAAAAAATGTATAACGACAAATCGTATAAAACGCTCAACAATCGCCGTCCCGATGTGTTGTAACCACAAACGAGCAACTCGATAGACGGCAGTGCCAGCAGAGTCAGCGTTTTCTTGCAGTCGAGCAGTGAGAATTGGCTTTTGAGCTGTATTTGCCGCTGCTGCGCCGTCGCCCCTTTATGTACCAACTACATATTTACATACATACTTGCTTATATGTATGTGTAAAGTGTTTCCTTTCTTGTATTTGCAGTGCTGTTGTTGGCTTCTTGAGCCATTTTATTGTCTGTGCAAAGTGTTTACATTAAATTTCCATAATTTCGCACAAGTAAAAGCTTGCGAAATTTCTATTTTAGCTATTCTTTTCGCTTTGTTCGCTTTTTCGCTTTGAGAGTGAATTAGAAATGGAGCGAAGATGTGGCGTTTGGCTTGGTAGAGCTTGAGAATTTGTTGGCTAAATTTGATAAACAAAGTATGTATTTTTGTGAATTGTTTATTTTTATTCTATAAGCGAATCACTTTTTTTTATCTTAACTCTAACGGATTCACCCTCCTTCAGAAACTTGACTTTTGTTGTGTGAAATGTTAGATAGGGGCATGGAATATAAAAGCATACCTAGGTAAAAACACACACACACATAATTTCAAGAAATATATTTCAAGTGACTCAAAGTGTAAATGGCCTAATGAATGCCGCCACAATATTCTCAATATATGATTTCGTGATAAATATTTTTCGTTATTTTTTAATAAAACTGAAGCCAAACAGAAAACAGAGTTCCACAGGTAATATAAAAATTAAAATATTTGGTGCGTTCGTATAAAGCCCAGCAAGAATAATCCAGTACTTAACGAATGCTCTGAGAATTTTTTTTAGTAAGTATTCTCTCTCAAAGAGAGATACTTGCAAATTTTTACTCAAACGCAAAATTGGTTAAAACTTGTAAGTTTAGCGGACAGCTGATTGAATTCATGTCCGCATGCAAATAAGCAAAATGAATATCATTGCATTATTGTTTTCCTGAAACATTCTACTAACAAAACAAAACGAACATTTAAGTACCTGCATCTTGCATATTTAACACTCATATTTTATAATTTTCACCTTGAAAATTTTTAAAAAACAAAAATTTTATTTTTAACCAAATTGCAATAAGCTGTTTTTGATTAGCTATTTTCTTGCTTGTAAATTTGTGATAGGGTAAAATTTATTAAGCGAGAATTTGCAACTTTTCTTCAAAATTAAATGTCGTTTTGCTCTCTCAATTTCCTCGTCCGTGCAAGTTTTTTTGTTCACCGCAAACGCAATTTGACAAAAATCGTGATATTTCGTAACAATTCGTAACAATTATCTGCATCGTGTACACTTTTATTAACGTAAACACTCTAAAAATGTCAACATTCGATTTTTAATTGACATCTTTATTTGTATATTCTTTATTTATAATTTTGTAACTTTATCAATTTTAATAATTTTAAATTGACGAAAAACAAAACTACTCTTCTTAATACTGCAATGCTGCGATGCTAGCTTCGATCAGGGTTCAATTTTATTGGAATCAATTGCTTTATTTATTGGGATTAGCGTTGCCGTTTGCCAATGCTTTTGAATAAAACCTATTGTATACATTTTTAAATTATATATATAATATTTACATACATATGTATATAGTAAATAGGTGATACAAAATCTACCAACAGCCAAAAATAAAAATGGAGCCAAATGTTTACGCATGTGTAAATAGCTGAAAAACTATTTTTTTTTTATCAAAACATGAAAGTAGTAAGTTTTAATAGACATTGCGGATAATATCCGAGAATAAAAACAACATAAATATATCATCGGTTTGTCGATTTTAAAACCACTTTCGACAGCACAAAGAGCTGTTGGCGCCATATAGACGGAAGAATTCGGAAAGAATCTCGAGCACATACATTCAAACATACGAGTATACGACCATAAATGTACATACACATGTTTGTACATATATGATGTTTATTTTTACCTTTATTGTAAATATAACTTCGCTGAATCAAGTTAGAAGTTGAACTAAAATAAAATATATATTTTGACAAGTGACAAAAAAGTTGCGAATATCTAAAATAAGGACATACATACTTAACATGTGTACATACATACTCGTACTTACAATAGTAAGTAGGCATACACAAACTATGTGCAGAGATTTAGGATATAAAAGAAGTACTGCGAGTACATAAAAGGATAAAGGAAGAAAGCTCTCATCATAATAACAAAAAAAAAAAAACTAAGAAGATGCCCACACAGGCTGGCAGTTACGACCAACTTGTTATTTGGAGAATAAGAAAACTATGTGAGTTGCCAATTTTTCTTCTTTCTTCGTTTCAAGTTTCTATAGCTGGCCATAAGTGTTTCTTTCGAGATAATGTGTGTGTATAAATTTACTCTCAGTCGCGTGAAACGAAGTGGGCATTGAACTCCCAAATGTAATCTATTTCATATGTATGTATGATGTATGTATGTGTGTATTTACATGCATATGTATGTACAGTGTTGTGCATATCAAAAGCAATAGCATTCAAAATGACATAGCTCACCACGTATATTAATTAATTTATTTTTTAAGAATTTTTAATTAAAATTCAGTCCATTGTCTACCAGAAACTATAAAAATCAAAGTTTTAAACTTTGTAGAAAACTAAAAATAAGTTTAACAAATTTGTATAAAGATTTTCTACTTTTTTCTCAGAAATGTTAAAATTTTTTTGAGTCTGCAGTGTTATAGCCCATTACTGTAAAAGTTTCAAGTCCATAGGTGTTAGCGTTGATTTATTAAATTCTTAAATTTTTAGACTTTCTTCCATATAAAAATAAATGTTGCTTTTTCGTTATATGAAAGAAAGTCGCAGCACCATTGACGAAAAAATTCGAATAAATCAACGGTAGTTTCTAGCTAATTGAAACTTTTACATTGTTGGACTAAAATTTAATGAACTATAAAACTACATAATGAAAAAATTCTTGCAGTTCTGCGAAAAAAGTTGGAAACTACTATATACAAATTTTTGTCAATTTTTTTTTACAAAGTATAAAACTTTGATTTTTATGATATGACAATGGACTGAATTGTAATTGAAAATTCTTAAAAATAAATAAATAAATATAGTACGTGGTAAGCTATATAATATTGAATGATGTTGCTTTTTATATGCACAACACTGTATGAATAACTTTGATGTCAATAGTAGCACGTACAAGCAGAAGCAGGTACATTTGTATGTATGCAAGGATGTACACATGAATATATAGAAAAACGCAAGTGCGACAAAAAAGTTATCCTGGCAGTTTTTATTTGGAGCATAGAGGCGATAAGCGTAGAAGTTGCCAAACGGTTGTCGAAAAAAGCAGTTCCCTTACACTGGATACGAGTATGTACAGTGTGGGTTAAAATAATTGGTTCACGGCACTCTAGCAAATATTCGTAACTCATATTACTTTTAAGTTAACAAATATTTATTTCTATATGGTAGAAAATTCTGACTATCGTCGCCAAAAAATTTATTTAAAATTAATAATAACTTTTAGATACTTGAAACTTGCACTTTACAAAATTGAATACTTCAGATTCTCATTTTAAAGTTCGAAATTTTAATGTATTTCAATGAATTCGCATTATCAGAGCTAACTTTTATTGATATGATTTTATGTAGTTGTAGAGTTAACTATAGTTTTATTAATAAATTATTAAGATTTAACAATAAAAAATATATATATTTTAATCTGGACATACAGGTTCACTCCTATTTTTTTTTTATTCATACACAGTAGTTTTCTGGGAAATTCGTTATTGCCAAGCGAAGGGCGATCGGTAAGATTACAATGTAGCAACGTAATAATTTAAAAAAAAAAAACATACACACATACATCTACATATGTATGTATACATACCCGTATATACGATAAAGTATTATTCAGATGTAGAAAAACTGTTCTATCACATTTTTTCGAGATTTTGACCTTCAACAATTTTTTTTTCATTGAGTTACCTTTGTCATAAAACAAATCTTATTTTTAATTTTTGGCATTTACTTTATTGAGGGGCCCCCTCTAAAATTGTATAACGAATAATTATGCTGAAGCCCTTAATACATAAAATTTCATATTTATGTTATTTGTAAGTCAACGATTTTCAATACTTAGTCTCCAAGTAGTCATTTTTCTAAGCACCTTTTCATAGCTTTTGGAAACCCTGTTCTTTTGCGACTGAAGAAGAATTTTGCACATCCACACTGGCAGAATCAAGCATAAAATAGTTGTCACAATTTTTTTCATGTCTGTAAAATTATTTCACTAAAAAACCTTTATTGGAAAAACTGCTAAAGAAGAATTGTTTTTTGGGCAAATGCGATATTTTTTATTTGCAGTGTGTTCGATTACATAGCGACAAGAAAATGCTGCCAAATCCGGATAGGAATGGCGTTTTTGTTGCAGTTACAATAAAAGTAAAAAATATGAGAAATGGTAAGACAAGACAAAAGTTATTAAGCATTATTTATTTATGGCCATTTGCCGTTTGATAAGGAGTCATAAATGTCAAGGAATTTATTGCCATAAAATGAGTTTTGTAGTTAATAGAGACATACATATGAATGTATATACAATATATACTCGTATGTATGTACATATATATATAGTATATAGTTTAACTTTGTAAATAGACTGCTTCAATACTAAAACAACACTAAGTAATACACAAGTAGTTCATTGTGTTACAGGATGCTTTATGGGCGAATTTCTACACTTTTTAAGTACATAGATGAAAAATATAAAAAATTAATGTAAAATGTTGAATCCATAATGATAAATTTATTTAGATATTTTGTTAGCATGCAAGTTTATAAACTACATAAATTTGTTAACTAGAAAACTTTGTTTGTGTGTCACTTTGCACAAAAACGGCAAAATAAAAGTAAAAATAAAAATAAAAAAAGTTACTTCTTAATATGCAAGGCGAGTTCATAGAAGGTGGTATATTCCCATCAGCTGATTGCTTGTTCTATCAACGCCTTATGCGGTGAAAGTGTCAAAATGGTTATTTTGTTTACATTTGAAATTCATATTTACGTTCGTTATGGAAAATTCCATGTGTAAAACAAGCAGCACAAAATATTATAAAGAAATTCATTTGAATATTTTTACTATAAAGCCTCAGTACGTTTGCTTTTTGTGTCAAATTTGGAATTCCAATCATTCGTTTATTTTTGTTTTTCTAAGTTTTTCTGACAGTTTCACCGCAAACTACACACACTTACTTATATGTGGAGTATACCACCTTGATTGAATTCGCCTTGTTAATATGTAGTTATAGGGAAAATACGTTCTGCAAGATTATGATTTTTTTTCAAAAGTCGAAAAAGTATAATGTTTGAAAAAAATAAAAAAATCTCACAAATATCTCACAATTTTTTAATTTTCAAGTAGAAAAAATATAATGCTTTAAGAAAAACAAAACATTTATGAGAAGAAATGTTTCTTTGCCACTTATATTTTTCGAAACTTTTTTTTTTGCTTATCAGTTGCTCAGAACAGTTTTTATTTGCATTTTTGAGATACAAATTGAAGTCCACACTAACTTTAACCTAAACATAGATGAGTCCTTCGGAATTTTTTCCAATGTCTTAAATTTGTGATGTGCACTTTATTTTAATACCTAGCAATAACAAGCTCTGTGAAGTTGACACCACCTTATGCGAATTTTAGAACATTTTTGTCCACCGAAAAATTTCGTTTGTCCACCCTTTGTTCAAAAGTTATTTAAAAAACAAATTTTTATGAAAAACCCCAAAAGTGAAAAATTCAACTTTTTTTCAAGCTAAATCGTTTGTCCATCGTTTTTCCACCCTTTGTTCAAAATTTATTTAAAAAACAAATTTTTATGAAAAAGCTAAAAATTACGCCGTTGAATTATTCCCTTTTGGGTTTTTTCATAAATCTTAGTTATTAAATAACTTTTAAACAAAGGGTGGACAAACGAAATCTTTTGGTGGACAAACGATTTAACGTAAAAAAATGGAAATTTCGATTTTCGAATTTTTTGTAAATTTTTTTAAAATAACTTTTAAACAAAGGTTGGGCAAACGAAAATTTTTGGTTGACAAACGAACGATATACAAATATTTATATCTACATACATATATACATATATATAAAATTTGCGTAAGGTGGTGTCAACTCCACAAAGCTGCAATTACAATAACCCTTTTTTACGTTTTCATTGTTTAATTACGAACTTGGGGATTGTAAGCTGGAATGGAATATCACCAAATTAATGTCGACATACGCAAATCAGCTTTATCTTTGACTTCTAATTAAACGTGACAAGCCATTAACTACTTCATTGAGTAAATATTATGCATATGTTCAAGTGAGTACTTTTCCATCACCTCAAATAAGAATAAACATGCCCAGCGACAATTCAGTAGAAGAAGAAGAATGCGTGTGTGTTAATACAAGTAGTTTTCGTACCTACAAACTTAAAATACATACATAAGTAGAAATATATATGTATATATACAAAGGACAATCTTTACGTTTTACTATGTTAGACTTACCGCGACGATTGAAGGGTCGCACCCTTACAGCAACTTTGATCTTATCAGTTGACATGGTGTTCGCTAGTAGAGTATGTATACTTTTCAGTCAGTGTCAGCTTATTTACACTCCCCGCTCCACGGCAATGTGCACTTTTATATACACACGTACGTTTCGTTACTCGGTGTCTATGTGGTTTTATTACAACAAAGAATGGAATGGTATGGTGAAAGCACGAAATAGAGTTATTCGACTTTGCGTGGTTCGTTCGAGTGGCGTTACGTTTGGTGCTGGTGTCCCTCAAAGCCACGTCCTCCAAAGACGTTTATTCTAGTGCTGGCCCGTTTTGTGAGTAGTTTCTTTCTTTTAGTGAATAGGTATATCCTCAGGCATACGATTCAGTTGACGAGCTCCAGCTCAGCTAGCACCCAATGAATGTTTTTAAAACTCAACGAGTTCTTTATGTTTATGTTACTGCAGACTTTGACGGTAACGGAAACGTGCATTGACGATATGAATGATGGTCGCGATGAACGATTAATGTGTACGACAGTCCACACGACAGCGTAGCAAAAAGAGTGACGTTGTCGCAACGTTGGAGCCTTCTGACGCGTTCACAACAAACGAATTTTTTATTAGCTTCTGCTTCGTGTGCGCCACAATGCGCTCTTAGCACTGTACCGCACCTTGCCACACTTTCCGATTACACAAAAGTCAAGTGGAATTTGAATGGAATACTTTTTGCGTTGCGGGCGTTATATTTGCAGTTATTTCCTTTTGATTTTTTTTTCTATTAATATTTCACGTTTGTTTTTTTGTTGTTTCTTTTTTACACACATAAACCAAACATATTTTCAACTGCACCTACATACTTTCATATAATATGGATTAAAATAAGTACATAAATAAAATTTATGAGAATTTAGCACAGCACACAGGGCCAGAAGGCAAGGCTGGCGAGGATTTACTCATGGATATTGAAGCACATATCAAAAAATGAAGCACAGAAGAACACACGCGAGATGCGCGTACCTACAATTTTTGGTGGGTGCTGATGGGAAGGGCTTTTGTTAGGTTGGGTGTCGCCGTCGCATTGTTTCGTTGGGTCTTGATGATCGCTGGACATTTTTTGTGCTTTTGGGCGACTCAGACGTCGAGTCGTTTTAATTAAATTAAAAGCATATGTACATATGTTCATTGCAGCGTACAAAAAACAAAAACAATAAAAATAATAATAATATACCGACCTTTGTAATAAACATATACTTACATGTGAACATTGTTATACAAAATTTAAGCTTTTGTCGGGCGAAATAAATTGAAATTTTAGTTAGAACGATATTTTCCGCCTAGCTTACTCTTCGCAAAGAAGATAAATACTTAACTGTAGACCGTTTTTATGAACAATTGGTTGTCATGCCCTATAGAAGGGCATATAGAATAACATATGTTCGTGTTCCTTTTCTTAACTCCAAAAAACGTACATATCTATTTTGCTGCTGGTATCTGTTTGGACGCTGTGTCAACTTAGTAGCGGTGAGTGCTATGCGATATACCGCCGGGTTCGAGGTTCGAAACTCAGCCAGGGCAAGTAAAATCGGCAGGCAATGGCAAACCTCCGAGGGTATTTCTGCCATTAAAAAGCTTTTCATAAAATACATCTGCCGTTTGAAGTCTGCACAAAATTGTAGGTCCCTCCATTTGTGGTAGAATATAAAGGCGCACAACACAAATGGTAGGAGAAGCGCGGCCAAAAAAATCGCGTTCCATTGAGAAAATTTAAATGCAAAAAATACTATCTACTATATTGAGTTATAATTATGTATGTGGTCTTATATGTATATTTTTGCAGTATCAAAAATTCAAATTTTTATTTGCTTTATGCTCGAAACCACATACATACATATGTAAATATGTACCTACATACCATGATTCAATTGTTAAACGTTGGATAACTAAGCAGCTTGCTTATTTAACATATGTAGGTGTATTTTCCAGGCATGTTTTTATGTGAATTTTCAAAAATACTTTCAAATTTAGATAGAAAGTTAAATTTTCAACAGAAAAGAGGTAATTGACATCAAATAAAATATTTTTTTCCAATTGTGTGAAATATGTTCGTATTTTATGAAAATTCAGATATTTTGAGATAAAATAAACACATTTTAGAATCATTAGGTCATTAAATCTCGATAGCTGCTTACTCCACGGAGTTGTGCTGTTTTTCGAAGAGTTGTTGCTGTTTCTTTAGCAAAAGGAAATTTGCTATCCTGCTTTTTTACAATGAAAATGTTGATAAACGTCCTCTTTACAGAATTTCTTGCTGAAGTACATTGCCAGCCGTCCCCGTGCAAAGTTTACACAGTTTTTATTGAGCATTAAGAGCCGGTTAAGAGAATTGTAACGCAGAATAGTAGCCAACAACTTGCAATTTTAACCGGAGATGGAAAACTTGGCTCTAAGAAGTGTACATTTATATGAAAACATCAATGCAAAAATTTGCGGGTGGATGCAAACCTGTACCAGCTGATAATGGCATACGAGGTAAACGCCATGTGACTTTTGTTTTGATACAAGTTTGATTTTTTGCCGTAAGTGCACAAATGCATTTTATTTTTTTTTTGTTTTAGCAAGATTAACTTTAAGTGGAAAATACGTTGTTGTTTTTTGCACCTGAACCCGGTGGTCAACAATGCCTTTGTACCGTTCTAAAATTTTCACTAATTGGCACAAACATTATTTCGAATTTTTCGCTAAATTTTTTGTCTTTGCCTTGCTTTTTCTTTTGATGCGCTTCTGCGTTTTATCTCTTCTTAACTCACTATGTATACTACAAAAACTATGTTCGAAATATTTTATTAATATCCATGGCTAACTCCAGCAACCACACTCTTTCAGTCTTGTTTAAATATTGAAGGACACTAATTCGCGCAGCAAGGTGCGCAGTTCGCGTGTCACTACTAGCAATCCTTCGTTAAGACCGCACATATCAGGAAAACAATTTTTCATATTTACAAATAGTAGTGTACCTAGTTCCTACTAATATTTGCTTCAAATTAGAATGTTTTCTTATTCATTAGCATTGCACTAAAATATTTACAATGTAAATTCCATGCTCACGCTCCCAAGTGAAGGCTCGAAAAAATTGCTATTTACGCCATTGCAAATTGGTTTGGACCTAGTGCATATGAAAGTACAAACATATATATTTTGATTTCCTTAATGAAGCGATAATGGTTTATTTAATAAACTGCGCAACTTTTAAAGACAGCATTGCGTTTTGTTCACATTTCCTTTTCTTTCTGGGGAGAATTTTAGTTTAGCACCCCCCGAATTGAAAATCAAGGGGGTGATGGGGGGGTAGAGGAGGACCTCCTGATTACAAATATATAGTTTTTAGCTGCCGGAGCCTTATAGTTTACGAGATATTAACACTTAAAGTTTATAAAATGCACACTATTATATCGCGCGATTTTTTATTAAAAATTTTCACAAAAAATCAATATATAATGAGTACAATCAAAGGCGACTATGACTATTTTTTGCTTATTCTTTTATGCACATCACCGATATGGCAACACACTCAACTAATGTTATTGTCAACCATTTTGCGTGTATGCAAGGGCGCGATTAGTTTAATTTTATTTATTTAATATTTATTAATAAAACGTTTAAATATTAATTTTCTTAATTGTGCGGGTTCGGGAATGTTAATAATTTGCATTTTACAAACGGTAGATAAGTGTTTATAGTGTAATTTTCAGTGAAATAACCAATATAATAGTGTGCAATTTATAAACTTTAAGTGTTAATATCTCGTAAACTATAGGGCTCCGGCAGCTAAAAACTATATATTTGTAATCAGGAGGTCCCCCTCTACCCCCCCATCACCCCCTTGATTTTCAATTCGGGGGGTGCTAAACTAAATCGCAGCCTTAACTACAATTGCATCGGGCCAACCGTGGTACACAACACAACACAACCAAAATCGCAAGGGACGTGGGCGCTGCATAGCTATGTATGTATGTATGTATATGAATAACATTTTCTATGCACAAATACCACCCTCTGAAAGGTAGTGAAAAACCCAACATGAACCGCATCTAAAAGGATAAAGAAAAATAACAAGTTTGGCAAACAGACGCATAAAGGTTGCTACACCATACATACATACACGAAAAATCACTTTACTTTCTCTCACCCTCTTCGCATGTTCTTTATTATTTCTTTGCGCATAGTACTCGTGTTGTTGTACTGCCAAAACATATTCCCAGTACATGTATGTACATATATCAATGCACGACTCCCAAAAATAATGTAAAAAATATATACCCTCTTGCCCCACCAGCACCCCTTTAAAAAAAAACACAAACACTATCACTTTTTCGCAGTTTTGTGCTATCTTCTTTCTTTTCTCCGCACACTTTTTCTCATACATATATATTCTACACTGGTTTTATGAATCGATTTTATCGCTGCTTTGGCAATTTTTTCTTTCTTGTTTCAACACCTTAAATTTTCTAATTTTCATGTTAATTTCACGCACCAACTCTTAACGCGTTTATTCATAATGTGGCTACAGCTTTCGGGCGCGATTTTTATTTGTTTTTGCAAATAATTTTTATGTTCTATTGCAATTTTTCACAATAAAATAGCGACGTACAAAATAAAAACACATCATACGAGCGCCATATTTGATGGCCAAACTCTTTCTGCCTGGAATTCGCAGAATTGAATTGAATGAAATGGACAACACCACCGTTGCCAAATCGTCCATTAAATAACAAAATAGTAGGATTATTTTCGGTGTTACTTTGGTTCAGTTCTTTAAGATTATTTTAATTTATTTAGCTATTAATTAAAATTGCTGCAGGGTTCGGAAAAACTTTTTCCGATATTAAAATCTCATTCCTTTCATTTGTATTTGCTTCAGAAGAGTGACATTTTTACTTCTACCGGTATTGGGTTTTAGAGAGGATACGTTAAATATGTGTTTATTAATTTAGCAACACGAACTCCTCTGCTACTTATAATTATATATTTTATTACACAAATGAGATAGAATTCAATATACTTATACATATAAATTTATCACAAAAAACAAAAGTTCTTGGTCATTGAATGTATATAAATGCTCATTTAAAAAATTGCTAACACTTTCAAAATATAAAGAAAAATTATAATATTGTTTACTATCCGAAAGAAAAGGAAAGAACTAGGTAAAAAAAAAGTCAAACTTTCGTGAAACAATTTTGGAACAAATTAATTTTGCAGAGTGGCAGCAACGGAGAAATATAAAAACATAAACTGTGCAGCGCGCTACCTAGCGGTTAAACATATTTAAAGAATACTGGGAAAAGTAAAATAAAAAAGTGTGTTCAGCATAGTAGCCGTTTTCGGTGTTTGACAAACAAATACTTGTGCGTTTTTTTCACGAGTTAGTAGTGTACATATACAATTAAGAGGTATTATTTTGTCCAGCAATAAAAAAAAACCAATTTTTGGTAGATATCAAATTATTGTTGTTGAAATTTTTTAATTTAAATTTTTAACTGCATAGTAGCACTGTTGTATATGCTGCGGGTGCAAAAAATATACGCCAGATGACGCTGTGTGAAATGTGTTTTGTTTGAAATATCCGCAAAAAGGGTATTTAGCCTATATCGAAAATTTGTTTCACGAACTAACTAGTATCAATTTCGTAAAATATTTTTGAATTACACTTTTTATTTGTGTACATACATATACCTCCTAAATTATTGCCTTCCGTTTTTTTGGGAGAAGTAGGCGTCAACAACGATAATGCAAAAAACAGATATGTACATAGATAATTGAACGGAGCTTTCTATGAGGACGATTTTTATTTCCTAAGCGTTTTTTACAGCTGAGTATCGCTAACTTCCAAGTTATAAACCGTAGTTTTCTAGTTTTATTATTTTTTTTTCAAAAAATTATGAACATATTGTGTAGATTGATAGTGTAGGTGACATATGGTGAGTTTAGGTCATGCTAGTTTAGATATGGTGATTTAAATGTGGTTTGCTAAGGTCTGGTGAGTTTAAGTTGTGTAGGTTTGGGCGTGGTGATGTTATTTGTGGTGAGTTCAAGTGTGGTGAATTTGGTTGTGATGAATTCAGGTACGGTGAGAAGAGTTTGTAAGTAAGATAACAGTTTATATTTGCACCATTTTATTCGGAACAATTTTCATCGCGTTTGCTATGTTGATTTTTCAATTTAAAGCCGCCTCTAAAGAAGTTTCACTTGGGAAAATACAGAAAATTTAGTAGTTCTGCTTCTCTTTTAGATGCTTCTTCACTAGGTTAAGCCAATTACTCACACCAAATGAAGACTGGTCCTTCTGTACTTGGTTCTTCCTGTGTGTTCGTGGACGCCCTTGCCTTTGTTGCCCACCCTTGAGTGTCGATTCGAAGGTATAAATTAGCTCGGTGGAATCTCGAAGACCTGTTTACATTGCCAAAACGCCACCAATGCTTAAGATATCTTGTGCTCAATGTGAGATTTTCTCAACACGTTTGTATGCAATTTTTCGTTGAGAGAAAGGAAGGCGTAACCATCATTCAATATCGTGGCAAACTGAGATTAATGGCGATTTAGAGAACGTCGCTTACTAAAATTCTTACAAACCAGGGACCCCCCACAAAAATCGCTGGTCTCAGAAAATTTCACACATAAAAACTCACTCTAGACAAAAACATTAAAAATTATTACCCAGTAACTGGAATACAAATGGATTGCCATATTCAAATTGAATTTAATTGATTTTCTTTGTGAATTCTCAGTTTAAGACAATTAATTACAATATTATTTTTTTTATTATATTTGATTAAGTAATTTTTTCTAAATAACGCAGGATCGAGCTTTTTTTTATGTGGAAGTAATCGTAGAGAAGCTTAATAGTTTGTAACGAGGCACTGATTTGTAAAAATCGGTAAATGTGTTTGTAAAATTGCAAATTACGAAGGCGGTTTGATAAGTCATTAACTTTTTGAATAAAATATACTTTTTAGGCAAAAAACATTCTCTTTATCAACATAATCTCCTTTTAACTCTTAACACTTAGTCCCGCTTTTTTCCAATTATTTTATTTTGACCCAAACCTCTTACCACACAGCCATTTCTTCAGGTTTGAAAACAGAAAATAGTCGCATGGATTTTCGCCATGGTGACAACACACGTGTATATTTGCGCTTTTTTCGAGTGTAAGCAATCACTCATCGCACGGATAGCTTTTTCATATCCAAATATTAAAATAGTAAAATGTGATGTGGCTTCTCAGTTGAGATGCCTACAACCTCAGTCACCTCACGCACTTTCATTCTCCGGCCATCAAATATCATTGCATGTATTTTATCGATGACTTTTTGTATAACGACTATAATAGACGTCAGTTAAGGGCATTATAATAGCCATATTTATATTTTATTTTATTTATTTATATGCACTACCCAATTAAAGTTAAGAGCAACGGAAAAAAAATTTTCGTTAGACTTTTAAAATTTTTCCATGATTGAATTATTATTATTTAATCATGAAATTTTACGAATTCTTCGGAACATGAGTTTATGTGGTATAAAGTACAGTATAGAGAATGAACTGAAAAATTGAAAAATATTCGAAATTAAAATTAAAAATTGCCGATAAAAAACTTAAATAGAGCTTACGCTATTCATGTGAACAGGATTATACATATGTACATACAAATGTGTGTGAATAAGACGTTATTTCTCACATCACTCTTGGCATTTCATTTTCCATCATATCAGGGTCAAAACGTCAATGCTCGCTGAACATGCCGATCCCAGCTGGATGGTTGGTTGGCCTTGCGCCAAAGAGTATCGAAGTAGTCAATAAGTTTGATATAAATCGTTTAAAGTAAGAAGTGAATGAAATCTTTTTTTGTGGTTGTAGGAAATAAACCAGAAAAAAGAAGGACAAAAACAAAAAATAATTGCAGGCAAGCCAGATAAAAAAAAAAGAAGAACACATCATTATCAGTAAGGACTTGTGTGACCACAACACATTGAATGAGGCATTCATTGAAGTTACAAAAATTATTATATGTGTATGTTATGTATGTATGTATGGATGTACACATGTGAGTACGAGACGATCGTGAAGCTTCCGTAATTATTTCCGGAATAAATTTGTTGGTTGATAATGAGAATGTACCGTGTATGTAGTTATTTTTGTACTTATGTATATAGAGTTATACTGTACATATGTATGATCAAAAATATAGGAGTGTCCCAAGGAAATGCACAAAATGCTACATATTCTTCTGAAGAAGTAAAATTTTATTCAGGAACACTTCAGAAATTTATTCTTTGCTTAGTCTTGTATTTCTTTACAGCAAAGAATTTTCATTGAAATGTTTAAAAAAAAAAGTAAATTAACATAAAATTTCACCGATCAAAATAATAGGAGTATGGAAAGTTTTTTTAAATATTACGGAAGTAAAAAGCAGAAAATGTTCACAGATGGATATTAATTTAATAATTGTGTAATATTTGGAGGCATAGTGCCGATTTTTTTAAATTTCCGCACATGTTCTGGGTATGGAGTCGATGATATCCAGGGACTTATCGCCAAGAATCTTGGATACTGTTCCATAAATTCCTCGCATATGTTCCGAAACAACTTTTTTGACATCTGGCCACAAATTTCTATGGGGTTGAGGTCGGGCGACTGAGCTGGCCGGGCTATGACCTTAACTCCTTTTATCGAAAAACACTACTCTGCCAATTTGATCGTGTTTTACGGGTTATTACCTTGCTGGAAGACCCAGTTCAGAGACATATGGCACTCGTCATAGGGCAACATTTCATTGCAAAGGAATTTTTTGTGAACTTCTGGCATTTAAGTAAATGCCTACGAACGGTTATTTTACTTACAGAAAGTTTCAGCTCTTTTTTATGTGCCCAGCTGAAGCGAAGGATCAACATTGCTTTATCCTGAAGTACGCCTATCATCTAAACTTGTGATTTTACGCTTACAACCTCTACTTTCGCGGGTTTTTTTTGTACGAAAAAGCGTTAGCGATCATTTGGTCAGAGCATCCCAAAGTTTCTTTAATAATCTTATAAGTTTCTAAATCTAAAAAATTACTGTTAATATTTACTATGAATTTTTAATTTCCACGCTTTTATTTTCACTTTTAAACGATTTTCCTATTATTATGATCGCTCACAGTCTAGGCTCGAAACTGAAATTAATGATTTTTAGCGCAAAAAACATCTTGATCACAGCTTAATTCCTTCTAATTATCATAAAATTTAACCGATGCAAGAAGTGGTAATGAAACTACTATACTCCTGCATGCTGTATCATGATCAAATTTTAAAATCGAACAAGCTTGGAATATCTACGCACTCCGCAACTGTATATACTCGTACCAGGACGCAAGTGCATTTGCATATGCAAACATAACATGCATACGTACATAAGTACACTCAACAACTTTTATTAAAAATATTTTAAAAGCAGCTTACATTTGAACTTTCTTGACCTATGTCTATAACTTTAAATAGCATTAAGAAAAGCTTAGACAGTTAATAAAAAAAACATACATACATGTACATACTCGTATGTTATCTTAGAGTGATTCGAGTTCTAACTTTTCATCTAATAGACGATTAAAGTCTATTATAAATCATTATCGCCGGTTTGCCTTTCATCAGCGTCTGAGTTCATTAATCAACTTTACGCTGCAATTAAGTATTTAAGATAACCACTACTTTTCTTTTTTAATGGGAAAACAAGTGAGTAATAAAAAAAATTGAAAAGTACGAATAATCCAGTGTATCCTTCTATTCAAGTCTTTGCTGTAATTAAAATATAATCACCTACTTATTCAATGAGCTGAAAATAACAATTGAAGGTCATTTCGCTATTAGGCGATTTGTAAAAAGGCGTTTAGTTAGCAACAAAATTTAACTTCATTGTCCTTTTAAAATTAGAAGGAATTAATAAGTCCTTGAGCTGTGAGAAACGAGGCCGAAATTAAACAAGTTGACATAGTCAGTCGATTTTGACTGCTGTTTCTTCTTTTGCTTCATTCGATTTTCGCTAATTAGAAACTCAAGTAAGACATTTTAAATGCAGACAATAGTAAACCTATTCGATATGAAAGGAACTGTTTTGGATAGTGACCCAAAATAAACTTCGTCGGATGAATCTATTATTTTCAACCTCACAACAGTGACTTACACCAATGCGAACTGAGTATGGAATAATTCTCTTGAAAGCCCCCAAAAGGCTTATCATCGTTGGCCAATTAAAACAAAACTGGCATGATGAGAGATTTGTAGAGAGAGCTTTTTGTTCGTCAAGAAAGGACTTTGCTTTTCAATGGTCTATCGAGCCCAAAATACCACTCAATGTAGCAAATCTATGGGAAGAGTTATTCTTCGCTTGATCTCTAAGCTGGCACTATTGGGGGTGGATAGGCTAGTGCCTTAGTATACAAAGCCCTTTACTATTTAAAAGTTGACTCTTTGTATTTTAGCAGAAGGTACTACTTTGCTTTGTCCTTCTTTCCCGCTAGACCAACCTCTTTTTCTTTGTCTTTAAGACTGTAAAATTCTGCACTGACAGTCCTTGTGTTAATACCAATCGACGTTAAGTAATCTGCTTTTGATTTTTTTTTTAAGGAGAATAAACTGGCATACATCATCGTTTGGCCTCGAAGAGCTCGAACAGTTCGAAAGGTTAATTTGGACAGCGCTAAAGGCACTTTTAGTGCAATCAAAAGCATGCCGTGAATATATGGTCAATAGTGAAATAACAGTCTGTAGTCACGCTCGTAATATACCATCTACCATATTATGCTCTGACTCAATTTAAGCGCGCAATGACGATAGTTTTTGGTCCGAAACACTATACAAAGTAGCGATGTAAATTTTGGCCATTTTGCTTATTTCGGGATTTTCGAGATCTGAAAACGAAATCCCGGCACAATACCGGAACCCCTTATTTCACGAAGTTTTAATTCGTAATTTTTAATTTGTCAAAAAATGTAAGACGTCTGTAATCGTTGTATTATAGAAGTATACAAAATAACATAAATTTAACAAAGAAGAACGTTTTGTTATAAATCATGTATGTATTTATTGGTCTTTTCAAGAAAAATACAAAATATTTTTTACTTCAAGTACAAATATACATTTTTGGTAAAAAAGAAGCACTGCTGTATTTCAACACTTGTTGGTTGGATTGTCGACAAAGAGGTTAATGCTCTCCATAGGACATAGCCTTTATCGCCTCATTACAAAAACTATCGATTTCTTTAACGAAGCCTTCTAATAACTTTTAAGGATATTCTCCAGCTCATTTATAATGGCAAGGATTGTCGATTGTAAACTCTCTAAAGGCTTTGTTTTGTCAAATCATTGGCTATTAAATTCGTTGTTTTCTTCAATTCCGGGATTTTAATAGATTTATCCCGGGTATTCTGAAGTTAAAAAAAATCTGGGATTTTGGATTTTCGGGATCCGGGGATTGACATGCCTAATAAAGGGTGTTTTTTTAGACATGTGGTTTTTAAGAAGAAATAAAAAGCATTTAATTAAATGCTATGGGCAAGAATTTAGCTTTATTATTAAGATAAGGGTTTGCCATTATGTTTTAAAAATGATTTCGTCACTTGCAAGTGACCGCCGCGGCTGGCTCGAATAGATTCCTGCCGAGAGGCCCAATTTTCGACCACTTTTTGCAGCAAGCAAACCCCACAAAAAAGAGTCCAGCGGTGTTAAATCGCACGATCTTAGAGGCCACGCCACAGGCCCACGACGCGAGATAATGCACTCACCAAAACTTTCCTTCAATACATTTATTGTTTCGTTGGCTATATGGCATGTAGCGTCGTCTTGTGGGACCAAAGGTCGTCCACATCAACATCCTCCAATTCAGGCACGAACAAGTTATTAATTATGGTTCTATAGCGTACCCCATTGACTGTAACCATATGGCCAGCTTCAGTGACTTTTTGAGGATGTAACGGCGTCTCAACAATGGCTTGTGGATTATCATCACTCCAAATGCGACAATTTTGTTTATTAACGTACCCATTCAACCAAAAGTGAGCTTCATCGCAGAACAAAATTTTCTTGTGAAAATCGGGATCGGTGGCCATCACGTTTTGGGCCCATTCACCGAACGTTGTTCCGGAGTAAGTATGTATGTTCATTATTAAATAGCACACTAAACTGAGTATAAAACAAGTAACAGCTGTCATTGAATTTTAGTATTTCGGGATTAACTCTAATCCAGCCATAATATCGACAACACAAATATACACCTCGCATTTAATTTGGCTGGCTGCAACGCAGCGCACTTACGCGTGTAGCACCAAAATTGATATTAGAAGGGCCAACGATCTTCAGTCGAGAGCAAACGTGTTTGTGTGTGTTTGTATGTATGTATGGTACGCATGCGACAATACTTGTTGTGTATTTCTTTTTACCTACACGCATTCACGCTTACGCTTATGGAGGTGCTCTTTTCTTTATTATGCCATTCCACGCGCTCGTGGGCAAACAAAAGACCGAGCACGCTACCGAAAATTTGTGATTTTCAGCACTTTATCCAAAAAAAAAAAAACAAAAAAAAACTGCAGCTATACAGAGAGCTGATATTATTTTGGGGGAGCACACTCAACTGCCCCGGCTTTGCGATGGATGAAGTATGACTTGTGGTCAGCGGATGATTGAGAATGCATGATTGAGATAAAAATAGTTTTAAGCGCATTTCGAAGCTGTGGCGGCATGCGAGGGCAGCAACATCGAGACAAACAGATGTAAAGTCTGATGAGCTGGACTGGTGCCGGTTGTGTCAAAGTCGTATACAGAGTCTAAGTCAGAGTTGCTGGACTTAACACGGAGACCTTTAATTGCACGTCGCATTACTTACTACATACTAACATACACATATGTTTTATACACACATACACATTTGTATGTGTAGGTACGACGGAAGACAGAAACTTTATAAAAGTTTGAGCGTATCGATCGAGCGCAGCATTTGCACGGAAATACTCGCGGTACGCGGTACGAAACTTCAATATAGGGAGTATACAAAACAATCACCGATTTTCTGTTTTTGTACGTGCGAAAAGAAAATAAAAGTGGATTGAATTCATTGTGGTTAAAAAAATATATACATATTTGCATGCAGACATACGTACATTTGTATGTAATATAAAAAGTAAATGAAAGAAATCATCATTTTTCGTTTCGCCGAAGTATGCAATGAATTGGCTAAATGTTTGAAGGCCAAAGACAATATATGTTACATATGTATGTATGTATGTATGTATGTACATATGTATATATATTTTTTTTAAATATTAATAAAAGCGAATAAACGACAGTGACAAAATTTTTGAATGCCCTAAGTTATTGTAAAGTAAATGTAGTGTAATAGTAACAACAGCAACAACAACAAGCACCACTACAACTACATTCGTTACAACTATTCGTATTAAGTGCGGCACAACCAACGTACAACGATAAGTAAATCAAAATTTATTTAAATGAGCGCACAAAGAAATGGTAATGAGCTGATTGCTTAATCAATACGCTCAGACAAAAAAAAAAACAAAAATTATAATAATAAAAGTTAATAAATAAAAACTGGTGCAGAGTGATACGCAATTGTCACGCCGATTGGGGAGAAGGAATTTTGTTTCTTAGAAGCTATTTGTGTGCAAGACTAAACAAATTTAGTAACTCGCAACATCACGAAATTCCAAATTTAGTACGCAAAGTGCGTGAAATATGCACAGTTCTTGCCGTCCGTTAAGCGGCAAACAGTTTGAGCGCCAATGGAGTGAGTTAGTGAAAGCTGCAGGAAAGTGACGCTGAAAATTTTAAATAATAATTCTTATTCTTATAAATCTTGAGTGATTTTTTGAAAACTAAACGAGTGATTAAAAATAAATTAACTAATAAAATAAAAATAAAAACAAATTAAATATTTAAAATTTTTTTAAGTGCAATTTAATTTATACATAAGTTTAATGCAAAATATATTCAATCTATAAATTGGCGCTTCGTTCAATGCTTCATTTTCGATTGGGTTGCAGATTTGACTAGCAGAAGTTGACAAAAAGCTGATTTGCGTAAGTTTGACAATCGGCAGTTTATTTAATACATTTTTAATATTTTTCAATCCAAGTACAAAGAGTGATCTTATAAAACCCATATAAAACTAAGATAAAAACTTTATACAAAATTTATAATAGTTCAAAAAACTTTCGGTATAACACACATCGTAGCGGCTTTTGTGTATGCAGTTTTAAAGCCACGCCACTGCAATAAAGTATAAGTAAATTTCAAATGGCAACAAATTACCGTTGAACATTGATCATTTCGTTTTACAAAAATTCTCGGAATTTTTTCATAGCAGAAATTTGTAATCACCGTCAGTAAAAAAATTAAAAAATTTTTAAAATTAAAAAAATATGTACTTTCATAAACGTTTAATATTTTTTAAATTAAGTATGCACAAAGTTTGAAATAAAAATTAAATTATTGAATTTTAAATAATAAATATTTTAAAACAAGTCTATTAAAAATTTCCAAAATAATGAGGACACTTTAAAGTCTTATGAATCTCGAACTTCTGAAACTCACTATTGTCGCTCCAGCTAAAACAAAAGAAAAAATTCGGTGGTCTAAACATAGACTTCCAAAAAAATAGATTAAAGTTCAACCACAGGCGTTTCTTTTCTTTAATTGAAATTTTTTTTTAAACTAAAATAATTCAAAAAAATTTTACGAAAGAAGATAAAATAACGTGTACAATGGTAGAGTGACCAGAATGAAAAATTGTAACTAGTTGGGAATTTGTAAAAATTAAATGCAGTTGTAGATAATCTCGTAAGTGTCGATTATGCGTATAAAAAACTATACAATTTTTAGTTCTTTAGACTTGGATCGAAAACTAAGATCCATCAAATAAGTACAAAATAAGGTGGAGCTATAGTCGATTTATGTACAAAAGATGCACTTTTGAACCGATTGTGATTGAAATTGTCATGCCTGATGATAACTAAGTTTGTAGAAAATGCACCCGAAAGCTGGGATTAGAGTCGAGTAACTAAAATAAAAGAATTAGCTCCGCAGAACATAACAAAAAATGCTCGATAGATGTCGCTAATAAATGTATATAGAGAAATGTATACAATTTGTCTGTTGAAAAATTATGTATTTTAAATTAAATATCTATACAAACGGATATTTATAAAATACAACTAGCAATTTATAGTGACTGGTATAAGAATGATTCCATCAAGATTTTCATTAATTTAATTTATTTCATTTATACGTATAGATTGTCTCCAGAGGAGGTTTGTGTTGAACTTAAATTCAGCGCATCTAAGATTTTTGAAAATAATATAGACTAGTCTCAGGGCTTTTAGCAAATTTCATAGCCCTGTGAAATTTTCATAACAGAAGCTATGTAGATAGACCAAAGTCAAGTTATTTATTAGATGATTGCAGATTTTTATAAAGTGACTTTGTGGTAAAAAAAAAAAACAAAGATGAATATAACGAATCGAAGTAAAAATCTTGTCAAGCATTCAACAGCATGATGAATATTTTAAAAATTATAAAATTCCACAGGCCCAACGTCTGCTCCCATCAATTTCCACTTCGAGAATGTTGCGAAGATCGAAAATCGAATGCGGCTATGTAGTAATAATTGCCATATACTCATTTTATTGGCGCATGCATATCTATCTGACTGTCTTGAAAGCATTTTTAAAATGAAAAAGGTAGGGTCAATTATTCTAAAATTCTTTGCGTTTTCGTGCGTTCCTCTTTCGTTCTTAGTTATCAATGCTTGACTCTCCTTTAACGATCAGCTGCTGCCTTTAAGTACTCATGATAAGATTATTTATTTATTTATTTATTAAAATGAAATATACTTATAAATAAATATATTACATATAAAAAAACAGCACTAGCTACAACGCCTTCAGCTGTTTGTTGTATTAAGATAATGATCTTAGTATACGTAGTTACAATTTATGGGTGTTTTTACTATATATGTAGGTAGTTACGGTTTACTAAATTTTGTTGGTTAATTTGGCTTTGGAGATATATTTGAAGATACTTGATATATTTTCTAGGTTCCTTTAGTAGCTCTGATGGTGTGTTCAACGAAAAAGTTTCCCTTCTAAGATTGCTAAATGCTGGGCATATATCCAAGATATGCTGCGTAGATGTTGTTGGGCTGTTGCAATAATGACATCCAACCGAGTAGTTTCTGTTAAGGAGGTGTTGATGTGAAAGTGCCGAATGTCCGATACGTAGTCTTGAAAAAATTTTTTGTTCAGTTGTACTGCATGTTGTAGGGTAGATTGTTTTAGTCCCGTCAGGATTTACAAGACGGTATCGATTGTTGTAGTTGTTCCATAATTCCCTTTGTTGCTCTTCGACGATGTTAGATATGTAGCGCAAGATATCGTTCTTTTCGTTCGTCTCAACGTAGTGACAGGGCGTAAGCGGGACATTTCGTTGCCCATTGGGTTGCTTCTTTTACAGGAGACTAGGAGACTACATAACGATATCGGTGAAGTTTTTAAGTTAAGTTTTTTGAATTTATTGATTCGTTTTGATTTTCCGTAATATGTATCTATGCGAGAAAAAAAAATGTTGGCATTATATTGATCATAGCTTCCCGGTTAAATAACCTGCCATTAGAAATTAACTCATTATCGAATGTGTTTGCACTTGAAGTTAATGAAATTGAAGTTTTCACATTTTAAGTAATCATTTACAAAAACATACTTACATACATATATATGTACATATTTATGTATCGTATGCATGTATGTATGTAAGCGTGGGTCGATACTTTATCTTGGAATTCTCCAGGTCATTCTAAGTAAAGAAAGAAAAGTGTAAAGAAGACACCATAGGTCGGTAATGAGCCTCGAGTCGTCTTTTTTCTAAATGAAAAAAATTACCTTTTCACAAAATTATTGTTCATAACAGCACTTTTGCACAATTATATTTTTAATTTAATTATTCGCCAGTACCTTTCTCGTTCTTTACTATATTTACTTAACATTTTCCTCACACTATTTGACTCGCCCTAATTTATTGACCTTCCCATCCATAAATGGGAAACGGAAAATACGCTTAAGTGATTTTAAAGCATTTAAACCCACTTAGTACACTCAATATTTACATTCTTACAAACATACTTACATACATATGTAGGTATGTATGAACAAATTGTATGTACTTATTATTTAGAAAATAAAGAATATATATATTTGTATCAACTTACAGACATACATTAGAACATACCTCAAACGATGAATTGATTAACTTTAGTTGTGAGAAACGTAATACAAGTTTCCCTGTTTAGTTCATTAAGAATTAAATACTCGTACATAATTGATTCGTTCTGGTAATAAATACACTTCCACAGTAACACTAATTTGGTTATTTAAACCGATAGTGGTAGTTTCACTTCACTTCTATTTAACCCTTTCGAAACTTATTTTTTTTTTTGGCTGTAGAAACCATTATTTTACATATTTCAAATATCAAAATAAAATTAGTTTATTTCTTTTGCAAAAGCAGTTTTTTAGATGCTTTTAAAATAAAAATAATAAAAACAAAAATTTGAATTTTTAAACATTTTTATTTATATTTAAATTGTAATCAGAAAATTCGCCAAAATATTTAAACAAAGTTAGAAGATAACCTCATTTTTGTAATAAAAAAAGTGATCTTTTATATAAAATATGAAATGCGAGAGGGACGCTCGCTTTCTGAACGCTAACAATTTACTGCGTACACAAATCCAAATATGTGAATGTTTTAGTTATACAAAAAACTTTAAAGAAAAATACAAAAATTTAAAACAAATGCATTCATAAGTTTTTTGATTTAAAACAGGCTTTGAAAAGCCACTATGCCATATGGCAAAGAATAACCGAAATGGTTCAAAAAAGGTCCTTTAGACACGATATTAAATACCAACATAAAACAGTATTTTAAAAAAATGTAAGCAAGCAAAGAAGCAGCCATCTTAGTGGAGAGAATTCCTACAGTCACATAACAATCGGAAGCCACTCGGAGGGACTTTATATACTCTACAACGGTTTATGTAGAAGCTGCAGAAACGTACTCTGGAAAAGTAGGAAGAAATTCATAGGCTCTAAGTTTTTCCAGAATTTATCAGTAATCACTCCCGTACTCGGTTCTCCGGCAAATGAGAGGACAAAGGGAAGAGTAACTACTTTTAAGTATTTTTCTCTTTCTCTGAGAGTTATTCCATACCATGACAGTTTTGCCAGTTTTTGCCAGAAATCTTGGGCAACAGAACTACCCATTGCATAAAAATTACCCGCCAAGTGGCTCTGGGGCCGAGATATTACCAAAAATCATAATTGTAGATACATTAGATACTCTAAGAGAAATAGTTACGTCTGCAAAAGATTTATGAGCTAGGGGGAGCTGAAGGCGATTTTGCTCGTATTTAAGGTATAAATTAGGAATAGAAAAACGAATATGTTCGCAAAAAATATAAAAAAATCAGCCATCAAATGGCTCAGAAGCAGAACTACTATACGGTTCGATTCGTAAAATATATTGTTAACGAGAAAGATGTGCTTTAATCAGCAGTTTGATTGAAATATGAAACACAATGACTAATGTAAAATAGAAAAAAATGAGCTATGTTAAGTTCTTTTTAGCAGTCAAATCAATGTTCGGGTAGGACAACGCCTATCGGAGCGTCTAGTATTTATTTTAATACTTATTTATTTATTATAAATATGCGTCTCTTTATGTTTGCATGTACATAAATACATACAAACATGCTCGTTTAAATATGTACGAAGTGTGCTTTCCATGTTAATTATTTTTACTTTTGTCCAAATATAAGGCTACAGGTTAGCGTCAATTTCGTAAACGTTTACGATTAGATGCTTTGCGATTTTTTTTTTGGAATCAACACAAATATCTTTTATGGATTTTGTGTTATTCTTCCTGTATTTACTATGGTGCTTGTTCGCATATGAATTTTAAAGTGTGTCTCTAAAATTTTCACAAGTAAATTTATAGTTGTACTTGAAACCCTTACAAATCTGCTGTTTGTGCTTAGCTCAGCTAATTGGCATAACACGTGCTTTTGAATTCGTACATGTGGAAAACTAACTAGGTACTAATTTACATATAGATACTGCCTGCTTATCACAATTATGCGACACCTATAAGTTAAAAAGTTTTGATTGTTTCTTATACACCTTACACTATAAAAATCAATTTTCAAAATTATTACAAAGTTTATAATGATTAAACAATATTTCAAAGTAAAAAATTTTAAGATTTTGTGGAATGCTGTTTTGCAACGCATTTAATTTTAGTGTAATAGTGTGCAAGTTTCATGTAGCTAACTAATATTTTTGAATATACTATTTTTACTGACACTATTCTGCAATTTTTCCCTGGGCGAGCTTTTTATACGGAAGGAGTGTATCGTTACAAAAATTGCAAAAAATCTACGGTAATTTGTAGTCACTTGAATTTTACACTTTATCATACTAAAATTAAGAGGGCTATAAAATTGTATACCCAAAAAATAAGTTTTTTATTTCAAAATTCGAAATTATAATGTAATTGTGATTAATTATTAATTTTTCTAAAGTTTGATACTTGAATTTATAGGGCTTTGTTAGAGAGAGAACTGTGTTTTAGCGTAAAAATATAAGATCTTAAATAAAATAAGTAAATAGTCAAAAGTTGCTAATGTGTGGGTGCCGTACAATTTTAATAAGTACTGTGTTTGGGTATGTAAATTGTTAAAAAGTTGAACGATACAATATTCTTAAAGAAAACTTCTATTTTCTGGGCACAAAAATAAAAAAAAAACTTAGGAAAGTATAATTAAAATTCATTTTTTATTTCCACTTTATAACAATTACGGTTCTTGATTTTACCATTTTCAAAAACTTTCGTTACAATATTATCCACAATAATAGTTTATGTTATTTTTTTTACATTTACACATTTTTCTCCTTACCAAAAACTCTTTCACGCTTAACATATCCATCTAAGGATTGTGTAGTAAGTATGTTTTAACAATTTTCATAAATTAATTTGCTTGCGAAGCTCTTGCGATAATGTTGTAAAACTTCAACGCGTTAATTGATAGACCATGCGCTCATGACTTCGTAAACATTTACATATCTACATACTATGTACCTACAAACATATTGATGTAATGTGTGTTTTTAAATGACTTGTGTAAAATTGTGTAATTGGGAATAATAAGAACTTTTTTCACATTTTAAAATTTTTTTTAACGGACTTTCGTACTTCTTTCTGTTTAGCGCAGGTATTTTATTTACTTAATTTTTATTAACATCGTTAACATTATTATAATCTTTGAACACGAGCGAATATTTGAATTATTGATGATAATCGTAAAATTCTATTATATAAAAATTGCGAATTCGAAAATTTGTAACGCATTTCGTTGGTAGACAAGATATAATGCCCATGCTGAGTTTGGCAGAGATTGGTGCCGTGCATTTCACTATAATAATCTCAGTTTTTACTTTGTTTCCACGGCACATGATTCGCTCTCCCATTCGTAATTGGCAGTCCAATCATGAATCGAATCCACTTGTTTCCTCATAAAAATTTGTGCGAGCGAATCAACTCATTTGTAATTGATTCAATCTGAATCACCATGCGAATCACGAACAAAGCAAAGTCGTCTCTAATTTTAATCGGAAATTTATCGAAAATAGCTGCTAAAGTACATATGTATAAATATCACATACATACATAATAAACAAACAAGAAGAAATTAAATGCTTAAATGGATCCAAATGTTGAGTTTGAGAAGAACAAATACATGTAAAAGAGGTTCGCAATAAACATTTAGGCTTGAGCTCTTTTATGTAAATTCATTATACTCGTACTTTATTGCTTTTGATAGTCATATGAAAATACCAAAAAATTGAGAAGAGTTGGAGAAATACGTTGGATATCAACTTGAGAACTATGAATTTCTCCAAGGTTTGAGAAATTTGGAGAAATACGTTGGATATCAACTTGAGAACTATGAATTTCTCCAAGGTTTGAGAAATATTTTTTTGATGTTTGTTGTGTTGTTTGGCAAATCTAGAGTATGTAAATGAAGACGCAAAAGTATGTATGTAAGTATAATAAGAGCAAGAAATATGCTGAACAAATTACGAATGTGTCGTGTAAAACGGTGTTTCCACGGCAAGTGAATCACGTGTTTCACTATTTGAATTACGAATGTACTTTGGCAGCTATTTTCGATAAATTTCCGATTAAAATTAGAGACGGCATCGATTTTTTCGTCATTCGCATGGTTATTCAGATTGAATCAACTTCAAACGAGATGATTCGCTTACAAAAATTTGTATGGGAAATCAAGTGGATTCGGTTCGTGATTGGGCTGCCAATTTCGAATGAGAGAGCGAATTACGAACGGGAGAGCGAATCATGTGCCGTGGAAACATACTATAAACGGGAGGATTCGCCATTCTTAATTCAAATAGCGAAACAAGTGATTCACTGGCCGTGCAAACACCGTTTCATGCTCTCACACACTGGTTTTGTAATTTCCAAAATACCGTTATATGGAAGGTGGGCGTGTTTGTTGTCTGATTTCGGTAATTTTAAACAGAAATCTACGTAAAAATCTGTGAAGTGCTGATTTTGAATAAGTTTAAGAAAATATGAAAAAATCGATAATTATCGATAACAATAAAATATCGATTATGATTAGAATTTCTTTTAATTACGCTATTTTATCGATTCAGAATGTTTTGACAGAGATATCGTTAGCAACAAATATAAGCCGATATACATAATAAATCTTTACAGTTGAAGGCAGTGCTTTGGATGACGATAAAAGCGCTTTTAGCAATAAATAAACTAAAGACTTCGTTAGCATTTCTGAGGTGCTTGACTTCAAATTATTGCTCATAGAGCACAAAATTCCTAACAAAAAAAATAGATTGGCGTTATGAACTCGATTTCAGCAATAGAAATTGGTATTGGAAAATATTTACTCTCTTGAGTTACTACGATTTAAACATTCTTAATCACATGAAGCTGTTAGCCGGGTAATTCCATTCAGAGTTGTGAAAAACTTGCTTACACAACTTTTTATTTTATTTTTTATCATCAACTATTTTCACACACTCAATGAGATCTTAAAAAATAACCGATGCTATGCAAATCACCAGACCCAAGACAATAATTGAAAAAACCAATCTGGAATGTTGACTTAAACAATTAGGCAGTTGTGTATAGTTTCAATACAGAAATACATGTCTACCTAGTGTATATGTATGTATGTTTGTATATAGCAAATTTACCTCGTAAAGCTTTGAAAAGTTGTTGTTGGATTAGATGAATAATGTATTCCATTATTCTATACATACTCATTCTGGTAGGTCATTGGACAAAAAGTAGGGCTGCAACTGACAACTTGGGTATTTACGCAGGTTAAATTTTAAAATAATACCAAACAACATCTTTTTTTTAGTTCTTAATATTTGAAATAAAACAATTTTTTACGTGTAAAAATATTACATTTAACATTGGATTCCGATTGGTTTACGCTATTGCGAGAGTATTGTGTCCGAAAAATGGTCCTGCAAAAGTTGTATATTAGTCCCAAGATGATCTTAAAAAAGTATGAGTAAAAATTTTGAAATTAACTTGAGTTAATCCCGCGATAGCCCCGAACAGCTCCCGAGCAAATATCGAAATTGTTTTGAAATATGTCTAGGAGGAGTTCCAAAATAATCCTGAACAGGTTCCAAAACTATCCTGAACTAGTCCCGAATTTATCCCGAACTAATCCCGAAAAGGTTGTGTATTAGTTATTGAACATCTCCGGAACCAATAAAAAACCCAATAAAATAATCAAAAAAATAAGCATTTTTTCGTAAAATAAAATTCCGGCTTTACTCTTTTCGGGCCACCCTATTGTACGCACAAGTAACAGTTCAGAATAGAAATCGATCACGGCAAGCTCATTTTAACGATGTTCATTAGTTTATCCTTATACAAACATAAGATCAACACATCTCTATTGTGATAATAATTGCGCCTTAAACTTTATTCGATATATTTCAATGTTATTCATTCCGATTCCGACAAATTTGGTCGGATGCAGAGCAGGCCTGACGATTTTCAAAGACTTTCGATACATGTCCTTCCTTTCGATAACTAACTACTCAATACTTGGCATCGATAACAAAATCACATAACATTGCAACGGGACATGTACGAGTACATTTGTACAAAAGTGTTGTCGCTAAGAGAAAGCCTTTCAAAAGCAACGAAAATTGCAAAACTGACATTTTTATTTTACTTACACACAAACGCACTTTCGTGCTTTTGGTTGGCTGTTGCTTTAATGCTGGTCAAGCGTTGTGCGCCAGCGTCTTTGCAGAGGTTTTAGTAAAAGTGTATGTAAGTAAAAGAAAAAAGAAACAACATTTTTATGAAATGTTGCTTCGGCGGATGCTGTTGAGTTGCATGTCGCTGTTTTGGCTTCTTTTCGCCCGTTCACTCGCTCTCCATGTCAGTGTGTCCACAAAGAAATGACAATAAAAGTTATTGAAAGAAATGGGGCTCTTTTGCATAGTTTATTGTTGATACAAATGTTGTTATCTGAATAAATTGCAAGTTGTTGTTTTTTTGTATGCAACAAAGTGCATTGTTAAAAAAAAATAATTTGCGTAATGACACTTCTGCAACATAAACCACCTACTGCACATCTTTCCTTTATTCACTCTCTCCAGTTTTTCTCCACTTCCTTATTTTATTAATTGGCTCTTTAGATACTTTACTTGCCATAACCAACGTGTCTTAAAATTTGCTCTTTCCATTTACATTTCATACTCATCTGCTATTTGCTACTTTTCATTAAAAAAAAAACCCGCAACAACAAAAAATAAATCGCCCTAACAGCCTCCACCTTTACTTTGCGCAATCATTGCTTTTATTAGCGCCACTCAATTTAGGTTAAATACCTCTATACAATAAAAAGTGAATCTTGTTTTCGTTGCTCTCGAAATTTATCACAAAAAAAAAATTATTATTTTTTAATTATTTTATTTTCTCAAACTTCTTTCTCTTTTCCACTCTTTCATGCTCTTTCTCACTCCCGTTTTCGCCACTTTTTTCGCTGTCGGTCATGAAAACCGGCTTTATCGGTGGATTGATTGACTGTGGTTATGGCCATTGGCCCACAGTCGTCAGCATTATCTTCAATACCACACTGATGTACATACATACATATATATGTACATATGTATGTGTGCATGTACATGTGTGTGTGTGTGTGTGTGTGCTTTATTTTGTAATACTTACTTTTGGCGTTTTGTGGTTACGCTGTCTGTCAATCAGTGAGTCAGTAGGCCAGTTTTGTTTATATCGTTAATATGCACATATTTACATACAAACACACACATGCATACAAACATATTTACAAATATATTTATCATGCATGTTTGGAGTACATTTCCATTTTTGCTGCACCCATTGCAACGTCTTGAACAGCGCACTCAAATTCATTATAGTTTTGTGCGAACGTTTTCTTAATTTTTAGATTCGCTTTGACGAATAAATCACACGCTGATCATAGTTAATTAATATAAAAAATTTTTCTGGGCCAAAAAAATTAGTTTCGGTCCAAAATGCAATATTTCCCAAACATTTTTTCTAATTGGCATTTACCTATGTTTTTCCGTTTATCAGAGAAAATACTTTAAATCAGGGACGTTGCAGTTTTAGTTACTTATTGTACAATTTAAAGAGCAGTCATTAAAAAAAATGAGAAGATAGAACACCGGGCTCGGCTTCCTCTGACTTTTTGATGGAACAAGAAGAACACGAAATCGAAAAGCTCTTATAAAATAAAACATTTCTTAACTAAGTCTGAAGCTCTCAAGAAAAAAAATGCTCGTATATTTTTTTCTTCAAGAAATCTAACAGTAACGGCAATGTACTTTTTCAAGCAACAGAAATAATGAAAAAAATGTTTCAAATTTTTCTTGAGAGCTGTATTCTAAGCTTAAGCTTTTCTTTGAAAAAATAAATATACAAGCATTTTTTTTCTTAAGAGCTTCAGATTGATTGCAGAAAATTTTATAGTAGAAATTACCTTTTTCATTTCTTTAGTGTAGTTTCAGCCTTAAAATTGGCAACCAAGTTGCATTCTCGAATTTAAATTTTTTAATAATTTTTAAAGTTGAAAATTTTTGCGAAGACTACAAAAGTGTTAAATTTGGGTTTTAAGTGTTTTGTACTTTACTTTAAAAATAAACAAAATCAAAAAAAAGGAATAATTAGTGGTTAACATTTGTAAATATTAATCACTGCAGATATTTGAACCGCCACGTATGTACATACATATGTACATGAGTATGTGCGACTCTGTAAAGATATATATTTTTTTAAATAGTTGTATAAATAAAACGAATTAACGTTTTATAAAAAATTGTATGTACATGAAAATATTGAAAAATTTTCATTGTCACCCTGTAAGAGCTTAGAACAATGTTACTCATACGCCTAGGTTGTATGTAGAAAAAAATTCGAATTTAAAGAGGTAAAAATGTAACATCGCGACATTTACACATGTCTTCCATAATGAAAAAAAAAAACGAAAAAAGCTGTTATAATAATAAAACTATATATACTATGCAAAATATATAATTACGTATTTTATTTCTGAGAGTGAGAAATAGACTCGTACACGTATGAAGAATATTTACTATGGGGAATGTCTACTATTTGCAGGATTTGTTTTTAATAATCAATCACTTTTTCAATATCTCTAGAGAGTTCTGCTTTCATCCCCTACTATTTGTTAGGTTAAACTTCCTTTTTTGCGGTAAGGGTATAAATGAGATCGCGAACGAATTTTAAAGGTCCCATAAAAGGCTGCATTCCTATGGGAAGCTTTAGAGATTTGCAATTCGCCAATCTGTTAGCAGGTGCAATAGTTCGAACATTGAAGTATTACATACATAGAGTGGTATGACTGCCAGCTACAAAGCTACGACCGCTGCTATTTAATTTTCTCTTTTGTGACTGTTGTTATTTAAAGCCTTCACCATAGTCCAAAGCAAATAAGCGACCAGCGACAAAATAATTATAAGTCAATTCATAATTCCTAAAGTAAGATAACAATTTTTGAGACGTATATTTGTAAAGTATTTCCAAAATAATTATCGTTGGTCGTATTATTATTTTAAGACTTTTTTAATTATAGTTAGTTTAAAGTCTCAATAGGAGGAGCTTATTCAGGACCATTTCGATACAAGTTCAGGAACTTTCGAGACCATTTTGAAAACAATTTGAGATTACACATGTATTTTAGAAATCGTCAAATGAAATTCAGAACAATTCAAATGTATATCAGAACACCGTAAATGTATTTTATTTCATTTTATTTATTGCTTAAACATTAGTACAATAAGATCTACGATCTTTTATAGTACTCGTACAACAAATCAAAGGTAAAATTAGAAAACCAAATAATAAAAAATAAAGGTAAAATAGTTATTAAAACTAAGTTTTAAAGTAAACTACAGAAAATTATAAACTAAGCAGTGGATTACATATTGAATCAGAAAGTAGGAGTTTAGATAGCGAAATATATTTATTTTTATTTTAATTTTTATTTTAACAAAAGTACATATATAAAACATTTTTAAAGTTGCTTTTATTCAAACTACTGGGAATGTGCATTGGAATAGAGTTCCATGTACGTACATACGGCATTGACAAAGAATAGCCGGGCGGATGATATATAATTATAACTCGGTACTATCAAGTCATTAATTCGAGCTGATCTAGGAAAAATTAGTTTTTCGTAAAGATAGCTCGGTTCCTTATACATAATAAGTCGACAGAGAAAAATACAGTTTCTGGCTTTCAAATAGTCAGTAATTTCACAGCCTAATAAACGCGATCTCCAGCCGGAGCTATGATAAAATTTTGCTAACCCGAACATGATTGAGCGTGTTACATGATTGAATGCTACATACATTTTATGAGCGAAATGATAATTTAATTTACTGTAAACTAGTTCAGGGTAGCAGATGATTGCCATTATTAATTGTAAAGATAGTTTTCTACGAACAGGGACCCGTGTAAAAGTTGCAGACATTCGTAAATTCCTTAAAATATTGTACACTTTGCTAACTATGGAGTTAACATGATCGTCACACGTTAAGCTAGTGTTAATAATTAGTCACTTTTGACACCAGTTTAAGACACTTATCGACAATATATTAAGGCGGTATACGTAAAATATTTATTCGTTTTTTAGTTATATGTATGTAGGTAGCACATACGATTTATCGCTATTTAGACATATGTACATAGCTCATTTCTCCTCGCCCATGCAGAGATGGAATTTAAAACGTTATTAAACTTTGTACAGAGATAACCAGTTTCCTCATGTGTTCCAGATAGATATACATAGTTGAATATCAACGGCATATGCATGTACATGCAGAAAAAATGTAATTTATAGAGATACTGAATAATAACGGACCCAAGATAGATCCTAGGGGTACACCAGCTAATAATGGTTTTAGACCAGAGCTTTGAGAGCCAACCCTGACACACTGGGTTCTACCCGCCAATAGCTTCGCATAAAACGCGTTGCGGAATCCCCGAAACCAAAGTATTGCAGAAAAACAGAAATGTATTTCATTTTATCTTTCCTGAATTTCTTTTGTATTTTTCTGAAACACATTTGTACTTTTCTGAAATACTTTTGAAAAAGGTGTAGTTTGGGAATATTACGTGACAAATTCAGGACCGTTTCGGTGCTTGCTCGCGACCATTTATGACGAGAACCGAAAATAACCGTCAAACTACCGAAAATATGTATACTGAAAAAGTATAAAGAAAAAGTACGAAAAAGTACTAAAAATTAACCGAAAATCTACTGAAAAATAGATAAAATGCACCGAAATTGAACCGAACGAATCTCGAAATAGTGCTGAAGTCTTAAAGACCTTAAATTATTAAACTGATAACACTTTGCAACATCAAAAAAATCACCGATATCCCGAGTGGTGATTCGTATTAGGTATACTTAGTAAACAACAGAAAACAAATTCATATTTAGATATCACGTCCCAAAACATAAATAACGGCAATCTTACTTTATTTACTTTTCATTACACTTAGTTGAGGGTAGCTATAAAATTATACCATTGGTGTGTACAGAAGTCATCAAAACATTTACATTATTCATAAATCTACAAAATGTCGCGTGTTTGTGTAAATTCTCCTAGCTTATTTTGTTACATTTGTGGTCAATTTACTCCTAAAAGTGAAAAAAGCAAATTTCGCCTTTGTTTGAAAAATGTTATGGAGCTTATTTTCAAATTGCCATTTAAAATCAAGACAAATCATGGGTGCCGAAAGTGTCTGGTTTAAAATGTTATAAATATTTGACGGGTTGGTACAACGATAATATTAAAGAGATGCCTTTTGGTGTGAAAGGTTTTTCAAAAAAATCAAAACACTCGGTGAAGTATGCTACTGTGTCATCAGTGTCAATGCCGCTACCACATTCTCCAGACATTCCAGTACCGGAAAGATTTTGTATTTCGTCAAGTTTATCGAGTCCTATTGAAGAATAACATGAAGCAGGCCCTTCTAATAGCGAAATCGTATTCATAGATGAAAAAAATACAGAACCACATATGATAAGTCAATCAGAACTAAATGACCTTGTTAGAGATTTAGATTTGACCAAAGAAAAATCTGAAATGTTAGGCTCGATATTAAAACAATGGGATCTATTGCAAACTGGAGTTAAAATTACAGCTGATAGAAAGCGTCACATTACCTTAGCTACCTTTTATTCAAAAGAAGATGGATTAGTGTTCTGCAATAATATTGATGGATTAATGTCAGCATTAGGTCACAAGCGGTGAAAGATTTCAGCAAGAAATTGCAGAGTACGAGAAGCATTATCAGGGTAAATGAGAGCCAGTCATGCTTGCAGACTATTGTTGGAGCCTCAAGAGGGATACTGCCACCACTGATTACAAGAGGAGAGCCAATCGTTAAAAAAAAAAATTTTTTTAATGTAAAATAACAATTTATGTCACCGCTTCATATAATTTTAAGTAAAATCAATAAATGCGTTTCACTAACTACTAGTTTTAAGGTGGCGAATCATAATTACATACATCGATATGAGTCGCAAAATAATATGTAGATAACGATGACATAAAATATTTTTCTCCCTCATAATTTTTATCAATTGGATTTTATAGCTCTTACAAAATTTGTAAGACATTTTGAATGATAGCGACTTAATCTCCCAATTGTTCTCCCTCTTCTTAAAGAGGATCGTGCACAATTTTTAAATTTTGTTCAAAAGTATTTCCGGTCACAGTTTTTTTGCGGAAATAGAGTTGGTGGTTATCCTGAGAAGACATTTTAATTTGAATGTTGTAATAAGAGAGGTGCCAAAGTGAGCTTGATTGCTCGGAAGTTTGAGGGTCGACAGCGGAGTTGAAAGTGTTACGATAGCATGAATCAAATGCACATTTAAACGTTTCGCATGAAAATCAATTAAACAATGTCTCAATTAAACAATTCTCTATTTCAGATCCTCCCTTTTTCGTACTCAAGCAGGTTGGCACAACTTTTTGTTTGCCTAAAGAACTAAACAGTAGTCTGGAAGACTGATAGCATCTCTAGTTTTTTTTTTACAAAGAAAATAAACTAAAAATCATATTCGAACAATGCCGGAAGACTTTACGAATCATATCACACATGCTTCGGAGTTTTGGCAACACTAAGGCCAACTTATAAAAAATTGTCGCACTTAAAAAAATATAAAAAAAAATTTGTTTAAAATTGGTAAAGTTGTTATTTGTTTGCCCAATCAATTAGCGGCAAATAGGTTTTCAACCTTTCCACTTGCTTTAAGTAATATTCTCTTTTTTTTCTACTCGGCGGCATTGACAGCATCCCACCAATACATACATCGGTATTTGTTTGTAGGTATGTACTCGTTTAACAAAAACAACATACAGTTCACAGATATGGGAAATAATTTCAAGCCAACACTTTCCGTGAAAAAGTAACAAAAAATAAATAAAATTAAGTTTAGTAAGTGCTTCTAATGGCAATGCCATTTTATGTCTGTACTCGCATGTAGACTAGTGTGTGTGTGTGTGTGTTTGTGTGCTTATGCATTTGTTTGTTTTGGTGATTGGTAAAGCGCCGTTTGGCTTAGAAGTGCTTTGGGTGTTGTACTTAAGGCCGGCTTTGCAGCAACCAAATTTGTCGAATGATTGAGTTATTCATTTTACCCAAAACGGGCAGGCATCAGTTGAAGGCAATGTTGACGGTGACACGCTCAAACGCTACGCTGCATAGTTGCTTGAGCTGCTAAAGCGCACTTTAACGACACGGGGGTGACCTTAGCTAACACGTTAATGTTCATTGGCTATTTGTCTCTTCGAAATATACTCGTACATACATATGTATGTACATATGTACATATATGGAAATAAACATTTACATACATATGTATGTATGTATGTTGGTTGTTTGGCTGATGCTCTTACATACATACATACAAAGGTACATACATGCAGACATACACACATACATATGTATGTTGGTACAGAAATTGGTTTTTGGCTTTGAATTAGACCGCTCCGTTTTCATATACAAATGCACCCAAGCATCAAGCATCAAGGTCGAGGTGCTGATGCACCTGTAATTTGTGTGATTGAGTAAAAACAACAAAACGTACAACTACGAAAAATTATAAATTAAGTTATAAGTAAAAATTAAAAAAAATTGATTTTTGATTACAATTTTTCTGTGTTTTTAATTTCGTTTAGACTTGTCTCTTTCTTGAGCTTTAATGAGAAATTTGTCTAATATGCGCTTAATTTGCTTAAATTAGTTTTGTTACTATTTTGAATTTTGTTATTCTGGTCGTTATTGGTAAGATCTGCAGATGGTTAAATACGTAACCAAATCGATCATGTTGCGATAGACGGAAGTCATGTTTCCAGTGTCTGGCCACTGTGCAGCAAAAGTGCGTCCGACATCGAAAGCTTCAATTATTACAGACAGTCTGTCACTGAGTTATCCATTGAATTTGAGCCAGTTCGAAGGAACAATTGTTGCGTTTATCTACATAGCAAGCGAATCAGAATGGTACAATTTGTCATTCAGTCCAGCAGAGCGAATAAACAGCTGTCCCTTTGATACTACTTTATTGAATTCGCTTTGACTGAGATATTTTTGCTTTTTGGTAAACGTCTTGTCAAATTCTATACATTTTCATGTAAGTATCGCCAGCCTATCAGAATGAAGCAAATTAATATTCAGTTTACCAAAGCGAAAAAAGCAGCTTGTGTCGGAATTTTAATGCTTCCATCACCTAGGATTATCCCATATCGAAAAAATATAATATTTTAAGTCTGAAAAATAAAATTTTAAGTTGCTCAAAGCGGTAAAAATTAATTAAGTAATTTATTTATAAGGAGAAAAAAATATTCGTTGATATTGTATAGATAAAATGAAAATCAATATTTTTTAATAATGAACGACGTTTTTTCTCCAGCAAAGTTCAAAACCAATAACCAATTATTTATTTAAACCCTTATCTTGTACTCAAAAATTTTTACGCAAATGACGTTGATGAGTAAATTGTGCATAATGTATGAAAGAACACATTTGGAATATAACTGAAGTTTTAAAACAGTTTTATTATTCAATTCAATTCAGAAAAATGTATGTTTACAGCATTCATCGCATATTATCGATGTCTTTGAGTGACCTTTACAAATGAATTTTTGGCAGCTGAAGCATTTGCTGACATATACATATGTGCTGTTGGATCGGTTTGGACAGTTGACACAACGTCCGCGTCTTACGTTTGTTGAATGTGGAATTATTTCAGACGTTTCTGTAGAATTTCGATATTATGCAAAAACGGCTTTGGCTGGACTGCTACGAAGAAGAGTACTTCTTCGCGATATTTCCTCAAAAACAAGTTCACTTTCAAACTCTTCTAATGAATATACGACGTATCAATTTTTGATTTGTATTCCTTTCGGGATATATTTCTCTAAAAATTACAAAACTATTGTAGGCGCTTATGTCCAGCATGTTATAAAATCAAGCTTGTGGCCAGCGATTTGTTCTGCGCTTGCTAGTGTAAGTTCGGATTACTTGATCGAGTGCCTATATTTTTATACCATCAGTCCTTGTAATAGCATATCGCGTATTACCGGGTGCGGTTTTCATAACGTTTTGATGGAAAATTTATTACAACTTCTTGCTGGCAGACAGAAAGTTCGTTTTCATCGTCTGTGCCTTTAGATAAATTGTGGTCGTAAACGGATTCAACTCCGAAAATGTCATCTTCTTCATTCTTACTGGCGGTGTCATTTGGTATTTCATCATCCAAATCAGAGTTTTGTAAAATTGCTACAATTTCCTTTTAATTCATATTTGCACATAAAAAACACAACGGCACTCAGAAATCTTTCTTTCTAAGATAAATTTCTCTATTTATGTAAATTCGCCCACAACCGGACGGTCCGCCGTCTTTTTTCGATTGCTTGAAGAATTGTCAACTTTACAAAAGGACTGATAACGGTACTTTGTTGCAAGATCAAACAGAGTGCATGATTTTTCTTTTCACGACTATGTTTCTTTTGGGTAGAGTCATAAAAATAGTTAATATTTACGTGATTCACAAGGTGTCGTAAAGTGTCATAAAATTTGTATGATCTTACAACTTTACGACATTTACAACACCTTGTAAATAACCTAATTAAAAATCATTAAATACAAAATTTGTTATTATTTTTTTTAATTTTCTTTCTATGCAAAATTGGTTTCCCGTATTTTTAATTCATTAATGCAAAATCAGCATTGTGGTTGAGAGCATTTCAGTTTCGGTTTTACTTTCTTTTGGATGGATCACCCTAAGACTCCTATGTATTAACATAATTAAGCTCATTAAGTTTACAAATTTTACGCTATGGCTCATTAACGCTCCAAAAAAAAAAATATTAACTATATCACGATTTTCTTGTCTCTCATTTTCGATCATTAAATTGTGTTTTGCAATTGAATTCCTAAAACGAAGTGTGCAAATTCAGCATCAGGGTCAATGAGGTTTGGGGCACTCAGCTAATTGTTGGGCAATTTATTTGTCTTAATTTTAAACTCGCACTGATTCGCCCATTGACTAAATTAGAGTATTAGGGTGATTGACTCGGTTTTTTCATAAATTTTTGTACGGTTTTTTTTGAAATCTTGATTTTTCGAAATTGAATCAATCGGTTTTTTAATCTCCAAATCCGATTTTTTTGGTAGTTGTGAAGATATAGCTTTTGAGAAATAATAGAAACACGACAGCACATCGACTAATTTTAAATACATTTTGTTTTTATTGAAACGGCAACCACAGAGTGCTTATCAGTTAGATAAGACCATTATATACATATATTGGATATTCAAATAATTTGCAGTAAACACGGAATAAAGTTATTTTAAAGGATTTTATATATTTAAACAAATTTCATCAGAGGACCGGGTACCTTGAAAAATTGTATAACGCCTTTAATAATAATCCCAACGGTTACTGACAATAAGTCCTACTAGTTCACTCAATGTGCTCGCTCAATGTGCTCGTTCGATGTGCTAGTAAGACTTATACCCGAATTCAGTATCTTGGTATCATCTCAAGTCTCAAAATGAGCTAGCTCGCTTTCACGTTTTCTTCTTTATGTGTCCTGCTCATCAGCAGGGCACAATTTAGAAACTTTATTTTGAGACAAGAGGCATTATTTGGAAACTAATGAATGTCAACTGGTCTAAAATTGTGACTTTTGTCTCTAATAGAGACTGAGACTGCTTACTGAATTCGGGGGTTATTGTCAGTAAGGCGTTACACAATTTTTCCATAGTTTGACTACAAAAAATGTATGCCGGAATTCAGTAATTTGATATAATCTTAAGTTTGAAATTATTTTTCTTTTTAATATTTTTTTTTGGGACCTGCTTATCGCCTGGTCACAGTTACGAGACGTTATTTGAAACTAGAGGCTTTATTATGAGACTAATGAATGCCAACTGGTCTAAGATTGTGACTTTTTTCTCTATTAGAGACAGATTTCTTTCATGGAAATAGTTGCATTTAGTTACATACACTTTGATGTAGTTTTTTTCGTATTTGGAATAAGAACCGGATTACCCGGGATTTCTAGATTTAAAAATTAGGAACCGGTTTTTTTTTCAAATTGCCATTTTCCAAATAATTCGAAAAACGGATTTTACAAAAAAGTCGAATAATCGAACACCCTGCCATCTATGTGTTAATGCAAATATTGAAATATTGGATGCGAGTCGTACATCTAGCAATCAGGCAAATTATTCAAATGTAAATACTTAACATACTCGTACAACCACATTTAATAGATCAATAGCGTTTATTTATTCGACCGACTTTTTTCTGTGTTAATCAAAGTGCCTTCACACCTATTGGCTTCGTTGCTTTTGGTGCACTCTTTACAATTTTCAAGGTCAAACGCTGTTGAAGATTTACTTTGGTAAGGCAAAAGGTGCAAATGTCATTTAACAAATCTAGGTGAAGTCAAATAAAAATTAGTGTTTTTATATATGTAAATAGTATATTCGTATTTATGCAAATATTCACAATTTCATTGTCTATTTTCTGGATTTTTTCGTCAACTTTATGCAAATTTACTTACTTCACTATCTTACCATAAGTGTATTTGCAAATATTTTAGTGCCCTGAGTCTTCTTTGGCATACTTTACAAAATATTCAAATAATATTTATTCATTTACATATACATATTTATACCACTTCAAATCGCTGTTATCGTAAACGCAAGCGAACAAATAATAAATAAAAAAATGTTCAACAAAAATTTTGCGAGCTAGAAAAATTCATGACTGTAGAATCTTACATAGTTTTGTCATGAAATTTCATATTCAAAAAATTATAAAAAAAAATAATACCGCAAATTTTCCGTCTTTTATTTGTAATGATGTATTTGATGTATTGAAAAATTGTTCGATTAATATAAACAAATTGAAAATAATAGTGCTTAGGTAAAGAGTTCCTCCAATAAGCGTACATTTTTTTATGATAAAGAGAGATATTAAGAAAAAAAAAAACCAAGTCTTATTTTTAAAAGTAAAAAATTAATAGATGCTTTACTTTGGTGAATTCTTCTATACAATTACAATATATCCTCTGTGTATATGGTGGCTGAATTTTCTTGCTTCATTGAAATCTCAAAAACATAAGAACGAATATAATTTTCATTGACCCAGCTTGAGGCGAAACTGCCTGAATAATTAACTGAGAAACTGTAGGTTTCCAGTTTTGTATGTGTATAGATATTTCACATTAGGGTGGCAAAAATAAACAAATTTCGAATTCAAGACTTTTATTTTGATGCAATTCTAATCCTTCTAATCCACGCTTGCGGTTACCTAGATATAGAGGAAGATATCGTGCGGTTTACAAAAGAGAGACGTATTAGAGTATTTAAATGCACTTCAATGCTTTTATTTTTGTAATGTGTTTTGGTTTTTTTTACTGAATATATGAATATGAGCTTAAAGTTTTGGTTATGGTCGGCAGGACGCAGACAATTTAAAAGCAAAATTTGAACTTTGCGCCAAAAAATAACGGGGTCGAACGTGTTCGGGAGATTTCTTTTTTCGTACAATAAAATTGATAAATGCTTTACGTTAGTAGCTTTAGACGTTTCAAGATTTTTTGTAAGCTCTTTCTAACTATATCTCTTCTTTGAAAAACCATTAAAAATCAACAGTATTTATTATAAATAAACGAGAGAGTAAACTTAAAAAATAATTAATGTTAAATTTCATCAATAATTGCAATCATCAAAATCAAACTTGCTCGGTGTTCGTCCATTGTCACTGTTGATAGTTTTGCAGTTATATTTGGAAGTATTAATTAATCTCTGCAAGTTTTTTTTTTTGAGGTGTTAACATCTTAGCTCCCAGTTCGGGTGAAATTTTGCATTAAGCCAGTATCAAATTTGTAACTTCTTTTTGGGTTATTTCTATTTATAGTAGTTTTGAAAACTTTACGTTAGGTACCTTGATAATATTCGGGTATGTTCTGATTTCACTTCCGAGTGAATTTACTTGTTGAGCATATCTCAATTTGCCTTGTAAAGTGAGCAAATGCAGAACCTGCACGATTAACATATTTATTGAGCCTGAAACTATGCAAACTACAAAGAACTGGTCCTGAAATTGTTTTGAACTTGTCCCAAAAAAGCGCTGAATAGGCCCAAAAATTATCCCAATCTAGCACCGAAATCGTGCTGAATAAATCCGAAATGGACTCGAAATAGTCGCGACCTAGTACCGAAATGGCTCTAAAATTATCCGAAGATAGTCCGGAATATGTCGCAAAATAAGCCCCCATTAGTTTCGAAATGTTTGTGAACTAGTCCCGAAAGTGCAACGGAATAATACTGGACTAGTCCCGAAATTGAGTTGACTCTGAATTGTTCCAGAAATTTTTGGTTTTTGCTCACACAAGAACCACTTCTGCTGCGTTATCAAACATTTTTAAGAATGCCAACTAAGAACGATAGAATAAAAGACAGCGCGTGGCCCAAGCTTGCTTTTCGTTTTTCTTTGATCAGTGAATTGGGACGTCCGTACAGCCAACGTCTATTTTCATACTCTCATAAAATCGCCTAATTTATTTTGTGATAATTACTGCGACTAAAAGCAAATCGATAAAACATCCCTACATTTCAGGCATAATTTAAGACGTCATAAAAGTATCACAGGTTGTCAAAGAGCTTTCACAATTTTTATCACGATACATAAATTGCAAACACCAGTTACAAATTTTCTGCTGGGTTAATGCAGACTTTAACCATGCCAGGAGTTAAGATGTTTACGCATTAAAATCTTAATTTGAAAAAGTATTTCACTTGCCATAAAAATTAACTAAAACAAAAAAATGAGTTCGGGAAGTCAACAAAGGCGAAAACGCAACTTATTAATTGTTGTTTATTTAGATGTATACATATGTACATACATATGTATGTGCGTATGTACCATACATACATATGTATCATCATTCATTCTTCTATCGACATTGGCCATGAAAATCATATTTGCGGTATTGCTTATCCATTGTTATAGAATTTGTGGTTTTGCACGATCGTGCACATCAATTAGCCAGACAGTAAAAATTACATACATACACATGTTTGTACAAAATACAAAAAACATGCGTTCGCATATTAAAATGTTAGATATATTTTCCTAATTGGCCTTGCTAGCTAAAGACAGTTGATTGAAAATCCAACAATGCGAGGAATTGCGGCACGAGATTTTGACATTGAATTAAATTCGATTTCTGCCAAATTAGTTACGATTTTAAAAATGTCATCTTTTATTTTGTATGCTTTTAAACTGATCATAAATAAATAAAAAAATAAAAAAAATATGTACATATAACATACAAGGGCGGGTCAATGACTCCGTGACTTTTTGAATTTCTTTCCTCTTTACTGAAATCGCAACACTGTTACTATCAACAGGCATCTGTCAGTTGACTCCTGTCAAAATTTGAACGAGCTGCGGCATTTAGTTTGTGTTTGATAGCCATTCATAGCAGACTACCGCGTGATTTGAGGAGAAAATGGAAAAAAAAATGAATTTCGTGTGCTCATTAAGCATTATTTTTTGCGGAAAAAGACCATTACTCAAACCAAAGCTAAGCTTGATAACTACTATGGGGACTCTTCACCATCAATTTCAATGGTAAAAAAGTGGTTTAATGAATTTCGTTGAGGCCGTACAATTACTACCTCAACCGCGCGATTCTCCGGATTTAGCCCCCAGTGGACAAAGTGTATAGAACTCAAAGGAGACTAAGTTGAAAAATAAATTATTTGTTTATTCAAAAACTTATGTTTCATTTAAAAAGTCACGGACTTATTGATCCGCCCTCGTATGTAGGTGTGAAGCTATTCTTTTTTATTTTCTTTGATTGCTTTGCTATTTATGTATACAGCCTTAAAGATGGTGATTCCAACTTCTTATAATACAAGTTTTTATTTAAGAGAACATAAGTTTATGGAAAATTAACAGATTTTATATATTGGTCTGCATTTTGTAGTACAATAATGTGAAAGCTAAAAATCGCTGACGATTGCCGCTGATTTTTGACTATTATTTCCTCCTTTTTACGTGTGTTTTTTATTAAGTTTATATGAAAGAAATTGCGGAAGAGCTTGAGTAAAATAATTGTCAAAAACTCAACGGCAGTCGTAAGAAATTTGAATCTTGCAGATTGCAAATTCAATACGCTACAAAACCGCATAGAACATTTTTGTTTGTTTGCCCATACACTTTCCTTCATTTGAATAGAGGCCGACCACTATGAGTCAATAAAAAAATGTTTATAAATAAAATGAACGTTAGCCACTTTAATTAAGGCAAAAATTTGCTGGGCTACAAAAATGTGTATTCAAAATTGTTCCAAAAAATCGGTTTGAAATATTAAAACTTTTTGAGGAAAATTTGTTAAATATTTTATTTTTAAATTTTGTACAAAGAGAACTGAAAATAAATAGAAATAGAATAAAATAAAAATGTGTCAATAAGCGGTGACTTTGTTTACCTCTCAAAATGACAATAACCACGCCCACTTTACTAAATTAAATTTTGTTTTTAAATAACAAAAACGAATGGGATCTACTAATGTTTTGTTTGCATGTAAGTACATATGTATGTGTGTATTAAAAACGAACATGCGGCGGGTATACATACATACATACATACATATATACTCGTACATATGTATAAATAAACTCGTACTTGTGTATAGTTATAAAGTTCAAATGTGCACGAACTTAAACACTTTTTCACTTGCTTTCAACAAATTGTGGTTTTTGACACGTTCTCACTTCATTTGCTCAAATTAAGTAAAAGTATTGTATTAGCAACAATTGCGCCATTTATGAAAAGAACAATTGCTTAACAAAGATGATTAGCTCATGTGACATGTGACAATTTTTGTTATGAAAAAATATGTTACAAATAACTGTAAGCATACAAGATTCTATAAACATAAGTATATGTACATATGTATGTATGAATATCTAAGTATACTGTATATTGTAGCTTAGTATGTATGTACGTTCATTAAGGTGTCTTACTTGCGTTAGAAAAAAATAAATAATTAGCTTCATTTAGAGAATAGTTGCCGAGCGCTTATATTCGATTTTTCTCCCCAACACCACAACACGGGCAAGCGAAGATTAGGTTGAGTTGAAATTGTGACCGTATAAGATGTCGACACCCAAAGCGGTCAGTTTGCGAAGAGTCGATTGGAAGATGGTTAGAGATTTTGTCAGTAGCCCCCTTTATTTACCACTTCATAGCAAAGCACGGTCCACTTTTGCTTAAGAAACTCAAGGATTTCATATCAAAAAGGGGACTGAAATACCGGTAACGGACCTTATATGTTTCCAAAAATAATGGTGTTTCTTTTCTCTGGTTGACAGAACTACTTCGATCTGCAACCTCTTGTCAAAAATTAGACTTACATGTTGAGGGACAAACACTTGAACACTGGGCGTGTGATGAATCTGATTTATTCGTGCGTAGAACACGTATATTTTGTGCCGTAATAAAAGTTAAAAACTTTCTGAAGAATAAATTTCGAGGATGCAGACGTTGAAGGAAAATCGAGGCTAAGAAGAAAAAGAGGCGTTTACATAGTTGCGCGAACTACCTTGAACTAAATCCGATAAGTCTAAAAAAATCGCTTGAAATCGTTCTGCACAATTCTAAAATTCACAAAGTCTTAAAATATTCCCTAAACAGGTTTTAGTAGTCTCAAACTAAATCAAAATATATTCCGAAATTTTTCCAAAGTATTTGTCTCAAAAACAGTCTAAATGATCTTCATCTAGTTGTAAAATGTTCCTGCAATAAACCTAAAATATTCTTGAAAGAGTCCAAAATAAGTATTGTGCCGATATGTTCGATAAATAGTCAAATTTAGTGCCGAAAAAGATTTGAGCTATTCTCAAATGGTTCAGAAGTAGCTCTGTTACGTTACTGAAATAATTGTAAACTATTACCGAAAGAGTTTTCAAATAGTCCTTAACTAGTCCCGAAATAGTTCCGAAATGATCCCGAACTAATCTATAAAAAGTCATGAACAGGTCTCGAAATTAAGCCGAAACTATCGTGAATAAGTCTCGAAATTTTTCCGAATTCGTCCCGAAATGATTCCGGACTAATCGCGAAAAGGTTTTGATATAGCTCTTTTTCAGGAGCTATAATTTATGCACACACAAGAAGCCGTTAAGCTGGGCTACAAAATTATTTCTGTTGAACAAATGTGTACTTTCATAAAAAAGAGGGAATTCACTGGAAAGCGATATTTTTATCTTGTTCCACAAAGACTTAAGTTTGTGTCAAAGTAGTAGGATTAAAATAAAAAAAAAATTTGGTAAAAAGCGTGATTCACCCTAATTTTCATATGCAGCATTTTTTTTTTGTTAGCAATTCAACATAAATCAATCTCGTTCGGCTGTCATAAAAACTCATAACATAAAGAGCGCATCTCCCAAATGAAGCTTTGCAAGATAAATTTGCGGCTACGAACTGATTCTATTTTTCCCAACTTACATCAGAAGGGTGTGAATGCGCAGCTTTGTATTTAGAATAAAAAGCAATGATTTGCTAGCGACAGTACATTTCTAGTTTGTATTTAAGCTCGCAAGCACTAATTTAAATAGAGACAACTTTATGTAAGACTTAATTTACGTAACTAATTTATGTGCTATGAGTATTAAATAAAGTAGAATATAAATTTTAAATTTTCTTCAACTTTGCTCACTTTGACTTTTTTGTTTCGTTCATTTACAGTTGTGGTCTTGCGCGCTACGGCGTCCTTCATTGAATACGTTCTCCCCTAATCAGCAAAATGTACAAAAACTTACTCTTCTTATGCTGCATCTCTGGCTGGAGCTTCGCAGCTGAGGCACAACACAACGGTACAAGTTACTATGTTAACCTCAACACATCCACCAATCCTTCAGCGCATCTGTATAAAAACTTGAATTCCAGTGACAACACATTTCGAGATGCAGTAGAACTCGCTAGAGCGTTGAACACCAGTAGTTATGGATATGATGACTATGAGGATGAATTGGAGTTTGAGTTAAGGGATAAGGATTTCGAGATTTATGAGTATTTGCGACGCACTTCAGTTGTGTTTGGTTTGGCCAGCATGGCGAATGGCAGTCATGTAAATATGGCTTGCAGTCGACGTATGAGACACATTCAATTTGGGATTCTGCGGAAAGAGCCTTGGGCTATGAAAGGTGAGTTTTTGGTTGATTGTTTCTTTTGGATTTCCGAAATAACAATGAACCTCAAATACAAGTAATCATGAACATCAAGTTTGTTTTTAGGAAAAATTTAGTAAAAACAACTGTTCAAGTGATATGTGTTTTATACTTATGTATCTTCTTTCGAAGATCTTCAGACATTTTTTTAAACAGACGCTCCCAGTTTAAAAATATAACTAGAGTCACTCCGAAGACGGAGTTCTCTCTTAGTTGAAAGATGACCCATTCGTTTCTTCCCTGACCTGTGCCAAAATGTAAAGAGTACAGAAGAAAAAGCAACCCTTTGCTCGCCATTAAAGAATAACTCTAAATACCCAACAAGTCTACGGAGATAATATAAAATATTCCCCCGGTAGATTATCTGCCGTGGTCAAGCTAAGCAAGATACAAATAATATTATATTCCTCTTCTTTGTGTAGAGTACCAATTCACCATAAGAAGCTGTAATTGACTTTAACCCAGAGTCGAAAGAATTGAACTAAATAGTTAACAGTGGGACTAGCTGCAGTGAACTATCACTAGATCTCAGACTAGACCGGAGCAGAGCAGTCTTTTTCAGACGGAACTATGGGAAAATCTACCACTGTTTATTCTGTTAGCCAAGCTCCTACTTAATCTCTAAAATTTAAAGAAATAGCACCCGACGGATTCTAAGCTTTTTGTCATATGAATTCTCCTTGAGTGTTGTATGGGTTGCGATATTCCCGACAACTGCATTTTCGATGAGCTACTAGCAAAAAAAAGGCACGGAAATGTCCTGCTCAAGGAATTGCTTCCAAATTTCGACCAATTCTTGAATGTAATACATTTTCAGAAAGTGAAGTTTCAAGGAATTCATTCAGTAACAATTAAGAAATGTCAACTTTAACAGTACTGCACCTGCTTGCTCTTCTTTAGACAGTCTTCTTTTTGTTCAATATTCGGTATTAAATTCGATTTTAAATTCCTCAACAAACACTTTATTACTCTTAAAAACCTAAAACCTATTGATGCTATTTTTTATTCGATGGTCATTGGCCTAGGCCCAAGATGTAATCGTTGTACATAGTTAAGTCGCTTAAGAACTCCTGATCTTTACTGATTGTTCTGATTGCATTGCTGCGTTATCAATTTTTTGCCATGCTTTTCTAATCAATTTTTATGTTTAAATATTTTAGTACTCGACGCTTCTGCCACCAAGCCGTCAGGCTTTGTTTTCGGTCAGAACTTTTGGCTGGGTAGCCGAGAGGCGTGTGGCGCGGTCAAAAAGCCAGTCGCTATCACACTCTCCAAGAACTTTCAACGCATCATGCACAATGGCATCATAACCGAACGTGCGCCCTTCGATGTGGACTATCGTGTTGTATATTTACGTCACCAGTCGCCATGGCAAGTGCAGATTAAGATGATGTCCGAGGAAATCATTCATGTCGGACTTTGTTTGCCCAGCGACTGCACATCGCACGAAATCAAAGAATTGTCCACGGCATATTTCGAACGTGGCTTATTTGTAGAGAACGACATCTACGATATACGACCGCAAGTGGTTTATGTGAAAGATCTGAAATTGAGTAAGAGTTTCTTCGAGAAGCGTACTTTCAAAATAATGTCTGCATTTATGGCATTCACCAGTCTAATGCTGTTGGCTGGAGCATTCTTGCGTGTGAAACCAATTGCGGAGACCAAACAAGAGAGGAAAGTGAATACGGATGAAATGGTTGTACAGCAATTGTCCACTGGTGGAGGTGAATCGAATGATGCGCAGATTGCGATGCCAGCGACACCTGGTTACAGTTCGATACCCAATATGCGTGGATTTGTCAAATGCTTTGATGTGATCGACAATTATGATAAAATGTTTACTTTGAAAGAATGTGTCTCCCGTGAAATACCAGTTATAAATGGTTTGCGTTCGGTTTGTGCAATGTGGATTGTGCTCTTTCATGTGATGTGGTTTATGTATTTCACCGTAAACAATAAGGCGTTTCTGATTTCCTATGGAGAACGTATTTTCTTTCAATATGTTAGTTCGGCGCCACTATTGGTCGATGTCTTCTTCACTATAAGGTAAGTGATTTGTACTAACTGGATTACTCAATTTGAAAACTACATACATACATATTTGCTTGTTTCAGTGGTTTCCTGCAAATCTACAACTTCATGCGAAATGGCAAACAAATGAAAATGATACGTTCGAATAATCTGATGCAAAATGTGAAACATTTCTTTAAATTGCTCTTCCACCGCTATCTCAGGTAAGACGACCAAAAACCGAACCTTGTCTCTGCGATTGATTGAACCATCTAAACTATTTATAGTGCATCTAATTGCCTTCAAATAACCGCCGCAGATGTTTACCATGCCACTGATTTCGGTGGTCGAACTTTTAAGACTTTAGTGACTTAATATGGCTGCTTGGCTGTCAGAAGGGCTGAAAGTATTAAGGGACAATATACTTTAATATTTACATATTGGTTCGCTTGCTTAATCTGGTAAACGAATTTTTTCTACACAGAAAAGAGAAGTTTATTAATCTTTCTGTAGATTATTCGCCAGAGTTTTCAGCACTTTTGCATGCTTAAATTTGAGGTCTATCCACTGCTATCTAAGGAAAGCCTATTTTGGGGGCACCTTCGGCTATGTTGTATGAAAATTTCGACTTCCGAAAAGTAGCCAAAACAGTCCATCAGTCCCTGCTACATCCCCACCCTCCTTAGGGCCTCAATTTCTTTTCTGTATCATGTTTGAAAAAGCAGAATTAACCGACGTTAAGGAGACCTATATAGTTGCCTTTGTAGCCCGCATTTGCGGATCACGTCAGTGGCAGTAATGTTCGCTCTAACGGAGCCTCCAGCATCCTTAGAAAATCATCTTACCTATTGTGTGATCGCATATGTGGAAGGTATTGTTACAAAGGCCCTTCATGAGTTATACTCCAGGGAGTGAAGCATAAGCATAATGTTGCCTTGTACGCTGTGTTCGTCATTTATACAGAGACGGATCTAGGTAGATAAAAAATTGCTTTTGATTGATTGACGCCATTATGAAATGCTTCAGAGTACGTTCAGGATGTTTTTAGGGAGCGGGTACCCAAACAGATTTCCACAAGCACCGACTACTGTACACCTAAACGGTTACACGAGGCAACATCACATGCATTTATATATGTAGCTAAAAATATATATACCGAAGGCTCCGAAATCGACAGAAAGGCAGCAGATATCTTCTTCTCAAATATTAAGAGCTGCCCATACAAAAGGCTACTCAGCAAGTAAGCAAAAATTGTAAAGAGAAAATACAACAGCCAAGCATTTCAATATACAATGAAACCGAAAATGATGCTAAATTTTTTTACTTTGGAAGCGGTTTGTTTGGAAGGACTATTATTTCGTCCTTAAAAAATATTTGGCCAAGTTTAAATGTTATTACTGGACTAAAAAAAATAAAATTTCGGGTTTACCAATTGTTTTATTTCAAATAAAATTAAAATTAAAAAATAACTTTTCTAACGAATTTCATTATAAAATTTATAAAAGTCCGAATACCTGCTCCTTTTGTATACAAATCTTCAAAGTACTTAATAATAAATATAAATATATTATTTTTCTCTACAGACTCGGTCCACTCTATTTGGTAATAATGGGCACAGTGGATTTATTCTACGCTTACATAGCCGACGTGTCTGTCTATCACATTAGCGATCGTTTTGACGAGAAATGCACACAATATTGGTGGCGTAATTTGCTCTTCATACAAAATCTCTTCACCTACAACGACATGTGCCTCAACTGGTCCTGGTCGTTAGCCTGCGAAATGCAATATTATGTCTTGGCCACCATACTACTCTTCACCTATGCCAAGTAAGTTGCGGTTGCTGGCAAACATTGCGAATATTTAGCAAACAATTATTAAAACTAATTTATTGCACTTTGCCGTTTTCAAGAAATCCCCGTTTGGTTAAAGGCTTTACGATTGCCATCTTCGTTGGCAGCATTGCCTGGAGTTATTCGATTGGTTTGGATTTAAAATTCCAGTTATCCTTCGATTCTGTTTTTGCGACTGGCACCGAGATTTACATAAGCCCCTTTGTGCGCGTCTTGCCTTACGTGCTGGGCGCTGTGAGCGCTTGGTATTTGCTACAATCGCAAATTGTGTTGAGCGAGCTAAAGGAGAAATATATTTGGAATTTAGCCATTTTGATATTCTTCTCCTGCATCTATTCGACCATTAAGCGTGATATGTCCGTACTGTCGGCAATTTCGTTATTCATCATTGGACGCATACTGTTCTCACTGAGCATTTGTTGGATGATTGTGGGCAGCGCAACTGGCCGTGGCGTTTGGTGGTCGCGCCTCTTGGAGGCGAAGGTGTTCCAGCACATCAATCGGGTGTCGTATGGCATTTATTTGCTGAATCCATTGCTGATAGCATTCTTCTTTAGTTTTACGAGTGCGAGTACGCATGCTGATCCGTTTATGTTGGTGAGTGGTTGTTGCTGACAATTTGTGCAATTCTTGGGTTAACTAAATTGAACAAATTTTTTCTTTTTTTTTGGTTTTGCAGTGCGTGTTGACATCCGGTTTTATGGTGATTGTATATCTGGCCGCAGTGGTTTTTTCGCTTGCCTTCGAAGTGCCCTACTGCAATTGGTCCAGCTTGTTGCTGAAAGGTGGCAGCAGCGGCAAGAAGAAGTGCCTATAAATATGCAACTATCGGCAGATTTAATATATAATTGTAAATTTGTAAATATCTATTTTGGCTATGCGTTTTTTTTTTTGTTTTTTTTTTAATTTGCTTTTTAACGCTTCGAAACATTAGCGTTTATATTTTGCCACAAACGCCTTCAGCATTATTTGTTTTGTTTTCGTATTTAATTGATTGTGATCGTTATCCATCCAGTTTGGTAGTTATGTAAGCGTACACATTTAAGTTTAATTTAGATAGTATAGTATTAAAATTGCTCATTCACAGCTAGATGGTTGAATTTAAGTTTGTATAAATATTTAACAAATATTTTTTATAATTTAAGAGTTTGAAAATAATGGAAATGTTAATGATTAACTCTTGCATTTTGTATACGTATTTTCTTAGGAGTTATGATTAAAAAGATGTGGGATCGAATCTAATGCAATTGATTTGCAAATATGTATGTATGTATGTGTATGTACTATACTCTGCGCACAAATCATATCACAACCACATATTGACAGATTTGGGCACTTTATTAATATTCTAATTGATTAAAATTATTGTTCATACAGCAATTTTATAAACTATTTACAAACTGTTCTTTGGATTCACAAAGTTTCATTAAAATGTCGAACTTTAAAATAAAAATTTAGAATTTTTTTGAGTATGTAGTTTTTTGGCTGTTTAAATTTTAGTCTAAGAAAAAGCAAGTTTCAAGTGTCTACAAGTTACGACGGATTTTTGATAATTTTTTTACTAGAAGTTGCCAACATATAGCGCAAGCCCGCGATTATTTTTTATATATTTTTATATGGAAAGAATTGCGAAAGAGCGTTAGTAAAAAAATTTTCAAAAATCAGTGGTAATTCGTAGTCACTAGAAACTTGTACTATGTTTGTTAAAATGGGCTACCGACCTGCAAACCCCCAAAAACATAAAATATTTTTTTAACTCGAAATTTTCAGGAAATTTTGATAAAAGTTTGCTACATTTTCTATAAAATTAAAAAAGTAGTTTTTAATTGTGTTCTTTAGAGAATTAACGATGTTTTTGTTGAAAAATAAATTTAATTATTTTTTTGTAGGATAAATAAATTGTCAATGTGCCAATATGTGTTTGTGTTATAATTTGTGAATAGAGTTTATATTATGGTGGTCCAATAAAAAAATGTCACTATCTATAATGGTTTTTTTTATCGAAAAAAAACTTCGCATTTGTGCTTTGAAATCAAAAAATAGTGAAAGGTCGCTTGAAAAAGTAAATTTTCATAAAATTGCCATGTCATATTTGAATATTAATATTTTTCAATTGGCAAATTTTGTTTCTCTTCTGGAGACTTCAATTTATAATAACCAATTGTAATTTAAAAAATATTAAACATTTATTTATAAATATTTACTACAAGGTAGTAAATATTCAAAAATGAATTAAATAAACAATTGTGCATTTGTTTCAACGTCTTATGAAGCGAAATTTTTTGGTTTGAAAAATATCGATTTTCACTTTCTCTATACCACTTCTACGAACAATTAGTTTTCAGCCATATAAATTAAATGTGAAACTTTTAGCGACCTGTAAATATTATTAAAGTTCAAAAATTAAAAAAGAAAAAATTGGCGTACATTTTTTCGGTATAGAAAAACGAGAGCATTGAAATTCCTATTTTACTATATGGCATGTAATTTTGGATCACCCTCGTGTACTTGTATATACTCGTAGTATTACAGAATGGTAATGTAAATAATATTCATGGATAATATAACTTAGCCATATTTTTAAAATTAAAAAGGATGTTTGCTTCTACAAAGGGCATCGCGATCGGGTTTAAGGTTTATTAGGGTCTCAAACACCATTCTGCTCCCAGCTTTCGAAAAAAAATCGGACTTTACAATTTTCAGAGATTATTGCTGAAAACCTTTGATAGTTGATCATAAAATATAAGAAAAAAAGGTTGCGCAAAAATTGCACGGTTTTATGTTTTTTAGAAAAAAATTTGTACACAAAAGAAAGATGACATTAAAAAGAATAAACGCACTGAATTTTTCAACGCATTTATGGATACAGCAACACGAAATTTACAAGTGCGGGTTTTGAACCAAAACGAACTTTTGTTGACATTGATTGGCGTCGTACTCTACATTTCTGTTACTGAGAGCGTGTTCTGAACTTTTGGTTTCGACTGGAAACGCAAGCGAATCTGACAACCACTAACAGCTGATAAGTGACAGCTTTGCACTCGAAGCCGACTATACACCCTGTTCGCTTGCCATATTTATGAAGTTTTAGTTTTTCATTAAAATTTCATGCTTCCAATTCATGAGACAATTTCATTATTCATAAGTATTGTTTTTATTATTATCGAATTATTAAAAATTGAAATAGACAAGTATTTAACAAACAATCTTATTGAAACATTTAACAATTTTGTTTAAGTACTCATATTAATAAATGTATTTACTCGCAATTAGTTAGTCACTTTAATATTATTTTTTAATACACTCTCATTTTATAGAAAAGTAGCAAGCAATTGTTAATTGAATAGTAAATTTCTTAGCAACAATCACACTATCTTTGCAACACAGTAATTTAGTGATTTTCTAATTTCATTGACAAATAATATGTTTACATTAAGCTGTAGCAGGTGCTTTTGGGTTTCCCAATTAATCATTGGGTATATTTTATTTTATTTACTTACTTATCTACTTGTATGTACGAGTATGTATGTATGGTAGTTATTTGCCTTCTGTTCCAATTGTTTGCACAAATTTCTACTGTATATTTTATAACGATCCGCGACATTGTGTGAAATGTGAAATTAATTTAAAAAAAAAAAACAGGAAATGTTAATTTGAAGAGTAAACTGCAAATATACATTTTATGGCTGCTGTTGAACCGCTTTGTTTTTCTTAAAACTATTGTTTTGTTTTATGATACAACACTTTATTTTATTGCAGGCAAAATACAGCGATCTTTCATAACAAATCTTATAAAGCTATGTTATTCATTTTGTTCCTAGTTTACGTTTTAGGTAGGTGACTAGGGATGTTGTAAGGGTAGGCACGAGTGGGTGCCGCCATAATATCAGGACACTTAGGCTGTGGTTAATAGGCCCAACTACATAACTACTCGTACATAACCCTGAAAAAAATATGTAGCTTGAGTTTAGAAATAAATCGCATTATCTTTGTCAGCTGATCTTTTATTACAGCCGACGTTCAAATGCTCGTATTTACTAAACAGCAACACTGGCTATAAAACTATGGTGTTGAGGTAACCAGCCGCAAATAAATAGTTAGCTTGCTTCAAATTAAAAATACAGTTAACAGTGATTGTTAGTTGATTCTAAAGTTAGTTTTAAGTTCGATTCTTTTCCTGCAGGGATACTTCTGCATTTGGTTTGTAAATTCATAAACGTACAACATACATATATACGAGTATGTATGTACATTAGGGTGATTTACAAAACAAAAATGTTTGTTTCTTGCAAACAGGCTCAAAAGTTTCAATTTGACGTAAAAAGATACGAGTTAACATTTTAAGCCCTTAATATTAATATTAAGACTGCCCGCATCGCGTTTTTCTACTTTCTTGCACCTTATGAATTTTATTACTAGCCTGTCGTGTATCATAAAAAATATCCGTTTGCTTAATTTTGTAGAGAATTGAACGCTGTATGAAAAAGGTCTCATATGATATTTCGATTTACAATTTTACAATCGATGAATTTAACGTGATTTTTATTTTCATAAAAAACATTTATAATAAATCTTCGAACTATTCGATTTTTCTTTGGACGACTACCAAAAATTATTAACAGTTATTGTCTAAGAAACTAATATTAAGATAAACATGAACTTTTTGGGCGATTTGTTCTAATAAAACCATTAAATTTGCTCTAATGCATCAAAAACCTTAAAATTGGCGATAAATTTAACTTTGCCCTCAAAAAACTCTTAACCTATTAGGTTTCTCGAAAAATTATATGAGACCTTTTTTGAGCGTTCAATTCTCTACAAAAATAAGCAAACGGATCTTTTTTATGATACTCGACAGGCTAGTAATAAAATAAATTAAAAGTAGTAGAACGCGATGCGGGCAGTCTTAATATTAATATCAATGGCTCAAATTTTAACTGGCATCTTTTTATGAGAAATTGAAACTTTTGAGCCTGTTTGCAAGACAAAAAAATTGTTAATCTTTTTTGTGCATCACCCTAATGTACATGCATATATCTACAAAAAATTGTCTCACCAAGAGATTTTCCATGCGTTCTTCTGTATCGAGGAGTTGTTGACCTGCACGATAAATTTATTAATTGATCTTCGCGCTTCAGTGGCAAGTCAAGTAAATACTTATGTTTGTGTGTACTAAATAATAAATACTCACAATCTTACTCGTTAATAGTATGTTAATAAATACTGATTGAACAAATATGATGCTGAAGCTTTTTACAATTTAACTAGTAGAATTGATCTAAACTAAGTAAATACATATACAATACTTTGCATACCAATAGCAACAGCATACAAAACAACATAGCAGACATTTCTTAATTTTTAGGAATTTTCAAAAAAAATTCAGTTTATTCTCCAACATAAACCATATACATAAAAAACTAAATAAAAACCCAAAAATATGTATAGAGATTTTGAACTTTTTTATTGCCCATTCAATTTAAGTCCAACAATGTGAAAGTTTTAAGTAGTTAGGTGGTAGGTACCGTTGATTTATTCGAATTTTTTCCGCTTATTTGAAACTTTAACATTGGTAGACTAAAATTGAATGGGCAAACCATGTCATTTTGATTTTGGTTGCTAATGATATGCACAGCGCTGTAGCACACGCACATATTAACAAATTTGGAAAATATATTTATTTTATTTGTTAAATTTTCTATTAAATTACAGAGAATTTTTTAACAAGAACCATATGAATCGAATTTTCAAACTACTTGTATACAAAATTTGTAATATACAATTTCTTTTTAAAAAGCAAACTTTTTAAAAAAAAATTTTTTTTGAATTTTTTAGAGTATGCAGAGCCCTTTGAATTTTGGTATAATCACAATAATTTGTGTCGCATTTGCTTGCTAATGCATACATATGTAGGTTTAAACGAAATTTATTTTTATAAAAAGTTTTGAAATGTTGGAAAATTGTTTATTTTTTAATATATGTAAGTTATTATATTATAAATCTTCGTTAAGTTTGAAACTTTAGTACCTATGTATGTATATGTATTTGAGGGATTATTTGGGAAATTTTCTGTATTTTAATTTAAAATTGACTGATTGCTTTTGTATTGCACTTTTTTAAGTTTCTACAAAATTTTGAATATATGGTTATATGGTTGTCTTCGAGAATTTAATAAAAGAGAAATAAGTTGTTAAAAGAGTCTATATGTGTTACTGTTATTGATTTGAGATGGAGTGCATATTTTGGGTAGGTTTTTTAATGAATTTAAAACAAAATGTAATTATGTTGAATTGCTTTACTCCATTCGTATGTACAGAGATAACATACATATGAATACTTTGAATACTTTATTATGAAAACTATCAGTGGAATTTTTAAAAATTTGCAACAAATATACGAGTATACCTCCTTAAATATCAGTGAGCCAGTTCCTGTCTTCCCGTCAACTTAATAGTCTTTAATGATCCAGAAGTGGTCGCGAAATATTTTTAAAGAAGTCTCAAGACGTTTGCAAAATTATTCCGAAATACTCGTAGTTCCGAAACGATGCTGAAATAGTCTTAAGCAGTTCCCGAAACTTTCTCGATCTTGCTTCAAAACTGTCATAACTATTCCATATTTCCAATCACCCTTATTTACTTGTTGTCACATTACCGATTTGCCCAAAACGCCATTTACATTAGACGAACAATTTCATTAAAAATCAGTAACAAATGATTGGCGGCTAAAATGTGCAGGAATGCTCTGACTAGCAAGGACAACAATCGAATAGGTGCGCCATCTACATGTGAACATGGAATGTTACTAGCGGTGACACGAACCAAGCAGAATTGTTTACACTACTTTTCACAGGGTGCTACACACTAAAAAAAAAAATAAGTTACAAAACCTAAATACGCAGAATTGCACTATGCAATCTTAAGCTACGTTATGCGGCTCATGATTCGCTCTCTCATTCGAAATTGGCACCCCAATCACGAACCGAATCAGCGTGATTCACCATACAAAATTTCACCTCATTTGTAGCTGATTAAGGGCCAGTTTTTCAGTGCTGGTTTAAACTCAGTTTAAACTAAGTTTAGTTAAACTCAGTTTAAATTTAAACTTAGTTTCTTTGCGCTCAATAAAATTTGTTGTCACCAAAACGAAGTAGTCAGCACACAGCTGATAAGTTAAACTAAGTTTAACCGAGCACAATCGGTCGTTTTAACTTAGTTTAAACTCCGTTTAAAGTTGACTGAAAAACTGCATACTGAGTTTAAACTTAGTTTAAACGACAAACAGAGTTCAACTTGCACTGAAAAACTGGCCCTTAATCACCTTGCGAGTCACGAAAAAACTATGCCGCCACTAATTTTAATAGGAAATTTATCGAAAATAACTGCCAAAACAAAACAAAACAAATATTAAACAATAAAATTCTAAAATAGATCAAAACGTTGAGTTTGTAAAGAAAATAATTATGTCGAAGAGGTTGTTGGCTACAACTAGAGTCAATGCAAAAGTATGCTATGCAGTATTACAACAGAAACAGAAATAGCAAAAGAGTCACGAATGTGTCGTGTCGGGATGACTCGTCATTCATAGTAATTCAAATAGCGAAACACGTGATTCGCTTCGAAACACCGCATTAGCTCGGCATGTTTTTTGTTCTACACTGCCGACATTCTTTTTCAACAGACCCAAATGATTGGCAAATCTTTCACTACTTTTGCTTAGAATGCAGCTCTCAAACAAATAATATCAAGAAATATATGTATTTCATTTGTAAATTTTCTTCATGAAATAAATATATACATACAAATGCGCAGTTACATATTTTTGAGAGCTTCAGACTGATTTAAGAAATTTGTATAGAACAAAATTTCTTCTTCTTACATGAGCGTCATTTTATATGAATTTTTCGCTGTTCTTGAGAGCTATACAATTTAATTTACTTTCTGGTAGATTCTTAAAATATTGAAAGTCAACAGCAGCAAACCGGTTCGCAAAGGATTTTATTGCCGATGTATAGCACAACATATGTATGTATGTATACTAGTATGTATATATGTATATATGTATGTATATACTCGTTTATATGTATGTACTTGTATTTACTTGAGTATACAAATATACACATAATCATACAAAGCACGTAACCGAACAATTGAGGAAACATTCCAGTGGACTCCAATTATATACAAAAGCTTCTCATATATTCCTTTATGGCAGGGGCAAACTTTATGATGCACCTTGAAATTTTTATGCACATACATTTGTACATACATACATATACTTACATATATGTACATATGTACGATAACAGTTCATTAATATTACAATTTTATTATAAATTCAATAAAATTTGTGCATGTCCTTGCGTTTATGCAATAATCTGTACATCTGCAATGAAAATTTGCTAAAACAAGAAATTGCGGGTTATAAAAAATTGTAATTAAAAAAAAAATTGTTTGTATCTTTATTTTATTTAAGTTTAACATAAAACAAAGAAAAACACACTCACACACACACACTGTGCAAATGCATTCGAGGCAAGTGCAATCGCTGCTCTCAGCTGTTTCATTTAATCGTTATTTAAATGAATTGCATACGATCATCGAAATGGGCTTGGCGGTGCGTAGACAAATATTTTGTTTGGTTTTATATAAATAAAGGTGAATTTGTTACCTACATATGCATATTTATAACGGTATGTTTACTCCCACTGACTGATACGAAACAAATTAATAGAGGATTGGGTAACTTACATTTTTTTTTTTTGAATATCTTATGTGTACTTGAGATGTACAGACTGATGAAGATATTTCTAAAACTATTGAAATCATAAAGTGAAGTGAAACAAATTCAAGTCGCTTTCACCAAAAACTGTGCCAATATTGGCGTGGCGAACGCTCTGTGTTGAATGGTAAAAATATAATTTCAGCTGATTTATGCAACGCAAAATGAAGGTATGTATTTCCAGAGCGCTATTTTAATTTTAATAATGTTTTCTTGGTCTTTTAAGGACCTTTTTAAGGTTAAGATTAGCAAAGCAATCTCGGACGGTTTCGTTTGGTATTTGGCTGATATTTTGTGCTTTTTAGTTCTGTCATCTCGTTTTTTATAAATCAAAAAACTCTTTCACAAAAAGGTTATTGCTTCCTCTAAAAAGTTATAAGAGAGTTGCAAGTTTCCGGAGTGTATTATTGGGTTTTTCTTCGTATGTTCGTGAATAAATACGTTATTGACTTCTAATGTGGTGTTCAAGCAATTTTTCTTTGGACTATCCTTCTACAGCAATAATTTGGCGCTTTCACAATATATGTAGCTCAGTGTTTGGCTGAGCTTCTCCTACCATTTGTGGTGTGCATCTTTATATTCTACCACAAATGGAGGGACTTACATTTTTGTGCCGAATCCAAACGGTTTGCCATTGCCTGCCATGGAGTGACCGCTATTTGAAAAAAAAAAACTTTTCTATGATATGGATTTTACTTACCTGGCTGAGATTCGAACCTCGAACTCAGGGGGATAGCACGCACCGCTACCCACTCGACCACAGCGACCACATCCTTCTACAGTATGTATGTAGTTTATTAATCGCTTCCTCTACTGGCTAATGCCATTCAAGTTGGGCTCTTTGTTCGATTTTCAGGTATGTATGTATGTGCTGATGGTTAAAAAATATTTTTGCTTTTCCATAATCTTTAAAAGGACATCGATAAAGCGCAGATAATTTAGTTCTACTCGCTGCGATATGTCGTGCAAATACGCTGAAACACTGAAAATTTTCGAAGAGTTCAGTAGTGGAAATCAGTTAAATAAGTTTTTCGTTTTAGACAAAAGTTTGTCATTCGTACTGCACCAAGCGAGCACAATCTAACCTACCCGATTCCCTTCTCAGATGCTAGCTGGAGGACGATGTAGTTGCAATTTATTCAACTTTTAATTTTGATTAGCTCAGTTGTCCAGATTCTACTTCGGACTAGCCGAATATAATCTTCCCTTCCATATGTCTCCATATCCGTAAGGGTTTGAAGAGCTACCACTACGAAACTATCGAACAAAAATCACATTCTGTATTTTAATTTGCAACCGAAAATTTCAATTTCATCGCAAACGTGCCACTGTGCACGATGACACAGCCACGAACGACCGATTGCTCTCATCTGCTTTGCACAGTTTGTGCTGCCGGCAAGCGCGAACAGTCAACCGAGAATTGTAGTAGTTTGTTTACCAATATATTTTTTTTGCAAGATTGCTGATTCTTCCAAAAGTGGCGCTTACCAGTACGAGTACGCTTGTTCATAAATTTGTATTCATTTACATACATTTCTAGATATGTGTAAATATGTTTTAATTAATAAAAGGGCGTCGAGCTGCACTTTGCTGTCGCAGTTGCTATTGTAAGTTACTAGTGTGAAAAGCGCTTGTGCAAATCCCTTGAATATCGCGCAAAAACGTTTTGATCGGTCGCCATGCGCCAACTTTAGCGGTTTCTTTTCTTTTCGCGATAGTGGTTTATCGAGTGTTCAAGGCAGGAAAAGTTTTTCGCGTCCCCAGCATCTGGAACTGATAAAGAAGGTTGATAGTTTGCACTAATTTTTGCATTTCATCGCTTTCGCTCTTCAGTCACTTTTCGCGTTTTCCAACGACAACATCGCAATGCGGACAATTGGCGCCGTTGTTGTGGCCGCGCTGTTGTCGTACGCTATCGCCGCGGAGGCGACGGGTGAAATATTGGCGCGCGTCGCGGCACCAGTAACGTCGTCGACGGAGGAGGTGTCGCCGATGTCGCGTCTCAATTTCCTGATTGGTGTGGCGCAACTGGGCGCGCTGCATGAAAACGCCACTCGCTGTGGCAGAGAACTTGAAACACTGTTGAAGGCTGTTGCGCGCAAAGAGTTTTGGAGCTTAAAAGGTTTATGTTGCTGGTTAAAGAAGAAGTAGCTGAAGTTGCTAATTTCTTCAAGTTTACTTAAAATGTTTAAATTTGTTTCATGTTTCTATTTCTTTTTTGTTGTTGTGTGTGTCTGTTGCGATTTGCTAATATGCTAATGAAGTGCTCGACTCGTTCGGTGCGCCACCACAGTCCTTCAGCTGGGGCAATCACTTTTGGTTTGCTCCGAAATGGCAGTGCAGTGATTTAAATACGCCATATGCTGTCGCCTTCTCACCGGCATATCTGCGCACCTACAGCATCAATCCTTTCAATGTGACCAGTCCGTTTCGCTTGCGTCTCACCATGGTCTATATGCGTTTCTCCTCGCCGCATTATATTGATTTGCGACTTCCGTTTGAGGTGATACAAATCTGCTTAAAATCTCGTTTAATAATTTTTGAGTGCTAAAATGTGTGTCAAATGATTTTGGTATTGTTATTTTTTTTTTTTTTGCAACAGTCTTTCATCCACATCGGTTTATGTTTACCACAATCCTGTTCGGTTGCGGCGCTGCAGCGCTATACGGACGAATATTTTCGGCGCGGTGACTTTGTGATGCAACGCGCGTTCGAATTGCAATTGGAAGCGGTGGCGGCCAGAGCACCATCTTTGGGTTTGGATTTCTTTCAGCAAACCGGAACTATAATAACTTTGTAAGTGTGTATGTGTGCGAATGTAAGTTGTTAACAATGTTGTGGTCTGAAATTAAAAACAAATGCAATGAGACTATCAGGAAAAAAGCACTGTAAAGAGAAAAGCAAAATATGTAAATGCGATTTAAAAATACAAATGTGTTGCACTAAAATTGAAATTACTAAAGTGACGACCATACTTTCTTCCACTGCTATCGACATTTTTCAGAAAATTTTATCTAATCCTCAAGTTCTGGTCTCATTGATGATGCGAACCGAACGAATTTTTACGAAAAATTTAAGCGCAAGAGAAAACAAAACAAATAGATTACATTAAAAATCTGGATTCTGGCATAATAATTATTTGATTGCAGAGCTTTGAAAAATTCATGAAAATTTTCGTAAGTGTTAAAAAAGTTTTTCGATAATAATTATGAGTGAGAAACAAATTTTTGAGTTATAAATAACTAATAACTTGGGACTTATGTGTATACACTCTCTTCAAAAATTATTGCAGAAACACACATTGTTACATTTGGACAATTTATTTATCATCCAATTATTTAAATTTATTTTTCAATTAAAACCGTTATTTCTCTAACAAACACCATTAAAATGCACTTTTTAAATTTTATAAAAAATCAAAATTTTGAACTTTTTAAAAAACATATTTACGATTTTTCGGAGTACACAGTTTCGTAGCTCTTTCAATTTTAGTGTAACAAAGTGCAAGTTACTAGTTTCTAAGAATTACCACTGATTTTTAACAATTTTTTTACTGACGCTCTTTCGCAATTTCTTCTATATAAAAATTAATCGCGGGTTGTATAGAAAAAACTGCACAAAAAAAAATATGTCAAAAATCAGTGACAACTTGTAGATACTTGAAACTTGCACTTTATCGGATTAAAATTTAATGAGCTAAAAACGGCTTACTCAAAAAATTCTGAAAACTTTATTTAAAAATTTCGAAAAGTTGATAATAGTTTGTAAATAGTTTAAAAATTGGGTGCTTATAGTTTTTCCCAGAGAATGAACCATATTTTACTTGAAAAATAATTTTAATTAATTAGAAGAAAAATGAAGTATTTCGAAACTAGTTCAGAACATTTTTGGTACTTTAATGTTCCGTAAATATTTGTAAATTTTTGGAAAATTTTCGGTACTTTTAGCTACAGTTCAGGAACAATATCGATACGTTTTCAGCTCGGTCCTGAATGTTCACAAGCTAATACCGAATCCTGAAGTAGACCACAAATATTCTCGAATTCGTCTCTAATTTGCCCATAAACGGTCTCGAAAAAGTCCTGAGCTATTCCAGAACTGGTACCGAAAAATTTATGAACTAGTCAAAAAATAGTCTTCAACAAATTGTAGTTCTTAATAAGCGGGAACTATAAATTGTATACTTCCTCATAATTATACAAAATATTTTTCTTATATAAATAAATCTCAAAATAAAAGTCTTTGAAAACCTTAAAAATATTTACCTCGCTAATAAATATAATGGAGAGACTTTTATAATAACTACATACATATGTATATGTAAAGTCTAAAATATTGGTTATCGATGACTTAAAAGATTTTCATCTGACTTTAATAATATGATTTTGTTTGTATGTGTATGTGTGTTTGTATTTATTAAGTGCAAATCACTGAGGGCCACTCACATTATTAATGGCAATTTGTGTGTATGTTCATGTGTTTGTATGTGTATATATTCAATATGAGCTTAAAGCTGTAGAATACCTACATACATTCATATGTATTTTCATTGCAACTTTTTAACTATTTCATTTTATTTTCTTACCATAGCACTGTTATCGCGACATTGCTATTGCTCATTAGCTTAGCGGAAATTGTGCATCGTTCCAGAGCAAAGCTGAAGCTACAACAACTGCTGCATACAAAAGCTCCAAATGTTGGAACGGCGGAGTCAACATCCGCAACTACTACTAGCAAAAGCTCAATAGTGGAAGAGCTTTTGCTATGCTTCCGCTTGGCTGATAATTGGCGGCGTGCTCTCCAGCCAGAGCGGTCAAATTCAAATTCAAATTTTTTAAGCGCAATTGCCGGTTTGCGTACCATCATCTGCCTTTGGGTATCCACATTCCACGTCTACTACTATTCGGTATTCGCTCTGTCCAATGCACCAATGATGTTTGCAGCATTGGCGAATTTTTTCAATCAACCACTTCTGCAGGCTCTTTATTTTGTGGATGTGTTTTTTGTTATGAGGTGAGTGGGAAAAATAATTTGCTTTGGGAATGCATGACTGTACTGCCCTTCCAAACCTTTGACGGGGCGAAAGTGATACACGACTGCAATAGCGTGTTGTAAAGATCTAAAAAAAAAGTATATAGGCATTGTTTAACTATTGAACAAAAAAAAGCAAAATAACAATAACAAATTTCAAGCCATAAACAATCGATTTTTTGCGAAGAAATTTTGTTTTATTACAAAACTTGTTCACAGAAAAATATGTGAAAATCTTTTTTATTAAAAATATAGGCATTGTTTAACTATTGAACAAAAAAAAGCAAAATAACAATAACAAATTTCAAGCCATAAACAATCGATTTTTTGCGAAGAAATTTTGTTTTATTACAAAACTTGTTCACAGAAAAATATGTGAAAATCTTTTTTATTAAAAAGAAAAAAACCTCTACTTCCCGTTCACAAAACTTGCATTTCATTTCATAACATTTTTATGACTGTTAGAGCCCAAGTTTGTTAACAAAAACCTTTATTTCTGAGAAATACTTAAACGAAAAGCATGAAACAAAGTTTCGAAAAAAGGCAAAAGGAACTATAAACCCTTTCCTCTTTTAGGCCGCTGTTTCTGAATATTTTTCCATTTCAAAAATTAACTTTAATTAATTTCGTAGTAAGGTCACACAAACCCAAGTTTCAAGTTTTATACAAAAATTATAAAATTTCGTAAAATTTTCATGAAAATTTCGTACTTGTTTACACATTTTTTTTTTATATGGGTTATAAGAGCATTTTAGTATATAGGAAAATTCAAGTCTAAAGTGGATATGAATGATTTAATTTTATATGCAAACAGGCAGAAATTAAAAACGCTATATAATTTCATTTAAATTCCTTGTAAAACAAAACAAAACTTACCAAAGCTCTTTAAAATCTGCTTTTGCTTTTTGGTGAACGCCTTGTTAAATTCCATTCGAAATTTATATCGTCAGCCAATCAAAATGAAGCAGTTTGACATTAAATTCACCAACGCGAAAAAAACAGCTGCGGACCGTGTTGAGTCCGTTATTGAATTCGCCTTGGAACGTGTTGAGTTTTATTTAACTGACAATAGTGAGAGGAAAACTTCACATTTTAACTGCAGTTGCCACTTGATAAAAGTAAAAATTAATAGGCTGTGTGATATTGTTTCACAATCGCATAATCATTACTGTCATCGATACATATTTTTTTCTAATATTTTTTATATATAAGAATGTCGGATTGATTAAAGTTAGTGAATTCCACTACACTTTCTTTTGTCATAGCAAAACATGCATTTTTCTTCCGCATTGTGGAATTCCATGAATTTTCTCCGATTTGAGCAAAAGTTTTTGCACATTTAAACATATTCATAAATTTAAATTGTTTGGTTAATTTGAGTAAATATTCTACACAAAACAATGATAGTATAACTTTAATAAAATGTGCATAAGCTATTAAGTTCTATTTATATTTTCCAGCGCTCTCTTACTTGTCTATAACTTCCTTTCGGCGGAGTCAAGACTGAAGGCCATTCGACAAAATAATTTCGGTGGTAATACAAAATTATTTGCAAAGCTTGTGCTGCAACGTTATTTACGGTTTGTATACAAAATCATATTAACAAAAAAATTTATGTTGTATTTGTATTTATTTGATTCTCGCATTCTTTGACAGCCTCACACCAATGCTCATCGTTACTATACTTCTAACCGATGTATTCTATGATTTGATCAACTCCTATTCACCCTTTTATTTGGGCGCCAATAGCGGATATTATTGCAAGCAGTGAGTATGAACAATGTATTTCTTCTACTTAACAATTAAGGCGTTCAATGGGCGTTATTTGTTGATTCAAACTGTTCAAAATGTTACAAATTATACAATAAATGCGTTGATACAATCATACATTCAAATGTATGTGAAATGTGAAAAAATATCGCATAACCCGAATTAATTTAAATCGGATTTGGTTATCGTGCATATGATTTAATCAAATATGCATTGATTAATGAAATGATTTTCAATTAAACGCAATTCAGAGTAAGGAAAAAAGTTTTAGCGACCTCAACGTTTAATTTATTCTATAGAGGCAGATAATTGTTTGTAAGTAAATTGGTGAATACAATTTATATATGAACATACATACATACATACATACGTACTATAAAGCTTGTCAAACGCATGTCACACACTGTTAACGGCCATGTAATCGAATTCGTAAGTTAATTACCTCCATGTAATGCATTTTCGGGCAGCGAGAATCAAGCGCAAAGGGTTGCAAGTCTTCCTATTACGTTATGATACTATTTTTTTTTTTATATTTTTTTTTTTGTTGAATAAAAAATGTATTGAGCTTTGATTAATAATTGCATAGTTTCGAATTGAGATACATATGTATTTATATAATCAATTTCCTAATTAAGACATTATTTACAATAACTGCGACAAAAAGCAATGTTAATGAAGCTACTCAATTGCTTGGAAGGTTTAAGTTTCTACCCAACAAATATGAACATACTAACTACGACAAAATTATAGCACACTCACATATAGACATAATTGGAAAAGGTATAAACAAATGTACATATACATATAATATATTTCAATTAAAATACAATAAGATTCTCAACCAAATTTTTAACTTTTTGCACGATTTACAATGACTTAAAAATATTTTTAAGACGCATATTTTTAAAAAATACATTTTTTTTTAGTATGCCGTCTATTTAATTTTAATAAAATAAATTGCAAGTTTTAGATCGTTATATATAACCATTGATTTTTGACAAGTTTTTTAGTTGAGGTTCAAACGTTAAATATTTACTTGTTTTTTCGTATATACATAGAACTGAAATCAAGTTTTAATTATGACAAAGTCATTTTTTCGCGATAGATTTTATTTTTTGACACACTTTTTAAAAGCATTAATTTTTGTATACACATGAAAAATTTGCTAGATTCAAACTTTTTCCTCAATATTGTTCTGAATCTAAAAAAATGTGTGCTCACCTTAATCAGCCACGCCTAAACTCACTAAGTCTTAACTCTTCACATCTTAACTCAGTACTTCTAAACTCACCACACCCAAGCTTACCACACCTAAACTCCCCACACCAGAACTCACCACACACACATATATTCACCATAACTTTACTCACCACACCTGAAATTAAAAGCTCACCACACGTATGTATGTATACTCTTTTCAACTCACCTCACCTTACTCTATTTCCATCACCTCAATTGACCATAACAAATCGTTAATAAATTCGATTTCTTAAATTGTGATCAATTTAAAATTAGGCAACACAGTGTTGTTACCAGTAAATCAAAATCTAGAAAAATACATTAGGATTACTTAACGATTAAAAACACTCCTAAACTCACCACATATACATATATTCACCATAGCTTAACTCAACACACCTGCAATTAAAAGCCCTGAACTCACCACACGTATGTATGTATACTCATTTCAACTCACTTCACCTTACCCTACCTCTTTCACCTCAATTCACCGTAACATATCGTTAATAAATTCAAATTCTTAGATTGTGATCAATTTCACAACAGTAAATCAAAACCGGGATTACTCAACGATTAAAGAATAATTCGAAAGAATGTGCAAAAATGATTTGGCTAAAGCTTATCCCACCCAAAAATAAGCAAAATTCGTAAATTTTTTTTAAAATTAAAAACCAATCAATTATTGCAATTATGTAGATCAGATATTAGAAATAATTATCTGCCAAAAATAAAATTAAAATTTTTGGTTTTTTTTTATAAATTTTTAAAAATGTTGATCGATATTTTCCGACTCTAGCGTTATCATATAAAGTTGCATATTTCTACATATTTTTTTTTTGCTTTTGTTTTTTTTTTTTTAACATATCGTTAGACGCTGGTGGTACAATCTCCTCTACATACAAAACTTCTCAGACATGAGGGATATTTGCTGTTCATGGACTTGGTATTTGGCGTGTGAAATGCAGTTCTACATATTTACAACAGTGTTACTATTCTTGTATGTTAAACACGAATGCTTGGGCAAAATTGTCTTTGGAACATTTACGATGGGCTTTGCAGTGATCGGATGGTTGTGCAATTACAACCATGGCATAACATTTGAGTAAGTACATACATACATACATACATACATACATACATACTTATGTAGGAGCTAAAACGTAGACAAGTATGAAGTCAAGTGTTCAACTGCGGCACGCAATCTGACCGCAACATGTGAGCACAGATACAGCAATGCGCCCCAACCTAAGCCATCTAATGTCTCATAATAATTTCTATGTATATCGTCTTACAATCGCACAAATGAACACCTCTCAATTTCATGAACACACACACACACACATACATTCATATATATATAAGTATATATTTGTACTATATCCAAACAGCCTAGATGTCCTACATTCCACTTTGAATCAGCTGTATGTGAAGCCGTGGGTGCGCATCAGTCCATATTTCGGCGGCGCCCTTTGTGGCTGGTTGCTGCATCATCACGGCCAGTGGCGACAACAGCGATACCATAATTATCAACAGCAACAGCAGCAAAAGCAGCTGGAGCAGGAGACGCAACAGCCGCAATCGCAGTCAGAGTTTCGCCCGCCACAGACGCATACGCAGCAACAACACCATCACCATTCTCATTCGCAGCAAGAGACAGCAACGACAGCAACGGCAATGACAACGGCAACGGCAGCGACGGCGACAGCTTCATCTGCAACTGCCGATAAGGCGACAAGCAATAATATTGGTTGGTGGCATGCGGCTTTTTGGCTTTTCATCGCCATCGTCTATGCGGTGGCGAATTTCATGAGCTACTGGCGCAACACACCCACATGGCTGGTGGCGGCAATTATGTCCTTTGGCAAATTGCTTTTCGCACTCTGCATCGGCGGTGGCATTTTGATGTGCGCCTGGGGATGCGGCGGCCGCTTGAACGCGCTATTGAGTGCGCATCTCTTTCGGTTGCTGAATAAATTCTGCTTCAGCATATATTTGCTAACACCCGTAATTACAATGGTCGCCTTCGGTTTGCGCAATGAGCCGACCACCTTCAATGAAGTTGGCTCCGTAACGGACTTTATTGCGGTGAATGTGCTGGCGGTGTTGTCTTCATTTTGTGCCTACGTACTGGTGGAGTTGCCCTTGCAGCGGGTGTGCAACAGATTGTTGCATAAACGTTGCTAGTTGCAGTAGCAACAGCAGGTGCGGAGAGAGAGTATACGACAGCGAAGACAGAGGGGGGAAATGGAGTGCTGGTGTGCAAATCAAATTCAAATTTGAGAAAGTAAAACACAACACATTTTCATACACATATTAGTTATTTCATAGTTTTAAAATTAATATTAAGAAAAACCATTCAATTTTATATTACTTGCAAACAATATTTGTACGATAAGTTTTTATTATCTACTAGATTTACCTGGCTACACCTTGCTGTGGCTCAGTCTAATAAAATGGAAATACACATAAAAATCAAAAAACTTATGTGAATATTATTTGGATACTTCTTATATTAACTTGTCGTTCATATTCAGTCACTCTCGGACTTTCATCATTTTCGGTCAATCGCTGGTCATCAAAAGGTGGTTTGCTCGTGAGGTGAGTTCCTCACTCGTTTGATTGACTTCGACGACCATTATACACATGCCACCCTGTATTTTCGGATCAATCTTATGTTTTTTCACAAATTGTCTGCCATTGTAACATGCGTGGCAGACAGAAACCCCAAATGAAATAGATGCTAATTTTTCTTCAAATTATTTTGAAACATATTTATATAATTTTTTTGATATTTTTTTTTTTCAAAGATATAAATTACTTTTGTGGAATAATTTTTTTTTAGATTATTTTTCGTAAATATATCATAATTTGTATATCATTTCTATTGCTGAAACACTTATTATAAAAACTAACAAACAAATATCCGGTTGAACGAGTTTTGGAAAAATTTGTTTAATAATATCTAAGTTGTACATTTTTGTTTATATTTTAAAATGTTTTTTTATTCAACTTTCGTTTGGAGATTGGTGACAACACTTTTGATTTCTAAATACCTGTCGTTTTATATCCAAAAACTATTTTATATGTACATATGTGCATACGTAACAGTTACTTGTGTTTTATCAATTTTATTAAGTGGAAAGTTTGAAGCAGTTGGCAACCTTTTTCGAAAAATATTTTCCAAATAAAACTTTTTTAGGACACCTTGTTTTGACATCCATATTACAATATTTAATTAAATAAATAAATTAAATTTATAGCATCCTCTCTTTGAAATATTTTGAAAATTATGTTTTCAATGCCACTTTAGTTAGATACTCTTATTTTTATTTATCTTAGCATTTTAATTTAATTAAAAATTTCAAGTAAGTGGAAACTCTTTGCAGAAATATTTGCAGATTTAAGATTTTCTTAAGTCTCTTTAGTTTGATAACCATATTCAAATAATTTGTTGTTGATCTTTCCCATTTAATTAAATTCAATTTTTGAAACACGTGACAACCTTCTTCCAAAGTATGTAGTTTCCAAATTAAGGTTGTTTTAAGTCTCATCATTTCAATACTCAAATTGTAATATATATTCCAATTTCTCACTTTAATTTAACGAAATTTTCCACAAAAGTGTCAGTTTTATGTTTTAAGCAATGTAAATTTATGAAATGCATGAAACAAAAATTTTGATAAAATTTCGGGTTTGTGAATGAACTTCTCATAAGCCGTTGGACCAATTGTAATGAAAGTATTCGTGTAGGTTAGTGTGAATCCCTGGATGATCCGATTTGGCGAACATTCTGTATTTATAGTCCGGTTTATTTCATATTCAATACATATTTTTTTTTAAAAAACTCGAAGAAAACTACACCAACAATAAAATTGAACGTTTATTAGCCATTCTCCCAATTATGTATTCAAAAATTTCCCTCTGATTTCGCATTCACATAAATTCTTGTGATTTGAATCCGTTAGTTTTGTTCTCAGTGAAATCGAAAAGTAAATAAAAAAAGGCATTTTAAGGAGTACCATAATTATTAATTTTAAATTATTAGCTGTTGATACCTTAGAATTATATTACATCGCCCTATTCGAAAGCGAATTTTCAACAACAGCTGTTTGTGAATTGCCACAACGATAACCGATATTTGAAACTTTGCCCCCAGTTTCATTTACTTTCACAGAATTTTTTAAAATCACATTGTTGAATTGAAATGTGAAATTGGGCTGTATAAAATGAAAATTTTATATAAATTTTGGAACTTGAATTTAAATGGATTATTTAGAGAATGAGCTGTAATATGACTAAAAAATTAATAAAAAACTATATTAAAAATAAATAAATATGGTTCAGTGTTATATAATTATGATATGTACTGCATATATATTGTGGCCGCTGTGGTCGAGTTGGTAGCGGTGCGTGCTGTAACTTGATATGCCGCTGGGTTCGAGCTGGGATAGCTCGGCGGGCAATGGCAAACCTCCGAGGGTATTTCTGCCATGGAAAAGCTTCTCATTAAATACGTCTGCCGTTCGGAGTCGGTACAACACCGTAGGTCCCTCCATTTTGTGGTATAGTATAAAGACGCAGGAGAAGCTCGGCCAAACACTGAGCTATATAGTGTAAGCGCTAAATTCTTATTATTAATACTGCATATAAAGGGTGTTTTTTTTAGACATGTGGTTTTTAAGAAGAAATAAATCGCATATAATTTAATGCTATAGTCAAGAATTTAGCTTTATTATAAAGATAAGGGTTCGCCATTATGTTTTAAAAATGATTTCCGGCAAGTGACCGCCGCGGCTGGCTCGAATAAATTCCAGCCGAGAGGCCCAATTTTCGATCACTTTTTGCAGTAATTGAGGCCGTCTGTCAGCAATAAAGCGCCAAATATTCTCTTTCAAGGCGTCTTGAAATGGCAAACCAAACTGTGTATAAATCAAGTAACAGCTGTTAACTCCGAAAAAAGTATTGCCTCATTGAAAACCACAGGTTTTAAAAAAAAAAACGCCTTATATTTAAGTATTTTCTTCTCAGCGTGTGAAGCATTAGTAAAAATCATACTTATGGTTCAATTTGGCCAAATTGCAAAAATTTTAATCCAACCTGGCGATTAAATATGTTGGTAAAAAGTTAAGCAAAAATATAAAACGAGCCAATGTTCGGGCAGGACAATGTCAGGCGGTCCCTTTAATAGTTATTTAATTTATTCGACCTTCATATTTGATAGTTTATGGATATGTAATGTCCGTAAGAACAAATTAATCACCGATATTTCAAAGCTTATACATTTTTTTTTTGTAAATTGCCTTGCAATTTATGTTGTATAGTATACACAAAAAATATGAAGGAAGGACATGTCATCGCTCTTAAGCAATGGAATTTTCTTCCTAACTTCATAACATACTCGTATATACAAAAATAGATACATTTGTATGTGTGTATTTGAATACAAATATTCTACCTAAGGAACACTTTCGCTTTCTTATGATCACAGCGAATTCCGCCACCGCTAAAAACTCGCTAAATTTTATGTTAACCTTGAGTCGCTGGTTAGAAGCAAAGGTTAACTCGAACGACCATACCGAATGTCTATTAATACATGTTTATGTATTTTCTTGCATGTAAATTTGAAGGTACTTTACGCGCATACACACAACATTAACATAAAAACATACACGCCCCCAAACGATATAGCCAACGGAAGCTAAGGGCTAATAAAAATTCCTTTAATGTCTGCGCAGTCTTGTTTGAAATCAATACCAAAAAGAAAAAAGCGAAAACACATAAAAATAAATGGTTAAAAATTTAAGTATTTATATTAGTGTACCGCCCTTTCGTTTCTGAATTCTCAAAAATTTTGAATTTGATTTCTTTCACTTTGCATACCTACGTTTGTTATTGTTGAAAAGAATTAAAATATGCATAATTGATACTTTAAAGGAATGCAAAAATTGCAGAGCTGCGCCTGACGAGAAGATCAATCGTTGAAAAATTTGCCTAAAAGAGCCGTTATAGCGAAAAGGTATGCATTTAAATATCTTTATGAGTTTCTTATAAGAAAAAAGAGAACATATTAACAGCCCAACCCCATTCGAGTGGGACTTTAACGTGAACTTAAACTCCCCGTAAAATACCTTCAGGCTTTTCTTCGGGAGTTGGCGCGAAAAACTTAAATTTTTGGTTTATTTCAATTGTATTTTAAATAATCATACAATGCTGAGATGTTCAGTTACAATTTTGCTTTTCACACGTGTTGCCTCTTCACTCTGTTACTATGCTTTCCTAGGTGCCCTGTAAAAACTCTAAATGTTTACTTAGTCATAATGGAAGAGTTTCCGAGTCTTCAGGTGTCTGTACTCTGCGTTGTGCGGCCGGTTCGAAAATATGAGCTTTAACGCCTTTCTGATCCAATGAAGGTTAACTAAACTTTTTGAGGTAGTTGGAAGGGACGGACGGGACGGGACTCCGGGGAACTCATATGCGCACGCTGTCAGCTTAACCCTTTGTTGTTGACAAACTTCATCAGGGTTGGGATACTTTGCGAATATCTGTAATTATATCCATTTTTACGGACTTCCAATTGTTCACGCTTATGTAGCCGCTGGGATTACCCTTGTCTAACATCGTACTCGTTAGCAACCTCGTTAAAAGGCTTTGCGTTTGATACAGATTTGCATTAGATACGATCTTACCGGTGTATAACTAAGTAATGTCGTTTTTTTTTGTTAAAAAAAAACACGTCTAACTCAAGAGTTAAAAGAAGAATCGTTTATTCAAAGTATGCTCACTCGCTTTTCACACTTTTTTCCCATCTTTCAGGCAATTTGTGAATTCCACGTCAATAGAAGTCTTTGGGTTTCTCGGCAAAACAATTATACAGCTAAATTTTCACATATTCGTAAGAATTGAAGCGCTGCTCAGCGAGTGCGTGTCCCATCGATGCGAACAAGAGTAAAACGATAATGACGCTCGATTAGCGCGAAACTTTGGTGGTATAACAGTTAAGGTTGACGCTTCACACTGTCAAAGTTTCACGACATTCGCTAAGTATTCAGGCTTGGGCGACATAAAAATGTTCGAACCGACATTACTTAGTTATATACCTGGTAGTTCCATGGGGAGCTTAAGCGAGGTTTTCCATTACTCTATCAGCTGATCATATTTGATGACTATACGCGCTGACCTTAAGTTACGCTGCGGGTAGGCCGAAGGGGCAGGCAGAACCATTTCCAGGACTTTTTATCATGCAGGGTGCTGATCGTGATCATTTGCTTAGGCTGATATCCTTCAAATGCTCTTATTCTTCGTCCGACAGGATTGAGGACAGTACTTTAGAAGGACTGTAGTTCAGGTTGGCTACGCATACTGCGAAGTGGGTGTACCCGGCAGATTTTTCGCTGAGCGTGACCTCCTCTCGAAGTGTTTGATTCCGCTGGCTTTCATAGCGACATACTGTCCCTCGGAGGGTTTAGGCCTTCAACACCCTTCCAGTCTATAGCCGGGCATTTAACTCCGCCGTTTGAGCTACTTGAGAAATATCTTGCAAATAAAGCTTGTGCAGGGGCAAAAGTACAAGCATGGGTAAAGAAGAGACTGTTAAGATTGGAAACTAACTACAAATTACGGAAAAGAATTCGAACACGTAATTAAAAGTTTTGCAAAGCGAATGAGGGCCGAAAGTTACATTCAAACGGTTCAACGGTAAATGCGAATTCTGACAAATGATGTAGCCGTGAAAATATTCGATAAAGTATCATCAGGTGGAAGATGCCTCCGCATCGAGGAAACTTATCACGGAAGGATAATAACGAAATTGTGGTGAAGAGCTTTGAAAGCTAAAGCTTTTTTTAAACTAAGTAAACCGTTGTTTTTGACTAAAGTCAAGGTAGTTACTGGCAGTGTATATTCGTCATTTTATTTTTTTGTAAATGGCTACTTTTTCAAATCTTTTATTGCCATTTAGGAAGAGCAATAGCAAAAACTAAAGTCATACAAAATGAGTTATTATATTCAATCAGTTCGTTTTGTGCTATTTAATTAATTAAGTGAACACACGGTGGTAATTAGTATTTTCGTTTGAAAGCAACAGAACATTAATAAAAAATACTTTTAATTTCAAAACAAAATTCAAATGCCGTACAGGACAAAAAAAACATTTTACTTTTACAAAACTCTTTTAAAATCGTAATAATTTATTCAATAAAAAGCACACAATCTCACTTTTAAATTTAGCTTTGCCACTGAGCGTTTATATACTCATAAATATCTGCACACACACGCAAACATACGTTTATATAAACACACATGCTGTGTGTTCTATGGTAAGTGAAGAGATGCAATGCAAAGAACTAAGCTAACATAAAAGACTTTACAACTGAGCAATAAAGTTTGAAAGTCTGTTTGTCTGTCCGTCCATTCGCATCATCATCAGCTGACTGCTGTTTTACTATAACGCCCCTAACATTGCCAATCAATTTTATTGCCGTTTTATGAGGCCAACGGTTGAGCTAGTGGCCCTAACCATTCATTGGTCGACAACGGCCAAGCAACCATGGCGGATGACCAACAAATTCACAAAGTGCGCTAAAATACACTGACGGTAGAAATAATAGATACTGAGCAGTTTCCACATTGTAATTCTCCATACAACTGTAACAATATGGAACTGGTGTGTCGGAACGTATTTTGTCAAAATACCAACTGAGAACGAAAGCTGCCGCCTAGTGAGCTTAAGGAGCAACGTATACCTCGCGTAGCTAATGTGTTTTCGCTGAGACAACTCTACAAGAGGACCTCTGATTTTCTCTTTACTTGTAATGGCCATTTTTATGACATCTCTTCTACCAGGTTTTCTGCCATGCAGTTCCAGTATGTTTTTAACTACACCTCCATCCATTCTTGATATAAGAAAATTTAAACCAACCTAAGTAAGAAGTGATCTGTGTTGAAAGGGTAGTTGATGCCAAAGCCTCCAGAATCTGAGTCAGATAAGCATTCGATCTTGCCTGCAAAACCAACCACATCGTTTTTCATAGGAATATCATATCATGATGGAGTTGCACCAGTTTGAATTATGCTACTGATTCCAAAGATAGCAGATCGATTCATCCGCTCAAGCTGCATTATTGACATGCTATATCAAGAAAATTCCACCAGACGAAGAAAGAGATACCCTAAGGAGAATGACGCGCCTATTTCCAATAGCACTTACCTACATTTTCTCTCTTCCGCCTACATTAAACATACGCATACATTTTTTAACCCGACCAAGTATCGGATACTAACGGTAAGTACAAGGCGAACACTTTCGATTGAGGACAGTGTCGTGTGGAGTATTTTGTATTTCATAGTGAAAAGGGCAAACATTCGTCTTACTGCGATTAATAGAGTGTCCTTATAGTAGACCTCGTTGGCAATAAGTTCAGTTAACCTTGAATTAATTCATTGGTGGTATAAAAAGCTGTCCATACCGTACCAGAGTAGGCCACCACTCGGCAATATTTGCTGTCTTTTTTTGGTACTTGCGCAAAGTTTAAAATTCGGAACTATTTAGTTTTTGCTATAGCATGAATCGTCTTTTTATAAGATGGAGAAAGAAATAAGATAGTTCTTATGTGTCGTCAAAAAACCCCTCCCAACACTGCAGCCAGCCCTAGAGCCTCCAGGAACAATATAATTGAGTTTGAACGTAATGACTGTAAGCGCAGGCTTCTTGCCGCTGGTTGTCTTAGATTAATTTTCCGTCTTCAAAACGACCTCACATTACTTGAGCAGGTGTTGGGGAGTCTACTTGACGGCGTCACAGAAGCGACATTAGTCGCTTGATCAGATCCGCTTTTTATGTAAACTTTTAGTCTGCAATGACCCGTCTGAAAAATTGTAACCTCTCTTGGGGAAGGTTATTTAGAATCTTGTATTTTTTAAGGTTACCCCAACCACCCAATACTCACAGTAAAGCTCCCTCACTTTTGTAGTCTCTATTCCGAGCACCTTCTGTAAGTTGTTGAGCCCTGCCGCAGGGAAGGAAATACAATTAAATCGTCAAAACTTGATAAAACGTCGTGGTACAATAATTTTGAACATAGGTGTAAATACATAGGATTGTACCAATATAATACATACAGACAGACAATCGGGCGGCCACACCAAACCATCATTTGTGCTCACTTCGAATGTTGTCGTTCATTTTTATTCTTTCTTGCTTTGTGTTTTTTGTTTTTGCAAAACATTTGTTGTTGCTTCATTCATTCACTGCTCATTTTACTGTCACTGCAGCAGCGTTTGTTGTTGTAATTTTGATTTTATAGTTCCATTTGTACATAAAAATGAATTTTTACATCTGTTAGTAACTTTGCTGCCTCGTGGGTCGGTCGGTTGGATGTGAGTATGTACTTATGTATGTAACTATGAACATGCGGTGTGGTTAGAGTCGACGGGCGGATGGGCGGACGATTGGTCGCATGCCGCCATGGCGATGGGCGATTGATAGGTTAGTTGGCACACTGCAACGCTTTCGATTTTGTTGCTGTCGCTGTAGTAGTTGGATGGCGCTGAGTTTGTTGAGGTGATTGAGCGCGCCGCCGACTTGTTGCTCAAAGTAGTAGTTCTTGATTTGATATTTGTTCGTTCTGCCAGCTCGCTGGCTGGTTTTGTTGTTGTAGTTGTTGCGGCACTCGTTGTTGTGCATTAACAGCTGTCACGACCGGTTAGTCGCCTGACAGCGCGCATTTTATGGCTCAAGTGTGCGCGACAAAAGGCGTACAAACAACCGTCATCGAATGCAAATTTTTTGTTTTCAAATCAAATCACAACGATTGCAACAACAACGTGTAGTGTTTAAAAATAGCAACCACACACTTGATTGGTGACTAACAGACCGTGTGTCGGTTGGGTGCTGCTAGCGACGGCTCGGTGACAGAGCGTTGCGCCTGTCTTGCAGGCAATAGCCGAATTGCGTGATCTGTAGGAACATTTAACGACTTTATTGGTTACCTTTCGCAAAGTTGTGTTTCTGTTCTTTCTTCTATTGCTCCGAGTTGTCGTTAAATCGCTGAGGCGGACCCAACCTAAATTCTTTGCACTTTTTTGATTGATAAGTTAACAGCAGAACACTGCGATCTTGGGCATTAATAAATGTTTCGATAGCTGTACTGCTAAGAATTTAAGTGCCAGCTACACATTGTCCAGCTAAACTTAAATGTGCTGACATGTTTCGTCGTCTGCAAGTTATAGTCGGGAATCCACCGGGTTCGTTTATCTAAGAACATCCTTAACCTTACTCTAAGTGGTAACGGAACTTCTATAGAAAGGGTAGCTGAACAGCTAGGACCTCAGCACTTATCACTCCATGAGTATATCCAGTGCTTAATTAATATCTGAGATAACATATATAACATATATACCATAGTTGAATTCGAAGTTTTAGTCTGAGAGAACTTTTTGGTAGTTTGTGAGTCTGCAAATATTGCAATTGCACACTTAAGGCAGTTTTTGGGGTATGTTAGAAAAAGTCATTCTTAAAAGTGACTTATGTACATGCTGTTTGTTGTTTGAAAGATTTCTAGTTCACAAACCACAAAATTGGGTTCAAGGTCTATGGTATGTGTGCCTTGATTTATAGTTTTATAGATACATACATAAAATCCAACTAAGTATCTCATTGAGCATGACCTGGAGTCTCGTCGGTATTGCCAACTAATGTCTTAAGTAAATTATGATTTTTTTTTATTGAGAGAGGACTCTGTGTTACTTATTGTGAAAACATTTATTCTTCTAAGATCTACAAGTTCTTGGTAGCATTTAGAAGATGTGTTATTTGCAACAATCGAATTCGTTAAAACTTTCCCGCAGGGTACGCAGCTACGGAAATACATACAAACCTGTACATGGCTCGTTTTTTAGATTTGGCTGAAATATTTTTCATAAAGCGTACTCATGAAATTATTCGAGACTTTTATCAGGGTGTCTGTGAACAACTAGTTCCAACGTCTATGCTTGAATTAGTTGTTAAATTATTCAAGATTCAAATTCCCATATTTCTGATAATAAAAATGTTTCGACTAAACTTCAATCTATTTAGGGGCCTCCTTAGTTTCCGAGTATGAGGCAAAAACAATTTTGGTGTCTTTTAGAAATGTATTTTTCTTTCTTTAAACTTACACCTTTTTCAAAAGAGCGACCAATAAAACTGTGTAAATTTAAGATTGCGGGAAGGGTTGGGGGTTTTTTTTTATTCTTTAGTTGCATAATTTTTTATTTTAACCTAAGTGCACACTTTTACTGTTAATAAAAAGTAGATATAAAAAATTAATAGATCAAGTACAGTTTGTGGACTCTAGGGTGGAGCAACTGCCCCACTTATCCCTCCATTCAGGGGTGCCCGCGTTTAAAAACACACACAAGTCTTTTTCACATTTGATTGCACTGCGTTGGGGCGCATAAATAAGATCTTCTCTATATGCGCGTATAATAGCACCCACATCCAAAAAACGACACCTACACACACACACACACACGCAAACTTACCAATAGTCGCTCAATGCGTGTGACGACGCTGTCAAACCTGTGGTTGCGGTGGTGTTCAGGTTTCACTTTTCTTCGATTGCAATCAACCGAGTTCGCACATTTTTGTTTTTTTTTTTTGCACAACCACTTAGGCAATATTTTGAGAAGCTCTGCGCATGCGTATGGTTAGCAACAATGCGCTTCCCTTCCTTCTTTTGTTACTTAGCAGCGTTGCGCTAAGCTTCGATAGTGTCATCATCATCATCATCATCAGCATCAACTTCATACCAATCACTGATACAAATCTTTGTCGGATTTGGGTGTAACTATGAGTGACAATGTGTGCCAATCATATACATACTAGCGCGTCGGCATTCGCCGATTCCGATAGTTTTATGACATTTTTGCACTTAAATACGCCTACAATGTTTTTGATATACTCGTACCTATTTATTGTGCATTGTGGCAACTAAAGCGTGAATGCAAAATGTTCGACAATGAGAATTTGAAAATTGTGTTTTCTCTTAGTTTTAAGGAGTTTCATTTGGCGTGCGTACAGTAAAGCAACAGGCAAGAAACTGGCCGAAAAGGACTTATTCAATAAAATTTTACTGACTGGAGAAGTTTATAAACACCACTCGTCATATGCTACATTACAGATATGTGGTATAAATATTCTATGAAAGCATCTATTAATAATAACTTTTTATCAGTGAACTATTAAAAATGGAGATTGTCATGCTGCGACATAAATGCGGAGAATCGGAGCACCCTTTGACAAATTCGAAGGGGACCTTTCGCAACTGTCAGAGGAAACTGAATTCGCGATTTTGGTCATAGGGCTGAAATCCATTGAAACTCCCTATAAAAATTAACAGAGCACTGGCGCATTGGAGGAGCGCTATGGACCAAGCGTTTGTTGAAGTCTTTGACTTTATCTCTGAACGGACGAATCACTGCGCCGCTGAAATGGCTTTTTAAAACTATACCTATCTCTTCATTTTCTACTGTTTTTCCGACAGGGTGAACATTTTTTGTATATTGGAACGATTTTTCGGCATCCCTCTTCAAATTTGGTTTTGTGTCATCTTCAATGTCTTTTTCGATTTTTAAAACTCCTTTCCCACACACATTTTCTCAAAAAGAGATATTAAAGAAGCGGTGAATTCACCGCTGACGAGTGCAACGTCTATCGGGGAGGTGAATATACACTGTAATAACCAAGAGGCTTTTAAACGGCGTAAACTATGCGACCAACATTTTGGCTCCTTTTTTTATTACGGTGAACCTGCGCATAATCATAAAACCCGCAAAAGTAAAAGTGAATAATTGAAATGTGAAAGCCGATATTTCTATTTAGAATCTAGTTACAACAAAGTCGTGGAAAGTGATCTCGAGAACAATAGCATGGTTGATCAGCTTGTAAGTAAGGGTGAATTTTAACCATTCTCACCGAAAAAGGGGTAGTTAGCAATCACCACCTGCGCTTTACTCTTGGATATAAGGGTGTCATCTCAGCTCTGCTTGCACAATTGCAATGTTCTTTTGTCCTTGGATCGATCCAAGGTAGAATAGGGAGCTCATGTCATTTGCTTAACTACGTTTCTGTCTTTGGTTTCTGGGAGGTTACTGTCCAATAGATATTCACACGATACCTTCCGTCGTAATTGAGTCCAAATGAACTCAGCACATTCTACTAAGACTTCCTTATTTTTCGAGGCTATGTTTAGAAATCCTCTTTAGAAATCCAGAGGACCTCTCAGTAGCGGAAATAAGCTACATGCTTGCGGTGTTTCGTCGACTAAGACGTGCTTACCCTTTAATAATAGCATGTGTGGACAGTATGGTTACCTCCAAGTATGCCTCCTTCCCACCTTAATTAAGATCTGCTTGAGCTGCAAACTCACAATGGCTGAGACTCTCCACTGCCTCTTCGCTACCGAACCTTTATAGGACGCACAATATTACTACAACGGAGATGGAAATAACATTAAATTTCTGCCAACTGGCGAATGTTGAAAGGAAATATGCATTCAAAGAGTTTAGTACCTCCTTCTAAGTGAAACTCTGCAATACTTTTCGATTCCAGGCGGACTTTAAACGCTTACTAGCTACGTGCATTCCTAAAGCTCCTTTATGACACAATGGATTAGTTGATACAGGCCTAGATACAAAGTTTTTAATAGAAACAAAACGTGCTCTTGAAAGCTGCAAATCATCATCGGGTACTACTGGTTATCACCAACTTGTTCGAAACACTTCAAACTTACTGTGTATTCAGTTCTTTTCACAAATAATTTTACTCAAACTGGGAGCTCAAAGGGTCATTTCTATGTAAGATAAATTGAGAGGGATCGCCATAAACGAACAAAAGCTCAATGCGAATTTTAATCAATAATCTCAGCGTTAGTTCAACTGATACTATACCCGTGTTTTTAATGTTCACATTTCAAAAAATTGTCTACCAAAGTGTGTGTACAATGCCGTCTATTAACTTAATAAAGGTTCACACTGTGCTCAAACCACGCACTGAAAGCAATCAAAGGCGAATCGCTGAACACTGCGAGCATTGTACGATGGACCGAGCGCAGTGCGCCTTCAATCTGATACACCACGGGAATTGATTTTATGCGCGCCAAGCCAGCCAATTCAGACAAGTCGTCAAGTAACTAGCCAGACGCACTTACTAAATATCAGGTTAGGCGTCGTACGTAATGCAATCGATTATTATCTGCGTTTACTTTTGGGGTACGCTTTTCAGGTGTTTTGCTTTATATTTTTTTTTTTTTTTTCATTTTTTTTTGTATGATAATGCTGTGTTTGTTCCTGTAGTGTATTGGCGGTTGTGCGGCCTCTGATGATATTTATTCACGTCCGACGTTCACGGCAGCTCCCCCGTGTATTTTTCAGCGAAAAGATTATTTTTCCAGTTCAAAATCTTTCATTATTTACCCCAATGCATGCGCTTCGCACGATTGGTACGATAATGGTTAAGAAAAACCTGTTTCGAAATGCTGCAGCACAGCGGTCGGCCATGCAGGTAGAATTTGTTGCGACGCGCAGTGACGATCGCTTGTGTGAAAGTGTACCAAGAAAGAAGGAAAACAAGAATGGGAAAGATGGTGCAGTTCATACACAACTCCATTTGAAAGATACTCTTTGATTTCTACACATTTTACGTAGCGAAATGAAGTGACTGTCGAGCGAAGAAGGATGCTGCAAAGGAAAGGGACCAAAAAGTGTTTGGATAGAAATTGCTCATAAATCAGCGACTTTACACTGCTCCCTTCAAAGTCGAAGGCAGCGCTCAGCCAAAGGCGGGTACGTACGGGATGTGCGAGCAAACGCTAACAGGTAGTTTTTCCGTTAGACCGCGTTTTGTTGTATTTACGGCAGTTTTTTTTTTTTTACATACCAATACCTACAGTAAGTGAAAAAAGGTCGAGCATTTCTTAGAGATTTTCGGAGGATGAAAAGATATGCAATTGTTTTGACGCAAAAGGTTGTTTGCAGACGAAGTTATGTGTTCATGCGTGTGTGTGTGTGTTAGAAAAGGCTAGAAATCCTCTGCACAAATCTTCGGCATTCGATTTCGAAAAGGATCCTTTGCTTGGTTAGTCATTGTATTGGTGCAGTATGCTTGCTTGGTCGGTATCCTATCAATAAGAGAATAGCAACGCAGCAACAACAACCCGAAAGAACAATGAATGTCAGATTATAACATTCGCAGCAGCAACAATAGCCGCCTCAAACATACAGGCATATGAATGATAATAATATGGCAATGAACAAAAGGTAGCTCGACACCGCTTCGAAGTACACACACAAACACACACACACACACATATATATATACTCGCTCTTGATTGTGTGCGTGCGCGTGTTTTTATCGGCTGAAAGTTGGTGCGGCAACTTTGTATGCGTTTCTTGGAAATAAGGTACAAAATTTGAAGAAGCAGAAGAATAGGATGGTCTTTATGGCAATGCCAGACACAGCCTCAGCCTCAGCCTCAGTCGCACTCTCTCAGTTAGCGTCACAGTCAGCAGCTATTAGTTAGGCATTGTTATTGTTGCAGTCGACAGCACTTTCCTTCTTGTCATCGTACCGTTGGCCACCAGTGCTGCATGTTTCATCATTTTGTTCAGCGTAAATCGCTAGCAGGCAGACCACCACCGACTGCAGCAGGCGGGCGCAGTAGCGCGCAAACCCTGACGTTCTCAGAGTTGCAATGCAAAGTCGACAACTTCCTCGATTTTCGAGCAGCTCAAAGTACTGCGTACGCTAATGCTATGTACGTGTGTATGTATGTATGTACAGTACAGTGTGTTAACGTTCTTCGTCGTTTACTCTTGCGTCGAAACACTGTCTCGACGGGCATGACGTTGACGTTAACTCTGCTCGCTTGAAGCGTATTCGAGGTACCTGCTGTGTAATTGTGCGCCCTCTTCGCCATCGCCAGTCGGATACGTTCGCAAGTCCATCTTTTGTCTGGTCTGGTCTGCTCTGCCTTTGCATTAAATTATTTTCTGTAAGAAATTCGTAAATTTATTTATTTTTTTCATTTTAGTTTTTGTATTTTTAAACATACAAAGGTATGCGCGCATGTGTGTGCGTGCCTTTGCTGTGTTCCATTATAAATACAATAAAACCGGATAGTGTGTGCATAGTCGTGCTTAGTATGTATGTATGTATGTGTGTGTGTAGGCATGTAAAAATACCAAAGCTGCATTGTCGTTTTTGCGTTGTGTTGTTGGTGGGGCGTCTTGATGTGGTTATAAAAATGGGAAATTTTCGTTTTTTTTTCTCATACTACATATACTCGTACGTATGATTAGTTATAAGAGTTATACTTAAAATGCTGGTGCGAGCAAATACTGTTGCAGGTACCTATGACAATTTTTATAAACTTATTTGAGAGTAGAGAAATGTAGCAGGATTTTGATTTGATTTTGATTACTTAAATCATCGTTTGATCAATATAAATTAACGTTCTATAAATCGAATCATGATTTATGGAACGATAAAGAAATAACTTATTAAAATACTATGAGTCAGGGCAGTGCGCAGGACTCAGCACACGGGGAAGGGGGCGGGAGTTCTGGATTGAAATTTCATTTAAGAAGAAAATTTTATGAATATGATTCACTTCTCTCCATCTACGTTAATTTGCCACGGGGAGGGGTTCACGGCCCTGCTACGAGTACTTCACAATATTCGGGTATTAGAAGCCGAACAGTAAGAAAAAATGTGGATATATCAACACCATGTATGGTAGGTAGTTCCTTCAGGGATGCACATTGTGTGCCATTGTTTTTGAACACTTAGTTGTTGTGTCATAAACGCAACTAACGCTGAGTCAGTTCGCAACATCCATAATTAGTTATCGTAAGGGTAAACATTCTGGAGGCAGTGTCAACTAGATTGGATACTAGGTAGAAGGATGTACGCATCGAGTCGGTTGATAAGGTGGATCGTATCGCATTGGTTTTGATTTTAGATATGCCACAACTCAGAACGGGCTATATTCGGAGTAACGGCAAATTTTGAGACAGCTAAAGATCTTCCACTGCTGGAGGTGATGGTTTATTGGATAATTGATCTGCAAAGCAGCCAGCGAACAAATTAAGATTTTTTACACCATTGCGCCTTTGCACGCTGATAGGGGCACAGGCTGTCAAATGTGACTTCAAAGACTCTGGTGTGGGTAAGTGTTGAAATTTAGCCTCATCGACATCAAAGACCAACCTAGTTATACCTATACATATATTGGACTTTTTCGGGATTAATTCGGGACTAGTTTGCGGCTTATTCGCATTTTTCTCGAGACTGGTTCATGACTTTTGTGGGATAATTTCGGGACCAATTTGGGACTTTTCGGGATCATTTCGGGACTAGTTAAGAGTCTTGAAATGGTGCCAAAAAAGTTCGAAAATTGCCATGAAAAGATTCTTTAAAGACTTAAATAAAGTTGTAATCATAAAATAAATGCTTTTAAAAAAGAAATATTTTACTAATAACACAGTGCTACAAAAAAGAATGAAGTCGAAATACCTGGAAAGTGATGTTATTTTTCTTGTAGGTCTTATTGAGTAGAACGAGAATCCAATTTTGGAATTAGTCAAACACCCTCAAAATCTCGACTTAACCTTAAAAAGCCGATTTTTCGTGCTTTTGTGCACTTCTTAGCCCATATCTTAGCTAATTAACAAACGATTTTCATTCTAAGAACGGTTTAAGAAAGAAGAAACTCAGACCTTTTGAAAGATATACATATAGACGTCTAAATAAAGCTGAAGAAATTTACTTGTTTTTGCACAACAAACTTAAATTTTGCTACCCTTTTTCTTCTTTTTTGACTTTGGCGATATTTTCACACACTATTTTATAAAAACACAAAATGAGTTTTGATTAGATTCAAAGAGTACGTTTAATACAGAGTTCAACGAATGTTTCTTTTAAAAAATCGGCCAAAAAGTGACTGAGTTATTTTACTTTTTATAAGAACGAAATTTTTGCAAAAATTTGCTTCTGTTGTTATCACTTAAAAATTGAGTTTTTACTCAATTTTGAATTCTTTATAAATTTCCGTTATACTGAAGTGCACGTGTTGTTTATCTTTTGTTGTGTTTGCTGTTAAATTGGATAAAAATCGTGGTAAAGTAAAACTAAAATGTGCGACAAGCGTAATAAGTTTTGCTACATTTGTGGCTTATTTACGAAAACAAGTCACCGGCGTGATTTTAAAATAATATTGGTGTTGTAAAAATATATAACGAAGATTTTCAAAAGGTTTTCTAGTGCAAGTCGCTGGTACGAGCCATAATTTATTTGTGAATATTGCCGCACAACATTAAAAAAATTTAAAGTTCAAAAATCAATTACTTTGCCCTTTTCTGTGCCTATGACTTGGCATCATCCGGCATATCATAAACAAGACGATTGCTATTTTTGCAAAACATTATGGAAAGACTTTTATAATTAAAATCTCGAAATAACAGTTAAAGATGACTTAAATAATTTCAATGTTACTATTATAATAACAGAATGCCTTTGTCTTTGGGTATAGTGTAAGTTCTGCTCTTTAGACATAATTATAGCAATTGTTATTATATGTATCTTGCAATATCCAATTAATTTAAATATTTTCTAAATACAATAATTCACAAAAATGAACATGACTACGAGTATAACTATCTGAATAATTGAGCACAACTGTCGATATTGATGATCTTCAGTGTTTGAACAGGGCGTCCGTTAACTGAATTCAAAAGAAAATTCGGAAGCAATTACATAAAAACACCTCTTAGAGTACAGATCACATTTAAACCTTTGATTTCGATTTTTTGTACGGTATCTACTTGGGTAGATTATTTATTTGCTCCATTCAATTTGTGTGAGGATTTTTATGCAGGAACAAAAAAATTAATCAAAATGTCTCATATTACAAAAATTATTCGCAGAGCTGCAAAATTATCGATCTTCTAGGAAAAATATCGAATTTTTTACATGTGCTACTGAGACTCCAAAAAGAAGAGAGCTACTCGGCAAGAATGCGTCAAATGCAAGAAGCCAATATGAGCGCCGAGCCAAAACTACTAGCAGAGCTCAACTTCGGGAAAACTCTGTTTACGTGAATAAAGTATAGTTTCTTTTATTACTTAAGATTAGTTTTTATTAACAAAGTAAGAAAATATTTAAAAAAAGTTACAAAAATATGCTATTAAATAATTTATTTTGTTTTTCCTGAAAAATGGCGAACATTAATATACATATATATATCCAAATATCAGCCCGGGTAGATATTATGAAGGCGTAGGTTAAACTAATCGCTAGGGCAATGCAAAAGGCGTTCGAGCATTTTTTTTATCAGGGACTTTGGCCAATGTAGTCAAATGTAAAAACTATTCACAAAAGATTGTCAAGTTTCTCAAAGCATATTTTAATATATTTTGAAATAAATACATACATATGTATTTCTGCACGAACTTGGCAATTTTCGTACATTTTGCGGTAATTTTAATTTTCTTTTATTCGTTAAAATTTCTGTAATCATATCATAATGATAAAAATGCGAAATGTAAGAGCACAAGATTTAAGAATTTAATAATATGTTTTAAGTGCATATTACAAGTTTTTTAGGCACATTTATGGATTACCCTACTAATGACTCACAAAGGAGGTGCAATACTTTTAATTTGGATATTGCGGAAGAAAATGACTTTGTAGAAGTGACGAGCTTCCGACTACTAGAGTGTTTGCAAATTGTGCCTTCACCCTACTTGATTTCGAATTGTTTAAAGCTTAGGACACAGCTCTCAAGAAAATCGACAAATTCATAAAAAATGACACACAAGAAATGAAAAAGAAATTTTTTTCTAGAAACATTTCTTAAATCCGTCTAAAGCGCTCAAGAAAAAAATGCTCGTATATTTATTTCTTCAAGAAAATTTTCAGCAACGGCAAGGTACTTTTCCAAGCAACAGAAATAATGAAAAATATTTCGTGTGATTTTTCTTGAGAACTATATTCAAGCCTTAAGATTGAAAATGTTTGCTGGGTACAAATTTGTTATAATTTATTAAATATTTACTCACAAACAAACATACAAACAAACATACATACATTCTAAAAACGCAGTACTCTTTAAGCAAAGCTGACAAAGAATAGAGTTTCGAATTTCTTATCTGGTTTTCTTTTGAGGGTTTAGCACAGTAGAGAAGGCAAGCGTTGCTAAGGAGCGACATTTAGAAAAAGTGCCCAGTGCGAAATTCAAAGTCGAAGGCAAAAGTAGGCAGAGTAAATAATAAATGCATACAAACAACGTTGTGTTGTTGTTGTTTATCTGAGAGCAGCTAAACACACGAATGCAAATACTCGTATATGGATGTGTGTATGTATGTATGTATACGAATGATACAATTTATAGAGGAATACAAACATACATGCATATGTACGAGTATCCGCCATGCAAAAGTGTTTGAGAGGAAATTCAGCCTTATTTCTCGTGCACACTCGCACTTGCACCAAAAGAGGAAATGCTTTCAAATGCGCTCTTCAACTGTGAGTATTCTGGCATTCAAGCCAATGGCTGAATAGCATCTAGGTACTCCTAAGAGTGGCGAGTAAGAGCCTTTACACACACTGCGGTGTGTATGTGTAAGTGTACAAGAATGAAACCAAAGGTTTTTCGGTTATAAACTAAAACGCATCGAGTCGGCGAGTTTAGTCTGTGAAACATTGCTAACCGGTGTGGTTTGAAACAAAAATCGTCGGTGAACTGGGAAGTGTATTTCAAAACTTAATAAATAAATATCAACGCGGTACTTTACTATCACCTTTGAAGCTTGTCGCCACTCGAACTTGAAGTGAACGCCATACTAGTCCGTGACGTTTAAAAAATAAAGCAAAAACAATCAGTTAAGCTCAACATAAAAAAAAAAAATTTAAAAACCTTTTTTCAGTGCGTCAATTCTGAACTGCTGCGCAAGTAGTCTGTTTATTAATTTAACTACCGTATCGCATCGGGAAATCAATTGAAATCGTTAAAGCACACAAGTGATAGCGCGAGCAGCGTTAGCTGCTACAAAGTAAATAAACTGAGAAGTGAAGCAACGCGGACAAAAAGATAAGCCAAAGCGCCTTGTGCTGTGTTTACCCGTATCGTAACAAATCGCATTTGAGCGCACTGTAACGCGCCAAGTGTAGCTTTAAAATAAGTTTGCGCTTACGAGCAAGAACAACAACATTCCACATCGCTTTGTATAAATTACGCTTCTTTGCGCAAGCTAAATCGAATTAACTCGCATCGCGTCACGTCGCGCCGTGCTATTCAACTGCGTTACTAAGCCGCGAACCAAGTACAAAGAAGATGCGTCACATTTGACAGAACATCTAAGAGTCGTCGCGCCATCTCGACCGTTCACTACTTAAATTCTAAAGTACTCAATTGGTTTAAGTTGACCTTCAAAGGCAATTGTAGCAGTAGTACAGCCGCAAATAATACAAAGCGCGCCGCATTAGGCTACGCGCTCAGCGTTCCGGCTTGTTACTACCTCCGCCCACACATTTCATTTTACTTCATCCCAGCACTTCCACCGCTAGACATCATCATGGCCACAAACACAGAAATTTTACCGTTTCATCATCATACGACAATTTCTTTACAAACTGCCGCTGCGCTCACTAGCTACCATGGCGGCGGTAGTGGCGGTGGTGGTGGAGGTGGAGGTGGCACTGGCGGCAGTGCCAGTGGTAATCACAATAGCGGCCATGCCGCTGGCGCAGTACTTCCAACTGCTACACAACTGGCCGCTGCCGCTTGGAATATGGAGGATTGCCTATATCAACAGACTGAATTGCCCGCCCTCACACAGCGCGCACACCATCTGCTGCGCTTCACACCATATGCATTGCATCATCGTCCGCAATTGCAAACGCTACCACCCGCGTTGTACCTCCAGCATGCCGCGGCAGCTGCTGCCGCTGCGGCGGCACATGCGCAGCACCATCATCATCATCACCATCATCAGCAACGGCCTGCGTCGCCGGAGAGTCCGCCACCCATTGAGGGTACACATATAAGCAATCTCTTCCCGGAAATACTCGAGATGATCTTCCAGAAGTTGACGGTACGCGATTTGGGTCGCGCGGCGCAAGTGTGTACCGCTTGGCGTGATGCAGCGTACGCTAAGAGTGTGTGGAAAGGTGTTGAAGCAAAGCTGCATTTGAAGCGTTCCAGTCCTAGTCTCTTCAATTCGCTGGTGCGTCGCGGCATAAAAAAGGTGCAAATACTCTCGCTGCGTCGTTCGTTAAAGGATCTCGTGCTCGGTGTGCCATCACTAGTCTCGCTCAATTTGAGCGGTTGCTTTAATGTGGCTGATGTAAATTTGGGTCACGCATTCTCTGTCGATTTGCCGAATCTCAAAGTGCTCGATCTATCGCTGTGCAAACAGATTACCGATACGAGTCTGGGACGCATTGCACAACATCTCAAGAACTTGGAAACTCTGGAGTTGGGCGGATGTTGCAATATCACTAACACTGGTCTATTGCTCATCGCGTGGGGTCTTAAGAAACTCAAGCACTTGAATTTACGTTCCTGTTGGCACATCAGCGATCAGGGTATCGGCCATTTGGCCGGCCTGAGCAAGGAGACCGCCGAAGGTAATCTCGAGTTGGAGTATCTGGGTCTGCAGGATTGCCAACGACTAAGCGATGAAGCGCTCGGTCACATAGCACAAGGTCTAACGTCACTAAAATCCATCAACCTGAGCTTTTGCGTCTCTGTCACCGACAGCGGCCTCAAGCATTTGGCGCGTATGCCAAAACTCGAACAACTAAATTTACGTTCCTGCGACAACATCTCCGACATCGGCATGGCGTACCTCACCGAAGGCGGCAGTGGTATTAACTCACTCGACGTCAGCTTCTGCGACAAGATTAGCGATCAGGCGCTCACACACATCGCGCAGGGGCTCTACCGCCTGCGTTCGCTAAGTCTCAATCAGTGCCAAATAACCGATCATGGTATGTTGAAGATCGCCAAATCATTGCAGGAACTCGAACACCTCAATATCGGACAATGCAGTCGCATAACCGACAAGGGGCTAGAGACACTCGCACAAGATCTGGTAAATCTAAAGACAATCGATCTGTACGGTTGCACGCAATTATCCTCGAAGGGTATCGATGTTATTATGAAATTACCAAAATTGTTAAAATTGAATCTTGGACTGTGGCTTGTAAGATGATGCGTTCAACGCAACAACAAAATTAAACAAAGCGCAAACAGCTTTGCGCGACAATTTCGACTAGAGTATATTTTGAAACGGGGATGGAGTAAAAAATTAGTTAAACGAATACAGCAGCGAATGAGAGATAAAGAGTTGGTGTCGAGGAAGCAAAATAAAAGACAAAAGCTCATTTGGTGTGCGGCTAATGCGAAAATATTACCGCCAAAATTGAACACAACTACAATGCAGACATTCGAACGCAAGCTTATAACCGAATTGAATGCTAATGAACTACCGAAAGCGTTCAATAGCACTATTCTAGAGTGGCGAAATATTGGCGCTGTAGCACGCTCAACCGTGTTTTAGAAATGCAAAGCCTGCGCGCGTGCAATGAACGGGACAGCGATCGAACGAACGGCTGAGACCCTGAACTGCGAGTTACATATGCAGCAAAGCGGCAACCCATAATTATAGAAATACAAAAATATACGCGCGCAAAAATACATACACGCAAGCGCGCGCGCACCTAAAATCGTGCAGATAGGCGCTTAGACGAAGCAAAAGAACATGTGAACAAGTGCGGTGCGCGCACGGACGAGGCGAATCACGGCGCACGGACCAAAGGCAGCACTGAAGATGGGGAAGCAGTGAGCAGGCGAAAAAATGAAACTCTGAAAAAGGGTGCACATCGTTGAATGAAATAAAATTCCTAACTAAGCTAGAAGCGAATTGAAAGAGCAGCAAGTTGAAAATTATATATAAAAAAGAAAATAAAACATTAAAGCGAACAACGACAGACACAAGCGCAGCAACAATAACCACACTGCAATTGAGGTAGCGGCAACGCATGCATGACTTTCGTTTCCCATAAACACGCCGTGTACTAAATTTAAAACAGCAACGAAGAACCCAGTAAAAAACGCGAAAAGCAAAAAAAAAAAATTAAAAAATAAAATTAAAAAAAAAAAAAAAAACATTCAAACGAGACCGCAACAACAACGGCCAAAGCAAAGCAAAGACAACAACAACAAATAACAGCAACAATTAACTTGTGCGCCGAGTCAGACACGCAATGCAGCGCAGTCAAACCGTACAGATAGTCAGTCCACTGTTATTGGAACGGACAACACACCAGCTCAGCCACATACATAGCTAAACAACTAGCAACCAATCAGGCAGGCAGCCAGCCATACAGCCAGCCAGACAGACAGACAAACATTTGGCCACATGTGCACAGAAGAGTGAATGTATCTGCATGCATACGAACATATGTACATATGTATGTATGTACGAGTATGTCGGCTCGGAATCATGACTACCACTAAAGCGCGCATGCATGGTTGCCTTGCTACTTTTTACGGACAGCCTGGCGAGTGCGAGCAGTGGTGCAGGATGAGGTGATGAGGCGATGAAGCTTGTGGACCAAAAGGCTGGATTTGCATGACAGTGCTCTAGCGAAAGGGGCAGGCGACAGGCGGCAGGTTTGACTTGTCGGCTGCATGGATGGCTAACCATTTGCATTGGGTTTGCGATAGCGGCTGACCGCCTTGGTTTCGCTTACTTTGAATATTACATGTGTACACACACACACACACACACACACATATGAACATTCATGTTTGAACGAGTATGTACATACACACATATACATATTTATTGTACGTCTATTTGGGATGCGAGCAAACAGTAAACAATGTGTCGGCGTTGGGCGTTAGCGAAGAGGAGGTGGGGTGAACACATAAGGAAGAGTTGAAATTTTTGTTTATTTGTTTTTTGGAGGCGGCAAAGAACAAGCAATGCAATACTGAACTGCCAGAAACTACAATAAGAATGGTTAAGCAGTAAACTTATAAGCATTAAGCGGCTATTAAAAATGTAACAAAAAGCAAGCTAAGACAAAAGTTTGGCTGAAACTACCAAAACATGCAAAAAAAACCAAACAAAAAAAACCAGCGTCTAGAAGCTTTTGACAAAGTACAAAGCAAAGTAAGAGAGCGAGTCCGGGGAAAACAGTAGCTACTAAAAAAAGGCACTGCAATAACAACCACAACTAGTAAACAATCCACTACGCCTCAGAAACAGGAACTACGTTTAGTAAACAGCAACAAACGGAAAGCTAAAACGCGCAACCCACCAACAGCAATGCAGCTAGAACAACAAACAAACAAACCCAACAATAGTACGCGTATGACGCAGCGGAAGCGCAATAGAAACAACAAAAAAAATGCTTAGCGTTGAATATAGCAGTCGAAGTCCAGTCAAACGCGGCTCACTCTGCAGGGTCTAAAAGAGGTTCGGGTTGAGCGCACATTCATTACAGAAGTCTAAACAAACGCCGAGGCAAAGTTTAAGGCACAGCAACAACAACAACAACAACAACAGCAGCAACAACGATAGCTGTAGTACATACCTATGTATGTATGTATGTACACGCGCGACCCTCACTTTTGTCTGTCTGCCTGATTAGAAAAATAAAATGAAAGAAATACAAAAAAAAAAATAAAAAAAATACAGCATTGAATTAAAACAAATATACGCACACCTGCAAAGCATTGGCAAGTACATAAAATAAAAAAATCACAAGAAATATTCACAATAAAAAATATAGAAAACAAGAAAAATAGAAATACAAAAAAACAAAAAACATAAGCCAAATAACAACACTCCCATTATAGCAAAAAGAACCCAACAAACCATTGCTTTCGAATTTTTTGTAAAAAAATAATTTTTTAAATTTACATACATACATATGTTTTTTTTGAGTCTATTACAATTTTGATAAGTCGCAGTGCATTGTCAATATGTATCTGTAGCCATTAGATATGCGCAATGGGCCTACAGTGTCAATTGTTATGGTGTCAAAAGTTGTGGTTGTTGTGTCGGTCACTACAAGTGGTTCTTTTGTATATGTCGAACTACTTTATTTTGTGTGCATTTTTTGCAGTTGTTTATAAATTCTTTTACCATCTGTCTCATATTTTTCCAAATATATCTTTGTTTGAGTTTTAAAATAGTAGTTTTTCGAATTCCTAAGTGACCTGCAATGTTAGAGCAATGAAATTCGTCTATCAACTTGTATTTGAGTATCATACTTTTTATTTCTTTTGGAACTTTACATATTATTCATTTCTAACTGATTATATTTCTTTTTGAATGCATTCATATCAATATTTTTATATATAAAATCTTTTTCACAAAGGGCTAGCTCCTTTATATGTATGTGAATTTTCTAGTAAACTATGTAGTTTCTCCAACATTGAATCTTGTTTCAATGGGTCATCGCTACAAGTTACGTGCACTTCATTATCAATTATTTTAATTGTAGTACTACTTTATTTTTCAATATAAAATTTCAATTTCTTCATTTTCTTTACGTCATTAAAAGATGTACACATTCCCAAATGTGAAGTTGATCAGACTTCTTGAGAGATGCCTTCTTTTGGCAACTTGTTAGCTGCCGACTGACTGGCAGAATTCTCCCTGCCTTATAAAGAGGAGTATTTATATAAACACCATAGGGCCACCACACAATTTTGTTACTCATTCAATTCTAGTATATAAAATGCAACTATTCAAATTGTTAAAAAATTATCCTGATTTCAAAAATAAAATTCTGGTAACTTAAAACTTGCGCTTTGTTGCACTAAAACTAAATGGGCTGAGAACTGCATACCCAAAAACTTAGAAAAAAATATGTACTTTGAAAAATTATTATTATTGATGAAATCTGTAAGTGAAAAACTGCTTGTGCAAGCAATATTCTACAATTAAGTAAATTATGCCAATCGAATTTTCTTTTCACTGAGAATATTATTTCACAATGCTTTTTTTGTATTAATTTTAATGCAAATTAAAAAAAACCGAAAACTCACCGAAAAAAATCGAAAGCTTTGGTTTGATGGGCAGCACAGCAACAAAGCAGCAAATAATAATAGAAAAACAAAAAAAAATACATATTGAAACAGACTGGTTAAAAACATAGAGTTCCGCGCCTTGCCACGATTGTCTCATGTACTACACTCTGCAACATAATACCCTTTTTTTTTTTAAAGGAGGAAGCATCGAAAGTCTGGTTGGCTTTAAGCCGAACTAAACTTGCTATTGTCCATGTACCGATCATAAGGAGCATTCGGAAAGTCCGAAACTTAGTTTTCTATTAGACCAGCCAAGATTACCAATCAATATTATCAGTTATTTCTTTATATACTACGGATCCATTTAACAGCAGCGAGTCACTTAGAACGTTTTTTCACTTTTATTTTCCTTTTTTTTAATATTTTCTTAATAAAAACTTGGTTAATTCTTCAAAGCAAACCATATAAACGCTAGCTTTGGGGCAGACTCCATCTTTGGTGGAGCTGCTTCTGGTAGGTCAAGGGCATTTTACCATTTTCTTTCTAGTGGCTGGTCTTGAGTGTTGATGTTGTTACACTTCTGGCGGCATCCAACCAGTAAGTGCTTCTCAACCAACAATTTCCTCCTCCCTTCTTTTGTATCCTTTTAAATTGTGTTATTCTTTGGACAACTCGTTGACGAGTTCGGTATTGACTTTTCTGCACTTGGACTTCTTGTCCAGATCTTTGATTATAAATACATTGCTGTTGTTGGCCGCGAGATTTTCAGGCTGTATGCTCCTTTGGTTTCTTTGAGATGTCATTTTAGGTATTTTAATTAAAGAAAAAAACCGCAATAACATAACAAACAAAAGCACAAAAGACGTTTAACACTAAAAATAAAATGAAAGCTTTTCAAAGAACTACAAACGATTAAATTCAGTAGTAGCTTTGTACTAAAAAGAAAAGGGGGAACAAAAAAACACAAACATGTGCACATACTACATGAATTTGTATGGATGTATGAATATCTATTTATGTATAAGTGTAATCGCAACTGAGGTGAAAAAATTAAACCTGTAAGTCAAAAACAAAAAAAGCGTTTAACAAATAATTTTAGTCGAAATGTCTGTGTAAAGTTCTGTTTAATTAAGTTTAAGTATAAATTCCAAAACACAACAAGAACAATGTAAAAACAAGTTATGTAAAACGCAACCGACACACTAAAGACATAAGCAAATACAAACACACACTTACACACACACACACACACACACGCATGCACATTGATGCATGTATGTATGTGTAATACAAGTAGCAAAAAAAAAGAGAAAACGAATTCTTTTCTATTGTGATATAAAAATTTATAAAAAAATTAACTTTAAACATACAGAATTAGTTTTATTTGATTAGATATGTATGTATGTATGTAGTGAATCAACAAAAAAAAAAAACCAAGCACTTTCACTGTTTAATAAAATGCAAAAACAAAAATTTAAAACTACAAATTGTAAAACTAAAAAAATTATTATTTAAATTTGTTTTTAAATTTCACTTAAACTAAATTAGAGCAAATTTTTGTGTATCTTTAAATTATTGCTGCCTATTTTTTCAAACGCAATAAACCAAAAAAAAAAAAACTCAAGCACATACAGAAATAAAATGAAAATGTGTTAGTAATTGAAGCAATGCAAATAACAAAATAAAAAACTTGAAAAATCAAAAAAAAAAAAAAAAAAACAACAAGTGAAACCAACCCACATTTTTGCCTTATTTTAAATTAAGCGATTTTTGGAAAAAAAGGTTAAGCAACTACTAAGTTAATCTTGTGTTTCAAGCGTTATTTCAATTAATGGTTGATTTTTTTTTTGCCAAATATTTTCATCTAGTTTTTTTTTTTCTTTTTTATCTATATGAATTGTCACTTTTACTTTTTGGTTGAACTTGACAACTTTCGTTTAAATCTAGTTTATTGTGTGTATATCTATAAGTTTATATGTATAAGTAGCCTTTGTTATAGCATAAAAATGTAATTAAAAAATTAAAAATTAAAACTACATAAATACTTGGTCTATCAAGGAAAAGAAAAAAAAAATATTATTATATGCTGCGTGCGCAGTGATGCGTGTACCGAACGTTCTGCGAACATTCGTCACTTGAAGGAGATAAATAAATTTGAAATAATAAATGATTAAAATACAACTAAAAAAAATATTAAACTACAAAAAAATACAACCAAATGGAAATTAAAAAAAAAATCAATATTTTTTGTTTGGTACTTTTTATGTTAGTGGGAAAAATGGTTGGTGAGTATACATTTATTCTCGAATGAATAGCGTAGTTGTGTATGCAAATGTACAGTGACTCACAAAAGTGTTTGCAACATTATTTTTTTCATGAAATTTGCACAAAATTAATAATAATTCAACAATCAATAAGAATTTTGAGGAAATTTTCCAGTACGTCGACTCCAGTTGCCAAAGAGCACTGTTGATTTTTGCGAATTTTTTCGCCCAGCAAAATATCTAAAAAATCGACGACATACGTTAGGCAGCTGGAAATTGGACTTTAGGAAACTAAAAGTAAGCATATTTGAAAATTATCCATTTAAAAATTAGATATTTTCATTACCATTTTTTTTTAATTGTTGAATTTTTGGAAATTTTGCATAAAAATTTAAATATTGATTTTGTGTTTTCTTATAGAATGAACGACGTTTTGAACTAAAATTAACAAAATATGAATGAAAAATATTTAGAGTATCGAAAAAATTAAGAATCCTTTTTTAAGTGATCGTTAGCGGATGGATGCGGTTCAAAATAGTGATTTTATTATATATGAAAACGTCTAGCGGCAAATAACAAGTAAGTACAAGAATTCAGATCTTAAGACCTCCAAATGTTCTATAAGATTACCCTATTCCTTCATCTGAGGTAAATTAATGCTTGAGAGAAATTTTATTTTCCTATCTTGCACCACTTCTTCACTGCACTGAATCTGACTCTTTCCCCTGCTAATTCCTTGGCGACAATCACATGAACGAAGAAGGTTAGGCTGGGGTTCAACATTTTTGTAGACGGTACCCGTGTATCGAAGGTTAACCATCCGCAACATATTTTAGGGGTCTTCTTCTCTGCAAACATAATCGAATTTGTCAAAAAAGCACAGAGTTGCTACAAAGTCATTAAGTCGATTAATGGTTCTGAATTACGGCACGCCAATATGAAGACCCGGAACAAGCCGAAACCAGCAAACGAAATGTCTGGGTAGTCAGAATGATGCCCTCCGGACACTCACATTCTATATTCTGTTTTCGCTTGGATACCCAATTAGAGAACACAAGAAAATCCTCAGTTATCAGATCCTGTTTCATTGCTACAGCATATATCATATGTTCTAAGCTGATCTCCGACCCAGGATGGATGGCTTATGTGAATTAAATCAGTACATCTAGACGCATCTGGATCCACAGCGTACATATAAATCTTCAACGGCATCCAGAAAGAGACCCTCAGCAATTGTGAATGTCATTACACAGTGTCAAACTACTACATTTTGCAGATAAATTTCGGTAGCTATTTTGCAAAACTAGCGTCACCCTGTATCTATTGCGTGCGGAACATTGTAAGAACAACGTAAGAGTACCTTTAAATGCCAATACCGGTAAAAGAGGTCATCTTCTAGCGATGGATTATATACCAATGAATTCCCGTCTTTTATAGAGAAAACTTTAACCAAAAAGGCTTTCCACCGAATCTGCAGTTCGTAGGGTTGTCCAGAAGGTTAAGTCCTCGTTTGAGAAAAAAACATTTCAGATGGATAAGTAGAAATGGCTGCCAATTTACCAAGGATTATTTAAGCGAAAGTCGCTACAGTAAAACTGATCAGCTCTATCCTTCTGGGCCTAACAAGGCCTAAGTGTGCTTGTAAGATCGCTGGCAGCTACTTCTTCTGCCTTCTATCCTTCTGCTGGTGCTTTATGTCAGCTTTTGCTACCTCATTTAGATCAGATAAGAATGAAAACGTCTGCATAGCGCAGGTCAGTTGCAGAGAAGGTGTAGAACCGTTTCACGGTACTCGTAGTTTTTGCCGCTTCTGAAGCATCTACGTTTGACCATTTCCCTCAGCGATCGGCGACAGTCATATTTACCGTTGGCAGGGTTTTTTGATATAAAAGGCACGTTCAACAATGTTTGCCCAGAGACCGTAGAGCAGTCTCTCAGCAATCTTAAGACTAAAACTTCCAACAGGGTTTCGTTCTATGTGTCTCTGTTGCGGCCTTGCGTCCTGAACCACATTCTTTTGGTGTGATTATGATAACCGTTTTGTGTATAAATGCGATAAGTGGAATGCTCCAAAGAGCCCTAAACGAGTTTAGTTATTGGGTTAGAAAACTATTGATTCAATGTGAATCTCTCCAAGAAGGGGTTATTTCTAATAACCAAGAAGATGCTAGCTCTGTCGCTATGGTCTCCATGATACCGCCAATATGGACTCCTACAGGAGATCTGTTGGTTTAATATCTTTTTTTAAAGAAATTTTGTAACATAAATTGTTATACATTTTCTAGAGAGCTTAAAATTTGAGTTAATACGACTTTTGTTAGAAATTGAAATTAATTAAAAAATAGATAAAGGAAAACTAAATAGCCAACATGCCGCATTTAGTTTACATACAAATGTGCAAATATACATATGTATATATATATATTTTATGGGGCCCCAGCCGTTTCAACGCATTTAGAACTACTATTAAATACTTTGACAAAATAAATGGCATAAATGAAATCTTTATTTGAACTGTTTAACATTTCTGTCCATTATCTTGTCACTTAAAGACATCCATTCGACTTGTGGCTGTTACTGCTGCGCTCTGAAAGCATTTTTCAATACGCAGATGTCTCACTTTCGACAAACCAAAGAGGCTTTCATTTACATGGAACTTTGTGCGTTTCGAGTGACAGCTGGTTTTGTTTGTTGCGTTGCAATTGTGAGCGTTCGTAAAATGGACTAAACGACCGCCCAGCGAGTGCAGTAATCATTGCAATAAGGGCAACAACACCAACAAATTTATGATGTCAATTTACAACAATTGACGTTCGAGTGACAGTGTGGCAGAATATTTTGCTGCGAATGCATATTTTAACTTTATACGCACACACATACATATATACATATAATATATATATACAATATATGTCTATACGAGTATATCGCTATTATGCTAAATATATAGCGTCTATATTATATTCGTACACATAAATGTATACGCAAAGCCAGTTGAAATTTAATAGGTTGCTGCGCATTGCGTGTGGCCAACAGGACATCTCCAGCAGGATATCAGCGCACACACATGTCCATTTATTATGTATCCGCATATGTTCACAACACATACAAATGGTTAGCTTGCATTTGCATTGCAATGTGCTGTGCATGCAAATGAGAAATTAAGACTTTAATATTAAAGCGAACGGTTATAGTAGTATGCACAAGCATTTATAAAGTATGTGAGTGTGTTTGTATGTATTAAAATTTATAGTATACATACTACTATATATGGCTTTGTAAGTGAAGGAATTTTCAAAGCGCAGCGCTCATCGAAGTGTGGGAGAGCGATAAGTCAATAGTTGGCGAACAGATGCAGCAGCAAGGATAAGAAAGTTTCAAAGGATACGCATGCGTGTATGCATGTAGGTATGTGTGTGCTTGTCATCATATATATGTATACATATATTTATAAACACAAATTTGATGACTTCTCTGAGGCTTCAAAAAGGGTAAAAAAAAAATGTATATAGCCGTTCAAGTATAGACGAAATACATACATACATATGTACAAAGAAATATTTCTGAAAAAGTAAACTCAATCCGATTAAATACATTACTGGAGACAGCTCGATAGCTCACAATTTGCGCTGCTCCACAACGATTTTTTATATATTTTTCTGACATCCATTTAATCTCTACAGTTCAATGGAATAAAGACATACTAGCCCTAGAATATCGAAGAACTCTAAATTTTACTTACTTGCTTAATTTGAAATTAATTTCAGTATAACTGCTCAGGCGATTTTGGATGAGCTTAGCACTTCAATTGTTTCTGGCTCGCGCTTATTGGAAACTCCAAGTGGGGTTTCCAACGCAGACGAGACCATTCTCCTTTTCAATGCCACTACCAGACTATCAGGGGATACCACGTGGAGTACTTAAGAAGCTGGACTACATACATATCTCGATGATCTCGAAAAGATCGTCCATCATCGTTCCATCGCAATCGCAAACAAATAAAGGATTTTATAAAAATTTTGAAAGACCATTATCTCGAATGCTCCCTAGGACTCTCTTGTCCTTCAACACCATACAATAAGACGGCAGTAATGATAGTGTTTTTTTTAAGTCTGAGAAATTTACTTTATTTTTCAAACTTTTAACATTCAGCGTTGATCTGGGTGCTGCTTAGAAGTGAATGCGATGATTGGTTGTTATATGACAGCAGATACTTATTTCTCTTCATCTCCAGACCCATTCACTTCAGTCTGTATCCATTTTGAAAACAGGAATGTTTTAACACCGCGTTTTTAAAACCGATGAAATCAATAATTTTTTTGCTCTATGTCATTTTATAAAGAGCATTAGTTTTCCGCGGGCATAAAAAACTCAGACATTGCAACTTAAATGCAGCCTTCTTTTTATTAAGTTTTTTCTAAGTTTTTTCTATTGGCGTTCTTTTAATATCTGGTCGATGTTTAACTTTACCATATTGATAGGGTTTAATGCTTTTAAAGTTTTTTTTTGAATTCCAAGGTATCATCTCTAAAGACTGCATGTACTAAGAGCTGGGATAAAAAAAGATTTTAATATTAGTTGTCAATACAAATTATACATTAAATCCTGAACTCATAAAAGCGGTAAACACCAGGTGAGCTGTGGAAGCTATATGTCGTACCATAGGATAAATTTTACCTAAAGTTGTTGTAAAGTTTTTTTTTGGCTTGACGACTTCTCTCTAAGAAGGTCAGTTGGTGATAAAAAATGACATCTACAAGGGCGAGAATGACAGAGAGAGCATTGAACACTGACTCTGCCCTTGTCATTTCGGCGAACTTCTTGAACTTTTTGTTTTATATAAAACTCACTCGATGTATCAAATTTTAAGAGAAGAAAAGTGAAAATTTGACTCCGTTTTCTGTTGCGATCAAGGGACTTATTTAGATTAACAGTGACAATATAATGCATCACCACCAAATTAGAAAATTTTCTGGAACATTGAGAGCAAGTCAATACATAGGATAAGAAAAATGAAAAACCTTTGAGTGCATATTTTGAAGTTCCGCAAATAGTTAATATCTACTGTAGAGAGTTCATCGGATGTATTTACGGAAGAGGAACCGATATATTAAAATATAAGCTTCGTGAAAGCAACATGAAGGTGGTTTTGAGATTTTTCCATCCTATCATCCTTCAGATTATTAGATTTGAAACGATATTAGGCTATACCACCACATGAATTGTCGTTGGGCTTTGGCCCTTCATCACGGCTGAAAGTTATCGTTTAGTAAGCGGAAACAGATTTCCAGACCGTGGGCATCTTGCAATTCTGCTTGTTGGGGTTTCCATCCACGCTGAGAAGTCCAAAATTCAAATTCTCCAGAAGCAGTTTGCAATACGCTAGAACACATTTCCCAGAAGAGTAAGGTCTTACCTTCTTTGCCACAGCGCTCGAGGAAGCAAATCATTCTAATCTGGATGCAGTCTGGGGCAATAGAGAGAGATAATATAATGCCTTACCACCAAACAAGAAAATTTTCTGGAACGTTGAGAGTAAGTCAATACATAGGATAAGAAAAATGAAAAACCTTTGAGTGCATATTTTGATGTTACACAAATACTGTCGGGTATATTAAAGAAAGGGGAGTCGAAATATTAAAATATGAGCTTCGCGAAAGCAACATGAGGATGGTTTTGAGATTTTTCCAACCCAAAATCTTTCAAATAATTATAGAAAGAGCCGGCTTTGAAACGTTACTACGCTTTACCGCATGAATTGTTGTTGGGCTTTCCCCGGTATGGGCCACCATCGAGGCTGAAAGTTATCGCTTAGTAAGCGGAAACAGCTTTCGAGACCGTAGGCTTTTTGCCAATTTTGACTGACGGAATTTCCATTCATGCTGAGCAATCTAAAATCATAATTTTTCAGGATACTCCAATTATATCTCTCTCAATAGTGATTTTTTCAAACCCATCCATACACAAGACTTCTGCATTTTCACAGCGCTCATGGAAGCAAATCATTCTGATAAGGATTCTGAGGCAATAGAGAGAGGCAATCCCAAATCAATCTCAACAACGCCATCATCTAAACTAGAGTTTTTATCGCCACGTGACTATCAAAAGAGATATTTACCTTTCTAAATGGTATACTCGTACAAATATTTCACCCAATACCACTAAAGTTGTCTTTTATTAAGCTCTTTAAGATTAAATTACCTGAAGGAGTTATCTGTAAAGCGAGTACATCTATGGTTTGCCGCATTGACGCATCTTAACTTGAAAATGGGAAGACTGTGACTGGTATAAATGCACCTAGATTTTATAACAACATCCCGATGGGTAGTTCCACAACCACGCTTGTTTGCATTTGAAATTTATGCTCACGAATGTCTTCTTAGTAGAAGTAATAAAGATCAATAGGGACAGCTAGGGAAAATTAGACTATTGCAAGACTGCATCAAAACTGGTAGACAGTAGCATAACGAGGCTTAATATCCTAGGAACCCATGGGTAACACTCTCGCTCGCGAAAAGTGGGACCTAACGGGGACTGAGTGGCCCTCAAACTTGAGTCCCTCTCGTGAAATCTCTTATATTATATTTAATCTTGGTGACGAGGGTATTAGACCTTCTTCTTAGAAAGAAAGTTTCCGGTGGACATCGACTATTTCGAATCACCACTGTTGAGCTCGACTTTGTTATCGATATTTTTGATCATAAATATGCACTTTCTCGCCAGACTTGAAAACTTTTCTTTGTTTATATTCTTCTTTTTTATACATTTTCCAGTTCACAATTGCAAAAGAAAAAATGATTTTGTCGAGTCGATGTCGACTTTGTTCTATGATTGAAATTCTCAGTCGACTCGACAGAGAGGTCGACAGTCACTGAAATCGACACTCGACAATGGTGATAGGGGTGAATTATTCCATACACACACACATATATTCATGTCAAATACATAACTCCACATTTCAAAACTTGAAAGAATAAACGCTTTGTTAATGTCGCAAAACCAAAAGATCGCAAAATCCTTCTGATTTACACCGTAACAAAAACTTTTGTTTGCATATTTATTTGAGAATAGAAGAACAAAAACAGAATAAAATAAAACAAAAATTTATACATTTTGTAAGTATACTCGTACATGTTTGTGTGTGTGCACAGTATTTACTTATACGTAAATGAGATATATTTCATAAAGGATTTATTTATTTTTAAACAAAGAAGCGCCCTTTTTTTCGCTCATTTTATTTGAGCCCTTTTTTACGAAAGCAAATTAAAAAATTTAAGCGTTTAAGCGAAAATGTTTGCGCAAAGGAGAAATGCAAAAAGCAACGCAAAGTGCGTAAATGTTGAGGAAGAAACATTTAAGCGATTGGTTGGGTGTTGTTGCTGCTTAAATTCTTTTTTGTTATTGCTATTATTGTTATTGGCGGATTATTTTTTTTTTTGAGTATTTTTTTTGTGTGTTTTTGTTGTTGTTGTGCATTGAAACGCATATATCAGTGCAAGCGCACGTCGGGTGAGCGATAAAAACGCCAACATTTCTGTGCGAATCGCCAACAAAGCACGTTTGTACACTGATATCCATATCTACATATTACACATATACATACATATGAATATTAGGGTGCTTCTCATTTGATCGGTACATATATTTTTTTTATCATTTGCCACGTGCCACACTTTTATCTAATTGCTATTATTTCGCTAACATAAAATAAGAAATTTTCAATTTCGATCTTTTATTGTATAATAAAAAAAAAAAAGAATTGTACACTTTTGTGTACGCAGTTTTATAGCCTTTGAAGTTTAGCATAATAGAGTTTAAATTTGAAGTCGCTGAAAATTATCTCTCATTTTTGACAATTTTTTCATTAACCCACTTCCGCAATTTCTTCTATATAAAAAATGCTTTATGTGGATAAATTGGGGAAGAGCGGTAGGACAAAAAAAAATTGTGAAAGCTCCAAAGTAATTTCTGGCGACTACAGACTTGAATTGTATTAGACTGTAATTGATTGGGCCACAAAACTGCATATTCATAATCTTGAAATGTTTTTTTTCGCTCGTCGTAATATGTGGAAAGGCGCGTGTGGTAGCGACTCATAAAACTCGCATCATAAAAATAAATGAGAGAAGTAAAACGGCTACTTTTCGAAAGTTGAAAATTAAGAAGCACCCTAATATATGTACATACATACATACTCGTATGTAGATATGTCGCATTGCATTAACGCACGTAAGTGTAGGAAAGTGAGCTTGCTGCAACATTAAAGAACGCATAAATTTATAGGAAAATCCACATTAATGCACATGAACGCATAAGCGACAGATACGCACACAATAACGTACATATGTACATATGTATGTACATATCTACGCAGATAAATACAATTTATGTACATACATATGAGTGCACACAAAACAGTCTGTAGAGAGTTGAAGTGGTCTCAAGTTAATTGCACATAGGTACTTTTTCCTTTTCCAACTTTGTTTTTATGGTACACCGGCTGATAGATTTGGGGACTTATGGGACTTTACACTTTTGAATCTAGCTTTTAATGAGATAGAGCTTAGAGTGCCTGTAACCTTGAAATATTGGTTGCCCAGACATTTCAAGGTAAATAATCCAATTCCTCGGCAGGAGATAAACAAATTTTTGTTTTTGTGACAAAAATAAGTCTTCGTTAAAACATCTGAAAGCTTCGCTGAAACTATATTCCACTTCAGATATTTAAGCTACTTGTCTACAGTTTGCAATTCATAGTCCATGTCGATAAAGTTAAAATATTTTTATCTGTGATAAAGTTTAAGTTTAATATTTTTAATTTTTATATGTAATTGGTTTTATGACTAATTGACAGGTTTTCACATATCTTTCCAGGCACATTCATAATACCATGTTCCCGCGTCAGTATCGATTAATTATTCAATATTCAACAACAGGAGTGTGTATTATGGACAATTAAGTTTAAGTTTAAGCAACTCATATAAGTTTTACATGTTTGTTTCAAATTCAAATGTAACTACCTTGCAAATTACGAGCAACTGGTTTGCTGTCATCTTCAAATGAAAAAGTGAACCAAAGAAAACGGGGAAAAATTACAAATTTTGAATAATAACCACAAAAAGTAACTTCACAATAATGTTAGCGAAAAAAGAGATTTTTAGAAAAAGCATTACGAGGTTGCGGAACACCTCATGAATGGCGAAGGAAACCAAAATAACTACAGCGGATCGTTTCGGTCCTTGATTTGGAGTAGTTGCAGCTTTTGAAATAACTGAAAGCCTCGAAATACCGCATGATGCAATAATGAAAGGTGTTGTACGTTAGCATTGTTTGTTTTGGCATTTTGAATTATCTATATTTAGTTGTTGTTAATTAGTTTTCTGAAAGCGAGAATTCAAGAGAACATTACTTAAACTATACTGCTAGTTAATATATAAAACATATTGCCGTTTCCATAATTTTTAATCAATTAATTCACACCTCTAATTTCAAATTTTTGCTTTCTTTTAAGTTTCAATGTTGTAGGATTTTAAAGTAATAGTAATCAGATTTATAAACTTTTTCGCCTTAAGGTTTAAATATTTTTTGATTCTGTAATCATATTAATTTTATATTCAATATAACCTATGAATGTTGTATTGTAATAACAATAAAGGCTAGAGGACCTACATGGTCCTGTATATTTATGATTTTTCAGTAATCAATTAGTATTTCTTTCCAAACAAAAAACCCAACTTTAGTGCTTTTATGCTCATCACCATTGAAGATTACCTTCAGTTTCTTCATGAACCAATGATTAGAACTAAACTAAATTAATGTGGGGAAATCCGTGAGATTCTACTTTTCCGAAAAAAAATTAATTGCTGGACAAACATTAACAATGTTGTTGGTACGGTTTGAATGAATTTGCGTTATAATTGAAACTAATTATTTTCGAAGAGAGTTGTCTCTTTTAATTTTGGCTTCCTAAATCTGTGCGCAATTTAAATACAAATTATTATTTTTTTGACAGTTTTCATATACAATTCCTAATTATCTTCACTAATTTATACTTTTTCCTAAGAATGGCCTTCTTTATTTTCGTTTCTCTAATACCTCATAAATACAACATTGAGGTAAGGGCGTTCAAACTGGCGTTGTCACAACGTACAATATCTGTCATTATTACATTATGGAAATACCCCATTTCATAGTACAAACCAAGGCACATCAAATAGGTAGCCGCAGCAAACTTCTTTTTTTGAACTTTTTTCATATTTTATTTTAATTTGAATTGTCAAATTTTGAATTTCGTTGTGATAAGAATGCTTTCAGTACAATTCAAGGTAGTTGATAAAATATTTTTGAAAGTTTAGCTTTTAAAAGCAAAAACAAAATATACAGAGCTCAAATTTTTTTTTTCAATTTTTCTACTGCTGCTACCTATATTGAATGTGCCTTGGTACAAACATAATTATGTGCTAGGATTTTATTCAAATTCGAACCAAATTCGACCAAAATGAAATTTTTACTTACATTTTTAATTAGCTCTGTAACCGCCTATGCGAATTTGAACGAGCTCAGCATAGTACGCCAGCTATTACGATCTTTCGCTAAATGGCACCAATGGAAAATATAATGCTGAGGAGGCCTCACTTTCTATCTGCCACCATCAGTGCGTACCACGTCGAAACCTTTTAGAGCTGGATCACTTTTATCCATTCCCACAACATGACCACCTAGCTGGCGAAGTCGCTAGATCCTACATTGCTGCAGCTTGTACAGCTCATCTCTCGAAAAAAAATTCTCTCGAACACTCCAAGAGCCCTCTCATCTGATGTCTTACTCGTGCATGATTCTTAAAATGACAGAATTAAAGAGTGTGGTTTTTCTACGTCAAGAGCGAGCTTAATTGGTTAATTGCCTTCTCAGTCCAAAGTAGCACTTATTGGCAAGATATATTATCCGCTAGATTTCAAGGATGGTTTATAAGTAAAAGAAGGTCTCTACGCCAGAGTTATAACTCCAAACAAGTGATATGAGTGCCCAGCCGTGAATTTGGTGATTGTCTCTTTGATGACAAGACACACTTCATCTTGCCGTCGTTAACATCCAGTCTCTTCTCTATCGAGGTTGGAAAAGGTAAAACTAACAACGCGATTGTTAGGGATGGTATTTTCAATGCCTGACCGATTTAATTCTGCGGCTCGAATTACGAGTATCTTCTACAACAGCAGGTTAAAGCAGTCGCACAACAAAAAGTGACCCTTTATAAAACCTCGCTTGATATCAAAGGACTCGGAGAGAATCTTTCTAATTCTGACAGAACTGGTGATATTGTTCAACGTCATTTTACATAGAAGTACTAATTTTTCGTTGATACTAAACTTACACATTGCGGCTATAGGCAACTTCTTATTGTGCTGTGGAAACGGCTTTGAAGTCGATAAAAAGATGTTGCGTGTTGATTCTTTTTTCCTGAGTCTTTAGCGAGATCCCGTTTATTGTGAATATCTGATCGATAGTAGATTTACCAGGTCTAAAGCCACACTGATAAGGTCAAATTAATTCATTGGCTGTGGGCTTTACGCGACATTAAGTATACAGATACCGCGATAGTTGGCACGGGATCAACCTTGCTGTGAATTGGACAGAGCACATTTAAATTGCAATCAGAAGGTGCAGGCGCTTTACCAACCCTTCGCCTCCATATTTCTATAACATTGATCTATCCAGTGAAATTAAAAAGAAAGTTATATGACTTGAGGGTTTCAGCCATTCTTCCTACCATTTAGATTAGGAACAACCAAGTTTCGGCAACATTCTCAGAGACATTTTCCCCCTGTTCACTTAAGGTTTATTGCACTGTTTGCTAGATAGTTCTCATTAGCAGTTAAGGCAGCTTAAAATATGAAATTTTCATCCCTTGATAAGTCGGCTCTGAAGTTCTCGATTTGGTTTTTGCACATGTCGATCATTTACGTACTTGTAAATGTTGGCGAATTTAAATTCAGTTATAATACTGAAACCAGTTTATCTCAGAAGCAAGCATTACGCTTTCGGATATTAATGCTGCCCTGGCCACTAGTCATACTTTTAACTAGTTTCAATATAAATTCTCAATAAGTGCGTTCTAGAGTAGAATCGAATTACAGCTGTATAAGTTCCTACAGGTTTTGTACAAATACATTGTGTATGCATAAAATATGTATTCCAATATATGTAGGTACATATGTACTTATGTATACATACGTAAACGGAAATCCGCTTTGCATACTTTAAATCTGAAATAAATTTATGTAGGCGCATTAATAAGCAGACAGTTTTTATTTTGGTAAAAATACTTGCCTTAAAAATTAAACCAGAGCACCTTTAACTCTTTATTAATTCGATTAATTTTTGAACTTGAGTTTCTAAATACACATTGCATACTTCATTAAGATCAAAGTTTTGTATACTCAAGCAATTTCGAACGGAATAAGTGTGTACTAAACTAAATATATTCTTTCTTTGATTTAATTTATAATTATTTTTAATTTATTTTCAATAAAAATAAAGTCTCAAAACGTTTATACAAAGTTCATTAATTAACTATTAAATAAAATTTCATCAAAAATTTAAGCTTAAAAATGAATAAATTAGACAATTAAATTTAACGTGTGCTCGAGATTTTGCACATTGTTATACTGCAATTGAATTCGCTACAAAACTACGTACTCCAAAATACGAGTACTTTTAATATTTTTTTTTAAAGTCGGGGTTTTTATGAATATTGCACTACGTACTTTGTATATGGTTTAAAATTTAATTTATTTGATTTTCAATAAAAAAAATGTATTTTATTTAAAAAGGAAGATATTAAATAAATAAAACATAATAATTGACAATTTTTTTTTTAATGAGCTCGAGACCAATTTATGGAAAATTTTATTTGATAAAAACAACAACAGGTAGAAGTTATAGTACTATTTCGGAAATCACCACATTTCCTCATCATACTTCTTTTTATTTAATTAAAAATGTTTTTATTCTTCATCACCACTTGAACCAAGAAGCTCGGAGTGGCAGAGCCAACACGCTACATGCTGTGCCACGCTTGCCGAGTGCGCTAATGTGTTTATTCCATCTTTCGTAAACAAACCAACTACAAACAAGAGCAACTGATCTGCCGCTATTGGTTTTTTTTTTTCAAAAAAAATCTTCCATAAACTGTCCTCTAGCTCAATAAAAAAAACAAAAATTGTCAATTATTAAACATTCATTAGGCAGATAAAAAAAATTTAAATAAAATATAAATTGTCAAAATTTCGAAGGTAAAAAATTAAATTTTTTGATGGAGTCGGAATTTGTTTAATATAAAATATTTCAAATAAATTTTAAAATCATAGCTGCACATATTAAAATAAGTAACAGTGAGCATACGCATGTCGCAATGGTTTTTATTACAAAGACATATTTGCTACACTTTCGCAATTACAAGCCGATTGATAAGTTTCTCTTTTAGTTGCTGATCGATTTTAATTGTTTTACATATGAAATATGGCGGAGCTGATCGCCGGGTGTAGCATATTGAAGTGTGATAATCGCGACTGAATTTTATTTGAATTCGAATTTGAATGTTACCAGGCTGCGATCAAGCACAGCATCATCCAGGAAGAAGGAAGTACATAGCACACTCCACAGCATGAAATTGAGTCTCCCAACTGTGAGTTATGAAATTTTCTAACAAAAAATGCTGAGAATCTTATCTGGAATCGGTGTACGGTGTACGGATATTAACACACATGACTCGTTTGCTTTAATTGTTCACAAGGCGTACAAAAACACATTTTTACTAACCTCAGATCTCAGAAATTATTTCGGCTCAATTTTCTTTTTAGTTGAACTTGAGCTTTTAAGTGTTTACACACAGTTAGCTGTTCAATTACCGATTGGAAGTATAAGCTACATTCATTAACATTATCTGGCAGATATTAGTAGATGAGTATTAAAGAGATTATTACGGTTTAACGACAGAAAAGGAGAAACATTTTAAAAAAGTAAACGAATAGGAATTATCGGCAACCATTTTGCGCGCATTTCTAATTTATTTACTTCCGCTAATTTTGTATGTTAAGAAATACTTAATAACTGTGTGGATCGGTTCAAAAGAAAGCAATCAAATCCAAATGTGATTTACATACAATTAAGAATCTAATTGAACACTTTACAGTTAAAATTTTGTTGCGAAAATTGGTCTCAATAAGCGCCTTAGTTGCTAAAGCTTCTTCACTAAGTTCTCAATTAACTGTCGGATGGAACATATAAGACATCTTCTGTTGGACAGGAAATCTTAGTGATTTGGATAGGGTTTAAGTAATCGCTACAACAACAACAACAATAACAAGCAGCCCAGAATTATACAAATATACATATTTATTTATGACGAGTTTATGCATATTTTAGTAACAGTAGTGATAATAATTTTATTTTGTCCCAGAAATCAAGAGTCCTAACGCTCGCTCTGTCTTTATAAGCAACATTATCATGTCGAAATTGGTGTTAGCACTCTTCCTATTATTCTTGATTAATGACTTTTGCACTTTTTTTATACAAAATTTGCAATAAAATTAAATTCAAATGGTTTATGTAAAGTGCTTAGTTGTCTGTATGTATTTGTGGTGAAATAATTTTCCATCAGGAAATTTACATATGCCTCTCTGTGTAAACATACATATATGCACACACATACATATTAAGAATGTCAATCCCGGGATCCCGAAATGCCGGGATCCCGGTCTTTTTTAACTCCCAAATATGCCGGGATTAGTCTATTCAAAGCCCGGGATTGTTGAAAACAATTATTTTAATATACATTTATAAAATTTTTATCATAAGTAGCGAAAGAAAGTATTAGTTGAACAATATTTGATAAAACAGCTCCGCCTAGTCAAAGTTACTCCTCAAGCTTAATGTGCTCGCAACATGAACTGATTGTAATGTGGCATCGCTTTAAATTGTATGCTGAGGAAATAAAAATTAGGGAATCTACTTTGAGTTATAACTTGTTAAATTAACTCGTTGCAAGGCTCAAGCAACGAACGACAATTCTGTCAGAAGTAAACGCTTTTTAATTATTCTTCATAGTATATATGATCCCTGATACGACTTTTCTGAAGCTTCTAATTTTACAGTCATTAAAAAGGAGCTGGAGAATATCCTTGTTGATGTAGAAAATAGTCCTTATTATGAAAGCGAAGTTAAGAACACTAACGTAGAGGTGGTTTATTTAGGTGGATACGGCAGTGCTCTTAAAGGTAAATTGCATCAAGTTTTAGGGAGCGAGTATCCAACAATAGAATGTCAAACAATTGTTCAGAAGTTTTGGTAAAATAAATAATTATAATGGGGGCAATACAGGTTTTATATGCAACAAATTTGTAGTCCAGTTTGGACCATAAACACTTAATGCTTTAATTTCTTTAAGATAGCAGTTTCACCAAAAGCAGTAAAAATTCTGCCTCGCTCAAAATGGAATGGGTGATGCATTTAATTTTTACTTGATTTTTATATTATATTTACGGTCCGCTTTTATGTTCTTCTTAGATTATCGAACATATACAATTATTGAAAATCTTTATAATTTGTCACTAAATTTTTTTTTATATGTTTTAGGTTTATTTTTTTTTTTTGGGATTGACAATACTAATAAATATATACATGAATTACAACAAAGTGTTCTTCTTTGTTATACTCGTATTAATCGTATTACTATTACTATAATATTTATTTGATAAATAAAAAATAACGAATCAAAACTTTATGGAGTTCGGGATCCCATGATTGCCCCGGGATTTTGTTTCAGATCTCGAAAATCCCGGGATCAATAAAATGCCAAAAATTGATATCCCTAATACTTATACATAGATATTTGTTTGGCTATATAGCGTCGCTGCGCGCAGTCCCACCCACACACACACACACACACACAACCATCTGGTGCATGTCCGCAAACAAACAAACAAACAAACAGACACACACACACACACACATAATTTATCGCAAATGTGTTGCCACACGATGGCGGGCATTAAGTTTATTGCGAAAAAATGCATTTTATGTGGCATATTTTATGGCGTTTTGCAAACTTATGGTCAGGATGTTGCAGCTACTATGCAAATATGGTATGTACATACTTACATACATATATATATATGTGGTAGAGTGCATATCTAGAGTTGCATATTTAAATAATACCTGCCTAACAAAAATGCTTAATTTATTATACAAAAATGTATGTACAATGTACATATGTATGCCGATATGCAGTTTATAATAGTATGTAAAATCACACTTAACTAAGTATATACACACTTACATGCATACAAACAAATGTTAGTATATATCTAAATGTGTGAGTACGTATGTCCGGTTGCATAATAATATCGCCTTTATATAAAGTAATAATAATAGCCAAAGCGTTTGCATTGCCGAATGCAGTTGACATACACATGTGCGTGTGTTACATACATATATACATACTTGCATACATATACACTAATGAACATACATACATACGTATACATATGTACATACATACATAAACGTGTTTGTGTTTGTGTGTACATATGCAAACGACAATTTGATGTGACTCGTATGTTGGACATTTACGTTGCGCTGTTAATTTTACATGCTTCCTTTGACTAAATATATAAACATAGATGTATATATACATACATATATACCAAAATACATATATGTATGCAATTGTGCATTAAGGAGTCGCACGAGAAAATATTTACAAATTGTACAAGCGAATAAAAAATTATTGGGATATCGCAAAATAAGACGTGTTATCGAAAACTTATTTCTTGCAATCAGTTCTAGGTTTTTTTTGTAATGTATGGAAACAGTTTTTAAAAAATATAATAATTAATCCTCATTAATTTTTTCTCTTATTATTGTAACAAAGGATTTGAAATTGTAGGAAGTTTATTATAAGCCTATTGAAGTGTAATAATACAAATTTCTTAATCACATAAAAAACATACAAATTTTAAAACCGTTTTTTTTACTAATTTTTATTTAAATAATAATTTGTTTTTACACTCCAATCGTCATTTCTTTGATATTTTTTATTTAACAGCAGTCTTCGAGGATCTTTTGCAAAACGATCAATTGATTCAGTGATGATTTTATTTTATTTCTTCTACAAAACCTCTGTGAACTCTAAATAAACATAAACCTAAATTACAAAAACAACCTTAGTAAGTAGTAAAGATTTAAAGATAATAATTATTTAACCATTTCATCTCTATTTTCACCCACCGTTGAACGAAGTCTTAACTCATCTTAATGTACTTAAAAGGCCATTCAATTGTACATGTTGTACACGGTAATTAATGAAAATTTGCATTGCGGGTTTCGTTGCTGTAAACAAAGTTTCTGATTCAGCAAGTAATGTCACTAAAGCAACTTTTTTTTAACTGATCAGCAGGCATTTTCTTTAATTTCCATGTCGTGTGCCACAGATGATTTTCCGCCTTAAAAATAGCAATTTAATTTTCAGCACTGAATCGAGATATGAGTGATGCTTGCAATGATTCTAAATATGGTATTTTAAAAGCAATTTTATAAAATTTCTGGACAGTGGTTGCGTGCGGATTAGCTATCGACGGCACATTCTTGGACACTTAAGTTCGGTGTTGAATTATTGACGCAATTCGTTTGCTTCAAAAAACTACATAGAGTTTCTTGCAGAAATAAAGTTTTCTTTAACTTTTCAAGACTTAAAGGAAAACTCGTTTATTCAACGTATGCTCCCTCGCTGTTTACACATTTTTCCCATCTTTAAGGCAATTTGTGAATTCCACGCCAATAGAAGTCTTTGGGTTTTCGGCAAATTTTTAAATTTTCGTAAGAATCGAAGCGCTGCTCAGCGAGTGCGTGCTCCATCGAAACGAACTATTGGTAAACGGAGCGGGCCAGGTCAGGTGAGTAGGCCGCATGCGCGAGCACTTCCCAATTGAGTGCTGCCAACGTGTCACGAACCGGTCTGGCCGTATGTTATGGAGCGTTGTCATGCAGGAAAATAACTTTGTGTTGTCTTTTTGACGATTTTGCGGCCGTTTTTTCCACAGCGTACAGTTAAAATCGATCAATTGTTGTTGGTAGCGTGCCGTATTAACCGTTTTAACGGATTTTAAAAGTTCATAATACACAACGCCCTCTTGGTCCCACCAAACGCTGAGAAAGATAAGTTTAGTTTTCTTCACCATAAAAAGTGAGTATGATAGATTAGAAGTGTTAGAATGAGAGTTAAAGTATTGACATAAACAACGAAATGGTTCATTTAAATTAAAGTTATATTTAGAAGGGCTTAAAAATAGAGATCGAAAATAGCTTGATACACGAGATGGGATGTTAAAATTAAATTCGACCAAAAGAGGCAATTGATTCTATTAGTAATTTAACACTGAATATTACGCGTGAAATTATTAGCGGCTAGCAAAGTGTAGGGAGATTTATAAACTTTAAACCACAAGCATAAGGGGGCAGGTTATTTAGCGAATTCCAATTCATATTATTATTGATTGCTGTCTGCATTTCTAACAGTAACGAATATACAATTTACTTTTATGATGAAATTCATTGTTATTGCTAATAATTTAATAGAAAAGCTTCTAATTTGAATAAGTTCGGTTATTCATTTGCGCATGGAATCCACAAGTTTGCGACATTTTACCATGTGTCCTACACAATTTGGTCAAACTTAAAAGTGAATGCCTTGCAACATCTACTTTTAGATTATGCCATAAGTTTTCAATTGGACTTAAGTGCCGTGGTTGTGTTGACCAATTCAAAGGACCGATTTTTCGATGTGTAACCAGTTTTTTTTTGTCGAAATACTTTCGATCGTCTTCGATGTCTTACCTCCGCCCAGCGAAATATTGGATTGGCTAAAAAAAATGATTATCTTTTTATTTTATTTTATTATTATACCAAAGAGGCATGAGCAAACAAAGTTTCATAAATACAAATTTTCTAAAATTTTTAAGAAAATAAATAAACTTTTGACGATAATAATATTTCTTGAGCTGCACACTTCCTCAGTGGTGAACTCTGTTCACAAATTATGGCACAAACACATATTGACACATTTCGACAAATTATTTATGCTTCAATTATTTAAAATAAATTTTCAATTGAAACATCGTTAATTCTCTAACAAACACTTAACAAAAAAACAACTTTTTAAATTTTATAAAAAATGTAGTAAACATTTATTGAAATTTTCATCAAAATTTCAAATATTTAAAAAAGAATTTTGGAATTTTTTTGGGTATTCAAATATTTAGCTAATTTAATTTTAAGTACAGCAAAGTGCAAGTTTCTAGTGTCTACAAAATACCACTGTTTTTTGGCAATTCAAAAAAAGTTCGAAATTTCTAAGAAATTTTGTTAAATCATTGTACATTTTGTAAATAGTTTAAAAAATTGCTGTTTATGGATTTTACTTGAAAAATAATTTTAATTAATTAGAAGACAAATTAAGTGCCCAAATTTATCAACATTTTCTTTGTGCTATAATTTGTGAACAGAGTATAGTAGAAGAACTTGCACATAAACGGAATTCACCAATTAAGAAACACGATTATCTTCCGTTTGTGAATTAAGTTCGTTTATTGTTACAGCTACTAAGCTAGCGACAAGAAGTGCATCTACCTGATAAGAAATCTTCTTGTTTGCATTATAACTAATTAAGCTAATAAACAAGTGGTACGATCGATCATAAGTTAGCGCACCCTAATAAACAAAAATATAATGTTTTTAATATAGCATTAGAAACAAGATATTGGACAGAATATAAACAAAAAAAACATAGGTACAAACAGCTTGTAAAAGTTAAAAAGTCTAAATATTTGCAACATAAAAAAACATCAAATCTTGGAGATAGTAAATCAATGAGGAAGCATTTAAAAAATTGTATAAGTACGTGTATGTCAAAAGAAACAAATACTATTAATAGAGTATTAGTTCATGATACTGTTTATACGACTGAAAAAGAAATTGCGCAATCCCTTAATAACTATTTTACAGACAGTATTCTGGAAATCAGATCAAATATAGAATCTGGTAATAATGGATTTTCCTTAACATCGCATTGCGCTCAAAAATTTAGATTCCAAGAAATCAGAACCGACGAAGTGATTGAAATCAGAAGGAGTAATAAAAGACTCAATAACATATACAGGGTATTTCTACAAGCCACTCATTAATGAAAGTTTAAGGAATGGTATATTGCCTGATCACTGGAAAAGTGCCAATTCAGAAGGTAATGAATACAATCAGAGCGGAAGAAATCAGACCAATTAATACACTGCCAAATGATGAAAACATACTAGAAACCGTTGTAAAGAATCAACTAGTAAATTTCCTTGAAACGAACAACATACTGTTACCACAACAGTCTGGTTTCAGGGAAAAACACTCCTGTGAGACTGCTTTAAATTGGGTGATAGCTCATTGGAAAGACGAACTAAGCAAAAGCAAATACATAGATGCCGTTTTTCTAGATCTCAAACGAGCCTTTGAGACTAAGTATAGACCAAGAGTTACTTTTACAGAAGTTATATAAAATAGGAATACAAGTTGTAGAGCTTAGGTGGTTTGAAAGTCTTATAACGAATCGTACCCAAAAGACTATGATTGCATAGTCGGTATCCGAAAAGAGAAGTATATTACGGTTCAGTTCTGGCACCTATACTGTTTAATACATGTATAAATGACATCTCGACCTGTGTTAACTACAGTGACATTAATCTTTTTGCGGATGATACAATGACCCTTACATCACGAAGGCTCTATTCACAACGTTCGTGAGAGCCATACTGGAATATGGATCTGTTGTTTGGAAGCGCGTTATCAAGTTTATTTCGACCGGCTACACTTCCTAGTCGCAGAGAAATGCTGGGCATTGTATTTTTGGTCAAGTTACTGACAGGCTAGGGCCCATCTCTTTTTGGCGAAATATAACCAAACGTTCCCTCCCGAATTTCAAGACATTTCCGGCCTCTCTTTCTGAAGCCATGTTAAAGTAATTTTGAGTTAAATGAGCCACTCGGTAGTTTGTGTCCGGTTCTTTTGATATTTCAGACTCACTTTTTTACATAAAGAAAACTATACTCAATCCTCTCAATAATTAATACATACATACATATACATATATTACTATTCGATCAGCTGATGAGCATTTGTTCTGTAGCTGAACAGTTTTAGATCTCGACACTTAACAAATCTCTGCCTTTCATGACTCGGCGCAACATACTTATATGAAAAAAAAAACAAAAAAATTTGTTTTTGTTGTAGTCAAAACTACAACATGATTTAAATGAGATTTATAATTGGCTGTGTGAAAACAAGCATAAATTAAATGTTAATAAAACCAAGTATATGGTCATATCTAGAAGAAATCATGATATTGGCGAGCTTAGTAACATTAATATAAACCACCAAAAAATTGAAAAAAGTACAAAATATATCATATTTGGGCGTAAAAATTTATAAAAAAAACTGCAATTCAATGAACATATTAAACATACGGTAAACAAAATTGCAACAAAAAAATGTTCTTTATGCGACGTACTTGCGAACTCTTGAAAAGAAAATATAAAATTATGGTTTATAGATCCACCATCGAGATTACCTAAACATTAACTTACATAATATACACAATAAAGATACTCGTAAAAAAAATTATTTCAAGCGAATCTGATAAATGTTATCTATACTATAAAGGTCTTAAATGTTATAATGAGTTACCAAATACGACCATTACAGAGTTTAAAAGAAAATTGTTTGAATATTGTAAATCCATCCCATTATAAAGTAATGTACATATGCCCTTAATCTATATATATAAAATAGGATGAACTTTTCAGGGAATCTTCAGAATATTCAGGCGGGTGACACTGTGAAGTCTGATCTTGCACCACCAATGATGACATGTACATATTTTTATTTTTTTTTGCTTTATTTTTTTTTTTTTGAAAGCCGTTATCATGTTTTTAAAACGAGATATCAAACTCTTAAATCGGTTAAGAAGTTCCGAAGATATTTACAAAAAACCTATGTTAATAATAATGATCCAATATCAAAATTTTAAAACATTCGAAATGTTGCATTCAAAAATACGAGTTTTCGGTTTATTTACAAAATATTCTATATAGGTATTAGTAAGAGGAAAAAAAAGAAGGAGGCTATGTCAGAGACACGGCCATTAAGTTTAACGTAGAATACGCCATCCGATAACAAAGAAAACATATGTATAATGATAATTTATAATGATAAATAATGCAAGCAAATGAATTTCTTTATTTGATAGTTACTTTTGATGATATACATATTATTATGATGGCAAAATAGGATAAAAATGTTTTTAAATTATCAATTAAATTTCTCGCAAAAACGAAGTCAATGGTAGTTATCAATAGTAAAGATAAATGATAAATAACAGACCCAAATCTATTTGATTATTTGAAAGTTACTTTTGAGAATATAGGCTTATGATGGGAAAAATAGGATAAATATGTTTTTAAATTAACATTTAAATTTCTCGCAAAAACTAAGTCAATGGTTGTGTTATCAATAGTTGTGGGAGCATCATTTCGAATATAATCCAAATTAAACGTATCGCTCATAAATTTCGCCAATCTAGTATTTGAAGTGATTTCTGTGTTAAAATCACCACCAATAAGCAGTAGTTGGCAGCGCTTTCTCTGCCTTTACTCTACTTTAACTTGCCCGCCTAAAATTATGCAATACAAAGAAAGGGCTGCACGAGTACATTTAAATCGCCCAACAGCAAACACTCAACCAAACACCACACACATATTTGTGTGCATGTGTTTATACAATTTTCATGTTTTATTACAATTTAAATATTAGGAAGATATCAACCAACATGAAATGTATGTCAAACGAAAGCTAACATCTTCATTTGACTACAAAAAAATTTTTAAAAAAAGTTACCGTGCCGTTTCCTTATAATTAAAGAAATAGAGATTACAACAATAAAAACCTGACATTGGTGCCCATACCGTAAAGTAAGACGTATTCTACGCCAAAAATGTCTCTGCGAAAAATTTATCAAATAGGCGGCGCTGGAATCGACTTATTTATAAAAGTCGTGGTTCTGAACCGATTTTGATAGAATTCATGTTGTATTCTACTTGCATGATATAAAAAAAGGATTTAATTTTTTCCAATTATTTGCTTCGTAGCGCTGCAGTCGAGATATACAGAAAATATACATCTTAACTGGGACGACGAAATATTTAACTTGGAAAATCTGCTATAACTATAAAGAAAAGTAGGAAGCTACGAAAACGAATGCGAAATTTAGGTGTCCGTTTCATTCTCAACATCAAATACATGTACAACAGAGTTCAAAAAGTATTTCATATACTACTAATAAATTTTGGGCCGGACGAAGTTCGCCAGGTCTTCTTGTTATATTAAAATATCTTTTATAATATCTGTTTTCCGTTTACTACAGTTCCGTATTTTAAAAATTTCAATTGCATTAATGAATGATCAATAAAATTACCTTATTAGACTTCAGATATCTACTATTAAATAATTAGGTTAAGTCTACTTACTATTGTAAAGAATGAGGCTCTAAAGAGCTGTATGAAATAAATAATCATAATTGGTAAGGCATACGCGTGTCGAATAGGTAATTAATAAATAGGTCGATCAACAATATCGCTAATTTTATTGGCGATTTAGTATTTCATTCAATGAAAATTTGAACAGCTCTAATGCAAACTCATACTCGTACATTTAATGCTTGCATTTGACAACTAACTAGAGTGCGCGTATACGCACACATGTCCGTTTGTATATCGCCATTATGGCATATCCTTTGTTCCCAGAAAGCTATCGTATATACATATATGTACATGCATACATACATACATACACACATACATATATGTATAATCATACATATGTGAGTGCTACGTTGCCGCCATTGTGCGTGCGTTCATATCAATTTCCGCACTTAATATTTAAAACGAAGTGCGCGGCGAAATGTGGATTGCAAAAAAAAAAAACGAAACGACAAAATAAATTTATGCGAATATAAACAAAAATGCCTATCGCGCAAGCGGCTGCAGGACAGCAGCAAAAAAATAAAATTAAACAACACAGCATTGCATGCGAGTAGAAAAAACAAACGAAAAAAAAATAAATAAAATAATAAAAATGGCGATAATCACACACACACACACACACAAACGCGCGCTATTTTCGCTTACGCAATTTTAATTTATTTTATTTAATGTATTTTTTTTGTGTTTTATTGGCGAAAAAAACTACTACACTGAATTCTTTTTTTTCTCGGTAAGCGCTGTTTTTATGTAAATTGATATTTTTTTGTTATAATATTATATGGAATTTTTATGTTGTTGTTGTTGTTGGCTGCTGCAGCATAAATTTTAAATAAAATATTTAAATGCGTTAACTGACTGATTTTTGCCTATATTTTAATGGTAAATTTTAATTTCATTTAATTTTTTTCGCTCTTTTTTTCGATTTATTTAGATGCGTGCGCGTGTGTGTGTGTGTGACTAAATAAATTCCAAGCTTTATTTTACTTTATGCAAATAAGCGAAAAATATTTATTTGGTTTTTATGTTTTTTTTTTGTTCTCGTACTTTTTCAGCATTTGAAGCCAACAACTAGTGTAGATGTGTATGCATGTTGTTGTTGCTGGCTGGCATGAGTGTTGTTTTTGTATGTGCATTTTATTATAATCGGTAATTTTTTTTTTTATTTGTATGTGATATGGCAGCCACAGCTTTAACTGCGTTTTTAATGAAATTTATGCTAAGTGGGCTTCGAATGGCTGTCATCTCTGCTGTCGCTGCGGCTAGCAACGGTCAAATGGCGGCTGCCCGGTGTGTGAATACAGCGCGTATACGCAACTTCGCTTTGTCCACGCATTCAACGCAAATGACAATTGCAGCTGCTGACTGCTGCATCGACGCTAGCCACAAACACAGTACAAAAATAAGTTCACCCACACACACAAGCGTCGGTAGCACGTTGTGTGGTAGTGGTAGTGGTTGTGCGGCGTGTGCATATGAAATGTAAAATAAATAAATAAATAAAAATAATATAAAATGCATTGCATAAATTGCAAGCCGTGCAGCGAAGTGCAGCAACAACTGTGCATATGCATTTTTGTGCATGCGTGTGTGTATATGTATGTATGTGTGCCCGTCTATTGAAAAAGCGTATTTGAAATTTGTTGAAATTTTAAGGACAAAATTGAATTTTATTATCTTCGACAGTCCTATCGCAGCGTATTATACATAGTTAAACATACATACTTTTGTGCATATGCACAATTTACAAATAGGATATCTTACCAGCTTTAAATCCATCATATTATAGGACAAGTACTCACATAATTTTTCACTATGAAGCAGCTACAAAATTGCGTTATATATTTATTCGTATGCACAAATTTACCAAAAATTGTCAGATTTAAAATCGTTGAACTATTCATACTAAAATTTTTTGTGGCGAGCAAAGAATTTAGAGCTACATATCAGCACCTGTGGAAGGGCTTCTGTGAAGCTTCTCTTAGATTGAACTGCTCTGCAAGTACACATTCAAATTTAAGCGAAGAGAACTAACTTTAGGATAAATAACCAATAACGAGGGTAAAAAGTAACTGAGTCGGAGGAGAATATAAATATTCTAATGACGCAGCACCCTGAAAAATCGATACTCAAAAGGTTTAAAACTGAACGAAAAAACGAAAGAAATTGCACAGATTTAACGCAAACTAATAAAATAAGCCCTGACGTGCATTGACAGCTGACTAGCCTAGGAAGTTAACTAAATCGGAATATTGCGAAGTTGGCGAACAGCCAAGCGGTTATAGAGGGCCACAAAGGAATACCAGGAATTACCAACATGGTAATGGAGTGTTGCTGGAAGGCTGAACACTTTAGGCCCGACCAACTATGTAGGTTCAGTGTTCGGGTACCACTGGTAGTGCTATTGTAATGAGCGGACGGGCTTGCAAAAGTCGGAGCTCCTCCAATGAATTTACCACAACAGTGCTTCCTATTTTCCTGTGCTTATAAGGTGGGTGGATTAATAGAGCTCATTTCCAAAAAAAAAAAATAGGTAAATTTTTCCTGCTGAGGTAACCCTGCAAACCTCAAACGGCACGGTAACACAAAGAACCGAGAATGCAGGGAGAAGGAAACGATTAGGTGGGATAGGTGGATGGTAGAAAAAAGCTTCCACAATCGTCGTTTCGGTTATCTCCCAGGTGCACTGCTTCCACGGTAGGTAGATTAAATTTTAAGTGGAGCTTCCTATTCGAGTCTATTGATGTATTTTTTCCTACACCTCGTGTCCCAAATATATCTCTATTAGTTGAAAATTGGAGTTAACGTGGTTTCTTGCGAGTCCTCTCTTGTAAACTGGCATACGTCGATATGTCTTTATACCTTTTTGGGTTTCTTTTTACGCTCTTGCTTTGATTTCTCTAATATTCTATTGTTTCTGATCTTCGGTTTCAATTACGTCGATCATTTACTCATCTTTTTTGAAAGTTTTTAATCCCAAACTCTTTTCAATACGGTTCATCAGATATACATACCTAGCGATATGATTACGGTTCGTTGGGTCTCTAATTACTATCGGTGAAAGGTATTTAAACCGACACCCTCTGGGCAGAAAAAAGGGATTTAGTTTAAAACTTAAAGCTGCTGTTAATTACCAAGACAACTCGTTTGCCGTTGAAAAGTTAACACCGTCGAGCAAGTAAAGGTTAGACTTTTTCATGAAGCCATTGGTTAATTTTAAGAGTCTGATACCATAAAATGCGCCTTTAAGAGGATTCCCTAGTGATCATTTCCTAGCTTACTACAAGGTCTTTAATTGACCCTTCCAATTTTTCACAATACATATTATAAAAAATATCAATACAGTTCTCTAAAGTCAGCACTTCGTGAGGAAAATACTTCGAAAAAAATGTTTTCCCAATCACATTAAATTTTCTCAGATATTTTTTATAAATAAATGTACAAATAACCTTGATATGAGCCTAATGTATGTATGTATGTATGTGCACACATACACCGAAGTATGCCAAACACGCCCACGCAGCGCACTGGTGTGGATATAAATTTTTTCACACTGACCGCTTGTAGGTTTCAATTGTAAAAAGAATTTAAATAAAATATTGTGGCAGAAACGTTAAAGCAATACACTAGCAAAGCGTCGAAAGGTAAAGAAAAAAAAAACACAAAACGATAAGCAAAAAATTACGTATAAAAAAACTTAAAATTACAAACTTAAATTACATACATACATACCTAAGCGAAATAAAATGCACAATGACTGAAATGTAATGAAAGGTTGATATTCAGCACAAAAACTGTTGAGGAAAAAAACACACGCCCAGTGTAACTAAAAAACAGTGTGCGAGCGTTTGCGAACGTCCGCCGTAAGCCGGACAACGATTCGTTTTTGTTTTTTTTTGTTCTTGTATCGATATTCGCCAAACCCAACGCCGATTGTTGCTGCTGCTAAATATGCCAGAACGCACAACGCTGGAGGCAAAGTTCCAATTGCATTATCAGTGAATATATTTTAAACTTACACACATATGAACATATGGTAAATAAATACATACATACTCGTACAAGTGTATTGCAGCTAAATGTGTGAGTAAAAGTGATCGATAGCCGAGCACGATGCCCGCGGGCGTTCATTATTTGCTGGCAACTTTAAAGTAAAAAAAAAAAAAAATCGCTGTAATTTTGAATCTAAATTGCACATTCCCAAAGCATTAGGGCGAAAAAAGTAAATAAATTTACATTACACCATTAATGGCCATAAATTAGGTTCATACATTTTACTGAATATTTTTAAATAGTAGGTAAATTCTTTTTTCCAAATGTTTATTTTTTTTCTACTTAAGTTTCAAGAATTGATTTCGTGAAACTTCTTTTGCTTATAGCGATCAAAGTTAATAAAAAATCAACAAGGCGAATGGAATGGAGAGGAAGCGCCAGATACGGAGCGATGGCAATCGTACCGAGTGGAATGGGAACTGCAAATATGTACAAACAACGTTTATTACAAAGAAAATGCAAGTCTCGTTTTGTTCCAATAACAAAATATCTCAGTTTATATAACCAAGATGGTGCAAGTTCCGTTCCGCTAAAAAAAAAATCTCGGCCTTTTTTACCATACTGGAACGAAATCGACATTCGTTGATTGATATCAGAATCCAATGCGATCTTATTGAATTTCGGTGTGGTGAAATAAACCGATATAACTTGCCACAGAAAACTACATGCTGTAAAATTTCTTTGTTATGTCTGCATGTTCACCATCTAAACTCCCAACATTGAAACTCATCACACCCTCACCACACCTTAACTTACCACATCTAAACTCATCACACTTTAACTCTCCACACCTAAACTTACCATATCTAAAAAGCTTCTTTCATAACGTTAGTAAGGCCAATACTGGAATACTGGAATTTAAATCTGTTGTTTAGAAGCCCCGCTATCAAGTTCATTCCGACCGAATAGAGTCAATTCAAAAACAATTTCTTCTTTTTGCTTTAAGAAATTTTCTTTGGGACTCTCAGTACAAGTCGTTTAAAACTACAATTATTAGTCGCATAAAAATGCTAGGCATAGTGTTTTTGGTCAAGTTAATGAAAGGCTTGATTTCCAGCCCATCTCATAAAGCAAAATATTTCCTCTCGAGTTTCAAGACATTTTTTTCTGAAGCCATGCACAAGTAATTTTGAATTAAACGAGCCACTTCGTAGTCTATGTCAGGACTTTAACACTCACTCCGGTTCTTTTGATATTTCAGACTCACTTTTTTACGCAAAGAAGACTATGCTCAATACTCTCAATTAATGATACATTCCAAAATGCGTTACGTAACTATAGTGGATTTTTTTTTATGGATTTGGGAAATTTTTTGCCAATTTGAAAATTTTTTCAAGGCGTTTCCTTTTAAGTTTTAAATACTAAGTTACTACTAAAAAAATATAAAATTTTTAACCTTGTTACAATTACACAAGATATTTGCTTATTAACATATGGCTTATTAACTAAAAGACTGTCATAACCCAAAAAACCAACAATCGAAAAAAATTGCTGGGAATTTTTAAATTTACATATACTCCCTTAGTAAAAAGAGATGTTTTTTTTGTATTGCGCATTTCTGCATACTCAGATCGATTACTGAATTTTATGAATTATGTTAGCCTTTTTTCTGTGTTGATTTAAACTTAGTTTAAAATACGTTTCGGTTTTGACGAGTTAAACGACTTATGGTAGTATTTTTTCTGAGTTTGCTAAAATTTTTTTTACAATTTTGGTATTAAATTAAAACCTTTGTGTCAACGCTGTCATTATCTTAACGTTACTCAACTGTCAAATCAGAAAAGTTTTAATTAACGGTACCCCGGAAGGCGCAATATTCTTCTCTATCATTCTTGTGATACATACAAATGTGTATTTTATTATGTAATTAGCTGTTGGGCATTTTTTCTGTAGTTGAACAGTTTTAGATCTCGACACTTAACAAACTCCTGTCTTTCATGACTTGACAAATATTTTTGTTTATTATAAACGTGCGTCATTCGGATGCGCCCTTCGCGTCGGTCGGGCGGGTATGGTGGGATAAAAACCGTTGCGATTATTATTATTATTATTATTATTATTAAACTCGCCACACCTAATCTCTGATTTGTATAAAAAACGTGAACATATCACGCTAAATCAGCGATAAGCTTTTTAAACAAATACAAATAACGAAATGCGAAGCTGTCTTTGACCGAAGTAGAACCGCAGTATTTATATGCGTTAGGTTGTGTGTAATAAGCAATTCGCTTGAGTTAAAGTCAATATCGAGTTATTTTATTATTACAAAATATATTATTATTATAACTAAACTATGTATGCGTTGTGACTATTTTCTTCGTTAAACGATTGCATACAATTTGAAGCTTTCTGCATAAATATGTTATAAACACTTATGAACTTCTTACCTTGCTTTTATTCCAAGCTTCTTTTTCTTGTTGGCATCCGCTTTACCCTTTGTGTAAGGTATGTGTGTGTGTCCGTATGTTATCTATTGGATGCCTGCGCCACATGACTCATTTGCGCCTGCGTAGCATGCGACGCCAATGCGGCCTGTGCTTGCTGGCCAGGCCATAATGATGACGATGACAATGATGACGAGCAACTGCTGTGTCTATTCACAGCAGGCAGGTGAGTGCAGATAGGGGCTTTTCGAATTCTGTTTGCTACATTGTTGGCGTCGAGGAAAATACAGGCAGCTCGAGGCGTTGCATGAAAGTGATACCTGCAAATTGCATGCCGTTGCAATTACTACAACGCTTACAACGCAGGCGAGCACAGTCACCAGCAGTGGTAAGGCTGTTTGTTGCAATTGTTGCTGTTGCTGTGGCCGTTGCCGCATATTTATGTACATACATACATACATACGTACACACTTTCTTACCAGCTCGCAGGCAGACAACATCCTCTTTGTGGCGGCGCTGCTATTTTAGCCACAAAAATGCAGCCAACATATTTGCATTTCTCATTTTTGGCTCAGTGTGAAGCGGCGCTGTTGCTTTGTTACTTGTATTTCTTGCTATTTCTTTAACTTGGCGGTCTTGTTTTGTATATATTTATTATTTTTTTTTTATTTACATATTTATTTTTACGTTTTTTTCTTCGTTTTTGTTGCTTGGCTTACTCACTTCACATGGGACACAATTCTGGTTTCTTTTCGTTTGCTCGCTGGTCATTGACTGTTTTTGTTGTTGTTGCAGTCCGGTCTTTCAGCTGCTGAGCTGCGCTAATAGGCTCTCTTTGTTTGTGTCTCCCACCCCGCCACACTGCACTACACCGCATTCATTCGCCTTTGCTCCGCTTTTTTACTTTAACTTGCTTTGTTATTCTATTTGGCTTCATTTTTGTTTACTGCCAAGTGCTTGTAAACGCATGCGCACCAGCTTGTTGATTGTGGCCTCGCTGCTTTGGTCGGCTTTAAGCTGAAACACAACATACTGCGACAGCTGCAGCGTTTGCAACAATAACTAACACACAGCCGTGGCGATAACGAAAAGTCGAAAAAAGCAAAACAAACAAAACACACAAGAAATAAAATCAAATAAGCACAAAGTCTTAAAAGACCAACAATGCCCTCGTCTTCTATTTGTACAGCAACGAAGTCTGCAATGTCCGCTTGTGTCTCTGGCGCGGCGATGACGGCATTTTGGATACTTGGTAGCGTTGTCGTGCCTTGCTGTGGGGCTCCTTTTCTGTAAGACACCTGCAGCTGTTGCGACGGCAACAACAACAACATAGACGATAACAGCAACAAAACGCAAGTGCAGGCATGCAAACATATCGACATCAACACGCATTAACGTGGTCCAAAAATGCACGCCTATTTTTTTCTATTCAAAAATTAAATCTGCAAATTCGAAGCCTTACTGGAGTTATGCTCTTGTCGTATTTCATTGAGTTTCCAAACGCTAAGGGCCGGTTTTTCAAACTTTGTTTGTGGTTTATTCAAAAAGAATTTTCAAGTTCAAATATTACAGAATCATATTTTCATATTTGATTGAAAAAAAATTAAAGCTACAAAGAGAAGAAGCAATTATTTCTTTATCGAAGTTTTATAAAATTTTCTCTCAACAATGCTGTAGGGTGTGAAGTATACACGTATGTTATGGCCGGAGAGGCAGTTGCTTTGTCGAAAAGCTCTCCAGACACAATTCATGGTTCCTGAGACAAATGAAAGTAGTTTATATTTCTTTGGAAGTAATAAAGGATACAACTACCTAAAATTCATATGAATTGGAATTACTTTAGTCCTCCTCAATACAAAATTATTTATTAATTCCTCGTACACTAAGTCTTCATCACTACTCAAATCAAATTCCATGTTCAAAAATTTCTCTAGTTTTGCTCACTTATTTGTATTTAGGTCCTAACAATTTTATTTGACAAGCAATAATTAGATGTTCGCAGAGATAAGATCAATTTAAGACGAGAAATTTGGCGACTTAAGTTCAACTTAAGTCGAGCTGAAAATATGGTTGGATTAATGCATAATCTTAAACTCGACTTAAGTTCGACTTAAAAATGCACTGTATTACCGGCCCTAAATAAACAATAAATTAGCTGTAGAGTTTGTGTCAGGTCTACATTTGATAGAAACTTTACACAAACATATAATTTTGTATAGTAAAGTGATAATTTTAAATCCAAAGCTATGGCATAAAAATGCACTTAAGCAACTTTTATTGAAGGGAGCATACATTAATATGGCCCTCATACGTATTTTATAGGAGGGAAAATAATAATGTAAAAAAATAATGTACAATGCTTTATATATATTATATTAAATTTTGATAATCTTAAATATCCAGAAATAATATTTAATAAAAAACGTGGATTGCAGCGGTTCTGTACCATTGCTATGAAATAAATGAGGGTTTCTCTTATAAAATACTATGCAAACTTTTAGCGCTTGGAGCGACTTATAAATATTTGTTAAATTAAACAGAAACAGAAATAATTGCATTTATTGGGAATTAAAATTATGACTTCGTTTTATTTTGAATCACCCTAATGCATGCACTCACACAAAGTCGTAAGTGCATCAGACCAACTTGTATGCAATGACTATGAATGTGCAAGCATAACGGCCGTTTTGTGCCTCTTGCGTGACAAAGCAAAAGCAATGGCTGCGTCTCCAACTTTGACTCTATAAGACACCTTAGACCGTCAAATTGTTTGTAAAAATTGTATGTTTGTATGTGTCATTGAAATTTTTCAGAATTATTAAATGAATACAAAAACTTCCAAGCTTATGGGATGTAAGAAGTAAAAGCCTGAGGACAAGATTGAGTAGGGATATCAAAAGCCAAGGAAAGTTCATTTTTTTTCTTGTGATAATAAAACTTCAAACAATACAAAAGCCAGAAATTTGATAGGTTTTATGACGCAAGCAAGTAAACTAAAATTACATTGACATCTTATGGGCCTTCTCCACAGGCAAAAGTATAAATCTCAATACATACAGTCAATATATATCCCGAATAGAGACCGCTCATTGCTCATGGGCGGCGGCATTATATATCAGCGTTTATATCTTGTCAGCTATTTCCGGCAAAAACTGTAATTTTGCTACTTTGAAAACTTTATTTTCATTTGCATGAAAACTTCATGGCGGCAACATTATTGGTATCCTAATATGAATGCAAATATTGAGTTGTTTTCTATTGGATTATCTATTATTATTTACTTTAAAGTGGATGATCTGCAGTATTTTTCGCATATTTGCGTTTAAATGCAGTGAACATACTTGTCTGACCCAAAAGTTTGTGGCAACTTGTGGTAACTTCATCAACTAATTTGACCGTGCAAGGTCCTCATAACAAATCAGCCCCATGCGTACCTTAATATGAAGTTTAAATAAAGTGTGTATGAATGTATGTCTGCATTGTTTGGGTCGCCATTGCAGCCAAAAGGTAAAGAAAAAACAAGTACTTTTGTATTTATATTTTGTAGGCATTTTTATCTACCATCGCAGTTTGTGTTCCGTTTCGTGTCCGATGTTTTAAGTAGCTACGTTTTTAACTTCTTTTTTACTATTTTAAGACAAAAATTTAATTTTATTCAACTTTGTTTTCTATACGACTTCTTTTATTTTTATTCAAAAATACAACTGTGTTTTACTGGTATTTTAATTTGCTTTTTAGTGGTGTGCGAATTTCGTTACTAATAGTAGTATTCAAGATTTCACCGTTCATTTAACCGAACTATCACCGATTTGCCAGCGAACCCTGAACCCTGTTCTGGTTAAGATTGTGTCATACAAAATGCAGAAACTTCCAAAAACAAAATCAGTCTAGCAACATTTCATTCTGGGTTTCTTAGATGTACAGAATGCTCTTAATAAAACTGCCTTCAGAAGTATCCTCAGATATATGTAGATCGTTTGTTAGCTTGCTGTTATTTGAGTTCTTAAGTTGCATAACCAGCGTTTACCTCGTCGAATTCCTTCAGGACAAGTGCGTCATGACTTTATCAGTGGAGTCGGTGAATCTTAATTCGTTGCACTTTGTCTGTGGCCTTGTACAATTCGTAGGTACATCTCATTGATGACGGGAAGAAAATACAGAAACACTACGGTTGTAAAGACCTATTAAAGAAAATATATCATCATACGCGTCTTTTAAAAAAACGTTGCCTGACCGATTTAAGCTTGCAGCTCGAGTTATCTTCTTCTCCAACTAGTGGTTAAATAAGTCGTTCTCTATGAGACCTCTTTCGGTATCAGTTCTGATGGTGCTAATGGTGTTGCTCAAAATCATTTTACATAGCCATATTCGTTTTGCGGCGATACCAAATTCGGACATTGTCGCGTCTTCTTCTTGACTTGTCAAAAGTGGTTTGGATATCGCCGAAAAGAAGTCTAAAGATTATTTTACAATGAGGACGTTTAAAGTAAAAGACATTTTCTGAACTGCCAACTAACGAACTACCAAACCAACGAAATTGGTGTGAAGACTGCTTAAGTTAAGGAACAATTTTTTTGCAAGAAAATACCGCTTTGTTCTGGTCGAAAATAAGTTGGAAAATTTTTAATTTCGATCTTCCCGGATTTCACCGCGGACTTGAAATCTAATCTAACGACTCTTTCAGTACCATTTCAAAATTAATTTTAGAACATTTCGAGACTATTTCGGGAACATTTCAGGACGAGTTTATGATCATTTCGGGACCTTTTTAGGACTATTTCAGGAAAACTTAAAGCTACTTTGTGCATTTTTATTTTTACTTTTTACCTTTTTTAGGTTCGGCCACACTTTTTTATCTAAATCCGGATAATTCCGAGCCTACATAGTCAGGATATACTACCGCAATTTTAAACAATTGGAGCTTGTTGAACTTTTTAAAATGCTTACAGATCGAAATCGAAATGAACAACATTGCTTTGTGTCGATATTGATTAATTTTAAATATAATTCCCTAAAAGGGTATAATAAATTCTAACTCTCACAGAAGTGAAAAGCTAATACAAAATCGGGAAGAAAGGAAAATTCATTGAGAAATGTAGAACAGGCCTGATAATTCCACTTTGAAAAATCGTTTCGAAAATTGAGAGCGAAACCAACAAATTATATGGAAATACAGAACTCAAATTTGATTTTGTTAAAATTTTTTTTACTTGGCAGCACTAGATAAAAGAAATTTAAGCTGTTATCAAATTGAACGTATTTAACGATGTTATTACGTATTATGACACATTGTGAATCAACTGGCTCAATATGTGAATAGGAAAATGTAAATCATAAAATACATGCTCTGAAAAAATTGACTAACCCGACCTTACGCATGTGTTTCATGATATGTAATTCCTGCTTGCCATATTCCACTCAAGAATTTGTGTTAAAAAAAAAGAGACGAAAACATTCCCACGACTTATGGCAGGACATATGTCAATATTTCGTACACCAGTTGGGGCTTACATATGCATTGCACAGATGCTGTCATTTACAGACACACATATGTACATATATGTATATATATATGTATATCATGTCTGAGCATACATACGCACACCAAAAAAAAAAATTATTGATTTACCATCTTTGAATAATTTTGCGGTATTTCTGAACACAGTTCGTCCTGTGCTCAACATCAACAAGTGCTGATAAAAGAAAAGGTGAACAGTTCATCAAAATATGTACCGACTTCATACTACATACTACTACATACATACAAACATAGTTTAATATTTGTGTTTGTGTGTGTGTGATACACTACCGTCACAATGACAGACCATTTCCGATTGCTATCAACACCGCAATCGGGGAGAAGTGGTTGCTGACTGACGGTTGAAAGTGTCGATTGGCGTTTGTTGTCACGTGCTGATATACTACATAACATATGTACATATGTGTGTGTGTGTATGTACTTGGAAAAGCTGAAGGAAAGTGAGAAAAAAGAAAAACAACTACTGATTATAGAAAATCGTAAAAAAGTGATATGATACACGTGAATGAAACGGCTGGCGCGTGAATTGCAAATCGCAAAGCTTTCGGGCACTTAAATTGTAATTTGTGCTAGGCATTGAGCGCGTGAAAAGGATTAAAAATTCACAAAAATAAATTTTAAAATTTTATAATGAATAGACAGTCAGATGTTGTAATAAAAAAATAATATGAATGCGTTACTTCAATTGGAAAACAAAATTCGGAAATCTCATATTTTCAACAGATATTCTGCGTAGCTTATTTAGAGGGTTGCACAATTTGGTCGAAAATATTTGTTTTACATATCTGCAAAATTATATCTTGAAAAATATGAGAACTTTAACCCCTTTTTCGATTGCACGGATCGTGATGTGTATCATATGAATTTAAGTGCATACGTGCAACATTAGAAAAAAAACATGCAAACATACTTTATATCAATCGATTTTCAATCTTTACTCAGAACTGTGCACTCGCAACTTTAAATTATCGCAAGCTAACAACTCTTGAGCAAAACATGGTAAGTATATAAACTCGTATGTACATATGTATGTATGTATGTGAAAAAATCTTTACAATCATTTATAAGATCATTTAATGGCACTGAAATAAATACCATTCAAAGGGCTCACAAAAGTATGACAAGAATAATATAATTTTTTGGTTTTTTTTTTTGAGAAAAAAAAATTGTTTTTGCTTTGCTGCAATACCGACAAATTAAGGATGAGCCACTTCCATTTCGACAATTTAACCAATTTACCATCTTTTAATATTTAGCTTTAAGCGGGTAACCTTCGAGACTCGTCACGCCCATTTCTCTTGACGGGTTGCTGCCTGTTCCAATTATGTCGCTTTAATCTGAAGGGGTAATCCTATTTTGTAATTTATTTTTCACCATTTTTTCTATTGCCTCAAATGCTCCTACAGATATCGTCCAATAATATTCAAAAGGATTTACGCAAGGACAAAGTCACGATAGCTTCTGAAAAGTCGATTTTCAAAAAGATGTCACATCACCGTTGCTCTCGGATATGAAACTTTAAAAGCGTTTTACTCAAAACCATGATTTTTGAACTGGCCGGTACACTTACGCCTACAATTCTCAAAGGATTGACGTGAAATTTTTCATGCAGCTTGCTGATTACATTTTCTAGTAAACATCGTAGCATTATTCCAATAAATTCAAATTTTCCAAATTTAAGTCTGTTTATGCAACGAATTTTAGGTCAAACACATCATTTTTTCATCCAAAACGACGCCATTTTTTTAAAACTCAATATTTAGCAAAAATCCTACGATGTTCACTTCATTTTTTAATTTATTTTCAGATTCTTTTTGATTTTTTGTTCTAGGTGCTAAATTGCGATAGGAATCCTTTCGGCCAAGGAAGCTATATAAAAATGAGATATTTTTTTGGAACAGATGCTAGGCTGACATTTTATTTTGAAAAAATTCATAAAAATTTTTTTTATATACCGCAACATACATATGTATGTATGTAGAAACATGCATGCAAAGCGATAATATAATAAATCAATTCGATTTCATTTGACAAAGTCATAAAGCTAACTGTTGATTTTGAGTTCTTAACAAAGTAGGATTACCCCTTGAGAATTTGGTGACTCGGTATTAATTAATGCAGTGTTACTCAAAATCAGATTTTATATTTGCTGCCAACTGTGTATTACTTGTAAACTTTAATAAGGCAAAGCTCATCCTCTTCCCCGAGCAGAAACTTCTTTTGCTTATTTCGTAGCATTAAGACGTTCGTCGCTTTAGGCCGAGATCAAAGAACGCTGCCAGTGGCATTTAGACCTTACAGTTGACCATCCTTGGGCGTCGAATCAAGGAATCGCTTGATTGTCTTCAAACGTGTTCGCAGAGCTGTCATTCAAACTTGTTGAGCATCGCCCCCTCCACACCTCAAGCGTGCTCTTTTGTTCACATATTTGTATGCTTGTCTGTGAACTCTCAAGCCCCACCTTTGAATCCAAGGACTTGCAGCCAGTTTCCTCATCTCGTCGTATTTACGTAATTCTGCGTCTCGTTTTTTTTTTTTTCTTGTAAAAATGTCTTCCTTCACTTCTCTCCTCTCTGCTTTACTCGATTGTTTCACGACTGCTGGGTGGGTTTGTATGATGCGTATTTCTCTATAGCAACGACCTCTTCTTCTAAATGACAACTGTTTCGATGTGATTGACATTAGCCGAACACCTCTATTGCAAAAATGCGGACAGATATGGCGATGAAGGAGAAATATTTTGACAAAAATTAAAATGTTAAAAAGTTCTCCATTGAATTTTTTCGCTTTGGCTATCTTTTAGAGTTAAGCATTTGGACTTGTATGTAGTTAACAGGCAAATCAAATTCCGAAGAAACGACCCTAAAAGCTGCAGAAGCGCCTTTAACAAGAGATGTATTCTCTTTCTTTCGCGGCCAATTTATTATTTTATTTAGAGATCGTTGTAGCAGATGTGGCTTCTATAAAAAAAGCTTTTGACGGGATGCTTACTTATTTAAGAGTTTTTGAGAAGTAAAATATTAAGGGGTTTTACGAAGTGGATTTGTTGGAAACTGGATGTTCAATGAATTGGCTGAACAGTTGCACGCGCGAAAAGTGCGTGTATGGTTTGCTTTATCTATCCGCAAATCTCTCTATAACTAATGAGCTTAAAGCCAGCTTAGCCGACGCTGAATACGTGGGTCTACCTTTTACGAAGATACCATTTAGACATTTTCGTGTCCACTTATTTTGCTCTGCGGTTAATTTATCTTATGTAAGCATACATTACTTCTCCACCTCTAACTTGTGATCATTACTATTCGGGTTTTATTTTTTATGAAACAATTGATCGACTGTGTCTATAACTATATTTATAGTATATCTAACTGTATTGTTGAGTCGCTTCAGGTCGCTAATTTCATATTTTCCCTTTTATTCGTTGAGTCTTCCATCTTAACTGACAACATTTTCTGCACAGCTTTGCCGTCAGCTGCACTTTGCAAACAAAAATTTAGCCAAGTTGGAGTAAACTGACTGCAGCACCATGTCACAAAAATCATACATACATACCATATGTACATATGTATGTATGTATGCACATCTGCACACTTTTAAACTCACTGGCTGGCTGATAAGCGAAAAGCATACAAAACGCACACAAGCAAAAAGGAAAGTTGTTTGCAAAAGAGGGGATGAATATCGAAAGAAAGCAAGGAAAGTATCGATTATTTTTTATTTTACTTTTTTTTTTGTTGCTTCTATCCCTATTTTCTGTGCTGTGTGCTGCATACGCTAAGCCATAAATATATGTACATACATTCTGTGGCCTTTATATGTACATACATACATATATGAACAATGTGCGCGTTTATTTTTACAGAAATATATCCTAGCCCAGTAAACATTTTGAATAGCGGAAGCAACTTCATTTACTCCTACTTATAATATTTGTTTTTGTTTTGTAGTGCTGAAAGAGACCACCTTATCACGAGCATTCCTAAAGTTGCATAGACGAGGGTGAAAGCGGATCTTTTGCGACCTTCTTAAGAAATAAAAATGAGCACACTTGATTTGCTGATGTGACAAAACAAAACTAAAATGTGATGCGATGTGGAGTTGTGATATGATATGAATTAATGTGATATAATGACGCGATGTGATGTGAAATTTCTGGTGCTGTGATGTGATGCGAACTCACTACACCAAAATTCACCATACTTTGACTTTCCACACCTAAACTTACCATGCCTTAATTAAACACGCCTTAACTCTTTACGTGTACATTTACCATGCCGAAACTCACCACAAACAAACTCACCACACCCAAACTCACCACGCCAATATTTTCCATATATAAACACGAAAGACACAAAATTTAATACACGTCAGCTCACCAAGTCCCGACTCCCACTCACCTGAACGCCCCTTGCCTTAACACATTTCATCTGACCTCATTTCACCACACATCTCCTTCTTTGACTCTTTATCATAATCATTTGATCAATGTAAAATTATGAAACCCAGCGTTACGTCGTGACATTGTCCAATACAATTGGTTAAGTTCAGGTAATCGTTACCATAATTTAAGAAATTAATAAAATGAAGCTTAAGTTCTATAGCGCTACCCAGGATATTTCCTTTTTTATTATCGTACGAGTATTCACTACTCTACTGGCAAAGTTTTAGACGAGCTTTTATGGAGGTTCGCAAAAGATCGATCTTGGCTGCAATCGTGCATACAAATTTTGGAATGTTCGCCGAATGGTGGACAAATCTCTTAAATAGACGGAAATTGCCAGCTCTTAAAAAAATATATATCATGCTAAGGAGTAAGAGGAGCTTCCATAGCGATCCAAATATGTTTGCTTGGTATATATTTTTCATTCCGTAGTCTTTTCAGCTCAGCTTTTGCTGTATGTAACAACATCAAATACCAGCGCCAGCAACAAAACCAGAGGGTAAGAAAAATATATCACTTTGTCTGTTTGTTCCTGCAGTCGCATTCAGTCAGTCAGTCAGTCAGTCGTCTGGCTGCATGTCTGTCCGCATGGTTGCGTTGCCCCAGCGCCTGCTGTTGCTTCGCTGCCTTGTGACGACAAGTATCTTTGGTGTTGTTTTGCTTTTGCTTTTGCTCTGCTTGGTTGAATGCTTGCCTTACTCTGGCTGTTGCGCATGTTGACTCGCTTTTGCCGTCTATGTTGCGTGCATGTATTTATTGTTGTTCTGAAAATTTTCATGTTTTTTTTTCCAACTTTAACGTTGCTGCTTTTTGATTTTCATTTGTATTTCGTTTTCCTTTTGTCATGCAACATTCCTGGCAGTCAGCAGTTTGAAGGAAACGTCGCCACAGCTAACGTCGACGTCTGCAGTGTAGTGGAAACTGGTGTGCCGAGCACCGCATAACAAACAGCCAGTGCACAAAAACAAGAACAACAACAACAACAACAAAAGGCACACAGTCAGCAGCACTACTTAGGGGGCAGCAATCGCACGTCTGATCGCCGAATGCAAGGTGGATGGACCAAAGCGCCAACTCTTGGCGCGGCTACAGCTGATGCTGGCTGCTGGCTAATGGTTGCTGCCTGTATGTTACGTTTGTTTGCTAAAGAAGAAGGGGAAAATTTCTAAAGCAGCAACTCGGTTAATGTAACTACCTAAGTCAACTTAAAGGGGTTGCACAATGCGGCTCGAGAATAAGAAGAAAAAGAAATAGCAGTGGTGGAATAACGAACACAAGAGCTTCGCTGGGTGGATGAGCAGTTGGCGAGAGCACCGACACGGGGTTGTTGTATACATCATCCAGTTGTAGTAAATGGTTCACAAAGCATTGGTGGCGCTTTAATCAGCAGCACATCGATGTTGGCGCGTTGAACTGGCGTGTTGGTGTGGCGCGTTCGTGTGTCCCTTTAGTTCGGCGATAAGCGTGCTGCTGCCCCAAGGGGATTGCAAGCTGATTCTAATGCAAACGGCGATGGCGTGGGAAATGCTCAAAGAGCGGGGGAAGAGGGTATCAAAGGAGAGCACATTGAGCTTTAAAGCGACACGAACTTACTCTCAATGTGCAATTTTGGGCGCTTGTTGATTGTTATTACTATTTCTTTTATTATTTTAATACTTCAATTTCAATTATTTTTTAAGGTTTGAGAAGAATAAAGTCAAGCAATTCTTGATTTTTGTTCTCAGCTGTTGGTTGTTAAGATAATCCATTTGTTTGTTGACGCTTTTTGACTGTTAGGTACGTTTTAATGCTGCTATTTCGGTTGACAATCTGAAAGAAATGCTCAACTTTGTTGTTGCAAAAAGTTTTAGCAAAAGCTTTAGTACAAAAGCCGTAAATATTAAAAACAAATATCTTTAAAAATATATAATTTTTGAAAGCGATAATGCATGTACTGACGAGCATGATGCAATAATGAAAGGTGTTGTACGTTGGCAACTTCTCGCTCTAAATCAGCCATCTTAAACGCCCTTAGAAACTGTGTTGTTCCTTTGCAGAATTTGGTTTGGTTTGGTTTTGTACAAAAAAAAATGTTGAATTGTAGGAGAAAATTAAGTTTTTCATCTGGAACTTATGATATGTATTATCAATTTTTTTGACATTTTGGATAATTTTTCTCATTTGTTGATAATTGGTTTTCTAAAAGTGAGAATTTTAATAAGTTTTTGTAATAATTGTGAAGTATTTGTATAATGAAACATTATTTGTTAAATTATTAAGTGGAATAAAGCTCTGGGGTTCATTTCGGAAGACAGGATAAACAATTTTTTTGACATTTCCATTACAATATTTTATTGGCACTAAAAAAAGATCCGTTTTTTTGATAAAGTAACAAAAATAGTTCCCCATAAAATCATCGTCATAGAAAAACTCCCATTTCTCAAAAGCCGCCTTCAACCGACTCGATCTTCTCGTCAACGTCAATTTTTTGTTTTGGAACAAGCTAATTTTGTATTCAATTTAACCTATGTTGATGTTGTATTCTAATAATTATATCATAAAGGCTAAATGAACTCCATGGACCTGTATATTTATGCTTTTTCAGTTATCAATTAGGATTTCTTTGCTAAAAATTCAGCCTTCAGTTTTTTTTTGCTCATAACCATTGATTGATTACCTTCAGTTTCTTCATGATACAATGATTGGAAATAAACTATATTAATGTGGGAAAAACCGTGAGGTTCTACTTTTCCGAAAAAAGTTAATCGCTGGACAAACATTGTTACGTTGTTGGCACGGTTCGAATGCATTTGCGTCATATTTGACCATTTTACATTAATTTCTAAATAATAATCATTGTCGAAGAAGTTTGTCTTTTTAAATTTTGGCATCCAAAAACACTAAAAATTTTTTTTACCAGCAATTTAAATACAAATTATGTTATTAACTTTTTTTGTCAGTTTTCATATAAAATTCATATTATTCCATTTATTGTGGTTAAATTGTATGTAAATATATTCACTCATTTGTACTTTTCCCTAAGAACGGCCTTGTTTTATTCCCGTTTCTCTAATACTTCCAAAATACAACATCGAGCTAAGGGCGTTCAAACTGGCGCTGTCACAACTGTCACTGTTATTCCATCATGCTGACGAGTTCCTTAAAATAAAGTGCATATGTAAGCGTTTACAAAGTCAGCTAGATTTATATATGTACATTGTTATACGATGTGTTTTGAAACGAGTTAAACGTTAAACATTTTAGTTTGAAGGCAAACAAGTTTCGGCGGCATTATATTCCTTCCTGCCAAATACTTAAACAACCAAAATAAAAATATTTGCTTACCTCAAAGACATCGCCAACTTCGTATCTTGAAAATGTTTTGAAACTCTTTAAAAGGAAACGGTGAAAATACTTTGTAAATGAGTTGCTTATATTCATAAACTCGACGACACGTTAATAGAAGTACTTTAAGGTGTGTCATTCAGAGGTCGGTAAACGTTCCGTCTCAATATACAAAGACAGGGGAAGCATTTGAGCATTCAAGCGATTGATGTTCTACTGAAAATATATTTTTGAAAAGCTTCGCCGCTCTGAGTTCACCAAAAGGTTCGCCAGTAAATACTTCGCTTTTACTCAACTCAATCAATAATTAATAAAGCTTTTGAAGATTACCACCTGCAGTCACAAATTGTTTTATATTCCATTGATATGGAATTCGACCCTTACATAGTCACTTGGTCGCCGATTTGGTTTCATTCGATCTCAGCGTGTCAAGGTATCCAGGGCAATAAAACTTTCGTTTCGAAAATCAAAAATTTTAAAGTTATGCTCTCAGCCAGCTTCCACATCATCAATGGCTGTTTGGATACGAGTACTATCAAAACTTTTTTTACAATAAGTTCGATATATGTCGCGATTATTTTTACCTTGCTCGGAAATACGTTGGACCCTTTGTTCATACAGTCAGTGGATTAACGTAATAATCCCGATTGGAAAGCCCGATTAACCAGTCTTTTCGATCAATTTTTTCACTCTGACACATTACGCCGAAGCACTAATCCTTACTCATGTAGTCAAGAAATCTACATTGTTCTATCCCTGGCTCTCTTTTCAAGAGCCCTGGTTAAGAGCACATGGTGTTCTCTTAAGGCAGCAGATTCATCTATAAATATATCGCTGATTCACCAATCAAGAAGATATTCCCGCGCCTCTGTTGAACAGTATGTAGATCAAAACGGCCATGAAAGAAGGAAATATGCTATTTTTCACACGAATTCTTTCCAACATTCGGCATATACATATGTATGTATGTATGTATAATCTTAGTCTGGGTTTCTCTGCTAGCTTGCCTCCGGTAACCGGGTTCGAGGAATGATCGATATGAAAAGTAGATATCCATAAAAGCGGCGCTAAGCTCTAAGTCTTTTGTCTGTTCGTAACGTTTGACAAATAAAAACTGTACTCGAGTTTTAACGAGAACATGTAATGATCGTTGACGAAACATGCCCACTTGTCAAGGGACGACGGCAAATCGTTCCAACATACAAATATGTACATCAACAAAAACTTCCTTATTCGTTGAATTTACATTTGCTCCAGTTTGAATTTTTTGATTTCCTCGAAAAATAAGGTCACCTTGACCAAAACCGTGTCGTACAGTCGTTAAGCGTATAACAGTTTTAATTTATGTACATTTGTAATAGAAATACTCACATATACATATGTATATATAAATAAAATAAGATTTCCGCAGGAAGCTTTGACCAATGACGACCCGGAATTGTTGTACGCTTGCAACAGCTAACGCTTGAAACTGTAAAGCTTCACACACAGCCATACATAGTAAAAGAAAATAAGCGAATGACGAAGTCCAACTCACAGCGCATAGCTTAACTGACTAATACGTATGTATGTATGTATGTATATTTGTATGGATGTCGTTATAAATGTATGTATTTAGGTAAAAGTTTTTTTTTATTCACGGTTGCGCTTATAAGGCTTGCAGGTGTGTCAAATAAGGTTAAAGCGAGCTGGCGAACCCCACCAAATCGGGTTGCATACAAATTAAAAATGTAGCTGACGCCAAACGAAATGCGCGCAATTCTTTAGCGTTGTTTTGAAGTACATAAGTATGTATTGTTATAAACTCGTACTTTCATTAGAAGACGGATGTCATAAATTAAACAAGTTGAGCTCAGTTTTAAAAAGAAAGAACTTACTGTAATTTTTTAGAAAAGTGAATAAACATATTTTCACTCACTCAATGAATATTAACTTTGATTCTATTATTAAATTTTTAACTTACTTAACTGACACCATAATCGTCGAAGCGATTTAGGTTGACCTTAATTAATAGTACACCATATAGTATATACGAGAGTACACCAGGAAACACCAAATGTAGCCAAGTCGTTGAACGCTTGTTCTTTCTAATACAAAGATGGACTTTTACCTTCCGGGCAGGAGCACCTAACCTAACCACTATTGCCGTTGAATCTTAATTTGCTTTCCTTGTAAGCCTCGTTTAGATTGCCGTTCCATTAAACGTCATATTCGCCGTCGTTTCGCATCTTGATGCAGTTTGGAAAAGGGAGAACTAACAGCGGAGTTGTAAAAGTCAACAACGAAAGGTAGATATGATAGATCGTGGCTGACCGATTTTGTTACGAGGCTCGAAATATCTATCCTAACATCAGGTTAATAAAATCCCATGATTATGATACATCCTGGCTGTAACCTCATTTGGTACAGACCCCCTCCAATGCAGACTGAGCTGGTAATGTTGCTCAAAGCAATTTTTTATAACCTTATAAGTATTGCAGGGCTTAGAAAATTCTAACTTTGCGAAGTAAATGTCACTTTTTTCTGGGTACTTTTTCGAGATTTGTCGTACCTTAATCTCTATTTGATAGCTGATTTGCCATGAAGGCTACAAAGGAACTTGATTGGAAAAAGAATAGTATTTGTATTTTCGAAAATAGTTTCATAGTAGTCTCCAAGGTCTGAAAGCACACTGATTTGGTCCAATCGATTCATTGAAGAGATCCCTCCATAATATGAGATTGCTATGGAAATCAGTCAATAGGTCGCCCTACCGCAGGTCCTGTACTCGTCCGAGTTCGTGTTTGCCATCTGTCTATTACAACATTGTCGACCATGTAGAGATTGGCTTGTAGATTACTGAATCCTCCAATGCTGGAACCTGATGCTACCCACAAGCATTCTTGACGAAATTTCGGTAACTTGTGAGAAGTCTTTCAAATGTAAACATAATAGAGTTCTTGTTAAGCAATCGTTCCATTTTTGAAAAGAAATTCTTAACGAATTTGAAAAATGACAATGCTAAAGATTTTGTTATGAATTCGGAAAACTTACTTTACAAGGTTCTCAACTCGTTTAGTGCAAAACGAGAGTATTGAAATGAAATCACAATATCACACAAAATTCAAGCGAAAATTCAACATACGAGTATCTAACTACAAAAATTTATTTTTAATTTCGTTGAATTACCAACAGCAACATTAAAAAAAAAAAAAACATTACAATAAACACTCAATGGTGACTGCAATGACAAGAACAACAATAATGTGCTTAAGAATCGGCAACGACAACAGCAAAAACCAGAATAGCAACAATGGCAACACAAACGACAACAACAACGATATTAACAATAGCATTAAACAAAAGCGCTGGAAGTTCAACAAGAACGCTAACAACAACAACAAGAGACACATTGAACAGAACGCTAGACTGCGAATAACTAACGAATAGCTACGAAACGCTAAAAGAATGCACAAAGCGAATACGAATACGATCGGGGCGTAAAAGTATCGCACAAAAATGTTAAAAAGAAAATAAATATGGAATACAAAAAAAAAATTAAATAAATACCTACATACATATATACATTTGTATGTAAGTATAAATTTAAACAAAAAATAAGCGTGTAAGAGCGACAAAAACAACAACAGCGCGCGTTTACGTTGCCAGCAACGACGGTGACAATAATGCACAGTGTGTTAGTAAGCGCGACGTGGGCGCGCAAAATTGCAAATACAAGTACATACTTACTTACATACATATGTACATTCAAACATTGCAAATAAAAAATTTATTATTATTTAATCTTTCGCTAAAACATCTTGAAAAAATATAGATTAAACGGAAGCAGACTAGTTCAAAAATATTTCTAAAAGCATAAATACGTTTTTTTTTATTTCAAATTTTTGAACCAAAAATAATTTTTGCGAAATTAAAATGTCTGAAAATAAATTGGATGCGTGAAATATTGAAAGGAGAAAGAATTAGTATAATAAAGTACTTTTCCAATGATAGATACCCAAAGATGTAAATCGGGCAAGTTTTGACATACTCAGTTAAGTTTTTTTCAAACCTATCTCCAAAAAAAGTGGAAAAGCAGCATTAAGTCTTTTTTAATGCGGTGTATGTGTTTTTAAGAAGGTTTTATAAAAAATCTTTACTTTCATAAAAAAGCAGATGCGTTCGAGAATTTTCAGAAAGCCAAAAAAAAATATTTCTTTAGTTTAACACATATTATTCTATTAAAAACTAAATAAACAGTTTTTTTTATAAGCATACATAAATAAAATGAATAAAATGGTAGTCGTATTTCATAAAAAAAAAAATATTTGGTCTTCTGCGTCGTTTAAATGTTCTAGAACCGCTGTCATCACTAATATACCCGTTCCAATTCATATCAGCTGCGATATCTGCTCTTATAAAAAATGATGTGATTTTATTTTGAGTAGCTGCTTTTTTCAACAGTTTCTGCTGCTCCCGACCACGACGATTTAAATCTTGATTTATTTCTAATTCTTTTTCGGGGTCAGGCTCGTATGAAATCGCTTTTTTTTTGCAAAAGGATGAAGAATAAGAAAAAAAGTGGTCATGATAACTCTTTATCTCTCTTTCACGCTAAAGTGCTAACAACTCTACAAAAAATCGCTTAAACGACAAAAAAAATGTTTGAAAATTCTCGTAAAATTAAATCCGCATTAAAAAAAATCACACAAAAAACGAGCTAAGGTACGAGTATTTTGATTATGTTGAAAATTTCTTGGAATATTTTTATGCAAATTGAGTTTTTCCAAAGGATGCAGAATATTCTATACATTTCGTAAAAAAAATTAAGCTAAGGTTCAGCAAAACATGATAATTAAAAATAAATTTAAAATATTTTAATTAATTTTGTCGGCACCAGTTCACTTCGCGTACCCGAAAGGATATACATATGTATTCCAGTATCATTTCATGGCCAGTTTTGAACTACTTCGAAGTAATCACGATTTAACCCTAAAGAATATAATTGAAATGTGTCTGAAAAAGTAACGAACTTGCCCCAAAGTCACCTCAAACTAGGTTTTAAACGGTCCCAAAACCTATATTTATTAGTCTCTTTAATATTAAACTACTCCCAAAATGTTCCAAGAACAGTGAGGAACAGTTACTGAGGTGATTACGAAATGATCCAAAACTTGCCCTGAGGTTTTCCTAAAATAGCAACGAAAGGGTCCAGAATTAGTCTCGAAATCGTCCCGAAAAAGTCGTACATTTGTTTCAAATTGGTCCCGAAATTGTGTGTGAACCAGTCTCATATTGAACCCCAAATAGTCTAGGAGTATTCTCAATAATAAAAACTAGTGCCGAATGAATACAAAATAAATTCGTGTGACAATTCCAACCAAGGTGAATTCTATAAGGTGGCGTTGAGGCGACAGCTGTTTTTTTTCGCTTTGGTAAGCATTATGTCAAACTGCTTCGTTCTGATTGGCTGCCCATACAAATGTCTAATGGTATTTGGTGAGCTTCATACCAAAAAGCAAAAACAAAATACATGTTGGTTCTTCACTTATATGCGATTACCGCCACCTTATTTAATCCACCTTGATTTCAAATAACAAACAAAGTTTTCAAGCTAAAATGTAAAAAACAAAGTCGGAGGCTTGTGAAAAAATTGGAATCACAAAACAAAAGCCAAAAGTAGAAAGGTTAAAATAACTAAATTAAACATGGCAAAGTATTGAATGAAATACTTTTTACGCAATTTCCATAACAAATGTGTTACTGCTGTGTATCTTTGCGTGTATGTATGTATGTGAGAATATGTGTAGCTTTTTGTTATTTTGAACCATTAGAACCTTAAAATATGTGCGTACTCGTACGATTGAATGTTTGTATGTTTGTATTTGCATTGCGTGGCCCCATCAAAGAGCGACCTGTACACGCGACTCAGCGACAGACAGCGCGTGGGGCGGCACAGAGGCCTATGAAGGCATATAAATTGTCGTCTTATACAAATGTACATACATTCACACATACATACATACAAAAATGAAGTGCACAAAATCATAGATATGTTTGTTTGTTTGTTCGTGCGTTGCCTGCACTGTCGACTCGCGGCATTTTTGAACGTGCGCGCCACATCGACGTCGTCGCCGTCGCCGTAGCCATTGCCGTTGTTGTGCCGCCGCCGTCAAGCAGACGCCACACGACCCCAAACTCGAATGGTTGCGACATCAGGAAAAACCACGTCCATGGCGCAGCGACAGAAGCAAAAGCAGAAGCAGCTCGGGCCGACGACATACAACTGGCGACTGGCGGCAATGTCAACTGAAAATGCGGCAGTCGGACAGACGTGAAGACAAATATGCGGACGCGCAACATTGGAGGCGGTCGGTCGGTCAAGCGGCACACCAAAGTGGGAGTGCATGGGCACAGTGAAAAACTAAATACAAACAAAGAGACAAAAAAAAAAGCACAGCATTCTAAAAAAATCACAAAATGTAAACAGCAGAAAATTACAATAGAAATTAAAATGAATTAAATCGTTTATTGAATTTTAATCGAAAAGAAATTAAACAAAGCACAGCGTTGGGCGGCTTGAACAAAAGGCGGTTGCGCTCAATTGGAGTCACGGCACGACCGAAATGGAAATGGAAAATGTGTTACGACAAGCATTGTCGTTGCTATAGAATAAATGAAAAGTTAAACATTACAAAGTTATATGAGTAAAAAACACTTGTAAAAATGGCATAAGTGCAAGGTGACTCGTGAAATTTGTTATACGAGTATTACAATCGGTGAAAGGCTCAGTAAAACACAAAGCGCCGACACGGTCCCGAACTGATCGCAAACGAGCGCTCATTTGTGCCTGTAATATACCCAAAGCACTCCTGAAATGTTCCTGAAAATATTCATAAATAGTCGTGTATTTAGTAGAGTAATGGTCCTCTAATAGTATTTGCAGCAGTCTCGAAATTAACTCGCACTAGTCTCGAAATGATCCGTAACTACTACCGAAACAAATCTGCAATAATCGTCGGTACGTCCCGAAATGGGTCTGAAAGAGTGCCGAAAAAGTGCTGCAGCGGTTTCGAAAAGATCTCTAACTAGTCCCGTCAAATCCCTAAAATATACCGTAATTATCTCTGATAAGTCCAGGATTGGCCTTGAACTAATTTTATAAATGTTTATTTGTACTCACAAGACAAATTTAACCCGAACGAACGTTATCCTCACAGGCCAGATTACCTCAAAATGCCAACCAAATATCGCTCGCTTCACGCCGGCTGTACGGCCGTCTGAGATTCGCCCAGTAAATAAATTCGAAATTTCGCTGCCTGGAAGACCAACATCAGCTGAAGTAATAGCGAAAAAAATGTGCCTTCGGTGCGAGCAAGGGCCTAACATTACATACGACTCGGCGAACTTTTCATCGGTGTTTGTGTTTCGAGTCTTTTGAAGATGGATCACACTGTTTACTCCGGTAGACAAGATCAAGCGGTCGGATGTTGGAAAATCACGACACTATTGAACACCCCGGCGATGCATCATTATTACTGACTCTGTCCAAAAATGTCTTAAGTGGGTTTCACCGGCAGACTATCAACAACTTCCTATGCTGTTAAAAGAATCGAAGGGACTCACTGAGTCTCACGTCTATACCCACCATTCGGAATACCACTACCTCTGAACTCATCAAAGCTAAACTCACCATACCTAAAAACACCTTACCATAAGTCACCACTCCTCCTATTGAAACTCGCATGACTTAAACTCACCACACGTCAACCCTCTATGGCGCACCTCTCTTTCCTTTAATTCACCTCACTGCCCTTACATGATCACAGTTGAACTAATCAAATCATCAAAATTGAGTTCTAAAATTGCGACTCGATTAATTTAAAATAACATTTTTTTTATTGCAGAACTATAGAATTTTATTAGTTGCCTTATAAATCGAATATTTTGCTCATAAACCTTGCCTCTGTCAAATGAATGTGCCTTTTTTTTTCCCTACAGTGACACAAACCAGGATGAGAACGTCGACGCCTTGACCCCACTGACAGGTATACTTTACCGGATGTAAGCATTTGATATGCTGGCTTTCAGTCGCGACATGCTGAACATTACTCGTATATTTTAACGCACACAACAATTGGGGGGGCAGAAGAATGTTGCAGATAAATGTGTGAGCAGATATCCTGCGCATTACGAAATATGTGAGTATGTATCTATGTAAACATATGCCAGCATGTCTGAATACTCGTATCAATAAAAGGAAATGCAAGTATAAAAATACCAACGACGTACATATGTACATACAAATGTGTGAGTATGTTGAAGGTGATCTCAACCGCGCGCGAACTCAACATCGGATGTTCGTGTATTGTTGTCAGTATAAGACAGCATCTGTCAAAAGAGAGGAAGTTTGTCGTGCATACACTTACCTACACGCACACACACACACACACGGACATGAATATGAAACCATATGACGACGGTGCGATTGCGTATTCACACGCTTTGCCCTCGCCAGCAGGACCGGGCTAAAAGTGCAATACAACAAAGCATTTCCGGTACGTCGGCGAGACTGTAATGATTCATCTGCGCCCGCCATTCACTCGCGCGGGCGGTCGCTCACCTTCAGCTTTAAATCTCTGCGATTTTATATGCACTCGCTTGCATTTAAATGCTGCTGTTGCGAATGCTGTTGCTGCTGCTGTCGCCGTCGTCATCGCCGTCGTCACCGTTAATTCCTTTTACTCATTATCACTGATTTTTTATGGTGACTTTCATTTTTTATGCATATAATCTTGCGTATGTATCTTTACAAGCGTATTCACAGACAAACACACACACATTCGATTATATGCGTATATATTTAACTCACTTGAAACTTTCACTCAACGAGGCCTATGCGAAATTTTTAAGTCATCCGTCCTTGCCCTGGTTTGCCAGATTAATGTGACAGCGCGTTGGGGATTTTTGTGCCCGACGATGAACGATTTCGATAAATAGGAGTTTTTGTGACCAAGCACAATATTTTTTTTTTTGGCACATATAAAATGTGCCTTTTCTTCTGTTGCCACTAGTTAATGAATCTACAAATATTTCTTGACTTGAAAGTCAATTTTTATACCTTCCATCCATTATACTGAACACTTCATAGTTCAGGTCGTTTAATATCTGAAGTTTAAGGGACGAAACATTGGCAAGACTTGTCCTCAAAGAGATAACTCTTTCACACGCAAAATTTTTGCCGGTGCAAAACTTACAAAACATTACTACTTACAACCTACTTGATTAGCGGTTTTGGCCTATATTTCTACTTAGTCCTTCCAATGCAGTTCTGGACTTTCTATGCCATATCGTAGCGTAGACGTCAACAAATCTTTCTTAAAATATTTTCTTGTTCACTTCAAGTGCCAGCTATCCTAAAGTTTTAATTGGTTTTCTGTGTATTTAGGAGGAACAGAGCAAAGAAGTATTTACAGCTTCATTGCCCGTCTCGCCCGAAGTAGTGCTCGTCAGCAAGAGAGATCCTCCAACAGATTTCAAGACTGGCAGAAATTACTTTGTCTCACTTTTATCCGCTATCAATCTGTCATTCGCTTCGCACATTTATTCAATTTGAAAGACGCAGAAATAACCGAGTGTCTTTAAAGACCTTTAATATTAATCTGTGCTGGTTTAAATATGTTGGACATATGACTGACTCATGGACATTTGTTAAGAGGGGGTTACAACTGCTTTAATTGAACGATGTCTTGCAAAGCTTTATTCATTATTTTTAAAATGTTTGAGTTGACATCTAATTGGTCCATGGTTTTAAAAAACAATCTGCAAGGGCAGGAAGTACTCAATCGAAGTAATCAATCGTTTGGACACCCAGGACTTGACAACTTCGGAAATTCTTCAAAAAGTAAAAAAAAAATTTATATTGGCAGATGCCGGATTAATAGAAAATCCGCATGTTTAAATGATTGGAGTATACAAAAGATTTAAAAAATTTGCATGAGCACCTTGGCAAGACCTAAAGTCAGTGTAAAGAGCAACTTCGTAATCTTAGATCATCAGCTATGCAGCTATGACCTCGCTAACCAGCGATTTGTCATTATACGAAAAGTCGAAAAAGGCTTAAACGATGCATTAGGATACAAGGTGAATATACTGAAAATGAATATAAATTTGAGTTTCTATTTTCATTGCTTACTCCTCCCCCTCCTCGAACTTAAACACATATCCTCATAGTTTAGTAAAAATGTAATTTAATCTTGATATTCTTCTAGCTATTTGCAAAATCCATAATTTCAAAGCAATTGGCGATCACAGAAATCTGACTTACTTTGATTATATTGTTGTATAAACGATTTTTTATTTTGCAAATTAAAGGAGTGTACCTAAAGAAGAGAGGCATTTTCTTTTTCTGTGTCCACGCTTTAGAGGAGAAGGACCAAGTTGACTTTTTAAAATGATTAATTCATTATTATTCGAATATCAAATCATAGTTGTGGTAGAAAAATAATTATATGTTAACAAGAAGCAGAAGCGACATGCTGTGGAAGTACAGACATACATACATATATATGTATATATGAACTTATAAATGTCTAATTCAGGACAAACCAGGAATATTTCTACTCATACATAGATGCCCTTTGAGTTTCAAATCAAAGTTAAAGCAAAGTGAGAATAATAAGGAGAATAACTAAGCACGTTTACATGTACATACATTTATATGTGTACATAATGGGTGGTACATTAAGTGTTTTTTTTTTAATTTTAAAACAATGAACAAACATTAATTCCGGACGGTATATAAATTTATTAAAGTTCAACCAACTAAACTAAGATCTGTTATATTTTCGAGATGATCCTCAGAACGCATAATTAGTTTTTCGATATAAATAATACATGTAAGACATACAAAGAGGCAGACGCCACAATTAAAAAAAAATTGTAAATAGATAATATGATTTTGCAGACTAACGTATACTTCGACAGTTTTTATAGGACAATATTGCTTGAAGTCATCAGTTAAGAGCATGGACTCACTATACATTTAAAGATCTTTACGATGACATTCATGAAAACCTGTATAAGTAATGGGCCTCAGTGGCTACTTTGTGGTACATCAGATGTCACTGAAATTACCCGAGAACGAATGTCACCAACTTCGGCGATTAATGTCCTGTCCTTTAGTTAGGAAATCAATCTAAATATAGGCATTGAAGTAAACTCCCAGCATTCTGAATTTGGCGACTTGAATATTTATGTCTTAGCTGTCAAAAGTCTGTGTAAAGGCAGTATAGAGCACGTTGACCTGGGATCCATTCGCTATTACATCGAATGTGAAATTGGAAAAAATAGTGAAGTTTGTACATGTAGACCCTCCGGGTCAAGTTACTTGCTCTCTACCGCGACAAGCTTCTTAAAACAAGGAGTTTGGAAAGTTTGCCGAGAAGTAAATTACTACACAAAAGCACCACATATACCTCCTTTCGTTCTATCTCCCTAGCTTCCTCTTCAAACATTAGGCAATGATACAATCGCACCTTAATCCTCACTTAACTCTCTCTCGCTCTCTCTCTCTCTCTGCCTCTGGATGCTGAGCTGAGCTGTGCTTAGTTATTACGAGCAGCTCTTAGCACTAAACACTGGCGATGGACCACCCTGTTTAACTATAAATGTAGATGCATTCGTATGTACATATGTATGTATGTACGTCTATGATATTGATGTTCGCAAAGTAAATACAAATCACGTCACAAGTGAAACTCTCCGCTCTGTTCGTACCACCTTTTTTAATGAGTGTTGTATTCTTCAACAGAACTACTACAAAAGACATAGAGAAATGTAGTTCGTGTACTTAGGAATGTGGTGTGTGTAGCTTGAAGCACAGATATTGCATACATCCACAAAAAACAACATAAATTTCCTCATGTGTTTGTGAGTGCCCACAAGGGAAAATGTGCTGCTATTTGAGTGACGCGTAAAAATATCCTTTGGAATGTGACGCTGTAGGTAGTGAAGACTCATTCGTTCTTATAAAATTTCTTTCATACACACACACATGTATGTACGTATTATTATGTGGTAGTGCATTTGTTCTTATACCAACAATGATGTCGATCGCCTGCCAAGCGGGATATGACTTTGATTTCTTTGTTTTGCTTAAACAGTTTCTTTTTCCGAGTATTCCATTTGTTCTTACTCTAGTTACTATTTTTTATGGATACTTCACGTATTCCTTTATCCTTGCTACTTCATCTTAAAAAAGGCTGAAATAGAAAAAAAACACAAAAATATAAATGAGAAAGCCGAAGTTGCAACTTTTCTTTTGATGGTCACTTTTTGTTCTTTAAGAAATTCGTCTTCACATATGTATGTATGTGTGTGTGTATATATGTACATATGTCGTACATAAAAATGAAATAAAAATTAAAAAAAAAAATGTGTCCATAGGAGGAGTCAAAACCTAAGACTACCTCTTTAACAATTTAATAAAAAATTGTCAAATTAAAAATTACGTTTATGAGAAAAAAAAATTTCTTAGGAAATCTATTTTAAATATACAGAAAATAAATTAATAATTTAAAAAATTATTAAATGGTAAATGGTAAATAGGCAGGAGTATGAAAAAATTGTAATAGCCCACTTATGACCTCGCTCACATTACTCCTGCATATCTAGTAAATGAATCCTGGACATGATTTTAAACTCATAACTTTTGGCTATTAGCACAACTCATTCCCTTTCTCATTTGTGCTCACAGTTGATGGTTCTTCGAACTCGATAACGATTTCTACTAAAAGCGCTTGACATCTTAAAATAAATGTTAACTTTTCAGAGGCCCTAGAAAATATAGATATCAGTGTTAAATATTTATGGAGGTTTGATCAAATAACTTATCTCGACTTAGTACTTTTTCCTCTTAAGCTCTTTATCGAATAGCGAAATATTTATTTACATAAATCTATCGTTTTACAAACTACCTTCATTTAAATTGGTTTAAAATATTTAATTTACTAGTGAAAGGTTTGCCTGTGAAATCTAAAATCTGCTAAAGTGCTTATATCAAATGTTCCTATATCAAATGTCCACAGATATGTAAATACTAGGCATGTCAATACCGGGATCCCGAGCATTTTAACCTACCGAATTACACGGCATAAGTTTATTGAAATCCCGGAATTGCAGAAATCAGTGAATTTATTTGCCATTTCTTTTCAAATTGTGTATCATTCATAAAAAGTTCCCCTTCAAGGCCAAACCAAAGCCTTTAAAGAGTTCACAATCCGTGTTAATTGCCGAATTTCTATAGTCCGCTATTAAAATAACAGTGTAACGTGTGGACGCACTGTGCAATTTCGTTAAGTATTTTATGTGGTATTCAGGCAATTAATCAGCAATAAACCGTTTATAATAAATATTATAGATCGGTTTCTTAAAAATATGTATACGCACATTTCCATTTAACTTTTATTTACATTTAACTTTAATTAACATCTTTTCAAACAAAAATAAACCTGGAAGATGAAAAACAGAAAGAGCCAATCGAATAAGACACACAAATAATACACTAAACATAACTTTCTGAGTTGTATTGAAATAAGAAAATATAACATGAGAAACAAAAACAAAAAAATTATAACTGTTGTATTACAATAACACAATATGACAAATAACAGGGCTTGTTAACCCCCTAAAGGCTTTGTTTTGTCTTTGCCCCAGCCCCACTCGAGGAGCAAATGAGAAATGTAAGCGATGTTAATAGAACTAACGCCGAAGTGCTTGAGGTGTCTACGGCAGAAAGTCTCAAAGATAAATTGCATCAAATTTTAACGAGCAGAACGCAATTCTCTAGTAATCGAAAGGCATACAATTTATCAAAAGGATTGTTAAAAGAAATTGATAGTTTTTGTAAAGAGGTGATAAAGGCTATGTCGAACAGAGAGCATTTAACTTTACGTCGACAATCCACTGCTTATTTTAAATTTGCTTTATGATAGCATTTTGATAGGGAATAATAATAAGAAATAATTCGGCCTCACTGCAAATGGAATGGGTGATGTATTTGATTTTTACTTTTTTTTACTGAATGGTAATGTATTAATATTTAATATTGGTCTCGAACAGTGATTAAAAATTATTTTATTTATGCAGGTGCATTTGCTTCTGTAATATGTATAATTGAGGAGGTCCATAACAAAACGCAATAATTCCACTTTTCAAATATTTTGGTTTTTTAACTAAATCCAATTCTACGCATTAAAACCTATGTAACCATTGCTATAAAACATACCAAAGGTCAATAATTTTACTGTTATTCAACACCAAAAATATTAGTTCAGACCAAAATGAAACATTTCCATATCTATCCAATTAAATTAATTTTATTTTTATGGTTGTTAGAAATATTCTTTGATTAAACTACCTTTGTGAATAACTACTTTGCATTTAATATTGTAAACACATTTGCCAATTCTTTTTATGCTAAATATTTTGAGAAAACTTTGGAATGCATTGCAATTTTTCATTCTGGAAATATACGCATCCAATCTAAACGTGTTCTCGTGTGTTCTAATTCCAAAATTTCAGTGGTCCAAAATTTCTGAGATCAGCAGGGAAATAGTGCCAATGGAACAGATGATATAACTTTATGTGATTGTTTGGAGGAGGACACTGCAATGAAAGTGTAATATAATGTGAATTTATTGTAATACTTGTATGTTAATATAGTGATTTAAATGCAATAAAAACCGTTGATATAAAACGGTTTTTAATTTTCCTATAGAATATGTATAAGCAATTAAAATCAAAAAAAATTATTTAAAGCAAAAAGCCAAAATTCCAAACATAGTTTATATCAAAACGCAACATTTCCATACATGTTCAGAACAAAATGAAATAAATACTATTGGACGGACCAAAACGCAACATTTCCATTTTTTTAATCTAAATAACTTAAAAACTAATTGCCAGATAAAAATTTTTTTTTATGATTTGTATTGTTTTTAGATAACTATTAAACTACAACAACAGTATAAAAAAAATATATATCCTATTGACTTAAATTAGTTTTTTTCGTTTATCCAAAAAATTGGTTTGGTGGAATTATTGCGTTTTGTTATGGACCTCCTCAATTGTACTTGAAGTATAAGTTATTTTGTATGTTTGTCGAATTTTACGTTTATTTCTTTTTTGTTCTTGAAAATACCAATAAGTACATACATACATGATTTACAACAAATCGTCCATCTTTGTTATATTAATGTTTTTTTGTATACTTCTATAAAACAATATATTTTTTTAACAAATTAAAAATTACGAATCAAAACTTCATGAAAATCGGGATCCCAAGATCGTCCCGGGATTTTGTTTTCAGATCTCAAAAATCCCGGGATCAATAAAATGCCCAAAATTGACATCCCTAATACATACATATCTTGACTTAATAGCCAAAGGAAGGAGAGTAAGTTTGATACGAACATTTAGCGGTAACCCGAAACGAGTTAGTCATTGTGTACTCATTGAAAAGGAGCTCTTACGGCTCGATTTTGAGTAATTACTATAAGATCCGAGTATTAAATTCATATGCTCCATAAAATCGAAATTTATAACCGTTTTAACTAAATTGGCACCATATCTTCATAGTCTACTTTGGCCGAGCAAAAGCTTCCCGTATCTTCCACTAAAAGGTACCAAGTTGGAAAAACCCAGTGAATCCAGGTTCTTTACCGCATGATTTTCCCAATGCAGAGAAAACCTTTTGAGTCGGAAACTATCAACGATGGAAAGAGTTCATCGATTTGCACGATGTGACCTAGATAGCGAAAAACGAAAATTGACACTTAAGATGGCACAACGACGAAATCGGTTTTTCTTAAAACGGAACTTGACAAAGGATGACGGAAAATCGAAGAAATTCAGTTAGTCGCTGGATCTTCAATCGCTGAACTTTGTCAACGACCTTATAAAGCTTTTATAGCTTATCGTTCCACCGCCTGCGGTATTACCCGTCTCAAAAAACGTAAGTGTACATAAATGTATCGAATAATCTTTCTCTCTCACACTCTAACTGCCGCCGGGAATTTTTGTCGTCGAGCGTGAGTTATACTAAGTCCGAAGTATCATCTGTTGGCGAGAGAGATTAAACAGTGGATTTTGAAAACGCGCATTATTACTGGTGTTCCTTCTGGTTCCTAAGTAAACGAACTCCTATACTTTCCCACATTTGTAACTTCGGTGTGTACGAAAGTACTTAGCGAAGAGGTCTCACTGCCACACCATATCCAACATCGAATTTTTTGTTTCTTTACATCACGCGCTGAAGTAGACCTTGCTTTTTCCCCTTTCCCAGTCAAACGCATTTTAATGTATAGCTCTGCTTGAACGAGGACATCAACGAGCTTAGCAAAGGCACCCTTCCAATGAACTGTCGGGACTTTACAGGTGTGTGACCGCCATAGTTCTTAAGGCGTTTGTCAAGATCGTCAACAAAAAAACTTACAGTCTCGTCCGTGTACTGTTTTTCTTTTTCATTGGCATTTGTGTGTGTTTAAGTGGCAGGTCCGAAGCTCTGCAGACAAACAGATGATCCTGTGGCAATATGAAGTCACCTTCAGCTATCATACTTTGAATATTGTAGTTCTAAGCAGTCCTTTTTAGTCAATTGCACTGTTAGTTGCTTTAATAATATTTTGGTTTGCGCAAACTGCATAGAAGTATGCGCGTGCGTGCCAGTACTGTACAAGAGCTCATTAACATATACATACATACACATGTGTTACAGGTACGAACAACTAAGTTTCGGTTAAAAAATATATATTTTGGTGTCCCCACTTAATGGCTTTGCAAAGTAATTTTTTTTTGTGTTATTACGTTTGGTTTTTTGCTTTTTCGTTATTTAGAAAATTTTCTAATGCCAGTGATTATTCAAAAAAAAAAAGGTCGACTTGCCTTATCGCTATTTCACATCTGTAATTCATTTGCTGGAAACGTGTAGATAGATGTATGAACATGTGTACATATACAAGTACATACGAGTGGTATTTTTGCCTTTTTAGGAGGGAGCAAAAATTAGACAAAAAATAAACACATACATACATACATACGCAGCAAGAATACAGTGTAAGAGAAAGGAAAAACAAATCACATCTCAATGTGCCAGAGGGGGCAGTGAAGTAATTTGAAGCAATATGTTCTTTTCGTTGGCCGCAGCAACATTCCGTGGCGTATTTAATGCAGCAGGGTTGATTTTTAAATTACATACATACATACATACATACTTATTTACTTACAAAGGACGAATGCCTGATGCAGCATGCAGGTGTTGAGTATTTGAGGGCAATACATACATACATATTTACATGCATACACTGCTGAGGTCTAAAAGTAAGGCACTAACTACGCTCTGTTAGAGGTCCATTCGAATGCGCATTTTCACAAATAACTATGAAAAAAAAAATTCTAATAAAAAAAATATTTAAAAAACCAAAGATATTTTTAATCAACTTAAAATTTGCATTTAACTGTTTGCAATTAAATGCGCAATAAAACTACATACTCGGAAACTCAGAAAAAATTCAAAAACTGTTTAAATAATTTGTTGAGTTATCAAAATTTTTATAACGGTTGCTTGTAACAGCATAACGGAATCAAGATAGATATAGACATAATATATGCCAAAATGATCAGAATAAAAAAAGAGAAGTCGATTTAACGATGTCTGTCCGTCCGTCCGTGTAGACGATAACTTGAGTAAAAATTGAAATATCTCAATGAAATTTGGTACATAGACTGCTCTTTGGACAGGGTAGGTTGGTATTGAAAATGGTCAAGATTGGTCAATAACCACGCCCACCTCTCATATTTCGGTATCTATTAAAATAAATTGAGTGAAATTCGGTATTTGGAGCGATTTTGATCTAAGAAATTAGGTATTTATGAAATTTTGAAAAATGGGCGCCACGCCCACTTAGGAAAATATTTCTGTATCTCAATAACGGTGTAAGGTATCGTCACAAAATTTGGTAAACCAATTTTCCTCAATATCGCTGTTATCATTGTTAAAAAATTTTGAAATCGGACCATAACCTCGCCCACCTCCCATATAACAGAAATTTTGAAAAATCCAAAAATTTCGTTTTTTCTTTATCTATTGGAAATTTGAAATTTAGAGAGATAGTTAATTAAGAAACTTGATCGGCACAAAATTTGGTGAACATATTGTCCATGATATCACTAGCATCAGCGTTAATAATTTCAAAAATCGAACCATAGCAGGCCCAACTTCCATATAATGAAAATTTTGAAAAATGCAAAAAACTTCGTTTTTAGTATTTATTGGAACAAATTGAGTAATGTTTAATATTAGCAGCGATTTGAAACAAAGTAACGGGGTTGGTATGAAATTATGTGCACCGCCATTACACAAATACATCGCGAGGGTATATAAAAATCGGTTTCGCTCGAATTTAGTTTTTCTTACTTGTTTTTATAAAGTTTGAAAAATGTATTTATTTAGTTTCTGATAGAAAATTCTGTGTGTTTTAATAAAAAAACAATAAACTTCCAAAATAAATGATCTTTATAAATGGTAATCCTTTAACACATATAAAACGAAATCAGATCAGTTTAACCAATTAAGTATATGTAAAATCAGCGACCAAATCTTCTCGTCTTTGCTGTTTTGAATTTGTAGGAGTTTCGATTAGCAGAATAATTATTTAAATATTTAATGGAAAAATTTACGAAACAAAAACCGATGAACCGATTTGCCTTATATTCTGAAACCAAGTTAAAGGTGAAGGTTTTTTTTGTTCTTTTTTTCTGGTTGTGATACCATAATAGTTATGAAAGTAATCTACTCAAACCACTATATACGAGTTTACGCTCTTTACAAATTATAGCACAACCAAATATTGAGAGATTTTGACAATTAATTTTTTTTTAAATTAATTAAAACTATTTTGCAATTAAAATATGGTTCATTCTCTAAGAAAAACCATAACAATTTTTTCACATTTTTTAAACTATTTACAAAATATACAATGATTTCACAAAATTTAAAATAAAATGTTGAACTTGTTAAAAAAAATTAAATTTTTTTGAGTATGTAGTTTTCAGGTTACTTCAATTTTAGTCTAAAAAAGTCCAAGTTTCAAGTGTCTACAAGTTATCACTGATTTTTGATAGTTTTTCTACTAACAGTTTCCTCTATGCAACGCAAAACCGCGATTATTTTTTTATATAGAAGGAATTGCGAAAGAGCGTTAGTAAAAACATGTTCAAGAATCAGTTGCATCGAGAAACTTGCACTTTGTTGTACTAAAATTGCATACCCCAAAAGTTTTGAAATGTTTTTTTTTTTAAATTAAAATTTTGATATATATTTGTTAGAGAATTAACGTGTTTTAATTGAAGAATTATTTTAAATAATTTTAGCATAAATAAATTGTCCGAATGTGTTTGTTCAATAATTTGTGAATAGAGTGTAGATTTTAGAAATCATAAAAACAGACGTACCAAGGTCACCTAGGTCCTTAAGTAAGTGAGAATCCATGAATTCCATTCTCCTTCGCGAGAATGTGGAGCATTTGTACAGCAAGTATCTTAAGGTCTCAGTCATCTCTTCGTCTCTACAGCTACTGCCAAAAATTTCCTAAAGCAAACTCAATCTATCCCTTTGCGTTTTCCGATGGTTATGTGGCCTAGGGCAGTGGAAAGATCTCGTTGGCCCAGCATCACCGGTTCACATCTGCTGAATGAGTTTTGTCTTGATGCAAATGTTGGTGTTCTTCTGCCTTGCTATCAATTTTGCCTTGCAAACTGCTCAGCTACCTCGTTTTGAGGCCGTCGGGACTGAATTAAATGTTTGACTGGCGGAATAGTTGAAGCTAATTTAATATAAAATGCTTTTTGTAAGAATTTAATCGACTTTAACATGCAAGACACTCCGCGGTTCAGGCAGGCGGAAAATTTTTTTTTAACCCTCGTCTAATGACGCATATATACAGTGCACGATCTTGGGAGGAGGGACCGAACACCCTGCTATAGCTCGCTTAAAACCGTAAAGAGCTTTCGTTGGTTTTGATGTTGCTTTAAACTTACATCCCTCGGAATTTTGATTTGAAAAACATATGTAAAGTTTGTTCCAATTGTTCGCGGTAGTTTCCACCCGTTATTCGAAAATATTTTTAAGTGGCCGCTGTGGTCGAGTGGGTAGCGGTTCGAGGTTCGAATCACAGCCAGGGTAAGCAATATCTAAATCATAGAAAAAGTTTTTTTCTTATAGCGGCCACTCCTCGGTAGGCAATTGCAAAACTCCCAGGGTATCTTTGCCATGAAAAAACTTCTCATAAAAAAAATCTGCCGTTCGGAGTCGGCACAAAAACTGTAGGTCCCTCTATTTGTGGTATAATATAAAGACGCACACCATGAAAGGTAGAAGAAGCTCAGCCAAACACTGAGCTATATAGTGTAAGCGCCAAATTATTATTATTATTAGCCCGAAGGACCTTCATCTTGATAGTCCAAAAATTCGAAACCTTACTATCTAGCCAATACACACGCTCACATGCACTTCTTTTTATAGAATTTACAAAAGAAAAAATATATTTCTTTTTTGAATACGCCAGCATAGAGAAATATTTGGTATGTAAATACGTAAGTTAGGCAAATGGTGTGCACCGCGATTGTACTGCTTTCAAATTGAACTCTTTACTACGATGCATTGCATTAGCCAACCCACTTCCATACTTACCTACGCATACATACATACGTATGTATGTATGTATGTAATATGTACAGAAAGTCTTATCTACCCTTTGGCTCATGCATTCCGTTTTCATTTTCAGTTTTAGCTACATTTTAATATTTGAATTTGATAGCGAAAACTGTTCGCATTCATTTAGGAATTTGAAATTAGTAACTCACTGAAAGAACGACAGCTTTTGAATGCTTTGCCGCGGAATGAGTTCGACTCATACTGAGCGCAAGGAAATGCTAACTTGCTACATGCGGATAAAAAGTATGCCTCATTCATTAAAGTGGAACAAATTTAAAGTGTCTAAAAAGTTTAAAATAGTTAAATAGTTCACGTAAGCCAAACAAAATTCAGAATGGTTTTATGGAGATTCTAAACGTTCGAGCGCGTTAATTCAATACAGAAAATTTGCGAACCAAATGGCGCCCAGAAATAGTCGATACATTGAACCTCCTGCGGTATCACGAAGACGAAGAAGGACAAGTAGATAAAAAGGTTCGGTTTTGACAGAGCGCGCGTAAAGTCTATCAGCGCTCGTATACCCAAGAACAGACTGTACGCGGCCAAACGACTCCCCGATTTCCTTCGCACTTGACAAGACAAGCTTATGTTGATATATGCAAAATGTCAATTTCTACAAGAGAGGTCAAATTGCCTCCCAAATTAAGAGTACAATATGAATAATCCCAAAGTGCACATAGACACTTTTCTGCCATAATAGCCATTTGCTTTCTTACCGAGAATGCCGATTCAAGCATTCAATTGTCCGTTTCTTTGGTGTCAGTTTTCACACTTAAACACTACAGTAGTTTGTAAGCCTAATTTTGAGAACGAATTTCCGACTAATCACTTACCTACAGATATTTCCACTGAGCTTCGATGGCGTAGAAATTCAACGATTGCTGCCTCCAGTAGTCTGCCACCAACTTATCTCCAACAATGGTGGAAATGTTGAACGAGGCACTCAGAGCCAATCTAGCATGCAGTGAACCTCCATGGGTGCAAGCGTGTCCAGTTCCTAACTGTAAAACAACAATCAGTGTGTCTGAGTCGAGTCGCAGTTTAAAAGCATTAATTGTTAGATCTTTTAATAGGCATATTTGCCATATTATTTCGAAAGCTTACTCGGTTTTAGGGTTTGTTAGGCGAAATAGTTCCAAATTTTCTGACCCGTATACTCTGAAGTTATTATATACGGCTTTTGTTCGTTCCAACTTGGAATATGCTACCTTCATCTGGAGGCCTAGTCAAAAAAGTTACATAACTAGGATTGAACGGGTCCAAAAAGTTTTTCTTAAATATGCCTTACGTTCATTGTGTTTTTATGAGCCAATTCCCTCTTATAAATCTCGTTTGCTTTTGATTGACCTTAAGTCTTTGGAATCAAGAAGGTCGGTACTCTCACTTTCTTTTGTTCGTAATATCATCAATGGTGACATTGACTGCTCTTTTCTTTTGGAAAGAATTAATTTCAACATCCCTCAACGTAATCTTCGTATTTCTTTACCTTTCTTTGGTGTTAAATTTAAAACAGAATATTCGCGTAATGCTCCCCTTGTTCGAGCGCTAATTGAACTTAATTCACTCTCGAGTTCCATCCAACTTGATTTTTCAATTCCAAAAAATGTTTTTTCTCATATTCTAAATTTAGCTATCTAGGTTTTGAAATCTTAATTATTAATTACTTTGTAAATAGTCTGTAAGAAACTTTCTGTTCATAGACTAAATAAATAAATATGTAAATATTACTTTTATGGCATTAAAAATATAAGAGAGCCAAAGGATCATGTAAAAAATGTGTATGTATAATTTAGGCGGTGAATTTCAGGCACTTCTTGATCCAGCCTAATTTTTATATATGCAAATATATACGCATACATTATCATGCATACTATTTAGTGTTTCTACGGCACTTATTTATGTAGGTAAGGTTGTATGCATTATTCGGTGCGCTCGAAACCCCACGTCTTCTTAAAGCCAAGCCAAGGCAAATGCTTACTTATGTCGCGTCGAATCGCAACGCAACATTGTGTGCCTCTACTTTTCCAATAGCTTTGCTTTGCTATATTTCCCCCGAATTCAACTCAACTCAACACTTTGCCTTGACTCTAATCGAAAAGAGGGTGGCTGGACGGACCGACTGCCTGTTTACCTAGCAGTGCCGCCCTAGCTGTGCTTCCGCTTTCACTTGCCAACTGACTGCTGCTGCAGTGAATGAGTGCTTTACTGACTAACTGACGGCTTGGTTGGCTGACTGCGTGACGAGCTGAGTGGCTGACTGGCTGACTGGCTGACTGTCCTTGCCGGCAAATGTGGCGCGGCATGCCTCGATTTGACTCGGCTCAGCTCAGCTCGACTCAACTGTTAAGCGCTTTGCCCTTTGCATTTGCGTGCGGCAACACAAAACTGAATGGGTCGGTTCTCGTCGTCCTCATCGTCCTCAACGTCGTCGCTGTCGTTGTCAGTCTTGTTCGAAGGTCGGTTGCTGGCGTTGTCCTCATTGGAGTCGTCACTAGCGAATGCGGCAATTACTAGCACATTCGCTGAATAGTCGAAGTTGATGTTGGAGTTGATGTTGAAGTTGATGTTGAAGTTAAAGTTGGATACGATGTGCCATGCAGCGCCACATACATATGTACGAGTATGTATATATGTGTGTGTGGACCTACTCGACGGCGGTGGCGGTGTTGGTAGTGGCTATAACGTTGACGTTGAAAGCCAAATCGATTTGGAAAAATTCGTTTCATGTGAAATGTGTAAAATGCTGATAAATGATGAGCGTCACCCCACCATCACAGACACTGTACGCACGCACAGACAGCCAAACATAGTTACATACAGATATACAATGCAACCATCATACATGTATGTTTGTATGTGCGGTAAATGGCTGAGTTGATGGGGGGCGGGGTCGGCTTGGGCTTTCACCTAAAATAGCTGTCTGGCTGCTTGACTGGCGCACTAACGCTCTTAGGCAGCAGACGCGCTCGCGATTTACACACATGCACACATATGTGTGAACATTTCTACATTAAAGTGAATGCGATAAAAGGATGAAAGCAAATTGCTAGCGTTGAATGGTTTTTATTTTATTTTTTTTCCTACTCATTTCCATTTCATTTTATATTATTCTAATTTTTTATTTTTACATTACTTTTTCAATGCTTTTTTGCAAATGAACTTTAGGTAGAGACCTACAAACACACACACACATATACCTAGATACTATTAAAAATGTGTCTTATCGCTGTGTCATAAACGCGTATGTGGGTGGTTAGGTGAGTGGGTTTGGTGCGTGTTTGTGTGTAAGGGTTGAAGGGTTGCTTAAGCGTATGATTGCCTCTCACTCCTTTGGGGACTTTGGATATTATCATAGACATTTATGTAAATAAATTTAACGGTTATTGCAACTACTTTTGAGCTATCAATGAAATTGCTCAGATACTATGGTAAACGCTTTAAAGCACTAGCAGTTAGCTGTTACGAATGACCTTTGGCAACGAAATTTATATCTTATTTTACCGTATTCATGTGAAATATTTAGGTTAAAACTAAAAACTAAAGATCTCAAAATCTTTTAGCTGCCGCAAAACGTCAAGTCAATGTTGGAAATGAAACTAACCTCACTTTGCTGGGGGTCTTTCTTCTGAGTTATTGAATAATTTATCGCATGGTAAATTTTGAGTCCGATGACCTCAGTTTTTTTTTTTTTTAATTCAGAAAAACATTATTTTGATAAGGTTTGAGCTTACGATTTTTCTTCTTATCCTTAACTTTTTGGGAATAGTTCGTTCCCATACTTTTAAAGGCAGTGCAAAAACATATTGGAAGAAATTGTTTTTGTAATGCATTTTCATTAATTTAAGGTAACAATGGTCCACATGAACTTTGTGATTAGGTATATATTTAGTATTTTATTTAAGCTTTCTTCACATTCTTTTTGATTGGTGCTGCAGGCGACTCTCAATGTTTCGTCGATAAGCAAATGTTTTATGTCAGAGAAACCCCACAAAATGGATATAATTTTAAAAGGATTTCATCACATAAGAAGAAAATAAAAATATTATGCCAGCGGGGTTCAATTCGTGGAAGCGAAAGCATTAGCAAAAACAAGTAATTGAATAATTCGCCAATGCAAGGGAATAGTGGAAAAAATAGTATTATTAACCCTTACAAAATAATATAACTTTTTTCAAATAATATTATTCGCTGTTGAACTACGTTTTCTTTCGGAAAAAAGGGAAATTTTTATTTTCTTAAGTCTCAAAAAATGTTTGTTAAATATTTCTCAAAGATAAGTGTACGACGATGTAATATGGATTTTTGACATCAAGAATTTTGAAAAGGCTTTTTATTTTTTTTTTGTTTTTACTTTTTTTGTAAGAACTTAAAGATATATTTTGGTTTTCTGTTATATTAAATTGTCTTAAAGAGCAAGTTTTACCGATTATCATATAATAAGTACATTTATTTATTATTTATTTGTTTTTATTTTTATTTTGTTTGCTTATCTGCGTGTGCTTATTTATATTAATACCGAATTTCGTGCAATATCGGACGCTCTTCTGTTTTTCATATTTAATATACAATAGCGTCTCAGGGTTCTTAAAAGAGTTAATTTCAAAATCCACAAAGGAAACGAGTCTGGAAGAAATATCTGCTCACCATCATCACCCTCTTCTTAGGACCAGCAACCTGATTGAAACCTAGCTTGTTCAAAGAAATACAAAGCATCGGCCGGGATTAGAACCAAGGCTATTAGCTACTTATCATACAAAGCTCAGACTGTCTTCCACTAAACTTCTAGACGTCAGACGTTGCAGCCTCTCTGCCATTTCGAATACCCAATCGGATATATGTTAAATGTTTTACATGTGCCGAAGTCTTAAATGCAGGATTTGCCTAATAAGACCGAGACAAAGGCAGAATCTTCTCATTAAACAAAACAGCGGACGAACGCCATAAAAGCCTTACCCAATGGCAACAACGATGGGCAACGTCGTCCAATGGGCGCTCGACTTTCCCACTCATCCCGAGTATCGAAGCTGTTCGCATGGCGAAATAGACTTTTATATGAGCCGGGAGCTAAGTTGAAAGTGTTTACATATATCGTTATGAAGGTATCCCATATAATTAACGATCAAGCAGTTTGGTATACAGTGAAAAACATCTGTAAAGAAATAATGGCAAAGCTCAAATATCCGAACTACGCCGATTAAGTGAGTCTTGAATATGTTTAATCCTTAGTTTGCTTGTATCTTTCACAGGTAAGCGCTGCATTCGTAGCAGAACGCTCCTGAACCCCTAATCATCTTACGTGGATGGGGAATTATGGAAATCGCGTCGTGGAAGCCAGGCATTCTTTCATGCCATAGCGGCAGAAATCAATAAGTTGTAAGTTTACTAAATTTATATTATGTTAAAAAAATACGAGTATAACAATAATTATGTAACAAAAACCATATAAGAACCAAACTTTGTATAAAAGTTCGAAAATATCAACAAACTTTCATTAAAATAACACTAGTTTTTTTAAAAAAATATAATTTTTTTCCGTAAGGCAAATTTAAATCAAGTTTATTTGTACGAGTTTTAACTAATTTTTAACAATTTTTCACTAGCGCCGTCCCCCAATATTTGGAACAATTTTCGGAAAAGCGTCAGTAAGAATTTTCAGAAATTAACGATAATAATAACCCATTTAATATCTGCGAATATTTCGCTAAAATTCTATGGGAATCAGAACGGCAGAACCGAGGAAATTAAAATAGAATTTGTGAAAAAAAATTTTTTTTCAATGAAAATTTGTTGATATTTTTTTTAAATTTTCAACCAAATCTGAATTTGGTTGTAACTGATTTTTATAAGAGAATGATCTGTTTTTTAATAGACAAAAAAAAATTATATCTTTGTAAGAATACAAATTTTGTTGATATTTTGTTTAATTATTAAAAATTGTATATAAAGTTTGGAAATTTGGTGATTAGAAAGATATAAAAACAATCAAATCCTCTTGTGTTTTATTTATATATGGTAGTTTATTAAAAAAAAAAAGAAATTAAACAAAACAAAAATCTTGTCAAATCCCTACGTTTCTCATATTTTCTCCAGCACTGTACATGCATATTGGTTATGCGTAAATTCCGTATGTGCATGAGTGCGGATAAATGGAGGGAGTAAGAAAAGTGAGAAAACCTTACGTCTACCATAAATTTAATGCAGACTGTCAAGGCGCGCGTGAAGGTGCCCTCACCGGCACAATTATATATTAAAGAGGTGTGTGGGGGATACAAATATAAGTGCACATCTACAAATATCTAACAGTAAGTAAAATACTTTAGTACTTTCCTGAACGACGACGACGACGACTTTTATATGCCAAGCAGAAATTTACAACCTTAAGAGCGTTTGGCTAAGCAGCTGGAGCTGGAGTAGACGCGGCCACGGAAGCACGGGAGGGGAGCATAAGTTAGACAGTGGCGACACATTAAAATCCAGAGCATTTAAAGATTCGAAAGACTCGCGAACTTATAAGTTGGTGGGGGGTGGTGAGTGGTATAGAGTATTCAGTGACAAGGCGAGCAAGTGGAGCGGAGGTGAGGATCAAGCAATGTGGCAGAGTGGCCCATTTATTTAGTATTACTGTGACACATATGAAGCATTTAATTTCGCCTCGTTCACCGGCAAGCTGACACACATATTTACATACACGGAAACACACACACACACCGATGCCTACAAACTAAAATGATTTTATTTAAAAAATTATAAATATTTTAGGTTTATATTTAGGTAGAGGTAATGTGCTTGCCTACTCGTACTTTGTACGCTTATCTGTGTATATGAGTGTGTGTGGATGTGTGTACTGATAAGATAAGAAAAAAAAAGGTTCTACGAGTGCTCGCTAGTGAACGGCCAACGGCTAAGGCCTGAAACCGCAACCAGCAGCAGTAGATAGTGATGCGACTGAGCTGCGAAAGCATCAACAAAAAAAAAACAAATTTTAATTTAAATTAAACAAAACACATCGTTGAGGTGAAAAGTTTGTAAATTAAGGAAGTTAAAAAGTTGTACACAAAATGTTAAGTCGAAAACGAATTCGTAATCGAAATCGCCGCTTAATGAGCAATCGATGCGGTTATTGTCGTATTTTATATAATCAAAAAATAATTAATTATTGAACAGCAATATTTGCATATTTTTGTAACCAGTTTTTCTTTCTACATTCGATATTCATTAAAAATTATCATAATCTTGTGCATAATGTTTGCCTGCATGAAAATATGGTAACCCTTTGCCGTGTATCGCTGTTTTACAAACGAGATTCCGCTACTCCGCGCACTCTTCAAACCAATCGCTCTCCCCCTCTCTCGCTCTCTCTCTATTTCGACAATGCATCTCACATAGATATGCACCAATACTAAAGAAAGTTCACAGTTACTCGCTTTAGTTGGGTGTGTGTGAGTGCATGAGAGTGTGTTTGCATTTGTTTTTATCGCTCTCACTTAAATTGCTGAATTGCAAGAATTTTTAAATTCCTTTGCGTTGCTGCGAGTATAACGCACTGGTTAAATTACAAAATTAAAAATTTTGAGTATTGCCCTATAGGAAAATTGTTTGAAAAATTAGTCGCCTAATTTGTTTCGAAGAAAAAAAGATTTCTAAACGAACTTCAAAACTTATTTAACTTATTAAAAAGAGCATACAATTTCATTTTAAAACATTCGCCTTTTATTGAAGTGTTTCCAATTTCAATAAATATCTTCTGGTCAGCAAGCTTTTTCAAATAATTTGTTTAAGTAGCTCATTATGCGAGGGACTTTAAAGACCTCTATACATACTAGGAAACTTTGTACCTCTCTCTAGTTCGCTCCAACCACGAGCATGCCTCTCTGATTTGGCACCCAATTTATGTCTCTTACTCTAATAGAATTGAAAGATTGCAACGATATTTCATCCGATTGAAAATCCAAACAGAAAAATCTAGTTACCTTAATTTTGCTTCCATTAAAAGAGCACTTATTGAAATAAACAGTGTACATAGACCACTTCATCTGGATTTTGCTATGCCCAGATGGCACTGTGGTCGAGTGGTTAGCTGTGCGTGCTATAGCTCGATATGCCGCTGAGATCGGTGTTTGAATCTCAGCCAGGGCAAGTACAATCTTAATCATAGAATATATTTTTTTCTAATAGTGGTCACGCCTCGGGAATATCTCCCATGAAAAAGCTTCTCATAAAATACATACATCTGCCATTCGGAGTCGGCACTGAGCCATATAGTGTAAGCGCTAAATTATTATTATATTATTAGATGCATTTTCCGTTCTGAGGAATTGAGTCTCGTTACAAATAATATATAATTTTTTCTAGTATGTAGTTACATAAGTCATAAGTACTTTATTTTGTATCTAATCGGTAAGGTTATTGTCACCATTGACTTAATTAAATGAAATGAAAAATGCTATAATTTGTTTCGTATAAAACAATTAATTAATACATGCATTTTTTTTTTAATTTGTAATTGTCTTAACTATTTATAATTTTTTTTTTTTTGATATTTTCAATTATTTTATAAAGTTCAACTCAGGGAATGATCTATCGAAACGCAGCAATCTATGAGGAAAATTAGCAGCAAATAATGTACAAATCTAGTATGACTGAATTTGTAAGATTTTTTCCAATATTTCCCTTGAAACATTTTTTCTAAAAGAATAAACCAATAGGTAAAAATTTTTGAAAACAACACATTTCTTACCTTTATAGTAGATTTGGTTTGAGTTTTTTGTTACTTAGTTATAAAAATGTTTTTTTTTTTTAAAAACAGGTTCATACATATATGAATTCGAAAAAAATATGTTATTTAGAATAATCAAAAAATTAAAAATAATTTAACAAAGTAAAATAATAAAAATTACAAAAAATAAAATAAATAAATTCGAAAAAAATATGTTATTTAGAATAATCAAAAAATTAAAAATAATTTAACAAAGTAAAATAATAAAATTTACAAAAAATAATAAAATACTTGAAAACGATTCAAATACGTATTGTTGAAAATTATCAAACAAATAAAAAAAACGAAATACATAATTAAAGAAATTAATTTAATTATTTTTGACTAACTGTAGATATTTTATTTATTTTGTAATGATAATCTATAATGATTATTTTTGATTACTTGCAATCATAATAAATTATTAATTGCTAGGGTATGTAAGAAAATTAAAAAAAATCATTGAAATTAAAAAAGGCAAATAATATCTATGTATGTATGTATGTACATATGTATGTATTTACATAAATATGTTTGTATGTAAGTAGTATGTACTCCTAATGCAAATAATATTTAGTTAAGATTTATTACAACAATGCATTTTTTCAAGCACACATAAACCCAAGTTTAGTTTATTAGCGTTTAAGTTTTACTGAAGCAACTATAAAATCCTTTACCATTTTCCTTAAATGCATAAAAGAAAGTCGCTTTTAAATTTCTAGTTTCCCGTTCCTTTTGTCTTTGAGTTTCCTGCATTTCCATAACACAAAAATTGTCATTGTGAAAAATTTTGAAATTCCTGCGTTGGCATTCGAAGCGCGCTTACCAGCCACACGCACATTTCTCGCACACAGATACACCCATACAACGACAATAAGAACATGCACACATGCGTTGATATTCGAACGCACACGCACGCATATTTATGTTAACATTTACATTACATACGTATGTATGTATGTATGAACATAAATACGGAGCGGAAGGAGAGAATGTAAGTAGAGTGCTCTGGACTCGTTTTCAGCATATCTACCAAACAAGAACAACACTCTGCATACAATTTCGAATGGGAGTAGCACCCACACATTGATACACTCATTCACTCACATTCCACTATTCCTCTCGCATAGACAGCAACACACACACACACACACACACACACACACACACACACCCTAAGCAAATGTGCTCTCCAACCGAACCGGTGAACACTCGCCCCATGTAGCGTTTGAGCTCCAAGCCCCCCGCGGCACATCGCAGCAAACACTTCGTCGTACGCGCTTCGGCAGTCGTACATTTCATAAGAAAGAGGAAAATGCCCAAGAAAAAACTACATTTTATACCACTCTCCAACAACAGCAACAGCCCCAACACCCATCAAGTACGACAATCATCGGGCATGCCATCCAACGACTGCGTGCATCCGCTACTTGCTGGGACGCATCGCGCCATCAGCTCGCCAATTCTCGGTACACAGCGCACACCAGCCTGAAATACCCGATACTTTTTGGTGGCATTCGCACTAAAAAGTGCCACATTCGTTGTGTGGGCAAGCGTCTGGCTTGAAATACGGCGAACTTGCTGGCGCGCCGCTCCATAAAGTGTGCAGATATGTCAAATTCATTGCTTCGTGACGGCGTATGCGCTACTTGTTGGTGCGTCGGAACGGGGATAGAGATCGCCGCATAAAGTCGCACATTTATCGTGCACGTATCGGTCGTATGCAGTGAATGCGATACTTGTTGGTGCGTCGGCTGTACGGTCGTGCCAGTGTTTGGTGGATATGTTTACTGTGCTGGCGGGTCGGTTCGGAGTCGGAAATCGCTGGCACGACCGTACAGCTGGGCGCTCGTATATGTCACACTGGTATAGCAAGTATGGCTGCACGTTTGTCCGTGAATGGGTACAGGGCGCTCGAGAATGGTTTTTCAGATGGGAAAATCAATGGATATTTGGAGAAAAAATTGGATGAAAATGCAAAAAATTTAAAATGGTTGCAAGTTAAATAAATATAAAAACAAGAACATTAAATTATTAAAACACAATTGAAGCAAAACAGCGCAGAAATATATAGTGAAACGAAATGAAATGAAATGAAAGGAAGTAAAACTATATGAAACCAAATGGAATTATGTGAAATGATGTGGAATATCAAGGGTTCAAACAAAGAACGTATACTACAAAAAAGTTGCAAGTTTCGTTCCGTTTTATTGGCTCATTTTACCAATTAGATTCTAGTAAAAAACAACGAATATCGAATTCGTTCCCGTATGGTGAAATAGGCCGAGATCGCCTTATTTCACCACATCAGTAGTGCGTTTCTGTAACTCATCTCGATCGATGCTTTCGGTTCTTACTCTTGATTTGGCAACAAAATGACGCAACTCCCACTAATTGTTTTTCCGGAAGAAATGAACTGGAAATGTTTGAAAAAAAATAAAAAAGGTTAATGAAAATAAAATCAAACTCTTTAAACTTAATTCAACACATCGGCTCTAATCTTATACGCACTACGCATACTCGTTCCGTTAAAAACTAATGGAAAGGTGTACTAGTTCTCACATTTGATGAATGTTCTATGATAAAAAAAACCGATTTAGAACTATTTTGAAATAGCTTGGTTTGTAAGTTGGAGACCACTACAATTTTGGGACTAGTTCAACACTATTACAAAAGCATTTCCGGACTTATTCTATACAACCTCATTACTGGCAGTTGAAAGTACATCAACCTATAAGTGAATTTAGTCGAGCACAATATTTTTACACCGGATGTCAGCTTTCTCTGCGATTACCTCGTCGAATACTTTTCGGAATGGAACACACATACACATCCCTTCTCACGAAATTACCTTGCCTGCGGTGGTTATGGATCTCAATTCGCGCAACACAATAGCACGGACATAAGGATAGGCTTGTCGTGGTTTACTTTGGACTTCATTGGACGGTAAAAAAGGCGGAATTAGGAATGCAGCAGTTTAAAAGGATGATGAAAAATGATGGCCGAAGCATTGCCAAAGGCCGACTTTAGCGAGCGTGGTCATGGCAAAAATTCTCTACGAGATTTTCATTTGATCCTTCCTCATGTCTCAGCGACTTTACCATAGCATGGTATCAGACCAAGCAACCTGTAATCGCAACGGACCGAGGGAAAGTAGTGTGAGAAATATATGTAGCAGAAAATAGTTGCATTTTTAAAACGATAACTTTTACAGTGATTGGGAATGTTTCAAGGCATGTCTCAAGGAGTTTAATCATGGAAGCGATTTTAATAGTAACCATTATGGTTCTGTTGACTTAGAAGTAGAGATGCATGGCAAATTCATCGACTGTCCACGATAAATTTCCAGAGAGACCGACTGCAAAATGCTATCGGTGAACTCAAATCGTGTAAAATTCTAAGTCAACAATTTTTCATATTTGCTTATTATTGCACCATTGTGACTAATGAGGGTGGGAAGTATACTTCAACGTCAAATAGGACAAGAATTATTCACTAGGCTTGACATGAATTCAAGCATCTATTACTTGAGAAAGAGCTTTCTTCCATAGTTTAAAATCTCATTTTTATTGAAAACGTAGTACAAAGACTGTGTTCGGACTATTTCACATGTAGTATTTTAATAGAGGCTTCTGATAGAGTGAATTTAATGGAACTTCTCAGGGGCAGAAGCATGGATGTGGATGAAGCTTGGAGTGTTCGAGAAAGTTCTCCCAAGATATTAATGAACCTTTACACCATTGTCGTGGCGAATACAGCAAATGATGACACGATGGGTACATTGATATCGTTCAACGAATAAAGATTGACGCCAGTTAACGAACGATTGGACAAGCTGTTTGACTTTGTTGGGCTAGAATAAAATCGCCAAATCTGTTATAGAGTCCACTAAAAGAGTTAGTAATGTAATGGGGGTTGATCGTTTTTTCGATATTACTTTTACACAACGGATTTACTAAAACTTGACTTCAATTCAAACATGCTTACACGCATAGCTACATGCAAACACAATTGTATATAGGATTTAAAGCAGCTAAATTACCGAATGAGTCAGCGATTTTGTTCTTGTTATTGCCATTTCAAGTCAACCAGCTGTGTCACCCTGTATAACGAGCATAACATTCCGTATGTACGATATGCCCAGCAGTGCTGTCACAGTACGAGTATATCAGATTGTTCGTTGGTTAAGTTTGTATGGCAGTGCGCGCATAGCAAGTACGGAAAGTACGATTGCGAGCCATTCGAGAAGTGCTGCTACTGACTTCGCCTTCCCATATTCTAGCGACTTTACTTGCCATCAGTTTAGTTTACGTCTTCTCGTACTTTTTGTCCTTGTACATACATGTACGTACAGACATACATACATACATATATGTACGAGTATTTTTGCCGCCGCGTCTGCCATGCTGAGCTGTCTGCCTGCCGTCATCGTCATTTGTTGGCTGTTGGCTGTCGACTGCTTTGCGAGTTTGCTCGCCGACTGACTTCAACTTGCTCCACGTACGGGCGAACACTCGCGCACATGGCTCTTTAACCAACAAACATTTAGGCTTGAGCTCCACTCTACGAGAACTAAGGTAGGTTATTTGTCAAAGCTCCAACGGTATTTCTCTACAATAGCTTATGTGGAGAAATCTTAAAGAAGAGATTTTTTTCTTTGTAAGAATTTGAACTATTTCTCAAATTGAGAGAAGTTAGTTAGTTCTCCAAGTAAGTGTAGAGTTGGAAAACAATGTTGCATATCAACTTGAGGAGTTTGAGATAGATATTGGATATGAACTTGAGAACTACGCATTTATCCAAGTATTGGATATCCATTTTAGAAAAAAAACTCTCCATGGTTTGCAAATAGGGAGAGATTCGTGTCAGATATCAACAAAACAACAAATTTATGTAAAGTTGGAAAAAATTAAATCTTGAAAGGTTAGGATGAGTTGGACAATAAGTTGTATACCGACTTGATAAATACGAAATTGTCTAGAGAAAAGGATATCAATTCTGCGTGGTAAAGAGATGAGTTGGAGAATGGTGTTGAATATCAAGTTGAAAATTTTCCAAGATAAGCGATGAGCTGGAGAATAATGAGTAGTACAAACATTACAAAAATTGGAAATAAGTTATAGAATGATGTGCGATATTAACTAGACAATTATAAAATTATCCAAAATTATAGATGAGTTGGACAATGATGTTGGATAACAACTGCTGAACTACGAATTTATCCAAAGTTGGAGATAAGTTGGAAAGTGAGGGCGATGTTGGATATCAAGGTTATGGATAAGTTGGAGAATGCTATAGAATATCAACTTGAGACCTACGAATTTCTCCTAAGTTAGAGAATAATGTTGGATATCAATTCTTCAAGATTCAAGAATGCTGTTGCATATCAACTTGAGAACTACGAATTTCTTCGAAGTTGGATACATATTTTTTGGTTGTTTATTGGGTACATACATTTATATATTTACACATGAATACAAAATCGACTAGTCAGTCTTTTTGAAACACACACAGCAATTTACATGCGTTCCTGTATGTGTGTATGTGTTTGCGAGGTTATCTCTGCACTTTTCGTAGTAGCGCCAAAGCACTTTCTTGGAGCTCAGTTTGTTTGTTTATGTGCTTATATGTATATTGGAATGTATATACATCCATGTGTGTATGTATGTGTGTGTGTCGTTCACTTGCCGCACTTTTGTTACACTGTTCTGTTCTGTGTTTGCCCAGCTTTATATTAGAATTTGCGCTCGGAGTAGTAGTGTGCGAGAATTTAAGCTTGCAGCTATTGTACTTACTTGCTTGTTGTTGTTCCATGGCAGTGTGCGCCTGCTTCCGCGTACACACCCGCGCAATCAAGCAAAGCATTCTCAGCTATCAAATCTTCCTACCACACCAGCTTGCTCCCCTCCTGCACCAACGGCCGCCTCTTAGCTCTCGACTATCTGCTGCCATATTCCGTTCTTTCGCTTGTGTGACCGTCCTTCCCCAAATGCTCGCTGCTTGGCTAGCTGTAACGTGCACATTCATTTTAACATTTATGTTTGTATGTATGTGTGTGCGGTTGCGCGTGTGGCGGGTGGAGTTTGTATTTCAACTTTAGCTTCAGCTTTAATTTTGAGTCGTTGCGTTTTGTTGGCGCATTGCCCAGCTGCAATGTTTTAGTTTTGTTTAAGACGCTCGGCCTGCGCATAGAAAGCGACTTGGTAGGCGATGGCGTTTTTCGCTTTTGTATATTTGTACTAACATATTTTAGAGTTGGGCACGATAAATCGGGGCTCGCGGGTTATACGAGACTAATTTAAAGAAGAAGGGATAGTCGAATTCGCGATGGTTTACAGACATTTGTAAGGGACGGTACGAAAATTGTTCCTCCACACTCTCAAAATTAAAAAAAATTCTTCAAGCGCTTATTCCTCACACAATATTTGTACCCAACATACATTAATTCAACACTCCAAACTCCACGCACCTAACTGCGGTATAAATAAGCACAACATACCTAAATTCATTACACAAGCTCTCTCCACCTTAACTTACCCTACTTTTACTCCCCGCCCCTTAATTCACCACATCTAGAGTCACCATAACCAAACTCGCAAGAACCCAAATTCTTCATACCTAAACTCATCTCCATATTAAAACTCACCACACCCAAACTCACCTCGTCTAAGCCCACCATACCTTAACTCACCACACCTAATTATGCCACCCACTTAACTAACTATACTTAAACATACTTTATCCGAATACCATAACCTATTTCAACTGGTCTTACTTAGAAACACCTTACGTCAGTTCATTTTACATTTCAGCCAAGCAAATCAAAATAAAAATTAATATCTTAAATTATGGTCCGATCATTTTAAAGTTACGAAACCCAGCGTTATTTTTGTTAGGTTTTCTTCTTTTATACACTCTATTCACAAATTTTAGCACAAACACATTTGGACAATTTATTTAAAATAATATATTCAATTGAAGCATCTTAAATTCTCTAACAAAAAAAAATATAAAAAAATTTAGAAAACATTTATTAAAATTTCATCAAAATTTGGAATCCTTTTAAAAAGAATTTGGAATGTTTTGGGGTATGCAAATATGTAGCTCATTTAATTTTAGTATAACAAAGTGGAAGTTTCTATTGGCTACGAATTACCACTGATTTTTGAAAAAAATTTTACTGCCGTTCTTTGGCAATTCCTTCTATGTAAAAAAATAATTGCATGTCTGCGTTATATGTAGCAAACTGTTAATAAAAAAATTTTCAAAAATGACTTCAAATCAATGTCTTTCTCATACTAAAATTGAAGGAGCCAAAAAACTAACCTAAAAACCTTTTTTTTTTTTAAGTAGAAAGTTTGATGAAATATTATTAAATCATTGTACATATTGTAAATAGTTTAAAAAATATCCGATAACGATTTTTCTTTATTAGAAGTGCGCACACGTAAACTTTAAGACGCAAAGTATTCACACAAAAGGTAAATACAACACTTAAGGTTTGGCAGGGCACATGAAAATTAAATGAAATCTCAAATGAAAATTCCAAAACTATGGCCAACTGTGTTTAATTTTTGGTGACAATAAATCTAACTGGCGCCGGTTCGCTCAGTTGCTCGAGAAGACATCACACATTTGGAAAGGCAATGGATGTGACCTGTAAGAAAGTTGTAAGTCTTGTTAAATTATACGCTGAGAGATAGACAACTTGCTGAAAACGCTTTGGATTGTATCCTACCAAGTAGTATTTTGACTAACGTAGCTTGTTTGCTGACGATTCTTGTAATTATGAAGTAAGTTGGATATAATTACCTTCCTCATTAAGGATCCGGACATGAGATTATTCGAATATCGTGATCCTTGTTTCGTTTGCAATGCAACTGTAAGTGGAAAGACACAAGGAAAAGTATGCCACCCTCTTTGCTTGAACGTTTGAGGATTTTTTTTATTATGTAGCTCCTAAAAATAAGCTCTCTTGAATATTACAATCCAGATAAACATAAATATGTGTCAATGGACTTTATTAATGGTCCATATCGCCATATGCCTCCGTCAATAATGAATTGATTTATGGAGTGTGGTACCACGATGTGGAAACACACGCTAATTAAGTAAAAAAAATTACGTAATTAAGGAACGTAATAACTACAAATCATATCGCTTTAATATAAATTTTCCGTCATCCCTTGTCAAATTTGGTTTTGTGACATACCGGTTTCGGCGTTGTGCCAACTTCAGTGTCGTTTCGTGAGAACGATGACAGAAAATCGTTTCAATATACATCAAATTTCCACCCTGTCGGAAAATCAGAAATAAATCAAAATACAAAAACTGGTAACTCGGTGGATTTGGATCAATTCATCCAACTACGAAAGCATTTTGACTTTGCAGTGACTTTTTAAATTCAAAAAATCACAAGAACGAGACAACCTCCTGAAGAAAAATTAATGCTTGTTAAAATAATATAGCATTTAGTCGGAACTTTTTACTGCCTTATTTTTGTTTTGTCATACTATATAGACTTACAAATATTATCCGTGGTAAATATTGCAACTGACGCAGCCGGCGTTAGAGGCATCACCATTCTCTATGTATAAAAAAATGTTTCCATATAACTTTTTTCTTAAATTCGTAACATTTTCCGTTCATTATACTCAATTTCGATTATTATAGTAAAGACTGTGCATTAAACTTTTTCATTTATTAGTCTCCTTCGATTTTAATATCTGTCAATCTTACTCGGTTTAAGGATTTGTTCGTCGAAACAGTTCACTATTTTCGGACCATTATGCTCTTAAAGTTGCGCTTTTTATTAAAACCCTATTCCCTATTTAAATATATAGAAAGTATAAGTATATTCCTAAAACCGGTTTTTGGTTCATTCAAATTCTCTGATCCCATACCTTTTAAAAATTCACGTTTACTTAATATTACTCTCCAACCTCTTGAAGGTAGAATAAATAGTATTTAGATTTCTCTAATTTTAAAAATAATTAATGACACATACGACTGTTCGTCTTTGTTTAAAAATATTTAATTTATTCCTCTTTTTTCGGATAAAGTCGACAATATTTTAATAAAAAAGCGAGATCGCGATCGAGATCCTAAACAGCCTTGAATTTTTAATATCTGAGCATTTTTTTTTGTTTGTTATATATTGCTTCTTGAAAGATTATTTTTATTTGCTATTTTTAAAGTTTTCATGAACTCTGTACATTGATTGGAAATTCGAATTTTAAGTAGTTAGCTAGATTTGTTCAGTGAATTTATGAAACAAATAAATAAACACTAAGTATGGAAATTTTCATTATCAATTTGAATGGCTGAGAAACGATTTCTTGAGTTCCTTTGTGACCGTATCAACACAACTGACTCCGAATTGATACTGAATCTTTAGACGTGAAAAAGCGATAGCAGCTGCGATTTTTTGCACTGAAACATAATCGTAGGCATGTTAGAACTTCATAGGAGTTCACACGCTATCGGTAACATTTTTTGTACCATTTCATAACCGTGAATGATCGTGGTTTCTCCACGACACATCAGAGACGAAGACAATTGGCTTCACCAGACCAAAGGGCGTATGTCAACCAATTAGATTTCAAGGTTTCATTTACATGGAATACTTTGAAAAGGTGGAAACGATCGATTATGAATATTATCCAGAGCTTATGGATATATTCGATATTACTTTTAAAACAAAACATGAAAAAGTGCTATTCCATCCAATTGGGTTATGAACTCTAGCTCCATCCACTTTATTCACAAGATTTAACATCCAGCAGCTATTTCCACTTTCGAAATCTATACAAAAGTTTGGGCAGTAAGAGAGTTGGGTCAAATAAAAAGATCTTATTTTGAAGGCTTTGAACACTGTTGCATAATTCCATTAATTTTAAAATTCAAAAGTCACGTGGACTCCTTCCTCCTTGTTATGTCCTGAGTTGCTGCATTTATATAGATACTAAAAAAAAAAATTTTTAGGCGCAAGAATGCGCAGCGACAAAATTTGTGGATCACTTTAGCTTAATCAAAATCCTACTTATTTAAAAAAAAAAAAAATACTTCGAGCACTTGCAACCACATAAAATGAGTGGCGTGGGCGCACCGCTCACTATTCACACGAATTGCCTTTGAAATTTAATCGGAATTTCGTTGGAGGCTGCTCCTCAACACGCTATCGCTCGCCACAAAACGCCAATGCGACATTGTGGGTGAGGCTTGAACTATTTCGACTATTTAGAAAAATGTCAATTGTTTTCTAATTGTTTCCATGGAAATTTTAAAGTGTACCAGAAAATGTGTGGCTGCAAAAACAGAAACAAAAACAACAATCTGCAGCAATTAAGTGAAAAATGCGATAGAAACACACTTGAACGGCCCTTAAAACATTTTCAAAATCGTCACATTCCATCGATATGGTCGTGTTGGTGTTGTTTGATGAAAAGCAATGACGATGGGCTTGGCCACCGACAACATTGCCACCAGCAATGTAAAAAACATACGCATTTGTGTGCATGTGTGTGTGTGTGTGTGCGTGCATAGTTGGCACACGCTGTCAGCGAAAAGTTGTTGCAGAGCAAAAAAAAAAAAAATTCATTTCAACAGAATTCCAGAAGAGCAGCCAACGGCAAAAGCAATCAAAAATAAAAGCAAAAACAACCATCCACCGACAATCGTACAAGCTCAAGGAAGTGAACAATCGTCGGGGTTCGGCCCTAACTTCGAGCGGAGTAGATTTACCACCTTATTTTGTGTGATTGCTTGCAATATCGCAAATACTCGTACATATGTAAGTATATCAGGATGTCAGGTTTAGAAATATCATAATTATATTTTTTTTTTTTCGTAGAAAGATAAAAAATGGAAACAAAATGTTTCATACTTTTTGCGAATTTTACATTAGTCCTAAACTAAATAGTGAAAAGTGAGTGATTAGCACAACACAAAAGTCATACATTGTCTCAGGCGGCACTTGCCTTCCAGTTAACAATGTCTAAAGTAGTCAGAGGTTGCAAATGCTCATTTAGCTCGACGAAAGGGTTTCTTTACCTCACCTAGTTACCTAGCGTAGGGAATACTTACTTACTTAATTGGCTCAACAACCGCCTTTTTCCGCCACGTCTCTCCAACGCAGAGGGGAAGCCTTCCTCTGCCACCACTAACGGGTACCACGTCGAATACTTTTAGGACTTGAGCGCATTCATCCATTCGAACGATATGACCCAGTCATCGAAGTTGCTGGATCTACATTCGCTGTACTATATCTACGTCGTTATAAAGCTTATCTACGGTATTCGCATTCGCCTTAGGAATATACATATAAGAAAAAAGGTGGGTTGGCGCGTTGATTTACAACGAAGCATTATTATTCGAATAGTTCGAAACAGAGACAAGAAACTACGTCGACAACGACGTCTGCAAGCCTGCTGCCGTGAAGTCGTGCTGTTATCTAAATAACTGTGCCCATAAGAACGTGTGCATTTTAATCTTTGACAGATGCTGCGTGTCGCTAGCTGTATTCAAAGTGTTCAAACCATCATATTAGCAGACATCATCCACCTTTTGAGAAGCTTGTCGAGGGAAAGGTTATGCAAGTTTTAAGTTCTTAAAACATTTACCTAAAAAATCGAGTGCAAATACCATTTTTTTTATTTATCACATCCATCAGGTTGTGTCCAATTAAGGACCTTTCCTTCTCTGTATTAGTAGTAATTTAAGAATTAAGAATAAGTGTAATTTTTGAATGTGTCGAATGAAGTGCCACAAATTGAGCCCACGAGTCTTTCTCATAAGATTTTTATGTATAATTTTCTCCGGTCGAATTGAATATTCTAGCAGACTGCTGTTCGCCAATTCGGTAGTGCGTTCGAAATGTGTCATACCGAAATGTCGGATTTACATGTGTACGGTGTGGTTCAGCTTTAACTTACAATTCTAAACAAATTTTAAAAAAGTTAAAGCGGTGCCATAAAACTTATTATCTGTTACTAAAGAATCATCAGCTAATTTTTTTTTATTTAGGCGACGATTATGTAGAAAGTCACACCATAGGTTGTCTAAATGTTCTGCATTTCTCTGGAAAAGTTCTACATAACAAACTTTTCCCCAAGTTCCCGAGTTCCTAGCACTTTTCACGGAATGCTACAAAGTTTGAATATAAAATACACAATAAACGGTTACAAAGTTTCCGCTGGATAAATGACATTTAACAGGGAGCTAAAATGTTTACACATAAAAAACTTGTAAATTCAGCATTTACTCCGATATCTATTTATGCAGTACCGAACTCTGGCCATCTCAGCATGTTCTTCTTTTTGGTATGGATGTGCAGATGTGTGCGTGTTGAAGTGGTATGCATGCTGAATGAAGGATTTTGAGAAATGTGTAGACATCAGCAAAAGTGTTTGTAATGCGAAGTATGAAGTTTGCATGCCATTGGTGGTAAACACAAACATATGTACATATGAACTATGTAAATATATGTATGTAGGTATGTAGTTGTGGTGAAGTGTGCGCATAACTTTTTTTTTTTTTTGTTACGAAAATGCGCAAAAATCTTAAGCAAGGAAAGTTATTGAGAAAAAGGGCTGAAAATGGAGACATCCGCATGCTGCGTACACTTAAAACTGCCGAAAAAAATTCCCGGTGTGCTTAGCAACGGGACACCACTGTATTATGTCGAAGAGATCAAATTGAGCTGTGCATTTAGAATAATGATCATTTGTGCATTTGCTGATAGAGCGGCATCTTCTTCCTCTTCTTCTACATACGTAAGTCAAATATTACGGTACAGATATCCAATAAAAATTATTTTAAAAATATAATGAAGAAATGCAAAATGATCAAATCAAGCATGCCAAAATGACAAAATGATTATGGAATGAGGAAATTAAGAAACGCAAAATGATGAAATTTTCAAATAAAGATATTTTGATATGAAATGACATACATGTTTGATGAAATGACGAACTAATGAAATCACAAATGTCACGGAATGATAAAAAGACGAAATGATGAAACAACAAAATGACGAAACATTTAAATGATGAAATGACGGAATGATAAAAAAATGAAATGGCAAATTGAAGAAATTCTTTAATTGACGAATTTTATTAAACGATCAAATTATGAAATGAAGTAATTCCTAACGATGAAATGACAAAATGATCGAATGATGAATGAATTGTAAAAACAATGAAACGGTGATATGTAGACATGTAGATATGAAGATATTATGAAATGATGAAATTATGAAAACATGAATTATGAAATAAAAACATGATGAAATTATGTGATAATGAAATTTTATGTATGTAGGAACGATTTTCCGTCATCCCTTGTCAAATTTGGTTTTGTGACATACCGGTTTCGGCGTTGTGCCATCTTCAGTGTCGTTTTCGTTCTCGAACGAAACATCAAACTTTTACCCTGCCGGAAAATCAAAATACTGATAATGAAATGACGAAATAATAAATGTCCGCTTTATGAAACGATGACATCGAATGATCGAATGATGAATGATGCAACTGATGCATTTTTTCCATAGCTACTTGAAGCAAGAAAAAAAGATCCGTACCACAACAGACTGTGCGACACGTGTCATTTGAGCGAAATAACGGCAACTATTGAGTTTACTAGTAATGAAATAACGAAATGATGAAATGTCATCCTCTCACATTTTTCGCATTCACGTCTTTCTGCCTTTAGTTTTCTTCGCTTTGAACGAACGACTCTCTTCCATCTTCTTTTCTCGGTATTGGTAGCTCCAATTAAGTTTGAACTTTACGTCAGTTGGAACCGATCTGGTTTCTTTGTCTACCTTAACGTATAGGTTGCCTAACACAGTTTCTACATCGAGAGAGCAGGCGCCAGCGCTCACACGTTTCCCCTAGGCGCTCGCAAGACGCATCTTTGGTCTCATCATATTTTTCTTATGTCGGTTGAAGTGCTGCTTGTAATTAATATATCTCCGTAAAGTCTCTTTTGATCTAAATTGTTACTTGCGACAAAGGGAATCTGTAGAGTAGAGTCGTTCAACTTCATCGCGCCAAAAATAAAATATCTCACTTAATCTCGGGAAAGTTATATGCTTATAATCTTTAGGTATTCGTAATAGAAGTTTCACTGAGGCATTTTAAAAGATCGCAGCGCATGTTACTTTTATGCGCTCGAATAACTTCCTTCCTTGCTACTTCCCGTGCTAATGATTTAAAGAGCAAATTTGTAGAGCAAAACTGTTGCGAGAACTCTTGAAATATATATGTAACTACATACTTATATATACATTCATGTATTCCGGTTAGACATGCTCGTGTCAAAGATTGCAACTTGTGCTAACATTCACAGCGCAATTTGCATTTGTTTAATTTTCAACGTTTTGAACTTGGAAAACAAATATTCTTAATGGAGCGTACACACCGTGTCGCATCAACAAGACACTATGGAACCAACCAAAAAAAAACTACGCTATGTGACACAAAGGACATAAAACTTCTACTTTTTAGGAAAGCTTACTTAGTTTATTTGATTTTTGTTCGTCTTAACGAGAAGTTTAGCTGAAATAAATGAATGAATGAAAGGAATGCAATTTGCCCTTTGCTCCACGCCACCCAAACACCCTATTAACCGAAGGCAACTCCTGCACACACTTTGAAGCTGGAATATATATATACATACATACATACATACAAACGAGTATATATGCGCCCGTCGTCGCACTTTACCCCAACAGCAAAATTATTTTTCATTTCTCGCCCGAATGAAAAATTGCTCTAGCGGGAATTCGATTTTAACATGCCAAGCAAGTGGGGCGAGAAAGTTAGTATGCACATGAATGTACATACATATATTTGTATGTATGTATGTGTGTATGTATGTATGTATGTATGTTTGTACGCACGTAGAAAAAAGGCAACACATTGAAAAGTAAGAAAATGTAGGTAAGTTAAAGCTACAATGGATTGAGGAGTTGCAAGGCTCCAAAGGACATCAACGTTTGCCACTCACTCTGCCTTACATGCGAATATGTACATACATATGTATGTGTGAATGTATGTATGTATGTTAGCACTGAGATTGACTTTGAACGGTGGTAGTTGTTAGAATGGAGCCGAGGTCGCATTGGAAGCGGTGTGCGGCATGCTAAGTGCCGCCGGGTAGGTATGCCCGACGCTAAAGCGAATTTATCTAAGCCGTGGCGCATGGGGACTTTGAATGTTATTCTATGCTAATGTGTATACAGCGACATACATATACAGTTTTGTATATTGACGCACGTACCTTGTACCTTGTATGTACGTATGTGTGTACACATACATATATACATGTGTGTGTATATACATAGTTATTTAAAGACACTGCAGTGAAATTCCGTCTTTTCATTCTTCTTCTTAATTGACGCTGTAACCGGTTAGGCGATTTATGTACATCCAATTAGAGATCGAAAGATCGACAAAAAACAAATAAGTTTTTGTAACTTGTGAATCGAAAAAAAAAATTTTATTGACAAAAAATTGTCCAGAATGAAACAATCTCTTGAGAAAGTTTGGTATTTGTAATTATTTTACTTTTTCAATGCAAATATTAACAAAAAAAAAATTTGTTGAGCTTACAATCGTGAGGGTTCCACAGCTGATACTACTCGCTTAAAAATAAATTACTCTTAAACAAATGTGAATATTGATATTTCAAAAAGAAAAACTATTTCTTGGAAATTTTGGAATGCTCTCGCCACAATTAAAAGTTGAGCACTAGCCGAAAAAGTTAATTATTAATGCTTCTTTGTAGATGATAGTAAAACCGTATTTGTTTGGAATTAATTTAAAAAAATGGAGATGGTTATGAATTCGTTGTAACAAATAAGAGCCATGTGAACCGATTTCAACAATTTGCCTTTTCAGAAAAATTAATAGCCTTTTCTTGGCAAAAATACACTCGGAGGTTAGCTTTTACCTACCGAGGGATGGCCGCTATTAGAAAAAGCGTTTCGGCTAGTTTTTAAATTTTATGTACATGCGCCGGGGATATTAGAGCCTTTCAACCGAGTAAGCGATCATTTATTGTAATTTGAAATTGTTATTATTTAAAATGAATGCAACCATTTACGAATAAGAATGCAATTGGTTAACAGTTTGCTTTGCGCGCTTGGAAATACTTCTACTGTTAAGACGGGCATTAGGTCTCAAAACTTAGAGGTCAAGCTCGAATAACTCGTTTATTGTAGTGGCACGGGCCTTCATAATTACTGCGTATTAAATATGTATGTATGTAATTCGATATTGTATCGCAAGTCTTTAAGCTATAAAAAAATATTTTTGGACTGCTTTTATTGCTATTTTCAGAGATTATACCTATGTATGTACATAGTCCCTGAAATAAATTAGTAAAAGAAGGAATGTGGAAAGGTGGTATGGCAAACGCCGAAGGGAAGCGAAGGGAAAATACAAAGCGTTCAACTGGGAGCACAAAAAGAGAAGATATGAGAGACCTTTAATGTTTATACACACGTTTTTACTTACACATTCCTTGTAGATTGGGGATAAATATGTTAGCGTGAATATGCTCTGACAGCTGCAAAGTGCAATGCACATTGCAAAATATGCACAAAAAATTAAATGAGCCTTGCTGCGGTAGAAAACAACCCTTTCACCCTTTCAAACGGAAGCAGGCGGAGGGAGTTGAATGTTGAAGCGGAAGCACGGAGTCGTAAATAAAATTTTCAATGCCAAATGTGGCACGCATTCAGCAAGGGATAAAATAATAGGAACGCAATGTATTGATAAGTTTTGTTTACGGTTTGATTAGTTGGATATTTTTTTTTTCAAAAGTTATTCACTCAATAAGTAGAATAAGCCTTTTAGAAAGTGTCAAAGCTAAGAGCATGGAAGTTTGCACACTTTGTGCTAACAATTCATAAAAAGTATGAAGCCTTCATCAACGTGGATAGCAGTGCAGTGCTTATTTGTTAAAAAATTATAACATTTGCCTACCACATTTCTTGAAATATTTTGTTTGCCTCATTAATTTAAATGCAGATGGCAGCTCTCTTTTAAAAGTGTTTGCACTTTAAAATATAGCAACTATCTTGAGAAATATTTTCAAGCTAAAGCATTCATAATTCGCTTTCGTTTGACATCCATACAGCACTTTTTTTTATTCAACGGTTTTATTTTTAATTAATACACTTTTATAAAGGTTGGCAACTCTCTTAAAGATTATCTTTCTAATGAGACTTCCTTAAATCACATTCCTCTGACATACTTTCATTGCAAGATTTGATTAAGTTTTCTGTTTTAATTTTAAAATTTTATATTTTTTAATTTGGGTTCGCTTAAGACCCAAATAGTTTCCTGAACTAATTAATTTAACGTAATTTAACTTTTAAATTAGGTGGCAACTTTCTCTAAAAAATTGCAAATTGCCGAATTCAATCCAAATCCTTTCAGCCGCTCCGGTGTGAAAATGTGTCAAACACAACTCTCAATCACTCAATCACGCCGGTTAAGCACTAATCGGAATAATGAGGCCCGGTTAAGGCTGTCAGTTAAATAATTAAGCGCTGATTAGTAAGCTGAATTGCAGCTAAACAGCAGTCATTTTATTTAGATTTTGATCAACCGGCGCTTATAATATTAGTATTTAGTATACAAGAAAGCTCTCAAAAATTGTGAGTACATAACGTTTCCATTATTATGACCACGGCTGTACATATGTATAAACAATATATATACAGATGAAAATGCACGCAAGCTCCATGCAAGTTGGCATAGAGCAAAAGCAAAAAACTCAAAAAAAACCTGCATAGCAAGGTGCAACGCAATTTCTGTTGTTGTTTTTGTTGCTTGGCTGATACGTCATTGTCAACGCCGCGACGCCAGTTAACGTTATTGAGGCATTTGCTTTTAAAATTTTTGCAGCTGTTGCACGCTTTGTCGCATTGATGTTGCCAATGAAACATTTCTGGCACTTTGTAACATGCCGCCGTTCATTCGAAAGTCTTTGTTCTTTTTTATTCACACACTTGCACAAGGCGCTAAGCACAAAAACAACAACGCCAGCTAACCGTTGCAAAAGTGATAACTGACCACCATGCCACACCTGCAACAGTGATGCCAATCCAAACGACCAACCCACCCACCCACAGTTAGCTGAGAAGTGGACATCAAAGCACAGCTGGGCACCCACCAATGCAACAAAATGAAAGTTGTAATTGCACAACGCACGAACAATGTGGACAATCGCATGAACGGATGGGCAAATGGACGGACGAACGGTCAGACTGCTGGACGGTCGATGAGAGGTCGATAGGATCGCACACCAACACTTAGGCGTAACAAATTCACCACCGCACATAGATGAATGTTTGGAGAATTGCACGCGTCGAGATTTGACCAGAAATAAACGAACGGACGGATGGATGCAAGCGATTAAGCCATGGCCGGTAGCCCCACGCATCTATGTTTGTAGGTTCACGCTGACAGCCACCGACGACAGCGATGATGACAGCGGCAACAACAATGAAATCTACAACGCAAATGCCGACAATGCCGGCAACTAACAACAACACATGCATGGGACATACATCCATACATATGTATGTAAATGTGTCAAAACTGTGGCAAACTGTTGCACACAAACTGGATGCGGGTAAAAATCGTTGATTGCGCGGTTGCTATGTGATGGCCGCAAGCTGAATAGCGGCGACACACAAACGCTTGACAAGCAGCAATGAAGGCGGCTCGTTGTGGGCCAGTAACACACATATCTACTAGGCGTGCAGATACAATTCAGTGGTAGCAGGTTTGATATCAACCACGAGCGATAAAAAGTTTCGCCCATTCGTTTGAGTAGGAAAAAAAAATTAGCGCGCTGCTAAATCCAAAGGTACATGTGTATGTACATAGTCGTATGTCTGGACTTTGGTGAAAATGTGGTTACAGCTTCGATGTGTGTACTTCAAGCGGCAAGTGTTATGCAATTTTCGCAAGACGATTTGCGTGTGGTCTTTTCGTTCAAATTGTGCCACTTTGTTCACTATTTCAGCAAGTTCAGTTGCGGTTTTGTGCGCTTTTTTGTTTGGCGGTTCAGTTTAATTTTCAAAAAAAGTCAAGGCCTTCAAATGTGAAATTATATTTTACAAATGCGCTACCACACAAGGTTGGCGCTAAGTAATATTGCTCTTCTCAATGCAATTATTAAGGCAAGACGCCATTTGTGATGCCACAGAGAGACTCACCACCGCAGAGACACCAAACCAGTGGGAAATGTGAATAAATTATAATAGGTTCTTGAACTTTACGTAGTTGATATCAAGCTTGCGAGATAGTTGTCGGTCAAACGTTCAAAATCCGACGTTAACACGTTTAACTTAACAGGAATACTCAATGGGCAGACATAACATGAAGCTTTAGTATTCGATTTTACATGAGGATGTTTTGTTTTTTTTACATATACGATTGTAGCTAGCTCAACAAGGCCTATTATTTAATTGCTGTCGTGCTAGCTAGCCCCGATTAGAACTTTTTAGTGACGTTCTTTTTCAGGCGGAAGAGCTGATCATCTAGAAAACTTCTCAGCATCTTAGCAAAAGCAAAAGGAAAATAAAAATTTGTTCACCTTCTCTGAGAGTCAAGCCGCCTTTAAAGGCTCAAGACCCATGGCAAGAGAACCCAAAGGCTCTAACAAGATCGCCCTGCTTTATTCAAAGGGGCCGTTCCTACGACAATTGGGTCTATGATATTGAAACGACCCGGATTTGTGTCCAGCAAAGGACTGTCTCTTTAGCATGTTTTATGCTGCTACAACAATAAACACATAGTAAAAGCACGACCAGCCTCATTCTTCTGCGGAAGGATATGGTAGGTATACAATTTTAAATTACGACTTAAGATTGACACATCAAAGACAAAAATCGAACGAAAAGGTAGTATTTCGCGTTACGCACCTTGAAAACTACTGGGGCTGACGAAATACTAGCTATCTACTTCAAGAAAAATTTGTACAGAATTAATCGTCATATATCCGTCCATTAAGAGACCGGGATTGAATGCACCGAACTAATGTCGTACTCAGCGTTCAGTACAAGATGAGACGCTTCAAAGCGAATCAATAGGAACACGGAATTAAGCATTCAATAAACATACAATTATATCGCAGAGTCTTTCTATTGGTCCAACTTAGAAAAATTCATAAGAATAATACCATATACTTTGAAGAAACTCCGCAGCAACCGGACTCACCTAATGAAAACACGCTATCACCGTCTTAGAATTTGTAGGTCTATACACTGGAGATACACTGATATATATATTCTTTGCGCAGTGTTTATTGAATTACATTTGTGGAAACACTAAATCAAAAAAAAAAAGGTCTGCATGGAATCTTTCTTTTGAAGAACCAATCCATGAGTTTGCAGACGTAGTCAAATACTTTGGAATTGTTATTGATGAGAGACTAATGTGAATTCCACCAACTAGACAAAACTTTTAAGTCCCCGGAAGTAGACGTAACAAAATGTACTTGATAATTTTCACTAAAATGTCTAAGGCTCACTCGTGTGTGGATACCTCCGATCCTAGCTGGCATCGAACTGTCACCAGAAAGCTACGAAAAGTATCTGCAAGTGTTCTTAAATAAAAAGGTGTTGTGGAGATGAAATGTTGAAGAAAGATTGAGAAAAGCCAGTGACGCCCTGCGCAATACCAATGAAGAAGCCTCAACGTCTTGCGGCACTCAGTATCACTGGAGCGTTGAGGTCTATTCCATTCTCAACTTTAGAAAGAGTTCTCAGCTTACTGCCCAAATATCTAATTGCGGTAAACTTAAAACCCATTGAAGGTGATAAGGGAATTTATTCTTAGAGCCTGGAGAGCAATTGGAAGAAAAGAAAAAAAGATTCAAAATACTACGCGCCTTGCTTTAATTGGAAACGTTGGTTCTGCGCTGCCATTGAGAAGGACTTAGTCGTAAATCTGTCAATATTTTCACATACAGCTGAAAATTAACAAAATCTAGAAATATAAAGTTGGCTATAAAATTATCTGACGAATGTAGAATATTTTTAGCATAGTTTTTTTGCTCTAAGATTAGCCACAGATTGGGCCTATACGGAAGCGAGAAACCACTCTTCAATGGCGATGTCCCGCTCTACCAAAAACTGACACAAATACTCAATTACTTGAGCGAAAGGTGAGAAGACATGACTGAACTTTATTTGACATCGGTAAGGACCTACAGATCTATGTGTGGCTTAAGCCAGTGAGTTTTATCTAACCTCATAACGGAAATTCTGGAATCAAAAATATTGGTAGCGAATGTTGCATAAAAAAATGTTTATATAAAGGGTGTTTTTTTTACAGGTTTGTTTTTCGAATAGAGATAAAACTGGCATTTTGTGGTCAAATCTGGCAACTCTAATGTCATTTATGTTCAGTTTGGTTTGCCATTTCAACAGGTTGACAAAAGAACAACGCTTGCAAATCGTGCAAATTTATTTCGAAAATAATGGTTCAGTTCGCGAAGTTTACCGTGAGCTCCGTCCATTTTATGGTCGACATAATCGTCCATCAGAGCAATTAATTCGGTTAACCATGTATCGTTTTCGCACTACGTTTACTCTATGTGATAATACGCATCCGCAGAGACGTCGAACAGTGCGCACCGAAGAAACAATTGCCGCTGTAGAGCAAAGTGTTGAAGAGGACCCGAATGAATCGATTCGCCACCGTGCACAGCAATTGGAGCTTTGTCCATCAACTTTATGGAAGATTTTGCGCAAAGATCTTGGCTTGCGACCTTACAAGATCCAGCTTGTGCAAGAATTAAAGCCGCGAGACCATGCAATGCGTCGTGATTTTGGTGTATGGGCCGAAAATGAGATTGATCTCGATGCTGATTTTCATCGCAAAATTTTGTTCAGTGATGAGGCTCATTTTTGGTTGAATGGCTACGTCAACAAGCAAAATTGCCGCATTTGGAGTGAAGAGAATCCACATGAGACCCTTGAAACGCCATTACATCCACAAAAACTGACTGTTTGGTGTGCTCTATGGGCTGGTGGAGTCATTGGGCCATACTTCTTCCGCAATAATGCTGGAGAGGCAGTTACCGTTAATGGAGACCGGTATAGAGCCATGATAACCGACTATTTTGTTCCCGAATTGGATGGCATGAATGTGGATGAGTTGTGGTTCCAACAAGACGGCGCTACATGCCACACAGCGCACGTCACAATCGATTTATTGAAGGAAACATTCGCTGAGCGCATAATTTCGCGGAATGGACCTGTCAATTGGCCACCAAGATCGTGTGATTTGACACCATTGGATTATTTTCTTTGGGGATATGTGAAGTCGCTCGTCTACACCAACAAACCAGAAACGTTAGGGGAATTGGAAGCCAACATTCGTGGCGTTATTGCCGACATACGGCCCCATATGCTCGAAAAAGTGGTTGAAAATTGGACCTGTAGAATTGGCTTTATTCGAGCCAGCCGCGGCGGCCACATGCCCGAAATCATATTTAAACATTAATGGCATAAAATTATCCTTCCAATAAAGCCAAATTGATGGACCTTAAAACGATTTTCTTGTGTTTTATTTCAATTCGAAGTTTTATACCCCTAAAAAAACACCCGATACTTTAAAAAAAAAAGTAAATAGTTATATTTATATTTGTAAATTTGTTATGCAGGGAATGAGTTGTTTGCCTTAAAAACTAAATATTACACAATGCGATTAATACTTACGTGTAGGTATGTACGAGTATGTATAGACAAACATATGAACGAGTTAATAGGTATACAAATATGTTGCATACAAGGCATGCATTTGCATGTGAAATTTTCGAAATATATTTATGTACAAATTTACACTCTGTTCACAAATTATAGCGTAACCATATGTTGACACATTTGGATTTTTTTCCAATTAATTAAAATATTTTGAAAACTTATTTTAACATCCGCTAGATCCAGTATTTAATAATACTTCATTTTGAGGAAATTTTAATTGTCGATATTTTGACCTCAATTTGAGATCATCCTCAGAAACATTTATTTGTGCCGAAAGTCGACAATTAAAATTTCCTCAAAAATAAATTTTCTTCAAAAATAAATTATTGGGTGTACAAATAAGTTCGTGCGGTTTTGATAACAGATGTCGCTACTAGTTTAATGTTCCATTGTATCATCTGCCAATACCGCCATTTTGTAGTGTATTCATTAGGCTTTCTTTTCCGGTATCTGCAATTTTGCTGAAAAGTAAACACCATTGTTTCTGTATGCTCCGAAAATGTCAACTTTTGTACCGAATCAAGTGTTTTTACGGGGAGTTTTCTTTAACGTATAAACACCTGCTCCAACGATAATCCAAAACGTTGAGCATTGTATGGATACCCTGGCCATGCCTCATCATTGACGGGCAAGCCGAACATCCATGGTTCGAAACTTAAGCAGTGTATATGATGGGACCAGCTGGGTGTGGTGTACTATGAGCTGCAGTAACCGAACGAAACTATCACGGGGAAGTCTGAGCCGAGAATTGCGAGAAAAACGGCCGCAATTCTCCAATCGACATGACAAAGTAATTTTGCAGCAAGACAATGCTCGGCCACATGTTGCTCGGGTCGTTAAAACCTACTTGGAAACGCTTCGATGGGAAGTACTACCCACCCGCCGTATTGCCCAAACATTGCACACCATCTCTTCCGATCGATGACTCATGGCCTGACAGACCAGCACTTCTCCAATTATGATGAAGTCAAAAACTGGATCGATTTATGGATAGCCGAAAAAAGCACTGAGTTCTTTCGACGAGGAAAGATGGGAAAAAGTAGTGGCTAGCGACGGACAATATTGAACAGTAAATATTTATTTAAACAATTTTTCGCAATAAAGGTTTAATTTTCCTAAAAGAACCGCACGAACTTATTTATACACCTAATATTATTAAATATAGGATTTCGGGCATGTTACAATAGATTTGGAAATGCCGACAATTAAAATTTCTTCAAAAACAAATATTGACGTTTTTTTTAATACTGTACCTCGAGCTTGTTAAAACAAATTTCGAAAATATAAAATTCAAAGGCCAATAAGCAGAATAAACAATTTTCCAATTGAATTTTTCCAATTCAAATGATTCTCCAAAAAAAAAACCATAAAAGCTCATTTTTTAATCTTAATATAAAATGTTTAACAAAATTTCAAAAAATTTTCGAACTTTAAATTTTTGTATCATAAAGTGTCCACATAATGTGGAAATTGCGAAAGCGCATTAGTAAAACAAAATTGGAAAAAATAATTGGTCGAAATTTTTTCAATCTGTAGTTGTACTATAATTTGTTATCAGAGCGAACATACATTTATTTACTTTTATGCAAATTACGTAAAAGTTCCCATATCGCATATACTTAGACATATGTACATATATGTATGTATAGATACAGACTTACATAAGTACGCATGCACATATGTACGTACATACATACATACTCGTTCATATATAATTAGGCGTTTTGCAATAAATAAGCTTTCACATCAACTTGTCTAGGCCAGTAACGTTGTAATCGCATATGCATTTATAAATACATATGTACACATGTAAATACATACATAAATACATCTACTATTATGTAGGCATTATTGTGTCCTCATTATGTAAACTTCTCAACTGGCAAATGTGACACAGCAAAGTTGTAAAATACTTCAAATGCAAATAATAGCTATACATACATATGTACATATGTATGTACTCGTATGTATCCATATGCAAGTGCATGCAAGAAATTCTATACATATGTACTCACATACATACATACAAACGTATTTTGTTTTGATTGAAATATTGGTATAGATTTTTTATTAGCAAATTTCGATAACTTTTTACGCCTTTGTTTAATTTTGGTTAAATTTTTTAAATAAAATATAGATAAATTTTCCGAAATAAAATTTAACAAATATCCACCTAAATTCCTAGATTTTTATTTTTGGTTGTGTAGTTTGATGTATGTACTTGCAAATTATTGTAGATTTTCTGCCATCGTTCAATTAATTAAGATGGCGTTGCGCATCGGTAATCAAAGTACTTTATGAGTAATTTAAAAAGTACTTTTTTCCCAACTACATATACAAGTGGTTTAAATTCCTCGTTTTTTCTTGTTTTTAACTAACTTTATTAGCATGGCGATGTCCTAGGCGCAAGTCTATTATCCCGCTCTGCATTTGCTTTCAAACACTTTCCAATATATTTGACTTAAGGGACATTAAAATTACTTTTTTTCCTACTGCAACAAAATGTGTTTTTATTTTCAGCTATTTTTCAGTACCACATTCGTTTGTTTTGCAGCGTTTGTTTTAAAGCAGTTGATTTCCAACTATTATAAAATTAGATAATTTTCGGGTAGTCTGTTTTTTTCTGACAGAGTTTGCGCTCACTTAAATAAAATAATTAAAGCAATCTCTCAATTTTATAGATAAATAATTGCCTAAAAAAAAATTAAAAATCTTTTTTAAGTTCGAAACTTTTATGAATTTTTTTAAAATTTGTTTAAAGTTTTAGAATATTAAAATTGAAAAATTAAATAGATGAAAGATAAATAACCGAAATTCCATAATATTCAGTTGGGTTTTAGTTTGGAAAAGCGCTATTGTTGATTGATTGTTGATATTATATAGACATATCGATATTGACGTTATTTTTTACTTCTATTATAATGTTAAAGGCGCATTTAAAAAAAAAAAATTTTCAACTTTTAACAAAATTCTCCAAATAATAATTTAACTCGTATACAAAAAAAGTGTTTAATACTTACATACATGCTTGTATAAATAATTTATAATTTAAAATATACAATTTTTTTTTACATTTTTCGGTTATGTGTGAAAAATATGTGAAAAATAAGATTGTGTCAACTTCGTTTTTTTTTCGAGATCTACACTGTCGTTGAAAATTCTTATACAACTGTTTCGTTGAAAGTAATTTTTATGAGGGCTTATTCGCGCGACATCGCTTCAACAGTGAAATGGTGGGGCATGACGTACCCACACGACATCATTGAAGGATTAAATATTACCGTAAAAATTTCAAATGTTTTTTCTTAGTGCAAAATATCTATAGTTCTGCATTAACATAAACCATATCGAACTATTAAAAATGAGACGGCATCGAAGGGCATTCCGGATAAAAGATCTTTTAACCCGATTTTAGGTAAGACATATTTTTGTTTGGCGAAGTATATTCTTTAAAAAGGCATCTGCAAATGTATATACATAGTTGGCCAACGAAATATGTACAGACATGTTATGTATGTACTTATGTATGTATGTGCAAATGTGCTAGTATGTGCATACTTTGCAATATCATCAGTTGGCTGAACACGAATTACATATTCAGGCGGTCAGTCATGGAGCCACGGCGGCATGCAGACAAGTTGTACAGCTTGTTTCTGTGGAGTTATTACAACCTAAGTTCATGTATATTCATATACGAGTATGATTATGCAAATGTAAACATACATACATACATACATAAGCTTAGCTATATGAGTACATACATATGTATGCATGTACGTACATATTTACAAACTTATTTACATACATAAATATTTAAATTGTACATACTGTAATACATTCATATCGGTTTTGTATATACTCCTATGAACAAGTTCAATTGAGTGAAAATATACGCATACGAATACACTTAAGTGGGGCGCGACGCTGCACGGTGGGATTTCGGCGGAAAAAAACACAGTTATATTTAGCATTTAATTCTTATATGTGAAAGGTATTTGCATAAAAAAATATTAATTAAAACTTTTAACGAAACTGACAATTTTATTAATAATAAAAATAATAGTAGTCAAAATAACTTTATTCAACAAAATCTGAGTGAAATTTTTATTCAACTATGCGATGGCTTTTGTTCTAAATTGAAATGAAAATAAAGCTTGCCAAATCAAAACAACTAAAAATGGTATATCGACTAAATATTTGACACTTTTTTCGTTTTTTCCTTGTTTTTCCTCCCTCTTCTTGCTACAGAAAAAATTTAATACTGAAATCGTATGTAAATATATGCGAATTTTAACGTAATATTAATTGAAATGACGAAAGACCTTTGCATTTTAAAAGTTCTTTTTCGAGGTTAGGTTTATATCGAAAGTATACGTTAAAAAACAACACCGACTTTGCTAATCTGTTGGTGTTTCCTGATACACTTCTGATGAGTTCTTAAAAAATTTTATATATTGCAGCAATATTATTTATATTAATATCAAAAATATATGGACTAAATTTTACAGGAACATATTAATAGGAGCACTTTTATGACATTTTAAGGCATTTTTGAGGTTAGATTGGCATACCTGACATAAGCTTTCAAATATAATGATCTCGCTGGTTTTCGAGCCTTTTCTTCATTTGCGCGCATACAAATTATGTATTAGTACCAAAAAATGTTTGGTACTGCACCACTGTGCGCTGTAAGCAGTAAATGATGGTGAACTGCTGCATGGAGCGTATTAGTTAGTTACTCTCGTATTTACATATGTACATAAGTGCTACATACATATGTATGTGTGTGTATGTATATAGTATTTATAACTGAGTTTCGTCTTAACAGAAAAGCGATTGTGGCGGATTTTCCAGGCCCGGCGCTTGAGATACATACGTCGAAAATCAAAGTACATAAGAACTCAAAAATATAATTATGTGAAGAAATGTATAGTTGAAAACTTTAAAGCTAATATTTATGTAAAATTAAATTTTGATTATTGCCAACTTTTTATAACCGAGCGCACATTTACTAAATTGATGAAATGATGAGAATGAAAGAGTCTGACGACGGATAAATTGATTAAAAATTTAAATTATGAGAATGATAAATTGATTAAAACTTTAAATGTGTGCAGATTTTTGCTGTCCAAGGTACACAATTTTATAACAAAAACTAAAATTTTTTTTAATTGGAAATTTTTGTGAAGTTTTCGTTTCTTTGATAAATTATGTACAAAATTTTAAAAATAAAATTTTATAAAAATTCTTTAGCGTTAAATAATTAAAAATTTGGAAAAATATTTGAAATTTTGCATATCTATTATTTCTGCCACTGGTATATTTACATTTATTAGATCATACCAGGAAAAAAATTTTACCCTACACACCACAATCTTACCTTTCTTCGGACTTAAAGCAAGACAAATCGATGTTTTTTTCTCTAGATGATGAAAATAAAAGTCTATAATATTTTAGAAATATAGATTTTTATTTATTGCTTAATTTTTATCATAATTTGGAAAAAGTTGTCTTTTTGAGCCGAAAAAAAGATCGGACTGTGACTAACGTATGAAAAAAAAAAATGTAAAATGGCGACCTATAGAATCAAAAAAAAAACACACCATAAGGTCGAACGTGGTACATAAGAATTTATAAAATTTTATTTTTTATTATTAGGGCAACCCAAAATATGTTCAAAAATGTTCCTTTTAAGGTATTTTGAAATATACATATAAACATTTTACAAAAATAAAAACATATACCATACAATTTTAGCTTTATTTTATGGGTAAATTTCTTTATTCTTCAAATATCTAAAATTATTTTTCAAATTAAACATCGTTAATTATCTACCGAACACTATTCCAAACTATTTTTTTAATTGTATGTATAAGAAATGTTAAAAAATATATCAAAATTCCAAAAAATGTCGAACTTTAAAAAAAGAATTGTAGCATTTGTTGGGGTATGCTGATATGTAGCTCACTCAATTTTATTACAATAGTACATGTTTCTAGTGGCTTCAAGTTATCACTGTTTTTTGACAAATTGTTTACCGACGTTCTTTCGCAATTCCTTCCATATAAAAAATATTAGCGGGTTTGCGTTTTATGAAGGAAACGACTAAAATTTAATGAGCCAAAAAAACTGCGTACTTAAAACAATTCTAACACTTTTTTTTTAAGTTCAAAATTTTGATGAAATAATGTTAAATCATTGTACATTTTGTAAATATTTAAAAAAATGGCTGTTGATGAGTTTTCTTAGAAAATGAACTATATTTTACTTGAAAAATAATTTAAATTAATTAGAAGAAACATTAAGTGCCCAAATTTGTCAATCAACAGAGTGTATATAAACATATTTTATTTAAAAACACTTTTGGAGCATTTATTTTAGGATAGAATCACGTTCGAAGCACCTACAAACGTTTTTAGGAGTAAAATTATGGTTCGTATTAATTAATATAATATGATATTTATTATTTTTCATCGCAGAGAAATACTCATACTGAGGCCAGCGTTTACCTCTATGGGATATGTATGTACATACATGTATGCATATATATATATATGTTTCAGAAGAATTAGTCCACACAATATTTGGGTGGAAAATCCCTTTAAAACAGAGACAGAATCGTTCAAGTTATAGTAAATTAAACAATTTAATTTGGTAGCTAAAGTACACAGAAATAATAATGTAATAATTTCGAAGCATTTGAAAAAATTTGTCAGAGATTTTGAAAAGCGAACAAATGTTTGCTTTTAAGCTCATAAACTATAACACCAGGCATTATCTTTTGTAAGCGACTATCAAAAAAATATTAGGTAGCTTTTATTGTATAGCGTAGAAAGCAACAACAAAAATAAACGAGTTGAGTTGAAATAAGCGGGTTGAAATAAACTCGCTTAAAAAAGAGCCAACCTCATTGAAAGTGTTGGAAAGTGAGAAAGTGGTAATATGGTGAATAGTCATTGGAAAGTACCAAGGGAAAATTTTCGCTAAACATTAAAATAAGTAAAATATCAAAATAGAGCAGACGTAAGTAAAATCGCCTCTTATAAGAATTAATTATTTTGTTTTGTTTTGCTAGCAAATTTTACAAACGACCATTAATATTGACAGACTAGTGTTGTAAAGTGTATTCCAAATATAAGAGAGTTGATTATAAGCGAGTTGGACGTTCTTTTGCTAGTCGCTTACAAAAGATGACGACTACTTTATAAATGTTTGTGGAAAATATTTATTTTAATTTGAAACAAATATTGAGGGTGAATACAATCCTAATAATTGTATATTAATTCAGCGACTACTATAGTTTTTATGATGAAAAAAAGTATGCAATTGTAAAGCCGGTATATATACTATTAACGTATTCACATTTTTATAGATATACATTTATATGTACATACATATGTACTTTTATATACTCTTATATGCAAATGTATGTGCAAACAAATAAAGGTACTTAAGTTAATATAAAATGTGTTTATTCATACATACATATCTACAATATCACACAAGTTTCTGTGTATTCTATTTTTTTGTACATAATATGCTCGTAAACTGTGTATGAATATACCTACATACTTACATACATACTATGTATATATGTATGTACAAACATATGTACGCATTGCATGCAGCTGCATTTTATGCAACACTTGCATAATATTCATGCAATCTAAATTATATAAAGAATTTTTTTCAGCACATACACTACTACACTTACATATATAAATATGTAAAAATATGTAAAAATATAAATACAAAATCAAATGAACGAATAGCCTAAGGCGATAACAACAAATGTTGACCGACAAGAACGCTAAAATATTTTAAATAAACAAAAACACGAACAACAAGTTGATTACTCGTATGCAATATACAAATACAAAAATAACTACTAAATATATAACAACAATAACTTTGAAACAGTCAACCTACATTGAATTCTCAATGGTAGACATGACCGTGGCACCTGATCAAATGCAATAAATGTCAAAAGCAACTGCATCGAAATACGAGTACTATATACTACATACATATGTACGTATGAACTAGGCATGTCAATCCCGGGATCCCGAAATCCCGGCTCGTTTCAACTCCCGAATATTCTGGCATAAGTCTATTCAAATCCCGGAATTGTAGAAAACAGAGAATTTAATAGACATTTATTTTTTAAATTTTGTATCATTCTTAAAAGTTCACCTTTCAAAGTGCAAAACAAAGCCTTTAGAGAGTTCACAATCGACAAATAACACAGCTGGTTAACTACCTTAAGGCTCTGTTTTATCCTTGCCATTATAAATGAGCTGGAGAATATCCCACTCGAGTAGAAAATGAGCCTCACTATGATGTTAATTGAACTAACGACGAAGTGCCTGAAGTGGATAATGCAGAAAGTCTCAAGTTTTAACGAAAAGAACGCAATTGTATCAGAAGGCTTGGTAAAATAAATTGATAGTTTTTGTAATGAAGCGATAAAGGCTATGTCCCATAGAGAGCATTTAACAGTGCTTTTCCACAACAGATATTAAATGCAACAAATTTAGCTCCAGGTTGGAGGATAACACATTTAAGGCTTTTATTTCATTGAGATTGCATTTTAAACAAAATAATTAATAATTTTGACTCGCTCAAAATGGAATACTTAGGTGATGTATTTAATTTTCAGTTAGCTGAAAGCGTTGTAGCTAGTGCTGTGTTTTATATGTAATATATTTATTTATAAGTATATTTCAATTTAATAAATAAATACAAATTTTAATATATTTCTTTTTTTACTGAATGGTAATATATTAATATATAAAATTGGTGTCAAACAGTAATTAAAAATATTTTACTCTATGTTGGTGCATTTGCTTCTGTACGAAATATGTATATTTGTACTTGAAGTATAAATTATTTTGTACGTGTGTCTAATTTTACTTTTATTTCTTTTTAGTTATTGAAAATACCAATAAATACATACATGAATTAATAGTGTTAAATCTTTTGGCAAATTAAAAATTACGAATTAAAACTTCGTAAAATTCGACATCCGGGGATTGTGACGGAATTTCGTTTTCAAAATTTTAAATCAGCTATCAACTTTTCAAAATACTTGTTAAATATTGCAAATCAAGTACGAGTATTTTTACTTGTTTTTATATTGAAATTTCAAAACCAAGTTGGCGCATTTCGAAGTCTTTAACCATGGCGAATTCAATAATTTGAAGTCAATGGGTGAAAAAGCGAATTCTGCGATAGTTGGTCACTTTTCTTGTGGATTGTATAGAGTATATCTAAATTCAAATCAGCAGGCATGCATTCGTTTGACTATATTCCACAAATCAGCTGACTTATGCTGGCGGGTAGCTGGATAGCTCAGCTGTCAACCTGTTAGCTCATGCAACTGCTATCGGTATTCAAATATCGCCATAGTCGAATGGTGGTACGTCGATTCCGTCCGAAACTATTTATCACCACCTTCAGTATAGTCCTTGCTATCACCATGAAATAGAGTGTATAAATACTTCATTGCTGTCTTGCCTACACTAATTTGCTCTTATCTTTAGTAAGCCATCGCATCTTCTGATACAACTTTTTTGGCCGTGTTTTCTTTGCGTTAGCATCTCAAGCTCATCGCACTCATGCATTTCGTAAATTTTTTCTTTTGACAAGAACTGCAATGCGCTTACTTCTTGCTAAACTTGCGATCTTGCTCTCACAAAGATCGTGTTTGAGTACAGGAGTACAAGTCGAGTGGCTTCGTGTTCGACTGCTGTAGTGATTGTAGTTTTTTTTACTTTTAGTTTTTCTTGGGTCACTTTTTGCAGAAAAGCAGCAACAAAATGATTGATGATATGGTTCTTTTGTTCTTTCTTAAGACGAGTTGTGGCCAACATTTGAGCGAAGGGGGGCTGAATGCGAGTATTTGGCAACTTAATCTTATCACAAAGCCGACACAGAACTTGCGCTCCACTACCTATCAGCTGTGGTAGACTCCACAGGGATTGATGGTTTTATTTTCATGCCACATGTATTGCATTCCTTTGATGGTGGTGAAATTAGTTTCTGCCTCAAACAATCAGCCGACATTTTCCCAAATAAGAATTATGTACGAGTATAGGGAAAAGTACTCGTACAGTTAGATTTTAGTTTCAGGCCATTCATTACACCGTCGGGTCTGCGTGCTTTGTTTTACTTAAGCCGCCTTTCAGCTGTTTTGATATTCTCTTCTTAAAGTAGAGGAATTTGACATCCATAAAGCTTTTCTTGATAAACAAAAACGCACGAAGAACGATTTGTAAGTGTGTGAACTTATTGCAGAACCATCGACGATATGTTATAAGATTTCCAGCAAATCAGCAATTTATGGCATTTTACTTCTTTCTAAATTGGGTTTTCTTCCGACACTTTATTTTGATACTCATATTGCAATATTTAAATTAATTAAAAATTTTAATTTTTATAAATTTTTCAAACAGTTGGCAACCCTTTCAAAAGTAATGACACTTGCTAGGATTGTGATAACTGTCACATTTTTGGTATGCGCAGAAATTTTTGAAAGCTCTTTTTGTGTCTATGTATTGTCATATTTATTGTTATGACCTACAGAGCATGTGACAACGTTGACACAGATGTTTTTGTGTTACATTTTATTAAAGTAAAAATTTGCAACTCAAATGCTTTGTGCGAATTGGTGTTAAATTTTTAAATAAACCAAGCGGTTTTTAAGATTTTACACTACAGATTGCGTTCGAGTTTTAGCTATGGCAGAGTAAGTGGTTATAATGTGTTTGATTGTGGAGCAAGAAGAAATTACAGCCAGAAGGCGACTTCTGAGGAATCTGCGTGATAACAGTGATCCATTTTCCATGCAGGAGACCATCTTTATACAAAACTTTCGGTTTCCTTAATCACTTTGCCGCAGATTACTCGAAAAGTTGGAACCAAGTGACCGTCAAAAGTCCAGCATCCCATTCACTATTCGTTTTCTTGTTTGCTTGTATTTCTACGCGCATGGATTATATCAAAAGTGCGTTGGAAACAATTTTCAAATTGCCATAAGCCAATCCTCAGTATCATGCGATAAAATAAAACGAAGAATAAAATTTGAAATTGTGAATCAGATGTTTTTGCTATACAGAACTTTTCGCCGCATGCGGCGAGTGAGAAGAGCTTTTCTATTGTCATTATTGGCGGTGCATACCTATGACAACTGGTCGTGACAATATAGTGACAATTTACCAATAACAATTGAAGACTGTGACAAAGCGCGAATAGGGCTGTAAGTTTTCTTAAAGCTCTTTAGTTTGAATTAAAAATGTTTAAATTGCAGCAACACTTTTCCAAAAAAAAAAATCCAAATTAATTAAGCTCAAAATTTTTAAATGTTCCAAACAGCTGGCAACCTTCTCAAATGGTTCTGAGCTTATACCATAGCGAAGAAACTAAGCCGGTTAAATGAGCATAACATTTTTACTCTAATACGTATAGATATAAGTATATGTAAGTATGTAAATATGTATATACAAACACATTGTGTGCATACATACATACAAACATAAGTGTATGGCTATTGAATGGGCTACAAAACTGCGTACTCTTTTTGTTAAGAATTTTTAACATTTTCATAGCGTTCTAATTTGCATACGTAGTACATGCTTAGTTAGCACCACAGATGGTACCATGTCTTTATTACTTCCCTTTGCCGTTTTCCAAAACTCCTGTTTACTGCGAAATTTTTAGATAAATTTAGAAAGCAAAACCATGCAATTTTGTACTTTAGGGCGAGCAAAATGGAAAGAGTGCAACGCGGCGATGCGCAACAGAAAATTTTTAAGCATTTTTCCTTCTAAACAGCCAACCAGCATGCACACGACAGACATAAGAACATTAGGGTGGTCCAAAGTAAAGTAGAACTTCAACTTTACTAAATCTTCGTTTGACACTGAAATAACTGTTTTTAATGGAAACTTATATTAACTATATTAATATTTTCTTATTCAAGGCGGCCACCTTTGCATAATATAATATAACTTAATTATTATCTGTTCGCAATTGTATGGCAGATTATGTGTTTTCTATTAGCTTCCAACTTGCATACTTTGTTCTTTTTGTAATTGTTTTAAAAAATAGCTGCTGAATTCTCAATAACATACCGTTTGATACCCATTCTGTTGTGTTTTACTTACAAAATCAATTATTTTTAATAGGTGAAAATCCTGTTCAGGAGTATATCCTGACTTAAATATTTTGATTAACCTTACCACTGGTGCAATATCCATATTGGTTGCTTTTTAAAAACGATGCTATATATTTACCTTTTTAATTGCTGGCAACCCAACAAAATACATACAACAAGACTAAATTATTCCCTAAAAGCGTTGCTTTGTAGTGCGTATCATACTTTACTTGTTAAAGGAGCTTATTTATAAAAATTAAAGGTGGCAACTCAAGACTGATTTTTTGGTTCTGCAATCAAATACAATCTTTAATATCATTTCATTTCATTTATTTAAGTCAATGGTAACAAACCTTACTGACTAGATAACAAAAATTTCTTATTATTTAATTAACAGCTAGGATAAAATGAAGGTTAAATGCCTACATAGTAGGACTCAATGCGTGTTCTAAATAGTGACCTTGGCATTGCAAAATCAAGATCAAGAACTCTTGAAAGCTGGTTAAACTGTTCGAGCCCTCTTGTGAGGGGGGCGAGGCGATAGTAATTCGATCTAAGAATATCAATGTGAAATAAATTATGAAAACGGAGTGTTCTTTTTGGAATATTAAAACTTAACAGCCGAAGAAGATCTGAACAGTCAATGGTTCCGGAGATAATATCATAAATAAACATTAAACTTTGAGTGGATCGTCTGACTTCAAGCGAAATAATATTGATTAGCATGCACCTTGCCCTATACGGTGGCAGAGGAATTTCAAAATGAAGTGGTTGAAGAGCGAAACGCAGAAACTTACGTTGAACTCTTTCAATTCTAAAAGAGTGTGAGGAGTATATCGGATTCCAGATGACTGAAGCATACTCCAGTTTCGATCGCACTAAAGAATTATATAAGATTTTTCTAGTATAGGGGTCTTTGAAATCACAAGCATAGCGCCGCAAAAAAGCTAGGTTTGCATACGCCTTAGGAATAATATAATTAATATGGTTAGCGAACGAAAATTAAACAATATCCTCAATGTTTGGAACTTGAAATTTAAAAAAAAAAAATTTCATGAATACAGTTTTGTAGCCTATTCAAATTTAGTATAGTTAATTGCTAGGTTTACATATATAACTTTATGTTATCGCCAATTTTTAACAAATTTTTTACTGATGATCTTGCGTATTTACTTTAATTTAACGCACACTCGAGATTTTTTTTACATGGAAAAAAGTATGTAAGTAAAAAATGTTTCCACAATTAAAGCACACTTGCGCTTTGTTATATCAAAATGTAATGGTCTATAATATAAAACCGCATACTTGAAAAAAATCTAAAAAATATCAATATTCATAAGGCAGTTAAACTGAAATTTTTTTTTTATGACCACCCCAATGTACATACATATATACAGTCGTATGCACGCACGTATGTATGCTTTTACATATGCATTTGCAGCCTTGTTCATTGGAATATGTTATTTTGCAAAATTTTCCCTGCAAATTCGTGATGCATTGAAAATTGCGCAAATGTTTCATTAAAAGTAATTTTTCTTTTAAATCTTCTCGTCCAAACCAACCAACCGCTCAACCAAAATGCTCCCCTCTCGCCGTTCGCATGACTGAAAGTGTAGCAAATGCGGCTGCGGCAACGGGTGCACGCGCACAGCAACAACTTGTCTGCTTCGGCTGTGAGTGTGACGGTGGTGCAGTTGACTGCCTTGGCGCTGGCTGCTTGCGGCTAGCTGATTGCACAATGCACGTTGCAAGCGCACGGCTAGGTACGAGCACTTGCAAGTGCGTTCAATGGCACTGCGCTGCCGCGACGTAGACGCTGCAGTTTTTACGCTTGAATTAGACACGCAGTCGCTTGTGAATTTTTATTTCATCATTTTCGCGCGACGTCACTCAAGGTAGCAGAACGGTGACAGAGAGAGTCGCAGCAGTAACACTAACAAAACATGCAACAGCAACAATAACAACATTTGCAGATGGCACGCTAGTGACATTTGCAGCGCCACGATGCGTATAAAAATCCATCCCCCCGCTTTTCAGCTTTTAAACACAAGCTGTGCGCTTAAATGCAACAGTGGCGAATTTAAAAATGCAAAAAAAAAAAAAAAAAAAATAAAGAAACAAATCAGCAGAAGGTAAATAACTGTGTATAAGCATCAACCATTGGAAAATTTCATTTTAATTTTCACGGTTGCTTTGAAAATGGTCTGCGTCGTCATCTCGTCTGTTGGCCGCAAACGAAAGTTGAGTTTCAATCGACTGCATCGGCTGGAATGAGTAGTTTGCCTTTAATTGTTCGCACAAAAAGTGTTCCATATGCAAAGGAAAGTATATACAATCTAAAACGAGTAGAAGAAGGGGAACTAAAATTAGGGGTAGAGGTGGAGGTGGACGTGGAGTAGCAAAAATGCTTCACTTGTCGCACGTCAAAAGAATTATTTATGAGTTGCTATTTGCCTTTCTGAGATCTGCTTGTCCGTTTGATATTTAAAAAAAACTGCACTTCGATTATATTTGCCAATGTTATAATATATACAGCAGCGTCAACCTTCTTTTCTGTGAGTTGCGACTTTTGCGCTGCTGTCGATTGCATACCAAATATATTTTAAGAATATTAACTTTCAGATAAATAGCGAATTTGTAATGCACAAAGTAGAGTCTAATACTTTCCGACAACATGCTGCCCATTGATGTTCTTTAAACGAAAAAAAAAATTAAAAAATTAAAAAGTAATCAAAAAAGTGGAAAAAATATACACGGAAAATGCAACTTAATAGCCAATAGGGTTGCCAATGTTAAAAGAGCTTGTTTTTGTTGGTAAAATTGAGAGTAAAGACGTCGAGAAATATGTTCACACAATCTCTATACTCCGACTATTGTGAAGTCATATGTCTCTGAGTGTGATTACCATTGATATTAATGTCTGCAGTTTGTTGTTTAAGATGCCTGTAGGAACGTGGGGCTCGTAGGTTCATTCTAAAAATATCCAAGCTTTCGTATTATTCCGCTGATACTAATTTATTCTGTTTCTAAAAGTATTTTTAATGAAATTTCGAAACGACATCATTTTTCTTGAAACCTTACGCCCCGTGAGCTTATCCAGATTACTTGAATGCTGATAACATTTAAATGACACATAAAACAGTTTTCAACAGTACAACTCGTGAGCTTGTAAAATCCCTGACTGAACTCTATCAATCTATACCTCCTGAGCCATGGAATTGTACCTCCCTCCTAAGTATCAGATTGGTAATCTTAGTTTCAGTTTTTGATGATGATGTGAGTGTTGGAAGTCTAGCAAAGGTTGCAAAGCTAAGTATAAGACAAGTATTGGAGCGAGCCAGAATCTTCAGCGAATACAATTTTTTCTGCTCTGCGTGGGCATTTACCTTCGCGGCGTGGTCTATGAAAACCTCTCTGCTCTGGTTTTCCGGCCATGGGAATGTACGAGTAAGTATACAAAACCGTGGACTCTTTTAGGATGTTTGAGCCACAAATGGTTCGCTTGGTGTGGTCAAGAGGGAACTACATTGGAATAGTAATATGTGGTTGACGAGCCAATGATATAACAGATTGGGCCCTAGAGTATTGTCTAGACAACGTTAATACCAAACAATCAACCGAGGGTTGACCGCAAGTTATTGGTTGGATACTTACCGAACACCTTCTCACACATAACTTCCGCAACCAAGTTACGAGTTTTTCAAAATGAAGGTGGACATCGCCTTTAGTATACATAAATCTGTGGTCACAAGCGATAACCTCCTAAGTCCTATGATTTAACACAGGACTTAGGCGATTATCGCTTGTGACCACAGAAATACCACCTAACCATTGCCCGGGATCACCACTTACATAGTTGCCTTTATTTTCGCGTACCTAAACTCTCACCTAAAATGTGTCTTTGTGAGATCTCTACTGAACTTGATATCGGAAGTGGTTACAAATTCGCATGTGTAAAGTTCTATAAAGAGGATCATATATGAAAAATCCATTGAAGATGACTTCATGGCTCTCCTGATAACTGCGCAAGCTGCTCGTTGAATGTTGTTTGAATATGCCTTTGCTTATCTGTCGCAGGCTATGAGACTAAAGCATGCACATTAAAGTTAGTGTTAATATGACCATATACTAGTACGCCAACAGGCCAAGCTTTGATTTTAGTTCCAAGTTTTTAATATAGATCCTCAGGGCGTTATGAACTTCTTCACCTATCTTTCTACGTTTAGCCTACAGTTCAGCGGGGTACAATATGCGCTACCTGAGTTGAGTTGCAAATAAGACCTTTTTTTTGAATATTTTTCTAACGAAAGTTTTTTGTGTTAAACGGGAATTATTTGTTATATATATAATATAATTTTGGCGCGTACACTATATAGCTCAGTGTTTGGCCGAGCTTCTCCTACCAAATGTGGTGTGCGTCTTTATATTATACCACAAATGGAGGGACCTACAGTTTTGTGCCGACTCCGAACGGCAGATGTATTTAATGAGAAGCTTTTTCATGGCAGAAATACCCTCGGAGGTTTGCCATTGCCTGCCGAGGGGTGACCGCTATTAGAAAAAACTTTTTCTATTATTAAAATTTTGCTTGCCCTGACTGAGATTCGAACCTCGAACTCACCGGCATATCAAGTTATAGCACGCACCGCTAACAACTCGACCACAGCGGCCATTTGAATTATTTGTTATTCATAATAAAAAACCGATATAAGAGACACATTCTAGACTTGTTTTTAACAAATCCTTACCGCTTAGGCCAGATCAAGCTACTAACAACAACAAACAATAAACTCGTCACCTTGGCAACTCTGCGGTGGAATAAAGTCTAAAACTTTAACAAATAGTACGTGTAGCCTTTGTGCATTGTATGTATGTATGTGGCAAGTTCGCGTTGCCGCCGATACGCATTCATTATATACGAGTATAACATATTTACCCACATTCATACAAACATATTAATTAAATAAAAAAGCATGGAAGCTTTGCAAAAAAGTCGTCTATGGAAATTTCTAATAGTACGCTAAACAAAAAGGAAAAACTCTAACTAAAGTCGAACTGCACAAGAGTTACTATCATAGCATGTCCTCGCCCACCTACGACGCGGCTAGCTAGCACACGCCACCCCGACAACAAACAACCAAATCACCCACCTCACACCGCCAGCATTGTGCTTCGCCATCTAAGGCCTTTACTCCTTTTACGGCAACATTGTCGATGGCAGCGGCAAACTTTTCATCATTACAATTTAAATTCAAATGCGTCTTGCCTTGCCTCGCCTCGCCTCGCCCTCACCACTCCGGCCAACGTATGGCGCCACCCATTTTGTTTGACGACAGCTGGTTGCAAGATTGCCGACTGACTGCTAATGCTCTTGGCTGTTGTTGCTTTTGCTCTAATTGTTGTTGTAGTCGTAGTTGTTGGTGCGATTGGTTTGCTTCGTCAATGGTGCCTTCAACATGTCTTAACGCAAAAATCCTTTTATACTGGAATTTCAATTTTGAAGCTTTAAACGTAAAAGTTGATTATTTCGCATGGCAATGAGGCGGCCTGGAAGGAGGTGAATGATGGTGAATAGTGGCAGTGAGCGAGGTGGAGCACTCAAGGTGGCATGAGATGGTAGAAGAATAAGAAGAAGGCAGCATGGCACATGCATGAATGCGTCAATTGGACGTGGTAGGCGAACGTTGGTTGGATATTGCCAGGGCAACAACAAAGCATGCAAAAAGAAGAACGTCAAATATACTAGGCGCACTGACCGCCAACCGGGCCAGAGCTGCAACATCTAAGCCAGCCGCACTGGACTTTCCCCACATTCAGTAATATAAGCTAAACATCATAGCTTGGCCACGTTTCACTCGCTACCGTCTCACCGTCGCATTCTTCCAGCCTACCCATCAGTTCGTGCTGCTGCCTACTGCCACTGCTTTTCTTATCTGTCACAAATGTTGCTGGCGCTTTTCTTACAGCCGCATCGCTTCCGTTGCTTGTCTTCAGCGGCACTGTTATTTCTGCTTTTGTTGTTACTTTTGCCATTACAACCATTTGAGCTGCTTCAGTTGTCTCATCGTCGCTTGTGCTCGCAAATATTCCTAACGGCCGGCGTAAATTTATCAATCGAATTTACAGCTTCAAACTTCCGTATTCCATTTTAAACATCTTCCCCCGCAGTAAATCGAGTTAGTTTGGAGCACATTTAGATATAAACTAGGTTACCGTCGATATCGGTACGACTTACTTTTAAAAATAAGGAGGAAATGAAATTTAAATCTATTGAACAGCAACTGCAGTTATTCGTGTATATTAAACCGCGGACTCATTGAGTGAGTGTTCTATAAATGAAGTTAGAGCTAAAAATTTTAATAAGAATGAGACTCAAGTTTTCAAGTAGTTTTGATTTGTATGCTAAAATATGTCGAGGTTCTACTTAATGGGTTCAAGTCTTTCATTTTGAGTTGTAAGCAATCCGTCCACAAAAAAAGTTGCATTACTTACGAATTTTGAAATAAAACTTCTTTAGCGTGCCGACAGAGTGCACACGTACTTCTTCTCACCACATCGTAATTCACCACACCTAAGCCTATGTAATGACATGTCATGTTTTGCTACCTTACGTTACGGTATATAATGTTTTGTTACGTTGCGTTTCGTTATGCAAGTTATGTTTCGTTATGTTATACCGCACCATGTTATGTTACGCTAAAGTATGTTAGTTATATTATGTTGAGTTATGTTACGTAATGTTCTTAAGCGGCAATAGTAAATCGAAAAATCAACATGGCGATGAGATGGAAATGAAGTCGACTTGTGCAAGAAACGTATATTACAAAGATAACGCAAGTCCAGTTTCGGCTGATTTCAGCATACGCAAAACGAATTCGACATTCCTTGATTGATATTAGAATCTAATTCGATCAAATCGAATTTCGGTGAAGTCGAATGAGCTGATATAACTTTCCAAAGGGAATAAAATGCAATTCAACATCTTTGTTATGTACGTTCCTTGGACGTGTGTTTCTTCGTCTCATTGTACTTATACTCACCACAGCTAAACTCGCCGCAATTAAACTTACTACACCCATAGTTTCCCTATTTAAACACACCACCTGAAACTCCATACAATTAAACTCACGGGACCATAACTCACCACAATTGAACTTATCACTACTGAGTCTACCAAAATTCGTCACTTTAATTTTTCACACATCAACTCTTTTCACCTCACAAATGTATTTATAGTTTCATTAATAAAATATATTTGTTTTACGTATGTATACTTTAATATACATATATTTATGTTTAACTCGACGTACATACTCGTACATATACAATCGATTTTAAATTTTGCGATATGCACATAGATAGGATAGGTAACCCCTAAATTTTTCAATTAAAAAATATACTAAATGATTTTCGTGACTTGAAGCATCCTGTGGGTGTACGTTTGTTCTCCCCACGACTAGCTAAGCTTTCGTAAGCCTCAGCGAACCCACAGTTCAAACTTTTTAACTTTTATAATACGGTTTTATATTTATAAATATGATCTTTATTGAGCTTACACAATTGGAATGCTAATCAACTGTTTTCACTTTTGAAACTGAAATAGAAAGCGCAGTGAAAGCCTAAACTTGAACTTGATGGTATTATTTCGACTAAAAACTCCGCCAACTAGCATTTCATCAAGCTTCGCTCCGACTCGTCCGCGTTGAAGTCTAGCTGTCGCTCTAGCCGTTATCCTTCATTCACACCTTCTACGAGAGAAAAGAGAAAGAGATAATCGAAACCAGCCTAGGAACACAATGCACCGTGTTAACTGAAATGAAGTCTCGATAAAGCACCAATTAAAAAAGATTTGGAAATCGGATTTTCAAGTGAAGTGTTGGATTACTGCTTCATTGAAAGAGTTTTGCGAACAACTTTAAAAACTTTTTACTAATAAAATTTTTTAAGTGACAAATAGACTGGCGATGGACATCACAAGTACAAGCATATAGATAAACATAAACACCAAAGCTCGCTCATTAATAGCAGTCCCAGCGAAAATGGTTGAAATTCGACTAGCTGCATCTAAGTAGAATCTTACATCTTATCGAAACCCAAATAAGCAAAGCTACAATTACATTCGCCTTGTCCCTTTCCATCGTTCCACAAAAGAAGGAATAATAATCGTATGTTAGTACGTGCTTTTAGTCTTATCAGCAGCAAAGCAGTGATGTGCCCAACAACAAGAAAAGTTAAACAAAAAAAGAAAGGCGAAATGGCAACAAAACGCCTGCAAAACATAGCCCGCAGTAATTTAAAATGCTTTAATGTGGAAAATGCCGAGTTGTCGAATTTTCCGAATTTGTCGTACTCAGCTATGTACGAGTATGTATGTATGTGTGTTGGCGCTTAATCGCTGCTCTGGACTTGAACGCACACATCAGCAATAAAAGCAAAAATGTAGCCAGCAAGCACAACTTGTTCAACTTGCCTGCCTCACTGCCAACAGCAGGCAGGGATTGTATGTGCTTTGCTTAGCTTTGAAAGCAAAAAGCAAGGGATGAAGAATTGTGAAGAAGGTGTGAGTACTCGCGCGCGTAAATATGTGTCGCTAACACCCTGTAACTGCCACAACGAAATCAGCCATGCTCTCCCCATTCACACTCACCGCCCCTTCGTTAGCTCAGTAGTGAACTAAGACAAAGCGACTGGACATTCACTGTCAAGCTACTACCACCTTCCCTCTAATGCAAAAAACCAAAAAACGACAACAAAAATGGTGCGAATATAGCGTAGATCTGCAGTTAACCAAGCCAAATGCCAGGCAGCCAGCTAGCTAGTTCGTCTGTTTGTTTTTTTAATAGCAACAAAAATATCTACCAACATATCCACCAAGTTCTTTTCGAATAGAGCCAAATACGACGTCCAATGAGTCCAAAACTTTTGCAAGTTAAACAAAAAATAAGTAAAAATAAAAGCGACGATAAAAAGCAAAGGCGGACGTATGTATGTATGTATGGGCATAAGTAAGTTGGATATTTTTATGTATGCCTGCATATACATATGTACATAAGTATGTTTATACTTATGTATGTTTAAAAATAAAGATATGTCAAAAGAATGAAAACAAAAATTAGATAGAAAACAAATAAGGACTGTCTGACGTAGTAGGCTTGGAGCATTAACAAGCTTTGTTGAAGCTCTTTAAGTTTATAAATTAAACTTTGCTAAACAATAAAATCTGGAAAAAATCTACATTTTTATAATCTTAACATCATGACTAGTAGAACAAAAAAAAACTTATTTCAAAATTGTTGCGCTAAGCTTAGTTATGTATATTAAAAAATATATATTTGATAATAAATTATCGTCTCCGACTAAAAAAGTTCAAAGTGCGCTCCATCCACCATTTAAAATTTAAAAAATCCGATTGAGACTTATAATACTAAACAAAATATATTTTACGACTAATTCCCAGCCCGAAAAAGGAAGAAAAAGAAGTGTGGCAACATGTAAAATAGCGCAGATTCGGTTTTGAATTTGTGGTGGAAGAGAGACTTCGTCGTTGAATGTAGTCATTTCCTTCGTTAGACGAACGTCTACCACAACTCACATGCAAGCAAGATACTAAGTTTAACAACTCAAAAAATTATCCTCCCACGCCAGTATAGAAGATAACGATGATGTGATCAAAGATCTTTTCTATGAACTTTTCAGGAGGACACTTGAGCGTTGCTACGCTGTGATATAAAAATCGTGCTAGGCTAGGCTTTCTTTATTCCCTCAGTCGGCAAATTCGCTGTGGATGACAAAATCTGCGGTAGCGGAATGAGACTGACGGAGTTCGCCGGAGCCCGAAACATGGAATTCGATAGCACCAGTTTCCAGTTAAAGAAGATAAACTGACCTACGAAGCAGTATGCAGAGAGTAAAACTCGTAAACAAATCGATTAAGACGTGAAATCCTAAGGCATGCTTCCAGTGTCTTTGATGAGCGCACGATTCGATGAACTAACATCGACTGAGATCAATATATTGTTGAAGAAAATATAAGTACATAGCTCTATGCAAGAAGAAGTGTGCGAAAGTTGACACAAGGAAAACTCGACGTCGAAAAGCTACTATCGCAACAAACAACCAGACACTTCGCCACTCAAGCATGCAATTGCTGGCGCACGTCGTTGGAATTGATATCATCGGTCTTAGCAACCGCGCTATTAATTGCGTCTTTTCTCAGCTGGATAAAGATATGAAATAGACAGTCAGCACATTCACGGCTGAGTACCCGCACAGCGGTTGACAGTTACAACTTTGAAAACGTAGTGGGTTTCGTGTACTCGTATTTAGGATCCAGCAACAAAATCAATCAGAAATGTAAGATAAATGCTCACAAAGCAGAAGATACCTACACCAACTTGCGACGCCTCCCATTTGACGAACGAGTTCTAGACGTAAGTCAGGCAACCTCTAGACCTGACGACGTTTTGATGTTCCAAATCCACTGAATTAACAACCCTCTTCCTATGGTCGGATCTTATTGAAACCGCAGATTTTCTGGATCTCGCATTAATTATGCTTGACGACAACGACTGATAGTGTTGTCTACCTTTCAGGGTATATCTAGCTAATATAACAACAACGACAATAAACTACTAGTAAAAAAAAGTTAGATCATCTTAGCGACTACAGCTTTGGTCGGTCCATTCCACTTTGCATTTCCCTTTTGAGCATTACCCGAGGGAAATGTTCCTAGAACGAACTTTATGGAGCCAATATTGTGGACTTACGTAAAATTGTTTGACATAAATTAACGTACTACCCTTCGTGCCGCACTCTTTACATTTAAAGGCCAGTAAATGACTGTAGAGGTCACCGAGTTTCCATTGCTTGCAACATAGCGCTTGTTCTCCTGTACCACTAGTTGTACATCTATGAAGAAAAACGAGGCAATAGGGTATTGTAGGGCAAGCACACACACACATTGAAGTGGACTAAAATGAGAGGAGTAGTGCTGGTGGGAAAGCGCTACGCTACGCTTAGAAAAATTGCAAGTGAAGCAAAGAGTTAAGTTGGAGTCTTTCAACTTTTCGCTATAAAACAGGCAAAATAAATAGTGAACGAAAAATAGCTACGAAAAAGGAGAACTGAGCCAAGGCAGCGCAAATCAGGCAAGGGCAGCAATAGCAACTAAAAGTGGGAAGTGAGTTGCAAAATAGCACACACACTGGGCACACACACACACACACAAACTTGTGCCACACTTACTACTCTAACCAAAATTAAAAACTGGCAAGCATACAACGGTACATACAAGAAAAACTTTAGTACGTTCTGAAAGGCGCGGATATTAAAACGCAAACGAATAGAGCTTTAAGAAATTTAATGTGGTGTATTTTGCTGAAATTCCACTCTCCGCTCGTTTAGGGATAGCTAGATAAGAAAAATGTTAGTACATTAGGGATGGTCAAATGGAAAACAATTAATCGATATATATCGTATCGATATTTTTAAACAATATCGTTATATACCATGATTCAATTATAAAAGGTTGGATACTTATTGACGTTTAAGTTTGCCGACTGCCTTGTAAGGTTGCATTTAGGAAGGTCTGATAAAGGGGAAAATATGTTATCCCTTTTCGCGAAAAGGTATTAGAAAAGTAGGTAAATAGTAGCGAAATGCGGTTTGTACCTAGAATGAAACATGGAGAAATTTCAATTTAATATATTTCAATTTCAATTTAATATAATATAACCGAATATTCGACCATACATGTACATATGTACATATATAGATAGCACCTCAATACAAAAAACTATATAAACAAAAAACGCAAGTTTGATTTAGAAGCAAATATTTTTCACATATTTTGTTAACAACAACAATGTGATTTCAAACTTTTTTAAGTTTTTACATGCAGAAAATAGAACTATCATATTTGGAAAAATTTTAATAATAAATCTTTCTTTAATTCAATATCAATTTTAGCAACCAAAATAAGAGGTATCTATTAAAAGCCCAGTTACCAGGATTGTATACATATTTCATTACAATTTCAAACATTTTTAAAAATATAATTACCATTTTTGTAGATCATAAAATTGTAAGATTCAAGTCACTAAAAATATAACATTAGTTGTAGGAAAAACATTTTTTTTATATGGAAAACACCAGACAATACCCTCGTCAAAAAGTTAACGGAATTTTTATTGATATACATCTGTTAGAAATCAAGTAAAGACGTTAGTCAAAACTGGTCAAAATACTAATAAATGTTCTTCTATTCGATATTTTAACTGTATAACTTTATGGTTGTTAATATTTATATAAATTATTTTTTTTTTAAATTTTATGTTATTTTATATAAAATATATACAGTAAAAAAATTAAAAACATAAAAAGCTTTCTTTAAAAAAAAAAAATCAAACAAAATGACCTGGCCGGGAATCGAACCAACGAACTATCAATTTCATACATGCAAAAAAAAAATTCAATTCCTGCTCGCTGCTAGATGGGCAAGGCTACTGGAAAACGTATGATAATGCCGTCAATTCGATTATTTAATTTATTTCAAAATATCGATATTTTTAACTCAAGGCGAAATTACTTAAAGTATTGTCAAAATATTAGATAGTGAAAAAAATTCTGCTCCTTTGACAGTACCATTTGTTTTCTTTATTATAAAAATACATACATAATTTACTAACTATGTGGGAGTAAAGATAACTTAAATTATTATTCGAATCAAAATGTTTTATACAATAGTTTCATTTTAAATTTTCATCAAACCAGTATTCGTCTGATATAGTCGTAAACATCAGAAGTACTCTCCTCTCGGACGATACTGAGGAAGCTTGAATATTTAAATTAATTTTGATTAAATATTGTAAAGCAATTTCAGAGAGAACCTGTGTAATATAACGACAATACACCCAATACTCTTTTGCTTTTGCCCTTTTTTTGTGTTCATAAATTATAATTTGATACAAATTTGATATTCGGAAATAAATATTCAAGTTTGAGTTGAAATTAATTATGAATGTTGTCAAAAAACCATGAACCTAAACGCATCCCGTTGAGGACCTATGCGCTGCAGGTAGGTATACACTCAAAAATATCAATGCATCTTAGGAAGAGTTATGTAAGTCTTATGCCTTGGCAGAGATACGAACCAGAGATATCCGTAGAGTGTAATGCTTGACTATGGTTCAACAAGTTTTTGAAATTTTTTCCGCAAACCAGTACGGAAAAACGATCTTGAGTGAGTTAATGATTTTATTGCCAAAGTATTCACGGGAATTGTTTAAGAAATATACCGAAGGAACCATTTTGCATTTGACATTTCGGCATATGAACAATAACTACGCATTGTGCTGTCAAAAGCAGCTTTGAAATCGATAAAACAATTAGTTGTCGCCGTCAACCATGTTTGAAAGATTGGTCTCTCAATTTTCCTCCGGAATTTTTCTAAACTTACCTCATTCAATATTGTGAATGATTGCTCGCACTTTAAAACAAGCTTATTCAAAATGCTAGTTACCGAGTGGTCATTTTCTTTCCTACGGGAATTTTTCTCTAAACCGCCGCCGGAAGTATTATTTCGCGGTCTTCTTCTTGGTTAGCATCTCAACCGCACGTATTTTGGCATCTCTCTTTTTCAACTTGAAAATTAGTGCACTCTTTGCTCTTTAACTACCGATACTGTTAAAGCAGAGTTCGCGTTGCACCGAATCACAGATAATGTCTGTACGCAATATTCACATCATTTCTGATCAGCTGATACCTTGAAATGTGCTTCCATTCTTTAATAATTTTGCGTATGGATCTTAATTTCGTCGAGCAAAACTTCGTCAATTTTTAACGCCTATGAATAACCACAAAATTTAATGGTAGTAGATCATATTCTGATAAATCCTGGTACTGCTTGCTTCATATAGTGGAATAAGACCGATGCAATCGGCATTTTTCAGTCATCGAAATATTCTCTTCTCAGACATTAAAGTGGTGATCAAAGCGCTGGACTATACAAATATCTATAATGGGTATGTTTATATAGGTTACGAAGTTACAAGCATCTAATATTGGTAATACCGGGAGTAACGTCTGAGTGTATGAAGATATGCAGAATTTAGTATCACCACAACGACAGTTCTAAGTTATTTTGATTTTCACTAGCTTTGTAAGTGGGTAAGAGTACAGAATATAGTTTTGTATATGTGCATACATATGTATATGAATATGTTTATGCATACACAAATATATAATCTAACTTTTTGTACATTGTAGCCATTAAAATCTTCGTGCCCAGCATTTTGAAGACATTCTCTTTATCAATGGGTTACACAGTTTTCAAAGGATTTCTAAGAAACCAACCAGTCGTCTATTCTTTCATTCATTTATTTATCCTTTCACGTGCGAGAGTTGCTTTGTCAAGACGTCTTTATATTCGTGCACGATTGCAAAAACTCCTGATACCAAACACACAAACATATTTGCGTTTAAATGAAAAAGAATACATACATACATACATACTCGTATATCTATACAAAACTACATATTTCGTAATACAATTTAAGCCAGTCAATTTTTATGAGCAAAGTTTTTCTTTGTGCTCGAGGCCTGCCGCGCACCGCCAAAGTAAACTTACCACATGCATACTAACACCAACATATATGTATGTAGATAAATACATACACATATACCTACATGCATACGTACATACATCTGTAAGAACACACAAACATCCGCTGATGACGCCTCAACATTGCTCGACACCTTTAAGGCAACGAGCTTCAAAAAGAGCTCGCATAGAAATCAGCGAAAATTTTGGTAACATTGCAGTGTGTTTTCAAGCAAAAGAAAAATACAACTTCAACACATACCAACACTTTCCTAAAAAGTTTCTGTGCTGATTGTATTTTACATAGAAGGAAGCAAAGAAAAAAAAGCAAAAAAAACAATAAATAAAAGAATGAAGCAGCAGTTAGATGAGGAAGGTAAGCCAGAGAATGGCACACTGGGTCGCATATGAATGGGCGGGAAGGACGAGAAAAAAACAGTTAGTACAGAGCAGCAGCATTGGCGGCAACGACAACGACAACGACAACAGCAACGAACGCCAAGTACAGGAAGATAAGCGTTGCCGATAAGGAGGGTGCGCTTGTGGACAGACAACGACGGAAACACACGCGTACACACCCGCTACATCGGGGTGAGATATGGGAATGTGAAAACTTACACACATACCTTTACACCGCACAACAACCCAGCGGAGAAAGTAAAAGTGAATTTATCTAAAAAAAACTATTTCAAATCAACTTTTTTCTCTCAGTGGAATCATTCATTTTTGTTTATTTTAGAGAAGGATGCAACGAAACTCTTGAACTCATCAGTGTAGACTCTTAATAGCGCACTAAACCTCTTACCGTTGTGTATGGTTTAATCCATCCTCGGTACTAACGAAAAGTATTGCCTCGGTAGACATTGTAAGCTCGATCCTAATTTATCCAGTTGGGCAACCATAACTAGTACTTGTTTATTTTTAAACACCGCCCATGTTGGATTAACCAGCCCCTATCTACCATTTACTCGGTAAAACTTAAGAGTTCTAGTGCGCACCTAAGGAACTAGGTCTCTCTCTTGCGCATGATTTATAATTCTCTTAACTGTTAGTGCCGTCTATGACGTTAAACGACAATCGAATTATCTTCGTATGCTGTTGACGATGTTATGTTGGCACTGTACGTGTAAGATTGGCTAGTTCCACTTTTATGTCGTTGAAGAAACGGAACACTAACAATACGTACAAGCATTATCGATTAACGTTGAAGATCATGCAGTTGACAGTTGAAAAGCTAAGCAAATTCGGCGAGGAACCATTAAAGTGAGAAAGAAGAACCACCATACATCAGCTTTTTGTTGATTGAGCTGTAAATACCTTTTTTGAAGATGCAAAACTGTAATCTACATATAAGACGGTGTCAACGTCCTAAGACGTAAGAGGAAGGGGAATTATATGGATTAATTTACTTCACTTTGCGCTTTATATACTACAGGCAAACTTTCCTGAGTACTTTAATTTTTTCGACAAGCTTAATCTAAACCAATCCATGTAGGAATGAAAAAAGACTAACTCAGCCTTGACAAACTTAAAAGCGTTACCATAAATTGTTGAACAAGTGCTTAAATTCAGAGGAAACTTCCAAGAACCAAATCCATGAACGAAAAATCCAAACATTGAACTAAATTTCGCGTTAAATTTCAGAAAGATTCACTACTGGATTACTTTTACTTTGTGCTAGAGTAGATAAGGCTTTGGACCGGCTGGTAGCAGTATTCAGGTTCTTTTGCTTTGTTTGTTTTGGGATGTGTGCGCTCATTTCGTTTGAACTTTTTTCACTTCTGAAATTTTAAACATTTTTAGAGAAATTCCAATGACGACGAGGATGCCAACAACGGCACTAGCAACACATCAACCGAACGCCAACGCGACCGAGACAACGAGACAGGGTGGCATGCTGGCATGCTGGCGAAATTCGGGCAAAATACAGCGCACATGGTGGCACCAAATAAATGAATGGCTTGGTAGAAAAGCTTAGAGAGATGCGGCAAAGGCGAATGACAGGACGACGGACGGGACGTGCAGGAGCAAGAAAATGACAGGACTTACACATGTATGTTGAGAAAGGCAGCACTTGGCTGCGCACCAAGCTACGCACACACATAGTAGACACACAAAATATTTCCATACACATATTTACATACATATGTATATTCTATGCAAGCAGACAGTAGTCACACGCCGACACCAGCTGGTATGAGTGACACGCTGGTGCCACCCACATCCACTCCACGTTTCAGCGTTTTCGTCACTGCTCGTTATGAGCAAACCATTCGCACTTGGGGAAGGGACAGTGTGCAGCTGGAAATTTGACTAGGGAAAGAGAGTGAAGAGCATCACTTACAACAACAACAGCAACAGGCTCACGATCAACTTTAGTCCAACAACAGCTCCAGATGTACAAACATGACAAAAGAAACTGAAAACTGAAAGTTACTACAAACTGAAACGAACGACGAACCAACGAAACAATTTGTAATTTATCTGCGAATGAGCAAAGCGAACCATACAACAAACAAATAAACGAACAAATGAATGTGTTAAACAAAAAGCCAACAACAAATGCAACTACAAACGCGACAAGAGAAGAACAAAACAACAACCAACGAGTTACAATGAGTAGAACACTAAGAAATGCGACTGTAAAAATGAAGCAAGGAAACACAGTCAACGGGCACGGGCGACATATTCGTACATACATACACACGTACAAACAATTCGTCTATGTGCAGCATTTTGGCATATCTTTGTGATACTCGAAAGTCAACAAATGTTGCTTTGTGTATAAATATTTGTCTATGCCGCTCGTTCGCTGCTCATTGCTTGTAGCCATTTATGTTGGTTTGCCATAATTTTTGACTATCTTTTAACTTTAAATTTGCATTTGTGCCTTTAAGTCAAATTTAATAGCAACAGCGTTATTTAAAAACTAGGCGTTTATCTTTTAGAGTACATTATGGTGCTTCGAAATTGTATGGAAAACAAGTTTTGCATGAGAAGACCCTTTTACAAATTTTACAAACGATTTTATGCTTCGCTACCGGGTATTAAAGTTTGGGGTTTAAGTGGAAAAAAATTCAAAATTTACAGCTTATGTTAATTAAGTTTAGGTTGTGATATCAATATTATACCAGAACCATACAAATTTTACACCTTCCATAGATGACGACATCAGATAAGAGGGCTCTCGGAGTGTTCTAGAGAAAAATTCTTCCAAAAGTTTATGCGGCTTTACGCCTTTGCAATGGCGAAAACCTCAGACAATGTAACGATGAGCTGAATGAGCTTAACAACGACATAGATATAGTGCAGCGAATTAAGATCCAGCGGCTTTACTTGCTAGTTTATGTCGTTCGAGTGAATGAAAGCGCTTCAGCCCTTAAAGTATTCGACGTGGTACGCGCTGGTGGTAGCAGAGGAAAGGGTAGATCACCCCTGCGTTGGAAAGACCAAGCGGTAAAGGACTTGGGTACCGTTGATATTTCCAATTGGCGCCAGTTAGCGAAAGATAGAAATAACTGGCGTGCTTGCTGAGTTCGAGCAAATCTTCTAGGCGGTTATTGAGTCAATTAAATAAGTGATAAGTTATGTACCGATTCCTAAATCAGTTTATCGTAAAGTATTCCATCGGGAGGACGGGAGGTGGTTTAAGCGTTGAGCTGTACCCTCGTTACAGTCGTCATATTGTAGATAGATAAGCTTTGGCATAACTGTGGAAAATTTTAAACCGGAAGATTGTTTTCGAACTAAAATAATAGGTTTCCAATTCCCCTTTTTTACGAATTTAAAATTTGACTGGCGGTCTGAAATTCCGAGCTCCAGCCCGTTGGGATCAAAAACCTTCTTATAGGATTTTCCAAGAATTAGACGATAGAAAGCATATCTGAAAAGACGAAGTCGCACCCCGCTCCGTTCAGCAGTAGGAAAAAACTCCAGGTCAAACTGCATATTCTTGCATGGCGTTCCTCAGACACACTGTTATTGTGGCTAGAATACGAGTAGACAGCAGGAAAGTGTCCTAGTCGCGTTTCGCAGGATTTCATTAAATAGACGATTTATATTTTCCAATTTAAGAGTTAATGAAATTCCATCACATGGCATACATATGTACATACATATATCAAATGAATTTTAATTCGAATTCCAAAATTGCGTGTATTTGAAACATTTCCTCAAGTTGTTCTTGAAGTTCATTTCATTTTGTTTTCCAACAGAACGTTTTACCCGGGCTTTTATTATCCAAATAATAATAATAATAATCACAACGGTTTTATCCCTCCATACCCGCTAGACCGCCGCGAGGGGCGCATCCGCATGACGCACGGATATATAAAAGAAACATTTTTTTTTTGTTTTCATATATGTTGCGCCGAGTCATGAAAGGCAGAGGTTTGTTAAGTGTCGAGATCTAAAACTGTTCAGCTACAGAACAAATGCTCATCAGCTGATCGAATAGTAATATACATATGTATATGTATGTATGTATTAATTATTGAGAGGATTGAGTATAGTTTTCTTTATGTAAAAAAGTGAGTCTGAAATATCAAAAGAACCGGACACAAACTACCGAGTGGCTCATTTAACTCAAAATTACTTTTACATGGCTTCAGAAAGAGAGGCCGGAAATTTCTTGAAATTCTGGAGGGAACGTTCAGTTTTATTTCGCCAAGAAGAGATGGGCTAGAGATCAAGCCTGTCAGTAACTTGACCAAAAATACAATGCCTAGCATTTCTCTGCGACTAGCAAGTGTAGGAAGATTAATGAGTTTTAAACGACTTATATATGGCGGCAGGTTGTACTAAGAATCCCAACGAAAATTTCTTAAAGCAAAAAGCAGAAATTGTTTTGAATTGAATCTATTCGGTCGGAATGAACTTGATAGCGCGGGTTCCAAACAACAGATCCATATTCCAGTATGGGCCTCACTAACGTTGTGAATAGAGCCTTCGTGATGTAAGGGTCATTGAATTCTTTTGACCACCGTTTTACAAATGCAAAAACACCCTTGGCTTTGTTAACTGTAACATTTATGTGAAGATTAAAATTAAATTTCGGGTCCATTGTAATTCCAAGATCAACAAAGTTAAACACTTGTTCGAGGTTATGGTTACATATTTCATAAAAAGCTGGTTGAACTGCTCTGCGAGAAAAGCACATTACTTTACATTTTTTAAGGTTTAGTGGCATGTAATTTATTTCACACAGTTAGTCATGCTATTTGAAGACATTCAAGATAGTTTTCGTTTAATTTCATTACATTTGTAATCGTTCCCGAAAGTTTAGCTCTAGTTTTTTTTTTTGTGTTTTGCGCGTACTTGAAAGTTTTCTTCTCATTTTGTTAATTTTGAGAACGTTTCCGAGAACTTTTTTCTTATTTTGTTTTTAATAAGAACGTTCGCGAATATTTTGTTGTTTCCAGTTTGTACAAGTTCAAACTGTTCTCAATACTTTTATTCCCATTTGATTCGTTTGCAGGAACTTTCCGGTTACTGGTGCTGATAATTGTTACGACTTGTTACGAAATATCACGATTTTTGTCAAATCGCGTTCGCGGTGACCAAAAAATTTGCAAGGAAGGGAAAATTGAGAGCGCAAAATGACATTTCATTTTGAGGGAAAATTGCAAATTCTGGCTGGGCAAATTTTACCCACCACAAATTTGCAAGCAAGAAAACAGCTGATCAAAAACAGCTGATTGCAATTTGAATAAATACGATGTTTTTGTTTAAGAATTTTAAAGATGAAAATTATAAAATATGAGTGTTAAACATGCAAAAGGCAGGTAAATGTTTGTTCGGTTAAGTTTCGTTAGTGTAATGTGTCATAGTAAAGAGTGACTAGCTGTCATAAAAATGACTGAGGCGAACTTGTCAGTGATACTGAATCGAACTGTAAGTACGAATTGCAAATTAAAAGTATTTGAGTAAAAAATAAATAAATAAAAAAATTTAACTTTGTTATTGTTTAGCCATGTAAATATTTATTTTAAATATTTTTGAGCTTTCAGGCTGATCGGCTGTTGTTTTTTCCTAATAATTTTCCAAATAAACCGATCGACCTTAAAGCTAAAAAATATTTAAAAAAAAAATTTTATGTATGTAAATTAGGTTGTTAAAATTAAAAATGTAACCATTTTTTGAAACACCCTAACTTAAGTACTTATGTATGGTGCATACATTCATACATATAAGTAGAATATTATACTCGTAGTTTGTGTTTATTTCTGCATACAGCAAAGAAGGGTTGCTTGCGCAAACTGTGTCCTCAACATCTCATCAGCTTTAAATTTTGATAAATGTTCACTGATATTGGTTGGCTCATCAATTACTTAAGCTGAATGCCAGTGACTATAGCATACAAATATATTTAAATATCATCCTACATACATACAAATGTGTGCATGGTGTATGGTATACATACATATGTATGTACATATGTATGTACATATGTATGTATGTATGTATATACTTTTCTGTTTTTGTATTTGTGCTTTAGTCAGAGTTAGTAAGTATTAGTTGGAATCGTGTTTAATGTTATTAGTTTATAATACAAAGTTATTGCTAATGGATGCACAGCAGTTGACTGCTTGTCAGATTTAGAAATATTTAGGAAGGCAATTTATAAGGTTGCGTATACGCCATGGCGGCAACAAATTTGCAATACCCGGCGTATGTTGTTATTTGTCGTTAAATTCGGTAATATTTCTGGAAAAACAGATTACAATTACCCTTCATTTTATATCTACCCTTGCTGAAGCCAGCAGTATTTGCTATGTCTGCAATTTAGAGATTTTTAATAAGCAGAAAGGTATGTAACATACATAGTTACCAGTTGGAAAGTGAGTTTTGGCGTAGAATACGTCTTACCTTACGGTATGGGCACCCATGTCAGATTGTTATTGTTGTAATCTCTATTTCTTTAATTATAAGGTGTGTAGTAGTGGTCAATAAACGTTCATTTTATTGCATAATTTTAGGCGGGAAAATTTAAGTAGAGTTAAGGCAGAGAAAGCGCTGCCAACTACTGCTTATTGGTGGTGATTTTAACACAGAAATCACTTCAAATACTAGATTGGCGAAATTTATGAGCGATACGTTTAATTTGGATTATATTCGAAATGATGCTCCCACAACTATTGATAACACAACCATTGACTTAGTTTTTGCGAGAAATTTAAATGTTAATTTAAAAACATATTTATCCTATTTTTCCTATCATAAGCCTATATTCTCAAAAGTAACTTTCAAATAATCAAATAGATTTGGGTCTGTTATTTATCATTTATCTTTACTATTGATAACTACCATTGACTTCGTTTTTGCGAGAAATTTAATTGATAATTTAAAAACATTTTTATCCTATTTTCCTATCATAAGCTTATGTATATCATCAAAAGTAACTATCAAATAAAGAAATTCATTTGCTTGCATTATTTATCATTATAAATTATCATTATACATATGTTTTCTGTCTTATCGGATGGCGTATTCTACGTTAAACTTAATGGCCGTGTCTCTGACACAGCCTCCTTCTTTTTGGAGTAAATGTCTGATCTCGACCCGAAGTATTCGATATCGCCTCTATTTCGATTCGAAATTTGCATTTGAGATCACGGCACTCGATAAGACGCGAAGGAAATCTGTAAATTTTGTTCAATTCGAATCCAATGCTATGAATATCCGATACTCAATCAATAAGCAGCAAATTAATACTTTAAAATAGGCTTTGATTCAAATGGTGTAAAATTGTTTGCTACTTAGTTTTAAGAATTAATCCAGTATAGGTATTTAAATTGCGGTTCATAAGTCACCGCAGATGTACATACTTACTCAATTTCCATTGCATTAAACCACCTATGCGATTTCGGTCGAGCTTAAGATTTCGTGTCTACTGACTCCATCAGCGTTTACAGTGTCGAATACTTGCCGAGATGGAATGCTTACATCCCTTCGCACGACATGGCCTTGTCAGCGAAGCCGCTTGGATCTCATGTAATTACCTGCACTATGTCGTCGTCCTTGTAAACCACGTACATCTGATCATTCCATCATCTACGGTATTCGTTTGTAAATAACCGTTTTCTCGAGCATTCCGAGGGTCTTCTTATTTCATTCGTTGTTGTCATCGTTCTGTGTGCTTCTGCGCTCTGCAATGGGACGGGTATGAAGGAACTTTACTGTTTATTGTGTTACTCAGTTTGACATTGTAGGCAAGAAATTTAACCTATTTGATTTCAGTGATTTCATAACAATTCTGGCTCCTGAATACAAAAAAAAAAACTCCACATATTCAAGGGCATAATTGTTAATAGTGCTGTAAATGTCAAGAGCTGAATGTGACCAATCCGCTTGAATCTAGTTTGGACACCGACAAGATCCAACAATCTCATTGACGGTGGACGCATAATGCATTTGTACTTTCGACCTTCTCTAAAATTCAAAGGCTACTCCAGCGATGGTACGTAAAGCGTGCGAAATGTAGCTCCATCGCTCGGAAATACCATTCCGAACATAATTTCTCCCAGAGAGCAATGGGGCGAGTCAAGTTACAATGTGTCTGGCTGTCTTTTATGATCGCAGATTTACGACGACGAGCTTGTGGCAGATGTTCTTACTTTTTGCTACACCGCGGCTTGTGTGGACCTCGGCTGCGACAAGGTAATTATTCCCGTTTTCCCCGTCTTTTTCAATGATGGATCCTTGTATCGTACGTTCATTTAGGTCACTAGAAAAACGCCTTCCCTCTATAACAATTTGGTCGATTTGGTTTCGAGTTTTTTGAGCTGGAGAAAGGCCCTTAGTTTGGTGGACCCTTTTACACTGGAACCTGCTGCTACAAACTTCAATTTTCGTGCCGCGTTGTATCCAACAGTTCATAGCTCAGTACAGTCACAAGAAGTATTCTTTGAGATACCCTTTGGTTTGATACTACGGACTTCTTTAATAATCAACTTTCCTTCAACTTACACCCGCGGACTGAAGCTTGCGAATCAATTTATCTTAGAAACTTATTGATTTTTGCTACGTGCAAGATTAATGTTTCTCGTCTTTACCTAGAAATATGAAGCGCACACGAAGATGAATTCGCTTGCAGTTGAGTATACTTTGACTGAGTTCGAAAACTCAGTTTTTGAATCCCGAACAGACAAGCAAAGAGCAATTTGTACACCCCAGAATAAAAATATGCTTTTTTCTCTGCCTTTTGAGATTTCATATCGAAAAATATTTCCGCTTCGTGTAAAAAATATCGAACAGTTTCGGGTGCATTTGTTCTACAAAAAAACATCAGTAATGTTCTTCGAGTTTGCTCAATAAGGTCACGTAGAAATTAAATTTGGCTTGCAATTAATTTTTCATCATTTATATATGTATGTATGTATGTATATAATGTTCATTTATTTTTTAAATTAAATTTACAATTATTGAATTTATTTCTTTATACTTTTGATACAATAGTAATTTTAATTTTCGTTATAAACTAAATTTATTTATTAAAACTAAAAACCTTTTGTATTTACGCTGTCAATAAAGATAATAAAATAACAGTGAAATATACACCTTTTGTTTTAGTGTAAATGCCGCGAAAAAGGATATTGGTTGATATTCACACTTTTTTTTTTTTTTTTTTTTTAAGAAAGTGTTTAAAAAGTACACTAAAAAACAGCTGCAACAACAAATCACACAGATTTCGAATTTATACAAAAATTACGAATTTACAACACTTAGAGATGATTGCACGAATACGAATTATTTTAAACAATAACTTTTTTTTCTTAAATAGAGAATATGAAAAATGGCTTCTTTTTTTAAAATTCAAGTAATATTATGTTGAGGAAACCAGGGATTTTGAGGTGCATTTGCATTGGAAACATTGTATGCACCAATGAGTGAATACCGCTATTGTTTTCCTTTTCAGTAACTGTTGTAATAGTAATGGAAAATATTTAAATAATAAAAATATAAAATCTGAAAATATGCACATGCTTTGCTGCGTAATTAATAACAACTTTAGCTGGAGTTATTTTTATTGTTGTTGTTGTTTCAGTAAACTAATTTCATAAGGCTTATCTATATACATACATATACATATGTACATACATAGTTATATTAAAAATTTGTTTGCTAACCGTATTATTACTGCTATTGTTAAACTATTGCATATTCATATGTATTGTATGTATGTATGTATGTTTGTTTCTATGTATATAAAATGTTGTTGTTTAAAAAAATTCTGGCGAAAATTCACTTTTCTTTTCTACTTAAATTTACTAAGGGAAATGTGTATGGCCGATGGATGTGTTGATTGAAAATAGTCAAGAGGCAGAAATTTTGGAATTTTTTTAAAATTATTTTCAATAGAAACAGTTTTGGTTAGCATAACTCTTTTATGAATTAATTCTAGAAAATCAAAAAGCATAAATCTGAAGAGTTTTGAAAATGTTTCTTCCAACAGTTGGCTTGGGCAGCAGCAAAATACCAGCTTGATGATGTGACTAATTTCAAATTTTTCTTTTTTTTAACGTTTAATGCATGAAAGTTTCTACTGAATTGTATTTCTTTTGATTTTTATTAGATGCTTTCTATTGTAAATATGTATGTATGTACATACGTGTATGTATGTATATCATACGTAATGTGTATTTTTAAATAGCCATTACACCAGTATGTTGTTGTTGTTGTTTTACATACATATGTACATATGTACATATTCAGTTCGGTGTAGGCTTCGAAATCGGTTCATTACAAAATGTTGATTTACAAAAATGCTAATGCTACTATACTATGTATGTATGTATGTATGTATGTATTTTGAAAAGGCAAAAATTTGCGATCGAAAAATTTCAATACAAAATTCTATTACACACACACGCACACATATGCATGCACAAGTGCAAGTATAAATGCATTACAAATACAAATATGTACATGCACAAGTATGAGTGTGTATTTTTGTGAGTTTGTAAAAAAAACTTCACTATTTCTTAACGCCATCAGTTAAGGCGACGATTTTTCGTTGTTTATGGGTTTGTTGTTTTCTAATTTGCTGGAGCACGAAATTACACTAAGCAAGAAAGATGAAAAAAACACACAAAAGCGAAATAAAACAAAATTTAACAGTAAAAAAAAGTAGAGAGCAAGCTTACAGCCAACTTCACGAATTTAGTTTAAATAATAACTGCCGGTTTATTGAAAAAATTTTATACCATTTTAACTGCTGGTGCAACGTCTTCTTCTTCTTTGTGGTAAAATCGGTAGTTACGAAAAAAAAATTAAGCTTAATTTCGAATTCGAAAATGTTTTCCAAGGTCAGCTCATACCCAACACTTATGTACATATGTATTCGTGATGCAATGCTACTCGAAATTGGTTTTTAAACATCGATTTAAACAAAATAGCAGACAAAATATAAGTGAGCAATTACAGTCATAAGCGCATACATATGTACGTACATATGTAAGCGCACACTCGTATGTACAATTTAAAACAAAGTGTGGTATTTTTTTTTTTTTTTTCAAAAATTACATTAAATTGTATTTTGCAACAAGTTATGCTTCGCTTAACGCTACTTACATACATGTGAGTAGGTACTACAATAAAATTGATATTTCGAAATTAAGGCGTACAAAATAAAAACAAACGAATTTTATATATATGTACATATGTATGTATGTATGTATGTACATACTACGATGTATGTATGTCTACTACGATGCACATTAAAACAAATTATTAGCTACATTAAAAAATTAGTCAACTTAGACGCTACAACCTAAACGCTTATTAAAACAAATAATTATTTAATTGTAAAAATTTTGTTTAAAATTTAAGCGTTACTAATTGCAAAATTATTAACACAATTTAATTTTTTTTAATACAAAAAATATTTCTCAGAACGTCTACCAAATAAAATTGAGAAACGTTATCGAAAAAAAAGTTAAGAGTACTTAACAATTTTTTATAACTAAAATATAAACACTTGCTTTTGTATTTCATATGAATAATCAGTATTTTTTGTTAAAAGAAATCTATCATCATTTTTTGTATAAACATTGCCACATTGATTTATAAGCCAAATCTACGTATGTACATATGTGTATGTGTGGTTGTATGTGGTATTCGTCAAAAATTACAAGAAAACTATATAATCAATTCGAAAACTTTTTTTAAAAGTAAAATGCGTAAATAATGTAGTTCGCATCGAAAATAATTTCTTTTCGACAAGCCTAATGTTTCATACTCGGAATCGGAATTTTCTAAAAAATAAAAGCCTTGACAGAAAATCGATATTTTTTTTACTTCAAAATTGTGTTTCGATTAATGAAGCATTTCAAATAATTCAAAAATCTAAAAACAAAATACAATGCACAGTTGATTAGTGAAATAAAGTTTGCGACATCCGAGAACCGCTAGTCAGCACTTTGTTGAATTGACATCGTCTACCCATTCGATGACGTACTTGTAGCCTTTTCATGCAATAAACCGCCTTCACACGATCTTTATTGTAAGCAAACATGAGTACAAAAGCGAATAGTATGAGCGTATGATGGTGAAAAATGCATGTTAATCATTCATATTTCACGGTTTTCAAAAAGGTTTTTTTTTTTTTACTGTCTGGACATGAGTTTGCGGAAATGTATAAACGTGCTAAATTTTATGTAACATACTTTCAAAAATTGCGGTTATTGTTTACTTTCGTCATACGTCACATTTGATTGAAGATTTTATACTCGTAAATTGCCAAGTAATCCGAAAGACTTTAGTTACTCATCCGACTGATTTAATTTTTATTTTTTGCATCTGACTTTTATTAAAAATGTCACTTTCATATCGATGAATTGATGTCTCGAATAATCGATGCCATCTACTCGTATGCGATTTTTCAGTCCGAAGCAAATTATAAATCTATTAAAAATAAAAATGAATAGACATTTCTTTTATCTTACAATACAATTAATTTAATTCAATTCATTTTTTTTTTTCAAAAATAATTTCAACATGTTGATAATTCAACAATTACGAATACAAGCAAAAATCGTTTTACGGACTGTGAACTTTTAAGCTTCCATTTCATGGACCCTTTTGTAAGTCGGAAATTCATTGTGGAGTTAAAGTAATGTATGAATATGTTTTATGTATATGTAAAGTCATCAGTATTATCAAGGACCCGTGGGTAATAAAAAAGGTGGCACACCTAACTAACCTCACTTTGTCCGCATATCCATCGCATTCATGCATTTCAAGGTAAAAGAAAAATGGAGACAAATCAGGATTATTTATATTAAAAGTTCCATTGTCACACTCTACAACCAAGCATACTCACATACACCGTTGCAATAATGTCAAATGATGTAAATGAATATCCAGAAGATTCCTTTGAAAATGTGATTAATTTTGTCAAGGAAAATAAGTTTACATTTCCATATTTAATTGATAAAACACAGAAAATAGCTAAAGAATACGGGGCTGTGGACGTTTTAATGACACAAAAAAAGAAAAGGTCCAAATCCTAAATCATTTTTTTCAAAGGGTTTTTAATGCGAAACACCGACACCTGGTTGATCAGCACAAGTGGGACAAGTTTAAGGTTCAAACGAAAGTTAATATTTATACATATTTGAAAACTTAATAATAATAATAATAATTTGGCAATGACACTATGTACATAGCTCGGTGTTAGGCCACGCTTCTCCTGCCTAGTGTGGTGTGCGTCTTTATATTTTATCAAAAATGGAGGCACCTACAGTTCTGTGCCGACTCCGAATGCCAGCTATATTTTATGAGAAGCTTTTTCATGGCAGAAATACCCTCGGAGGATTGCCATTGCCTGCCGAGGGGTGACCGCTATTAGAAAAAAATAAATTTTTATAAAAATTGTTCATGCTTTGCAAACTTAATAGAGGCTAATAATTCACATTGACTGTTATGAAGGTAACACTTTTAATTTTAAAGCATTAAATTGGTAGCAGAGACTTTGACACATTTCATCTTTGTTATTAAGATACAAAACTTTTTAATAATTATTTATTACCCAAAAATAACCATGGGAGTTTCATAAGCCGATATATAGCTTTGATTGATAAAAAAAATAATAGATTTTTATTACAGTAAAAATTTGGGTTACATTTTTTTTTGTTATATAAAGTGAAATCAACATTCATTAAGGGCCGTTTGCACCATCTCCGGTTAAGCGCTTAATCGGAACTCAAAGCGCTGGTTAAGACCATCCGTCAATTAAGCAAGCGCTGAATAATAAGCTGAATTGCTGTTAACCGCCGGTAATTGTAACCAGAGATGGTGCAATCGGCCCTAAATCAATTTCAAATTGACTTAACCTGACACAAAACCTATTCTGCTCACTTTTATTCTAATTCGAATTTTTTTCTCAATTCAAATCGATCAAAAGATCGTATTTTATTTTCTAAAATATATTTTTTAATACATTCTTCGCGTCTAATGGTGTACTTGAAATTTATCCCCTGCGAACTTTATTTTGCTTGTGACCATTTGTAAGGACGTTTTTTGCATTCAACTGCGGTCACAAGCCATACCCGTCTAAATCGAGTTGGATCCAGATGGAGTATTATACGACATCGTATTTTGCAAACATTTTCGCCATTTAAGCTATTTAAAAAGTGTTCGATAAAAAAATATGCTGGTTTCTCATTGTACTAATATTGATTAATGTCCAAATGTTTAAACGTTTTTTTATTTTTAATTGAGGTCTTTCGACTTACACGGTTACCACATGCAACCACTAATATCGTTATTAATACACTTATATTACCAAATGGCAAGTCTTTTTGAAGATAAAGCAAAAAACCACTTTTAATATTCAAATGAAATACTTTGTAACATTAAAAAATAAAACGAAAACCACTAAAACCTCGCATAATAAAAAATTTGGCTCATTAATACAAAAACTATAGATAGTATTTTACTATACAGATATATATCGTATGTATGTACCTTAAATCAGTGTTGAAATAATAATGCTAGTACACGCTTACATTACATTATTTACAATAGCTTAACAATAATGCTCAGGTATTATAATCAAATTTTAAGAGCTGCTTTAACAACTTATCATTAAATAATTGATAGTTTTTTTTTTACCCAAACATGAAATATACATATACATACCAATACAGACTAATTAGAAAGTAAACTTAATTATGTGGAATTTTCAATTTTTCTTACAGAATTACAATTTTCATATACATATGCACGTAAGCCTAACTTTACAAGAATTCATTACATTTACATAAAATTAGTACTAACAAAGGTATGGTAGCTAGGTAAGTTGCAATAAAAAATGTATCATGCAGAACACTTGAAACCTCGAACACATAATCGACATCGTGCTTTTCCATTTGTATGAGCAGAGCACCAGCAATGGTTTTAGTTTTAATGGTGGTTTACCAGTTAGGAATCATTTACTGCTTTTATGGGTTGCTGGTCACTTAATTATACTATTTTTATTTTAGAAGTACTTGTGAAAGTTTGAAATACGGTTCGGTGTACTTATAAGCTACCTTTTTTTTTTTTGTTTTAATTATTTGTATGCCATTTCTACTATTTTCTTTAATATAAAATTTCCTGGCTATAAATAATGTTTAGTCTGAGAACTGAAGGCAGTGTTGCTGCACAGTATTATGCGTTTTGAAGGAGCAGTGCGTACCCCCAATTAGTCTGTGCTACATCATATTTTTCTTCTTCTTGCACGCTGCAATAGCAAAAACTCAAAATTGTTGGTGTACAAAATGTAACAACGAACAAACAATACGATACTCCGTTTTGACGGCACGTTCCAATAGTGGTTAAATGTGCCCAGCAACAGTCGTATGCAAACGCGCATTTACAAAAATTTTACTTGCAATTATTACATATGTTTGTATGTATGTATGTATGTACGTTTTTTTTTTCTTTGTATAGTCATACCCTTGGTTAGCTAAAATCGTGTTTTATCTAGTTACAGTTACTGCATCAATCCATTTTATAAACTTATCTAATAAAATACAATATTATATATTTACTATTTGAATTAAATTGTTGCTATTTCAATGGTAGCTCGTACATATACATATACATATATATATACATATATATATGTATATAGAGAGTTGACAATTTAACTCCGCGAATCATTGCTTTCGCTAAAACTTTGCTCACTGGACTCCCGTCGACTGCCCACCGGTTTGGGCTTATATTCTGTAATGAACACCGTCACCGAATTTACAGTGACTTCACGCGTTTGTGCCGTCGAACGATCGACATTCTTCAAACGTGCTGGATATTTTTTGTGTTTGTTCTTTTCGTGTCCGGCGCCGTGCCGTGAGCCCGATGCTGATTTGGTTCCGTTGGGCATGGTGCCTGATGCGCCGGGCAAAGTGGCAGCTTGTTGTGCGACGAGTGCTGAATTTAAGCGTGGCTTGCGTGTGGAAGTTCCTGTAATGGAGATTGTTGAGCGTTAATATAGCGAATTTTATAAGGCACATTGGTATTTGTAGAATATTGTAAACAATTAAAAATGAAGTACCTACTTATATGTCAATAGAAGAAACATTTATGACGCTTGGTTATAAAATAGAAAAGTAAGTTACATCTGGTGAGAGGTTAACCTTATCTCAATCTTCAACACTATCTTAAAGTAGTTTCTTCTATTATATGAAAATAATTCGCAATCGTTAAAATTCATACGAATTTTGAAGTAGGTGTGTGTATTTTTTTCTCAAAGAGTGATACTTGCAAGTTTTTAGGCGAAAACAAACATTTGATTCTTTTCGTGTTTAAATCTAAATTTGTGAAATATTTTTTTCCTTTTATTTTGCAATAAAGAAACTTGACTTGACTTACTGCTTGTGCATGTTCGTGTACAGCTGGTTAAATTATTGTTGCTATTTGTTCTCCTGAAACATTATACTAAGTAAATTTGACCATAATAATATTTATTCGCTTCATGCATGTTTACTAACTCATATTTTATAATTTTCAAATTTACAAACACATTTTTCTTATTTGTTTTAATTACAATCAGCTGCCAATGGTTAGCTGTTTCCCTGTGGCCAGCTATTTCGCCAAAACCTAATAACTTGTGTTAATTATTCGTTCTCGAACAAACCAATTATCTGGAGCACAACTTATATTTAGTCTAATGGCATAAGAGGACGGAAAAGCTTAAAAATGTATATAAGGCCTTAATAAAGATAATAAGTGCTACAATCAACACCAGCACCGGTTATTGTTTGACAATCTCTCTCTCGGTTTCATCAGCAGAACGTCGGCCTCGGCCGGGAATTGATGGATACGAGTTTCGAGTATAGAACTGAGATCTAGAGGAATGTTGGTATCGGGTTGACGTAGTGGGCACATTCATTTGCTGCACAGCGAAAAGCTGGAAAAGCGAAAAGTAGCAGCATTAAGAGTGTTCGCGATGCAGATAATTGTTACAAATTGTTACGAAATATCACGATTTTTGTCAAATCGCGTTCGCGGTGTCCAAACTGACAAGGAAGTGAAAAAAGAAAAGAGCAAATTGATATTTTGTTTTGAGTTAAAGTTGGAAATTAGGTACGTTCGTTTACAATCTCCAACAGATAATATCCAACAGCAAAATTACGGGGAAATGTGTTTTGTTCACTCACAAAAGAAAATATCCAAAATAGTAAGCGAACGCAAAATTTGCAGAAATATGCAAGTTTAGCGAACAGCTGATTGAATTCTTGTCCGCATCCAAATATGAAATATAGCTCTGGAAATTTTGGATTACCTAAAGTTAGCATTTAGTATATACATTTACATATATACATATATGTATGTATATTCACTGGAGGAACATTTTGTGGACGGATGAGTCAAAAATTGTTCGGTACGTTGGTAAAGGTTCTCGACAGATCGTGTGACGGCCCCCTAATATGGAATTAATATAAAGTACACTGCGAAGAAGTTGAAGCATGGGGGGCTCCAGTATTATGGTATAGGCCTGCTTCTTATATCTAGAGCCTATATATTTTGGAAAAAAAACTATTATGGACCAGAATGAGTACGTAAAAATAATGAAAGATGTTGTGCTTTCATTCGCTAAAAAGGAAATTACACTTAAATGGGATATATAGCAGCATAATATTATAATAATAATAACGAAATGTGGGCTGCTGTTTACCGGGAATGTCAGTCAATAATACAGGAAAGATGTCAACGCCTCGTAGACTCTATAAGGAATAATTATTGTGCAGTACTGATACAAAATAATGATCGTTTTACCAAAAACTCAATACCTGTGCTAAATTTTAGTATAAATATTAGCAATTTAACACAAATTTATGTTTTCTGTTATGTACTACTATTTGACTGCTCCCTGCAATTTGCATTTTTTTAATGTTTATGTAAATAAAACTCGTTTGACCCTACATTTAGTAATGATATTGTCCTTCAGTTTTGCAATAAAAAGAATGCATGCATTTTTTTAGTTTTCTTGAAATTTCAAGAAATGTTAACACGTACACAATACTATTTCAGTGCTCGCAGCTGTACATAAACGGCTTTAATACTAAAAACATTACATCCGTAAACATCACAAATCCGTTTTTGTTTTGTTTTTGTAAATTAAAAGTGTACATGTATGTATTAGTTTCTCACGGAATTAAGCTTTGAGAAGCCCGATTAATAAAAACAAACAAATAGTTGCATTAGAGAGACGCGCAAACAACAAATATGGCCTCAATGTCTTTCAGAAGGCCGTCACAGTAGAGTGCCTATTAAAATTCATGTTTTTGCTGGGATTCTCTTTTATTCAACACATTCGGTCAATTGATTGTTGTCGTGACAGCCTTTGATATCAACAATACAAAATGTATAAGAAGCTTTCTTCCACAACTTGTCGTAAATGATGAAGCAGTATACATAGCTAAGCAAAGAAGATATGCAAATGAATGAATAACGATTTGATAGAGAAAAACACCACACGTATGTGTGTAAACAATACTCATACAAACATACATAGGGAGGTGTGTGTAAAAGTGAATTAAGAAAATAAAGGGAATATAATAAAAGCAAAAATATTGCAATAAAAGCAGATTGTGAATGTGCATGGCGGTTTGGCAACAGTAAAAGTAGCGCGGTTTTGCAATGTGACGCCAATCGCAGGTAATACACACTTAGCCCAATTTAACTTTACTCAACGTCATACCATTCCCTTGGCTGCTGACTTCTATTATAAACACTAAGGCAATACGGCGACGTAAGCAACAGCGCAGTCGACCCAATTGCTCTACGTGTATACAATCTCATTCTTATACAGTAGTAAAAACTGCTGAATGTACATACATTCATATATGTAGATGTGGGTATATGTATTTCTTGCCACCGCCTTCCACTGTTCCACTTGCAAAGCGACGTTTGACCTCAGCCTCATTACAGAGCTTGACTGCGTTGCACCTCTTCGTCACTACTGCCATACATTTATTACACTTACGAGTATTGCTTGTGCGTTTTAAGATTTTTTTTAAACATTTGTACATACTTGAAAGTATTTCGTAGAAATATTAACTGCGCTGCACTTCTTGAATCGGCATTGCGCGAAGGTGTTAAATTTTCGGATATTATTAAACAATTATTATGTAGGCGCATGTGATGGTTGCGGTACCAATAAAGATGACTAGCGGCAAATTTATATAGTACACATATGTTTGTACGCATACAAATACGCCGGGATGTACACATGAATACGTACGATTCGTACTCGTATAGAGGTCACTCACCTTTCCGCACGTCGCACATTCGGCATTTAAATGCCTCAGCTGTATTCCTGTACGTACAGACGCTGCAGTCCCAGAAATTTTCCTCGATCGCTTTCGATTGTCGCTTCTGTCTTCTTACTGGAGATTTCTTGTGATCCATAATATTTGATCGCTGCCTTTTATATAAATGTCGTTCCTGCCTTTGCGGTTGGTGCTGCTTCAGCTGCTCCACCGCCTCAACAACGATTACTACTATTCTTTATTGTATTTATCTATTTTCTTCAACAAATAAGGGGCTCAATGGAGGCTGCAAATTCTGAGAAATTCACCAATTACCAGCGCCTATGCGCAGTCTTTTCGAAACTTATTGCAATCCTTAGCGTCCGCCACGCCTTCCTTCCAACACTTTGCTTATTAGCTAGTTGTAACACTTTATAACTTTACGTGAATTTCACAGCAGCCACGAAATTCGCAACCAAATTGCTACGAAAATTTTTGCATCCGATGTCGATTTTCCAGACAACACACATACAAATTGAAAATTTAGCTAAAAGTGGCGAACAAAAGCGAAAAATATACATTCTTGTGAATAGGAAAATGTCAAAAACTGACAGTTGCACAGAGATGCATTTGCATTTCGATGGTTGTTGCTTTAAAATTCAAAATTGCCAGCAGATGGTGCTGCCCAAAAAATGTAATAGAGTACTCGAAAAAAGCGGAAACCGGCATGAAATCAGCTGTTGTGCAGTGCAGTGAATTGTGCAATTATTCAAATTAAAAGAATGTATAAGAAGTGAGATTAATGTTTATTGTATGGTATTACAATTTTAGGTAACTGAGGCCAGTTCAGAACAAGTTCAGTTTCAATTCAGAATTTGATAACATACTAGTTGAATACAAACTCGAGACTGATTAAGGACTTATTCAGGTATACTTGGCGATTATTTTTGGAATATTATGCGACTACTTCAGGACTAAGTTTGATTGTTTGGGTACAATATCGCGATTTGTTCAGCACTATTTCAGAAATTGTTCGAGTTAATTTCTGGACTGGTACACAAGAAGCTATCCGTGCATACTTTTTGCACTGATAACAACGTTTTCAGAACCACTTTTCGGGCTGCCAAGTACAGAAATAGTGCTGAACTATTGAAAGTAATGAACAAAATTAAATAAAATTAGTGCTCTATTTCCACCTAACCTATTGAGTGAAAGAAATTAATGGCCTAATGCTTTGCAGGTAAATATAATATTCATTTTACGAGTTAACATATCCTTTAAAGCACTTTTTCATTGCTTAATAAAACACTTTGAGTTAAATATCATTTTAAATATATTTTATTTGTAGGCAGTTTTTGAAGAACATTTTAATGACATTTATATATAATGAACATGTTAAATAATCATTTCGTTATTCTTCTATATAATCAGTTTCATGTCGGTACTGTTTGTTGTTATAGTTGCTAGTGTTACTGTTATAACTTGTATGTATATAACAATACTTTCATCATGTTATCAGTTGCCAACTGTGTGTACTGTGAATGTGTAATTTAGGTGTTGAAAATGTTTTGTCCATTGTGTCAGTTGAGTTTTTATTTAAACTTTTATTTATTATTTGTTATGTTTTTTTTTCTTATTTTTTTTTGTCTATTACATATTTAATATTACTTTCATTATCAATACTTAACTATGTATATATGTATGTATGTATAAGTGTTAATTATTTATTTAATTATGTTAATTTTTTTTTTGTATTATTTTTTTTATTTTTCTATTTGTTTGCTTAAAAAACATTATTTTATTATTTATATTTTATAAATATCATATATATCATATTTATAATTTTATATATTTAAATTTATTTATATATGTATGTATATATATTTATAATAGTAATTTATTAATATCGTAGATCACCGAATTTTGTTAAAAAATTGTTTACAGAAAAATTTGCTGCTATATTTTTTGTTTGTTTGTTTATTTAAAGTTTACCTCATTGGTTATTCGCTTGTTTTATACTTATTTAAATCTTCATTTTTCTATTGTTCTTAGTAAGATTTTTTTAAGAGAGCTCATTATTAAGAAATTAGCTGACCATGAGTATTCTCTGTTTGTATGTTTTTAAATTAAATTTTATTCTTATTATTCTTTTTTTTTTTTTTTGTAATTTCTATGTATGTATGTATATTTATTTATGCGTGATTATTGCATTCGCATTAATGTTTGTGAGTGTTCCAAATAGGTTTTTTGTTTCCTTAAATTTTTCACTTGTTTATCCTTATTGGTTAAATATGTATATAGTATGTACAGTAGTGTACACCGCCAAAAATTCACCACATTGGACACAAGTTATAATTTTTTGTTTTTTTTTTGTTTTTGACTATGATTCATTTATACGAATTGCTTGAATAATTTTAATTATATGGTTAGTTTTGTATTAATTTCAATTTCACTATCAGATTTCCATTGTTTAATGAGGTAAAAAAAAAATTAGTTAGTTTTATTAAAAAAAAACGCAACAATGAAATTTCAAATCAATCAACTATGAATTTAATGCTAATTGGCTTTCATATATGTATGTATATATATTTGTATATATAAATATGTTTAAATCTTTTCTGCATTAACTGTAATAAATTTTAGTTATTTTCTATTATCAAACATTTTATATACATATGTAGGTATGTACATATGTATGTATATTGCAATTTTCGAATTTTCGCAACTTTACTAAATATCGCGGTTGTGTTGATTTCATATTATAATAACTACATACATACATATGAATAATTCAACAACGGACATAAAAATATGTATGACGCTGATTATTTATTTTAAGTCACCTATGTATTTTAATGTTTTGTTAATTTGATGTTGCATATTTTTTTGTTTAAATAAATTAAATTTTTTTTTTTTAATTCACGCATATCACCCTTTAATAAAACTATTTAAATTTACTTCAATTATAAATTAACTGCTTTAATGTTGCTTTACAATTACAAAATTCGCATGTTTTAAATTAAATTTTTTATTTTTTATTGTTATTTTATAATATTTCCTTTTAAGAAATAGTAATGCGGTTAAATATTAAAGTAAAATCAAAAAAGAAAGCTTATAAAAAATAATTTTCTCTTTTACATTATTGCATTTTGTTATATTTTATTCAGAGAAAAACGACGGCGGGGATAAGATTAGGTTTAAATATGTTTATATATATGAATATATGTATGTATATACATATGTATATATGTATTGTTGCATGTGTTTCTATGATTTGTTTTCTTTTTAATTAAGTACATTCATAGTTTTTGTAGACAAATTGCACAGTTTATTCAGTAAAATGTTAGCTTAGCAGAGAAACAAAAAAACCAAGCAGCGCTTATAACTTGTCAAAAATGTGGAGGCGCAAATTTTACTATTAAACTATTTTAGTACATCTGATTTCAGATTAAGAGATTCACCACGTCGCCATTAAGTTGCGAATGAACGAAACCCACACACAAATTCCACCAATCAATATAAACATTTTGATTAGATCGTGTGCGATTTTGTCAAAGAGTGAAGGCGAATTTGTAAATCGTATTTGTTCTGCATTGTTACTTTGGAATATTTATTTTCTGAATTTGTTCATAATTTATTTTTAATTTTTATGCTTACATATATATTGAGCCTAATTAATTATTTGAGAATATTTCCTTTTGAAGAGAAATTAAAACTTACAAGTTACAATTAGCCATTTCGTCAAGTGTCAAGTAAGGCGGCAAGAATTCTATTTTAGTTGTGGTGCGATTGGAGAGGCGATGTACATAGTTAATAACGATTATTTTTCTCATTTGCACGAGTTTAATTTCAGCCGCTTCCGCATTATAAATTAAAATACGTTTTTCTGTTGTTGTTTAAATTATTTATTCTTGCATCTTCGACTTCATGCAAAAAAAGAACAAGAAGTAAAGAGTAAAGGAGGGGAGTGGTGAGTTCCTCTTTTTCTGTGATGAACTCCTTTATCTTGCATTTTGTACTTAAAAAAAATGTTAATTAACATTTGCGCCTTCTCATTGCTTACAAGTTCTCTTGCATAACATTTGCTTGTTCTCTATGATTTAACATTCTTAAATGCAAATGCATAGAAGGTTCATTTGATTTATGTACGCGACTAATACAAATCATAGTCTTGTTATTTACAATTTTTTGCAGGAAATATAATTTAACGAACAGCGCTCAAAAAAGTAATAAAAACAAACAAAAAATAAAATAAAAATAAAAAATAAGATGCAAATGCCTACGTTTGTAGTGGATTTAATTGGTACATTTAGTATTTATGTTTATAGAATATTTGTGAAACAACTACGGATATGTAGAATTTTACAATTAAATTTTTTTTACTTTCTTAGCGGGTTTACATGCATTTTTTTTTCAATTGTTTACAGGCGTTGGATGTGTTTGTGTGTGTATGTGTGGTAATTGGAAGAGAATTCCAAAATTTTGTAAAGATCTTTAACTATGAGTATGTTTGTTGGATTGCATTGTTTTTGTTTTTTTTTTTGTAAAAGTATATTGTCTTCGCCTAAGATTGCTTTTCTTATCCCAATTTCCATCTCATGCATACACATACATATGTATATACAACTGTGCGTATATAGTATGTTATGTATGTATGTATGTACACATGTATATGTATATGTATATGTAAGTAGTTAAACATATTAAATACTCTTAAACAACAACATATCCATACATACATACGAGTACATGCATGCAGCTATTTATGTTCTATTTACTAACATACATACTTCTGCATTTTTATTTCGACATACATACATACATATGTATGTATGTATTTAAGTATATTTATGTATTTACATTTGTGTGTACGTATGAATGTACTTAATAGTTTTTTTTTGAATTTCTTGTTGCTTTTCTTTTGCATATATTTTTCTGTTGAAAGGTGTTCATTAATTGAATTGGTGGATGTGGTGGTGCTTTGGGCGTAACACTGTACAAGTGGTTCTACTACACGTAATAAATATTATTTGCAAACGCAATTCGACAATTATGAGAACAAATTAAAAATAAAAATCTCATTTTGCTCGATGAAGATTACAGAATATACAATTAGAATTAAAAAAAAAAAAAAACAATCAGTCAGAGGCGGATACAGAAAATAAACATTTTTTGTAGACAAACCATGTTAGATGAACGGTTACATACATTTAACTTTTCCTGCGTGTAAGGTTCTGATATTTGTGGAGGAGTGGGGTCCGGACCCCCAAACCCCCTTCCCCCTGTATCCGCGCCTGCAATCAGTGAATGGAAAAGGTGTCTAACAATTTAGAGTTAGAACGGTGTTTGCATCTTTTGCTCCTCATCATAGAACATTGAGAGAATTCAATCAAATTTCAAATTCTTTGGCTTTTGATTTTTCGTCTTCTAAGCAATCGTTTAAACTGTCATTGAATGTATTATATAATTAAGAATGAACTATTATCGTTAAGTATTTTTGTAGTAGTCTGTAAGAAATCATGCATTTCTAGATTTACTAACTATGAATGAATAAATAAATAAATAAATAAATAAATTTTGGAGAGTTATAAAATCATAAAAAAATGTTAATAACTTTAATTTCTGGTTTATTACTTTTGTTACAAAGCACACAATAGGGAATTTAAAAATTTGAATTTTTTTTAAATTTTGATATTTTACGACAATACGACACGCTGTGACACATTGTGATTATCCCAAACACAATTGCTAACAAACATTTTAACGTTTCTAACTATTCTGGGAGGAAAATAGTTTTTACGTACCCGAAAATGTCAATAGTTACTTCGAAATGCCAACGTGTTTATATTATTTCTTTAAGTTTCTAGGAAATAACTACAAAATAACAATTTATTTTAATGCAATGACACGATTTTACGGGATAAAATTTCCAGTCGCCGTGTTTACAATCCAAAATGCTATTTGATATTTTTAAAATCGAATCTGTAGAAGCCAATGGCGAGCCAAGCGAGAGAAGATATAGGAAGAGACGCATTCTCTGAAAAAGAAGGAACGCCCAGACGTGATTGCAAAGGGCTCGAGATGTTGGAAAATTAGGTTGCAAGGCTGAGTGAAAATTTAGTAACAGACGTCCGAAGCACGCTTGTGAAATAGAACGAAAACTTTTTTTTATTGATTTGTTTTGGCAACTTTAGGGGCGTACGCTTGTCAAGTAGGAGCCCAGAGCAATCTTTAAGGATCTTCAGTATCCCTTCATTGTAGTATTTGCCAATCTAGAGAAGGAAACAAAAGAGGTTGATCTTGCGGTGAACGAGGAAGAAACAAAGTGCTTCCTGACAACAAAAGAATAGTGCCTTCTGTTACAAATTTAAAGTAGCCAAGTATTTTGTATACCTAGCATGCAATATCAGCTTAAAGCTCAATGCAAACAGATGCTACATATTTTGCGCTCTGAAGGCAATTGAAAAGCAGCTAGCCACACATACTCGTATACTCTGTTTACAAATAATAGCACAACCACATATTGACAGATTTGGCCATTATATTTTTCTTTTAATCAATTAAAATTATTTTTAATGTTAAATATGGTTCATTCTCTAAGAAAACACAAAAATAAGCATTTCTAAAAATAAAAAACGAAATGTAAAATGCTTTAACAAATTTTCATTAGAATGTTGATTTTTGTAAAAAAAATTTTAAGAATTCTTTTGGGTATGCAGTTTTTTGGCTCATTAAATTTTAGTCAAAAAAAGTGCAAGTTTCAAGTATCTACAAGTTATCACTGATTTTTGACAATTTTTTTTTCATGGAGCGAGCCATACAACGCAAGACCGCGATTATTTTTTAGATGGAAGGAATTGCGAAAGAACGTCAGTAAAAAATTTATCAAAAAACAGTGGTAATTTGTAGCAACTAGAAAATTGTACTTTTGCAGACTAAAATTTAATGTGCTAGCTATCTGCATAACGCAAAAAATTAAATTTTTTTTTTTTTTAATTCGAAATTTTGAAAAATTTTTAATAAAAATTTAAAATTTCTTTTTATTGTTGTTCGTTAGAGAAGTAATGATGTTTTCATGGAAAAATAATTTCAAATATAAAGTGTATAAATAAAGTGTCCAAATGTGTGTCTTCGCATAGGGGACAGGCAGCTGGCGCATTCTTTTGGTCTCGGCATCAACCCTCAAATGATTGTAATACCACAAAAGTAGAAGTATCAAAAAATCTATCAATTTAAAACCGCAAAAGTTTGCCGTTATACGGATATAGCAGCACTATGAACTTATGCGGTCTGAAGAATAAAACCATAAAACGTTTGCAATTTTGAAATTGGCAGCATGAAAAGCATTTATTTCGAATGAACAAAATGCGCTAATTGACACAATTAAGCGCTGTCTGAATGTGGCTTAAGAGAAGTGAAAGATCGACAAGCAATTGATTTTTTTTTAAATTTCAATTGGGTACTAAGAAAAAAAATTAAAATAAAAAATGCAGAACTTTAGTAAGTCTCAGTAAATGCGCTACGTTTAGTTTAATTATTACGTAGGTATAATATGTTTGTATGTATGTATGTATGTATGTATGTGTTAGTTTAGTATAATAAGGCATAGCTTGTGTCTTCTTGTATTGTGTTTTTAAGTAATTTTCATTCACATAAATACGAGTATGTAGTTAAGTTCAAGTAGTTAAGTTCTCTTTATGAGACTACACACAACAAAGTAGATAACGCTGCGACCCAAATTCCCTACACTTTCGCATTGATATAAAAAATCTCAATTTGCATTTTCAGAAGGAAAACAAAAAAACAATCTTTGTACAAATTACATGCAATATAGCCTATATTCAGACAAATAACAGTCTAATTCATTTATTTAGATTTACTAATTCATACTTTCATAGTACAAATATTTTTTAATATTTTGCAATTTTCGCTTATTCAAGCTCTTTACTAATTGCGTTACATTACTTCATTAAATTTCACTACAGCGTGCGCTGGTATGTGTGTGTGTGTGTCTGTGTGGGTTAATATTCAGGACTTATACATATGTGTGTGTGTGTATGTATGTATGTAAGTAAAGTTTTTGCGCTCTTCAAAAATGCATTGTTAAATAAATGCTGCTTCATTTCTAGCTCCTTTCAATTATACATAAATATGTATGCATTTGTTCATTAATATGTCTTCGTATGTAACCACATATGTATGTAATACAAAACGTAATTTCTTTAGCAGGCAAAACTATCCACCACACTACGCTAACTACTACACACAGACATATGCGCTCATATCGAATGGCAGTCGTTATTAAATTTTACATATCTTCCTTGAATGCCTACTATTTTTCTTTTACGAACTCAGCTACAATATCATTATCATTTTACATTCATATGCATAGGTACATACATACATATACGAGTATGTACACACATCTATTATATTTTACCAATAAGTATGTAGCAGGTATGTATGCACATTCTTCTTTGCTTATATTACATTATCAATTCTTTTTCAGGTTACCACATTCCGTCGAACGCGTATGTTTATGGTTATTCGCTTATTCGCTAGCTTTCGTGCGCAATATGTATGTATAATATGTTTGTTTATTTAAATAATTGATATGATTAGTTTTAACGGTATAAGTAGTATAATGCACAAGAATATCATCGGCACAAGTGTTCATAAAGCTGGATAAACGAAATAAAACGAAAAAAAAAAATTGTCTCGAAAAGCGAAAAAAATGTCACAGGCGAATACACAAAAAAATGTACATTGTATGTATGTAAGTGAAAAAAGAAGAAAATTTAAATGCATTTATTAATTTGAGAATTTTATTTACTAAACGTACATGCTTAGCGAAAATAATTTATAGCTACAATGGTTTGTTTTTTTTTTTTTCTTTACTAATACATAATTTATTTGCAACATGGCAGTGATATCTTAGATTTTAAATATGCATGAATGTATGTAGGTTTTTGTTTTTGTATGCTAAAAATTATATTTCAAATATGTATGTACATGAATCAATGTAAAAACAAAAACACATAAATTGATATAAGCCCTTGAAAGTATGAATAATCACAATATGTTGCGGCATTATTTATTGGCTACATTTTTGTGTTTGGCATTAAGTTTTTGCTCAAAAATGAAGTTTAAGTTTAAAATCATTTGCAAACGCCTGCTTTTATTGCTGGAATTTATTTCAATTGAACTATGTAACCATAACATTTTTTCCTCAAACACAGTGTAGGGATCGATTTAGCAAATTTTTCTTGTTGGCTACTTAACCCTTAGTTGCCATAAACTAAAAAAAAACTGATTTCCAATGTTTGCTAGCAATCTTCAAATTGAGTTCGCTAGCAGTTAAGGTGCCGATTTGCTGTGAAATAAAGCACAATCCGATCCGATTTCTTCTTAAAGCTGAATTATATATTTACACACTTTGCAAGTGCTTTGAATGCACCGACAGAGCTCATTTGTTTTTTCCTCTGCAGCCTTTAATGTCAAGCAGGGTTTTTTGAGAGGATATATTTGTTTTGTTTCACACCTTTATTGCAGCCTCAACTCCTTACGGCACCTCAATCAGTTATAGAGCCTTTAAAAATAAAAAAAGATAAAAAAAATTTGAATGTTTAAACGGACTTTCAATAAGAAATTATTTTTTCTTTTAATTAATGAACTGCTATGCCTTTTGGAGAACGAATGTGTCTATGCATTTAGCCTCAGGCGAAAATTTTAAAATGCTGATCCTTCTTCTCATTCAATATTTTATTTCATCTGTATCACTCTGCCACATATCCTCTCTTTTGGGTATTTAAAACAAATTGGTTTTTGGATTAGAAACCTTTAATTACCAAGTTAGTTACGAATTTGCTCCTTGAAATCCAACTGCCTAGCCTATTACATACGTATATTTGTATGTATATATATGGCGAAAGAACTGATATTGAGACGTGAATTGAATTTATACAGAACACAAACTGTTTAGAACTTCATTGAATGCTAAAGGCTACTTGGGAAAAAGTAACTAAATAAGAATGAAGAACTAATAGAATTTAAAATTTTTACAGATTTTCTCTACTACTAAAAAAGTTGGCAAATTTTATTTAAGTTGCTTTGCCTGAATTCTACAGGCATCGTTTAAAATGCTTCTTGAAGAAAACAATAACTTTTTCACTTTAAGTACATTTTTTGTTGAAAATAACCTCAAAAAAGAAAAACAAAACTTTTTTTATTTTGGCATTACTGCTTCTACGCAACATAGTATGTTCTCTACAACCACGTTTTTGGGAAACGCCCTCTATAGTAAGTAATGCCTCACTATCTATTAACAGTATGGCAGGATTTGAATTTAACATAATTTGCTAACAGCGCTGTTATCTCGAAAAATCATCTCGATAAACTTAAAAAAAAAAATTCGCAATTTATTGGGAACGGTTTATGGCAGAAACAAAAAGCATGCCATATTGGATTTATGAAAATTTGTTCCATTACCTATCGTTTCTACCAAATATTTCTATGTAGGTATTAAGTGAATTTTTTGCACTTAAGTCGTCACTTTTTTTGCACTGACAAAATTTTTGTTCAAACTCAAAGAATTCAGTTTTTTCTTCGCTTAAATTTATATATGTACATATAGTAGATCGATTAAGTTCTGTTAAAAACACAAATTTTCTGCTTGCATTGCACTAATCTAAATCGCCATTGATATCTACTACAAGCATTGCATGGCTGTCTGTGAAGTTTTGTTAACAATTTATTATTATTTAACATCAAATTATTTACAAATGTAACAGGCTTGTTCCTGTTTTTATATTTTGTATTAACTTAGAATTCATTGCATAATATGTATGTATGTATACAATTTTAGGCTTTAAAGCGAAAATAATAAAATAAAATATATTTATGTTAGAATGCAAGTGATAATGTTTGCATAATTTTTAAAAACTAAAATGTAGTTTATACAAATCGAATAAATTTCAAATTATTCTAAATAGATATAGACACATTGATATGACTTATATTAAATTTAAATGATATACAAAAAACCGAATATGTGTGTATTCTACAAGCGATTTGCCAAAGCAAAGCCTGGAATAGACGCTTGTGTTTTGAGTTTTGTAAGAGCTTGGTGTGTGTAGTGGTGTTATACATATATATATATATAGCCTGTGTTGATAAACATACGCTTGTGACCAAGTACATCTTACCACAGCAAGAAGTTTATTTTATTTGAATTACAAATTATTATTCTTTGACTAAAGCTTTTCAAACCAACTTCCGAACTTTACAAAAAAAAATCAAGAGCTTCAAACGTTTGCTTACGATAATTACATGATTACATGAGTCGTGTAATTAAAATTTTTTTAAAATAATTGAAAATAATTATATAAATATTATTTTCGATAGTTATTAAATATAATTTTTATTTTCGATAGTTATTAAATATAATTTTAAGTAAATAATTATTAAGCATTAAAATCAGGCAAACAATGGTATTTTATTATTATGAATATAAATCATTATTTAACAGCTCTGAAAAAAGGCAATTTTATCTTAAGATTCAAAAAACTAGTGTTTTTGAGATTTTTTTTTGTCGAGGCTGTGACACATATCCTTCCATATTACTAAAATTGTATATCGGAGAAATTGTTTAACAGTTTTGCCAAAAACAAAATAATAAAAAATTAACAGAAATTTGGGGTGACTTGCAACTCACCACATTATTAAACAAAAAAATATTAGGACTACATGCGTGCAATTTTATTTAAATTTGAATTAAAAATCTTTCAATTTTAAACAGATTTCTTTTTGATTTTTATTTAGTTTTGCGCACAGTTTTAGTTAAATAAATTTATTGAAAAAAATTTTTTTTTCAAAATTTCAAAATTTTCAGTGGTTAGGTGGCCACACTTTTTTTGGCTTCGAACTTATGCAATATAAAATTTTTTAAAAATCTCAAAATATTTTAAAAATTTAAGATTCAAATTATTTTTAATTAATTTTGAACAAAATTTGTTATTTCAACCGAAACGAGTTTCGTTAAATGCTTAACTTTTTTTTAAAAAATTAAAACCTAATTTAAAAAAAAATTGTCAAAATTGTAAAATCTTCATCGGCAAGATGTGCTTGGCCGTGTCGAACTTATGACGCGTCATTCAGAGAGCTCACGGAGTAATCTACATACAAATTTTGCGGTTATCTTCTAGAAAATACAAATTATGTATGTATGTATGTATTTACATAAAACGCTTTCATTGCATTGATGATAAAGAAAAAACTATGAAATATTCTTAAAATATTACATTTTGTTGCCAGATTTGAGGCAAAAAGCACCAAATGCGCATTAAGCAGAGTAATAAATTCTAAGCTTTTCCAATTATATATCAAATATAGGCTGCTTAATTTGAAAGTTAAGCATACGCATTTAATTGTAGCTGAAGAACGGACAGTACAAAAAAAAAATTGCCTCAATTTGTTGATTAGAATGGCAAAGTGCTTTTGCAGCAAAAAGTAGAAATTCGAAAGTGCATTGTAGGTTAAATGAGCTTTACGTTTTTGTTTAATTTTTTGATGTATGTTGTTGTTGTTTTTTTTGCTAAATATAATTTGTAATCAATATTGCTGAACATACTATCATTTATTTTTATATATTTATATGTACTATTTATGTTTATTGTTTACGAGTATGAATACTTTATTTTTGGTATTGTAATGTTATGTGTTTATAACCATATTTTATGTTATGTATGTATGTGTATAATTGTTAGATGCCACTTTTAAAATTTTTTTTTGCTTTTACTATGTATGTACGTATGTATGTATGCATGTATGTATGTATGTATGACTTATGTATTTGTTAGCAGAAGTTTATGGCATGGCTTCTTCTTCCATTTAATACACTGTGGTATATGGTACTCGTATATGGTATTTGTATGCTCTCATTGATTTTATTATAACTATGTATGTTTGTAGTATGAATCTATGTAAATTTTTTTTAAATTATTTGTATATTTTTTTTTATAGTTAAGTCATTTAAAATAAAGGTATTGTTGTTTTCTTTCTTGCTCTTTGCTACAATTTGTTCTAGTATTTACATTATTTAGTAATTTATTTGTTTTGTTTGTTAAATATTTATTTCAATCACCTTCTTTCAATAATCTAACTATAACTCTGGATACAATTTATATTATTTAAATTACTTGATTTTGCCTAATACTTACATTTACTAACTGTCAAGGTCTATTTTGCTACACTTATTTTTCCCAACATTTCTCCACGTCTATTTTTGTATTTGTCTGTTTGTTTCTTTTGTCATTCATCCATAAATATACATACATATGTATTTATGTATGCTTTACAAATACTCTAAATTGTTTAAATGTGATTTCTTTCTCTTATTCTGTTCCGCTACAATTGTGTTCTCACCTCACACAAAAAAAACAAAAAGGGCTTCCTTATTTTTGCAAAAATCAACGCGTTTGCGATTAGTGAATTTTCTCCACACCCATTTATCGTTTGTTTTATAAATTTCAAAAAATTGCCTGTACGTTATGCAACATCACATCGTTACACTTAATGAAAAAGTTGTATATGTATGTACATACTGCTACAACAAGAAAGCATTTGGGTGACAATGCGCTGTACAATCCATCAATTCATCAATTCAATATTTCGACGTTCCGTTCCGTACTATAATATGTTAACGCTCGAATCCATGTTCGATCCATTTGTGGCAAATACATATTGGTTGTATCCATGTAGTGGTAATTTGCGCTTGTTTGTATGTATGTTTACTCGTTTTAGGTGTAGTTTAAAGTAGCAATTAGAGTAGTATTAGTATGAAGAATTGTGAGTACATAAATATATAGCACTTAATTCACGTTATTTTACATTAATTTGCATATTTTGTTAGGAAACAATAATTAGAAAAAGACAGCGATCAGCAAAAAGTTGAGTAAAAAAGTGTTCCAATACATTCATGTCCATTGATCATTATTATAATGAAATCAATACTGAGGTTACTGCTAGTTAAATGTACTATGTAATAATGAAAAGTGTCTGTTGTTGTTGCTCTTTTGTTTATTAATTTCAAGTACTTATACTCCTTAGAAGAAGCTCTTCAAGAATCCAGCTGGTCCAGCCTGAAAGGTAGAAGTTAAATTTATTGTTATTATGTATTTAAACTGTTTTTTAGCCTCGTTAGTCTCAAGCGTCAATTAAGTTGTTAAAAATACTTTTCTGTGCTGCCAAACTGCCTCAACTTTAACTCACTTCTACTATCTTGGCCAATACGCTTTTATCTACCGCTCACCTGTCTATTTTCCAGTCATCGAACAATTAAATTACTCAACTCTCACTAATCTCTGCTATCTGCATCTCCCTGTTAGATTCAATTACCTCTCTCGGCCCGCACGTTCCTCTGCTTATCTCACTTAATACTCTGTTTGCACCCTTTTACCTATAATTTATCGCTGACAGCTGTCAATCTCATCTCGTTACTGTTTCTTACTTCTATAATCTGTTCTAATACTCCACATCTCTCTGAAAGAGAGATTCCTCTATTATTTATCCTACTTACCACCGATTGATCCCCTTGCTTAACCCTCATTCAACTCTGCTACCCTCATCAGCCGCTCACTTCTCTCTCTCAACACTGTCAATGTTAGTTTCAACCGATTTCTTTGAATGTTTTGTTTTAACGTAAATAATTTAACATCTTGAAAATTGGATATGAAATGAAAGATATTTACGAAAGCTTCTTTCGAAAAATATTTTAAAGGGTTGAACCGGAGCTTCATGATACTCGTGATACAGCAACGGCACATCGGGTAGTTACACAGCGGTGATTACCCATCGATTAATGTCCAGTCAAAACCTCAATCAAGGTTCAGAGTTGTGGTTTGGTATCTTTATATGACGGAATTTCCGCACAGCCTTCGCTGAGTCGACTAAAGGCCAAATTTCCCAAGATCAGCCACAATTAACAGGGTCTCTTCGTGTGGTACCTAAATCAGTTGGATGCGAATGTAGTTGCAGGCAGTCGACAGAAAGGTCAGAGAATCTCAGACGATCTTCCACCGCACTAACAGCGATCCAAGGACACTGATCGCTAACTGGCTATCAGATTAGATATTTACCTATCGACTGCTTTCATAAAGGCAGTTACTTCGCCATATTTAATTTGCTAAACATTATACCACCGCAATGTAGCTAGATTTTATTAAAATCCTAAGCTTAACTACTTATCTAAAGAAATTATTGGATAGAATAATACTCACATCTTGTTGCTGCTGCGTTTGTGCTTGTTTCACTTTTGCTTGGGCGATCTTTAAGGCTCTGTTAATTCGACAAAAAAAAATAAACAGAAAGTATTAAGAAAGTTCCAAAAAAAGTATGACTATGAGTAGCTACGCACTGTTGTAAGTCCATAATAGTTTTCTCCTTGGCATTCTGCTCCTCCTGCGACATTTGCACCAATTGAAGCAATCGTTCGCATTCGGTGGTGGACTTTTTGTGCTCCTCCTTCGTATTTTGTAATTCCTTGATGCAGCTGTAGATTGAAATATTTTCTGCTAATTGCAATTTTAATATCATTAATTGAAGTCACTTACGCTTCCAGCTGTCGCTGTGTATCCATGAGTTTCTTGTTGAGCTCACCGGCTGCGGCAGCACCGCCACCCTGTGTCTGCAGCGACTTCTCCAATTGATCCATTTGCTCCTTTCGTTTGCGCAGCTGCACATCGAAATCGGCCATTTTCTTCTCTTTCTCCTCGATATCCTTGCGTTTGGCTTCGATCTGTTTGCGCTGTTCCTCGATGATCTTGCGCTCGCTCTCGGTAGCCTTGGCTTGGTTGTCCACCTGCTTTCGCACCTCCTCCAATTGCTTTTGTTGCTGCTCCAATTGCTGACGTTGTACATCGGTGGCAGCAGCGCCGGCATTGCCAGATTGCTGCAATTGTTGTACTTGCTGTTGTAGCATCTGCACCTGTTGTTGTAATTGTTGCACCTGCTGTTGTGAAGTTTGCAATTGCTTCGCCTGCTCCTGGTTCGATAACTGTACACACAATTTGTTTGAATTTATGTAGCTTTATTGTATGTATTGTAGTAATCAATGGCATTCAGTTACCTGACTCTTTTCAAGCTCCTGCACCAGCAACTCCAGTTGTTGCTGGAATCGGTCGCGTTCCGTGCATGCAGCTTGCAATTCGCCTTTCACCTTGTCTAGCTCCTTTGTTACCTCTTGAGCATTTCCGGACACTTGTTGTTGTTGTTGCTGCTGCTGTTGTTGCTGTTGTGCTATCTGTTGTTGCATCTTCTGCATTTGTTGGTGTTGTTCCTTGATGTGTTGATCCATCATCTGCAAAAAAAAACAAAGGGGGAAAGGTTATTTCTAGACCTTTGCACGCAAGTTACACAATTCATCGATAAGATTTATTTGTTTACTTGTATGCGTTTATGCATTTCTTGTGCGGCTTTGTCAGCCATTTCTGCGCGATTCTTCTCCGTTTCGAGGACTTTACGCCACTGTTCGACCTCTTCACGATTAGCCCCACTTGCACCGGCTGCGGCACTAGCCACCTGCAGCGCCTTGTCTGCTTCCTGCAATTTCTGTTGGAGCATTTGGACTTCCTGTTGCATAGCTTGAATTTCGGCTGGTGCCGCTGGTGCCACTGGATGGCCATTGCGCAGTTTGCGATTCTCTTCGCGCGCCTTCTGCAATTCCGTTTCGGCATTTTGCAGCTCCTTCTGGAAATTCATTAAAATCTCTTGGCTCTTCTCTAGTTGCAGCACCAGCTGTTCGCGTTCGATGGCCAATTGTTTGCAATCGGCTTCTAATTTCTGCATGTGCTTTTCGAGTTGTGGATGCGGTTTGTCTGCGCCATTGCGTCCCGATTGGCGTAGTGACTCCTTCTCGGCCTCTGCCTTCTCGAGACGATCGTGCAGGCGGCCGAGTTCGGCAGACATGCGTTCGAATTCGATGCGCGTCGATTCGTTCGCTTCCTGCTGTTTGGCCAAATGCATCTGCGCCTTCTCCAACTCCTTGGCGAGACGGCCCGCTTCCAGTTCGGTAGCATCGCGCGACTGTAGCGCCTTCTCGAGCCGATCGCGCAATCGATCGATCTCTTGGCGCTCGCCGGCCGACATTGATGCGCGCACCGACTCGCCAGGGCTGATGGCCGATTGTTGCTGCAGACGCAATCGCTCCACCTCCTTCAGCAGTTTCTCGTGCTTGTCACGTGCCTTCTCGCGCTCAATATGCGCCCGCTCCAATTCGCTACGCTGCTTCTCTTGATTGGCCAGTAGCTTAGCAACCTCGCCCTTCGACAATTCAAGTTGCAGGGTGGTCTCATGCAGTTTAGATTCCATATTTTGTATCTCATTCTCAATCTTCTCATATTTATCTTTGTATTTTTCAAACGATTCAGACTCGTATTGCGACTTGCCACGTATGGTCTCCAATTCCATGAGTGTCTTATCGAGCTTCTCACGAAGCCGCTCATTCTCCTCCTTAAGGCGGCGGGTCTCACGTCCAAATGTATCGGTATCCTGCAATTTACGCAATTCTATCTGATTCTTCTCATATCGATCGCGCATCTTCTCCAGCTCAACGGCATAATGCGCTGCCTCCTCCTTAGCGGCTTCCACGCTGACGCTGGCTTTTGTTTGTGCGGCATGTGCACGCTCCAATTCGTAAGACACACGCTCCAGTTCCGATTGTAAATGCTCTTTTTCGCCTTGGGCACGACGCAAATCGGTCTGCAGCTTGTCAAAACGTTCACGATTATGATCGAGTTCGCCGCGTGCATTGTCCTCGCTCTCTTTAGCTCTGCTTAACTGTAGCGCAGCACGATCGCAGGCCTCCTGCAGACGTGTACTCTCCTCCTGTAATTTGCGCAAATCCTCACGCGCCTTCGACGCGGCCAAAGACGAACGTTCCGCTTCGACCTCCAGACGGGCGCGATCCGCTTCGGCAGTGTCACAACGCGACTGCAATCGATAAATCTCATTCTGTGCGCGATCATATTTCTCAAGCATCTTCTCGAACTCCTTATTCGAAGTATCCTTCTCGTCGATAAGTTTCTGACTGGCATATAGTGCTTTGTCCAACTTCTCTTTAAGTATTTCAACTTCAGTGACGGCGTCATCGCGCTCCATCTGTAAAGAGTAATATTAGTAGAGGTGCTAGATTAGGACATTCATAGCTCTCGCAATAGATGGACGTATGTATGTACATAAGTATGCAAAAATTTTTGTATGCTAGAGGAAGAAATGTTACGTTCGCTTAGACGTATACATATGTAAAAAATATAACACAATTTACAAACAGCCAATTGGAAATTTCAATGCATGCAAATTGAAATTAAAATGTGTGATTAAATATTTATTGCCAAAAGAACTCGGTGGGTATGTTTAGCAACTTAGAAGCCAATTCGTACAATGCGCACATATTTATGTTTGTATGTAGTATATAAGTATGTGTATGTATGTACTTATAATACTTACGTATAATATGATTATATACCCTGTCGGAAAAAAGCAGACAGTCTTAAAAATTAACCAATTTTAAAGTAGTTGGAAATCAACTGCTTTGATACAAATGCAGCGTGCGAGTCTTTAATTCGTCGTACGCGTATATTAATATGAGCGTAATACAAAATAATTTAAAAACATTTGTAGTGAAGAGAAACTAGGAAGTTTTTTTATTGAATCCATATAGTATCTATACATATGTGTATAGTATACATATACATACACTGTACTCATAACAACTCTCATCCGACAGCAGCAGGCTGCTGTGTCATTCACTTATTATTCCCAATAAAAACAGATGACAAATTGACAGCCATTGTCGAAAATATTTACGAAGAAAACAAAACAATTTACGTGAGAAGCTAATATATTCATAAAATTCTAAATATCTATCTAAAGCTTTTTCCCATATATTCCATAGCTTAATGGAATGAAGTGCCTAATGAAATAAAACCTAAAGAGATGGTTTTCGCTCTTTTGTCCAATGACGTTGCTAATTTGCTAATTTCTATCCGCTTTTGAAAGGTAAGACAGTGGGCGAGCCCATAAAACGCGTGATTCTTAAAATATTTCAATTTTTTCTTTATCACTTTAAAGATACGTAGATGCATTTTGTTTCGAAAATCGTGACCCAGAGGAAGTTACTCGCAAGGCCATGCAGGCGGTAAAAAAATAATGTTTTTACGAAGTATGTATGCAGAAGAAACTAAAATGAATTTTATTTAAAACGTGTAAATGAACTGAAGTCCTTACTTAGTTTAAACAAAAATACATATGTAAGTATATTTTATAAAAACTAAACTAAAATGCGTTTTTTAAAAGTTAGAAAAGAGTAGGTATAAAATAAATAAATTTAAAAACAATCGAGTTTAAAACAGTTGTGAAAAAGCAATTTTAAATTAGCTGGAAATAAATACATAAATTTTATTGCAGTTGCAAAAAAAATAATTTTAATGTTCTTTCTTTCAAATATATTTGAAAGTGGTTGAAATCAAATGCAGAGTCGGATAATTGACTTGCTCCTAGGACATCGCCATGTTAAAAAAGTTAGTTGATCACAAGAAAATAGAATGAATTTAAACCACTTGTGGTTAGAAAAAAAGTACTTTGTAAATTGCTTTTAAAATACTTTGATTTCCGACAGGGTAGGTATATGATATACTATGTATAAATGTAAGTATATGTTGTAGGTAGTAGAATGTGAGAAAACGATGACGGTGATTTGTTCAAATATCAAACAAGTGCTTTGCGTGTATATACGAGTGTGTAGTTGTTTGTGCGTCTGTTTGTATGACATTACCTGCAATTTCTGTTGTATGGCGTGCGACTTTTCATAACGCTCCTTAAGCACTTCCAAATCAGTTTGCATAGCTTCTCTGTCGCGCGCCGCTTTCATTAGTAATGTTTGTGATGATTCGGAGCGTTCTTTGAGTGTTTCCAATTCATCGGAGAATTGATCTCGTTCCTTTTGTATACGTGCTAGTTGCATCTAGTTTAGTGTTTTTTTTTATCAAGTTTACAAATAAAATATTCATATACATATATGTACTCTTATGTAACATATGTATGTATGTATGTATGTATTGACACACATTAACAACATTAAGTTTACGCCATTCACATATACATACAAAGTATTAGTTGTTATAGGAACAGTTTCAGAGTTAGAGAAGTGATATATAAATTTTTTTTTGATTCCCCCTGCAGTCCAAGCTTTACGTATTTTGATATATTTTTTTAAATTTTAGATACGAATCTTTGAAAATAAGTATCTTAGAATGAGTTACAGCTAACAGAGTACTGGTGATGTTCCAATGGTTATAAGCAAATACCTAATTTCATATATAACAAAAAACCATAAAGAGTAAGAGGAACTGAGCCGCGTTTTGGAGGTGAAACGTCGCTTGATTGATTTCGTTATCATTCCATATGCCTAAAATCTAGGTTACGATGAACCAAATTTAACATCAGATAAATTAAGCTAACATAGCATAGGGTTGCGAAATTCTTTGATTTTGCTTTTGCTTTTGGTGATGAGGTGGCAACTCACCACTGGGTTGAGCAAGAGTAGGTGAAATGACGTGTATAACTTCAAAAAAGTTGATGTGTGAAGAGTTCAGGTGTGGGGATTTTAGCTGTGGTGAGTTCAGGACTGGTAAGTTCAGGTGTGGTGACTTTAGGTGTGGTGAGTTTGAAAGTGTGAAGTTTAAGTGTGGTAAGTTAAGGTGTGCTGAATGTAAATATGGTGAGAAAAAGAACCGCTTGTTTGCGTCTTCAATTATTTCTGTAAATAATTCGCCATATTGAATTTTAAGTACAATACATTCGCCAAAGAATATAACAAAACGCAATGTAGCATAACTAAGGGGAAATGCTAGAGATTGGGGACGTCTGTAAAATACTGACTACCAACGCGGGACGAGTAGAAAAAAAAACATGAGTCCCTTCAGACAGCCGGTAGCCGAGTCCGTTGTCATCGCACTCATATTGGTTTCCTATCATTGGAATGTACTGTAGTTAAAAATAGCCGACGAATTAGCTAGATGTAAAGAGGCTTTTAATGAATCCACAATATAAGCAATATGTTGCTCAAGAATGGATACATTCCGACTGATTGTAACGATTACGAGACACTGGCCACTTAAATATTCGGTGCTTCAGCTGCAATCTCAAGGAGGTGGAAAAAAACAGGAGTCTCTTAACTCTGTAAGTTACCAGCTTTGGCGCTTAGTCAATGGACCTACTATGCTATCCTTGGATACCAGTTTATGAATTAAATTGTTTTCTGTTTTGCTCTTTTGACTGCAGGGCCCTAAGTAAGGACATACTACTACACATATACATAGTTCTTACAGTTATACTAGATGTATATTAAAAAGGTATGTAGTTTAAGTAAGCATAGAGCAAAGAGAAGAGATTTTTAGTTTTTAAAGGAGAGCATCATCTTACTTTGTTATTTAAGGATATGTTAGTAATTATATATATATTACAACGTTAAAGCTAATAATGTGTGTGTGTGTGTGTGTCTGAGTGTGTGTGATGGCGGTTAGCGACACATACCTGCGTCTTCTCCAATTTCTCGCGTATGCGATCTGTGTCGAGTGTGAGCGTTTCGCGTTCCTTTTGCATGCGCGCCGCCTGTCCCAGCGCTTTGTCCAATTGTGACTGCAAATTGTCGTAGTCATAGGTGAGCTTCTCCTTTTCGAGCACCAAACGTCGATTTTCAGCAACCGATTTGTCGAGTTTCTCCTGCAAATGGTCAACCTCATTCTGGGCTTTATCTAAAGAGTTCTGCAGTTTCTCTTGCTGCAATTGTGCCTTGCCCAGTGTGGCTTGAGTTCGTTCCATTTCTTCCTTCATCTTCTCCACTTCCGAGAAAGCCTAAATATGCATTGAATAGAATGATAGTGAAGCTTAAAAATAAAATGTATATATACATATAGTATAAGTATGCTTTATGTGTTTTTTTTTCGTTTAAAGCCTTCTTCTCAATCTGAAGTGAAATAAAACAATGTAACTCTGAAAGATATTGTGTTTCTCCCTTTCACACATTATTGTCCAATGATCGAGACTAATGCCTGGTTACTTTGGGAATAGCTTGCGATCATTAAGGACCAGCTTAGAATATTTTCGTTACTGGTCACAAGCACAATGTAGTCTCAAAATGGGACTGAAAAATAATCAAAAAATGTTTTCGAAATAATTCAGAAACGGAAAGGTTCTAGTGAATGTTCCAAAATTAAAGAAGAATTAACCGCAAGTAATCCCGAACCAAGGTAACAGAAAAGCACCAAAAATGTAGAAAACTTGTACTTAAAATGCACTGGAAAATTACCGGTTTTTACAATATTAATGTCAAAATAAAAGTCTTTGAAGACCTAAAAATTATTTATCTCGCTGAACATAATTATGAAATAACTCTTAAAAAATCGATTACCAAGATGAATTACAATTTTTTTCTCACTTAAAAATACTATAAAAAAAATATTTTTTACATAAGTGAAACGTAAATTTGCTAATTTTTTTTAAACTCCACCACCAAATACTAAAATTCTTTTCTGCGTCAATTAAACACTTACCCGATCGCGATCAGCATGTATGCGTGAAACACCACTCTGCGCCTTCTCCAATTCTTGGCGCAAACTTTCCTGTTCGCCTTGTGCATTCTCAAGCTTCGCCTTTAGTCGATACACCTCGCCCTGGCTCTTTTCGAGCTTATCCTGCAGCGCAGTCGCCTCTTCGCGAGCACGTTCCGCATCCGACTGAAATGCGTCGTCAAGAGAGAGGGGGGGCGGTGGAGGAAAGCGACAAAAATATATACACACATTACATATTTGAGTCTAAGACATAAAATCATGATAATTTCACAAAGGATTTTCGAACAACTACAAGAATACGATTTGACTAAAACGTAGGAAAAAATTAATAAAAGATGAGAATATACTATAATGTCTACGATAAAAAATAAAGTAATCGATCGGGTGACTTAATAAATCCATATGTAATGGATGTTTGTATGTATATACGAATACGAGTACGAGTATGGAGCACGCAAAGAGAGTGGAAAGCGGAAGAATGAAAAAAAAAGAAATGTTGTTGGTGGTTTCAGTGATACGAATACGAGCAATGCAACGACATTAAATTGAATGATTGAATGCATTTAGTTTTGATTGTTTGCAATATGTACAGAGGTGCGCGTGCGCAGTAGTGTTTTGCTTTGATTTTTTTTATTTTTTTTTAACATTTTTTTTTTTGGCGATTGGAAAGGTGATATGCACGAGTACATTTAAATAGCGTTACGAACATGTTTGAGTTCAACACAAAAGCACGATTTTTGTTTTTTACATGAGGGCGATGATTTTCTTCAAATAAACACAACATTCACAACAGATTATCCAAGCTAAATAAACCTGATCCATACAGCTCTTCGTTAAAACATTGACGTTTGTTAATGGCTAGCAATATTCGCTGGCACTGAAACAATCGATTCGGGGGCTTTTAAAAATAATAATGGTTAAATTTATGAAAGCGTTGACTATTATATAGAAATGAAAAAAAAAAAAACGAAAATATATGTATGTACATTCAGAAATGCGTAAAATATAAAGTTCGTTCGTTTAAAATCTCCAAAAGCAAAATTCAGGGGAAAGGTCTTCTGTCCTCTCACAAGAGAAAAATTATTCAAAATAGTACACGAACGCAAAAACTTGCAAGTTCAACGAACAGCTGATAGAATTCTTGTCCACGTAAAAATATGTTAAATGAACAACATTGCATTATTGTTTTCTTGAAATATTCTGCTGAAGAAACTTAAACAAACTTACTTTAACTTGCTTCTTGCTTATTTAATACTCATATTTTAGAGTTTTCATCTTTAAAATTCTTAAACAAAAATGGCAAAAATTTTTACAGCAAAAACAAACAGCTTCCCCTCACAACGAATTGTCAGCTTGCTCTCTTAATTATCCCTACTTTGCAAGTTTAAAAAAAATCCAATCAAAATACTATTTTTCTAAAACGAACCACACGAACAGTGAGTCTTTGGAGGAAGTCTTCGAAAATTTCAAGTCTGCGTACCGTAGATCGAACCTTAAAGAGCAAATTAATTTTGTCGCCGTCTAGATTTATTTACTTCGATAAGCACTTTGTTGTTAATGCCATACACTTCTTGCGTAGTATTGGAACAAATGAGTTTATAAGTTCTGTTTTATGTGATGTATTATTTTGCCTATCATCAAGTCTGAAACGGTAGAAGGAGCTTCTTCTGATAAATAAAAAACTATAATTACTTTACTTGGTGTGAACCTTACCCAATTGAGTAACGAAATATAACATAATTTGAAGTCCTATTGACCAATTGTGTAGCGGTGCGTGCTCTAACATAGTATATTGTTGAGTACCAAGGTTCGAAACTCAGCCGGGGCATGTAAAATCAAAATCACAGAAAAAGTTTTTCTAATATCTTTCGCCCTCTGTAGGCAATAGGCAAATCTCCGAGTGTATTTGTGCCATGAAAAAAAGGTCTTGATAAAAAACATCTGCCGTTCCAAGTCGTGGTAAAACTGTAGGTCCTCCATTTATAGATGAATCGATACTCGATACCTTTCTAATTTGGTTATAGGACAAAAAAAGCGCAAAATTGTATGGCTTCGGGAGATGAAGTGACTCTGTCCTCACCCATTACTTCTCTGAAAAACAACCCCTTAGAGGAATGAGAAGATATGCGCACTACATTTTATCAGCAAGCACGTCTAAACTTATCGGTTGTTGGGTCATCTGCTCCCTGCGAGAGACTTCCCACAAAAACCGGTACAACTATATCAAAATCTCGAAATCGTCTTTCAGGAAAAAATTTGGAAAAGTTGATGTTTTTGTGAAATATAACAAAAAAAGCTTTATCTTTTACTCTTGTAAAATGAAACAAAAATATTTTCGTATGAAACCAAAATCAATAACTTTGAAAAATATGCGATATCGTTGTACTCGTTTCAAGTACTCGATACCTTTCCGATACTGAGTGGGTATCGATACCTTGATTGATACAAATACCAGTACTGATTAATACCATGATGATATCGATTTATCCCAAGGTACAACACAAAGACGCAGCTCGGACGGAAGATGGGCTTATTACATCGTTTTTTTTCATTGTTTTTCACAAGAAGTATGCTGATTTGCATTACTGCGATTGATTATAACGTTTTTGTTGCTTTAAACATATTATTTTCTTATTTAAGTACGTATCACTGGATCGGATATATGTATGTACTTATGTATTCATGAGGTAGGCGAGCCATTTTGACATCAGTGTTGCCAACTCCAAAGCTACAAAAGTCCCATTTTACCAGGGAAAATGGTAATTTTATCCCATTTTCATATTCAAAACCCCCATTATATGCTATTAAACATAAAAGGTATTTTCTATTTAAAAGCAGTACGTAAAACATTCAAAAAATTTTAAATTATTATTGCAACCTTTTTCTCATTGTTTTGAAAAATATTTTTACAGCTTTCTTTACTCGTACATATCCATTTTAAATAACTTTAAATGATCATCAGAACAAGAAAAGCTTGTACAATTAATATTTTTATTTTGAAAAGCTAAATTTAAAATATCCTCTCCGATTCTATTTCTTTTTTTTTTTTGCTTAAGCGTCGCTCACAATTGAAAATATACGTTGGAATCAGAATTGGAGTGTGGCAAAGAGGCAAAACAAAATCGAAAAAAAATTAACAAAAAAATCCGATTTTGGCTAGAATTCCCATAACGACATGCAAAATCCCACGCACTCATTTATGGTGCGAAAATCCCAAATTATGAACGAAATTCCATGCGTTGGCAACACTGTTTGACACTCCTTAAGAATCTTCACAGGTTCGTAGATTTAAGTGGTCTACACAAATTGATTGTTTCAGTGCTAATTTAAGCGATTTAGCAAAGCAGCTTTAATGCAAATTCAAATAGCAAAAGCGCCTAAGGCAAATCAAGTTACTTTATGGCAAAAATAATTAACTCAGCATATACAGTAGTAGATACACTAACTGTTTACTGTGTTTAACGAAAATTCGCAAGAGCTTAGCAAGAAAATTTTTTTAACAAAATTTATATGCGAAATTAATAAATTAATTTGTTAAAACTATTATTGAACGAAAATAATAGTTAGTATGGGCATTATTGATAGTTAAATATGTAGATTTAGTGAGAACATCGGATGGATGTATGTTATGTTATGTTAGTTACATAAGTATGTACGAGTATGTATGCAGGAATTATCAACGACAATGTGACATTTCAATACGAATACACGAATGTTGTACGATTATTTGCGACGATAGGCGATTAAGGTTTAAATTATTTAAATGTTTGCATGACATGTTTTTTTTTTTTTTGACAATATATAGTGAAAAAGTATGTATATGTAAAATGTATATTGATATACTCAAAACGAGGATCTTGAAACTTTGGATACTTGTTGTTTGCGATTTTGGAAGCAATTACTCACAAAACGTTTATCTGTATCGCCCTATAAAATGAACGTAGTTAGCACGACACGGTTATTTGAATTGTTTGAAAATAACCATTAGAGAGAATTAGTTAAGTTTACACAAATAGTAGTAAGCAATAGTAGTAGTAGTAGTAGTAGTAGTATTTAGTAGTATTAGCAATAGCAATAGTAGATAGTACTAGAGCAATAGTTGACAAATATTTATACTTTATTGTTATTAAATATTTTAAATTGAATGATTGCGTGTGCGTGTGTGTGAGTGCAAATGTGGATATCTGTATACATATATATATGTATATGTGTGTGTGTGTGTGTGTGTGTGTACAAGTTTGGTGATGAAACTAATGTTTGTGCTTTCAATTTTGTGTAATTAGATTTTGGTATATAGTTTTGGCGAATAGCTCAACTTTTGTCAAATTATACATTTTTGAAATTGCATTTAATTTATATATTCGTACACTCTGTTCAGAAATTATAGCACAAACATACATACATATATTGACACAATTTATTTATACTCCATTTATTTAAAATTATTTTTCAATTAAAACATCGGTAGTTTTCTAACAAACCAACCATTAAAAAGAACTTATTAAATTTTATTAAAAATGTAGAAAATATGTATCAAATATTCGAATTATAAAAAAAATTTTTTTTTGACTTTTGACCATTTTTTTACCGACGCACTTTCGCAATGCCTTCCATATTAAAAATAAAAGCGGTTTTGCGTTGTATGGAGGAAACTGCATTCTCAACAAAATTCTAAAAAGTTTTGTTTTTTTTTGAAGTTCGGCGCTTTGATAAAATTTAGTTATATCACTGTACATTTTGTAAATTGTTTAAAAATTGGGTGTTTATGGTTTTTCTTTAAAAATTAAGCATAGTTTATTGAACAATTATTTGTATTAATTAGAAGAAATATAAAGTGTCCAAATCTGTCAATATATGGTTGTGTTCTAATTTGTGAACAGAGTATATTTGTACATACATATGTACGTACAAAATGTGCTGGTATAGTTACATTCAAGAGATATAGCGAACAACTCTAAATGTGATGAAATATTAAAATACAAAAATAGGCCAGTTTAAAACTTCACGAGAAATATTAGATGCGATCGTTGAAATGTAAAGATTTATCAAACTACTCCATGAAAACAAACTGCAGGTAAAACAAATAAATTCAGCTGTTAAATTTAATTACTAATTAAAAAAATATTGTTTTTTTTTAAACGTTGAGTCTCAATATCGATGCTATCACAATTCTTATAACGAAACTAAAGATTATTACCTCAAATCCAGGCCTTTCCCTAAAAATGCTGTCAGGACCGTATACAGAAAATGGTGAAATAGCAAAGGCAAGTTATCTGGACGTTGGATTATGAATTTAACTAGTAAATAATAAAACAAGAAGAATATCGGTATTGCCAACTCTTTGCGAGAGCTTGCCAGAATTTACCCAGAAAGCGGCTCACTTTGCCGAAAATTGCAATATTTTGCTAAAAAAGTTAGTTAAAGTCCGAACATAGTTTAAAAAATAATAAGCCAAAAGCAGGATTGCGTTGTGCTTATTTGCTTCAAAAACATTAAGAAAGTGCACAAACAAAATTTTAATGAAAACCAAATATTTGAATGAGAATAAATTTATTTTTAACAATAGAGCGGAAAATGTGTTGTCGCTTGCATTCCGAATATGAATGATGCCAATTTTTGGTTTGTATTTTTAAAAGACCTCCATTTGAATCTTGTAAAACAAATGTTTTACAAATTTCGATTTTTTGCCGACAGTTTTACTCGTTTAGCTTCTTACGGCTTTTCCTTTCATGAAAGGATAGCAGACAATGCTATTTCTACTTGCTGAATGCCATTTTGTTTTCTGAATTGAGTCTATGATTATTTAAAGCATATACTAAGATCAGATTAAATAAAATTGGACTTGTAATTTTGTATGAACCACTTACGGAATTGAAACAGGATGGTCTTGATGTTCAAACTAATCCTAAGGAAAAAAAAGTAAAGAGAACAAAACTAATGCTAACCGAGCCTCCGAAGATCAAGTAAGTGTAGGATACAGCTCTAACAGATTCTCAAACTTAATTTGATTTGAAGAGGAGGAGGCGACTTTTAACGTTCTCACGAAAGGAAAGTCATTTCCCCAGCATTCGTCAAGGAGGTATGGCAAAAGTGTTATGCCACAACAACAAACAAATAACACAAAAATGATCCCTAATCAAAAGCACTTGTCGGCTTCTGCCTAACTGAAACTTAACTTGTATTATTGCATGCATTCGATATATCTCTTTGATTGGTCTAATTTGTTTATGTTTATAAGTTCTTTTTGGTTTTTTTTTTTTTTTGACATAAGCTGACTAACCGCTGGGTATTCATTTGATGGTGGTGTGTATTTGATTGAATATGTGTGTCGAAATGTATGCATGTATATGTAAATACATATCATTTAATTTGTGAGATATTTGTACATACATTTAATGGCAATTTAAATATTAATGTGCATGTTTTGAATGCGATTTAAATTATACATACATACATATATGTAAGTAAATTGTGTATTGTATTGATTAAATTTTTGTTTGAAATTTTGCGACACATAAGACATTAGCATTTTGGTGTGCATTTAAGATAAATAAATATTTGTATGCCAAATTTGTTGTTTTTTGTGATAAGTACTAGTTAAAAATGCGTACGAATATTTTTGTTTTTTTTTGTGTGCGTTTACTTTATAATTGATTTATATTACATTGAGAAGTGATATTTATTCGTACATTGAAAAATAAAACATAAAGATAGACAAATAAAAAAATTAAAAAGCTTTTTTCCATTTACTATGCAATTATTGGCCATTATTTAGCAAGTATTTATGATTTATGTATCTATGTATACAGTACAATAAAATCGAAAAAAACCAAATATGAACACCACTTTCAAGTAAAATTCCTTTCGATCATAAATTTCATATCAATTTCATATGTATGTAGATGCAATCTAATGTATGCACGTATGTATGCATGTAAAATACGTTAGCTAATAATAATAGTTATACCTTTCATATATAGTATGTTAGTAAGTAAGTAGATACGGCAATATATACGAGCATGTATGTATGTATGTATGTATGTATGTACGCAACTATACATATTTGTGTGTATTGTGATGAAACATATACGAGTATTTGAAAAAGAAATGCAATTGATGACTCAATATGCCATACTCTAAAAAAATATGCAACTATGTATGTAAATATGTTTGCAGTTGTATGACCACTAATAAATGCATCCTCACCTGTGTAACACGCAACTCCGCCTGGGTACGCCTTAGTTCGGCAGCTGCTTTGTCGGCGCGCTCTTGTGCCCGATCCAATTCTTGTGAAGTGGTCATTGTTGTGCGGCCAAATGTTGTCTAAGCGCAGTTACAAAGTAAATACAATTATTATAATTAAACGAATGCAATTAAAAAAATGTACGCATAAACATATTTAACTATATACAATATGCATGAATGTACATACATACATAGGTACTTATGCATGTATGTAAGTGCAATAGATGGTTACTTAAGGAATAGGAAGCGTGCAGTACGAGTATTTTTAGACAGCAGGAAAACTTATACACATTTATTTACAAATGGAGTATGTAATACGTTCAAATGTTTTGACAACGATTCATTTGCAGCACAATATTTACATAATATTTATCGTCTTGTGTGTATGCAATTACAACTAGATTTTTAAGTTAATGTTTATATTTTTTAAGCGCCTGAAACTATGTAATGACTATTTCAGACAGAGGCGGATCAAGCCGAACATGGGTGTGCCGGGCCGTTAACGATATACTTTCCTGGCCGGCAAGTCGAAAATAGAGAATGGAAAGAACTAGGACACAATAAAATGTATAAAAAATGGTTTAAGTTTTAAAAGCTTCACTAATTATACAATATCCACAAATTGACATGTTGAGGCAATTTATTTTTTATATATTTATTAATTAAATTATATATTAAATTTTTAACTCAAATAAAGCGCATTCTATAACAATTGCAGTATTCAAATTTTATAACAATCTTTAAAAAATTTAATTAAATTTCATTAAATTTTTTCGAAGTTTTTATATATATATTTTTTTTATTTCTATAGTATTCAGTTTTGTAGCACATATAAGTTTAGTTCCATGTGACGAAATAAAACCATTGATTTTTGACAACTTTTTTACTTACGCTCTTCTGCAATTTTTTCGATGAACGAAAGTTTTTTACACGTAAGCAAATGTGGAAGTGCGAAAAAAATAATCAATGGTAAGTAATTTCTACCGATTTGAAACTTGCACTATATTATACTGAAATTAAATGATCAGCAAAACTGCTAAAATCTAAATTTTATATTAGAAAAGTGAGAAATTTTGATAAAGTTTTGTTAAAAGATTATACATATTGTGAATGTTTAAGAGCTTTTTTTTAGAGAATGAGGAAATGAGCAATATTTTCATCGAAAAATATAAGAAATTAAATAAAAGTAAAATAAATAGAAAAAACAAAAGCAAAAATCACAAATGAGGATCTTATTTTCGGCCAAATAAATTTAATTTAACAGCCAGTATTGCAAAACAATTTAACTAGAAAAAGATTTTATTTAACCTGTATTTTATATCAGAACTAACAGAAATTTAATAATTGTTTATTTAAATTAGTGATGAGACTGGCCGCAAGCAAAAGATAAAATTAAATAACGATTTTTTCATTTTTACTTCTGATTAAAGCGACGTAAAATTAATTATCTATAGAGTCCCTTTCATATACATTCTTTAAAAAACATAAAAACATAACAAAGCCTTCCAGCCCGCGAACTGCTTGATGCGCCTCTGTGGGAACGTCTAAATGTAGTCTAACATCAAAACGGTGTGTACACAAAGCTATTCATATAGTTTCTATAACGAAATGCTGCGTTTCTCCAGTCAAATTTTGTATAAAGTTCGCTTGTTATATTTTGTGGTAGAAATGCACAATTATGAAAAGCAGGTATATAATGTTTTTTTTTTTTTATTTAATTCAGTATCTACATATCAGCAAACATTCATTGTCTTTTTGACGTAGTATTTTAAGTTTTAAAAAACTTTGTCTTCTTTATTTATTCAATAATTAAAAAATCTCAAAATCTCAAATTTGCCTCAGAGTTTAAATTTATTTAAAATCGTTTCAGAGTTTTTTCAATTATACTACTTTGTTGGGCTTTTGGGTGTGTTGAGAAAACATACCAGCGGAAAACTATGAAAGAGAGCATTTAGATAGGTCTTACGAGAATACTTATTTTTCAATCATTTTATCGTCAGGCTTGAAGCCATTTGGGTAAACTTTGCTTGATTATCGTGATTACAATATGTGCTATTTCTTTATGATGCTTTAAAAAACTCTTATGCCAAAGTGATTCGCGTTCACATTTGGAATGTTTGTCATAAATAATGGAATGAGAAAAGGACGTCGAGACTAGGCATTTAAATACTTTTTGTTGAGTACATCTCAAAATAAGTTTTGGAAGACGGACTTGTAGACATTAGCAATTGAAGAATGAAATTAATTAAAAAATGCGCCGCTCAGATTCAAGCTATATTATTCTACAATTAGTAAATAATATTAAATATTGGACCCTAGGATTTGATTTGTCTTATGCTTGCGTAAAAATATATCTGTAATGGTATGAAATCGAATGATTACCATTGCGCCATGGCGTATGAGTAACTTTTTGTCTTAATTCATGAATATCAGAAGGCATTCAAATCTATTGTAAGTAAGTAGGTAGGTAAATTTCAAATGAACTAAACTCGATGCTTTCCAAAATGACATTAATTGATTAAATATTAAGACATTCACTTACCGATAAACGTCCCGATTCGAGCATTAATTTTTGTACAGACTGAAAAGTATTTGAATATTATACATAAATATTTGTAAGTCATTTTTTGAACACATCTTATCTCAGCGTGCTATGCATGTATGTATGTACATGTGAAGCACCTAAATTGTAGCATTCCAAAGCTTTTAAATTAGCTGAACTACAGTGCTTTGGGGGGACGGGTTGTGAGAACAGTTCGAGCGCTTTAGAGTAAAATGAATTGGCAATGGCTAGCTGATTTTGTAGATACTAAGATAAATTCATGTTTGCAGGCAATTAAATATTAAAGTTAAATGTATGTACATATGTAGGTCATGTATGTATGCTTGTAAATACGGTAGCAGTGAATAGCTCTGCAAATAAAAGAGATTCGCTATGGTTATCGCAATTTAAAATGTTTATAAATTTCTGCAAAGTTCTTTAATCAGCCATACATACACATTCTAATGTACATACATATACATATAAACACGGCGTGCTAAAATTAAAAGCGCATTTGGATTTTACTTAGCGATTATAGTTTTCTGTGTACGATAATTTATATATTTTTATATTTTTTTTACGTTGATGCGAATCGGTTCTGTGAGTAGTAGATAAGGGTGGTTGGTATGAGTAAAAAAAATTGCGTTAACCCATCAGAACTGTTTCTTATCCGTAACAATAAACATTCATAAAGTTCGTGACCACTTCGGGATTAGTTCGGGACTATTTCGGGACCGTTTGGAGACTTGTTCACTTCTATTCATAGACTATGATCGGACAGTTTCGGAACCATTGAAGACTAGTTCACGACTATTTCAGCATCATTTCTATATTAGTTCTTAACCATATGAGATTACCTCAGTAACAGTTGTGTTTAATTTCGGAACTACATAGATCACAAAAATTGCAAGTAGTTTGCAATGCAATACTTTGAAATCGGAAGAACACAATTTTTTTTGTTATATACACTCAAAACTGCTTAAATGAGTTTTTAACATTTGATTTTTAAGGTCAACTAGCTAGGCTTTGTTCACTAACCTCTTCGAAAATTAAAAAAAAAAACGTAGTAAAGTCCTTTTGCTTTAATAATTTTGTCACGGTGCAAAAAAATACTTCATAGCGGGCAGAAGTACATTTCAAAAAACCTTTCTTCATTTGTTAAGAGTCCTAAATCCAACTTTTGAGCATAGTTTTAGGCGCATGCTATTGACAATAGTCAAGCGATGAGCATTATGAAAAATGTGAAAATAAGATGGTTAGTTAAGTGTTTTAGTATGAACGTTCTCATTCTGTTGCCTTTTCATTTTGTAGGTGGATAGCTTAGGTTTGTGTTATTTCACTGTCAATACCAAGAATTAGTGCCTTGGGTTTGTGTAATTGTATTGAGTTTTGTTGTAAGTGCCGTCTGGTGCATTGCTGTCAATAAATTGTTTTTAATTTTTTTCGTTTCAGTCGTTATTTTTTATTTTATTATTTGTCTGTTCATGGTAAAGTAATCTTCTCTGACGAATGCTTATGCGGTGCGACACAACAACAATATAAACGTATAACTTAAATATGTACATATGAATGTTAGCATAGATACAGTTTTAGTAGAAGGAAATGTGCACGTCTGTACTGTTAGTACATTTAAAACTTGAATACCTTATCTTTGAATAAACGATAAATTCGTAAGTCTATTTTTTGTTCTTAGCAACTACTTAACTCTTGTACAGTGCGATTAAGCGTGAGCGAAAAATAAAGCTTCGTAAGTGCTCAGATTCTTGCGCATTCACGAGTGACCTAAGAATAATTATGAAAGCGCATGAGTAGACGTAATGAGTGACCATTCAACAGCAGTCTAAATACTAAATACATTGAAGCTCAGGATTCGAGCCTCTAATTTCGATTGGGTAGAAATGGTTTATTAGAAAAGAGATAAATTAAAAATTTAACAAAAAAAAAAGAAAAATAAAAAAAAAACAATTAAAATATTCGATTTAACATATAATAATACTAATAATTTGGCACTTACACTATATAGCTTGGTGTTTGGCCGAGCTTCTCCTACCATTTGTGGTGTGCGTATTTATTTTATACCACAAAGGAAGGGATCTACAGTTTTGTGCCGACTCCGAACGGCAGATGTATTTTATGAGAAGTTTTTTCAAGGCAGAAATACCCTCGGAGGTTTGCCATTGCCTCCCGAGCGGTGACCGCTATTAGAAAAAATAATTGTCTCTGCCGCTACCAACTCGACCACAGCGCCCACATAAAGGGTGTTTTTTTTTTTAGACGTGTGGTTTTCAATGCAGCAATACTTTTTTCGGAGTTGGTCTTTTTGACGGATGTTACTTGATTTATACTCAGTTTGGTTTGCCATTCCAAGACGCCTTGGAAGAGAATATTCGGTGCGTTATTGCTGACATACGGCCCCAATTGCTGCAAGAAGTGGTCGAAAATTGGGCCTCTCGGCTGAAATTTATTCGGGCCAGCCGTGGTGGTCACTTGCCCGAAATCGTTTTCAAAAGATAATGATAAACCCTTGTCTTTATGATAAAGCTAAATTCTTGATCATAGCATTAAATTATATGCGTTTTATTTTTTCTTAAAAGCCACATATCTAAAAAAACGCTTTATTTGATTTATTTTATGTATGAATAAAACTAAGCAAAAGAGTTGAAAAAGCTTACGATGAATCGCCATATGGTAAAACATCCAAATCCCTCTATGTACATTGTCAGGTAAAATTGTTATGGTCATTTAAATTGTGCAAATTTTGTCTAGGTGCTTTTAGAAAAAGTTGATAAAGGGTTAAAATTAATAACGGATCAAAATAATTTTTTTTACGTAGCTATAGTGAAATTTTACGAGGAATAACTTTTTAGACCATTTTAACCCCTTAGATATGTATATGACCAAAGTGAAGTCCAAAAAAATTTAATTTTTGTGTGTCGAAAATATGTTCAGGAAAATGTTTCACTTTTAAGTTTTACTAGGGGTATTCCGAGTCTATAGAAATACATACACGAAAGAGCTTGCGGGGTAAAAATTATGTACAAAATAATTCCTCATGAAATTTTATTAAATAGATATACTCAAAGCGCATATTTTGTTCCGATAAAAATTCAAGCACTTAGAAATTTTTTTTATTTTTAATGACCTTATAAAACATTTCATTTGGGCATGCGCAAAAAGATTTTATCCTATATTTAGGTCATTCACAGAGTTGAAATTATTCCGCCTCAAAAATGAAGTTGCAAAAAAATTAATTAAACATCCAGTTGTGCTAGTTTCTAAATGTTTCCAATAAAGTGCAACAATTTTACTCCGATCGCAGTGGCATCCGAACCCTGGCTAGCAAGCTACCGTCAACTAAATCGCGTAAGTCGTATTCCCGAGTTCGGTGAAATTGTGTAAGCTGTGTGTTCTCTCGCACACTCGTCGCACACTCCTGAGCATTTACGAAGCTCATTATATATACTACATACATGTATATGTATGTATAATATATGCCAGAGTTTATACATATATTGCCTACTTTTTAATAATATTTCTATATGAAATGCAATAATTTAGTAAATTTCTTAATGCTACGCATGAACTATATGTAGATACAGAAGTGATAAGGGTTTTCATAGACAAAAATCTTACTTTATGTAGTGTGGTCTGTTCTTCTAGCTGCATCTATTATGATGGTAGTTATAGTAGTAGTAGGTGGTAATAGTAGTAGTAGTAGTAGAACATAGTAGTTGTAGATAGGTAGGTGGTTGAGTGGAGTTAATGTGTACATGTAAATAATAATAGCACAGTAAAACATTATTTATTACTTTAGAACACACATTTATATATATAAGAATATGTAAAAAAAGTAAATTGAGTAATAAAGGTATATAAAATATGCTGGTAGCAATTTTTTTTCCATTTTTTTGTGAACTTAGTTCAACTGCGAATATTCAAATTGATTAAGTATGATCATCAGTTTTGGTAAAACGGTTCTTTATGCATTTAAATAGGCTAATAGTTTTAGGGCACAAAACATCAAACGCATATTAAGAGGTAAATATTTATCATAAATGTACTTGTACATACATATATAAAAAAAGTATTATCATTATTGGAGCATTAAAGATAGCAAGCACTTCCACTTTAAATCAGACTAAGTAAGCCCATTCATTTCGCTTTCTATCTATATCCTAACTATGTAGTATTTATTTATGTATATGCAGGTACCTAAGTTATATGCATTCCCAGTACCTGTGAACGTTCCAGATCGTGTTTCAAGCGTTCATTCTCCAGTTCGAGTCGTGCGATGCGCTGTTTAGTTGACTCCCAATCGGCATTGCTGCGTCCCATCTCACATGTGGCCTTCTCCAATTCCGCCTTCGATTTGCCTAATTCACTTTGTGATGCCTCCAACTTAATTTCCAAGCGTTCACGTTCGGTAACGGCACGCTCTAGACGCGTATTCAATTTCTCCACTTCGCTTTCGAGTGCGCGCAACTTGATCTTATAATCGGCAATTTCACGCTCATGTAATTCACGCTCCTCTTGCTTTTCATGTTCGGCACGATCTCGCTGTTCTCGCAGTTGTGCCATTTGTTTCTCTTTATCACCAATGGCTTCTTCGAGACTTGTGAGAGCGCCCTCAGAGCTGCTGTGATGAGCCTGCATTGCCGATAGACGTGCACGCGCCATATCCACCTGATTATCCTTCTCTTTGAGTAGATCCTCGAGATTTTCAATCTGGGAGTGTGGCGCATAAGACGGCAATCAAGAAACGCAAAACACAAAACACAAACAAAAAAATAAAAATATAATAAAAAAACATACAACCCAGTACAAAAGCAAGTGTAGAAAACCAATGGTAAATAAATGTAGAGAAAAAATTTATAGTTAATTAGTTTATTTTCGAAATAATTCGTTGCAAATATTTGAAACAAATTTGTTAAATTTGTCTTTGTCAAAGTTCAGTGTAGTATGTTTGTGGTAATGTGAGTGGTGGTGGTGGTGGTGGTGTTGATGATTTAATTGGACGTATTGTTATTGGTGTGATGTTAATTGCGTTATCATAGTGCACCTTTCGCTGTAACACGTTGATTTTGCGATCCTTAATCTCCATGTGATCCTTCAATTCGGTGAGTTCACTTGTCAGACGATTCCGTTCCTGCACCGTTTGTAATGTGCCTTGCGTCTTCTTCTCAATCAGCCGATTCTTCTCCTCCAGGCGGGCGCGCAACTCTTCAACATCAGTCTGCAACATATTGTAGTGCTCCTCCTTGGCACATAGCGACTCCTTGAGAACCGCTATGTGCCGCTGATAGTCCTAAAAATTTTACAAGTTGGAATTTATTTCAATTGCTTTCTAAAATGGAGTACGCACTCAAACTCTGTTATGCACATACTCGTATGTCGGCATAAGGGTGATCCAAATACAAGATTTATTTAGCTAAATTATGCAGGTTTTTAAAATTTATCAAGCGCAAAGATCTTGAGGGAGAAGTACAATGTTTTTGTTTCTCTGTGGGTTGTAATTTTCTAAACAAAATCATATACACGTCGGAATTGGGTAATCACTTCACGCCCCATTGAATGCAATTAATTTTTGTAGAGGAAAGTTATCTTTTAATTTTTGTTGAAGTTTCCGACAAGGTAGGAATCTATTGATAAAGAATAATGAGACCGAAGATGAGCACCTAGGGCAAGCGAACGAGCGCCCCTGTGCCACATTTTGTTAAGCAACTTTAACGCTGAGGTGGGCAAACACGCATATTTGGTCCAACTTTCAGCTTTCATGAGACTACGTCTGACAACGGAGAGAAGTTGCGAGTCGCGCTAGATTCCAGCAGCATCGAAGTGTCCACGAAGCGAATTAAGTGCCACCTGATCGAGCATGATGAAACAAATTGATCAAATTGTGATAGACACGAGATGCGCTTCGATTGTGCTTGAGTCAGCTCTATCTGAACTGTATAAATTATATATTGATATAATGCCGTCAAACCGATAACTATTTAAAGATTGTGATGGCTTGGACATTTCGTTCAATTAATGGCGATGCTTCGTTGTGAAAATATCGTTCGACTCGGCACCTATGGGTTGGCAGCGAAGACAATGTCGCCCACGGAAACAATGGAAGTACTCAATGCAGAAGGACCTGTCTTTACTTGCTATAAGTAACCGATATAACGTGTCGTAAAGGAGGTAGGCAATTGGAGAAGTGTTGTAGTGCCACAAAACAAGAAGAGGGTGGCACAATTTCGCAAAAGGGGAAGATAACCAACGAAGTTTTTTCTGCCTCGGTAAAGTTCGATACAAGCTTTTAGACTCGAATAAGATGAAAAATGGCTTAATATGTTGATCGCGTACGAAGACAGGAGGAGTAGGATCTTTAACCTTTTACCGAACAAGGGTATTTTGAATGACATTGGTACTTCAAGTGACAGTGGGAAGGTGACTGAAACTTTCGCTTCATACAAACTGAACTTGCGTTCATCTAACACACACGCCTTCCACGTCTCGCAATTAGCTCTGACAGAAGCGATTTATGCGGCGTTGAAGTTCTGAAACCTTTTTTCCGAATGGCACTACTACGAAATTGAAATGTTTCATTAGTTTATAAAATATATCAACATATTGAATCTTTTTTTTTTTCTTTTAAAACAAACCTTTTTTGGATCACCCCTTATGTATACATATCTAAATATTTGAATCATAACCAATCATTTACCTGATGTTGCTCCTCTAACGTTTTCATTTTGGCCGCCATCGCCAATATTTCTTGATCCCTTCTTTGTATTTCAAGACGGAATTCGTCCAACTTAAATGCCAAATGCCAAGGTAGTTAGAATTTTGGAAAAAATAAATTTTCGTTACATTAATTTACTGTTACACAAGTATGTTTGCGTGTTTATGTATATGCTATAGGTAGAGACAAATTCAGTTCTCTAACGATGAATGGCAATGAGAAATGTGTGCGCCTCTCTCTTTTGATGTAACGCCGCTGGGCGTAATGAGCGCAAAAAATGCATGAAAGTGATGCAAGTTATGAATGTTGAATGTTTAAGCGAGAGAGAGAGAGAGAGAGATACAATGTGATACAGAGACATCAAAATGGGAGAGCGTGACAGTAAGAGAGAGCAAGAGAGTGCGCTTGTGCACATGAATATGAAAGTGCATTTATGAGATGATTAGAAATCGTTGCTGTTGTTTATAACTCTGTTTGCTCTTGCGAACGAAATTTATGCAAATTTTGCTAATATTTTCTTTGTTTTTCGATTTTTGATGAATGCATTGCCAGCGCATGACAAATCTTTGTATCTGTGTGCATGTGTGTGTTAATTTTTATGGAGATAAAAATACTAATTTCGTATTTAAACGAATATTTCGTTAAAGTGTTGACGTAGGTAAGTGCCGTGGTGCACTTTACAGTTACCAATTGTGTGAATGAAACACCTATACACGTGTGTACATATGTATGTGTGCTATTCTATAATCGCGTAAACATCGTGTGGGTGTACAGCAGAGGGTAAGCATTGCCAAAATGTATGAAATATATTTTGTTTAGGTTTAGTTTTTTTTTATTTATCTTTATTTGTTATTATATTTCAATAAAGTTTGAAGATTAATTTATAATATTGTTTCGTTTGTTTTTGGTTTTTTTTTTTTGTTTTCTTTCGTTTTTATAGCAATATCATTTAAATACAATTTTTATTGTTTTCTTTTTGCTAAATATTTGAACTCAGCATATGTATTTATGCATAGCATTGTATGTATGTATGTATATACGTAAGTAAAAGTATATTATAAATACTGCTTTGGAATACAATATAATATTTTATAAATGCCTCAGTTAGTTACTTTGAGTTTTATGAAAGAAACACCTATCGATATTTTGCTATACTTACTCGTATATATGTATGTATGTATGTATGTATGTAAACATCATCTGCTTAGAGTGAAAAGCTGCTCAGTGCATTTTTTTTTAAGTATTCCAGGAAGGATAAAATTAATGATAAAATTCCATATCTTCTTTCTTTTCCTATATTAAAAACTAAATTAGTTAGTGGCATATCACTCTAAGCCGCCAAAATATATGTATGTATAAGCATATATGGCAATTAAAAAATACTGAAAGTAGCAGAATAAAAAAAAAACAAAAAACTGTTGGAATTTTGAGTTATCTGCACTCTGTTTTCATGCTTAAATATTTTTGAATGCGAATACAGAAACCCCTTTTTTTCAAATTCCAAGGGTTGATTTATTTTATAATGACTTCTCCGGTAGCTATGTTGCGGTTTATAAATACAACTTTGCCAACAAGAGATTTTAGCTCAAAATGAAAACGATTTTTTGAAACAAATGTCATAGAATAGCTGGAAAAATCGTAAAATTAACAATGAAAACTATGATGCGTCGCTACCAAAAGAAAAGTATCGACATTTTTTCAGACACTCTAATTATAATAGAATGAAGTTTTACGTCTAATAGTACTTTTATGTTAATAAATATAAGATTTAAATAAACAAAATGTCTGTGATTTATTTTTTAAATATAAAAAAAATGCTTTCTATTTTTTCTTGCACACATTTCAGGGTTGCTTCGGTTTGCCCCTCGACTTGCAAAAGTTGTACACAAATCTACTTTGGCTTAAACGACTTTGTCTACCCTCATTCGAATGTCATATACGATTTCAGTAGATTGCGACAATATCTTCAATTTAAATGTGTTCAATGCCTTCAGATCATCTAATTCTCAATATGTATCTGTAAAAAGAGCTCGCTCTCTCAGCGTCTTTTTGTGAATACAAAATCAGGTAAAAGTTAAGATATTTTGGCTTTAAATTAGACAAAGTATGTCACTCTTCACTCATCCGTAAATTAGATCTGCTTGATTTTCAACCTGGTATCCTCTGTTGGATGTCTTCTTATCTCTCCGGTAGGATCATCGATGTTTCCTCGGGAGTACCTCAGGGCAGCCACCTCGGACCGATTCTGTTCCTGCTATTCACAAACGACATTTCTACAGTAGTAAAGTATTATAAAATATTGATGTACGCGGATGATGTTAAACTTTTTAAGACTTATGCCTCGGCTGAAGAAAGATCCTTGCTGCAGCAAGATTTGGACAGCATAGTCAATTGGTGCAGCATTTATTATATGCCGCTTAACCTTAACATATGTAAATGCATGTGCTTTTCTCGACGAACCATTCAGCCGGCCTCCTACAAAATAAATAACTACGTCCTAGAACATGTAAACAGTTTTGTTGACCTGGGTGTTGGTATGGATTGTAAACTCAATTTTAATTTTCATATTAGTTCCATAGTTAATAAAGCAAGAGGTGTGCTGGCTTTTGTAAAGCGTTAGTCGAAGGAATTCCATGACCCGTATATATCTAAAACACTTTTTACTTCTTTGGTAAGACCAATACTGGAGTATGCTTCTATAGTTTGGAATCCTCGTTATCAGGTCCACTCAGACCAACTAGAGTCAATACAAAAACAATTCTTACTTTTTGCTTTGAGAAATCTTCGATGGGATTTGCCATACAATCTTCCCCCTTACACTAGTCGTTTGAAACTTATTAATCTTCCTACTCTTTCGAGTCGCAGTAAAATGTTAGGTATAATATTTCTGGTAAAATTAGTCAAGTAAATGGATGGATCTCAGTCAATTTCTTCTAGAGCAAATTAATTTTAATGTACCCTCCCGTGCAACGAGAAACTTTAAACCACTTTTCTTGAAACTATGCAGAACTAACTTTGAGTTGAATGAACCGTTTCGGGGTTTATGCCGAGACTTCAACAATCATTCCAGCACCTTTGATGTATCGGACTCACTTTTTATAATTAAAAGAACTGTTCTATCCTCTCTTAATAACAGCTAACGATCCAATTTTCTTACTTTGCATTTCTCTGACTTTGTATTCGGCTGATGAATTCTTATTCTGTAGCTGAGCAGCTTGGGATCTCGACGCTTAACAAACTTTCTTCTGTCACGACTCGGCACCTAAGATTTGTATATTTAAGAAATATCCGTACGTTATGCGGATTGAGCCCCTCGTGTCGGTTAGGCGGGAGAGTGGGTTTCCGTTGGGTTATAGTAAATGACATAAAGTACAACAAAAAATTGAGTAACATCTATACCTATGACGTCACAGTGGCGTTGTTATATTTGAAGTTGATTTCTTTCAGAATGTTCAGGTTTTTCGTTTCAGGACTTTTGCAAGTTTAAGGAATTTTATCTAACTTACTTTGTGGAAACACAAACAAAAAAAAAACTAAAACCATTATAATGATTTGAGAAATTTGTGTATAGCAAAATATCGCATTAATTTTCTGTAAGAACAATTCAGTTTTTTATTTTTGTTTTTTTGTATTAAACTTTTTATAACGGAGTTAGGCTTATATAAGCTATGTATTGTTTCTGTAATTGCACCATATACATATGTAAGTATATATGCATGTAATATGTATGTATGTATGTACTCTGCAATTTTCTATTTCCTTAATTATTGTGTAGATAGTTTAATATTTCGGCATCTTCTTAAACACTATCATCTACATTTTTTGTTTGCATGTATGTATGTACGTAGATTTATATATGTAGCTATTATTACACTTGTTTCTATGTATGTTTGCTGCTTGTATATGCTAATCAAAAATGAATAACAGTCAGTTTACATATACGTAAATAGTATGAATACCATTGACGGTATTTTTATTTAAATGCAAGTTTTTCCTTTGTAATTGTATACAAACACACTGAAATATTGGCTAGTCTGAGCTATTTACGAGTACGAGTATTATTTTTGTATGTAGATATATATGCATGTACATATATGCAAAATGTAGAAATGGATTTTCGTTTGTAAGTTTCTGTTTTAATTTGTGTTTCCTTTTTTTTTCGTTTTCGTTCATTGCCCGTTTTGTTCACAAGTGGTTTGCTTTTTTCGAAGTTCATTGCATAGATTTTTCGTAAATCTATTTGAAGAGAATCGTTGAATATCGTTGCTAATAGTTCTAAATATTTTGTTGGCGATTATGTTTACGGGATGTGGTTAAGGAATAAAGAATTTTTTTTTGTAATTTTATTGCAGTAATTTCAAAAAATCTTTAAATAATTAAAAGCGCTTTACACATGCGAACTATCCATTTTACTTCTATTCATAAATCTTAAGACATATTTCATTATATTTTAATTAAAAAAAAAAATGCTGTTCCAAAAAAATGGAAACTGAGACGTAACTATTTCAGCATACATACACACCACGGCGTATGAGTAACGTCAATGGGTATTAAAAATTGATAGCTTTTTCAAAGCAAAACTGAACGTAGTTTCTGTTTGAAAACTTGTGAAAAAAAAAATAATTATGCATGTAATTAACAACTTATGCGTCACTGTAAGCAGCCAATATACTCGTATCCTCTCTTGAATATCCCATTAAGAGGAGTTTTCATCGAATAAATAGATATACAGCTCTATTCTGTGCACTTGACAAATTAACAAAATATTGATAATTTATCAAGATTTTTATTAAGCAAGAAGCTCTTTGTTATTCTGTGATAACCTTGATAAAACGTAAAGCTTCAGACTGCAGGGCTTTTCCCCAAATGTGTGGTGAACAATGTAATGAAGCAGAAACAGCTGATTTCTGTTTACTTTATATTATTCACGAAATAGATTCTTCTACATCGTAAGCATTTCATATATTATTCATTAATTTTTAAAATAACATGTAACTTATTATTAAATTTAATTTATTGGAAGTCAAAACACGACGAAAATTTTGCATAAACGTGTTATCACTCAACGAAAATGCGAAAATAGAGATCTCTATTTTCCCATTTTTTTATTTTCGTCTAACAATAACAATAAAAGTTAAATATCTTCTTTCATTCTAATAAATTAATTATCACAAGTATGCACAAAGAGTAAAACAGATGTTTTATTTGTCAAGAGCATTTGACATCTTGACAGTTTATCAAGAAAAGAGCTTTTTATTTTTGACATACATAGAATAGAAACATCTTGATAAATTGTCAATCTTGATAAATAAGCAATATGTTGAATTTGTCAAGTGCACAGAATAGAGCTGATAATGTTGCCAGAATGGTTGATTTTCAACCCATCAAAAATTGTATTTGAACTAAATGTCCAGATTTCAAAATTCTGAGTGTGCCGTGTTTCTTCTTGAAAATTTTGATTTCGTGGTTTAATCAATCAATACATTTAAGTAAAATTTAACTTTTAAGACTTATTTATATTATAAAAATGGATTTTATTCGAAAATAAAGTGAATATTTCTCTTTTTAAGTGATTAATTTGGCAGTCGTCGGACTTTATTTTTATTTTTCAAATATTTATATTAACGAAGCATATGAAACGTAATATCGGCCTAATTCATACCCTTACAACACAATGCCAGCGCTTATAATGAAAGTTTTTGCATATCTATTGTCATTACTACAGCGCCTAAAAATGTGCATCAAAATAAAAAACGCAAAACCGTTGCTGTCACGTACTCTGTAGTTTATGAAAATTGTAATTACTAAATATCAGATTTTTATGCAAAGAAATCTAAGTATAAGCAGAATGTAAGTATAAGAAAAATATACAGATTTGTACAAACTTTGCTTATAGCTTTAATGGTGCATAGTTTTAGGTTTGTTTTTTTGATCAGACATCGGATTTTTTTTTGCAAAAATTATGCTCAAAAATATGCAAAACTCAATTAAAGACTTAATATTTAGCATATCAAGCATTGAAAGTTGAGAATATTTGAGCGCTTAGAAACTAGATTTTGCCGCATAGTTTTAGGCGCATTTGCTTTGACAATTGCCATACGATGAGTTTTCTCATTAGCGTGGAAATAGCGCTGTTATTGTCAATTTCGAATTCATATCGAATTCTGTGTATTTAATGCCTAAAAATATGCAATACGTTTTTTTTATAGATCTTTGTGGGAGACAGTTAGAATAAATAAAATTTGTATACTCATTTATTTAAAAAATAAACAAATATTGCTGTGGTCTTTAAAACTACCACTTTTTTTATGTCCATAACAAAATGGGTAGTTCCAAATACGTGCCGTAATGCGAATAAACACTTTAAAATAAAGTATACTTTTCGGTTTAAGATTTACTTTTCAAGCAAGTCATTTTCAGTTTGGATAACTCGGAGATTTAAATATAATTTGTTTATCATTTTTGGGATATTCATTATAATAAAAACATACTTATACAGTGACAACATCTGGGCAGTAGTAAGTTTTTACAATTAGAATAATAGGACCTTTAAATGCTCACATAAGCAATAAGCATATGCGTGTTTGTGTGTGTATGCGTGTATTAGTAGCATTTAACATTTCGTTTTTATTTTTTTTATTTTAGAAGTAAAGCAAGATTTAATTAATAAATTTTTTTTTTTATTTATACATTTCAAGCGGCAATATAAAGTTTTATTTTTTTATTGTTGGCTCCTACTCTTTTTCTTCAATTTCTTCGTTTATTCGACTCATTACTAACCATTACAAGCTAATGCTATACAATTTTACAATATTTCAATGCCTATGCTACATACATACATTCACATTTGATTATTTAACAATCCGTTTTTAACTAACTTAATACATAATTTGGTTTTTGTTTTGTAGTATATTTTAAGTGCATTTTTTTACTCACAATTTTCGCTTTTTCTTCAAATTCTTCAACGTTTGCATTGCATTATGAACAACATTACATTACTTTTGTAATTGACCTTCATTACTAATCACACTCTAGCTGGGGAAAAAAGTTTTGTATTTTCTGTAAATTGTATGCACCTTTGTTTTGTTTTTTAGCATTAAATTTTTCTTATTTTCTCGGCACAAAAACTTATATTCATATTAAATGCGTAAGTTTGCTTTGTAAAAGGAAGTTTACTGTTTGTTTTATTATCGCAAAAATTTGTTACCTTATTGTTTTTTTTTTTTTAATAAAACAATTTTAGAATTCAAAATGTTTTTTTTAATTAAATTTTTTTTTTCAAAGTTTTAAAATTGAAATTTTTTTAAATTTCAACTAAAAATTTCAAATTTTCAAACTCTTTTAATTAAAAAATTATTGAAATTGAAAAATTTTTAAAATTTTAATTTAAGTTATTTAAAAAATTTAAAATTTTAAAAGGATAATTAATTTCTCAAAATAGGGTATACTAAAATTTATTACAAATATATTATTTTAAATTCTTTTTTCTTCAATTTCAAATTCGAATAAATAAGATGTATGTATGTAAGTTAATTTTTTTTTTAATTTTTGCATCCGTATTAATATTTTGCAGAAAAAAGTCTATAAAGTAGTTATTTATGTAGGTATTTATGTAAGTAAGTATGTCTGTAAAATGGCATTTTCATGCTAAAATTTAAATTTCAATTAATTTGTAAGCTTAACATCAAAGATAACAATTTACCAATAGAATAATGTAAAGTTTTAATTTTTAACATTTCATAATAACGTTTTTATCTCTCTCGACTTTTACATTTAAATTACTCATATACATATATACAGTCTTACTGGTTTTGCTTATCTTTGCTTTACTGGTGCAGTGCTGCGTTTTGCCTTAAGCGATAAGCTGCTGTTTGCGTAACATTAAGTGTGGTTACGAAACGCGATACAGTACGCAGTTCGACACACCTTGCAATGTGAAAGCGGTACACTTGCGTTACTCAAGCGTTATTTAACGTAACGCTTTTAGTCTAGCATATCGTATCGCTCTAATGTGCACCCAGCCTTTGTGTTGTTGTTGATAATAGCCACGCTTTTGTCGCTTAATTTTTTAAGATTTTTTTAAAATTTAATTATTTTTAGTACTTTTTAAATTTGAATACTAATGTTTACATGCTTGTTTTATAATTTCGCTATAATTGTCCTGAGTTCTCTGCAACGGCTTGAATTCAACAAATTTCTTATATATTCCATTTAAATATTTCATAATTGTATTTTCCCTTTCTCTGTCACTTCAGTATATAACTAAGTAAAAGTAATATTTGCTGGTGGACTTTTAAATCAATTTGTTGTAATATTCAAAAAACACAAATGTACGCAGTTTCTCAAGTACACTTTTTACTGTCTCGTCTTGCGAAAATCTACGCATTTCACATACATTACAATTTCATTTTATCTTTAACTAAGTTAGCTGTCGTTTTTTGTTTTTTATAATTTCCATAATTTTAAAGTAAAGTGTTGCTAAGCATTCTTCTACGTCTATGCCTATATATGAATTTGTTTTATTATTATTATTATTATATTATGTACATCTGTATGTGTTTATAATACACAAAAATGGCGTGGCACATTGAATTGGTGTTTTACTCCTTTTACCCTTCAAACTAAAACTTATTTTTTACTTTCAATAATAAATTAATACATACTTAAATATATGTATACTATTGAAATTAAAGTTTTTTCTAAATTACTTACAATAATATAGTATTTTCTAAAAATATACATACAAGAAAATAAAGAAAAAAATTACAAAGCTTTCAAAAATCATGCGCATACGCCAAAGAGTTGTAACTTTTGCTAACCAATTACAGCTGCTGCAATTGTACCGTCAACTCAAAGGGAAGTTAAGATTTTAAGTTTATTATTAGCTAATATTATTGGTGATTTTTTTTTGGACATATTGGCATTATCTTAGAAAACATTTCTTGTTAAGAGTAATCGTTTCTAATTTAATTTTTGAAATGCATTCAGTATAGTGCCATCCCGTTATTTAATTTATTCAAAATATAGAAATGCGTCCCATAAATTAGAACTTGAATTAACAAGACGAAGTACAAAGTGAAAAATATTGGCTGAGTATACTCGTAACTAAATACCAGCCGTCATAGTTGAATGTATAACAGTGTGCCGTGTTTCAAATACGAGCAGTCGCTGTCTTTCGGAAGCAAGTAGATATATCTTGACAACCAAGTAGTTTGCAAAAAAAAAAAAATACATTCCACAAGTGCACTCACAGTATTGGAAAGTCAGACGTGGCATATCGAGGAAGAGCTGGTAGACAATTTTGCCTAAGTTCGCTAAATTAAATATATAATTTTCGATCAGCTGATATAAATACACTCGAATAAGACTAAAGAATATATGTATATTTAGAGCACTTGGGGTTTCTGGAATGCGATAAGTAGACTTAACTTCTCGATTACCTCTGTTGAGCAGAAGTGTCTTAAGATTGCTAAAGTGCACCTCAAAGGTGGAAAAGTATTTTCAACGGGTTAAGCCCCTGAAGTTGTATAGATATAATAGAAAGTCAAGAAATGTTGTACTATGTTGGCCTCTACTAGGACTAAACTAATTTTATTTAGTCAAACTCTCAAAATAAATCTTAATATCGAACTTAAGTCTTTCGCAACTATCCCGCCGTCCGTAATCAGATATATTTGCCAAGGAATTTGTTGCGTTTATGCATTAATGCGGAGCACTGCCCAGGATGTGTTTTGCAGTTTATTTTCTACAGAAACGTGCGAATATATTCCTAGCTTACTCAGGTGATAATTCAGCCTACAGTGTCCTGTAAGAGTTCTGTGATCATTCTCAAGTTATTCTTTGATAGGCCCATGCATTCTCTGAATCTTGTTTGGTTGTAAGTACCCAAAAGAGTTTTGGAATGAACCAGTCCAGCCAGACTGTCCTAGTATAATTTCCTGGAGGCGGTTACTGGACAACTCAAATATTTTTAATTCGGAAATACATTCACAAGTCGCAAGTTTAAGCCAACTTGTCACATTTTTGTTTCCAAAAACTGTATGGGACAGTAGAACTGTGCGCGGTTAAACTTCTTTGTTATGCGAGCTCTTTTTTTCTACTTGGCCACAGTCAACTTAGCAAATAATGTCTATGAATTATTAAAATATCAAACTAATAATGTAGGAAATATAACTTTCTAACGATCGCTCAATATCAATTCATCATTATTCGGCAGTTTGCGGTAGCTTTCTGATTATGGCTAAACTGAACTGATTCTTAACTCTTCGCTGTGTGTGTATGTATGTATGTTTATGCTGTATTAAGGACATACTCGTTCTTTGTACACATGCATATGGGTTTGTACACATATACATACATATGTTAGTAATGTTTATAATTTGAACTATTCATATAATAAATATTTGACTACATCGCGCTTGTCTTAACGACAATATAAATGCCTTCATTAGCACCATTTTTACGAGTATGACGAGTACATATGTATATGTACGAACGAGTATGTATGTATATATATGTAAGAAGATATATGTGTGTTAAAGTAATAATGTGGTATATAACGTTATTATTTTATGTGTTATAACTAAGTATATACATATAATACTTTATTTTATTTTTTATTATTACTTCTTTTGTAGTTGGCTTGAATGCTCAGAGTTTGCGTTAAATTGGCTTCGTTTGTTTGTTTGCATTTTCATTACATTTTTACGTTTATGTTCTTACTATATATATGTATGTATGTATGTATATACATATTTAATTATGTACATATGTACATACATATGTATGTATGTATGTACTGTAACGAGTATGCGCATGATATGTGAAAACGTTTTCGCTTTGTAGTAAGTATTTATTTACACATACATATGTTTGTATTTTGGTTCAGTAGTTTCCTATGTTCTTGTCTATATACATATATACTATGTATATGTACATATGTATGTATGTACTTTTATTGGTATACGAGCAATATACGTACTCCCGTGATGTTAGTCGCATGTTGTTGCCGTGAGCGTTGTAGAGTAGTAAGACTCAGTCTACAAATTAAATAAACTGTCGGTTTGGTAGGGGTGGGAGGGAAGAAAACTTCACTACTTCACACACACACACGTATGTATGTATTTGCTTTCTTATATTCCATTTACATACACTTACTAGGTACATAATGCATCCATGTATATGCGGATGTATTGACATATGTAAGTAGGTGTAATTGCCTCCACTATAATATAGCATTATAAATCAGTTCACTGCATTCCGTGCAACGCCGGTCTGAATCAAACATTTACCAAAAATTTGTTGTTGTTGGTTTAGTTGTGGTTAAGTGTACGCGATTACTGGTTCCGCCAAAGTTAATTGAAAACAAAGAAGTTGCGCGTCATTAAGTTCCAAAAGGACAATACAAAAAATCTCTGCCATCCTATTTCCCCACACTATGTTAAAATGTATAAAATTATAAGCTCACTAGTCACTAAAAAATTATTCACGATCATATGAATTACCGAGTAATCGGAGCCGTCGAACCGGTTAACGCTACTAAAAGTCCCAAACAACGGTTCCAGGAGAATCAAAACGGCGATTCCAAGAAACCCGACGAACTAACTCAGAATATCTGAAAGGAGACTCTAAGTGACCCGCAAATCAGTTCTGCAAGAATCGGAAAAAAGATTCCAAGAAAGCCAAAATCGGTTTCAGTAGAAAATAAAGACGATTCCCAGAAAGAAGAGAAAATTGGTTTCAGAAGAACTTTAAAATAAGTAAAATAAAAGCTAAAAATCTATCACCAAAAGATGTTTAAAGGGTTTATATAGCACTGAAAGAAGCTTCTAATTAATTTAAATTACAATTCATTCTCTAACAAAAGCCATAAAATTCATGTCTTTTAATCTTCGATTTAAATTTTTTTTTCGAATTTAACGCAAATACGCTATTTTTACGGTAGAAATTACGTTAGAGCGTCAGCAAAAATTTAGTCAAAAATCAGTGGTGAAGTGGTGAAAATTTTTATTATTTTATTAAAAATTATTAGAAATTAAATAAAAGATTAATATATAGTCAATTAATTACAAAGAAGTTGCTCGCCTTGTTCTTTCTTGCATTATTTCACCATAGCAGTCTTCTTATATTCCTCCATTCAAACCTACATACATATATTCAACAATAATACTTCTGAGATGGTAAATATCCACCAAAGTACAAACAGCTCATTAATTTATTTTTCCCTCAAGGCATTCTTTTAAAGAGACCTGACTAAACAAATTAAATTATTACTTTTTTTTTAAATGTTCTTTCTTTAAAATAACAAAAATATGTATGTCTGCTATCCATGCTGCTATTCGTTGATTTATATGAGAATCTCAATACGATTGGTGTGGTGAAGTACGCAAATATTTACTGATACTGGAAACGACCCACCTTGCAACTTTCTCTTGTAATATACGCTATTTGTTGCCACCAACTAAGTTCCAATTTTATAGCACAATTATTTTGAGAGTTGGTACCGAAATATTAGGTATTCACGTGGAAGTTAACTTATTCGTTTTAGACACAAAACGGAAAGTAATTGCAACTCGTTGCATTTAACTAAGTTCGGCTAGGGTTTTCTCAAAATATGTATATGAAATAAACCCATCGCTTTTCGTTCTCGTTTTACTTCAGCTTTTCCATTATATTACCGAATTAGATTCTCAAAAAAAATTAGAAAAATTTAGTTGCGGGGAATTAGGCTAGCAGAATTTTATATGAAAAAATTGAAGAACCAATTTTCTATTTCGTTCCGCTCACAAAATTTTTGTCAGAATTTAATTATTTCTTATATGATTTTGGTGCGGCGATAAGGCCAACCACAAAACCTATTAAAAGAAATAGAGTGAGGTGCAACTTCTTTGTAGCGGCGAAACGGAAAAACACCCTTCTTTGCATGGAAAATATATTACAAAGATTTTTACTATATTTCCGCTGATCAAATAATATTAGAATTTTATTCGATTCAAAACGGTTGTCAGTGTGGTGAAATAAATAAATGCTTTTTTCTTGCTGGAGAAAACGACAGATCGTCTGTAACAAAGAAGTCTGATTTCGCGCCGCTAACAAAATATCTTAGCCTATTTCACCATACCAGAAGGAATTGCTCTTCCATGTGGTGAAATAAGCCGAGATACCTCTCCGCAGGGAAGGAAGCGTGAAATATATTTGTAATGCATATTAAATTGATCGAATTAGATGCCAACATTGATTTTGCTGTGGTGACTTTCGCTTTAGTGAGACATTCTTTGGCTACACGTCTACATATTTTATACTATTTATGCAAAGTGATGTGTGGTGCGTTTTAAAGCTTATGCGCAGTCGTACTTCAATTGCGATGACGCACAAGGATATGTGAGCGACGTAAATGCAAGCAGCCCTTCTCAGCGCGCACGTTTTTTGCGCTCTTCCTATTCCTTACGGTGTACTAAGTAATTATTGATTATTTTGAGTTGAGTTTTGCCTTTTTTAATTTTCTAGCAAGCGTACGATAAATTTGCCTAAATCGAGTATTGCGAAAATGTGTTATTTTGCTTGCCAATTTACTAATTTTGTTTGCCGCCAATTGCATATATCTCTTTCTTTTATTTTGTTTTTAAAAATTTCGTTTGATTTTTTTTTTCTCTTTTTTTTTGATTAATACCTAATTTAGTTATTTTTCAATTTCAATTTTATTTTATATTTTCTCATAAATCAATTATTTCTTTTTTTTTTTGTGGGATTTTTGCTTCAATTTCACACTCATCCGCTTGCTTTAAATTTTGTTTGTGTCTCTTTTTTACCTGGCGCGCTGTTGTTGCTTTGCTATTATTGTTGTCGCTGTTGTTGCGCCAATTGCTGTTGTTGTTTATAGTAACACTTAACCTTAGGAGTCTAATGATAGCGTATCTACGTCAAATTTGAAACTTACTTGTCGTTTTTGCTCGGATGGCAGTTTCGGATAGTCTAAATCTAGTTTCGAATATGGCGACATATGATGGTGATGATATGGTGTGCTTGTATGGCTTAATGACGCAGATGTTGCGGGATGATGGTGGCTGAGATGCTGCTGGCTGAGATGGCTGAGTGGATGATGGTGGGGCGCTTGTGCTTGTTGTTGCTGTTGTTGGTGCAGATGATGATGATGATGATGATATGACGGCGCTGTATGTATGCTGTCATATGCCGACGCAGCTGCAACACCCGCCGCGCCAGTCGTCACGCCGCCAACGACACCAACGCCACCGCCTGCACTTAGTCCGCCGCGCCCAGTCAGCCCCACATCGTCGTGCGCGCTGCTAGTTAACGTGGCCGCAAACGGTCCACACGTTTCGCGCAACGCCGCCAACGGATGCGTTTGCATGTGATGCTGCTGCTGGTGCACGTGGTATTGATGCATCGGATTCAGCTGCTGCTGCACCGAGTGGTGGATGTGCGCCGACGGGTGCTGGGCGCCGGGCGGCAGCTGGTTTGCATAATGTTGTGTGCCCGCAAATTGCTGTTGCAAATTGTAGGCGAGCGCATGCGGTTGCGGCGCCTGTGTGGCATACTGATAGTACTGCGATATCGCCGGATTGGAGGCGTGCAGCGATGGCATTAAATTGCGCTGCTGCAGCAACGTACTCATGCTATATGGCATATCGGTTTGACTGAGTATGGACTGAGAGAATGGATTCGCATAACTACTACTACCACCACCAATACCACTAACACCACCTGAAGTGTATTTGCTCGGATAGTTCAAGTAATTTAAATTTGACACTGAGTAGGCGGGCCGCAATAGCCGTCCGCCGCCCAAGTGACCACCGGTGGCCGCTTGTTGTGCTGCTATCGCCGCTGCTGCTGCCGCCGCTGCCTGTTGTTGAGCAGCCGCTGCTGCTGCTGCTGCCGCCACTGTATTCGCTCCCGTTGTCGGTGCATACTGCTGGAAATACATATTCGGCTGGGATGAGAAGCTCGACGACATCTGCATTAGGTTGTCGTTGAGGTATGGCGGCGATGTATCGCCCGGATGTAATGTCGGATAGCTGGATATAATACGACCGGGATAGCTGGAGAGCGGTGTTACCGGTTGGGTGGCCTGTTGCATGCGCGCATGTTGATTTAGAATCTGTGAGGAGCGTGAAATGGATTTATGCGCCTCATTCAATAAATTCACTATATTCGAAGAGGACGACTGATGCATCAACGGCGGCTGATACAGCCCATAGTAATCGTTCATCATCGTTGCCGATGGTAGGCCAGCAATGCTGTAACGACGTCGACGTATCGGCGACGGATGTTGGCCATAGAGGCCGGCGGTCGGTAATGTGGGATCGTAGAGGTAATTGGACGAACCGGTGGTGCCGAACATGTCGTATGCGCTCGGTGGTGGCGGCACACCAACACCGAGACCATAACCGGCAGGCGCGTAATATTGACCGATTATATCGGGTAGCGGCGGACTTCCGGGCGGACCGTATGCGCCGTACATCTGAAATGGGCGATTTGAGAGAGAGTTTTTGCTTGGGTAGTTTGCTTGTTTGCTTATTATTTGTTAGGGTATTTGTTTGATTCATTCGATTGGATGATTGTACATATATTTGCTTTTTTTTTATTATTTGCTTGTTTACTTGAATTGATTGGATTTGTTTGCTGGATTTTTGTTGCTCAAGAGGAGGAGTAGCAGATTTGGTGGTTAAGAAGTACAAAAAGAAGTAGAAATGTGCTATTTTTTTTTTGTGGTATTGATTTGAGTTCGCTATTCGTGGCTGGTCTATATTTGTATGGGCTAAATGAATTGTTTTTTTTTTTTAGAAAGTTTTGTTTGCAATTTTCTACTTAACCTCCTCCATTCTAGATATATTCGCGCATGTTAATTTGCTGCCATGACCGTTAACTCACAACTAAGCGCACTATATAAGTAAGTTATATATATGTATATATTTATATGGACTATATAGTTGTTGAAGGAATGTAAGTATGTATGTGTTAAGCATTTCGCATATCGAACAAACACTTGCGCCAAACAAAAACATAACTACATATAATAAAATTTCAAGTACTTGCACACTAAATTAATAAAATATTTAACTGCATACTATTTAGTTAATTGTCTGTTACTTGTACTTGTAATTGTACCGATACTGGTACTGGTACTGCTATTGATAAGGTTATAGTACTGTTAACGTTAGATTAACTATGGTGCTTTATTATCTCTTTCATAGTTTATTTATTTTATTTTAATGATTTTCAAATGCATATTTATGCGCTTAAATGTCTAGTACTGATCATTGTACTGATACTAGTACTTGGTAATGGTACTTGTACTGTTAAAGTAATGATACTGCTAACGTTAAATATACTGCTATTTTATTTACGATTTTTGTTTTGGTTTTCGGTCTTTCTTTTCATCATATTCATCACCAAAATTTCAGATTTTGAGCGAACACTTACAGACTACTGGCCCCATTAACTTTTTTTCTTAATGTTTTTTTTTATTTGTTTTTTATAAAATGTTTTTTTCGGTTTTTATAAATATATGTATATACACAAATAGTGGTTTGAAAAATTTTGTAGATTTCTGCAAAAATTTATTATCTCTTTTTTCATTTTTGCATTTAAAAAAATATATATAATTTTTTATTAAATTCTACTGATTAAAAAATCAGTCTTATCCGTTGTTGCTTTCGCTAGCTTTTTGATTGTGCTCAGTTTCTTGATATTTACATTTATTTTTTTTGTTTTTTTTTTTTTGATTTTGTCATACACGTAATTTCGAAATTTCAAGTAAGTTCCAGTTTCAGCTAAAATACGAATACTAATTTTACGTAAAAAACTAATTTGAAATATTTTGCTTAATTTACAATAAGGTTTTGTAATAATTTTTTTTTTTTTTTTTTTTTTTTTGATTTTTACTTTTAAGTATTTACACTCAAAAGTTATTGAAGTGAAGGGGAATTTGAAAAGAATTTGAGGATGTTTGTGTTTCATAAATTGTATTATACAAAATTTGTTTAAGTTGATTTAAGGTGTTCTGTTTTTTTTTTCTTTATTGTTTGGCAAGCCTCTCTGCAAAGTGTAAAAGATGTGGTCGGTGTGGGGTGGGTGTTGTAAGTTTTCGAAAACAAAGAAAAAAAAGTATTAAAAAGTTGAAAAGTCATTGTATGTGTGCCAAGCGTGAGAGTTGCGCTTTTATTGGGAAGTTGTATGACTTTTTTTTGTTTCATAAACACTTTGTGGTCGTGTACTCTCAGTATTTTCGGTTATCTGTGTATGATTAGAGCCTACATTAAATGGCTTGAACTAATGTGCTAATTACTTGGTGTGAATATTTGAAACACTAAAGTAATCTAGAGTGTGTCCAGAAATTGCATGAAGGTGTACGTATGTATGTATGCATGTGTGTGTAGGTGTGTTCTTGTGCCAATAAATGTTAATGACGCTCAGTTGTTTTCGCAACCACGTCCATGTCTAGGCGATTTTTCTTCCTTGAGGTGTGTTTTCAGACTTTGTCACATTGTTAAGTATGTTTTGAGAAGTGAATCATTAGATTAATAAAATTATTAGATGCATATAGAAAAATTCAACGTGCAAAACAATATGTACATAAATATGTACGAGTATGTAAGATCACTGAGAAATTCAGTGCAAATGATGTGGTAAGAAATTAAATTTTGAATTATGTGTTTCAAAAATGTTAAAAAGAGAGACAGAGAGAGAGAGAAGCGAGCAAGTGAGAGAGAAAGAAAGAGAGAGAGAGAGAGAGTGAGTGAGTGAGTGAGTGAGTGAGTGAGTGAGTGAGTGAGTGAGTGAGAGTAAAAAATAAACACAGATAAAGCGACAGTAACAGACAGTCAGAGACATAAAGACAGAGACAGAGACATCAAAAAAAAAGGACGACACCATGTATGAGAAAAATTAAATAAATAAATAAACAAAATCAAAAATTGAGTGTTTGCGGCGCTCACAAGCACATACATATTTGTATTCAGTAAAAATATTATTAATTTTTTTTTTGGTTATTGAAAACGGAAATCCAAACAATTTAGTGAGTGGAAGTGTGCGTGAGTTTTTTATTTTTTTATTTTTTGTTATCAATTTTTGTTAATACATTTGTGAGCAGTGTATGAAATGCTTCTGTGTGCTGGCTAACTGCATATGTATGTGTAGTGAAACTTTAAATTTTGTTTTCCCTTCATGCGAATAATGCATTTTGCACAGCTTTACATATGAGACAAGAGTAAAATGTTTGATTTTACAGAGCTATAAGACAACGCAGTGCTAATGTAAAATGTTTTTTTCCCACGCAGAATTGCATTCTGACTGCAAATTACGTAAATGAATAGTGTCGGCATGAGGCTGAGAACAGAGTGTACGATTGGTTGATTGATTTGTGGCTTGCTTGCTTGATTTGGATAAGATTGTTGAGGTGGGCCTAGCTGTAGTTAGGGACGATAACCTAGCTGGCTATTATTAGTAAGCCTATGAAGCTACTTTACTTAATTTTCGGTGTTTTTTTTTATATTTCAATTTATATTTATTTGCATAACTGCTATATACAGCCTTTTGGGGCTGCTGAAAGGCTTGTTTTGTTTTTATGTTTTAATGTAATTTCAGAAGAGTTGTGTGTTTAACTTGCTTTTGAATTATTTGAAGAATATAACAAATTTTGTTGCTTTAGTTTCATATTCATTTGCGTTTCGTTCACCTTTGTTGTTGTGTGCATGAACAAATCGTTAATTATGTAAATATATAGTGATATATATATTCATATGTAAAAAGTTATATATATTTATATACAAAACCAAAAAGTAATATATATTTATTTATATATACTTGTAGTAAGTTAATTTGAAAAAAGTTCTGCAGTTCCAAAAGTGAATCTGACTTAAACTGTGAATTTTGAAATAGTTGACTTGCATTGAGTTATTGATAAAAAAAAAATTGCAAAACATTACAACTATTGCTGCTTCAACTGCGTGAATTAGTAATTATTTTATCATTTTATCGTACCAGTGAGTTTTTATATTTAATTTTTTTTTGTTTTGTGATTTCTTAACGCTCGCTGTCGCTTGAAAACGCGGAGTTAAATTTTATTTTTTGTTTAGTAACAAATTTACAATTGGTGCGAGTAACACATTACAGCGTTGCATGTTGTGGTAGGTATTTTAAGTACCAAATTTAAGCGCGTTTAAGAGCGCAAATTGTATATTCCAAAATTAAGAGAGAGAGAGCGAGAGAGATAGATAGAGAGAGAAAGTGAGTGAGTAACGGCGCATAAAACGTTTAAGATTATATCAAGAATTACTATACGTATAAAGTTATAGATTTATTCATTCAGCAAAAAGTATTACAAAAGCATATTGTAAACAGTATTAATTATTGGATTTGAAAAAATTGAATTATTATTTAATAATTAAGAAAAAAATGTTTACCGTACATGTATGTATGTATGTGCGTGTTGTGTAACGCGTACACAACTCAACTCATGAATTTTAACTCAGCTGGCTTGCAAATCGAGCAAAAATCACTACGATTATTCACTAAAGTCTCAATTTTTTTTTGCTAAAAATTATATCAATCAATCTGTTATTTAATACGTTTGCTTTGTTTTTTTTTTATCTATTATTACTAACTACTTTTTTGCATTTAATTTATTTTTTCTTTCTGTGTTGTTGTTAATTTGTTTGACTTTGTTTGCCTCTTTCGCACATCACGTTAAAAGGAACAACAATAGTATAGGAAATAAAAAACAAAAAACATAATGTGTAATCAATTATTTTACAAAAAACAAAAAAAAACATGTCTCGCCGCATTGTAAATATACAAATATAGGTAAATACAATGCACCGTTTACACAGAGCCAATTAATTGGAGCCATTAACCATCGATAAGTTTCGTGAAAAATCTATCTTTTGGCAATAAAATGACAAAAGAATTATTCATTTAGTTCGTTCGTTCGTTCAACTAAGTAAATAGGTGCAATTAGTTCTGCACACGCGCTTGCCTGCTAAATAGTTCGTGCCATTATTGCAAGAATTACTACAAAATGTTTCGAGTCGAGGCTTTTTTTTTGGGTTTCAAAGCATTTTTTGATAAAATTTTATTTCTAATTATCTTGTTTGATTTGTTTTTTTTTTTTAGTTCGTTAGTTTGCTGCTGTTCTGCTATTGTAATTGTAGCTGTTGTTTGGTACATTTTCGCTAATTATAAACACTAAAAACGGTTGTTCATTGTTCTGCTTTAACGTATTTATGTAACACAATATTACTTTTTGATTATGTAAATAAGTAAATAAGAAAATTTATATAAATATTGCAATACACCAAAAGCGCTCATTGAAACGATTAAAATTTAGATATTTCATTTCCAAGAAGTATAAATAGAACAAAGCAAAAATGTAGAAAAAATGAGCACAAGCTTAATTACAGCCAAGCATATAATTGAAAAAAAGCGAAGCTAAAAAATAATATCAAATATTATCTAAATCTAAGGGACTTTGAAAATGCTAAGTACATTTAAATAAAATACAGTTACGTTGCTAAATTAACAAAACTTAGAAGTGTAGTTTTTTTTTTAATACTTTAATTCTAGTTAAAATTTTTTTTTATTGTAGTTAACTAAGTTATACTGTCTATCACTCGACCCGCCTTTCAAGCATAACTAAAGTTTCAGGAACCCGCCAATTTTCTTTCTGATATTCCTAGGAAGCAGCTGGGAGATATGGATAGTTTGTGATTAGATATACTCGTATATAGCTTAGTAATATCGCATTGATTCGCCGAAGTCTCAAATTATTTGCGTCAGCTCTTTCGGCAAGGAAAGGATACCATCGAAATTTGCGAACGAAAGTCTTCGCATAATTCACTTTGATGTGAAATTCCTTCAATGACCTTTTTGTTAATAGAAGTTTGCTAATTGAATCAGCACCCAAGTCACTATTGCAAGGAATACCTAATCTAGACCACTTAGAATTCGGTTATAAAACTTTCTTTTATCTAGTAAGTGAAACCGTCTTTTGACGAACTAAAACCCCACTCTATAAGTCTCTCCTCATGCGTGGTGAATATCGTGGACGATTTAGCAATGAGCTCACAGATTTTTGCAAGGACGTACGATAACTCATCTTCGATGAGACATGTTCACACATTTAATGCAAGTAATTGTTGGGGACTTGTTCAGGACAATTTCGAGTTGAGTCGAATTCAGGACTAGTTCAGGATTACTTTGGAATCATTCGGAACTTGTTCAATACTTTTTCGGGACTAGTCACAAGCTCAAGTAACAAAATGGTCTCCAAATAGTGTAAAACTAATTCTCAAACTAACCCGAAATGATCCCGAAAAGTCTCGAACTAGTCCCGAACCAAAAAGTATTTCGCACTCATAATTATGACTTATAATTTTTACGAAATTTTTAATGATTTATATATTAAGCTTCACCATCAAATAAATACTAATTAGGTCGCTGCATAAAATTCGCTACCAGGATATGGGAATATGGGTCGTTGAATGAAAGTGATATAGTATAACAGTTATCCAGATGTCAGGATTGTCTGTACTACCGAAGACGGTTTCGCCTACACTGGACCATTTAAAAAAATATTGTTTTTGGGTAATCTTACATTTTGTACTAGCTAAATAATTTTTTTAATGTATGAGTAAAGGCATATGGAGAACTCTGCATCTATAGTTAAATATACATAAATATGTATGTATGTGTATATGTACATATACTTTTTCGAGTTCGAAATATGCCAAACATTTAATGTATTTGTGTATTTGAAAGAGAAACTAAAACTTGAAGAGTAAATTCGGTTTAAATTTCCGATGAAATGTGACTGGAAAACCGGGGACTAACAACAATGCCTGGGTAATAGTCGTAAGACGAAACGATTCCAACTCAAGCTATAAATCTCATATTACAAGTAAAATCTCCAAATCTTCTAGCATTCTCAAAGCAAATTTATTTTTATGGCCTTATAATTTTAAATTTGTTTGCCTAAATGCTTTTGTAATAAACGAAAAAAAAGAGCAAAATTCATGTCGGAGCGAAATATGCTGTTTGGGTACATAAACTCGTAATTAAATTTGGCGAGGAATAAATAACTTTGAAAAATATTTTGACAAAAGAGCTCTATAAAGAAGCAAAATTTGGGAGCCCTTTTTGAATTCACTAGCCTTGGATCGCAACAAAGAATTTGTACATGAAATGTACGGAATTGGATGCTTGGAAAATTTACTAATAACGCTTAGTTCAAATATAAAAAGCCGCAGATCGAGCAAAATAAATTAGAAAAAAAATGTTTAGCACATTTTAGGGGGACATTTTTCTTTTTTGCGCGCTTTTACGATCTTTGTACAAACATTCTATTAAATTTATTAATCGTCTAATTTTACTATATAAATAGAGACGACCATTTAGGTTGAGTTATGCATTTTAACAGCTTTTTTGCAGTTATTCTAAAAGCACTTTGGCAAAAAGATGTAAATTTTAAACATCCATACACAAATTTTACTTGAGAATGCAAATCAATTTATTAGTTTCACCCTGAGTTGGACTCATTCTGCCTACGAAAATGTTTTTCCACTGTATTTTCAAGACTATTTTTTCAATATTAAACGCACAATCTCTTTTACTACTACTTGTAATATCTGTATTTGCTAATCAATCTTTATTTTGCGTTCAACAAGAACGTAACTCTGAAATAATTCTTCTGTCATTTCGGACAAAAATAAATCACAAATCTTCATACGTATTTAGGATGCTTAATGTAACAAATTTTATTACACACATTAAAAAAAGCTACAACAAATACATGCAAAGCAAAGGAATAAAACTATAATAACTAACTTACATACAAATGCAAAAGTACGCGTTGTACATAAGTATTTCGAAAAAATAAGAGCATATTTATTGAGGACGAAAATAAATGATTAATTTGAAAAGTAATCGCTAAAAACAATTGGACAGGATGTAGAGGGAAACAAAAAAAAAAAATATATATAAAAATCAAGTGTCGAATGAACAGAGATACATACATATGTTTGTACATAAATGTAAGCTGGAATGCTAATGGCGCGTAAATTTTATAAACCACTCGATGATTGAGATGAACTCAGAGTAGCTAGTTGAAATGATAATGAATTTCATATACATACATGTACATACATGTATGTATATGTATGTAATAAGTATGCGCATATAATATTTATGATGTAAGTAACTACACATTTTCATACATACATACATATGTATGTATGTATATTTGAATGTATGTACTAATTTGCAGATAAGAATGATAAATTGAAGCCTTCGCAAATGTTTGAATGACTGAATACAAGATTTGTACGCAACGCCGTACATTTGTAAGTATTATCTTTGAGTTAATTAATGGCTATGTTGTTGTTGGAGATGCTTACGAACGAATAACAACCGATATGAAGTGAATAACAAATATTTCTGAAAGCACTGAATTAAATAAGTGTCACAAAAACAAAAAATATGTATGGATGTGAAATAAAAATAAGAATTGAAATGTCAGACTTAAGTCGAACGGCAATCACAGATAAAACGGCGTACATGAATATGCAAGTATGTATGTACATATGTGTATGTGCACGTATAAATGTGTGCGAGAATGTAGAAAAGTCGCAAATCCATTTTGGGCAAAATCCTTGCTTGCGTAACTGCCAAGCTGGCGAGCTACCCAACAAACCCAATAGCCCACAAATTGCACAAAAGCAGAGTGAACGCTTGGGGGAATATAAATACAAAATTGTAAATATGTATGTGTGTACTCGTGTGTATGTATGAATGGTTGTTCGCATCGAAAAGCAGGCCAGTAAAAAATACTACGAGTAATATGTAGACGACAGGACGCCGTGCTGGTCCATAGTAGAGGTCGCTGGATGGCGCATCAAGAGCCAGAAGGCGAACGATTACCGCGTGAGCGAAACGAAAGAGCGCCGACGGATGTGAATTCTAGCCGAAAAAAGAAAAAATCCGGAGTAAGAGCGAAAGACCGAGTGTCAAAGATAGACGTAGTGAGAGAAAGAGAGGGAACGCGAGAAAGAGAGAGTGAGAGAACGAGAGTAAAACAAATGTTTTCACTGCATCGCTCAGTAACCGTTAACCAAAGCAGTTAAAATGCTGATACTACTACTAACTGATGCTGGCGGCGGCTGCGGCTGCGGCTGCGACTGTGGCTGTGGCTGTGGCTGTGACGGCGCTTGATAGGCGAGTGTGGCGGGGCGAATGCCTTTCGTCCTCGGACAAGTTCTACTTTTCGGTGCCAACTGGTGTGTAAATGCATTTGTATGCGCGTTACAATCGAGCAGTGCAGAGTTAAAACTGAGCCGACAATTACTGAAATTCACTAGGACATCTTCAGCTTTGAAGTGTTCGTACAAGGTTGATGGTGTGCTTAGTTACGAACAAGTGCAAATACACTCACGCACACTCACGCACGCACACACCCACACACACACACACACACACACACACACACACACAAATAGATATAGCGATGTGGAAAGATATATATATTCGATTATAGTAAATTTGTTACACTTTTGCGTTATTTAATGGGAAAAATCTCTGGATGCGATTGAAAGAAAAACTTTAAAAGCTGTAAACACGAAATGACTTCAGTAAATATCGATAATATTAACGATAAAAATCGCGATTACCTCAATGCTAACGATATAAATGTGGATAAAGATAGTAAATTTCCTTACAAATAGTCTTCGAAGCGACTTCTTAAAAATATACTCGAACATATGGAAGAAGGATGACACACGGTTTGTGTGACGTCAGCTAAGAAGATAAACAAACACTTACTTGCACACGAAGCACATAATCAAATACTGACTATTTATTTTGTTTTTTCGTGAAATTTTTATTACTTTGCAATTTAAAAACGGCGAGTTTTCTAACAAATGCCGCACAATTTTATTCGGAATTTTATAAAACTTAAGCTTTTTTCCATATTCTGTGATTTTAACATAAGCTGAAGAGCTTACGTGTTAGAAATTTCCACAAAAACTTGAAAAGGCTTGTAAGGCATTCTGGTGGTCTAGCAGAGCGTGTAGTTTACAGAGCTTGTGATCTAAGAACCGCTGTTCAACTACCGGTCAGTGGAAATAAAATATGTATTTTTATGTTGTTTATAAAATATGTTTTTTTATGTTGTTTATAAAAAATTGTACTTGACTTTAAAATTGTATAAAAATGTTTTTGATTTTTTAAGCCATTAATGGTTAATTGAAGCATTAATTTTAATGTAAAAAGTTGAATTTATTGCAATTTCATTTCAATTAAGTTAGAAAAAAACGTAAATTTTGTGCCTAAACATTTGTTCCACTGTTTTCTAAAACAGACATTTTAATAATATATAAAGAAAAAAAAATTATGGTTTTTGACAAAGGAATATTAAACATTTCATAAATGATCACTAATGATAATCAAGCAATATTATGAATTTATCAAGAGCAAATAATAGTCCACTATTATATTACCTCCATAAGATATTCAATAAAATTTTATTAAGAAAATCAAAATCAATAAAAATATTAAAATGTAAAAAAATTAAAACATTTGGCGCTCTTACGCCAAGATTCGAAACCACGATCTCACTAGTGATTTAGTCAATACGCAAACCAATCGTCTATTGTGTAGAACTGGTATTTAAACTCGTATGAGCTGATGCTGGCGTAAACAATCGCCAACTCGTAACAAAGAAGCAGAGCTAAAACGCTAAATCTGTATCACAACTAGAAGGTTAAAAAAATATCAAATATGCAATCCAAAATGACTCGTTACTTTCAAAATCGAAATGTGCTGAATTCACCTATGGGATTTTTGCACATTTTGCATTTAATTTTTTTTTCTCTGAAACAGCATTGATGAATGTTTATTTTTTAGGAGAATTAAAGAAATTCTTAAAAAAAAATTTTCTGCCAATTTTTCTACTCGATTAACGGAGCCGTAAATGGAACAAATTGCAGCAAACCGTTGAAATTGAAAGTTTGTCGACAATCAACAAATTTTTGAACAATGATTTTTTGTTAATACAAAAAACAAAAGCGCCGTCAAATTTAGTCAAGATCCATCTTGAATAACTTTTGGAGCAGTGAATTTAATAATTAAAAGTCATACGAAACTTTTTTGCAAAGCATTAAATTTTCTATAAAAAATATGCATCGTTTTTGCTGTATCGTTATTTGTTCGACAAAAAAACATAATTCAGAAAGTCGAATTTAATAACGAACATCCTTAAATAATTGCAGTTAGGGAAAGACGGAATACATTTGACAATTTCATTTAAAGGTTGTTTTTTTTTTGTTTGTTTAAATATAATTTATTTTTCATTCTTAATGTAGGAATTTAAATATGCACTAATGAAAATAATAATAAAAGAAAGTAACCACACACGGAGGGATCTGCACTTTTGCTCCGACTCCGAACTGCAGTTGTATTTTATGAGAAGCTTTTACGTGGCAGAAATACCATCGGAGGTTTGCCATTGCCTATAACTAAGCGTTTATTTGCCCTGGCTGAGCTTTGATGATTCGAACTCATGGGTATATCGAGTTAATGCACGCACCGCCCGCTACCCACACGATCACAGCGGCCATACAAGCTGGGTGGAGATAGTCTACATTAGACTATTTGTAATTTACATTGCAGTCAAAAACGCAAAATACTCGTAAAATTTCGCCAATGTTTTCCAGGCTTTCGCTTCAAAAACCCGTAAAGTTAACTTTCTCCGGCAGCCGTGTTAGTGTTTCCCAACTAGATGGGCATGGTATTAAATTCGTAAACTAATCTTTTGAATATTATCATAAGACAATCCATATACAAAGAAAAAGCACACTTCTTGGCATATTCGACTAATTATTCTTCTTGAACTTTGGTAAGCGTTTTTGATGGCTTGTATATGTAAAATTTCCATCATAACTATTCTCCTTTCCAGAGTCTGACTCGTTCCTCAAAGGATCTAGTTTCTTCATTCGCATTTGCCGATGTAGCTGGTTCGAGCCGATGTATTATGTCTGCAAGGGCTTTTTTCAAATCTTTGCTAAAGTAAAATTGAGCATCTAACAACTTTTTATTTTATTTCACATTAATAAATGTTACTCTATCGATCTATAGAAAATTACAATCTCTATCGCCAAAAAAAAAAAACACGTGTAACTTCAGAATGCGTTGGAATAGAAGTGTGAGTTTAGTGAAATAAGGTTGCCATCCACATTTTTACATTTTTTAATACAAGGCTCAGTTCACGCTACAGACAGTGATGTCGAATGTGCCCCTTCTTACTCTATGTGCGAGTATGTATGTACATATGTATGTATATCGATAAAAGCCTTTACTAATGGAAATGTGCTATTCTTATACTTGTGGCAAGTATTTTCAAACTCATACATATACAAATAAAAATAAGTAATTAACATTTGAGTAACTGCACACAGTTGAACATAAAAAAAAGCGCACGCTTTAACTCGCAAGCGCAAAAATTTATGGATTTGCACATTGGTCGAAAATTCGAAAAATCTGGCCAAAAGTACAAAATTTAAAAATACTTTGGGTCAATATAGTTCTTAGATATGTCTCAGAGGGGGCGTTGCTGAGTAAATTTCTGGAATTTATAATGCAGTCACGTACGGTCACGTGTTTTCTGCTACAGCTGTTTGAATTTGATACTGCTAGGCTAGTCGTTACCATGCGTAGTACTACTGCTACAAAACCCGTCTTCGATGTTAAATTATACATTTATTGCATTTTTTTTGTGTTTTGCAAAATGGAGTGTGATTTTGTTTGTAATTTATTTGTGTTGAATGTTGCGTCATTTATTACTTTTACATAAAATTATAACAAAAAGTGTGAAAATGTTGTGATACCAGTAGATTCTGCCAAAATAATGGATTAAGGGGATTGTTAAAAGTGTATTGTTTTATATTATTCAAGAAAAAGTTTCGGAATCCTTCGGATGCGCGGTACAGATGGTTTTTCCCGTCGCAGTTTTTTGACGTAATTTTTTGATTGAGCAACCTCAGAAAGCCCCTTACACTCAATTTATATCTATATATCTGTCGTCAGCCATTTTGAATTTTTACATTCTGACGTCATTCTAGAAATCAGCGAACCAAAAACCTTAAAGATATCAGACCACTGTGGTATGTATGAACAGAAGAACGCACATACATATGTATCTACATCTAAAAACAAAATAATAAAAAATGCGTTCTTAAGCAAATACATACATGCGCAGAGACCTTATTATTTTAGGAAAACAAGTGACGTTTATGAAGTGTACAAGCTAAGCATGTAATATTTTATGTTGCGACGAGCTTACAGCCCCCCCTCCGAAGTTACATACCCACCTACATATGTACATACACAAGTACTCGTGTACGTTCCTTTGCCAAAAGGAAAATGCTAAAAGTTAAGCTCTTGCAGCTGGCGGCGGGTGCTGGATGTCAGCTGCCTGCTTTTGTTGCCACTGAATCTTTGCTTGACGCTCGACAAATGTACATACAAACATACGTATACTCTTTCGCTCTTTGTACTAAAACAAAGCCAAACATACACAATGTCGACTGCGTACATACGAGTATAACAAATGGGGCATGGAAAAAGTGCCAAGACTAAATAAATTTTGCAATGCCTTCACTCAGCCGCCCTCAGCTGTGCGTAACCAGTCAGCCAGCCACCAAATGTTGCCTGCTTAAATGCATTACTAATTATATGCAGTTGTTTGTGTTATTTTATTTTTATATATTCACATTCGCATGCCCCTCATTGACTTGTCCCCTTTGCTGAAGCTTTTGCCGCGTGTAGATATTTTTAACATTCTTCTCTTCGTGACACTGGTTGGTGGCATTAAATGTCGTCATTGCATGTCATCAACATCGTAGAGGGTAGTGTAGCTACAGGCGAGAATGAGGTAGACAGTTGTTACCCTGAGGGAAATTGTTTGAGCCGTCGTTGAATGAGTGTTATCGGAGAACGTGTGAATAATTCGAAAGTTCTACAAGCATTTATTAAAGAAAAGTAGTAGTTTGGCCATAATTTTATTGAGTGTAAAACAGCGCTATGTTTTCAATTAAGATAGCATTGCGAATATCAGAACGGGATGAAAATGGGAATAAAACGTTCCCATTAAAAACAAGATGGGAATGTTATCGAAACGAAGGATGTGAAAACACTGGGGAACGTTCTGAAAAAAGAACAAAATGTTTACAAAACATGAGTAATTGTAGAACTCACATTAAACTCTTGCCAGTTAATTTAGTTCTGAATTTTTTAATATAAATATCCCTAAAACTTTCAATCCGAATACTTTGGAGAAATAAAAACCTTTGCCACAATAACATAAAAAGTATGCATTGTGCCCTATTCCACAGGGACAAGGAACTCATGTAAAACGAGTACACAACAATAGCAAAAAAGAGACATTCTCTCCCGTCACTCAATTATAATTACATACATATGTATGTATGTATGTATGTATGTACAGTTATCAGCTTGCTCGAGTGTAATTGAAGGATATGAGAGTCGGAAGTAACCAAAGTAATATGTATGTATGTACATACGTACACATGTTTGTCTATCGTAAATGTAAAAAATTAAAAAAAAGGAAAGAGAAAAAAATGTAAGTAAAACAAAAACCTGCTCGGCAATAAAAGCAGAAACAAAACAATCAAACGACATGAATGTATGTAAGTAAAATTAGTCAGTCTGCACAGCTCGTTGATTGTCGTGTGTGTTGTATGCGTGTGGAATTTGCAAGGAATTTGTGACAATTGCTTTTTTGTTGTAGCGTATTTCTATTGCGTATCGCATAACAACCTTAGTTGTTGTTGCTGTTATTGTTGGCACGCCTCCTTGTTCAAGGCTATGGCGTACGCAGTGCACGTTTGTGGGATGTTTTCAAGGATTCAAGCGTCCTTCACCACCACCAACGGGTGTGTGTCTGTGTGTGTGTTCACTAACTCGAGCGAGATATGTTGTACTTTAAATTGAGAATTTGTCTAGAATGTTTGTGAGTTGCATAATTTCCAGTAATCTGTTAAATACATACTTGTGTATACATGTATTAGTTGGTTTTTTTCTTTAAATTTATATTTTAATACTTATTTCACTTGTTTGTGTTCGTATTATTTTGAAGAGCTGTAAGCAATTATGTTCTCATTATTTTCCCTGAGCACCACAACTTACCAATTCCATTACTTTTAAAGAAAAACAATGAAATTTAAATGACTCGAGCAAGAAAGACAGTTGGCATATTCATGGGCCACTTTGCCACTTTAGCAAAACTTAAGTAGAGCTCTATTCGGGCAAAAACATAAGGGTCACTAGAACATTCTTCCTTTCTTTGCTAGATGTTTGACAAACTTTTTGGAAACTGGCAAATAATCTACAATAGATTTCAGAAATATTTTACAGGTGAAGTTTCCCTTTAAAAGCGATTGAAATAGGAGCAGAATAAATGCGGAATTCCACACCCACACAGGTGGGAATATCTGATACAAGACATGCAAACAGAGGGACATCACTAGGTCAAGTCATATATCCAATACTATGGTACTATCGAAGGATAAATAATCTGCTTATAAAGCCACAAAGCACTTTTTGTCAAATCAAAGCCAATGCCGATGATCTTACTCCAATCGCAAGTTATATGTCAACTGATGCGAAACACACTGAGCTCGTAAGATGCCAACACAGTATGCGGTTTAAAAGCCAAACCTTCTAAGACAGACGAATAAAGTCCAAAATTTTAAACACTTCAGAACTCGCATCGAAATGACGTCATTGGAGGAAAACAAATTTTTGACCGCACCATGCTATAACTTTATATTCCAAGAGCCCTTTGCAAACATCGTTTTTCAACAATTTTACGAATTAGTTTTGTTCATAAACTTAGGTATAGTTCTTCATATGCAGAAAATATATGTTTATCTAAAATAGAACTAGCTTCAAGCAAAGTCACATGTGATATGAAGAAGTCAATATATTCGGTATTTCCCACGGAATAATTTCCTTGAAGATGTCCCTATAATTTATTCAAAAAAGTCTAAAGTCAGATACATTTAGGGGATTTACAAGGTGTCGTAAAATGTCATACAATTTTAAAATCATACAAATTTTCGGTAGGTCAAAATTTATTATTTTTGTTTTTATTGCATTACACAGAAAAATGATGTAAAATTACACATTTTAGAAATTATTCAAATTTTATGATTTTTTAACAATACGACACTTTATAACACCCTTTAAACCTTCAAATTGTTTTTAATAATTTTTTTGTGCCGCATACATTAAAAGTGAACTTAAGTTCAGACGCAATTTTTTTTCATTGACGAAGTGAGCTTGAAATCACTTGAAGCTTACTCTTCATACATGCAGACCATAACAAATTCATACAGAAGTGGAGCTTCGAACATTTTGTAATTAGAGAAACTTTGGTAATTGCTATACTTAGAAGAGCAAATTCTAAAGAAACGGTTCAGTTTTCAGCAGTTCTGCAAATTATAGAACGATTTCTCTATATCCTTTAAATGATCGGAGCTAAGCAAAATATAAAGTAGTAAGCAACTTTGTGGTCAATAAAAAATTGTCAAAAAAAAATGGAAATAGGAAATAGGAAGAGGGACAGCATTGCATCCTCTCGGTGTTTGCTTGGATGGCAATGTCACCTTTTTTCAGCTGTTCACAACACTATTAGCCATCCTCTATATATTTTTAATTTTTTTTTCTATATTTTCTTTGTAAAAAGGAAGGCGTCCTTCACTTATTGCCTTTTTATAATTAATTAGAAATTTCTTTAAGGTTTTATTAAAGATTCAACCATTTCTAGGGGACACCGATATGGTTATTTTGAAGAAATTTGATGTCATTTAAATAAAACCATTTCCGTAAAAAGTGAAGTTTCGCTACTTGCGACTTCTGTCTTTTAAAACAAGGTAAGTTAATGAATTTATGAAGTCAGATAATATTATGTCGTTTCGATTCTCAACTGCTTGTCGATAATTTCGTGTGCTTTGTGTTCGAGGAATGCCAAATATATTCTTTATAGGTGTGTGTGTGTGTGTAGAGAAGTAAATATAAGTGAAGTTTCTTTGTTGTGTAGCGTACTTGGAGTTACATATGCTGGTTTTTAGGTATTTCGTAGCATAAAAAAAAATTCGAAATTCTTAAAAGCAATCAAAAAAAAAAAGTGCTTTCATCTTAGCAGATGTGGCATGCAAAATTATTTGATGCTGCACTGTTTATTGATTTATTATTGTTGAGTTACGGTCATGCAGTTGCTTTTATTAGTAATTTTTTATTTTTATTTTTATTCAAGTGACAGTGTTTTAGTGGCTGTTAGTGGTAGTGAGTGGTGTTAGCTTGCAATTAATTGTAATGCAATAAAAATTTCGAAGTTAATTGAATTAGACTGACTGACTGACTGACTGACTGATTGACTGATTGTTAAATTGTTTGATTTATTGTTGGGTGTCCGCAAGTCATTTGTATAATTTATGCGGTGCATGAACAATTTTAGATGACGAAACGATGAGCGATGACAGATGATAGATGACGTTGACAATGTCATTTGCTGCATTCTATATTTGGCATGCTTATGCTTGTGCTTGATGTGCTTGATGTGCTTGAACGCGACAATAGCGCGCTCAATACTACCTTATAGTAGACGTAGGCATTGTCCATAAGTTAACGAACGGCGCGCGGTGTTTGCGAATAAAATGCCTTGCAGGAGATTTCTATCCTTTTAAATATTTGCGTTTTGTGTGCTTCGTTCGCCTGCGCTGCCGAGCTGCGCTAGAGTGTGGTTAATTTGTTATGTATAATTTTATATATTTTTTTATGTTCCTTTTTTCGGCGTTGTTGTTGATTGGCAGCTGTGTTGTTGATGTGTGCGTGTGTGCTTAGAAGGCTTATATATATATATATATATATACAATGTACTTAGCTTAATTTTAGCTTTGCTTAGTTGTTAACTGGTTTTTGTGTTTTCTTTGTTAATAATCTTCCAAATAATTATAGTTGAGCGCTTTAAGCTATGCTTTGCTTTGTCTTTGGTGTTTTCTATTTTTATTTCGAATGCATTTACATCTAGAAAAATGCTATACAAATATACATGCATACAAGTATGTGTGTTGTTGTTGTCACGAATGCAGTGTAGTGACAGTAAATGCGCCGCTTGCTCACTCAAGCCGCTAGCCGTGCCGATATTGCAACTATTTACTCTGTTGGCTTTTGTTGTGCAACTTCTTTGCTTTCCGCCTGCACCACTCGCCACCGCCTGAGCGTTGGTCCAGAAATAATTATGTAGTGTGGTATTTTAAGTTTCACCAACTATTTCTAGTTGGTTGCTTCAGCTGTGACACGGCGTATGAGCAACTTCTTAGCGGCATTCGCTCACTTTCGCCCCACTAACTGATTTCCTTACTTTTTTATGTTTATTTTCCCTTCCGCTTACTTATTCGCTATTTGTTTTTTTTTTTTTTTTGTTTTAATGCGCTTATTGTGCTTTAGAGCTATGTACACAATTGTTTGGCGTTCTTTGCCCTTTTTGCTTTTGTTTTTTGCCTGAGGTGTACTTTTTCTTTTCGACTTCTTTGGTCACTCTGCTTTGAAGCGCTTATCTGCTTTTACAGTTACCTGATTCCTTGTTGTTGTGTATAGTTTTTCGCTGCTCATAACTTTCAATTTCTGCTTTCAACACACACACACATGCACACCCACACCTTTTTATCTGCCATTTCCATTGTTGTGGTGTGCCTTTTCTCTTGGCTGACTTTTGTTATAGCTCTGCGCTTTTCGTTTTCGTTTTTGTTTTCTCTATTTTTGGTTTATGTGCGAGCCAAGTTATTTGAGCAGATTTTCCGCAGTCTCCTTCGTCGTGCCTAATTCCTCATCACCGCCACTCTTGCTGCCGTTGTTGTGGTGTTCCTGTTGCTCGTTCGGAGTCTGCACGTCCTCGCCTGGTACGTTGGCCACTCGCGCCGTTTACGTCAGTTACTCGCTTTTGCCCCCAAAGCGTTAACTATGCAAAGCTTGCCGACGCTGCTCAGCTGCTTTGCTTATTGTTACTCGCATATCTTTTGTTGTTGTGTGTGTTTTTTTTTAAATTTTTTTCGCTTGCTGTTAGTTGACTTGAAATTTGTTCCGATTTCGTTGTTGCTGTTATTGCTGTGGTCTTACTAGTTAGTATTGTTGCTTTTGCCACAGTTAGTGCGATTATATTGCTTATGAATTGTTGTTGTTATTGTTACTGTTACACATTTGCGCTTGCTTTTGTTGCCTTTTGGCTCATTTGTCTCGATTCGTTTCTTAGTTATTCGCTTTGGATTTTCTGTTTTTAGGAAAATATCGATTTTCCAGCGCAAAAATTGAAAATAAAAATTATTTCTCAGCACTTCTTTCCTCTAACTCAAGCACAAAAGCGTGCTGTCGTGTTAGGTTTAAAACAAAATTTGGTAATTTTTGCTTTTATTTTTTTCTATTTTCACTTATTTGTCGCGAAAAATTGCTTTTCGTTGCTTTTTCGAATTGGCAGCGTTGGTTTTGCGTAAATTTTTTTAGCGTTAAACGCTCACTGTGTAAACACACTTCCTTGCTTTTGTTTGCTTTAATTTGCAACTTGCGAAAAGGCACACTAATTGCATGACATCCTTTTCAAGGACTAAATTTTTTTTCTACTCTTCTGCACTCGCGCACGCAAAATGTGAAAAGTTTTAAGCCACACAATCGGAATAATATTGAACGAGCGTTCTGTATCCCCGCACACGTCGCGTTAAAATTTTACATTTATTTTTATTTTTTTTTAATTAACCATTTTCAGGCACTTTACTACACGTTTTCACATTCGACTTTTCTATTTTTTTGCTTATCTTTTTTTCTTGCGTGCTAAGCAGTTCCTGCGCCTTCAAGGCTCTTCAGCAGCCTTTAACGATTGGCCTGCTTGTACGCTTTAGCTTTTTATGCTTCAAATTTATATGCTTTTTGTGATTTTTCTTTTCGTGTTTTTTTGGGTTTTGTGTTTTTTGTTTTTCACTGCTCAATGCACGAATCTACCGCTCCGTCACCGCGCGCACTTGTTCTACGTTCGCGTTATACGCGCTAAACACAATCGCTTCCTGGCTGCCTGCCTGTCTGCCCGTGTTGAATGACACAGTGCGACCGCCCACCACACACTCTAAATAATTTTGAATTTATTTTTATTTCACTTAATCACTGATATTTTGCATGTGCGCGCGCGCATGTGTGTGTGTGTGTGTGTGTGTGTAGGCGAGGAGCGAGTCGACCGAGTAGCGCCGTTACAATGGCTTTGGTATCCGTTTTGCGTCTTTTAGCCTCAACGTTGCGTACACAACTGCCCGCACCAGCTGCGAGCTAAGCTTTTCAGAGCGCTGATTTACGTAGAAATGAGCAAGTGAGCGCTGAGAAATGCATTCGCCAATTTGAAAAGCCTGCCATAGCAGAGAATGCAACACAAAAGAAAGAAAAGCTCACTCGACTGCTGCGTGCTGCTGTGTTGGGCGCTTTCGATGCGCTTACTTCCGCCTCCTTTACGTCAATACTTACGCGTGGTCTCTCTCTCTCTCTCTCCCCCTTCTAATTTCAACAGAACTGTTAATCTACTCGCCTTTCCTTACTGCTTTCTTTCTCTTTTTATTCTCTCTCCCTCTCTTCTTTCTTTCTGTGTCAGCCCGCAAAGCTTTTCCTGTGAGCCATCCTCAGTCATGCTATGCGATGGCGTATCGACGTTGAGGTAGCTACCTTCTGTAGCGAACGGCTTGAAAGCTCTATGCTGCGCTTAAATGCCGACAGCGCCAAGCGTAAGCTCATCTTGTGGCTCGGATTTCGGCGTTATCGATTTGTCTGCTTTGTATACTTGACACCATGCGTTCACGCGTGTGGTAATCTTTGTTAAGTGCACGTGTCGGTGCGAGTGTGTGCGTATTCGTTAGTTGGTCACTGTTGTGAGCATTAACTGTTGGCTGGTGGCTACATTCTTGAATATGGGTTTTTTTTTTTGTTTGTTTGTTTGTGCTTTCGTTTTTGCTTTTCTTATTTTTACTTTTTTTTTTCTTCTACGCTCCACTCGTTACTTTTTTTATGACCGCTGCTATCCTTGTACTCATTTGCAATCACACAGGCGTAAGTGTATTTGTGTGCGTCAGTGTGTTTGTTTTGGTATGAAATAAAATCGTTGATTTTATGTTTACGACTGTGTCGCATTTATGTTTGAGTTTAGGTGTGTGTGTGTGTGTGGCGTATTTTTATTTCTGGCAAGCTGTGTGCTAGTCAACGGCAATCTGACATTCGCCCATTTCGAACGTTGTTAAGCGCATAACCACGCGTTGTTTAGTTTAACTCTTTTGGTGGCTGTATCTCTTCTGATCACCATATCTGAACTCAACACACCTAAATACAACATACCTTAACCCAACAACACTTAAAACCACGTTATATTATGTAACAGGGAGTTAGGATTTTTCCGTTACGACACGTTATGTTCAGTTGTGTTGTAGTTATGCTATGTTATGTTATGCAAAGTAAAGTTATGCTATGTTATGTTATGCAAAGTAAAGTTATGCTTTTTGAGTTACGTCACGTTATGTTAAGCTGTATTGTGTTATATTACGTTATGTTTTGTTAAGTTATGCTATGTTATGTTATGTTATATTACGTAATGCTTTGTTCAGTTATGCAATGTTATGTTATGTTATGTTAAATTATGTTATTAAATGTTATATTGTGCTAGATTCTTTTCTGCTCAATTATGTTATGCTGTGCTTTGTTATGACATGTTTTGTAACCTAATGTTATGTTATGTTCGTTACAGTTAAAGATAACAACAAGTACCTCATCGCAGCATATCAAAATTCACCAAACCGAAACCAGCCACACCCAAACTCCACATGACTAAATTTACCTTACCTAAACTCGCCAAAAAAAATGATGTCAACTCAGGTCGGCATAATTAAAAAATAAGAAAAATAACTCTGCGTATATCATTTAACGCAATTGATGGCAGCAAGTTTATGAATCAGTAAGGCCGTCAGCCATAGTACAGATACCAAATATATTCAGAAGCTTAGATTTGTATGTATCATATAAATGTATTTAACGTTTAAGTATAGTTAGACTTCCCATTAAAAAATTATAAAAGCCTGTTTTGGATTTCGATTTCGAATAATCAATATACTCGCACTTGGCCCAATTACTATTTTGATAGATTTGAGTAAAAGTTTCGGAAGTTATTTCTTGCATATGTGGTTCTATTGAAAGCTAACAAATAACGCGCCAGGTGGCGCTGGTGTCGAATTATTTATAAATAATCCGATTTCATACAAATTCAAAATGTTTGTTACTTGCGAGATAAAAATGGAGCTGCAGTCGATATGCATATGTTAAAAACTGCCTTATCCGATCATTTTTTAAATTCCTGAAAATAAATAAATCTCAAACGATGAATGTAAACTTTCGTTTCGGCTACTTTCTACCATCGAAACGCTGTTAAGCGTTTATTAGTTGGTGTAACTATACTATATTGCCACAGAGTATATAACTTTTTGTCTTTATTTGAATTGAGTATAGAGAAAAATAAATGCTGACCTTCACAAAACTAAAGAAACACTAATACCAAAACCGAGGAGAAGGTGTTTTTTGTTTAGATTGCGAGCAAATTTGTGGAAATCGAAATATGAATCATGCTTGATAAATATTGATTCTCAAACATTTTCCTTTTATTTCAAAAATATTTTCTTACCTTTTAGGCACTTGACGAACCGCAGGAAATTCAAAAAGCACACCAGCCTAAAATAAATCCTTCTCAGTTCACTTGTCCACGCAGATAAATAATAACGCCAGTCTCGTTTAAATACTTTTGATTGTCAATTTGAACAATAAACTTTAAAATTTTGCAAACGTTTTTCACGCTTTTCAAATTGGCTAAGGTTAAGTGTTCATTTGCGGAATTAGCGAAATCACTCCTCAATACTCAACGACGATTCACACAAATATAAATTCGCTTATAAAATGATAATCTCATCAGCAATGATATTCACAATGATTACCACTCACGAGCGTTAATTTACTTGAAATTTTACAATTCGACCATGAAGAGCTCCGACGAGCTGCAAACACTTTTTGCGCGTTAGCTTTGAAATCGCCATTCAAATCAAGCGATTGCTGCTCGAAACTTGGCCAGCAAGTGCACGGAAAGACATTTCACTAATTTTGCAATTTTGCAGGAATTTTTTTTTTGTTTTTTTTTCTTCTTGTGCTACGTTTAAAGATCATTTGCTTAGCTGCAATGTGTTTGCATGCAAATATAAGCGCGTGAGCTTTGGTGAATGTGTGTGTGTGTGCGTGTGACTTGCATATGTAAATGCATTGAGAAACAATGTATTTTGCAGTACTTTGCTGTAATTGCAGGTAGACAGATACACACATCCATTATTCGTAATCATTTTGTGTGTGTGTTTGCTGATGAGGGCGGGCGGGTGTGTGTGTGTGTGTGGGCGTCAACTACAAAGCTGCCACAGCTCTTGCCACTACGCCCCCCCGGGTATGTTGCAATGTTGCGGATGGGGAGATGCAACGACACTCGATAAATCAATAGTTTGACATTTAAATTTAAATTGCTTGCAAGCTAACGTCAACCTCTTCGTCCCGCTGCTTCGCAAACTAACTTGCGCGACGTTGCTTTCGTAACTAACCAAGCCGGCGGTCACAAATGCAAGTGTGTTTGTATGTATTTATATAGGATGTGTGTGTGTGTGTGTGTGTGTTTTAATTTACAACTGATTGCATTTCTGCCTCTTGTTGGTTACCGTTGCTTTTTCTTTCGCTCTGAGCCATTGTTGGTGGAAGTAAGAAAAGTTGGCTGCATTTACTGCTATATTTATGGGTAAGCAGTGTGTTCAAAAAGTACCGGTACTTGCGCTCGCGTTTTAAAACAAATGTCGTCGAAAGTCAAGTTTGCAAAAAAAAAATTACAAAAATCAGCAATAAAATTGTTCTTGATACTTTAATTAAAAAGTTAAAAAAATTTACGAAAATTGTATAATTTTTGAAAAATATAACGCAAATTTGAGCAGTTTATTTTTTGTTTAATTATGAACTATTTATTGTTGGTTTAAGAAATGAACGCAAAAGAAAAAAATATGATTTGTGGTCAATTGTGTAAGTCAGTGTAAAAATGTAAAAACGAACTATTTATTGTTGATTTAAGAAATGAAGGCAAAAAAAAAACAAAAAAAAAACACGATTTGTGGTCAATTGTGTAAGTCAGTGTAAAAATGTATATTATACTGCAATAAACTTGTCAATCCGTGGAAAGTATAAAAACTAGAAAATATATTACTGATATTTAAATTTAAATTTCGTCATTTACTACGATTTAACCTCGCAGTAGTTCTCGTCCTGTTGGTAAAACGAAAAACATGATCTTCAAAGTAATGAGTGATCGTACTCTCTTCTATTCGCACGATTAAATAAGCTCTATACAAAACCATTACAGTTGACTTCTCTGCTCGCTGCACACGCTTTTTCATAACCACAGCCGTGGCTTTTTCTAAAAAAATAGTTTTGTTTTCACCTTCCACGACTCAAAACAACATTGTAAAAACCGTAGACAATAGCTTAGAGGAGAAAGAGAGAGAGAGAGAGAGAGAGAGAGAGAGAGAGACGATGTAGATAGAGTGACTATTGTGAAAGACCTCTCGATCTTAGCTTTTTTCCGATCAGACTCTAAACGCATGCCGACCATCACATTCCACGCAACCGAGTTCTAAAACTATATTCACGGGATGGTATACTTAGTTTCAAGTCACGAATATTCTAAAAGTATACAACGTCGTAAGCCAAAAATCGAGCTCTATCTCTGCAGCTGCTTAGGAGGGGGTAGGGAGGTGGGGTATACTTGTGGAAACCTGCCGTTTAGAGGAAGTTTTCACTCAGTGGTTCGGCTTTTAACAATAGGTCGAATCGGCACATTGAGTAACGAGTCCAAGAAAATTTTATTTATTTTATTTATAAATCCTGGAACTTATAATTTAAATTAGGTTAAAAAGAGCTGTGGCAATATAAGGCATTAAGCAAAATATATTTCGAGTGTGCTTCGAGAAGTCCGTTGTTCAATGCAGAGTTTCTCGAACTTTTGCCAAAAAACACAGCTTGTTCTTTCTATGGCTCGAAGGGTGTTTATTATGGTCTACCAATTCAAGAACAAAGATTATAGTTACACATTTGCGTAAGTGTGGGTTTGAGAGTAATTTTGAGGTCTGGCGAATATCTTCTTGAGCATCAACCGTAGTAACCTTCTACAGTGGGGTAATATGAAAGTAAAGAGATTAGTTTTTTAAGAGGATGGAGAAAAAGGTGCTTTGGACATCGCTCGAGTTGATGGGCTGTAAGAGTTGAAGTGGTGGTTACTAGTCTTTTACTCTGAAAGCGTGGACGGGAATTATGTTGTGGCGCAGCTACTAATTTTTTAAAAGGCTCACTTAGTCAAGACTTAACTTAATTTAACTTAACTTAACTTTACTTAAGAATTGCCGAAGATTACTCAATACGTCAACTTAATTTTCGACGATGTCGAGGAAAATTAAATTGTGTCGAATGTTTTTAAGTTTAGTACAAATGTACAAAATATGCAAGAAGGAGTCACTTGGTCAGAGGAAAAGGTGGTGGCAAATCCACCCGACAAATAGAGGCTTTCCGTTGTGCCAATGTACATACATCCTGGGCAAAATTTATAGTACAGTTCTTTTTGGAGGATACGATCAACTTTCCGTCATTCATTTGTATGTTTAAATTTTCTTCTTGTCTATACTTAATTTTATTTCAGCTATTTAATGGTTCGCCGCCTATGTTACCACATCAAATAAACTCGTTTTAAATGTAATTTTTGCATACACTTACTTTTAAAAAGAGTAAAAATTAAGATCTGTTAAGCCTTATTCTCTCACCGTTCTCGCCGCTCTCAATTTACGTAAGGCCGAATCTAAAACCAACAGATTCAAAGTTTCTTCCGGTAAATTAAGTGTTGACTAATCGCGTGCACGGCTTTCCATATAACAGTTTGACCAAATCTTAAATTAATTTAAGTTAAGTCTTGACCAACTGAGCCTTAACACTTAAAGTGAAGAACAATTGAGAACACTCGTTCAGTTCAGTTGGACTAGTCACTTTATACCGTCTGCGTTTGGTCTTAAATGACGGTTTCTTTTCGAACAGAATTTCAATTTACAAAACTACGATATTTACCCACCATTCGTTTGTTGTGTGTTTCGTGTTATTTATTTGCATGTTTGTTACAGTAACTTTTTCGCATTTCATTTTGGTTTTTTTTTTTGTATTTTTTTTTTGTATTCTGTTGCCGCTGGCTGCTTTATGTTGCAAGTAAGTAGTGCCTAATGTGGCACATTGTTTTTTGTCGCCTTCACTGCCATTATAAGCGTCGCGCTTCTTTCTATCATTTGTCGTTTTTTCGCCATTTTTTCCGTCGTCCGTCGTCTCACCCTCTTTCGTCGGCAAGTGCTATGCAACGTTTTGTTATGTAAATTACAAATACTCTATTGCATAAATGTGCGGTGCAATGTCTTCCTTTGGTTGCATGCTTCCTGCCGTCTAGTTGCCACAATGGCTGATGTGATGTAAGCCAGGTAGAATGCAGCATGTGTGGCATGCTGAGCGTCGTCATTCATTTTGTGTGCAATTTTATGAATTGCACTTCAATTTCAGCCACTTCATGCGATATTGCCACAACGTGTAGTCGTTGCACATACACACACACGGACAAATGTATAAACAAATAAAAGCACTCTTTTGCAGCATTGTGGCACGTAATTACGAGCGGCGCAACTTTTAAATTAATAAGAATTGCGGTGCCAACTGACAACTGAAACAAAAAAAAAAACACAAAAAGTTCAAATAAACAACAAACGATGGAACTTCGTAGCCAAAAGGGAGTTGAAAAAAAACCATTGACTTGAGTGAAAAAACGAATTCTGCATTCGCATCTAAGCGTGATTTAATCAAGCCCTTTAAACCATATTAAATCAAGATTACCGATAATTTTGCAAGTGTATTATCAAGCCTTGAAATAGTTCGAGGAAGTGAGTTCTTTACTTTCCCCATCCTTAGAGCTGTTGTAAGAAGTACATTTTTCGATTTGCTATAAGCCCCAAACAAAACTTTAAACAAACCTGCTTTAGCTTTTACATTCAAACATAACATACAACCACAAAATGCGCGTCAAAGAATTAATGGAACTCCCTTGCCTTCCGAGTGGTGCACGTGACGTATGTATGTTCAACTTTGTTAGTCTCTTGCATTCCTATGGCATGCCTCCGGTCGTGGCAAATTTTCTATATCCAAAAGTCTGACTATATGAAGTTAAACATGCATTCAAATGCTATGTATATTGTTCGCTGTGTGTGTGTGCATGTATGTGTTCCTTTGTATAATTGTTGAGTGGTTTGCATCCTTTTCGCTATGCCTCTCATTACGTTGCTTGCCACAAGCATTCAACTTGCAACTTCACTACATAATTTCATTGTCAACGGCGTGCAGTTGTTGATGTTTTTGCGTCAACCTTCCCACATTCACTTCAAAATACTTTTCCACTGCCGGTGTTGGTCGTGCAGGATCGTCGCATCCCTTACACATCTCATACAACGATTTTATACGTTCAGGCATTGAATGTCAGTTTTGCTCTCTGCATATAATCGTGCACTTCATTCGGCCGCATTATCGCTCTACTTCGTATATACCATGCTTTGTTTTTGTTTTTATTTTTCTTTTCTTTTTTTCTAATATATTTTTTTATTATTTTTTTTGCAATTGTTGTATGCCACTGAAATTTATGGCAAACTTTTTATCCTTTAATTGTAGTTAACTTGACAATATGAATATAAATTCTTTGTTGTGCGTGTGCGTCCATTTGCCAGCATGTGTGCGTATTGGCATGCACACCGGCGTTGGCTTTGGAGAATTTCATAAGTGCTGATTAAAATTCTAAAAATATCAACAGAAATTTTCCTGCTCCTGCTGGAACTATCTACAAATATGTGTGTCACTTGGCAATGAGTCGCTTAGCTAAGGACTTTATTAATAGCAAGTTCAAATATGTGTGCATCCTACTGAGTATACGTACTTAGATTAAGTTTACCACTTCGCTCCTAAGAGAATATGAAAATTTTACTTTTGCGAAATAACTTTACAACAGTAATTATGGCAGCAGAAGCATTGAAAAGTTGACGCTGAATTTCAAACAATTTTTTTTTTCTCAAAAGCGGCGGTGTTGTAGAAAAATATTCTTATTGTATTGGCAATATAATATGTACATACTAGCCTGAACTTCTTATTTTCTCTATGCTCGTAGTTGGCATATGTAGTTCCTTATTGGTCTCTTCTTCCGATTAAAAGCGAAAAGCTATAACAAGTCAACTGTCGAGTAACTCAGCTAAAAAGTAGTTAGTAAGAGTGAAGTTTTATCGAGAAAACTATTACTTGACTACATCAAAGAAGATAGGGACATAAGCATGAACTTCTTAAATACATTCTCAACATGAAGGTTTCAAGTTTGAGCATTTAAGAAAATATCTGATGAGATGAAGTTACAGAGCCGACCCCTAATAAAAATGAGCATTTTCGGTTAGATTCTAACCGTTAGAATATCATGGCTATGGCCGAAAATGGCGCCGGGGGCTTTATGCAGACAGCGCAACTATTGTTGACCACCAAGCCAGTGTAATCGACGCCAATTGTGGTTATGATTTGAATAGGATTAAATGTGGTGAGTTGTGGTGTATTGAGTTAGCTGTGTTGAGTTTGGGTAAGGTGAGTTTTGGTGTGTTCAGTTAAAAGTGTTGAGTTCAAGTGTGGTGAATTTTGAGTGTGGTGAGTTCAGGTGTGGTGAGTTGCAATGTGGCTGCGCGGGGTAAGTTTAAATGTGTTAAAGTAAAGAGTGGTGAGTTTAGGCGAAGTAAGTTTAGGTGTGGTGAGTTTAGATGTGGTGAAATATGCGATTGCAGCCGTCTCCAACCACTCTCGTTTAAACTATTCTTGCTGTCAAGATTCCCTGAGGAAATTGAAATTTTGTATAACGAGTTAATATTTTTGTTGTTCAAATATTTACTCGTTATACGAAAACTCTGGTGAGTAACAAGATAAATACAGGATCTTTTCAAATTTCCTAACAGCAACGCTGAAAGTGCTTTCTTGCTTACACACACACACACGCGCACTCTTAGATATCCACCAAAATGCGGTAGAATGTTCGTATGTATGTATGAATAGTGCTGTGTTGTCGAACGTTGGAAAGTAATTTGTTTGCTTTGTTTATGAATTGTAAATTCAATTTATTTTCGACTTTCTATTCCCGCTGGCTTTTAGACGATTGCCTACAAAGAGGCACATATACACACACACATACACACATATATATATATGCACTAACCAACACACCTGGCAACAATCGCATTCATGTTGACATTATATGTTGGTCGCATTCACTAAACGGCAAATCGCGGTTGCTCCGCGACAATTGCATGTCGAAAAGTTCAAGTTAAATGGAACTAAATTATTTTTCTACAAAACTTTTTGTCACAAGTTTTATTTACAATATGAAATTAAAACGAAATGACTTGGAAATGGTTTGCTAGACACTACAAAATTTAGTAGCTACATAAGTAATTTTTCTGCTTTACAGTTGATGTTTGGTATGAGTGGCAGAGTTATAGTGGCAGCGGTGTGGGAGTGAATGTGATTTGCTGTTTTCGAAACAAAAGCTCATTCATTATTAGTTTGACCTAAAATGTCGACTTTACAAAACAAGCATATTGTGTGTGTGTGTGTGTGTGTGTGTGTGTGTGTGTGTGTGTGTGTGTGTGTTGGTTTTGTGTGAGCGTGAATGAATGAACTGGGGCATTTTAATCTAATGAACCGACTGCCTGCATTAGTGATTTCATACTCTTACGAAGTAAGAGCAGGCAAGTCAATTTTTCATTTTCTCTAACCCACATCCGCCCCCCCCCCCCCCCAAAATTGTTAATATGTATGCATGGATGTTTGTACAAATCTTCATGATTGCTTTTGCTAGCGGCAAGGTCTTTTTATTTATGATATTGTAAATGGGCGCTAAAGAGTTCTTCAACACACACATAATCTCAACTACATGCACAATATGAGGCAAACAATTTACAAATTTACAAAAAAAAAAAAATGCCTACTTATAGCCGCGCGTTAACAAGTTACCAAATGCTCAAGGACCCGACAATTTGCGCAAACACTAATCACCCAGCAGTTTGGCGTTAATTAAGCGTAGTCGATTTGTTAATGCTTTCAAAAATTTCTTTTATGATTGTTTTTATAAATTTTACGAGCTTACTGTGTGACTGTGACTGCTTCGTGTTTTTTGTATGCTTTACAGCAACACATCAACTTACCCCCTTCTCTTCAGTGGCGAATTTTTTAATCTCCTTTTCCAAATCGAGCTGGTTTTTTTAGCGTTATAATTAGACATAAATGAAAATTAATATGTGATGTCTCTTTTAAGCATTCGAAAATGTTTTGCGACCTTCGCGGTAGTTGAGTAATTTATAATAATTTCCTGAACATTTTAATAGTCCGTTTAGGAAATCAACATTTTTTGAAGCCTTTGTTGAACTACGAAAATAAATGAAGCTTGAAAATTCTAGTTATTTCACTCCCAAGGGGTGTAGAAGTTTATTTTTGAGTGGAAACATTCACTAACTCCAATTTATCAATCACCAAAGCATCACCAACATATGTACAGTTGGGTTGTTTGCTTCAAAATATTAAGCACTGTGCGACTTCTCGAGTTAAAAAATTATATAAATAAAAATGAAAAAATAACTTAAAAATTATAATACGTTTTTTAAATAAATTTTTAAAAGTATGTTGCTTAAACTCCTATCAAAGATATAGGCTTTTTTTCAGCCGCTTGGCGGCGCTGAAGTCAAAATATCCCGAAAATCTCTTGAAACATATATATGTAAAGATATATACTTCTGTGAAAAATGCATCCGCCAGGTGGCAAGCATGATTTGGAAATTTGCGCTGAAATTATGAACGTATACTTCATAAACGAAGAGAAATACTTGAGTGAAAAATGGCACAGGTGGCGCTGTAGTCGGAATATTCAGATGTTCTATAGTTAAATAAGGTATTCTCTGAAATACAATTTCAAAGCATTGTATTACATTTTTAAAATGCCTATTTCACGATTAACGCTTGTGATTAGACAAACTGTGTAAATATGGTTTTACGTAGACATAAATGTGTTATATGTCGTACTACAAAATATGTAGTAGACTCGGCGTATAAGTAACAAAACGCCACTACTTTCAAAAAAGACTTTTTTTTTTCGCAAAACAACCCTGTGGCTGGCATTATTCATTAATAGTTACGTGCTGAAATATTTATAAATATAAAAAAAAAATTTTTTTTTTAATTCACAATTAAACAACATTAACAAAGAAGCTGAAAATAAATATCGACAACAAAATGTACAAATTTAGAACTTAATTTGGACGCCAACAAATAATAGCGCAATATTGTACATTAAAATCATGAAGAGTAACTAGCATCTGTGTGCAGTTAAAAGTGACACTAGCCAACGAATGTACTAGTTCAGGAACTGGTATTTAATGGGGAGTTGTTAGAGTAGTTCGACAATGTCTAAGATTTAGCGACATTTGTACTCCGATATAAGGTAATGATACATTTTTTGTGGTTACTTAACTCATATTATTATTATTATTTATTAACTACAATTAAATTAACAATAAATACATTTAACACTAGCAGCTAGGCTATGGGCAATTAAAGTTTATGAGAAATATAGGAAAAATGTTTGCACAAGAAAGCGAACCAAGGACTTTCTGATTGGTTTAAATTTAGTTAAGTTTACTCATTTATTGATATTCGTAGACTCAATTCAAAAATCGAAAAGCCTTGAGGGTCTCTAAAAATCACCGCCCTTTGTGCTTTGACAGACAATTCAGGACAACTGAGAAAGCAAGGAAAATCAGTTTGAAACTAAGAGGTACACAGAAATCGATTACAGCCACCAGAGGTTATCTTAAATTGAGTAACCATCTCTCTAATTGTGGAAAACTTCTCTTCAAACTGAATATTCAAAACCATGAAAAGCAAGGCTATGTTGATGAACGAACGAAAGCTTTTGTTGAACATTTACCTGAAGGAAAAAATTTTACTATGACTAAGGTCACTTTTGGTTGCACAGAAAAGAGATGTTCTAGTGAGAAAAAATATCTTGGAGTAACTCCCCACAAATGCCCACCAGGCAAATGCACATTTGTATGTTCTTTTTAAGGAAGCAATGAAAGCTGACTTTGTTCGCTCACTTTTTCAATTTTTTTTGTTTTTGATGAAATAAAGGACTTAACCTCAAACTAAAGGACTAAAGCTAAAAACAGAACTATAAACACAAGCTTAATTAAAGGGTACAGGATGGTTGGCATTGCACTGCAGATCGAGTTCTTTGCTATACAGGGTAACCAAAATCTAATGGTAAGGTTTGGTATATAAACCCGAAAAAGGAAAGAAGGGCTGGCATATTTTGGTCAAAATTTAAAAATTTCAATACCAATGGCTACCGCTAACTACCGGAACGATTTTTCACAAAATGTTTTGCTATTCTCTAAGGACTGTAATTTTGGATTACAGTCAAATCGGACGAGAAAAGCTTTGTTTGTTTATATCGACTTTAGCGCCATCTGGCGGAAAATACATATTCGCCCGCGCTTTGCAGATACAACTTTCAAGCATAACCAGCCATTAAATTTAGTTGCAAAAAAGGGACTTGAACACAAAAAAAAACTTGCCCTTCAGTAACAAGAAATGTGTTACCTAGATTTAATTTTAAAATTTTGAACTGATTCATCGACGCCAAAGTACTTGAGCTGCAATATGCTTATTGAATAGTAACGCATTTGTTTCACACTTTTTAGTTGTTTTGACTAAAGGGACATTTTACATACTCTCACTTGTTACGAACATCAACAACAAACAACAGCACTAACAGAGCCATCACCAACGCCAACATCAGCCGCAACGTCAACATTTCACAAAAACGCAAATAGTGGTTGTAGCAATTTTTTTTTTTTATTATTATTATTGCGCTCGCATTAATCCCCTTTCCGCCATCAGCGCCTTAACTATTTTCGTGCCATTTTGTTATTTCTGCTCGCACGCGCGTTGAGAGCTGCTGAGCAGAGCATACGCCAAGCTATGCGTATAATTCGCGCGCATTGTGTGCCGCCGCAACGGATTCATCAAGGACATGTTAAATTGTACACTTTGTGTGCTACCAAAATGTAGAGGACACTGTGTGTGTGTGGGCGAAAGAAAATTTCACATGCCTGACTGGGATTGCTGAGCAGTCGAGTTTGAGGAACTGTGAAGCAAAAGGAGAGAGGAGCGTAGCAAACTGCCCGTTTGAGGGTCATTCGACAGGACGACGTTGTAGGGGTGCGATGTTAAGTACAAGGTTGTTTAATGTGTGTACATACTCGGTATGTGTGGCTGGTGATAGCTGATGGGCATGTCGGATTGCCTGTTGGTTCATTGGCGGTTACCATTTGGCGATGGTTGGGCAGCTGGGCGTCGAAAAGCCTGGCGTGCTCGTGGACACTTTGCAGTCGCGCTCACACACATTCTGCATCAACAAATATGTACATATGTACATATGTATCGTTACCATAAAAAATATTTATTTATGTAATTTTTGTATTTGGCACAAAATACTTAGTTATACATTTATGGTTATGCGCAATTATTTATGTGTAAAATTGGCGCTACTTTGTATGTTGTAGGTCGATAAATATAACTGAAATGGGCACAAAGCTGCGACAGGCGTCACTCAGTCTCTTCTCAACGACTTTTGTTGTTGCACAATTTTAAAAGGAAAACATTTCTTGGATGGTTGGTTTAGTTTTTATTCACTTTGAAAATGTTGCTGTATGTTCGAAAAACGCTTTGAAATAAGTTGGTTATAAGAAACTGTCAAAACTGATGAGGAATTTGTGTTCGTTAATTTTAAGCTCGAAATGTTTTCTGATGTTTCCAGAACACCATCATCTCAGGTAAAAATCTAAAAATGTAGCTGACATGAACAGCCAAATTTCTAGATATGGAGCCGCTCGAAGGATACTTTAGAAAGCTTTAAAAAGTAGCAATCCGTGTCTTAGTGAAACGGTTTTTAAATGAGAAGGTACATTTTTTGGAACCGGGCACAACCCTTGCGGAAAAAGAACTCACACTTCAAAGTGTCCATTGTTCCCTTTTATTATAATTTTAATTAGGTTTTAATAAATCCAAGCAGCTTATCTAGTTACGAAAAATTGTGGTATTCGTTACTCACTCAACACATTGCTGAAAAATGGCTGCGACTGCTCAGCGCGAGCAAAAGTCTATATACTGTTTTTCAGTTTAAATTCATTATGAACTTTTCTAGGCCTTCTACAGCCACTCGATGCCTCAAAGTCGTTGTCGCAGGGCAAAGTGGCTTTAATAGCCAATGTTGGTCTGCAACAATTCTGGGAGCCAAAATAAAGTAAATTCGTGTTGTTTGCCAAACATAATTAACTCGAGACTTGATTTGCCGAACTGTCAAATGCCTTAAATACAGCTTGGTTGCCACCACAGTCACCTAATACCTTTCCCCCTCATTTAGTCCATGGCCCTTGGAATTGCTTATAGTTCGGCTCTTTGGGAGCGTGGGCGACTAAGCTTTAGGGATAGGATTATAGAGTAAGAAGCAAATAACTATTTATAGCGTACCAACTTGCCCTTCACAGAGTTTTAAGCGATAGATAAAGAGAGAGAGAGAGAGAGAGAGAGAGAGAGAGAGAGAGTTACAGAAGGAGAGACATGATGAGAAATACAATATTTGGCTTCCTTTTTGAGAACTACTACTAATGTGTAGCAAAGAGAAATCGAGTGGGATGGCGAAAGATCGCATTTAGCTTCGCTAAGATCAGTGAATCCATCTGACAAATTAAGTATTTATTAACCTCTTCAATACCACCAGCATAAATACAATTTGATATTCCGCCAGTTGAAAAGCTTAGTGCGCGTCGCGATTTTTCGCTTAATTTGAATACTAAAAAGGTGTAGGTAACATTTTGAAATTGGGGCTGGTGCGACCTTTTAGTCCATTAGTCAGATTCTATCACAAGTTGCCAAAACTATGGAGTCCATATTTTTCCCGCTTTTGGCCAGTCCAAGTCAATTTTTTTGTAAAAAAGTATTTCTGCGCACATTTAAGTTATAAATTATTTTCTTTCTATTTGGACTCACTTTTCATTGCAGGCCCCAAACTATTCAGCTCTATCCTTAACTTTTTTCACAACTCAGCTACATTTTCCTTGTTTTCTTTACCAAATGCTCTTGCAATATTCGGCTTTTACTGCATTCTATCTAATATTATCCCTCTTTGAGGAAATTTTTCGCCTCTCAAAAAATATTAAACGAATTCAACTACTTCGAATTCCGCTGATCCCCATTTATTTTGACTTTATACAAATACTATTTCGAAATTAATTCCAAGCTAACTTGTTCATCCCCATCTGTATTGCCTTGATAAACGAAAACAATGCATTTAAAGCCCTTAGTTCTTTCCAAGTCTATTAAAAATATGTATCGTCCGTCTCGAAACCACTAACAATGGCGACATTGGCTGAAAAAGCTTTGATGATAACCGACCGCCTGCTGAAGACATATTGGCTAGATGATTGAATAGTTGAAGTTTGAGTTATCCTCATCTTGAGAATTAGTGATCGAAATTTAAGTTTAATTAATTAACCTACCGTGCTTGTGTAAGCGCATAACTACCGAAAGCACCAAGTGCAGACATTTACATGTAATTAGTAACTTTATGTAAATTTATGTATATAAGCTCGCCTACGAGTACTCCGAGCCTCCATCAAATTGAATGCTCCATTGGTAGTGCATTGCTCACTTAACATACTACATTACATTGCGTGTTAAACTATTGGCTCCAAGTTGACAGAGTACGCGTTGTGCGAGCAAAATGGAAGGAGTGTAAGTTTAGCGTTGGCGCCACAAAACAAAAAGCCAATGCTACAGTTTAGTTTCCTAAACAGTGAAAGAGTATGCAAGCAAACGGACATGGCTTTGCATAACCAATCGAAAAGAAAGGAGAGCGCGTAACGTTTGTTGAATTATGCGAATTAGAAGAAGGACGCCAAAGCAATGGGGCGTTAAAAGACAGAAAAAAAATATAAACGCATTCGCTGCATTGTAAAACCCATTTTATTATGACACACTCGCGCAGGAATGTGCGTGGAAGTGCAAGTTCGCGTGCACTCGCGTTAGCAACCGAAACACGCAACAGGAGGTGCCAACGAGGATTAAGACGATAAAAAGTGGTGTAGTTGCGCGCAGCTGGTATATCTTAACGAGCAACGTCTCATTGCCAATAATAATTCACCAAATTGCAATGTTGCAACGCAGCTTAAGTAAATCTATTGAAATGGGCGGATGCCATGCATACGGAAATACGGAAATTGCTAGCGCTTTCTTACGGCTTGAACGCTCATATAATGCAATTACAGGCTAACTGAACGCACACATCTAAACACACACACACACACACATATCCGGGCGTAATAAATCCGTTGTTGCATAAAAGCTATATTCTATTACCGCGCAATTATTAGTGACCTAATTTTTTCATGGTTCCTTACATTAGTTGTCGTTGGTTTTTGTTATTTTTTTTTTTTTTGGCTATCACTTTCCTTGCCACACTCAGCGTGACACATTTCACTCAACAGCAAAAATGTTTGCGTGAATGTTAGTTGTTGTGGCAAGCTGCAAGCTGTGGAGTATGTAGGCGAAGAATTTAGTAGTAGTGATTCTGTTGTTGTTTTCCTTGTTGTTGCTTTTTGTCACGCAAAGTGTTTGCTTTGTTGCACGCAGCGTCCGTGAACTGCAAAACTCACTGGCGCGTTCCAAAGCGTTTATTCCCTTAGTTATACTTAGTTGTACATACAAGTGTACATACAACTGCGCTGCGTATGGCCCTTAAGTTTACGTACACATTGCTTGGCTCATCCAACTGTCCGTGATAGCGCTGCCAACTGACTGTCCAAGCAAAAAGAAAATAAAAATAAATGAAATCAATCTATTTGCACTTGGAAGTAGCTTCCGCCATTTATCGTTTTTTTTTTTCCCCTCTTTTTCTTTTCACGAGCAATTGCTGACGCACTTTTGGCATTCACTTTGGTTTCTCATGGCCTTAATAGCTCCTTACGGATATGCTTGTATGCATGGATGTGCGCGCAGATGTCTGTGCATATGAAGTAAAACATCTCAATAACAGCAGGAGCCATCACACTCCTCTTTGCAGCAGCCATTAAGTGCCCAGCATCCACTTAAAATTGACGAAAGAGCTTGGTTCAAATTTCATTGCATTAACACAATAAAGTGAGTGAAGTGAAGTGAGCGGAGTCGCTTTTTAAACCTAAACATAAAAGTAAGAATGTGTTTATTGAAGGGAGCGCAAGTTTGGTATCGGTTTTGTGAGAGGAGAGAGAGAGACTTTGTCTGCAAGTACTATCAGCGATGAAGGCCTTGCGAACTTCCTAAATATCTCAATAATTTGCTTGGTGACCTCCAGGCCAAGGCGGTGGGAGAAAGTACATACATTTCATTTTCATGTTGGAAATTTCAGTTTCCATGACAACCCCTTTCCTAGCCGACTGTAACCGATCGACTACGCCGGAATCTGTAACACTGCGGTAAGTAGGAACAGCCTCCAAAACAATAAGACATATAAAACTTCGTCTTTGCTAAAGAACTCTCAATTTATCCTGCTGACATGGCATAATCTTGTGTGACACTTTGGTAGCTGCACTTCTTGCTATTGTATTTTTCTTTTTATTATAATACTTTGATTTGGTTGGTTGGTCAGCTTTCGAAAAATTTCCGAAAAAATTTGAAAATAACTCGAAGAGCGTTTTTCCATAAGTTTAGTTTAGTGGTGTGAAAAATCTGCATGACTGTGTGGGTGCATGCCTGGGAGATTGAAAGCGAATAATTTTAATTGCTGGCTTTAAATGAGTTAAAGAAAAATTGTGCAGGTCCATCGACGTGGATTTAAAGCCGAGAAGACTGAGAAGAGTTTGGGTATATCAAAAGCAGTTCTGAAAAATAAACGGGCATACCTTTTTTTGTAACCAAAACAAGAATCTAAAAACAAGCAATGATATTTCAAATGTTTTTTGAAAGCTCGAGCATATCTCCTCTAATAACTTTTTGAGAATTTTCCCACATATATTTTGGCATACAAAATCCATATACACCCTAAGTTCTTCTTCATCTCGTAGCTGTTGCCATTTGGTATCTCTCACAGGCAGTGAGAAAAATTTAATTAAGAATAATCAACTGAATTTAACTAAACGAAATGGGTTTTTTTTTTAAATAGCTCGATTTCAGCTCCATCGAGTATATTTAAATTTTCTATCGAAAGCCAATCTCGGCTATAAACTGTAAAAAATAGAGCTGAGAGGTATTTTTTTTTTGAATTTTTTAACATTTTTACCAGGTCATATTATACAATTTTTCTACATAAGCGCCATCTATCGCGTAAATTGTTTTTAAAGAGCGACTTTTATTCCTTGTGCTCGAAATTTAAACCAGATCAGGTAATTTTTTCAACTTTTATTTACGAGTATAACTCGAGTCTTGCGCCACATGGCGGGTGTATTTTTAGCAAACACAAATAAAACAAATCATACATGTAAAATCCGTTCCGAATTCGCATCGAATTGGTTCATAAGTACGACTTATATAAATAACTCGACACTAGCACCACCTAGCGAGATTTCTTCTAGCCCATAGTCTGATAATATGAACGAGATCTTAGAAGGTGTCGAGCCATGTTTGAACAGGGTTAAAGGGCTATCATTTTATGTTGGTTGTACTATATTTGGGTACCGGTTCCCGTTTAAACGTTGTTGCAGAGAAACTAAAATGTACATATTCGAAAAAAGTTAAAAAACTATTTATGTTAGTTACCCTATAACTTTAACATGTTTTGTGGATATTCTATGTAATTTCCACAAAAGGGTGTGATTGAAAAATAGAGTTACCAGCTTTTTTAAGTTTTACTTTCACTAGATTGATAAGGTAAATGAAATCTTACATTATCAAATGACCAAGATTTACAAGATTTACAAAAAAAAACCTTTTCCAAAAAAAATTTTTCACGACGTTGCCACCTATTTGAAATTGCCATAAAAATTGATTGGTAAGATAAATAAAGTTTTATGTGTGTAAAACGAAAGAGCTTTAAGAAAGTTACATAACGAAACTATTTTTTAAGCAGAATTGCCACCTATTTGAAATTTTTAAATCAATTAAATTTATGTATTTATGAGGATCAAATTTATTTATTTATTAAAGGAAATTCTTTAATTCAAGTAGGGGGCACAATAGATATTATGGTCGCAGTGCTATATCTCGAACAACAATAATAATAATAAGTGAATTATTAATTATTTATTGTTTAAAGTGAAGATATGAAAAGAATTTAAAAATATGCAGTGTAACAAGATCTTCATCAAACAAAAAGAATTTGAGAAAACCTTATTAGACAACATTCGTGGAAGAACAATATTTTCTGTTTAACTGTACATAATTTTAAGCAGAAAATTGGCACTTCACCTAAGCAAAATCAACCCACCGTAATCGGGACCGACAAAAAGTGGGCGAAAAGCGAATAGTTATCGAAAGCAACAAAAATATTGTACGCAAGTTCTCAGATATTATTTGCCATTTTTTAAACTGTGGCACAGCTAGTCAGCGCTGGGTACATCTAAGTAATAATAATAAAAAACGCCACGCGGTATACTTAATTATTTTCATGAATAGAGAAATGGAAAGAATAGGACTTTCTGTTGCGAATATGCGAAAAATGCAGATAACGACTAAGTAGAGGAAGTGATAATAAAATGCAATGCTACTATGAAAATCCAGGAGATAATTTTAAACACAAAATTATGCAGAAACTGTAGTGAATTGGAGAGTGAAGAAAATATAATGAAAAACAACAAAAAAACGCAATACTTAAACTATATAAGACAGAAAGTGTGAAACGATGCAATAAAAGAGTTACCAACAATAACAATAATCACTACTGAAAAAACAATAGAGCTGTTTTAATACGAGTAAATTTGTATAAAAATTGCTTTTTAAGGATAAAAAAAAACAACGAAGATAAAGCAGAATATTAAGCAGCAGATAACGGAATATTAACAAAGAGAAATAAATACAACAAAAATGCGCTTTACGATTACGATGCATACGAGAATGCATAAAAGAAGCAACAAAGCAGCAGCAGCGCTGAAAAAAAACAATACACACACACTACAGTCTTACAGACATATGTACATACAAATGGACTAGGTAAAGTAGTTTGCGAAAACGTATTACGATAATTTTTTTCATCATTTAAGTTATATGTACGAATCTCAGACTCACGCTAAAGGTCAAAAGTGGCGGAGGAATGAAGGGCAATGTGAATCAAACAAATTGAATTTTGTTGTTATGCAGATGCACTCAAAACTTAAGAAACTTTCGATGATGGAACATAAAAAAAAAACAAACAAACAAAAAATAAGGAGGTAGGGTAGCATTGAGATGGTTGAAGGGCAAATAAAAAAAGGAATAGCCAGGAAGAGTGGATGGAGAGCAGCAGTGAAATAAGGGAATATAAGAGAAAAAAATAATCATATAAATTGCCAGCGATAACCGAAAAAGCAAAGACATGAATACTAAATGGAAACTGGGCGAAATAATGTATTGGAAATATGTTTATACTAATGTATAAATGTATGTATGTATGTAAACAAAGATGTGCGAGCTAAATGTAGCAACTAAACGAACAAAAAGAATATACAAGAATACGAGGAGATGATACACAAAATAACAGCAATTTTTTTTTTTATGTTTTTCTGATTGTGTGAGTTTGTAATAGTAGCTGATTGTGTTCTACTATTACGAAACTGGAACAGTTCACTGCGCATTTGTAACTGTCCCATGTCAATATCACAAATCACAACGAACTATGTATGTGTGTATGTATGTAGATATGCTATATGGCTATGAAACTACCCTGCAAAAAATGCCATTAGTCTAGGATAAGTACGGGAATAGTCGCAAGGGAACATGCGACTATTTAATGCAACTTCTAATCTCTTTATATGGAATGAACTGTTCCCTTTTGTTCGAGCATGTCCCATGAAGAGACTAATTGTCTCCTTTTATAGCCAAATGGGTATAAATGAGGACCAGTATATTAATTAAAACAAAAATAAAAATCATAACTTCGAGTTAGAATCGAACCGGCTACACGAGGGTTGCGAAGCGAACGCTCTCCTTTCATAATTAATGCCCAATTGTAGTCGATAAAGACTAGTCCCAGAATACTCTTTTTAGAGATTAGTCGAACAATTTTTTGCAGGGTACCTACACACACACACACACACACACACACACACAAATGTATGAAGTATGTATGTATGTACGTGGAGGCAAAGATTTTAGAGAAATTAAAATTTCTGCTTTTTATTTTGTTGCTGACACACAAAACGGAGATTTGAACATCGCACACACACATTCATAGTAACTAAGTTAAGGAATAAATAAATATTAATTTGTTTGCTGACCTATTACTTTTAGCTTCAAGTTGAGCGCGCGCGCTCGGTCAAAAGAGAGGGGATTGTAGTGTTAAGGGAACATTTATGAGTGAACGCTACACAAATATGTATGTAGTTACACACATACATACATACGTAGATACATTACGGATATTTATGTTTGTATGTATCTACTAGAATAAGGCAAAATGGTAAATACTAAATACGAAATATAATTACTTGTTTGTACGAAATGCTGGTTTCTTATTGTTTATTTTTTTTTTTTTGGATTTTTTTGTTTCTTTCTTTCTTTTGTTGGACTCTAAATATACAGTTTCAAATGCAAGTTAAAGCAACAACAATTTCAAAAGTAAGAACAACCAAACGAAAAGTGAATAAACTAGTGATTGAGTGTTAATGTAATGAGCAGATTTCTAGGTTTGTGCTTGTGTGCGATGCAATAAAAAAAATGAAAAAAAAATGAAACAAACAAACAAATTATAAATTTTTTGTAGAAATTGAAATTACAAAAATTGTTATTTCTTTCAGTTTAATTGTTAACACAAAACATTGTTATATATGAACTGATGATGGTAAGAAAAACCTTAAAAAATATTAATTTTTTTTTAAATATTTTAATACCAAAAAAAACGAAAAAACTGCAGCGTCAAAATTAATTGAAATGCTTTACATATTTTTGTAATAAATGGCTTTTGTTGGCGATTAATTTGAATTTTTATAGAAAAATATTATAAAAATGAATAAAAAAATTAGTCAAAACATGTCAAAATAACCAAGTCCTTTTATTTTAGCCACAAGTCTACAAGCACATATACATACACACACTGGTGGCAATATAATTGAAGCAAGTTTTGGCTAATTTTTTTTTAGTTATTTAAAATTAAACAATTTTTTTATAAAACATCAGCTTGTCTGCACAAATGACAAAATAAAAGTCAATATTTACAATTTTCTGCAAAATGAGTAACAAAAATAAATTAAAATGTTTAAAATAGTTTTGAAAACTCCAGCATTTTCCTTCATATAAAATAAATTTCGAGATAATTTATTAATAAGAAAATGCCTAACATTGTCAGCAAAAAAAAAATATCGAAATTACCGAAATTTTGTAGGCGTTTTTTAAATTTTGTAACAAAAACATTTCAAATATTGATTTATATAGGAGCTAATTTTTTGCGCTGAGCTTTTACTAAAAAATATTAAACATTAAATAAACAAATAAAGAGCTTAAACTTGTCTGAATATCGGTATACTAATAATGTTGCCACCAGTGTAAGTATGTGCATACATGTTTTCCAATGGTATTGAAAAGCTTTTTTTTTAATTTTAAATATTTAATATTTAAAAAAGTTTGGTTTTTAATTTTAGAATATTTAATATTTAAAAAGTTTTTTTTAATAAAAAAAAAATTTTAGTTATTTTTCCTTAAAATTGTGGTTTTATAATATATACATTAAAAATTTAATACAAAGTTATCAAGATTGTTTTGATTTGTTTGCTTAAAAATTAATTTTTTAAAGTTTTATTAAAAAATCATTGTACACATAAAATTCAATAATTAGTTATAATATACAAATAAAAAAACATTAATTGAAATTTTAAAAGTTTTGTTTGAATAAAGAAAGTTGTAAAGTATGAATGGGTAATGGTGCTGAGAATTTAACATTTTTTTTATCAAAAATTCCTAGTAATGATTAATCGAATGCAATTGTGAGGTATCATGAATGACGAATCTGTTAATTTTATTCAAAATGCCTACAATGAATAGCAAAAATAAAAGTAAATGTAGTACTAGCATCAAATAGTTGTTGTTACACTAGAAAAAAAAAGAGCATCAGCATAGCATATACGTTTGAAAAGAGTTTGTTATTAAAGAAAAGAGTAAAGTAGAAATTCGTAGCAAATTCTCTAAAATGCTAACAATGATTTAAAAATTAATGAATGTAAAGTAACATTATTTTCATACAATTCAAAACGAAAACAAAAATATTTCAAACTTGTGAATGTGTGTGTTCGTTAATAGTTTTTTTTAAGCCAAGTTAAACGTAGTAATAATTATTGAATTTTTTTTTCTGTGTAAAATTTCTGAACTTCTTCAATCACAAAAAAAAAACCTCCTATAAATAATATCTGGTAGACACAACCAAGGAAAGTTTTATTAAAAAGTAGTTACTGAAATTGTAGTATTTGTTGGATTTTTTTTCAAATTGATTTTATTAGGGTGTTTTGTTCGTGGATTTTGCAAAACATATGCAGGGTTGATTTTTTATTTTTGATTTTGTTTCTCTTGGTCTCTATGAAGTTTGCTACTCAGCGTGAATTGCTGCCTATTAGAAACTATTGAAATATTTTTTTTGTTTGCATGGATTTTGTATTGAAATTCTTTGCTTCTCATTAAATATTGCAAATGTATGTAGAATTTTGAAACATATTTATATTTTTCGTTTTATGTTACGTTTTTTTTTATAATTTCACTTGTAACTTAAACAGTAATTACCTGTTTTTGGGCCATGGCTTGCATTTGCTGGAACATTTGCCGCTCTTCTTCTTTACCTGTAAGTTGGATGAGAAATTCGAGAGAAATACATATAAAGCGAGAGCGAAATTATATTGTTAATGGGATGGCTCTCTGAAATGTCTCAGCACTAAAATAACGTTTTCAATAATTTAAAACCTTATTTATTAAGGCCTTAACTTTCGGTATATTCTTATTCTTATTTTTATGTTTATATACAAAATCACGTCTTTACTTTTTTTTTTGAAGCGCTTACGGTTTTTAATAACAAAAATTACTCTTGAATTGAAGCTAGTAAACAACCTTTTTTTGAAATTTCTAGTAAAAATGGGCTATATGTCTTTTTAAACTACAATTTTCATTTTGTTTCTTTAGACTTAGCTAACGTACTTGACTTTCTTTAGTTAACTTACATAAATATATAGAAAAAGTGCCGAAATAACATATACCGCACTAGTTCATCAATAACTCCCGAAAAAATACCGAAAATTTACAAAAGTTATAGCGCTGAAGTTTCGAAAATTTAACCAAAAAGTAACAAAAATATACCAGAAAAGTACCGAAAATGTACGGACAAATAATCGAAACTGCAACAAAGAAATGATCCTTAACAAATTCCGCCCACTGGGAATAAATATTTTTTTCTCCCTCATAATTATTATAAAATTTTTTATAAAATTTATCTAAAAATAAAAATATTTGAAGACTGAAAAATATTGATGGCGCCGATAACTATTTTGAAACGATTTTTTATAATTTACCAGACATATCGATGACTTGAAAATTTTGTCTTCTCATTATTTGTATCAAAAAATTTTATAAACGCAATGTAAATTGATCAGTCACCAAATAATTACTCGTATAGCCTTTATATATGTATAAGCACTTGATCTTGCAAACTTTAGTTGACATTAGTAGTGTTCTCGAAGTCAATAGTTTGTAACAATTGTAACTTGCAAAGTAGGGGAAATCGAGAGAGCGAATTGACACATCATTTTGAGGGGAAGTTGACAATTTATACTGGACAAATTTTTGCCAGTAAAAACTTGCAAGTAGGAAAAACAGCTGATCAAAAGCAGGTGATTGCAATTTGGATAAATACGAAATTTTTGTTTAAGAGTTTTAAAGGCGAAAATTATAAAATGTGGGTATCAAATATGCAAGAAGTAAGTACAAGTTCCTTTGGTTAAGCTTCGTTAGTGGAATGTTTCAGGAAAACACTAATACAACGTTTTTCATTTTGTATATTTGGATGCGGACAAAAATTCAATCAGCTCTTCGTCAAACTTGCAAGTTTTTACTGGTTTTGCGTTCTTGTACTTTTTGGTATATTTTTCACTCTGAGAGCGAACGTTGTCAAATTTTAAGAAATTTCTTTACAGTATAATTCTTACTCGAGAAGTACGAGTACAGACCTATTATGAGAGGGTGCAGCCAACGCAAAGTTCGCCAGCAGATTTTGCGCCGGTTTGTCAATTCTCTTAAGACTCCAGTTCGCGACGTGAAAAATATGTTCTCTCTTTATGCTCAACTGGGAGAAGTTGTCTCTATAGTCATAACTGTTGGAAAGTTAAACCCATGACCAGCGGTCATAAAAGTATTCATTCAAAAACCGTAATAAAATGGCTGACATTTCTTTCATTATGCTTTCAATAATTTGCCCATCAAGCTTTTGTATTTAGACAGCTAGTGATCGCGTCAAACTTGAATGCGAATGACTCTGTCTGACTTAGGTAATCGTTTCAACCGATGGACTACTCGTCGGCTCAGCAAGAGTCTACATATCTCTTGCATACAAGAAGACTCAAATCAATGCCCTCTTTCGAAAGCAGCCATCCTAACATAATCTCTTCGAGTTAAGGAGATTGATAGATGCCTGATTCAAATAACCTTTCGTCTTCTGCTAGACTCTACTAACTTGCGGTCTGATACAAATTAATCCAGCATTAAAAATCCCGAAATGGCCGTGCCTAGACTGCTACTTCGTTTTTCAATATGTAACCGACTTTCAGTGTGGTACAAATTTGACAGCTCCAAAGAGCTCGATTCCTTCGAAGACATTGTTATGAATATTTTAAAAGCTCTAACAAGACTATTCAAAATATAATTCTAATCCTAACTCTATTTCAATACGAATCTATCGAATAAGTTTGCTTAGTTTTGCAAATATAGAGAAATTAAAGTCTCACTGCACTTACCCATTCCTTTAGTTTGCAACATTTCCAATAATTTCTTAATACTCTCATCGCGCGCAATTAGCGTTTGCTTTTGTGTTTCAACGCGACACTCAAGATCTTTGATAGTTTCACGTAATATGCTTATTTCACGCTGTAAGTGATCATTTTCCGCATACAGTGCCTCCATTTGTTGTTGCATTTCAATATTCGGCTGCCGCATGCGCATACGCAATTCCTCCTCCAATTGACGAACCAACATTGCTTGTTTCTGTAGAATAGAGTATGAAGGAAAAGAGAAAATAATTGAAGATCTATTTACACAAATCCATAAAAAGTGATTTTTAAATTTCTGATATGATCAGCGTTACTGAAGAACAAATGTGAGGAAACTTAGATAGACATGTGAAAATTAAATGAAGATTATTCAAAGTTTGATCTAAAAAAAAAAAGTGTATTTTCTTCGTACAAGTTATGTGTGCGTTTTACTCACTTGATTCTCTGTGCTCAGCAACTTTAGCTGATCATTGATCAAACTAAATTTAGCGCTCTCCTCTTTCCTTAACGCGCGCTCTTTCTTTAATTCCGGCGACCAAAATGTTTTTATACTGTGCATTGAGCTGCCCAATTTTTGATTTGTCAACTCCAATTCACGCTTCAGAGTACCCAATTCACGTTGCAAATCTGTATTCTGATGTTGCAAATCGCCCAAATACGCTCGATCCGATGATGGTAAGCCCGTTTGGTAGCCTACGAATGGGTGAGAGATAAGAACCAAAGCTTGGTATCAAATTATTTAACAAACATTTGTTTAGGATGAAATACTTCTTATATAGGATTGGCTCTAAATTGAAAAGTGATCATCAAGTTTAGGCACGAGCTTTATATAATTATCCGCTCAACCATGTTATCTGATAATGAAGCCTATGAATCTATATCAAGCACAAAAACTGAGCTTTACATCTGACTAAATTGTTCCATTAACGAAATGAGTTTAAAGTGGATTGTTTACTACAAAAAGTGTACCTTTGCTGAAACTAATGAGCCTGATTCTTCTAGTTTGTTATCGTTAACATTATATGGAGCTTCACCAAATCTCTGTCCATCACATTCCCTTATTTGTATTTATGGAAACTCTCATGCCAAACTGTTGTTTTTGTTTTTAAAGCAGCAGGCTTAGCTCGTCCCAGGTCGGCAAAATCCTCAGTCGTCAGCGTCGAGATCAACTTACGAGAAAACCAAGAACCGTTCTGTTTCGACACCATTGGGGAGAGAGTTGTTGTAGAATTTGTATATCTTTGAGACAAATTTAATATGTTGGAGAGATTTTTGAACAAGTAGGAGTTCAGCACTCGGAGAGTTATTCCATTTCTTTAGAGCAGAGATCATCTGTTATGATATTATCGAACAATCTTGAGCAAACCAAGAAAGAAAGATTCTACCCACGGCTAAGTGATCACGGAAAGGAAGTGAGCATCAACAAATGTTCGATTCGAAACTCAACCTAACTCCCACGCAATAGGCAAAGGTTTCACTTGTCACGCAGTTACCATTTCATTAACTCACCCATAGGATTTGGACTTTGACGCGCCGAGCGTCCGTACAACTCATCCTCCAGATACAATCCTCTCTCGAGCGATCTATCACGTGAGCGATCGCGTGGCTCACGTATGGGTATAAATTCACGATCATGTGGATCAACCAAGCCACCGCGGTCCAGCGACTGATATCGCGTTCCTAGAAGAAGGAAGCATATAATTCAATAATGTTTAAAAATTTGGACATATACATAACAGTTTAGTAAAGGCTGCATGTCAAGATTATCTCATAGTATGTCAAAACAAATAGTTAGTTTTAGTTTGACTCAAACTGTCGGTGAATTTAATTTCAGAAATACGCTTACCGAAACTCTTAATATAACTAAAAGTGTTGGTGAACCAAACGTTAACCCTCCGCTAACCAAGTTGTAGCCTCCTGACAATTTTGTATTCAACTGCTCATTTACCAACCTTTAACTGCCGGTTAAACCCCTATTTACATCCTATATATAATTTTACTAAGCTCTTAGTGGTGATCTATAATTGCCAGTTAACAACACGTCATCACATCATCTTCAGGTTAACCAAACAATAATTACCGGTTAATGGAATTCTGACTGTCCGTAAAAATAGTCCTAACTATCACTTGAATAAATTGCATCTAACCAAATTGAAACTATTGCTTAGCTACTTACTAAACTTTTGAAGTTCGCATACCCAGCTCTGATAGGCGTTAACCAAATACATAATTCGAAGGTCGTTTGATAAAGCACAAACCGTCGGTTAACCACATTGAACTGCCGGTTAACACTATTCTATGCATTGTTAATTTATAATTATAAACAGGGAACCAAAATACCTTTGCGCTTCTTTGAATGTACATATATCGTTTAACGAAGCATAACTTTCAGTTAAGAGAAGTCTGTCTATCACTTAACCAAAATCTAACTAACTTCTTACAAAACTCTAGCTTTAGACTAAATTAAGCTCCATTTGTCAGATAGCCAAGATTCCATTTTTACACAATCGGTTAACCGCATTTTAAGTACTGGTTAACCAAATTTTAACTGCCATTTAACTACACTATTAGCATCAGTTAACTTAACTTTGACTGCAAGTTATCTAAAGTAAACCCCTCAATGAACTTTACCTTATAATCCATTCAAAAATATATTAACTACTTAACAGCTGGTTAAGATTACTTTGACTCTGGCTTAACCAATACCTAATTGACGATTTAACTCACTATAAATAACAGTTGAATTACACACCAACCATTGGTTAGCTACACGCTTAACTAGCTGTTAATAAATGTTAAAAAAAAAACAATCTTCTGTACAAAGAATAAGATAAAACAAATAATTACTTGGATAATCCATGGCGTGTGACATCGGTGGTCTACTGGCACTTCGGCTCCGATGGTGGCCCGCGCCGGCTGGACTTGTTGGCTCATCCATGTCTCTATAGTATGGACTGCCCATTGCTGTAATTCACACAATTATGACGATGATAATAATGAGGGTGAAGCGGCTAAGGAATGTTGTGATACGTGAGAGTAGAGAGAAGTGATTGTGATTGTGAGAGAGGACTATGGATGTGGTTGTGATCAGGTGGTTTGGTGGTTTGGTGGTTGCGTGGGTTTGTGGTGTTGGTGGGTGATTTACTTTTTCAATTGGCTGGGTGATGCGGTGTGGAACTAGGTAACGTATCAAAATAAACAGTGCATTGGGAATTTTATCGCATTTTCTCTGGAATTGCTAGTACGTGTCAAAGCACTTAAATGAACGCTTTCAAAATATTAAAATTTCTTTACGAGTGTGAAACTAATTAAAAATAACATTTTAAATTAACAAAACAGTATAAACCAAATAAAATTATTTGCTAAAGAAAACAAGGCTATTTATTATGAGAAAGTATGACTTTAATGATTAAATAGGTATTCGTATATTTGCAACAAAGTGAAAGGCAGTTAATTAATGAGTAAAAAAAAATGAAAATAACCGACAAAGGCTCGCTTTATGTTTTTACAATTCAACTAAGTGGAAAAGGCAGTTATTTTTTATTTTGTCATATGTATGTACGTGTCTGTGTGTGTATGTGTGAGTATTTGTATGACAGCAAAGCTCATGTGAGGAGCGTGCATAAAACTATTCCTGAACTAGAGGCGTTCATTTTATATTTGGCTTATAAATATGCATGAGTATTTATGTGGCTGTTTGAGTGTGTGTGTGTGTGTGTGAAGAACAATGACCTCTCGCAGTGGTTACTAAAATTACCGCCTTGGGGATTATTGTGCATGCGATTGAGTGCTATTAAATGGAACAGCGATATTATCGGAATCTAGAATCTTTCGCGTTGCAAACAATAATAAGTGACCTTTCTCGAACGAACTAAAGTGTTATTTATATATTTTTTTGATATATTTAAAATTAACGACAAAACGCAAATTTGATGGAATTTTTTTGTAGCACATTAAGTGCTTTAGAAAAGCTAGTAATTTTTATTGATATTAATCAAATAAAAAAAGGACAAAGTTTATACATACTCACTTAAAAAAATCGCTTTTATTTAAGCCGAACCTAGTTTAAATGTATACGCTACCAAATAATGTTAAAGTTTTATCACTAACTAGAAGGGATTTCAACACCACGTCATTCGAAAAAATATAAAAATTCTTCAATAGCAGTGGGTCTTTTCAACCGGCAGCTCTGTATAAATTAAGTGCTTTCCCGCGAATTTGGACGTAGATTTGCAGAACTTTCAAGTAAGAGTATCAAGAGAATTTGAAACAGAAATGCTGATATTTTTTAACGTGGTAGAAAAATGTATCTTACTGTGATCGGGGTTGGAGTGCTCGGTAGAAATCGTGGGATTGCACAGGGATTGGCCTAACTGTTGCACAAAACATGCTCTAGATTATAAAAATTAAGACAACTAGAATGCTGCTCTTCAAAAAGAAATACACTCGTCCTTCATGACGAAAGCGGCATGAAGAACTCGAAAATTATATTCACTCCAAAGGGGGCCGTTCCATTTACATTCAATATATTTTATGGCTGGATAGTATACGAGTATAAGAGTCTAACAAGATTCAATTTAAAAAAAAATACTTTTAGTTGACTACTTAAATTAGAACTTCAGGCGTGCCTCAAGAAATTGGATTGCTAATTATCACGGGTTCCAGTTGGTGCGACGTCCAAAATACGAAAATATTTGGAAACAAAAAATTCAACCGCAAATATCGTAAGCTCTTTCAGGCAAACTGGGATTATATTTCAAAAACTTAACAAATGTTTATAACTTTCCATTGTAAGCTAAAGAAGAGAGTATCGCAAGATAAAAAAAATAAAGTCTGAACTCTGAAACCGCAAAAAGTATTTTTGGACAATATTTATTGTGGTTATTTTAGAAGATTATAATTTTTTTTAAGTCATGATATTAAGAAAAGTACTTTAAAACAATAAGTTGCTTACAAAAAACAGTTCCGAACTTTATTAAGTACTGCATGAAACAAAACACAATATTACACCAAACGTGAACAAAAGTATTGAGAACAATTTTAAAAGAAACAAACTGGGCACAAAACGTTCAGAAACGTTCCTATGAAAAACAAAATGAGAGCACAATGCTCGAGAAAGTTTTGAAAAAGACCAAACGAGAACAAAACTCTCAGGAACCTCCTCTAAACGAAAATAAATAGAACACAACTTGCGGAAAAATGTACAAAGATAATAAAATGATAAAATAAATCTCTCAAGAAAGTAAAAAAAAAATGATTGATGTTTTGGTATTCAGCAAAAAGCAAATGTGATGACTCACAAATAAAATGGTTCGACTTCTTGCAATTACTTACTAACCATAATTGTAATCCAGTTTGCCGCCTTATTGTGTTACGACACAAAGAAGGAACAGTTTATACGATTTTGTATATGTATATGTGCGAGTATGTGAAGGCAACGTGCAACAATTCGAGGTACAAGTCCCTACAAGCAATTCAATCGTCTATTGGCCAATTGGGAAGTGTTAAGACTTGATTTGATTTGAACTAAACTACAGTGGCGGATATAAAGTGAACACACACACACACACATACACAGATATTAATGTATTTGATGGCGAGTGTATGTGTGTGTATAGGGAGTAGTTTGTAAAATATTGCCACATTATAAAAAATAAATTAAAGAAAAACGAAATATAAAATAAATCATATGAATGTTTGCGCCAAGCGATGATAAATGCAACATAAAAATGTTTCATGCGCATGCGTGATGTAAGAAAAAATGAGTATTAGGTTCAAGTTTGCAATCATTCGTTTTGTTGACTTTTTTTAAATTAAAATATTAAATACAAAAATATACAGATTTTAGGTAATAGATTTACATATATGAAAAAAAACATTACATAATCTAAAAAAAAAATTCTTACTTGACTACGTATTGACTATTTACGCTATATTAGATTTTAAGAAGAAAATTAAGTTTTACGCAAAAGTAAAATATACATACATATACATAGATATTATATACATACATACATGTATTTATAATAATAAATGTTGACGCATTTGACTGATGTGAAAACTTTATGCGAATTTGTTGAAATCTTTTAAAATTTGGTGAGTAGTTATTTTTAAAGTTATTAGAAGGTTATTATTTTAAATTTGACCAGATTATTTTTTTGTATGAATCAGAGGTTATTTTGTTTTAAAAGTTAATATTTCTGCTCTAACTAGTCACATATTAGTCCCGAAGAAATCCCGAAAGAGTCCCGAAAAATTCCGAGCTGATCCCGAAGTAATCCCGAACCGAAAAATTACTGAACAGGTGCCGGAAATGTTTACAAAATGTACCGAAAAACTTCCGAAAACCTGCCGGAAAAGTGCGGTAAATACTTAAACCAAAAAATTATCGAACTAAACACGAAATGGTCCAGAAAAAGTCCGGCTTATTAGAACTTGTGGATTTTTTCTCCCGCATAATTATTAAATACTTATGTACATAAGTCTCACAAACTCATAATATTTTCCAAAAAGACTTATAATACTTACGAAAATTCGAATGACTTTTTTCAAGCTCCAAGCATTAAACTTCTCCATCAGTCAAATTAAGTATTAATTATATATCTACAGTAAATGAAAAGCAAACAAAAAACTGTCTTATAAGCATAGAGAATAAAACATAACTTAAATTTTTTTTGTTTTTTGTTTTAATATTTTGAAAACTGTTGTCAGTGTAGCAAAAAATATTTGCATATCATTATTAAAAACAAAATGAGAAAGTTTTTTTGTTTAATTTAGCTTTTGTCAAATAACAGCACAATGCCAATTCCATGTGTTCCCTGCCGCACACATACAACTACAATTATACCATGTACATATGTAGTTTACGTCAATTTTAAGAGTTAATAAAATTTTCAATATAAATATGCATATTTTTACACTCATATATTTTCATACACACACCATTGCCATGTCAACGAGCGAGGTCGGCAATGCTGCCAACAACATGCCAACACGCACACATACTATCGCCAATAAAAAACAAAATACTCTTTATGTTTTCAATAAATTATTTACATGTATTGATTTATTGCATTTCCGCATAAATGCTGATAGCGCGTAAGTGCAAACAAAATCGTTTTGATGCGTTTGTTGTATGAGTTTGTATACGTTTGCAATTGTGTGGAAAATATATGAAAGTAAATATTTCAATAAATTGCAATTCTTAATTTAGATGCTCAATTAAATTTTTCAATCCAATTCACTACCAATTCCATTGTTTTTTTTTTTTTATTGATTTTACATCGCTGCACGAGAACAGAATGGAAGTATTCATAAATGTTTATTAATAATATTTTTAATAAAAGTATACAAAAAAAATGTAGCAGTTGCTTACACTGTGGACTTTTTTGAAAAGTTCATTATTTGAAAAAAAAAATAAAAAAAAATGGTTTGCTCAATATGCCAGCATTGTGCACCAAATTCAGATGTTCTCCTAAGTAACTAAAATTTAATTTATCCGATAATTTGCATTTAAGTAAATCATGATAATTCTTAGTTAGAATATTTAAAATTTGCTAATTCAAATCTCATTCTGATTTTGGTCACTTTACAGTAAGGAAACGATGGGCAACAAGAGTGACCCATCTCAGAAAGCCATAAAACTTTTATGGAGTAAATAACTCAATTAGTAGCAGCAAAGAATTACCCCGCGGAGGTTTCACGAGCGGTTCTTACATAGAAGTGGACTGTGTGAACAGTAAATTAACCAAATAACCTTTGGCTGCGGAAGTTTTTTTTTTTTGAAGGCCAAGGTAGCTTCATATTCTAAAATTCACCTTAAACATTACTAAAAAGTGGTGCATTAAAGTGGGAAGGCCAAGCGGCTATTAAGGCCTTTAAATCTCGCGACGTACGAGTACATAGCTTATAAACTAACTCGTGATCGAGTGCCTTGACAAGCTGATAACAAGTGGTACCTAGCTGCGCTGGTAAATATAGTAGCAAGATTGCCGATAGGTTCGCAAAAACTTTACCCTCAACTATTTACCTTTACAGGTATCAATCCCAAATAAAGGCCAGATTCGATTAGCACAAAGAGATGGAAGCGCTCAGTAAACTATACTCGGACATTGTATCAGGTATGAAGCTCTCCAAAACGATTGCAGGAACTTACAACCAAAAAACTAATGAGATAAAGCAAAGATTTACTGAACAACAATCGAGAATTATTGTAGGACACTGAAATTTGAATTTTTCATGAGAAGTGCAACGAACTTTCACCAGAGCCTGATGTCACGGAGCTCTTACAGACTACCCTTTTCCTCAGTCTTCTAGAAAACCTAAGAATAAGAGCGGATATAAACGCCCTTCCTTCGGCTTCAATCAAATGCGACAGTCGCATCAAGCGCGATAGTTAGAATGACTTTCAATCGGATAGTGTGCTTTCAAGACCGCAATCAAAATCGGATGTTGCGCTTTTATGAGCTTTAAGCTCAGTAACCGCGCTCGTTTCACATTGGATCCAGGGGTGTTTAAGAACGCTTACTAACTGATTCAATTTAATGCTTCATATCGTTATCAATGTGATTGTAGCTGTGTATTTAATTAAATTAATCCAATTGAAAAATAGTTTTGAAGAAAATATGATTACAGCAAACTCATACAAAAATAGCAATTTGTGTTATGTTATTTTTATCAAAAGTCCACAGAACTATTATCTTAACTTAAATTGTAAATAATACTTATGCTTACGTACTTCTTAGTGCTGCTTAATTAATATACATACATAACATATATAATAAATCAAATTTTGCTTGGTGACTACTTTTGCATTGCAACCCTAACCAAACAAAATCATAATTGCCATATTTGCCATTTTCACTTAAATACAAATTTGCTCATCAGTGACTACAACTCAAAATGTATAAGAAATATCAGGATGTGGTTGTTGTTTTTTTTTTAATTATTATAAATGAATCAATAACTTCTGTACTTTTAAAATAAATATATATAATTATTTTAAAATTTGTGCGTCTTCACCTAGCGGACTTCCACGTGCACCGTAGTCTCGTGATGGCGAACGATCGACTGTTGGCAATTCCGTGAGCCGCCTTGAGCGACCCGGGCTACGAACACCAGAGCTAGTTACAGGATTGTAATCGTCTCGTGACATAATATGCCGCGGTGGATCCGCGGTTACTGCTTCGCTTCACACAGCTCGTGAATTGCGTGTCCTTTAGTGGATGTTTGTAATTTGAATTTTAATAATTTTATTTTTTTCTTTACTTTTGCGCTTGTTTTTAGTGTTTTTTTTTTATTTGCCTTTGTTCCTCTATCTCTCTCTTTTATCTGGTTTTTCTTATACGGTTTTACTATGACATCTGTATATGTATGTGTGTGTTTATTGATTAGATTTATAAGGCGACGCAAAAAGTAATCTATGTTGATTTGTTTATGTGTATATAGAAGCTTCAAACTACAGTTTCTATGTTAGTCCCGTGTGGGTTCTACATATACATACATACATACTATACAACGATTAGAGTGTAATTTCGTATTGATTAATAGTTTTCATATCAATTTATTTTTTTTTTCATAATTTCTTGATATTGTATCTGTCACGCTCTTAAATCTGCAAATGTAACAAAAGAGAAATACGACAGCATGAACGAGAGCGCAAAATTGTAGTCTGTTATGGCTTCTACTGATGGCTAAAAGCTAATTATTCATATAAATTTTGCATTGTATGTAAGCTTCAAATATGTTACTTAATTTAAACTTATGTTGGTTTTGCGCATAACTAATATCAAGCGAAAGTCATGAATAGCAACTCATTATTCCTTAAGTATGCAATCAATAAATTTTCTACTATTTCAACAAAATCCCTAAAACTAATTACCTATGCGATACTACTTAAATATATACGCCATTAATCTGTGTACTTTGTGAACCGCCCAGTATTTTTCATAATATTTTCCACCTTTTCCATATCCAAAGCTGATTTTTTAATACATTTTCCTCACTTGAATTTCTGAAGTTTTCAGCTAAAAAACTAAAACGGTTTAAAAATCCAACACATGCATGAAAATTAAAAATTCAATTATCAAAATTGCAGTAGTAAAGTCAGTGTGCTTAGCTCATTCGTTGGTTAGAGAATCGCCATCAGGATTTTGACTTACATAAATGAAGTAGTAAGAAGTAAAGTGAGCTGTTTTGAGCAAGAAGGGAGCCTTTTCTATGTGTACACTCATTAGTGCCCGCTACTTGAAAATAGATTTTATAAATTAAGAAATTAAGAAATCAAAAATAACTTTCTTTCGCAACGAGACACCCTTTAAAACTTTATCAGTTTATTCTTTCATATATGTTCTACCACATACAATTTTTTAAAAATTTTAAACACCTACAAACATAATTTATCATAAAATTGTTTTTTTTTTATTAACAAAAGTATAAAAAAATTAAAAAAAAAAAAATTTTTTTTAAATCTCTGATACATTTTGGGACTTCCTCTGCAACATATCCAAAATTCGCGCAAAATTTGTTTTTGAACATTTGAAATAGTATGGCATGCCTCGTATGTGACAATAATTGAAATTTTCATTTTGTAATTCTTTATTTTTAATATTTTAAAAATGTAGTTTTCTTAAGTTTTCGTTCGTATAAAAAACATACTGCTATATTCCCATGAACTTGCTAGTTTATTGTTATTTATTTTTTTTAAATAGGTGACAACCCTCTTTTCAAAGTAATTAATTTGTTATTTCAGGCTATAAAGGCTGTTTAGATCTTTCGCAGTCAAAAGGTAACAAACATACACACTCAAAAAATTTTAAAATTAAAATAATCTACTATATTCCCATGAACTTGCTAGTTTATTTTTATTTATTTTTTTTAAATATGTGACAACCCTCTTTTCAAAGTAATTAATTTGTTATTTCAGGCTATAAAGGCTGTTTAGATCTTTCGCAGTCAAAAGGTAACAAACATACACACTCACAAACTTTCACATTTAAAATAATCTTTTAGCATTTGATTCACTTTAAAGATTAGTTCACTTCAAGTTCGTTCAGCTCAATATAGCTACTCTTATGTGAAGCTGTGCGTCATTAGTGCGACCTTACTATCCTGAAAAGCGTAATTTTTCTGCATTAAAACTAGCTTTAAGAAAAAGTTGCACATATATTTGCAATGTAACTAAAACCACTGAAACTGCTAATGAAGAAAATAGTTGACATCTGTGTCTCTAAATTTTATTTTCATTTGCCGCAGAAAAGTTTTGTTCATTTTTCTTAATGAACGAAGTTATGATAAAGTTCAATTAGAAGAGTCAGCGCTTTCGCTCTTTACTTCAAAACTTTCCTAAGCCTAATTTTATAGGCCAAATCTTAATTCTCAAATTCTCAGACCGATATCGATTTTACAATGAAAACTATTGTAAACTAAATTAAAGAAAAATAAACCCAAAAAAGCGTTTAACCCAACAACATTAGAAGTGACTTAAGAGATTGAGAGGATGAATGAGATAAGAGTAAAGATTCGTATCATGTCACCTCACCTGTCTCGGGAGCTTTAAGAATAATAAAAGAGAGGCGAACGACGGCGAAGAGCTTAGAGTGTCGCTACTTTCCCAGATCAACTTGCAATGTCTTTACTAGAAAATGTTTTTACCGGCTTCAAAAACAGACAAGGATAGCTATTCATTGGAAAATTTGTATACCTTTCATGAAAATGTTATATAAAGTTTGATCCGATGTTTGTAAGTCCCAGATGGTGATGAAGAGCTGAGTCTATGACGTCTGTCTCTCTGTTTAATGCAATTCGGCCTTTTTATAATTTATTAATAACTCCTTCATTTAAGCCGCTACAGGCTTGAAATTATGCACAAATATCAGTTACTATTAGCAATATATTAGCAGTGAATATCATAAAGATCAGAGAAATATAGCATACAGCTTCTATATAATTCTTCGAATCCTGAAATGTATGCAGTTATCGGCATAGCAGATGGCAGCCGTTTTTTTTTACTTGTTTTTCTTTTTTTATGTACATCATTTCTTTGGAGTCCAATATAAATTTGGTTCAGTTTCAAACTTTGAATCATAAGTAAACTATAGTAATCCTAAATGTATATGAGAATATAAATATTGAAGAAAATATGCATCAAATTTGAATTAATAAAAAAAGTTACCAAACACTTGCTTAATATTCTCTGAAAATTTAAATTTAAATTAAATTCTAAGAAGAATTTTTTAAAACTTTTTATTTAATGGATTGCAGTCGAGGGTGAGTGAAAGACTACAACACCTTTTGTTTCTTCTTCATAGCTTCGCAAATATTGGCACAAAAATAAATTATATAATAATATCAGAGAATACATTTTTTACAAAAAGAAAATTCTCACATAAATCTGTGAAATAATAATCGTCCTCCGGAATAAAATTCCCTGACGAACAAGTTAAAAAAAAAGAGTTTTATCTAAAAGTGTAAAAAACATTGAAGCAGATACTGATAGAGTACCAATACCTGGGGTAAAAACAAGTTCAAAAGGGTTGCGCAGTGTAGTCGGATTTCTATCATAAAACGCCAACCACATAACGAACTTTGACAAGCATAAAATAAAAAAAAAACAAATCACGAATATGAATTGCGGCAAACTTTGCTGAAATATTAAATGACGAACTCGATAGTGGAATCATGTGCCGATAATAAATGGCTCTTTCCAGCATTACTCGTACAAATGTAGAGCAAGGTAAATAGTAGTAGCTGGCGTGTTTGCACCTCTTATCATACATAGATTGAAAACCAAAAGAATAAATCAGTAGCAGCATTTACCATATTTACTAACACATTTAATACGAAAGGTTATTTTTTTTTTTTAATACTTTCACAACAGTTTTTGAGTTTCAAAGCTAAAATGCGTACAAAAAAAAAAAAACAAAAAACTGCGAGTCACTCAACCAGTAAAACACTACTCGTTGAAAGTATGTAAATACAAAAGTATTTGCATGTTTGTAAGCGTTCATACTTTCATTTATGTACGTTACTACACGTTTTATGGCACAAATAAATGCTAATTTCTTGTTTGCCAACAAAAACTACTTAAAATGCACTCAACCGACAGCAAACACACACACACGCACACACACATACACAGCTATCGAGCAGACGTCCCTCAGTATACTGGTGGAATTCCCAGATAGCAGATGTTCGTCAACAATGCAATAGAGCAAGGCGCGACTACCAAAGGGCCAGAAAAACGGCCAATTATTTGGAACAACAAATACACTACAGGGCCAAGCGAAAGGAATTAAAGCAAACCATTAAAGCGAGCAAGAAGAAGTGTTTTCTCCAGCTTTGCGACAGTGCCGAACAAAATCCTTGGGGTATGGCATACAAAGTGGTTACTAAAAAGCTACAGGCATCTGTCCAGCCGCAGCTCACAAGCGCCGACCAACTGGGTATAATAGTAAGCAAACTGTTTCCAGGCCAAAAAGCATTCAGTAGAGAGATCCTCTCCCATGCTGAATGCAAATTCCCACAGATCACCGCTGGAGAGGTGCTGCTTGCGGTTGATGAATTTAAAGACAGAAAGGCCCCAGGCCCTGATGCAATTCCGAATAAAGTTCTTAAACTAGCAGTGAAAGCGAATACTGAGGTTTTCGTTCACACGTTTAACGAATGCTTTACAGAGGGCGTATTTCCGAAAATATGGAAACGCCAGCGGCTCGTTCTACTACCAAAGGCGGGAAAATCTCCTGGGGATCCCTCTGCATATCGACCAATATGTATGCTTAATACAACAGGGAAGCTTCTGGAACGCATAATTACCAATAGAGTTACAGAAGCAATGGAGGCGAAAGGAGGACTCTCCGAAACACAATTTGGATTTAGAAAAGGGCGGTCCACAGTTGATGCAGCCAATTTCATAAAAAGAATAGCAGAAGATGCGATTAGCGGTGAGAGATGGAGATGGGGCTCAAAAGAATATTGTTTAATAATTACGCTCGACGTGAAAAACGCATTTAACACCGCAAGCTGGCGGAAAATAACAGAGGCGCTAATAACTTTCGATATTCCAGCATATCTCAGAAGAATCCTAAACAATTACTTGTCGGACAGACTTCTACTCTACGACACCGATGAAGGCAGAAAGAAATATAAGATTTCAGGCGGAGTTCCACAAGGCTCAGTGCTGGGTCCAACGCTATGGAACATAATGTATGATGGCATATTGAAACTACATCTAACAAAAGGGGCGAAAATAGTTGGTTTTGCTGATGACATAGCCATTGTGGTCGTAGCTAAGCACATAAAAGACATTGAAGAGAGTGCAAACAACTCGATCACTAGTGTTCAAAACTGGCTCCTCGATGCAGGTCTAGAGCTTGCACAGCAAAAAACCGAGACAGTGCTAATTAGCAGCAGGAAGATCCGAGAAGTGGCGAAAATAAACGTATGTGGCCATGAAATAGAATCAGCCCCAGATCTGAAATACCTCGGAATCATACTGGATGCTAGATTAACATTCAAGCGGCATATTGAGTATGCAGTCGGAAAAGCGGAAAAAGTCGCAGTAGCGCTTTCGAGACTGATGCTTAACGTCGGAGGTCCAAAGCAACAGCGAAGGCAGTTATACGCCAATATAGTCAGAAGTGTCCTGCTATACGGGTTTCAAATCTGGGGTGAAGCCTTTAAGAAGACGTCATACGCACGCGAAGCGAAGTCTCTATACCGGCTATGCGCGGTTAAGGTATGCTGCGCTTACCGAACTACATCGGAAGATGCTGCGTTGGTTATTGCTGGCCTATGTCCAATAGATATCCTGGCGACGCAGACGTTGGCAAGATCTGTAAACAAGGCGAATCGCCAAGCAGAAATCAAGATCTGCTGGCAACAGTGGCAATGCCGTTGGGACCAGACAGATAAAGGTCGCTGGACACACCGTCTCATACCATCAATAGAAAAATGGTTAAGCCGGAAACATGGAGAAGTAAACTTCCAGTTAACCCAAATGCTTACGGGGCATGGCTGTTTTAAATCTTACTTTTATAGATTTAAAATCGATGATGACCCTTACTGCACTCTCTGCGAAGAGGACGATATCCAAGATGCTGAACATTGCTTTTTTGCCTGCACATATTTTGAAGATGAACGAAACTGGCTAAACGTACAGGTAGGGCGGCTGACAAAAGTAGAGAATTTGATCGATATAATGCTCGAATCGATCGAAAACTGGTCTGCCGTCTGCAACATGGCAAATATGGTAATATCGAAACTACGTCAGGCGGAACGACTCCGCAGAAATACATAATCTTTTAATGTCGGTTGACGGCAACAAACTTCACACCGAATCGGCGGCTCGGAACCTAGTCCGTTCCGACTGCCTGCACTAATAAAAAAAAAAAAATAAAAATAAAAAATGTAAGCAGTTTGGCTCTTTGGCCCTAAGCACAGCTCCCAACGAACAGCCCAAAGCGGTTACACACGGCCGGGTAGCCCGGAATCTCGTCCGTTCCGGCTACCAAGAAAGGTTAGTGCTCAATAAACTACTTTTGAGAAATTTATATATATATGTATGTTAAATCCTCAGCTATAAAATATTGTGTTTTTTCCAATAGTTCATACAAAGCAGAAAAAATCGAATTAAGTAAGTAGACGGCTCGGAATCCAGTCCGTTCCGACCGTTGCAGAATAGTTGGAAACCATAAATTTTGAAAAACCAGACGAGAAGAAGTAAAGAGAGTAACAGAGCGGCTCGGAACCCCGTTCGTTCCGACCGGCGGGCAAGGTAATCTAAAATCGTAAATTATATTAAAATCAATAGTTTATATAATAGGAGAAATACCATGTTGAGCGGCTTGGAACCTCGTTCGTTCCAACCGGCAGTCAAGCAACAAAAAAAAAAAATGCTTGGAAATGAAACGGGGCAATTTAAACCCCCACGAAGATGTAACAAACAACAGTACAGAGGGCGGTAAAAACAGACTTCACGTACGTAGAGCGTAAGCTCAAGCCATCTCCCGACGAAATACCTGACGGTAGTACCGGGGGAAATGGTACTCAGACAGTAGGAGGTTTAGTTAGGGTTAAAGTCCCACACTGACAAACCGGTGACGGTTAGGCTTTCGATGCTTCCTCCTCGTAAAAAAAAAAAAAAAAAAAAAAAAAAAAAAAAACAGCTTCGCACACGAGATTCCGTAAATTTCATATAAAAATTTAAAAAATATGTATGCACGTACATATGTGTGCGTGAGTATTCGCGCAATTTCCCTGTAAAGTGTCCGACAACTCGAATGAACGTATTTCCACATCAGATGACCTCTTCCCCAAACACCAACACACCACCACCCTTTAAAACGTTCTAAAGCTTTCGCGCTGCGCTTGTGATCTCGATTAAGAAAGAGAGCGGGCGGTATGCGCGGCCGGTCGGTTATGAATTATGTTTTTTTTTTTCTTCTACATTGGCGCACTCTCATAAAATACACACAGTTTTTCACTCGAGGATTGACCTCTTCCTACAACGAAAAACGAAATTCAATCCTAGCGCTTTTTACACACGGTTGCCATAAGCTCGAAATGAAATACCAAAGTGAAAAATTCGAAAATGCGTTAACCAATTTAAAAAAATAAAAATATATTAGTTATATTAGCATGAAATTTCAGTCTCTGCTTAATTTGAAAATTTGTAATTTGGCGTCAAAAAATTAAAAACGGAATTATACTATTTCTTTTTGCATTCTGATTCATTTGCATACGTTTATTTCTTTATGAAAATTAATACAAATTTAATGGACCTGCAAACCAAGATTTAAAATAAATTATAATAGTAAAAAAAAAAAACCTCAAAGAGTTCGTAAAAATATAATTTTTGTTTTTCTATTTAACGGGGAATTTTTTATGCTGAAATTCTTCATGCAAAAATACATTTATTTGAGAAATTTCTATAGGAAATCAGTAACTTATCAAAATGAATCATTAATTTGATTAATACAAAAATTCTTTACGCCTTCGTGCCAATCTTTGCATACGTTTTTCGGGAAAATGTTTTAAAGAATTTGAAACACTCGTAGTAAGTCTACGCTACTCTTAAAGAATTCGTTAAAATTTACAGAACTTTGGGTTGGAGAGGTAGCATAAATACACCGCGCGGAAAGAAAATTGTTAATTGTTTTTTGAGCTTTCGCGCTTGTCAGTTCTTATAAACTTAGTATACAGCTCTCCACAAAAATTGAAAAATTCATATTAATCATTTTCTTCTATAAAAATTTCTTAAATCAGCCTAAATTTTTCAAGATAAAAATGCTCGTATATTTATTTCTGTTCGAAAATTTTAAAAATATTGAAAAATAGCTCTTGTAATTTTTCTTGAGAGCTGCATTCAAGCCCATAATAATTTACAAAATTTATATTATTAAAAGATTTCAAAGTTACCAATCAACGAAAGTGGAAAAATGTAAACAATTTTACTAACTAATTACCAAGGTGGCAATTGTACTTTCAAAGACGCGTAATTTCTCCAAGCCCAGGTATACCGCGTTCAACAATAATACGACAACCAAAAATTGACAAGTCTTTTCTTATTATTTTTTATATTTATACTCCGTAATTTTTCAATTTAAATAGTGCACATTCTCGAACAAGATATATAAACATAAAACCAATTTTCAAACTTTATTCAAGTATTTATTATAGTAATGAAATAAAATCTCACAATAAATTTTAAACTTAAAAAAAAAACGAGTTTTAAATTTGTGGAGTGTAACAAAGAGCAAGTTTTTTGTGGCGAAATGTAACGTTAATATCTGAATTTTTTTTTCTGACGCTCTATCTAAAATTTTTTTTCCCTTTTCAAAAATCAAAAATCAAAAAAATTTGCAATAGCTTAAAATTTCAACTTTTTTGCACTAAAATTTAATGAACTGCAGAACCTGCATACTACAAAAAAATTATATTTTTTTTAAATATACCAAATTTTGTATATTATTTGAAATGTGTGCTTGTGAGAGGTTTTGTTGGAGAATGAGTAGCTTTTAAAAAAATAATTAAATAAATAATTTGCTAATTTTTTAATCGTGTGTGCCTTATAATACTGATATGCACTATACACAATCCGTATAGGTATATACTTGGAGGTATATACATAAATATTATACATAGTATGAACATACATTTGTACGCCCATTCAACTAAACCGCTGGCCATGCCACCCACACAAAGTATTCTGAGTAGGCTACTTACTTGCTGCCACTTGTGTACACTTGCTAGCTATGCTTTATTTATATTTATTTTCTACACTTTTGTTGCTGTTGTTATTGTTGTTGTTGTTATTGTTGTTTCTTTTGCCCTTTTACCATTTTTCAATTGCCTGCTATTGCGAGCTTTATGAATGAATTGGTTGCAAACGAAACGAATTTTTGAAACAAAATGTAATCGACGAGTGGGCTGTTCAAACGAATGAAACGAACCACAATAGCGCCACTAACATGCCTACAACAGCAACAAAAACACAGTTTAATGCATGCTACCAAAAATACTCGTATGTACATACATACGACAACACATAAGTAAAATTCTTCAACATGAACAAACTTTAATAGCAACGCCTTTCGGTCAACAGCCGTTCCCGGTGGGCGCTACACCATCTTTGGTTTTTTTTTTTTTTTTTTTGTTTTTTTTTTTTGTTTGGCTGACGACTTGCCAGCTACTAAAACGCCCATCCACCCACAAACGCAAGAAAGCGTCGATTGTGAGCGGCATTAGCGTGCGTTAACGATAACGGTGTTGGTGATGTCGGTGATGGCGTTGTGAGTTACGAACGTGTTTGAAAATAGGCTCGCGTGCAATTGCCACCTCAATGGAAATAGTAGAATATTACAAATAATAAATGCTAGCTACAATTGTTGATACAAATATAATATTTAAATGTGGTAAATATATAATATTGCAAGCAAAAAGGGACGGCGGCATCTGCGGGATATATTCATTTTGCCCGATTAAACTTAGTGAATCATTTCAGAATTTGCAATAAAGTAGTTATTTAATATATAATTTAAATTGGAAGTTATTTAAAAATGTAAAAACTAAGTATTTTTGGTGCGCTGTGCGAATCATTTGGCTGACGTAGTCCTGTAAAAGTAGTGGCAAAGAGTATTTCTGGGATATCTAGGTCTCTCACCTTGCACTTTCTCTATCTAACAAGATATTTAGTGTGTGCGTTAAATGGAGCTCTTTGGTGTGGTATGAGTAGAACTACCTCAAAAAAAAAAAACACTCAAATTAATTCTCGATTAACCAGATACGTATCGAAATTTGTTACCCATGCAAACAGCTTTTTCGGGCTCCACAGAATCTTTGAGCAATAGCTTTACATGCTTATGTGCAACAATAACTTAAAAGAACTACAGAGTATGAAAGAATTTTCGGAAAGACTATGGATGATGCTGAAAAGTTGCAACTCGAATATCCTTCTGATTCCTGAATCAAAGAGACTGATGGCTTTATGTACAGCAGAAGTGAGATAATTAAATGAAGGTCGAAACCGAAAAGACTACTTCCAATTTCTATTCACACTTTCAAACACATTAAACGAAATGTTAAAACACATCCAAATTTCCAAGAAGAATTCATCACTTCGCTGGTAAAATGTGACCGTTTGAAATTAGATATTTGTTTGTATTGAAAATGTTGTCTTTTGACAAGTACCTACCAATAGCATAGAGCAAAGACATAGAGTCCCTGCAGTAATACGAAAAGAGCCAATTGAAAAAGTCCAGTCTTTGAATGGACCGGTGGAAAAGAAAAGCCGTTTGTTGAGTGGGCTGGTCCTTTAAGAATAACATTCTCGTACATACATACCAATGTTAAAAATTTCAGTCGAAGCTATTGACATGGTAATGATGAGTGACTAGTACTGAGAGCATAAGGGACTTTCTGTGGGCTAACCTTGGATGGATCCGAATTACTACAGGCAATAAAGAATATTGTGCCTTTAAAAATGAAAACGAATGGCTGTTCCAGCTTTCAAAAAGTTTTTCGGTGCATTGCGTATATTGGAAAATCACTTCAGAATCGGAATAATTCAAAAACGGCTTACCAAAAAAAACGAGCCTGATGCACACGGATATGGCAGCGTTACGCTACGTTATTTTATAATCTGCTATGTATTTTATGTTACTCTATGTTATGCCATGATATGCTACGTGATGCTTTGTTTCGCTATGTAATTTTATGTTATGTTATGTTAGGTCATGTTTTTTTTCTTATGTTATGTTATGTTATGTTCCGGTTATGTACGGCGGTATTGAAAAATCATTATGGCGAATGAGACGCAAATGGTACCAACGGAAATGGCACAGGTAAATGGTTGGAGAGGCACCAAGTGCTTCTTCTTAATACAAAATTTGAGCAGCTGAATTCACCACAAATTAATAGCTTAACTCACCTCAATCTAAAACTCATAACATTGAAATTTCCCACACATCATTTCTAAGCTCACCACAACGGAACTTAACAGCACACCAAAAATCTCCATATACGAATTTTCCAAACTAGATCTCTTTTCACGGCATCGCACCTCACTCCGCCTCACTCCGCCTCGCTTCAACTCACATTAGCTTTCCTTGTCTTAACATATCTCAATTAAAATCACGTCACATCATCTCACTTCATTACAACAGGTGAAGCAAGTCATAAATTTATTTTATAAAATCTCAAACAAAAAATTTCGGCAAAGGTTGTTATGATAAAAGTGTACTTTTATATTCTTTAATATTCTTCTTTTATATGTCACTATCTAATAAATTAATACATTAATGATATTTTTTAGTGATAGGTTCTAACTGCAATATCGAGGTCTTTTTTAGTAAAAAAAAAACAAAAGTATGACGTGCTCGCGAAATAGTAAAAGCACAGATTTTTTTTTTAATAATTTACTTCCAGATTCGCCCACATATTTTCTCCTGTTGCTTTAAAGTATTGTCCCAAAATATTTTCAGTCGGTGCCACAGGGCGTATGAGTGTTCTCATATATATTTTGTGCGACCATCTCACTTCCTCACTCTCTGAATGCCTTGTAACGCGGCTTATTACAATCACTGCCAAAATATTTGCATACATTTTTATATTCGTAATACTTTTTATACAAAAATAAAAAAAAAAGTGTAAAGAGCTACTTAAAACGAATGATTTGCAAATACGTGACTACCTTAAAACTGCCGACTCATATCACATAAGTTAGCGTCTGAGTTAGCATGTTTACAAACAATAAAAATGAAAGGTGGTAGTTTTCGATTATGTAAAAAGTTTCTTTCGATTCAAGGTAAAATTTGACAACTTGATTAAGTGATAGAGATGGAATAGAATTGGTCTGCATTGCTAGTTTCTGTATGAAAAAGTAAATATTTAGTTACGCGCAAAAAAGTGAATGCATCTGTGAATTTTTTATTTAAAAAAAATAATATTGAAATCTTTAAAAATGCCTACACAGTGTCCGAGGGCTTGGAGAATTGCTAAAATTCTAAAAGTAAACTCTGGCTTTGACTTGTTGAGAAGACACGCTGTCGTTTTTCTGCATTGAATGGCGCCTATCTGCATATTTTGTTGTCTGACCATCTGCTTCCGATAAGTTTAACCACCCCAAATTTGCTCAGAGAGCCTCCTACCTTGGTCCACTCATTCACATTCTCATTTCCGTCTATACTCTTATAGTCTTCCCTACTGTCGAATTGGAATATTATTGTTCTGGACACCGAGTCTTAATTTAATATACACTAGTTAAGTAGTCTAATAGCGCCGCCGTATTGGCAAAGTGAATTGCAGGCACAGATGCCAAACACATTGCATTAGAATCGTGAGATAGTCCCTTGTTTTTCGACTTGGTCTTTCTTTTGTCTTTTCTTGAAAAAAAACGAAGGCAGAATTTTCTATTAAAAAATCTTGATGATTAATGTTTGTTTTTCTGCTTATGCCGGGAAGCCACAGATATAATAAAATTCGGTTATTTATAGTTTTATACAGCTTACCAGTGTCCCATCTACAACAACAATAAGGCTACACTTGCCATCTTAATAATTTCCTATATGTGCGGTTTACGGAAAAGTATGCAGTCGCGAATAAAATGGGCAAGTCATCCTGCGAGATAACTTGAAAAACGGCCATCCATTGTAGGGAGCTGGCAATACAGAAGAATTTTCTTATTTCTTAGCTTTATACCCGATAACTTTAGTAATAATTGAGATATCTTAATGAAACTTGGTAAATAAGTTGCCCTTTGCCCAGTAGGTTGGTGTTGAAAATGGTCGAGATCGGTCAATAACCACGTCCACCTCCCATATAACGCAAGTTTTGAAATATTTAAAAACTTCGTGTTTTCGATATCTATTAAAGCAAATTGAGTAAAATTTGATATTTGCAGCGATTTTAAACAAAGAAACTGTAAATTTACGAAATTTTTAATAATAGGCGTTGCGCCCACTTATGATAAAATAAATATCTATGTCTAAACACTAAATTTGGTAAACGAATTGTCCTTGACATCACTAGTAGTATCACCGTCAAAGGTTTGACGTTTTGAAAAATGCAAAAAAATTTCGTTTTTTCAGTATCTTTTGGAACAAATTGAGTAAAGTTTAATACTAGCAGCGATTTGAAACAAAGAAACGGGGTTTCATGAAAATTTTAAAAATGGCCGTGGCACCACCCATACAAAAATACATCGCGAGGGTATATAAAACTCGCTTTTCTTACTTATTTTTTGCTCAAGTTGGCACACAGCCTGCAAAGAACAGTCAAATTTGTATCCAAGTAAACCCACCAGGCCAGCAAAATTGCAATTTCAGCGGATATCTGTAAGAATGCTGATACGAGCGTAGATAATCTATAAGGATCTCGGTTCATATTTGCAACAGCAGATCGTCTTAAAGGTCCTAAATGATGCATACAAGACTTACTCAGCCTTGGTAATGAATCTAACTTTAACTAAAAACTAGCCTATTGCCACAGTTCAGCTGATATGACGCCACCAGTACTCAGAGTCTCTCAATTAAAATCAATGTATTTTGAGGGAAATTTTTGAACTTTTGTAAACCTTAAATAGCATTTATGAAAAGATTTACACCAAACTTCTTTTGTTTAAGCAATATTGAACATATTTTTTTATACGTTTTCGAGGCAAACTAATGCTATATCCAGCACCATTACTTATGACATAAATGTAAGTTCATGTACGAGTATAAAACTTTAGGCAACAAGCAACCAACAGCTCGTGGCAAAGTGGCAGTAAAGTAAAAGTACATAATATTTCAGTAACAATATTGCATTAGCTCACTTATGCCGGCGGCTGGCCGTGACGTGCCACTGTATGTAGTGTAGGGCGCAGCACCTTACTTCTTTCTACGTTTTTCATACATTTTTTGTACATTTGCGCGAACACGTTATTATTACATACATATTTGCCACAAATCCACAAACACACACACATACACACACACTTATCAGTATAGGCATGTAAATGGTGTGCTTAAATTCAACCGCCCACCCGCTTTCTGTTCAACCGTGCAAATAATTGCCATGGTTACATCAAGTGGCTTGCTCCACCTACTGGCCAGCAAGTTTTTTTTTCAGTAGTGTGAATGTGTGCGTGTATGTGAAAGTGTGCTTCAAAGTTCCCCTAAGGCGCGTGTTAACTTTTCGCGGTTTTTCATTGATCCGAGGCGCGTTTTGTTTGGCAAGTTTTTTTGCTTCTTTTTGGCAATTTTGAGCGTCGTTTATAACAAAATTTAAATTTAACAGCGCACAATTAAACATGTGAAAACTATTTTTTGTCTACATACAAATACAGAGAAAAGTTAAAATAGATTGGAATTGCATTGGAAAAAGAAGATTGTTTTCAAAACTATCAAAATTAGTATATACAAATCTTTACTCTTTCTAGATTCAAGACTTAGTTCAAATTGCTGACTCTAGTAATTTATTTTATCATCAAGTTCTGAGCATAAATACAATATACTCCTTTTTTTCATTTAAAATTTAAAATTTTCAACACAAAAATTTAGGATAAGCAAATTTTCGGAATATTTCGAAAGCGGAGACGAATTGCAGAATTCAATTCAATTCCACTATCATGAAATTATTTCTTTAGTATATCTTTTGTTTTTTACTCGAAGTGATACAAAAAAAAAGTCTAAACTTAATATTTTTGAAAAAAAAATGCTGTTTTACATTTTAAAATTTAAAATATATAAATTAAAATAAATTTAATGTACAACTTTTACCTGCTAAAACTTATTGCAAACTTTCTCCTCACAAATAATGCATCTAAATATTCTTAATTGGAGTAGCTTGGAGCTCCGCCTATTTTTGGTGTTCACACAGATTCAGCTGTTCATTTTTTTTTTTTTTGTAGAAATAGCTAATAAAAGTTCAAAGACAAGGCATTTATTGGCAGCATTTTAGTAAAATTTTATTGTAGAGCGTAAAAAAATATTTGAAGTAATAATTGAAATACCTTTAAGTTTTTGTAAACACTCATTATAGGCCCTACAGAGAAATAATATATTTTAACAAAATTTTTAGTTATACAAATCTTGGAATTCAGCTCTCAAAACAAATCACATTTTACAATAATTCTTTTGCTTGTGAAAGTGCTTTGCCGCTGCTGTAAATTTTTTTAAAGTAATAAATATACGAACATTTTTTTCCTTGAGAGCTCCGGATTGATTTAAGAAATTTTTAAAGAAGATTTTTTTCCATTCCTTGAATGTCATTTTATCTGAATTTTTTGATTTCCTTGAGAGCTGTAATAAAAGCAAACCTCAACAGCTAATCACACATGGTATTTGCGCCAAAATCTAAAAAAGAAATTAACAAAGGGCGCAGATGGAAAAAGAAAAGTTAAAAATAAAAGTCTACAAGTAAAAAGGAACACACCTCTGGCAAAAGTAACGTGATAGCCAGATTAACCAAAAACAAAAAATGAAAAACTGATAGAGTTACGACATTTAACTGACAGCTAACAATACAGTTAGGTGAGAACAGAGAGTGTGATTATTATTTCTGCTCGCTCCCTTACATTTTCAAAGGAAGCAAACAGATACCACTTTATTTGAAAATAGGGCTTCTTGCAAGAGATATCAAAACACTGCTTATTGGAGTTGTTAAGTTTGAATATGTTTCGTATAGAAAATATTTTTAAGTCATTCTACTTCATTTGCCTACTCACAATTTCATAATCGTTTGTTATTCTATGCTCCTGCTCTCACCACCTCATTTTTTTCCCACTCTATCGTGTGCGAACACTTCTGCTCTTTTACTCATTTCTGCACTCTCTCACCGGCACTCTCATGAGTGCGTTCCATTGGCACATTGTATACATATTTTTAGGCGCATGCATATCTTTGCCTACGATTTTCAGCTGTGACGACTAAACGATTTCGTCATTTACGATTTCGCCACTCGAGAGACAGGCACACATTAACCCGCACACTCCTCTCATTCGACTTAACATGTGTATGTATGTAAATATTTATGTAGAGTTTTGTATACCGCCTGACAATGGTTAACTCGTGTCCAATGCTCGTATTAAGTCACTGCCAACAGTCAATAAGCAACAACAATAGTGTCGTTTCTATCAGTGCACAAGCCCAACAATAATGCAAAACGCGAGTGAGCGCACGAGCTTGTCAACCAGCCGAGCATACGCACTCACAGATGTAGTGTTGTTGTTACTTTTGTATTGAGCACCACCTCCTAACTTGCCTCCGGGCACAAGTGTTGGTTGGTAACTTATGTACTTATGTATGTATGTTTCGGTCTTGGTATTGCAACATAAACGTAGAATAAGGTTGAAATTTAAAATCAATAAAAAATATTGTAGTGTTCTAAAAATAGCAAAGCCGTTGACTGCGCTGCTAACGAACGCCGAACCGCCAAGCGCACACAAAACTTATCTAAAGCAAATCAATCGAAGTAGAAAAGCATAACAAAGTTTATGGACTCATAGTGGGGAAAGATAATGGAAGTAAGTATATTAGTAAACACATACTAAGTGGATATAAATTGGTATGTAATAAGTATGTGTCTCACGCGCTTACATTGCCTAGCATGTTCGAAAGAAGTCAGCAAGTCATAAAAAGCCCGAAATCCTGCCCCGACTATAAACAAACCACCGACCGAATTTCGTCAAAGCAAAGAAGAAGCTTTTAATTCAAGTCCTTAATGTGTCACCGCCAAACCAACAAAAATTATATGTTTAGCACAAAATTTCCATCTCATTTTTAGGTCAAAAACTCGGTTTTAGTTTTGGCAATGGGAACCTACAACCTGGGATTAAAGCTTTGTTTCGGTGTTGTCTTAGTTTTTCAAAAAATCAAAATATATTGTCAAGAACTTTCTCGCAAAAGAACCATACGGGAACAAAATTATTGAGAATAGTTTAAACAAGAAGAAATTGAGAACAAAACGTTCAGCTACGTTTTCACTGAAGTACAAAATGAGAACAAAACTCCCGCGAACGTTCTAATAAAGAACAAAATGAAAACGAAACTTTCAGTTACGTTATCAATGGGAACGAAACTATGGGAAACGTTTTCCAGACGCATCTAAAAAGAACAAGACTTAGTACAAAATGATTTAGGAGAACAAAGCTAGGAGAAAATTTTCGATAAATTAATGTTACGGACGTCAAGAGAACCTTGAGGAAAGAGCTCAGAACATCAAACTCATGCTGTATTTTGACAAAAATTTCGTTGACACTCATGCATCTTGTTCCCTTAAACTTCTCAGTTAGAAATTTCATAGGTCTTTTGTTCGCAATTTGTTCTTGGAGGGAACATTCCTGAGAATTTCATTCTCATTTTGCCTGTAGTCTGTTAGTCAAAAGAATTGAAAAGACAGCTCTTCATTCAAAGTATTGAACTTCGCGATGTGTCCTATCATCACGACTTTCGTATAGGATGTGCAGCTCTCGTCGTCCCGATCCTTGGTATGATTAAGTCGGTTGCCAGCTATTTTTTATGCAACAAAAGTTTGCTGAGAATGGCACCATTCCTGAAAGGCTTTTATTTTCAGTATCCTACGATTCGCAGTTTGATTTCGCATGCAGCGAATAAATTTTCGGTACAAATATCTATCGGCTTTAAATCAAGCAAATCGTTCAGTCAGCAACAGCTAACCTCTGAATTGCGCTGAGTTTTCTGACATTGTATTCCGTGGTCAGATCTGGCTGTCAGTCAATCGCTCAGCATGAAAGTATAGTTCGGACAACAAATTTCTACACTTCAAAATTACCAAAGTTATGAAGCAAAATATATGAAAAATTGCGTTTATTTCAAGAATTTTTCATTTTGAATACCGAATTTAAATTAAAGAAGAAATAGCGTCATACATACTTCACTGGATTTAAAAAATGGGATATTCAATTCTTGGGTCAGCAATGACAGAGAGTGTGACTTATCTAAGCAATAATATAGCAAAGAACTTTCTCGCTCAAAGTCCACTCATTTATTCTTCCAATTCAATTTTGAGAAGAACTTGAGGGCGGTGCTAAAAGAAGAAGGATGCTGAAAACGAAGCCAAGTGGCCCGAAAAAGTGTAATAACGTAGGAATAGCGTCTGTTGGAGATACTCCATCAAACCATAGCGGTCTCGAATGTCTTAAGCAGGAGGTTGAAAAAGAATCATTTTAGGTTGCACACGTGCCAGAAAACTAATTAACCTTTCTTTCGAAAGTGCAAATAAAAATTATTTTTTTAACGCAACAAAGAAAATATCTATTTAAAATAAATGTGCTAACTATAATATTTTTTCTTCATAAAAATATGTTTGGGGTTTGTATTTATCAATTAAGTGCAGAAATATGGAAGATGCAAGCTCATCGCGATTAAAAATTATCGAACTTGCCATTCTCTGAAACTGTCTTTTTGAATATGAAATAATTCCTAACCAAATCAATTTTTCTTAATGTTAAGATAATTTGGCGATGATTTAGAAGCAGACAAAAGTGTCCACTTTTTATTTTAGAACTTGCTATGATACAGGACTTTGAGGATAATTTTATTAAGGGGTTAAGGCCACCTTGAAATTTAAAAAAAAATCGTTTTTTTTTTCTATTAACTAAAATGCTTCTCAGGACTATAACCGAGATTACGGAAAATATGAAATTATACATAATTTTGATGGTTAAAGTTGTGCTTTAGTTTAAACAGTAACGTTACTTCAAACACTCATTAGCATGTATAGAAACTTTAAACCCGTTTTTTCTCGAAACTCGGTTTTTACAAATTTCAACCGATTACGAAGATTATCACAATCAAATGCTCGCAATACAATGCTTTTGGATCTATCGTATGATTTTTACAATACATACAAGTGCAATTAATGTAATGAAAAATATGGATAAAAAGCCATTTTTTCTTAATATAATTTTAGTTTCATAACAAATCCATATAACAGCAAATCATTACGATAGATCATACATAGCCAGTGCATTTATATTGAAGACAATAACTCGATTGTTGCAGTCGGATGAAGATTTTTGCAGCTACACCCTACACCAGGTATACTCGCCCTGCGAGAGAGGCAATATTCACAGTACCATCTCAACTAAAATTTCGATGTACATAGATTGGATGGAAAAATGTTCTAAGCAACTTTAATGTATGCACATTAAAACCTTGTCAAAAGAGATTTCTCAAACCGCGCTAGTTCAGAATTCAAAATAAACCTAGCCGCAAATTTTATGAGTCACGTGGAATATGCTTTTATTTTGGTGACACCCTTTAATGCTACATACATACATATATCATACATATCTGTACATACAACGTGACTTACAAACATATGTATGTATATATGTATGTACATATATTCAAGCAAATGTTACTCATTCGCCTTTATTCGAATGTTTTTTTTTTTTTTTGATTTTATTGCGCGCAGGCGTTGAGTTCAACTCGGTTTGCTGCCAATAAATAAATGACATGAAAACCTTGTCAAATGTGTTTCCACTTCCGACCCTATTTTACATAGCATACATCTAGGGGTGCTAGCATTCATACACACACACAAGCACATAGTTAACAATCATTAAATGGCATTCGAATTAACTTCAGTAAAATGAGTTTGAATGTCGCACTTATTTATGGACAGTTGATGGCTATTAGCACTAATACATATTTACACACATACATATGTACACACATATACACACACTTTAAATGACATTCATGGAATTTTCATTGTTGATGGTCTCTTGAGATTCAAAATTAATGCAACGCTCGATGCGCTAATCATATTCAATTTTATGTGTGTGCCCCTACGGATATTTTTAATATACTATGTTAACATACACACACACATAGATATGTTTCTCTTAGAAAATTGCGTGCTCGAATTGTTATTTAGTCACTGCGGAGTCGCATGTCATGTGGGTAATGCTTTCAACCCATACAAACTGACATACACACAAACATACGTAAGAAAGTGAAGGGCCTTTACGATAATTATCGGCTCGCATATCAGGAGTTTTATAGAATGCGTAATTGCCCGTGTCTACGATTACTAGTTTTCCGTTATTAATGTTACGAAGAAATATTTAAATGCTTTTCTTTTTTAAATTGCTCTTCTCATAAGAAATTGACAAGAGCTAAGAAAATTGTTTTGCTCAAATACTCTGGTTAAATAAATCACTACAGGTTAAACAAAAGGCGCATCAGAATTAAGCGGCACACACATATTTGGACAGATTTTGACTATTTTTTTTTTAAATATTTTTTTAAATTTAAATTCAGTTATTTTCTCACAACAGCCATTTTAATCCAAAATTTCAACTTTAAGCGATATTTGTAATAACTTAACAAAATTTGAATTAAAACTTCGAATTTAAAAAAAAAGCTTCAAGTCGTTAAAATTAAACGCGAATTTTTGAGATTTTTAAAGTATAAAAAAATTAAGCGCAACAAAATATAGAAAAAATTCTCAAAAATCAGCGGCATGGAATTTATTTATTTATTTATAGATTGTTTGGTACTCAAAAAAACATTTTGAAAAAAAATTCGAAATTGTTATGAAACTTGTGGTCTTATTAAAAATTGTGTATTCAGTTACAAACTTCAGTATATATGGTTTTTGAATAGGAACGTATTTGAAAATAGATGAAAAGAAAAATTAATAGCCAAATTCACGTAAAATATCGCATATCTATTATTTCTACAGCCAGTATATAACTTAGGGAAGAGAATTAAAATTGGCAAAATTTGTAAACGCCCACTTCTCTAGAGCAATTATAGAAAAATAAAAAAAATAAAAAATTGCTAAAAAAATTTTAATGTTGCCACCAAAGATTTGAAGATTCCTATGTCGTTAAAAGTAAATATTTTTAATCGAATAAGAAATGTTCTCTTCAAAGATCTTCACTGAATGAAATCATAAAAGATATTTACTTTTAAAATTATATAAACCCATAAATATACTCACAAATGGCTAAAATGGTATGGAATTTTTTTTCGAGTGTTTAGAAAAGTATATCAATTTTTTTTTAAATTTTTTTGCGGAAAATGTTAAAGTTTTTTTTAAAAGATTACGTGCGCCGATTACGCATTTTTTTTTTCGTTTGAATACCTTACAGGATTTGAAACTATGACTTAAATATTTGTTGTTAGTATTTAATTTTTAAAACAGAAAAAAAAAATGTATATGGAAATAAACATTGGTCAAATTGTTGTTGGTTGTTGTGTTGCACCCCATTTAAGAAATTAAATTCAAATTGATTATTGTCGAAAAGATCTTGAAATGTCTTCATTTTTAAACTTCACTTAGGAGGGTTGCCATCTAGAAGCAAAATAATTATATATTCAAAATATGGGTTACAATTTCAATTCGTAGGTTTCGAACGAATGAGTGCTAAGAAGGTTAAGATTGAAACTAAGTAGTTTTTTTGAGGTCTCTTTCGTGAAAAATGTAACAAGCGACACTATTATAAGTAAGCTCTTTTAAAAGTATAGTATGGAAAAAATGTAACTAACGACTAAATTGAAATGCTTCCCAAAACTGTTATTTCCTTAAAAGTTATCAGTACAAAATTCACTAAATTTTATTCCAAAAGATTTCAAAAAAAAAAAAACTTAGTAGATAATTCGAACATATATTTTTGAAAGCAAACACGTCTTGTTTTTGTTCGAAAGTTAGTGTCTCTTCAATGCCGGACAGTCGCAGACAATGTGTTCTGACCCAACTTTCTCCTCAACACAGACACGGAACTCTAACTCGAACGGGGCCAATCGGCATATTACTTCCGGTCACCAGTCAGTAACTTTTTGTGGCCTTTATTCAAGAAATAAATGTCCTTTTTAGAATAAGGATCTCCAATTAGTATGGCTTATCTAAGACATCCCTTCGGTCCCCTATACCTACTGCATTCTGATACTATAAGACTGTTATAAAACCAACTTATTTCGCAACAAAGTCCCATAAGATCAGATGATAAGCGATCTTATTTCTCATGATCCTGTTGTGTACCTTTACCCAACATTGTGTTATCTTGTATTTCTGCACCATTTCTTTTCTCCAACTTGGAACCGTCTCTTTATGGATATATATATTTGGTATAAAATTGGGGAATTTCGTACCACAACAAATTTGTTTTGACATGGAGTAGAATAACATAGCTGTTCTCAACCTACGAGCAAGTACTTCATTGGAAATATCTCCTCGTCCGGCAATAAGAAATTCTACAGGCCCACATGGCTTCGTGGCTTTGCTAAAAGTTTGATCTGGATGTAAATTCCAATTTAGTCTCTTACCGGGGATATCGAATAAATATTTTACTTCGTCGGAGTACTAAAACGCAATAACTCTAAGCCAAGGTTTGGCTTATACCTTTTTGTAAACGTCACGAGAACAGTCGTTTGCGAGTGGGGCGCTTAATGGCACACTAGCTCGCTACCAGCTGCAGAGCTGAGCACATTGCATCTAATACAGTACTGCCGAAATTTTCCATGACAATGATAACTACCCAGCAAGAACAGTGTCAGTGCATTGAATGTACATCTGAAGGTCAGGTCAGCGTTTAGAAGAAAATGTATATTAGTTTCTTAGGGCCACTGTGCAACAACTTATGTCAAAAAATGTGGCTCTACTGCTCACTCTCGTTCTTCTTACAGGGTCAGTGCTGTCGATTAAACCATAAGTACTGAAAAACGCAGAAGTCTTTTACGCGTGAGCGCCCTTCGGCCGCCCTGCAAAAAAAACCCTTGGCCGGACAAATTCCGGCTACGCCATGAACATTATTTTTGCGCAGAACTCCTTTCATGTTTTAAATTGGATTCGAAATTTCTCGTTTTCTTTTATAATTAGGTAGCATTTAACAAACAGCTGATACTGACTTACTTAATTGGCGCATCAACCGCCTAAACGATTTTGGCCGAGGTCAACAAAGCACGCAAGCTTTCCGTATCTCGTGCTAACTGGCGCCAATTGGAAATCCCAAGTATGGCCAAGTCTTTTCCCACATGGTCTTTCCTACGCCAAGTAGGTCTTCCTTTTCGTCTGCTACCACCAGCGGGTACCGCTTCAAAAACCTTCAGGACTGACGGGCATGATGAGAAACTTATAGAGTATGGTTTTTGTCAAGAGAGATTCTGCGTTGGATTTCAAGGCTGACACTGTTATTGGTGTTAATGCTGGTTCCAAAGTAAACGAAGTCCTCGAATTTTTCAAAGTTATAACATAAGTCAACAGTGATGTTAGATCTCAGTCGTGAATGTGCCGATTATCTATTTGATGACAGAAGACGCTGACCGGTTTAGTTCGGCGGCTCGAACTACCATCTACAGTATCACGTTAAAGAAATCGCACGACAAAGAGCGATTTCTTTAAACAGCTGATAGGTTAGATCAATTTCAACCCTTCAGTATCGGGTTGGGTATTTTATTTTTAGAGTTTTGGTATTAAATTGAAATCTTTGTGACAACGCTGTGTTCATCTTCATGTCACTCAACTGTTAGATCAGAAAAGTGTTGAGTAACGGTACACCGGAAAGCGCAATCTTCTTCTCTATCATTATTGGGTCATTCGCGTGATCAGTGGCATCGTAATTGAATTCTTGTTATTTGGTTCAGAAATCGTTCACTGCCACACACCGTAGACTTTATTCGAAATTCAAGTGTTGGCTTAATAATCAAAACACTATTGTTACATACACTGGTAATGATAGTAAGTAAATACTCAGTGTAGGCAAAAAAAGTAAAAAATACTCATTCAACAAAAAAAAAAAAATTTATAAAACATCGCTTAAATACAAATAAAAAATTACTTTAATATAACTACCTAACGCTATTATAGAAAAAAGGCTTTTATTAACAGCATAAAATCAAAAAAGCAATATTTAATTAAAATATTCACATAACTTCTGCACATTATTGCTTTCTAAATGAGACTTGCTCAAAATTCCATTCGTTTTTTTTTTGTAATTTCCTGCCTCGTAAATATGCTCCATACTTGCAAATGGTAATAATGCGCTCTACTCAAATACTTAATGCAATTGTCCTAGCACACTCCTAACCCCCCCTCCCCCCTCCACATTTCAATATCTCGCCCACACTCACGACACTGCATTTGATTATCATTTATATTGGTCCTGCCAAGCAAACAACTACTTAAGCGCTTACTTATGAAAAATAATACATACTTACATACATACATACATAGAATAGATAATTGTATAGGCTAGTGTGTTTGTTCTTTATACGCTTACATATTTTTTTGAAATAAGTACATACATATAAATATACATACATGATTGTATGATACATACATAGATATTGATATCAAAAGGTATGCGAATTGGATGTGAATGAATAAATTTGCATAGAAAATTTTGCATTTATTTAACAAGTTTTGCGAAATCAATTTAGCTTTTGCTGGCAATTTAACCTGCATAAATGCATGTAATTTAAGACATACAGTATGCATACATATACATACATACATACATACATAAAATGAATAGATTTATAGCCAGATAAATTATATACATAAATATACGAGTATGTACATACATAGTATGTGTGTGCACATCCCTCCATCATCAGCTTACCACTCTTGCTTAGCCGATGAATTTTGACTGCTTTCTTGGCACAACCGTTGACAGAAGAAATTTTCCAATTAACCGCCTACACGGTTCACCTCAGCTACGCATACACAACGCAAATTCAAGTGACAATTCTCAGTTGTGCGGGGAGATGAATTGACTTAGTGCAATCGCCTACGACCACTTCCACCTGTCTGCGCTCTCGTTCGAAATTCTTGTGTATTAGAAAGTCTGGCGGGAATGCGTTCGTCCGCTAGCTAGTCAGTTAGTTGGTTGGCGCTCGTTTATGATAATATTTTTTGTTTTTGTTTTTGCTTTCAATTACTTTGTTTTTCCATGCTGCCACTCACAGCGTTGGTGTCTGTGTGTGTGTACGAGTGTGCTTCGCGCGTTTGCGATAATCTACTTTTAGGCGTCGTTACTGCTATTATGGCCGTTGGCTGCTTGTCGTTTGATTGCTCGCCCGGTCAATTGGCTGGTTGGCTGGCGCGCCAAATGTCGTTTTGGTGACTATTGCAGTTATTGTGGGTTGGTTGGTTGTTCTTCTTATTGCTGCTTGATGAGTTTAGTAGCCGCCGCCGTCGTCGTCGCCGCTAATAAATGCTTGGCAAATGATTTATACTTTCTGTTCTTGGCGATTTATTTACATGACGCTGTTGAGGTTGTTGACATTTGTATAGACATCATTTTTATTTTATTTTATTTTTCATTGTTTTGTGCAAATACACAGAGAAGAAAATTGAATATGAAAATGTAAGATTTTAATTAAAAATAATAAGAAAATATACAAACAAATAAATAAACATTGTACTTTTGTAATTTTTCTTGTTCTATCACGTCCGGCAATAAACATTATTAACCCATTGTTGATGTCAACGTTAATATTTTTACATTTCAATTTGAAAAAAAAATCCACGTAGTGTTTTTTGTTTATTAAATGAGTTTTGTGTAATGATTTTGTTTCACTTTTATTATTATTAAAACTAGATATTAGTAATAAAGTTATAGTGGAACTTTGATTTAAGACCCCAGACCACAATTCATTTTAATATCTAACCTTGGTTGAGGCAGTTTAGTTCAAAAGCACTTTAATCCCACTTCTGTATATTAAACTTTATTTGCTGATGTTTATTATTGTGTGTTTAAAATGTTCACTATAAGCCGCTATAACCCGCAAATTTATTGTATTTTTTCGACACAATCTCAATTACAAAACGTTAGCTTTATTTTGAGTAAGTATAATTTTATTGTAGTTTTTTTAAAAATGAGTAACTTACGGTGGGTATTGAAATAAAACACAAAATTTTAATCTTTAGATGTATTTTTTATAATCTTTTTTTTTTTGAATATATAAAAATATTATATTTTTGAAATTTTGCTGTGTTGCATATGGTCCACAAATAATATTTTTAAAATATTATCCAACTTGGAAATATTGTTTCAATTTAGCTGAGCGTGTGAAATAACGCTCCGACTGTCGTTCTGCCTTAAAAAAGCTACTCACAAGTATCAACTGCCATTAGAAGTTACTCGTAGAATAGTATGGTAAGTTTACTACAGATTACCTCATAATTCAAAATACAATTTTTCCGAAAGTTCCGATTTGAACGAATAAATAATGTTTTTATTGTATGACAATTTTTTTTAAAATTCGACAAAAAGAACACGACAGAGAGCGTGAAAACGAGCAGAGAAACTGTTAATGTTTTTTTTTTATTTAAAATGAATTGGTTTTTGTTATTTATATTTATTAAAATAATAAAAAAAAACTTAGTTTTCTAAAAAAGAGTCTGTCCGATTTGGATGTGACAGTTTTTTGCTAGAAAATACAGTTTTTTTTTGGAAACCTACGGTATATTTTCTTCAACCTGGCAAGACTGCTTGTGGTACAAGAGACAGACGTACTAATTAGAAATCGTAGGACAATTTTGACCAAACTTCGAAATACACGACGTATGCGACTAAATATTACACAGTAGTAAAATTTTCCAAAAAAAAAAAGTATATACGGACCTGTTTTATTTTATCACGTCATTTTTGCGAGACTTTTAGTTAAACACTTTATTTTTATTTTTATTGCTTAAAAAGGAATAACGCTGTTATAAAACAAATTTTGATTTTCAATTGTTGGTACTTAATTTATTCATAGAAAATGTGACTAAATAAATTTTATTAAGGGTCACCAAACAATCGTAGACTTTACTTCTTCGTACTCAATAAAAATCAATTTCATGAAACTTTTATCAAAATTTTCGTCTAAAATTTTTTAGTTTCATCTGTCTTAAGATTACCGTTGATTTTTTAGAGCATTTTGCCATTTTAATCACCAGCTACGAAATTAATTTTCATATAAGGACATTTTTAATTGTTTGAAGAATCTTTATTAATTAAGAAATCGATCGACTGGACAATTTGAATAAACTCACGTCTCTGATTTGTTTAGGTTTGATTAAAGTAGCTGGTGGCGTTCACATCAACACATCTCGCTTCTAAAATGGATCTGAAGACTTTGTGCAAATACACGTAGATTCCATACGAGTACGAGGTAAAACAAACTAAAAGCGATGAATGGAGAATCTTCTGCGAAAACGTGAAAGAATGTCACGAATCATCTAAATGCTACGCCTTGTATGTAGAGCATAATGATTGGCTCCCAAATCGGTGTACTATTGCATGTACATTAACGTACACTTAGGCGTTGAGAATTATGTAGTACAGCAGAAGCTGGAATTGTGTCTAAAAAACACTAACAATACAAACAAATGCAATTTGCACTCCTTACACAAAAAGTTGCAATTAACAGAGTGAGTCAGAAGGAGAGGCATTAAAAACCATTTGCCAAGAAATATAGGAAAAACTGAAATAACTAAAGGAAATGTTTATGAATGTACTTTAAAAAAAATTTAACTGAAAGCGTCAATCTAATTGAAAGCATAAGAAAAAAGATTTTTTAATTATTTATGAATATTAATCATGGCATATACATACGTATTAAACAGGTAGCAGCATGAGAAATTCCTATGTATGTATTTTGTAATTGCTTAAAAAACCTCTGATGTGTCAACCTACAAAATTAAAAATTTTCCGCTTATAAAATCGGTAATTTGTTTTGAAAATATTTATGTACGCAAAAAAAAAATCAAATCAGCCTGCTTTGCTGATACAACCTGTTAAATGGGTCTTTTTTACTTTTTTCTTTGCTTTCATATCATTTGAAATTCATCTATTTTCAATTAAAATAAACGAAATAAAAAAAATTCAAATTCATCAACATTTTAAAATTAAAAGAAAACAGAATTGTTTTTCGAATACATACAAAGCTTTAACTAACTACAATCTCTTGTTGATTTTTGGCTATTTTTTTTACTGACGCTCTTTCGCATTTTCTTGCATTTCAAAAAGTGTAAAGTATGCATTGTATGAAAAAATTTACGGCAGATCTCTTCAGTAAACAAATTCTGAAAATTAAAAAGTTTTATTTAACCAATTAAAATATGCAAGTTCACTATAATTGATTATACGGTTTGAATGCTGCTTCTTAGTTTAATGTCATGCTTAGACAAAATGACACAAAAATATAATTTTGGAGATTTGTCACGATTTCAAAAACAAACAAAAAATAAATACTAACACACAATTTTTTTTTCTAAATAACTTAAGTTTTTGCCAAATTCCACAGCTTAAGAAAACTCGCGCACAAATCCCAAATTACTTTCCAGGTTCACTTGCTAACAACACAAATGCCGCTATTCCCGCCGTTAGACAGACAGGCAATCAGTCAGTTAACGCAGCATAGACACACTGACACATATTCGAGTTCGTAGAAAACTAACACCAAGTGCACAAGGCAAATATTTGTGGCGCTTTTCGAGCGACGCACGAATGACAGACACGGCTCCTTGCACACATACATACATACATACTTATGTATGTGTGTATGACTCAGCCAACTGACTCAAACTCTCGACTCTACAACTCAAGTGGACTGAATGCCACTCAACTCCACTATTGAGTTTACTCAACTACGCACTACTCGTTTGTACATTTTTTTTTTTAATTCTACTCTTCGCAACAAATTTTTTTTTTTCAATGGTCTCTGGAACATCTCCATTTGAAGCGCGCATACGTTATTGTGAGCACGAGTTTGTTGTTGTAGTTGTTTGTGTTACAAATGCTTGTAGATACGCATTTTGTGGAAACATTTAGTGGCTGGAGTCGCTGGAGCCGTTAGAATTTTGTTCTGCTGCTAGACGAAGTACAAAAGTATTGCTCTGGATGACTCCAAGTAACTAAATACTCTCGCGTATGGGAAGTATTCCTAATCTAAAATAGTTTTTATAACTCTAACACACATGTAAATATATTTTTGTGTGTGTATGCTGCTCGTTATTTCGATGTAAATACATATGCATATGTAAATACAGCTGTGTTCACATTTATAGTAGTGGTTTATTTTGCGTAAATTTTGGCGATACACACATTTGCCATTTATTGACTATATTTTAAATTTGTTCTATAAAAAAGAGTTCAGTCTCTAACAAAAATCATTTAAAACCAAGTTTTAAAATTCCATAAAATTTTTAATATTTTCACAAATTTCCAAAAAAAAAAATTATTTTATATTATTTATCCGAGTATGCACTTTTGTAGCCCATTCAATTTTGAATAATTTTGCGATTACTTTTAACAATTTTTTGTGTAGAGTGTGTTGCATTTTTTCACAATAAAGCAAAACAGTGTGGAGGTAATAAAAGATTTAACAAAAACCAGCTAAAATTTTAAACAACTCGAAGTTTTACACATTACTACATTAAAGTTAAATGATCTTCATAGCTGTGTACACGAAAATTTTCTAAATATTCTGTAAAATAAGTTTTCAGATTAAACGAAAATTTGTTAAATTGTAAAACCAGTTCGAAACTTGCTTTTATATGACTTTTGTAAGGGACTGCACTTTTTTATGAAGAAAATAAAAAGCTAAAATTTGTTAAAATGTGTATCTCCTATTAAATTAAACACAGTTTTATATTTATTTACTGGCGATTTTGATAAGTTTTGACCAATATTTTTTTTTTTTGTCCAAATTCTAAAGTTATTTTTATAAAAATTCAGTTTATTCTCAAACAAAATTTAAAGCAATTTGAAAAAGATGCATTAAAATTTCGAACTTTTTTTTGAGTGTGCAGTTTTGTATCTCATAATATTTTAAATGTCAGGTGGCAAGTTTCAAATTGTTAAAACTGCTGAATCAAATTTATTTAAATATGAAAAAAAGCAATTTGCTATATAAAAGAATATTAAGGACAGCGTTAACTGGAACTGACTTGAAATTTGCACAAAATTGTACTAAAAATGAATAGACTCAAAAAATACATACCAAAAAAAAAGTGTAAATGTTTTTTCTAATATTTCAAAGTTTAATTGGAAATTTGTTGAATTATAATAAATTTGTTTCTAAAGCTTCTGCGAACAATTTCGAAATTTTTATTGAAAACTTTTAAAATAATTTAAAAAAAAATTAAATTTTTCTTTTTTTTTTTTTTAACTTTTAAATGGTTAAAAAAATGTATTTAGAGTCAAACTTGGGTGTATATTTTAATTTCGTTAGAGAATAAACTAAATAAACTTATTTTTATAAAAAAAAAAATTACAAATTTAATAAAAGAAAACAAATACATAGTGTTCCTATTATTTTTCTCGCCAGTGTATAAGCATACACACATATGCACGTATGTACTCATATTCTCATGTAGCCATGTATGTAAATATCATATCAGATGTAGGTTGATGTAATTTATAATAAAATTTGTGTTTGCCTTCAATCGATAGACAACGCACACCTCGATGTTATATTGAATTAATACAATGAACCTGCGCTACTTTTTCTCGCCACAGACAACAGCGACTTCATACTTAGGCTATCTAACGAATGCGCCCACTCAACCCCCTTAACTGTGCTACATAGTGAGTATGAAATAAAGTAAGTAAGTGGGTTAGTGTTTGAGAAATGTAACTTTGGATTTCTTGTCAACGTCGCATCTTGCGCTCGAACGCCTAAAATTATGCATGCACACGCAGTTATTGAAATTCAGCGACTACACATAGCTGTGTGTGTATGTGTGTGTGTGTGTGTGTGAGTACATATTTAACACAGTAGCACAGTTTTGGAGCGACGGCTTTTCGCATGTGTGTTTAAGGAATGTGCGGATACCAAATTTATTTAAAATTATTCTTTTTTTCTTTAATTTTAGATGAAAGATATTTTTTTTCTTTTAGTTTTCGCTCATTTAAATTCGAAGTTTACTTTATTTTTCGTATATTTTTGGTAAGTTATTTTTTTCTTATTTTTTTTAACGTCTTTTCGCCATTTCACACGCACACACCTAACCATTTTCGGGATATCTATTTTTAGACGCACACCAACAGCAAAATAGATACTCCACACATTTAAGTAGTTGTACGCGTGTGCGTGCGTGCGTGTGTGCAGGAGTAATGCATTTTTCCATCATTTTTCCACCATCACTTCGCCTTAACTCTCTTCGCACTCACTTTTCTGTACCTATGAAACTCCCGCCTGTCACTTTTCTACGTCGCCGCCTTCACGCTTTACTCCAGTTTTCACATCACTTGCTTGGTCATTACACCGTCTTCTCTATTATACCCAACAAAATTTTCACGTTCGCCTTTTTTCTCACATTACATATGTATGTATGTACATGCATGCCAGCTATTTTCATACACATTTTTTTTCATTTGTGGAAATTTCATCAAATTCCTTCTTTTTTGTAAGCTACATTATTTGTTGTACGAAATTCACTTAGCGAAAATTTTCTTTTAATACTTCTCGAAATTTTCAAATTAAATATATGTATGTATGTGTGTACCTTTAATGCATATGAATATATTTAAATGAAACTTGGTGGGTTGCACAATGCATTCGATTTGTTGCTAGATTGCGATATTGGAATTTTTTCCACAATTGAACACAATTTTATTTTTATTTTTTTAACTAATTTTTATGTTTTCAGCACCGCCGTATACATTTTCTTCTGCATTTACTACCAAATTTATATATACATTTTTCTGCTACTGCGGCCCCCTGCGCCTCAACATCCGCTTCTGCACCACTAGTTTTGGTACAATAGAAAAAAAAATGTATTATCAACCCAATTGTGCGGCACCGTTAGCCCGATTTTGACGCCGTTTTCCAACTAACTACCCTTAAGAACTGAACTCCATGTCGGCGAGCCGCTACTGTTATACCCAAAAGTATTGAATTCGAATCGTCGCTGTCGGTTTTCTAGACGACTCGTGAAAAGTGACCCCCTAAACCCCTCGACCGCCTCCGCCCCACCAACTTTAATGAAAGCATATTTAGTTGAGCAAAACTTTTTTACTACGCTTTGCGCATGCAGCGCACTATCCACTCACTCAGTTGGTTATTTGTGAGTTTAAACATCGATACGAAATGAGTTAGGCAAAAGCAGCAGCAACCAACAACAACAAAAAGCACATAACAAAAACAACAATCGCATAAGTACAAAAATTATTCACACAACTACCTCAACCAAAGCGCCCCAAACCTACTGTTTTCCACCTCCTCATCATCGCTAGCGAAGAATTGCACAAAATTATGCTAAACGTGAGCACTCAGCGAAACACACACATACATACGTACTCTGAGAGCATTCGTCACTCGTAGCTATGTTTGTAAGTATGTATGTATATTGTGTCATTTATGCCATGCGCTTCGTTTCTCGTTGGTAATGGCACTTGTAATCAATGAAATGTGGCGCCATCGTGTATTGCCGCAGGACATCAAATGTAACGGTCGCAAATTCGCTCTCACACCAAGCACTCAAGCACACACAACTTTTATGCTCAATCACTCTTACGCTCACGTTGGCAAACACATTCTCAACTCTTGCGCATTGCACTAGTGGCACATATTTTGATTGGTGCGGTTTAGGTGGGCGGGGAGAGACGCGGTGGCGTTTGAGTGTTGGTATTTCGTTGTAAATACATAGTACGGAAATTCCATTGCAAAATGGAAATAGCTAAAGTAAGGAAAATGCACAGCAAAAGGCAAATAGCGAGTTGTAGAAACATGGAAGCAGCGTGTGAGCATTCGCATTGGAATGCGTACGAGTGGAACGGTTAGTGCTGGCAATGACGGCTATTCTGCGATGTTATCACAGTTGGAAAATAGCGAAGTGTGGAATGTATGAAATCGGTATCACTGTGTAGAAGTAATTTTTTTCTTATATATGAAAATTAAATAAAAAATTCAGTACAATGAATGATTTTTGCACACATGATAAATTTTAGATTTTTTTTTTTGGAAATTGAACCCGTTTTTCGATCGATTTGCTTTTAACAATCCCTTTGCGATATTCGTTTTTCATATTTAATAAAACTTCGTTTTCATCGCTTTTTTTGTTCGCCAATCATGAAGCGAAAGTCAGTTTTACGACTTCAGAAAAAAAGGCGCCTCTAATATGGCAGACAATGTATTAATGACAAATTTAACTTTCTTACTAAATACTAGGCTTGGGCTGAACTAAATGAACTAAAGTTCACTAGTTCGGTCTTTCTATTGAACTAAATTTTGCAGTGCTATTATTTCTCATCATTGAACTTTGTTCAAAATAACATGAATGTATTTGTCAATAGAACTAAATGAACTAGTGAACTTAATGAACTAAAGAACTAAATGAACTAGTGAACTAAATGAACTAGTGAACTAAATGAACTAAAGAACTAATTCATTAAGGTGAACGAAATGAAACCGAACGCTTTACTCAAAAAACCTAAAGTGCATTGAGTAGACATTCTCTGTTTTTTGTTGTTGGTGTTGGTGCTTACTTAATATCGGAAGTGTATCAAATTATATTTGCATTTTTGTTGAAATTAAAAAGCTTGCAGACCAAGAGACTTAAAGCATTGACAGGCGTCAGAATTAATAGCAATGAACTACGAAATTGATCCGCTTAAAATTGAACCCAGACAGATGTCAGACGAAACTTAGCGTCTGTATTAAAAACATAAAGAAATATTATAAACACCATTTTTTAGATTTGTTTTTGAAACTTTTTAAAACGCTAAAATTTAGCACAAACGTTTTGCTCCCATGGCAATGAATTTTTGTGTAATCGCTTTTAAAATCTCCGCAACAGACTTCTTTCTTCACGGCTTCCGTTCGAGTCCGTATGGGTGCCGCGTCAAATAACGTTTTCGTAAAAAATAAAATGTGACGAAAACCTCTCAAGGATTTCCAGAAAGACTAAATGAGATCAAAACTCTGAAAAATATTCTCAGGAAGAGCAGAACTAGAACGAAATTTTCGGGAACGTTCCTAATTTATGATTCGTCGGAGACCAAACAAAAGTTTTGAGAACTTCAAGATAAGATTAGGTCGGGCATAAACAAGAAATTAAGGAAATTATGCGAAAGAAGAATGGTATTATGAATGAAATGGCATTTGGTATTGCTGCTGTTGGTTTTAAAGGTAAACGTGTGTTGTCAGGAGCTTAGTCAATAATGACATCATAGCGTACTGAATATGAGTATGAAGCGAAATTAAAATTCCAACATGGCGGCGAAATTGTAAACAAACGCGCTCACACCGGTGTGCAATTGTGAAGCATTTATATAAGTGTTGTGTTCTATGTTCGCCAACAACATCAACAAACAGGTTTTGATCAAAAACAGCGATAATTTAGCGAATATACAGCAATATGTTGTATTTGTACAATTCTAAAAAAGTAGATAAGGAACATTAAATTATAAAATCTTTTTGTTTCAGCACTTTAATATCAAAATATAGTGAAAATGAACTTATTAAAATACCCTTCATTAATTGTTTCATTGTTTTGCATGCGAATGTGAGTTTTCTGTTTCTTTTCTCGTTTGACTCGATATTCTGGTATGCCATGACGTCACACAGCTATCAAGTCGAAACAAAAAAGATAATGGGACGAAAGTGTCGCAATCTTCTAATTTATCATTCTTGATGCTTAGTCGAAAGCGGGAAGAGCCAGCGTTAATGGCAAATGAATTGTCGTCATGTTTAGGGACCTAAGTGTATTAGCCTGAAAAGCTTTGGTTACTGCAAACTTTTGTATGAAGATTTCTATATGCAAGTTAAGTTGGAAAGTTTCGCAAATATTCAAACATATCAAACTCATTCAGCTCAAAATATGTGGAAAATTTCATTACCGCTTCCATTTTCGCGAAGAGTACGGAAAAAATGTATTCGCGAATCGTTCTCTCTCTTAATGTTCCTATTTCAATTTTTTTTTTTTTCTTGAGATTTTTCTAAGGGATTTGTTCTTTGTCAGATCGTTTCCGTAACTATTTTGTTCATTTAAACATTGTTTCTGAAAATATTGTTCGAATTTTGATTTCTTTGGGAACATACCCTAAAGTTATGTTCATATCATTTTTCCGCTGAGCACGTTTTCGAAAACTTCCGAAAGCATTGTCCATTTCGATTTGACATTTTTAAATGTTTTTGGGAACAAAACTTTGACAGCGACATTAAGTAGTCCGTTACTACTTTGTTCATTAAAAATTATTTCTAAAAATATTGTTTGAATTTTTGATCTCTTTGGGAACGTACGCTGGGGTTATGTTCATATATTATTTCCATTGAAAACGTTTTCGAAAACTCCCAAAGGTACTGTTCATTACGGTTTGATACTTTTAAACGTTTTTGGTAACAACACTCCGTTAGTGACATTAAATTCAATCATTTCGTTCTCTTTCCTTTTTTTAAGTTAATTTTAAGCACATAAAGGAGGTTTGACTTTGACCGCAACGTCTGAGTTAAACTGAAGGTATAAATGGAAAATTTGTTTCGAATATTAAGTTACAAACATCCATCATGGAAAAAAAATATCAAGTTGAAAATCTCATATTTTTATATTAAAAAATTGTTCATGACGTGAAGTAGTGTTTCTGCAGTTGGTGTCGACCGACACATGCTCGTCTAAGATATTGAGTTCAGATTTAAAATTTTTAAATTTTTTTTAAAAACAAAGGGAAATTAAAAACAATTTTTTGATCGGTGCAAAATATAATTTAGACTTAAAACTCTATTTAAAAAATTTCATAAATAAATTATTTTTACAATTCAATACACGAAATATAGTAAATGTCTAGTTCTATCTACAAAAATCATACATGACCTTAAACTACGCACATGTCCACATGGAATGTCTTACAAAAAAAGCGAACTAAGCAATAACTAAGACACTTATTCAGCACGCTAGCGCCATTCTAACGCCGCCTAACACTAACACTCCTAATGCAACTTAAAATCGTATTCCTTTATGTACTTTACGTATGTAATTATGTAAGTGGTAATTTATTTATTTACAAGTGAATTCCTCGTAATTCTCCTCGCACACCTCGCACTGCACCTGACAGCACCACCTGAATTGGCAGCGGCACTGCATGACGCTTCGTATCTGATGCGTATTATAGCCACGCCCACAGCATAACAGATCACAGCTTTGAGGTCCATGCAAGGTACGATTGCACAGGCGTCCCATCGTGCCGAGTGTGCCCAGTTGCACATTACGCTCGCAATAATTCGGCGACGCTTGAAGATAAACGAGCTCCATACGCTTCGGTATATGAACATGCTTGCCGAAACGATTCTTCCTGCATAAATAGTAAAAAATAATACACAATACACATCAATGAGCGTATACACCCACACTTCGTGCTATATATTTACTTACTTGCTTAATACTAGTTTCAGTCCATGTTTGCCTTTGACGGCTTGCACGAGTTTGGCTTTATTGTATTTCCGCATGAGCACTTCGCCGATCTGGCGAAACGGTGGCAGACTCTTCCAACACGTCTTCATCACACACGAACCGCTCACGCCATGGCACTTGCAGTCCGTCTTCAGCAGATTTTTAACCAACTGTGGGCAAAAGTAAGTGAATGATTAATTGCATGTGCTGGCGTTTGTGTGCACTCCTCACCTTTCGGCCAGCGCGATTATTATGCAGATTCATTTGACTACGCGCATCGCCTTCGATTTCGCGTGCATCGAGAAATTTGCGTGCGAACTTCATACCGAAATCGATATCGGCCGAACAGCCGCCCCACTTCCAAGGCTGTGTGCCCGATTGCAGGCCACTGCCATCAAAATCGCTGCTGGAGCGTCGCATGCTGGTCGGCTTGTGCCGCATATCGCAGCCGCAGAGTGAAATGTTACCACGCGCGCACGCTGCCGTCACTGAGTATGCCGCACCGGCGCTGGCGATGGCGTAGGTGAAGGCCGCCTCGCGGGAGCCTAAAATGAGTGCAGTATTTTTATTTACTTTGAAATTTTTTATTATTATTATTATTATTATTATTATTGTCCAACATTCGTAAAGACTTACCGACAAACATGACATGCCCGAAAACACCTTCCTGCCAGACCTGCGAGCAATTCCAACGATGGCCGCGAAACTGATGCTGACACTCGTGTGCGCCCATCTGATGGCCCTCGCCTAACGCGATCAACGCGTCCGGCGATTCACTGCAGAGCTGGCGTTGTTGTGACGTTAGGCCTGGTATGCGGGCGCAGAGTATGGATGACGTAAAGGTGGATGCTAATCTAACAAAGAGAGAATGAAAAACGTCGAATTGTAGGTGGTTACTGGAGGTTTGAGTAAGAAATTTTTTAAATTAAATTAAAATTTATTGCACATTATTATGAATTAAATAAAAGGAAGATAAAAAGACAAAAAATCTCAACAACAGAGTGTCTTATAATATTTATTGCTTTAATCGAAACTTTTCCCGACGAAAGTGTGATTATTTAATAAAAAAATTTTCAACGGCCTTTTAATGAAAATAAGCTGGGTAATTTTTGTTATTTGTTAGATATAAACAAAAGGAGCACTGCTGACTAAGTTCATTTTTTGATAAAATCGTTGTTTTCTCTAAACATCTCTCTAAGCATTTGGAATCGAGAAAAAGTTATAAATTATCGGAAAGTGTTCTGTTTTTAATCCAAATGGAAATTTTCTCGACATTTTTTTCATCAAAAAAAAAGAATACTTAGCGGCATCGGAAACCATTTAATTTTTAACGACCACTCTAATGTAGATAAAGAAAAATAATAAATTAAGAAAATGTCTTATTTTTTGTAATATTTTGATATAATAGTATTTTCGGACAAGCGCAGTATACTGACAAAAAATCGAAAACAAGTAAATTTATATAGAATTCGGAATTGGTGGAATATATTACTGCGTATCTGTATACTCACCACGGCCTCTACAACACACTCACTCCCAAATGAGGATTTACAATCTAAGAGAAAGTGAGCGTTAAAAACTGATAGACACATTTTTTTTCAAAATAAAGATGATAAAATATGGACTTTCGACTACTAGAATGTTAAAAAAAATACACCGATTTTTCTGCTTCTTTTGTTCGCATTTTTTTTGTAAATGCTTGAATGAATTTGCTTGACACGAAAACACTTTACTTGAAAATCTATTATTTTTTTTATTTAATATTTATTGTTTTGTTCATAAGTTAATTTAATTATTACTTAATTTTTTTAATATTTTTATTTCTTTCTTCTTATTTTATTATTTTTTTTTTTTGATCGACATGACTTTATTTAAATAACAATTTACTTTAAATTTCTTTTTCCATTTAAAACTAAAAAGTTTAGCGAAAACAATAATGTTTTACATGATTAATAAATACTTCAAATATTATTAGTTGAATGATTTGTTTCACTCTACTAAAAACTTATACCTGAGAGGTGGCGAAACGTTGTTATAAAATTCAATTTATATTTATAGTTACACTTTATATAGCAGAATTTATATATCTATGGGCCAATCCATGCGAAATTAACACTAAACATTTTTCCGCTCTTTCTTTGCATTCTAGTACAAGTATTTTTTTATATTGATTTGACACATACAGTTTCCGAGATATATTTCTTTTTTAATTTAAGCATGCCACAAAATGACTTTTTAATATTTACTTCCGCGCATAGCAGCATTTTATTAAAAACAAACTTAATCATCGTATCATTTATGATTTTTTCTTGGCTTTCATATGAGGATTACGAGAAGTCGATAAAATTTTTTTTTATTAAAAAACAATTGGATGGTAAAAAAACAATAACAAATTACATTTTTTTTTTTCAAATTTAGTAATGATTTTATTTAATTTTTTTCTTGAAAACTTTTCTTCAAATACTTGAGTAAAACCCGTAAAAAGTTCAGAATGGGCAGTTTAAAATTACGTTTGTAATTAAATTTTGAATTTCTTCGGCATGACATAAAAGACAATTTCTGAATTTTACTTATTTTTTTTTATTAGTGTTTTTACAATAATGAATATGAATATCTACTTTATATTTGTTGAGGTACGCTTTATTTCCAGTTAATGAAACTTTCTGTTTTGAAATCATTACAAAAATAATAAGTATTGACTTTCAATCTATTTTTTTTTTGCAGGTACAACATTTTTATTTCCGTTCGTGCCCGATATAGTTTTGCAAAGCATTTTCGGAGGCAACAAGAAATAAAATAAAAGAATTTCATGAACTTGAATATATTAGTATGATGCCTGGTCGTAAGGATACGAGTCGATGGTCAACACGAAGTTCGTCATAAATTAAAAGAAAAATAAATAACTTGATAATAAGAGACTTGAAATATATTTACAGAAAGTTTAAACACGAAAATCCGGTAGAAAAAATCGGTTATCGGTTTCTCTAAATTTTGCTCCCTCCGTATTTGGCTGGTTCTGGAGGTAAACATATAGTCTGTGTGTGTCCTATTCATAAAATTATGAAATATTTGACAAAAGGTTAATTTTTAATATATAAATTCAAAAAAAAAAAATTATTTAAAAAGAATTAATATTATTTTAATTTTTTTTTCAGAAAGTAATTTAATACGAAACTTTTTGTTTTCGACCTTCATAAAAAAAATTTTCAAATATCAGTGGTAATTCGTAGTCTCTAGTAACTTATACTTTGTTGTACTAAACTTGAACCAGCTACATATATGCATACCCAAAAAATATCTAAAATTTTTTTTTAAGTTCGTAATTGTGATTAATGTTTTTTGCACTTTTTATAAAATTTAAAAAGTGCCTTAAATGTTTTTTGTTAGAGAATTCATGATGTTTTAATTGAAAAATAACTTTAAATAATTGGCGGATAAATAAATTGTCCAAATGTAGCTTATATAGCTTATTCAAATAAAAATATAAATTCGAAAATGTCTTAAGGCAAATAAATATCATTATAAAAAAATGTGTGCAATTATACTTAATTACATTGAAACAGATACTAGTTATACTTTACATTTGCGCTGGTTGAAATAAAAATACAGTGACTAAAAAAAATTTACCGGATGTGCATGCCATAGTGGCAAGGTTTTTTTTTGAAAAAATCTGTTTCCGTTATTATTTTATAAAAGCATAGTACATAATTGAATAAAATCCAAGCAAGTGAAAGTTTTTTAAAACTTCTGAAAAATCGATGAAATTCCATACAATTTTGAATTTTTACCTAGAAATTTTAAAACAAAATTATATAATGAAGTTTTTTAGACCAGTCCATTTTAGTGAAATAATGAATTTGAAAAGATTTGCCTTAATGAATCACAATTATTTAATTTGGTCAAGAAATGCGCAATATCGTCGGTATTTAAAATTATTACAAATTTAGCAAAATGTTTGAAAAATGTATTCGTTACAATAAAAAAAATGTTTAATTGAGCTTTAAAAAGATTAACTAAAATCAACTCAGTTATTGTTTTAAAAATCTGAATTAAAAATTTAAGAAACAAATTAAGCAAAATTATCAAACTATGTTTAACGCAATTTTTATTTAACTTCTATGTATGTATATACTTTAATTTTATTAAGAATAATGAAAACAAAAAATGCATTAAAATTATTTTGTTTTAAAACAAAAAATTAAAAAAGTATGATATTCTTAGAATTTTATCGAATTTCTTTAATTATATGTATGGATTAAAATCTTGATTTCTACGAAAGTAAAATCAAAAAATTGCATAAAAACCATTTCCGCTCACAAAGATATTAAAATGTAATTTTTTGATATACAAATTTTTTTTTCACATTGAGATGATTTTTTTCCCAAAAGGCTTTGCGTTTCTTCTTTCATATTTCAATTAATTTTTTTCTTGCTTTCTATGGAAGAAATTGCGCAACACCCTGAAAATTAAACTTTATTAAATACGAATTTCATGAGCTACAAAACTGCAAGCACAAAATTAATAAATAAATTCTGATTAAAAAGTAAGAAGTTTTGATGGAAATTTTTGTGAAGTTATTTAATTCTCTATTTTTTTAGGTTTTGTGGTTTCTTTTATGTTATTAATTTTATTTTTAGATAAATTAACAAAAAAACAGAAATCGTGAAAAGTTTTTTAAAAATTTGGACAAAAATAAAATTACGAATGCTTTTGATAGTGACTGTGTTAACGAGTAGCTGCGTAGTAAATTAAAGTTCCGACAGCATTAGAAATATTATTCACGAATTCATACGTTACATTTTTTAATAATCAGAAAAAAAAATTGCGCCAACGCGCAGTTGTTGCCAAAGGCGACCCATTCCATATGATTAAATGTAATTACCTTAATCTAAGCCGCTAATCTCTGTGTTTACAAAATACTTTAATGTGAGCATGTTCATGTGCACATAATAATTTACGAGTATATGTATGTATACTGCTAAGCTGCCAGCAAAATGGTGAATGTTTTTTAAAGCTAAATTATTTGCTTGCAAAATCATTTTCTAAGCCATCTTAGCCAATCTGACAGCAGATAAATCAAAGCGCCTGTATCGATTGTCAATATTCAAAAAAAAAAAAGCTTAATATGCCATATGTGTGTGTGCATATGTAATTGCACGATTAGCACGAATAAGTTAGGATTATTTTCTTTTGTCTCCATAACCGCATTTCTTCATTATTGTAACAATTGCCCATTAGTGCAGCTTAAGTGTGCATTTCATGTTCAATTTTATTTTATTTCGTATTTATATTTGTAAATCAATTAGTCGTTTGGCAGTTCAGATTTATTAGCGACTGACGATGTGCCCCGAATTAGTCGAAAATGCTTAGGCTCTCTTTCGATTATTCCACAATATTTTACTATCTGGCTTCCATATATGGGCCAACAGATAATCGTAGTCAAGCGCGGGTACCGCTATAGAGATTGCTCTGGGTAAAACGAAACTGGTTACCGACTTGTCTACCTTACATTTGATGTTGAGCAAATGAAACACAAGTCAGCTTATTGAGCGTTTTAAATTGAACGTTGATTTGTGAGTCCACCTGAGCTTGTCCGCACGGAATGACTGCGGTGAGGCTGAATATAGTCTCAAATACCTTTTGCGGCAGTTTTTCGGAGGCTTTTCATCTACCTCGAATAGAAGCTGTCTGTATGACGCCATGGCTAAATTTGGAATACTTGCTCAACTAATACGGCTATTTAGAGTGGCGTTGAGCACAAATTTTAGCTCCGTCCAAGTTAGGATGGACCTGTCTTCAATCGGTTGCTGGAAACCGTATTAAGAGCTGCCAATCTGAATCACAGTGGAACGTTATAAAAAAAAGCACGATGCTGCTGGCGACAAAAGGGCCGTCAGTGCAGCATTTTCCAGTCCAGAAAAGGAAGCTAAGGAGTTTGTTCTAGCAGTGAACGGGGACAAAACAAAATACCTGGTAACAAGAAACAAAAAGTTGGGACCCTCGTCACTGATGTTGATCAGCGATAAGAAGGCTTTTAGGGCTTTCGAGAAAAATGTTCTTCGCAAGATGTATGGCCCTGTTCGCGTGAGCGACGGGTACCGAAGAAGGTGGAATAATGAACTGTATGAGCTGTATAAAATAATATGAACATAGTCAAACGTATAAAAATTCAACGACTGCGTTGGATGACCGAAAACGGTCGTATGAATGATGATGATCCGGTGAAAAAATCCTTCGAATCATCTTCGTTGGTTGGGCAACGAAGACTAGGACGCCTACAAATCAACTGAAAGGACCAAGTAGAGAATGACCTGTATTCATTTGGTGTGAATAATTGGCGTAACCTAACGATGAAAAGGGTAACTGGCGAAAGTCTTTGGTCCCAGCTCAAGCCGACAAACGGTTGTAGGGTCATAAAATAAAAAGTTTCACTTACCTCGTAGTAGTTGTAACAATAAAAAATTTGACGCTAACACTATAGAGTTCAGTGTTTAGCTAAGCTTCCCCATAGTTTGTGCTTGCAGATGTGGTTTAAAAAGTTTACTTTCAAAATTTTTTGAGCAGAGGGTTGACATATATTAAAAAAAATTTATTTAATTACATTTATATTATACAAAAATATTTCTTACAATATGGCAATTTTAAAACTATTTCAAAAAATGTAAGTTAATTTATTTGCCAACATAAATGAAATATTACGGTTTTATTATCAAACGAAAGTACTTTCTTTTTTTTTTACTGAAAGTTTTAGTAAGAGAATTGACACATAAATTATGAAATTTATGGGAAAAAATAATAATAAAAAGCAATTTAAAAAGTGCTTGATAGAAACAGTAACAGTTGTCAATATAAATAATTTTTTTTTATTTTAATTTTCTTTTTTAATTTTTGTTAAGTTTTAGGTTTTTAATGTCTCTAAAATTGTTAATAATTGACAATTTCATTCAGGTGGAGGCCAGTTTATGAAGTTTTTTTTGGGAAGAAAACAAAACAACAAAAGTTTTAGAGTTCTCGGATTAAAACTCAAGCATAAATTCAATTTAGAAACTTCTTATAGTAAAATGTGTACAATGCAAGTGTGCGTGTTAGCTAAACGCTCGAGTTAATGTCTATGAAAAGTAAATGGATTTTTAATGATTTTTCTTTTGTTTTGATCATTGAATTTAAATTAATTTTGATTGCAATTACCTAATATCTATAACACTTAGTTTAGATCTTGCAAATCATATTTTTCCTAAGATGTAAGTTACTTAAGTAAATATCTTGAGTGCATTAAATTTAATGTATGTATGTAGGTACGTCAGCTAGAAAAGGAACTGTCATAGCATTTTGTTGTTATCAAAGCAACTGTCAAATGGTAGTATTTTTAACAAATACAGAAAATAGTAACTTAATGGCTTCCAATCGTTATTTATATCATTTTTGTTTATACATAAAATTAATTTACTTACTTGTAATAGCTATTTTTAATTTTTTTTTATTGTTGCAAATGTAAATTGCAAAACTAATTGCTTGCTGTGATCTTATTATATAAAACTATTGTTAGAAAAAAATTGCGTTTCATTTTTTTTTTCAAATCTGATTTACCTCGCATTTATGTAGATATTATCACTAATGTCATTTAGTTGATACAAATAAGTTTCAACAATTCAGCAAAAAAAAATTATATTACTTCTATAAATCGTGACATCTGTCAAGGTGCTGACATGTTCTGCATGTATAGATGAAGTGCTTTTGATTTATCTAGATTAGAAATATATTATAGCGCGTTGTAAAGTTGTCTTAGGAGTGATTGTGTCAATTACGTGAATGTAAATTTTTTACTTTAATTCTTGAACTACACTGACACGCCAAAATTATTATATTGTAAATTTATGCATTTTTTTTAATTTGTATAATATCTACGTTTTTTTCTAGTTGTTGGTTTGAGAATTGAAATTGTATTAGCCTCATATCATTTTGTGTTTCCAGTATAATAATTGCAAATGCATTTGAAAACTTAAAATAAAATTTAGTATCAAACCAATATCTACATAATGTACACTTTGCATAATTTTATTTAAAACAAGTAAGAAAAGGTAAATTCGGGCGAAACCGATTTTTATATACCCTCGCGATATATTTTTGTATGGGCGGTGCCCATAATTTCATAAAAACCCCGTTTCTTTGTTTCAAAACGCAGCTATTATTAAACTTTTCTCAATTTGGTCCAATAAATACTGAAAAACGAAGTTTTTTGCATTTTTCAAAATTGCCATTATATGGAAGTTGGGCGATAACAGCAATAATGAGGAAAATTTCTTTACCAAAATTTGTGACGATACCTTACATCGTTATTAAGATAACTACAGACATTTTTATAACTGGGCGTGGTAACGATCTAATTCTTAAGGCTAACTCATTAGCAATAGTATGGAACAACAGATCTCGAACCTGAGGGTTATTAACAGATCACAGATAAGAAGTAGCAATGCGAATGGGAATGGATCTAAAAATTGCACTGCGAAACGATACTCGGGCGTGGCGCTATTAGATTGCGATAAGTATTGTGGACCATTGCAGTTTGTATAGAAGGAAATGTTCAGCATCATCATCATGCTAGGCAGGCACGAAGATGTTTGAATGTGGTGAAACATTAAACACAACACTTGGTAAAGGTGCTGATTCTTTACTTTTAGTTCAGGATTTTACTATTCCACGAAGAGCTTCTTCTTAAGACTTCTTTCTACTAATGATGGCGCAAATAAATGATCAATATGGTTGGGATATTCTTCTAGTTAAATAACTCAGAGTGATCACTTGTATTTCACATTAACGTTCATCAACAATCGTCTATGTCTATATACTGACAGCTCAGTTCTATCAACTGTCGCAGCAACTGTCACTTCTAATCAAGCCTTCAGTGTTTTTTTCCCTCCTGGGTGCAAGCTTCACTTTCACTTTTGATAAATTTCTTAAGAATGTACTTTTTTTAATTTGCGCTCTCCTATGGGTTTTTCGTAGTGCAAGCACTTTACTTGATTTTCTGCTAGCGTTCCTAATATATTTGCTTTATATTATATATAAACAAATCTCTATTGGATATATTCGTCATTAATCGACCAGTTTTCAGAGGTTCAAAAATTAACACTTAAAAGGCATTGAACTTTTTTTAATATGGAATTCTCAAAGCACGTCTTGCAAGTGTGTAAAAATTGTATCGGTTTCATAAAACAAAAATTAATATACTCGTATATTCACAGCTTTGCCTGTTTTTATCAGTTGAATGCAGACGTGGGTTCATATCGCTTGATAAAGAAAACAAGTCGAACGCATGTTCATTGCATTTAACTGTATTTTAATGTCGAAATTCAACAAGTTAGCCCACAAATCATTTGGAAAATATTAATTTAATTTATATCTACCATTTGCCAAACAGCTATGAAAGGCGATTTGTACATATGTCAAGATACATATCTACATACATACATACATCATGTGCACATTAAGGTGCCTCAGCGAAGTAAATATGCTTGCAAGGGAAACCAGGCCCTTAATATAAATATTTAAAAATATTAAAAATACATAAATTGCGTATAAACGTATTTGCAAAAAACTTCTGGGTTGTAAATAAAATATGCAATTAAACGCTTTGACATACATACATATGTACGTTGTTATTGTGTAAATAAATGTTTTTCTATATAGAGCACATTACTTAAAAAATTAACAAAGAAAAGTTTTTTTTTTCAAATTGAAGTATTTTTCTATTTTTCTATTTAATAATAAATTTGTTAATAGATGTTAATTTTCAGATTTTTATTGTTTTATTTTTTTAAATGTGTAGTTCAATTTTTAAAATAAGCAAACAGTTAATTTTAGCTTCCAAAAAAAATTGTTTAAACTATGCAATACAATTTTTTACTTGTATTGCTCAATATTTTTTTTTAAATGTAAACAAATTTTTCAAGTAATGGTTACTTATTTTTATAAAATTATGTTTAAAAAAAATTTTCAAACGATAATCATACATTTTTTTTATAAAAAAGCACACATATTTTTTTTATATTTGGGATTTAAAATAATTTTTAGTTTTATTCAGCAAAATATTTTTTTTTCCAATTACGTAATCCAGTTTTTTAACTAAGCAAATATTTTTGTTTAAGGATCGGCGTAGAAAAAGTGTTACCATTTGGTCTCTTTATTTTCACAAATTGAGTAATATTTTAGATAACAAAATTTAGTTTGCTTTTCGTTTTGCAATTTTTTTCAATCACAATTTAATAAACTTTTTTTTTTTTATTTCGAAAGATTTTATTTATATTTTCTTACCAAAGCTTATTTTTTTTTAAACTTATAAATAACTTTTATGTTTTAAAAATAAATAAATCCCTCTTTTTTGGATTTTTGTATGTAGTTAGTCACGTTAACTTATATTTCAGAATTTTATTACTATACATATTTACACATGTTTGTAGGCACAAATTTGCTAAATTACATTTTTTTAACAACGAAGCGATATACATATACGTTTTTCTTAATTTAAGCAACAAAAATTAAAAAAAAAATTTCTTATTTCTTAACAATAAGTGCACTAGTCTATTTATTGTTAAAATGTATTGATTTTCATATAAAAATACATACATACATCTAAAACACAAATTTTTTTCTGAATAAAGCCATACATTTTTAATTTTAATTGCAGCAACACAAATATAAAAAAATTCTTAAATCTCATCAATTTGTATATGTACATACACATATGCATACTTGTTTTTATAGTTATTATTAATTTATCTCTCAAATATAAATCTTAACATAACTTTCAACTACACTTTGTTTTTTCAAAAATGCAACAAATTTTTATAAATGTTCATTTTTTTTTTTAAATCTTACCAATATGCGTACATATTTGGCATTGAGCAAGTTAACTTATTTTTTCAAAAATTTACCAATATAAATTTCTTTCAAAAATTCCAAAATAATTTTTTTGTATTTCGAATTCAAGCAACTTTTTTGTTTACAGATTAGAACAAAATTTATAATATAGAAAATAATTATGCCAGCTTTAGGGGCAAAAATATTTTCTATAAAAAGTATTGTATCTAAAATGCTTTAATTTGGTACCCAAATTTAAATTTTTAATTAATACAAATAAGCTGACAGCTTAGGATTAAGAACATCATCTACGTGCACAATTTTATTTACATAAATCTCTTGCATTATATCCGAGATGGCATCACAAATCATAATATTGTAATCCCGACAAATAAATGAATTAATAAACAATTTTTTTTTATTTTGGGTTTGTGGCGAAAATTTACACGAGTATATTTTTTTTATCGGAAATGTGTAAAAAACCCTACTTTGGGTAATTAGTATATCGTGGTAAATCTTTAAATTGTTCAATATTCAAAAAGGGCGGCAATCGTATACAGTGGCAAGAAAAAATAGAAATATTCAGCAATATTTTTTACTTTTCATTCGAACAAAACTCAAGCATTTAGAAGCATTTTAAAACTCGTCTAGCATTTAGGTAAACACCAAATCGTACATGGGTTGGGCTTTAATATTTTGGTGGTGGTTATTAATTAATAAAAATCTATTTAGTTTGAAATATAATATTTTTTTTCTTTTTTATATATGCAGCGTGTGGACAACTTAATGTAAAATTGTGTGCCTGTATGTATGTATGTTTATGCGAGCGAGTGTCTGCAAGAAAAAAAGCAACACAGAATCCCACACATGATCACCCCAATGCTCTACATTTCAACAAACAAACATACACCAGCACAAATTCACGACATTTATAGGTAAGTGGGTATTTACATACATACATATGTAAATACAATGTTGGTAATTATTGTACATACTTATACATACATACATACATATGTTGATATGTGTGTACACGATGTCTTACAAGCCGTTTCCCGATCGCAATCGATGTCTCAGCGGTTGTTAACATTCTTGTAAATTATGTTGAATTACTGGACACGGCGCGCATTGTCAGCAGTTCGTATCAAAAACATACATTGCATGCACTAAACATACATATGTACATACATATAAACACACACTCATACATACATACATATATGTATGTATGTATGTTTATACATTTATGTTGCTTTATGCGCGAATCGCCGCCGATGCATGCCAACAAATGCCAACAAATGCCCTGGGGGAATCGGGCCATACTTACATACATATGTATGTACTTACCTTTGTTGTTATAAGGAACATACAGACATACAAATATATGTAATGGATAAGGAGGGAAGGCCATCAGCCACCGTGCTCACCGCAAAAATAAAGTGCTTGCAATTAAAATTACCAGCCTTAAATAAACCACTCTTTATGGGGTCTCGACCCACCTTGCCGCCGTTCAACCGTCTTAACGTCCTGCTGGCCCGCCCGTCCTGTCTTGCCGCTTTGCCTTGTCTTGCCTTCTACTTGGTCTTTTGTGCGCATAGCTGCTTGCAATACTTTTATTCGCTTCATTTTTGATTCACTTTGTTTTTAATTTTTATTTTTTGCTTCGCTTAAGCAAACTTTGAGCCGCCAGAGTTCAGCTGCTGCTGTTGCTGCGCTCACTGCCGTCGTATTATTGACCGTATTCATTATGTTTTTTAACCTGTCATTAAATAGCCTCGGGCATGAATCTTCCTTTTTTTCTGCTCTCGTTTTTTCCTTCTTGCTTCCTTAAGGCACCGTTGTTTTCTTCTTGCTGCTGCTGCTGTTGTTGCTCCAGCTGTCCATGTCACCAGTGCGCTACTGCTGCAAAGATTTTTCCCTTTTCATTTTTCTTTTATTTGCTATCATTTTGTTTGCTTGCCTTTGCTGTTTCTCGCACTGTTTTGCTGCGCAAATTGGTAGTAAAGTAATAATTGGTTTAAGGTTTAATGGTAAATGCCGCTTGTTACTTTCTGCTGTTGCTGCTCACTTGGTTTGTGCTTATTCGTACGCTGGCAATGATAACTCCTGCGCTGACAAGCTAACAATCCGTTCAACCATTGCAACGAGAGTTGGTAAATTCAACGTGAACATGGTAAACAAAGCTTCCTAGAAAGTCATGATTTGCGCTTTGTTATAAGGTAAAAAGACAAAAGGCAATTGAGGTATTAATGACTGGGCCGCTGTGTGAACAAGCGATTTGTCAACGCTCTTCTCTTTTTCTATGAGTACTTGTATGTGTGCTGATCTCTGAAAGTTTACATGGCGCTCGACAGTGTAAGCCGAGGCTAGCAGAGTTCAGCAGCAAGGAGAAAAAACAAGCTGTTATGCTTCATCGAAATGTGAGACCAAGCTATTAAGCGGTCTCTGGGACACTTTATTTAGCTAAAATCATTTCCTCAAAGAAGTTTCGTCGGCTTATTCCGAACCTTGTTCCTCTTAAAATAGTTGCACGTCATTAAAAATGTCCTCGCACATTTTTAATTTTATAGAACTAATAGTAAAATAAACATAAAATAGGCTCATCTGCCGTTCATAGTCGGCACAAAACTGTAGGTACCTCCATTTGTAGTACAAAGACGCACGCCACAAATGGTAGGAGAAGCTCGGCCCTAAACTGAGAAATACTTATCGCGTAGAAGCGCTAAATTATTATTATTATTTATGTTTTTTGAGTGAATATAAATTTTTGATTTAGATTCTCCGTATCCCGAAACATAAAAGAAATTTATTTTTATAGTAAAAGTATAGACAACAGTATTTTTTAGCTGGTAAAATGCACTTCTTTAATACGGAATATTCAGTGGGAATGTAGTTACAAAATCTGAAAATTCACATTCGTTTTTATAAAGAGATGGCGTTAAAAAAGAACTATCTAGAAACTGACGAACAAGAAGGGAAATTTATGGCATGAAAAAAGACCTGCTCGCGTCCGTGGCACTAGAAAAAATTCTTAAAATTCAGGCAGAATTTCGATAGGAAAAACGATCGAAAGTGCAACCTTTACCTAACAAATTGTTTTTGCGAATAAAAGAAATAATTATTGAATCACAACCACTTATTTGATCTTAAAATAGGTAAGGTGTAAGAATTTTAATTAATTTAAGAATAGTTTATAGTTTGTTAGTTTTCATTTACAGTTTTTAAAATACATATTTTTATAATTTACTCACATTTATTTATTTCATATCATGAAACATAAAAAAAAATATATTTATAAAAAAAGACGGCGTTTATTTTCACTTTTTATGCCGATTGACATAAAATATATCGCCATTTCAATTAATTTCTGTAAACAACTGGAAACTTTACAGTGCCTTCAGTGAAAAGAACGATTGCCCTGAAATTTTCACTACACGTGAAGCTTAAATTTTAGTAGCCCTTTATTTTTTATACTGAAAAATTCAATAAGTTGTTCCTGACCGCTTGAAACTTTCACATTGTTAGACTTAGATTTCATGAGCCATAAAACTGCATACTCAAAAAAGTGTTAACTCTTCTGGAAAAAAGTACAAAATCTATATAGAAATTTGTAGAATTTTTTTATTTTTAGTTTTCTACAAAGTTTTAAACTTTATATGGTTTAAGTTAGAGAACTTTTAATTGGAAATTCTTAAAAAATAAATATACATAGGTGGAAAACATGTCATTTTGAATGATATTGATATGCATAACACTGTATGTATATATGTTTGTACACATAGAGTTTTATGAGTGTTGAATCTTTTTGAAAAAAGAGATAATTTCGCAAAAAAATATTAACAAAGCCCAGGCTGGCTTGAGTTGCCAAGATATCGTCGTACAGTGATGTTCAACGAAATTGTTTCAATTTCGTTTGCTTTCGCAATAATTGCAGTGGAGAACAGGAAGATTATTAGATATGCTCTCGATTTTCGGTAACAAATCACAAATCACTATCGAAAATAACATCAGATGAACAGAAACGTAATTGTTCTAGCTAAAACGCTTATTAATTTATATATGTAGATATGGATTTGTATGTGTGTATGTACTTAGTTTGGCTGAATTTCAGCAATTTGGTTAATTTCCGATGAAATGTCAGGTAATAAAACGTTTTACCTCATTTGTTTTTTTTTCAGCACACACGCTTGACGGATACGACAGTGAATAAACAATTCCGTGCTATAATTCTGACAAACCGCACTTCATCAACAGTTGACAGCAATTGTTTTGCGCACATCAAGCCAGACCAATTGACCAGCAACTACAATTAGGCAAACACATATGTATGTACATATGTATGTATGTATGTATTTGTACTTAAACATAGCACAAAAATGTGATGTCCCTATCATTATACCGTTCGTTCGTTTGGCAGCAGGGTTTTTTATTACTCACAGCGTGACCGTCATGCCCCCAAAGTTTTTGTTACACTCGCATATGAATAGTGGAGCGATTGCCGTTCCATTTATGGTGTTTTTTTTTTTTAATTTATTTTTTTTTTTCATACCAATAACGAGACAATGCCAACAGCGGTCCTACGATTGCATTCGAAACGACCAGACGAAATGCTTGAGTGCCCAGTATTTTGCTGTTTTTGCTGTCGTTTAATTTGTCTCTGACTGCCACGTAAACTCTTCCTGCTTTTCACTTTTATATCGGCGGTTTTTCTTTGTTTGATTTTTTTTTTTATTTTTCCTTTTTTTCCCCCTTTTTTATAAATTTTTGCATTACCATTTTCGTTTTTACAGTGCAATTCAACGCTTCCTCCGTCGCTCTATCTGCTACTCGCCATGAATTGCCGCATGCTATGTCCGTCATTCATCATACGTTTTCTCACATTTTCCATAACTTCAAATTTTTTTTTCAATTGTGGCATATCTCAGCTAGTTAATCGCTTGTTGCGCTGGCGCAGATGTCGACGTCGTCAATGCGCGAACGTAGACCCTGTCATCATTAGTGGCGTTTTTACGGTCATATCCGTTCTTCTCACTTCACAGATTTCATTACTATGCCGAAGCACAGTGTTTCCTTTTCATATGACATATGGTCAAAAATATAATTATGAATAGTTTCGAATAAAGAAGGCAGTCGATCGTAAGTGGCGTTGTGCCTAACAGCTGTTTGCCTTGTTGTGGTTATAAGTTCGAAGCAGCAAATATTAACATCGTGAAGTGTTCGGATTATGTGAAATGTTATAATAAGTAAATTTTCTATCAAATCAGTATTATTGTAAAAGTAACGCGTGTCAGTCGTAAACAACTATAAATCAAACATTTCGACGCGTTTAAATGTTCCGGGACTGATGCACTCACCCTATTTGTGATTATAACTATTTTATTAATTGTTTGGTAAATTTTCTTATTCATATCAAAAGCGTTGATTTTGTTTACAAATTTCGACAGTTATTTTTTTTATTAAATTTTAGATATTTTTTTAATAAAAACACCGATAAGTGTCAATCAAAAATCGTTTAAATCAAACTTTGTACAGTCTTCACAAAAAACAATGATAATTTTAAGAAAAACTTCAAGTCTGCAGCTATGTAGCTCATTAAATTTTAGTCTAACAAAGTGCAAGACTCAAGTAATAAAAATATAACATTGACTTTTGAGATTTTTTTTCGCCGAAGCAATTGAGCATTTTCTTCAGTATACTCGTATGTTAAAGAGGTGCTGTTCACAAGTTGCATGGAAATATGCAACAAGCGCGCCAAAATCAAAATTTCAAAAATGAACGGAATATTTTAGAAATCTGAAACTTCGCTAAACTGAAACTAAATGCGCTACAAAAGTGCTTACTCAAAAACTGTGATTTTAAAATTAAAACTTTTTGATGAAATTTTTATAATTTTTTAGAACTGGAGCTTCAATGGTTTTTGAATGGAAATTATCTGAATCTTAACTAAAACATACCTGCAAGCTCTTTCTAAGGGACTCAGCCCTTAAGGTAGCAGGACACCGTTGGAAACCGGTGGAACCTGTATCGAGTCCAAGCTCATGTGGCCGGAGTGGGACGTCAAGCGATCACAAGGTCTTCTCGTGCTGACCTGGGGAGACCTGTCCTTAGTTTTAGGAATTATAACAGGTCATATACTGATCGGCAGACACGCAGAGAGACTAGGTGTTCCCTGCAATGACTTTTGTAAAAGCTGCAAGAAGAGCCTGAAACCGTGCGGCACCTTCTATGTGAATGTCCTGCACTATAGGTTAGAAGAAGAAAATTCTTGGGATCAGAGTTCTTAACGAGACCTTAACGATCTGGCCAAAGTAGAGATACGCAAGCTGATAAAATTCGTTGATTCCACATGTTGGTTCGAGTAGGGAGATTTTTCAAATCCGCGTGGTACCACAATGAGCCAAACAAAGGCCTAGTTGTGCTGGCGCGATCGTTAGCAGCCACCTTAATCTAACCTAACCTAACTAAAAAATAATTAAAATTAATTAAAGGAATGACAAATTGTCAAAACTTGAGACACGTCTAATTAAGAATTAAGTGTTGCACCATTGAGATTTATCTCTATAAATAAAACTTTACAACAAGGAAAAAAGTAAGTATCTTTTTCTGTAGACAGAAAACAATAGAAAAAAATTAAAAAAAAAATGAAAAAAAGATATAATGCCTTGATAAAAAGCACATATTATAGTAATTTTTCTATAGAGAGAAGAACACACTTTTGATTTTTGGAATGAAAAACATGATTTTTAGATTAAAACCTTTAAACTTTTAACGAACTAAATTTGATGTAGACTTGACAAAAATATTTGAATTTAAATGCTAAACTATCTTTACGATAATACCAAACACAGACGTCTTCATTTGGGATGAAATATTTTTTTTTTGTCAGTTTTGTCCGCTCGGATAGCACTGTGCGACGTTGGACCCGCTCACTTATACACGTACATACATATGCCACATATTTACATTGCTACCTACCGAATTCACAATAAAAACTCGCATAATATTTAATTGTTCACCTTAACAACTAAACACCGCGCTCAGTACTCGGCTCACATTGGCACTCTGACAAATTCGTTGAATGGAAACAAAAAGCGAACACAATGAATGATGAGGAAGACATACATATATGTATGTACATATGTTTGAATTTAAGTGTGCTTGCATGTATTCCCTTGAATATATGAAATAAACAAATATAAAAAGCACATTATCAAATAAATCGCAAAAACAATGAGCTGGTGCGCGTAAGCGTGAAATTGAAATCAAAGTAAATGCACACATTCGGGCACAAGTCTGGAACTGTTCCCGGCAATGAGGCGCAGCAATTGTTCTTGAGCATACATACATACATACAGGTATCAGCACATTTTGATCATGATTTCTCGGCCTTTTGATATAACAGTGTGTGCATGTGGAAAATTTTCAATGGGAGACTTGAAAATTACGAAATACTCATTGCAAATATTTGTATGAATTATCAAAGTGATCTTGACTTTAGTTTTTTAACACGTAAACACTACGAAATAGTGGCTTTTTATTCGATAAAAATATGCAGAGCTAATTTTTTCGCAGGCTTTAATTATTTTTAAGTTCGAAAATGGTACTAAAAGCCGAATTCCCAAAATAGCTAGCAATGCAATAGCAACCTGGCTATTTTACTGACAAAATACAGATCATCTGAATTAGCATACAACACGTTTGATAACTTATGGATTGTCTGATGTTAAGTAAAAAGTAGTCGAAAGCAGTGCGGCTCTGAAACCAATCCTTTCAGTTCGACCGAACACAGACCACCAGAATCATGAGAAGTGCGAATGATTTGACACCTAGTCTATTCCAGTCGCAATTGCCTTCAAGTAGCCTTCCGGAGAATGAAGCAGAAGAAACGCTGCATGTCGAAGAAACGCTGCAAGTCGAACACGAAACTGCGAATTCGGCATACTTTTACCCTAAGGGCTCAACAAAATTGTTACGCAAAAGTTGAGTAAAAGTAACAAGTGAAGAGATAATTTTAGTTCGTCATACTTCGGGCAGCTACGCGAAAAGGAATAATTGTATTTTTTCAAGAGTGAGAAGTGAGCATGTTCTACTTAGTTACCGTCTAAGGACTGTACCGAAAAGAAACTGCGCACTTTTTATTAAATATTTCTCGGTGCGTATGCGTATGATCGCAATGCGGCAAGTACCGTTAGAAAGTGCCATGTATTCTGCTTACATTGCTTCTTCTTCTATTAGTAATTTATACGCAGTTTTCGCGATGCCGCGTATCGAAGAACACGTGCTTAAACAAATTGTGAACAATTATTGTAGTGAAAAGGGAATTTCATATAGACAGCTTGCAAAACGATACAAAGTTAGTGTAAACGCGGTAAAAAACATTATAATTAAGTTTGGGGAGACTAATTGTTTGAACAAGTTGCCAAAAAGTGGGAGAAAAAAAGGTCCGAAGGATAATAAAATTGAAGAGAAGATACTTACTTTAATAAATAAAAACAAGTCAATGTCTGTCAGAGATTTAGCAAAAAAAGCAAAAACCAGTGCGAGTATGATAGAAAGAGTGAGGCAAAGACATAATTTAAGAACTTATAAAAAACAGAAAGTGCCAAAGAAAAGAGAAAGCCAGATAAAAACAGGGAAAACAAGGCTACGAAGATTATACGAGCGCTTGCTGACAGAAAACGTGAAGTGTATCATTATGGATGACGAAACATACGTAAAAATGGACTCAAAAACATTACCAGGCCCCCAGTACTACACAAAGCAGAAAGGAAGTACTGTTGACAAGTTAGTATCGTCAATACAAATTGAAAAATTTGGCGACAAAGTTCTCATCTGGCAGGCTATTTGCTCTTGTGGTCTTAGGACGACCCCGTTTTTTACAAAAGGCACTATATCTGGCGAAACATACAGGGAGGAATGTTTAAAACGTCGCCTTATACCTTTTTATAATCAGCACAATGTGTCAGCATTATTTTGGCCTGATTTGGCTTCTGCACATTATGCGCATTCTACTTTAACGTTGCTCGAAGAAAACAACCTAAATTACGTTAAAAAGGAGGAGAACCCAGCAAACTCGCCAGAACTACGTCCAATTGAAAAGTATTGGGCAATTGTAAAGCGCAATTTAAGGAAAAATGGTGGAGTAGCCTACAACGTTGCAGAATTTAAAAAAAGCCCTTCTTATAGCCGCTTGGATATTTGAATAAATGTTCACTTCCGCGATTGACGTTGCGCTCTTGAGAAGTGAAACCACCACTTCTTTAAGATCTGCCATCTATGTTTGAAAAACACCACAACCGTCGGAAAGTTTGAGTTCAGTGCTAATGGATAGAGAGTTCTCGACAGAATTACACACTGCCAACCGTGCCGTCCAGGTTCGACCAAGCCGTGAATATATTATTAAACGCCGTGTCAATAGCCCAAAAAAAGGTATAATTTCCTATTTATGTTTTTGCATCTGCGCTATGGTGGAGAAATTTTATATCTCTAAAACATAAATCAAATCACAGAAATCCATTTGTTTTTTCCGCCGTCGTATAAAGCCCGTAGTGGCGAAGCCTCAAACCCAAATAACCCCAAAGGGCGCTTCAAACGTCAATGTGTTGATCGAGTTGACAGCAAAATCAGAAATACAACAATTTAATTGCGATCTGAAAACGATTACAACCATGAAATTAAGTCATACGCGTATACACGCAGACACGAACGTACATAAATACGAATATCATTTCCCTCTTAACCACTGCGCATGCGTGTATGTACATATGTCGATCTAAACGGAATTGAGCTACAGCCGCACAGCCGCACAGCAGGCAGTGATCATTAAATGTGGATTAAGAGGCACACATAATTTACGTGATTGCCGCTTACGAGTATTTCATACACCAATTAACCACACGACACATGCGATCACACCGCCTGCTTGTCCGTCCATCCATTCACGCCAGCGATCAGTGAGCTGACAGTTCGCCGTGCTTGCATACTGACTCGTTCACATCAGCTGCCAGGTGAGCCCACTGCAAAAAAACGAGCTTCAAATCTTAATGTGCCAGTGGAGTGGCTAATATTCATAAAACAGCTGTCTGTAGTGCGCAGGCGCATATTTTTTATTTTGCGACCGACTTTGATAGCGACACCTATCTAATCGTCATTTTACAAGTGAATATGTATGTTATCTTCTGTGCTGCGCTGATTCTGTGCCTTCGCATGGTTTGGCATGCTATCAGCGGCAACACCGAAAACAATCACAGAGTCCTGTTACACATTACAACCGTCATACAACAACAATGACAAGGCCTATTACATTTGTGCACTAAACTATACAACCAAGAAACATATGCCAATATAATAACAGGTAAAAATCCCACGACCAGCAATTACCACAGACAACAATCCTGTACTGATGTATACCTTTGTATGTTTGTAGCTTTAATCGATTGGTAGCAATCGAAATATGTGCGAGGCTTTGCAGCGTTCGGCCCACCACAGCGTAAATTTGGTATATTCAGCAGCGCGCTGCGATACGAAATCACAGTGAGTGGCTCTTAAGACCACAAAAACTGCTGCTGGCCGCACATCCGATCGACGCACCAACATTCGAGCATCGACCAACATTGGAACACACAATCGGCCTTTCGTTTATGGCTCAATGAACGCTGACTGTCCGGTTGACTGCCTTACTTGGTGTGGGGTGTACCCCAAAGCCGGCCGCCGGCCGCCGCATTGGCCGATAATTACTACTTGGCTTAGATGGCAGCCGAACTGACTGTGACTGTGGCGATCTCGACTGCCTTTTTGCTTAAATGCCTCGATGTCTAATATCTGACACAACAACATAAAAATGTACGCAAGCAAGCGGAGCACAAAGTGGCTTAGGCAAGTTAAAGACGTCTCCTGCTTGTACGAGAATGTGCGGAGCGAAATTTGTGTGGGGCGAATATGCGCTATCTTTATGGATTATGGAAAGTATGTGTGACGTTTATGCCTTAAATTTGTGTTTTTATTTGAGACTTTTATCTCATATTCAGAACTGCCGCAAACCAATTTGCTTGCCGTGAGCGTTTATGAAAGAAAGGGAAAGGTGAATGTGTACATTTCGCAAAATTAGTGTTTTATTTGCAATTAATTTTTTTTTTAATATTTTATACTAAACCTAAAAGGAACATATTCATGCTCCGACTGAGTAAATAAAGAATAAAATAAGTGGAATATCATATTAATTTCATATAAATTCTGCTGAAAGGCTGAATATTTTACGTGAAAACTATAAATTGAAATGAGACAAGTCGTGTTGGAGTAGAGGCCACTGGGAGTATACTAAACACCCTCCGATCTCATGGATTTATCTAACCCTTGATTACATACGCTGTCGTCTTCTGTACAATCTATATTTATACATTTTTCAGTCGTCCTACGTACTCGCAGAGTACTCACTCTGTCACCTTATTTTGTTAAGCCTAACATAAGAAGAAATAAGTATTTGGCATCCAGGTTCCATAAAAAGCCTTCCCCTTCAAAACTCTGACCCGATGGTTTCAATTTAGGGCATCGTTGAATGTATGTTTCAGACCTGGCATACCATTCCTTTTCTGGCATAGATCATATGGAGACTGAGAAGACGCTAGTGAGTCCCAAAGCTTGTGCTTTTTCTACAAATATGAGGCGTTATTGACACAAGATTTGGATCCTTGGACGGCTAACAGTAAAGTAAAATGTGGGTGTGCGCCATTAGCTTGAAATCACGCGAGTAGTTAGAGAGGAACTAGGACTATCACGGCGGTATTTTCAAGCAATCATCGCTGCCAACGAACGGTTTTGTACTTTGTTAAGAGCTGCAGGGAGAACTTTTGGAAGGAGCTGGATTTGTAGTAGACTAACTGTAAACATTTGCACTTACTACAAACCGATCATTGAAACTAAAACATGGGAATATTCAAGAAAGCAAAGACTAATGCAGATATTGATGTTATTTTTTTTTTTCGATGTTGGTCGTGAAGCAAACCGAAGCCAAATAGTTTGATCTCCCACCACCATAAGTTTGACTTGAATTTATCAGCGTGAGTAACGCGGTAGACTCTGTTATGTTATGTAAGGAGGTAAGACATTAGTATCGATCGGTTTTTAATCAAAGTGGAGAAAGGCGACCTCAAAAACAATGACGTCATCTTTGGAGGGGTGCTGCAAAAATCGAGGAGGATTACAATTGTTCACTTAACGAAAAAGTAAAAATCGATGATGCTGAATAACGCAGGTAAATATATTTACATAGAGATCCTACACGCTCATCGAGAAGAAACTAGAGCAATCATTTTTCATAATTTTAGTCTGAAAGTTGTATTTTGCGATCACTGCTTGCTGGACGCACGAATACAAAAAAAAAAACCATGGTCATTATTGCTTGAAAAACTCGCAGGAAAGTCTTCATTGCATACAAAGCTTAGTACAAATTGAAAAAAAAAAAATTCTCCAAGCCGTCCGACTTATCTCATTTTTAGCATTTTTATGCGAAAACTGCAGACTTAAGAGGCGCCAGCTTTCTAAAAGCTTTTTCAAAATTTTCTAAATACTTTTTCCAAATCGCAAATAGTTTGCTACACTTTTTCGCAGAGTGCTGTTTTTACAGCGGTGAAAAGTAGGAAGTGCATGCCAATGATAAAATTCGTTGCCGCACTTTATCATTCCACTAAAAATGTTTAACTGCTTAAGTCCATTATTTTGCTTGTTTGTTGTTTGTTCGCTGTTTGTTTGGCGGCTATTTTTTTGTTTGTTTATTTATTTGTCTTATTGCTTCAATATCGTTCATGATTGAGCCTCCTCCAACTGTTGGAATTTTGCGCTTCGATCATTGCGTCTTATAAAACATGAACCTACCAATCGTTTTTACGGCTATTTGTTATTGACGACGAAGCAGCTAAATGCTGTTGCTGTTGCTTTCGCTATTGTTGGTGCACACGCTTTTTTTTCTCATTATATTTGTTGCTGTTACAATGATGGTATTGGCAACATTGGTTGTAATATTAGCCAAAGCTGCCACCAATTGGCGCAAAAGGCGCATGCGCAGCAACCAACAGTGTGATAAATATCGCTAGCAATACAAATGTTGCAAAGAGAGGCAGAAAAAATTACAAAAAAAAAGAACGGGAATAGCAGCACCGCCGGGCTATTACCGCCTTGTAACCGACAATTGTGCAGAACAACAGCTGTAGCAATGACGTTGTTGTTATTGTTGTTGTTGTTGTCGTTTACTTCAGCTGCTTGTTCGATATTAAATGGTCATATTGCACAGAAAAGGCCGAGCAAAACAGAGAACACGAAATCCCAATGGAAATACACAAAGTTAGTTGCGCAAAAAGGAAAAACTACAATCAGCCGCAAACTGAGCTGTGGGAGTGCATACACACACACACACACGCACATATACTTTCAGCAAGCAGTTGCTTTTGTGCAAATGTTGCTGGCACTTTCATGGAATGCTGCTGCAGTGAGATAGTACAAATAAATATATGTAAGTAATCTGCTTCAAGCTGCATGTTTTTGTTCGCTTCTCCAGCGCGCTGCGTAAGGCTCGCACGGCTCGTAAATATGCGCATAACTTACCAATTTCGATTGCACCAGCAATAACAATAACAACGGCAACAGCGGCAACAACGGCAACAACGCCAACAGATTGCTGTAGCACCATTTTGGTACTCGTCGTACATCGTCGGATTATTTTTTTTATTTTTTTGTTCGCTTTTCGAGGGAATCACTCATTTATGCGCATCAAATAAATTGTTAGCCACACACTAAAAGGCCAAAATGAGGCACTTACTCGTACTTAGTAGTTGGTGTGCGGCGTTGTTGCTGCTGTTGCTGCTGCTGCTGCCGCTCCGCTGCTGCGTTATAGTTTACGACTTTTTGCGTTGATTGAAGCTCCTTCAAGTGATTGGAAATTGGTTTGGTGTGGAGATGCAAGACAATGAACGCGCGTGTGTGTGTGTGTGTATGTACGCTTGGCAAGAAAGCTTTTGTAGAAAATTAGCTAAGCGAATTTAGAAAAACTTTCTCACGCTCATTTCGATAGTTCAATTCCTAACAAAATGCGTACAGGGTGACCCATTTGTAATAGAACTAACTTAAATCTGAATCACTTGCGTATTTATTTATGCGTTTGATAATATTAAATCTACTTATCGGATTGTCTACCAATTTCACCTATGAACGGTGTAATTCATAAGGAATTTTTTTGTAGATAATTTATAAATCATTGACACTTTATGTATGTATGTATGCATGATTCAATTATAAAAGGTTATGTACTTACTGACAGCTAAATTCTGACACTCCTTAATCTATAGTTGTATTTTGGAAGTACGCAGAAAGAGGGAAGAATATTATCCCTTTTTGCCAAAAGGTAGTAAAAAATTACTATGTAAAATACGTATTGAAATAGTATTTTGTTTTTGAGTAATTAATAAATGCATGTATTAAATAAAATTGTGGAGAAAAATGAATTTATTTTAATTGTAAATAATAAAAATTTAATAAAAAAGAACTGAACCGCCGTGTAGAAAAGCGTGGCTGTGCGTAATTACAAAATTACAGTACTCATGGCACATAAATATTTTTCGAGATATGCGGTATCAAATATTTAAAGACGGTACGCCCACTCTTCTTATAACCATGCACGAGAAACTGATTTTATATACATATGTACATCCGCACCAAATTCCATCGGTCCATCGCATGCAAGGAAAGTGGCATTCCCATTCATATATTATTAAAAATGTTCCATCTTGCAATGCAGGTTATGAGCTGAAGTAATGCTAAATTGTATTCAAATATATATTTTTAGCAGATTTAACAGCCTGCATGTAGATTTTGACAAAGCGGAATAAATGTCATTGCTATACATCGAAGGCTAGGATTTTTCTTTTTATTTTAAAGTATTGTCTCTAAACCTCATAGAACTGAAGAAACTAACAACAAAGCGCGGAGAAAGGATTTATACATTCTTATCCCCCAAATGCAAAGCGGATCTGTAAATTCTTTTAAGTAAAAACAATAATAAAACAGTATGATTATATTGGTAACTGTAACGATAAATCCCACTTTTATTTGCCTATGATCGTTAAAAACTAGATCTTAATCAATTTTGTATCGTCTTTGGGAAGGTTGGTAAATAGGTAGGGATACACCAAACATTTAAAGGAATCTGTACACTAAAAGGTTCAATTATTAAAATTTCTCCTTATAGTTGCAGTTGCTATAGAATTAACCTTAAGGGTGCGTGTGTGCGTTTGAAGCGAAGATGGTGGCTTTGCAGTTGGCAAGGAAACACCAAACGTACGAAGAGCCTATAAATAAGAAGGTTCAATTATTAAAATACCTCTTTATAAAAGCAGTTGCTATATTACATTTTACTTACGTTTGTATGTTGTGCCTATGCTTACACACATCTCTGCTGTAGGAAAAAATCTTCAGTCGATCGGCGGTGGAAATATATGTACATATATAAATATGCAATTATATACATATGTATGTATACCTCGCTACGCTGTCTGGGAAGAGATATTCTGAAAATAAATGCATTTATCATTGATGTAATCAAATAAAAACAAAACTCAAATTTACTCACCAGCTTCACGGCCAGAAAGTGCCAATATTAAAATAATATCGCACATAGGGGTTTGCTTTCTATGTGTTGTGGTAAATTACACTGCAAATAAGGTATATTATATGTTTCAAATGAAGAATGGTTATATTACTATGAAATTCATACATATTTTGTACAACTTACCTAAATTCACACTATCACAAAATCAAATGTCAGTTAATAAAAAAATAATAACTTAGACCAACGAGTCAGTGATGCCAACTTTTTTTTTGGTATGAAGAAGTTTACAATATACTACCATTTCAAGTAGAAATTGTAGAATAAGCAACATTCTTCATGAATGTATGTACATATGTTTGATGTTTATTTGAAATTATTGTTGAAAATGTTGGCAAAAAAATGTAAACTAATGTTTTGAGCAACAAAATAAAAGAGTTTCCTACGCAAAAAATTTTAAAAGAATTAAGTAAATAACATAATTTATATCAGCAACCATTTTCACGAAAGCAATTTATGGCAAATGAAAAGTGATGTTGATAATAATAATAATTTGGCGCTAACACTATATAGCTCAGTGTTTGGCTGAGCTTCTCCTACCATTTGTGCGGTGTGTATCTCATACTTTTTTCACCAGAAATGGAGTGACCAACAATTTTGTGCCGACTCCGAACGGGAGATGTATTTAATAAGAAGCTTTTTCATGGCCCTCGGAGGTTTGCCACTGCCTGCCGGGGGGTGACCGCTAGATATTAGAAAAAAACTTTGATATGATTTACATTTTACTTGCCCTGGCCGAGATTCGAACCACGATCTCAGCGGCATATCAAGTTATAGTACGCACAGCTACCAACTCGACCACAGCAGTGTTATTGATTATTTGAATTTTTTTATGGAAACTGGAAACATTTTGATATGGTAAAAAGCCTCTTTACGAATACACATTTTCAAAAAAGGTTGCCACCCATCTAAAAATATAACATATTTTTTACCGTCTTGGGTAAATATGTATATTAAAGCTCAAAATGATAATTTAGAGAGCATTGTTTTTTTCCAGAACGACAATCAAAATAGTTGTTGATTGAAAAAAAAACCTTAGCATTCAAATGTTGGATATCAATGGAAATTAATATTGGAACATATTTTCTAATAAATTTTTGAAGGAGTTGCAAGAGAAACAAGCACATTGTTTGGGTAGCCGTCTCTTGTCATTTAAGGTTTGCGTTTCTTATGTTATGCGCCAAATGGAGAAAGTCAAATTTGTATGTCGCTCCTAATAGTAGAGGTGATTTATGGCAAAGCTTTTTTATGTTAAAAATATACTTGATTCTGTTAGAAATAAATTTCGTTATGATTTTTAATTTTATATGGTCTGGCTAAGTTTTGAACGCCATATCGATTTTAATGTTTCATACCTTTGATTTTCAACAATTTTTTTTTATGACGCTGTTGCTGAAAAATTTACCTTATATGGAAGAAATTGCTACTTAAGTGCATACTAGAAATAAACATATTTTATTTTTTTTAGTTTTGAAATTTTAATAAGATGTAATTTGTTTGTTATAAATTTTGTGTAAGTTTTGAAACTTAGGCTGATGTGGAAATTGTTAAAAAATTAACTGTATTTTTATCGAAAAACATGTAAAATTAAAAATTAGGAAAAACAATTACAAAGAAAAACAAATAGTAAGGTTGACAAAAATCGAGATATCGAAATCTTCCAATTCATTGGAATTTAAATGGAAAAAATCGATTTTTGTTTTTTGCATTATCTCATCCAAAACTATCTAAAAGCATATGTATGTGTAAGATATTAGCTTCGATTTCGAAGTGGTTCAAAAGATATTGCAGGTAAAAGACGAGTGCGCCGACTTTATCTTTATCACTTTATCAAAACTTTGAAGCGGGTTTTTTGCAATTGGCGTGCACGATTGCGCGAAAACAATGTCACCAATCAACCTGATTCAACTTGTATTTTGTAAAGTATGAAAAACTGTTCTATGAAAATCATAGATATGAATAGTAATATTGATTTTTGTAATTTTCATAAGTGAAATTATGCACAAATTTAACGTTGAAAATCGATTTCAAAGTTCAAACATATAAACAAATTATAAATTTTCAGTCTTCATTGGCTTTCTTAGGTTCATTCACAGTAAAAAAAATTATACGAATTAACAAGATATTTATATTTACTGTTACAGTTAATAATTACGGCCGCTACTTTGTACGCCAATGGACGTTATCAGCTGCGACACGTTCCACTGCAACATTGATTCCTTCGCCTTTTATCAACATTTTTGAGTGGTTCAATCATTAAAAAAAAATTTTCAGATATGCTAAAAAATACACTCTTTAAACGAATTGTCTACAATGTTTCAATAAAAATTCAAAAAACCGACTTTTTTCTGGCCTCTAAAAGATGATTTAACCTTATTATTTATGCTCCAATTATTTAAACTTATTTTTCAATCAAAACATCGTTAATTCTCTAACAAATATCATTAAAAACACGATTTTTAAATATTATAAAATATGTAAAACAATTCTCAAAATTTCATCAAAACTTCGAACTTTAAAAAACAATTTTTAATTTTTTTGGATATACAAATATTTAGCACATTTAATCTCAGTCCAAGAGAGCACGCGTTTCTATAGCTAATAATTACCACTGATTTTTTACAATTTTTAATCGCGGTTTTACGTTGTATGGAAGAAACTGTCAGTAAAAAAAATGCCAATGGAAACTTATAGATACTTGAAATTTGTACTTTCTTAGCCTAAAATTTAAAGCGCCAAAAAATTGCATACTCAAAAAAATTCTAAAACCTTTTTTTAAGTTCCAAATTTTGATAAAATTTTGTTAAATCATTGTAGATTTTCTTAACGGTTTAAAAAATGGGTTTTAAAAGAGATTAAACCATATTTTACTTAAAAAATTATTTTAATTAATTAGAAGAAAAAAAAGTGCCCAAATCTGTCAATATGTGGTTGTGGTTTATTTTGTGAACAGAGTATACACGAAACAATTTCAAAATGACAAAAGATAAATTGTGCGTATTATTTCGAAAAATTAATTATGCTAGAATGTTTACTGCGACTTAATTTTTTCGTAACCATTGACACCTCTTTCTATTTTTTTCCAATTTTCAAAATATTAATGTACATACATATACATATAAAAGGCAATGAAACAATTTTCTCAATTTCTTTTAAATTCTTTAAAAAACAAAATTTACATTCCAGATTTGTAGTCACTGTTCCTCGAACTCTATTAATACCATGTTTTTTTTAAATGTTCATTATTGTAAAATTTCGTCTTCGCTATGTATGTATGTATATTGTATACGCAATTTTGATTTTTTTTAAATCTAACTTCAAGTATGTGACGTCACCGGCATTGATTTTATTTAAAAATTTCGACACCAAGTTTGATTGAATTTTGGTTATTTAATCAACACTATATTTTAGCCACTTAAAATTTGCACTTAACATGGGCTACTCAAAAGTTTTCTAAAAATTCAACGGCATTATTTTTGAACGCACCTGTACCATGACCTGTGTCGATTTGAGCTGATGAATAAAGCTCAAGTACAGTTTTATCACAAGATATGTTTTATATTTTGCTAAAATGAAGTTTTAGCTATCAAAAAAGTCCAAGTTTCGTGTCGCTCTATTTTTATATTCTCCTTCGAGAAGTAAGGGTCAAGTACATTAAAAAAATATGTTGATCAGTGTTAATAAATTGAAATTTCATTTAATCTGAAAGTAACTTTTCTTTAAAAATTAAATACTTACTAACAAGGGCATCCAACTTTGCTAAATTCGCATTCCTCTTTTCACTTCAGCAATGTGCTCAAAATATTTTAGCCTAAGAGAAGGATCGTCTATTTTTCTACATGCAGACATATGCATTTATTAAATAACTCAATTTCTGTAACATTCTATATTTATAACAACAAGTTAGGCATGCAAAAAAAAGTCAAATAAGTATTCATCCGGCCTCAGCGTTTCTTTTAAAAGTTCGCTTCTCTATTGAAGCACAAATAAATACGTATTTGCTTAGCGAGTACATCAGTAAGAACTCACTAAATACATAAATACTTATCTATGTAAGTTTGTATGGATGTAACAAATCAACAAATACAAAAAGTCTAGTAAAATTTTTGAAGTGCTCATTATTGGCAAACCATCGCTTTCATGGTAATCCAAAGTCTTCTTTGCCACTCCGCCTCAATGTTGCGCATAGAAATGGCGAGCCAAAAGCAGAAGCAGCAGCCGCAGCAGCCAACATTCGAATTGCTTCCGATATCAAGCGATTGCATGCGATCGCCAAGAGAAATTACTACAACGACAACAAAGTGAGTGCAACTAGTACAATTGCGACGCCAGCTGTGTCTAGTTGTCTATATTGGTGATTTGCGGTTGTTACGACCAATGCGTTTTTTTTTATTATTACTTTTTATTTTCTTGCCGTTGCTGCACATGGCAGCGCAATTTTACAAGCATTGTTAGTGCTGCCACAGCAAAAACGAAAGATGAATTGCGCATTCAAAGTATGTATTATAACAACAACAATGGTGCATGCGAATACTACGACAACAGCGACAGCGACAGCGACGATGACAAACAGCGCATGCGCCCATTGCAAGCAGCGCCTTAAAGGAATGGATCCAACCAACTAACCAACCGATCGACCAGCCAACAAGCAATTGCCCTGCATTCCATGCAACCTTTTTGGCGGCGGTTAGCTTAGCTACCTAACTACTTAAATAGCCGGCGGTTGTCCGATTGCCTGGCCGTGGTGATGACGAGTTGCCGGGCTATCGACGTTGACGAACAGTTGGACGCGCTGCCGACATTTGAACACGACAACATGCCAACTGACGTGGTGGCGCGCTTAACGGACAACCAACCGTTCGGATAGCCCGAATAGTAGATCAGGAGATTGTTGTACATGGAAATAAAAATGAAACACATAGAAGAAGAATAAGTAAAAAAAAACAAAACAAAACAAAAAAAAAGAGAAGGTCTCTCTGAACTTTTGCTATTTTTAAACTCGCACGTTCGCTACTCAATGTTTCCCACTGACTGCTATGGATTCTGCAAAGGTACATACATATTTCTTTCGTCGTATTCCAACCGCCGCGTCTTACAATTGCTGCTTGATCTTGTTATTGTATTATTATTACTGTGTTTACTGTATGTTTTAGTTATTTAATAGTTCTTTTTCAGTTTTATACTGGCGCTTTTCTTGTAATTTTATATTATTGTTATATTTTCTTATCCTACTCCCTTTCTCGTTCGTTCAACATCAGTTTTTATGAGTAGTACTTTGGAAGAAAAAAAAAAAAAAAAACGATATGCCTGCTTACATGTAGACAAGCATACTTCTTAAAAGGCAACTTGCTCTCCATTTAAGCTATAATCATTTAGCATTTCCATCATCACCAACAATTTCAGCGCTCACCGCCATCAAATGTAGCTGATTGTCGTCGTTGGTCGCTGTCGTGACCATTGTCGTCAGTGATCTTGATCGCTATTTCAGCATTCGGACAGCTTTAGCGTTGCGCCCTAAATCATCGAGCTCTTGCGCGGCATCTTCTCGCCGAGGAAGTTTAGCTGAGTGTGTTGTGATAATTACAACAATGTGATCAGGTAAAAAAACTCTTTTTTAATGTACAAAAATGTATGGTATTCGCAAAACGGTGCTTATTAATATTTACTAACGAATACACCGTACATATCGTGCTGTGGCAATGCTGACATCAACAATTAGAGCTTGGCTATGAAATATAGATGGCAACTGAGTGCAGCTCTAACTAGCCAATTTTTCTTTTTATGCGTTTAGAGACCAAAACTGGAAAACATAGAAGGCTATAGCCAAAGTATTTGTTGGAAGGACATAACGAGAAAAAGTGCAAATATTTAATAAATCTTCCATCGTTGAATTCACCGTAGCAACCGTTTCCTGTAGACTAAGAGGACGTATGAACGTATGAACAAGCTGGATAAATGGCCAAATGAGTTGTTTCGCTTCCGTGACTCTTCAGTGGAACCTTCAGAGCATTTATTTTTGATGCTCTAACAAGAAGGTGAGAGAGTTTTATTGTACAATAAGTTCACAAGTGGAATTCCTAAAAGCAATTGATCTTTTTAAAGTATGTACTGTGAAAGAGAGCAGAGCACAATAAATCTTCAGGACGTAGTGCATTCCTCATATAACTAACTTTCTTTCTATGTTTCTATTACATCTATTAAACTGTGATGTCCTAAATTGGTTGGACACATTTTCGGCATCCTGTTTCTTCAACGAGTTTCAAAGATGATTGGCCATCGGAAGGGCTCCGATACAAATGATGGGCGAAACTCACTCTGAAGCTTGCAGCAGAAGAAAATGTATATGGAAGGTAGACAATCTAGTGCTACTCCCAAATTCGCTGAAGCTACTTGGTTTTCCTTGTTTACACTGGCCCTTTACAGGAGCTGCGAAATATACTGGAGAGAGTAATATCAAGTCGCCTTCCTCTCTTCATAGAAAGTGATACGAGTGTGTCACAACAGCAGTTCAGATGACCCATCATAACTCTTTAACATATTCCATAGCTACCTCAGCGGACCATTTCTTTTCTCCAAGAAAGTGGAAGGGCTGAAAATATGTTAAGTAACAGTTCGGTTCTAGGTTTAGCTATGTGGAATAATACCTTTGACGGTGTCCCTGGCTCAGTACTCTCAAATGGTTTGTGTAGAAAAACACATAACTTAATAGAAAGTAAATCAAATGCTGCTTTTCTGACCATATTTCGCACTTGCAGAGGAGAAAAAAACACGTGATGGCAAGAGGAAGCGGAACACTTCCGATTTATAAAATAAAATCATAATAAGAACTGAGAGCTATCAAATATCAGAGACACCCTTTTTATTATACTACTGGTAACTAAATATTTGGCAATAAGAGTTGCCAACCGTTGCTGGTGTATTGACACATACCAGTTTTTATTAAAGCATTATTTTTAATGAACGCTATTCGAATAAATTGACTTTTATGCAAAACAAATAGACAATAGAAAAGTAATTAGCATGAAAATAAAATCTGTTTAAATCATCACTCTGTCGATTATTTAAGAAACTCGAGTGCGACCAAGATGAAAGAGTTTATGAACAATGGCGCTATGTGATGATGATTCAAGGTCGTGAATTATTTATGAAATATGAACACAATGAGCAAACGGATGACATTGATAAAGTGTATTAAACATACATACATACGTACACAGTTATAAATGGTAAATCACTAGCTGCTATAATTTCATTTGCTAAGGAAAACTATTGTTACAAAACGCAGCTGAGGAGGAACTAAAGATGAAAAATGTTTATGTAATATTAATTCAATTTCTTGGTCAGCGATCCATAAGTAATATGACGGGTTTCACAACATATTTCATATTTTTTCATTGGAAATATTATGGTTTATGCCTACCAGTCTCACTTACAAGTACCAAATTAACAGCTTGCCTTACATATTACACATTGTTGAGTTTTTGAATTAAAGGCAATTGTATTGCTGAAAAGAAAGCTATTTTTTTAAGGTTTGATAATTTTTTTTTTTTTTTTTTGTTATTATAAAGTTTGAAACTTGAGTTAAAATACTTTGTGCCAGAGAATGAACAAATTTTAATTGCAAAATATAATAAATTAAATTTGTCAATATGTGTCTGTCGCATAATTGTGGTAAGCACCATAGTTTCAGATTAAAGTGAAAATAAAATAACAAAGGTATTTGCAACAAAATATATTTTATTTTTATGCTTTGATTTGTTGATCGAATTTACATGATTTTTTGTATCTTTCAAAACTTCCACGAAAATAAAGGCCAGTTAAGTGATCACCATCTATAGTAAATCATCGCGAGTTTTTTACCAGTTTCAAATTTGCATATTACGAGTATTACAATCAATGTTTAAAGAAAATTGGTATAAAATGTGAAGTAAATTTTGAAACAAACCTTTTAATAATTTTGTGTAAGCTTTAATATTTTTATTAATATGTTGAATAACCTTAGAGATTCACTATTTTAAATTAAAAAAAAGATATAAACTAATAAGTAAAAATTCGGCAATATGAAGCGAAGCATTTGTTAGAATATTTTTTTTTATTATTTGTGTTACCGGATAACTTTGGTGTACGTATGTATTTATATAGCGTAGTTACGATCATTAAAGTCGGTTTTTGGTTATGTTAAAACTTAATTGTTTTTTTTTTAACAGGACGGAAAGCAGTCCGACTGCATGAAGGCCAGTCATACACTATGAATCTCCACAGATTGCACTGCCCATATCAGAGGACTCGCCTTCATTATAGCTGTTGATGATACTGTTATTTTACAAGGCTTATAACAAAAATATTTAAATAAAATCGGACTAAACAAAAATACTGCGAATACAGTCCAACGGAATTATATCCATCCAGATGACTTTCATATTTATTTAACAGGCACAGACGTAAGGTTGAAAAATCTTTATTTAATGTAAGACGAAATGAAGTTAGGCGTGGCAAGGTGAAGCAGGGTGAGGTGAAGGTATTTTGAGGTGAAAAGGGGTGAGGTTAGGTAAGATGAGGTAAGGTGATATGAATTAAGATGAGGTGAAGCGAGTAAATAGGTGGTGAATTTTTTTGATAGAAAAGCTGATAGAAAAGCTAAATTCTAAATTAACATACTTCTAATAGGAGTTGAACGCAACGCGCAGGACTAGAATTATGGTTAGTTGCTTTCATTTCGCTCTAAAATTATAAAACCGCACTGGAAATGTGGTATGTTTAGGTGAACTAATTTCAAATGTGGTGAGTTCAAGTCATGTAATTTTATTTGCTCTCCGTACAGGTATTGTGAGTTTATTTAGGGTGAATTTAGACGTTGTGAGTTTGAGTATGGTGAATTTCATTGAGATATATAATAATAAATAATTTTGGCGCGTACACTATATAGCTCAGTGTTTGGCCGAGCTTCTCCTACCATTTGTGGTGTGCGTCTTCATGTTATACCACAAATGCAGGGACCTACAATTTTGTGCCGACTCCGAACGGCAGATGTATTTAATGAGAAGCTTTTTCGTGACAGAAATACCCTCGGAGGTTTGTCATTGCCTTCCGAGGGGTGACGGCTATTAGAAGAAAACTTTTTCTATTATTAAGATTTTGCTTGCCCTGACTGAGATTCGAACCTCGAACTCACCGGCATATCAAGGTATAGCACGCAGCGCTACCAACTCGACCACAGCGGCCACAATTTCATTTCATTGAGATGGTTAATGTTTATTTAGCTTAAAAATTGTGAGTGTAGGTGTATAGAATTAAGGTTAGATAAATTTAGGTGTGATGAGCAGCAGAAACACTCGTTGCTGGGCCCAATCATTTTCGGGGGTATCATTTCCGTCGACACCATATTTGTTTCACAATCACAGTCGCTGAAGAAGTCATACCCTTAAAATTGTTTGGAAATTTCCCGAAAAAGTAGCATATAACAGCTTACAAGCCTGCCTGTATTTTATTTAAAAGTATTGTAATATTACAAAAATGTTTAAAAATATTTATCGAAAAAAAAAATTTTTTTTTGGTTGCATATTGTGAAATATTCTTTACCATTTTAAAACTCATTCTTCCTCCACACAACTGAACTTTCTTCAAGTCACTGTTAGCAATGGCTGATGACTGCCAACCCAAAGATATACTTCCTTTCCAGTTTTTCCAACCAAAGTACACCTACACCTGCCTGCACCCATCAATCTAATGGACTTAATGGCTTATGCCTGAATTGTCATGAAAATGTGGAACACTTTAATTTCAATTGTTGTATTGAATGGCTTTGGCGGGTAATTAGATAGAGGAAGCTACATATATGTTTATGTGCGTGTATCTGTATATGAATGCCAAAGAACATGGCAAGGAGCGCAGATACTCGTCGCTTGTGCAACTCAACTACAATTCGCTAACTGGTGGACGCCAACAGTTGGCCCGTCAGAGGCCACTCACGCGACAAATGCAGAACGAACAGATGAATTGTTAAATCGACAAACTGACAGGCGCACACACAAACAAACATGTAAACAATAAGATAGATGACTACAAAAAACTCTATCCGTCCATTCGTCCGTCCAACAATTCAAAGCTCTCAGCGGCATCAATAAATGTTGGATAAATGTATGCCCTTACTCCGCTCGCTTGTTTACCTTTGCAATTGTTTTTGGGAAGCGCGGCTTGGCCCAACAGATTCGTTGACTGGCTGGCTGAATGGCTGAATGGCTGAATGGCTGGCTGGCTGTTGAACGGTTCGTCAGCTGGTTGGTCGGTAGGTCGATTACTGCGATGGATGAATGGCAGGTTTTTGATGTGGTAATGGTGGAAAATTTATTTTTCGTTGGAAATAGAAATTTACCTAAATTATTGCTGGTTGGCCAGCTTAATTAGATATTTTAATGAGGTTTTACAATCTTTTTTTTTTGTTTTTGTAATATGGCTCACTTTTATACGCTCAACATTTTGGGAGCGCGATTTGCATTGGTCTTGTCTAGTCTTGTTGTCGGTGTAGATGTGTTTGTTGTAGGTAAATGTTGTAAATTGGCGCGACAGTGGGGGTGGACGTGAATGTGTCGTCGTGGCTGTCAGTGCGACAAGCAACAATCGCGCAATTTTTAAATTACAAGCATTGAATATATTTTTTGGTGTTTGGGCGTTTTAGAGGCATTATGTTTTTGTTGTAACTAGTATTGTTTCCAATTTATTTATTTTTTTTTACCAAACATTTGCAATGTAAATTCATAGACTAATAAATAAGCTTCTAAATTTGCTTACGAGCTGATGATTTGCGAAAAATGTCATAAATCAGACTTAATTGATTTTGACGACAAACGCGCGTTGTCCTGTTATTTTGCATACAAATTTGTGTTGGCTGTAAATATTTAATTAAAACTATGAATTTTTAATTTTAATGAAAAACGACAATGGCAAAGTAGTTGGTTTGTGAGTTGGCAGACAAAGTTTGCTTGAGACAAGTTCACAACTTCTTTCGAATACTACAATTCGTTTATCAACTATAGCACAATCACATATTGACTCATTTCCAAAATTGAAGCATTTAAATTTATTAATTTAATTTAAATTATTTTATTATTAAAATTCAGTTAATACTTTTTCTAAGTATGCACTTTTGTAGCTCATTAAATTTTAGTATAATGAAGTGCAGTTTTCAAATGGCTATAACTATAAATACTGGCGATTTCTGCCAAACAATTAAAATATTTAAATCTGTTATTTTTTTTACGGAAAAAATTTCAAATGAGCGTGTTTTTTTTTTTAATGTTAAAAATCAACAAAAATGTGTGCCAGCAAAAACATTCTCCTGGAAGTTTGCGGCGGCAAAGCAACCCAGTTTTCGCAACGTGAAAGCAGTCATCCTCCGTTCCTGTTTTAAAGGGAAAACTATGACGCAGTTTTTTTTTTTTTAAATATAAGAAATCGGATCTTGCGCGAATGCTATAATCACTTAATGAGAAAAAATAAGTTCAAGGCCAACGAACACCCTTCCATAGCGGCAACTCCATTCATATTTTCGACCGGGAGTTAAGTGCCGCATCGGGCTAGGTTGTCAGCCTTACAATTTCCCTCTAAGTCACCATTACCTCGGACCCATATGACCTTCGGGCGAAATTAATCAGCCATCTCGTTAATAGATGTGCTTCATTTCATAGCCACAATGGATTGTTTTGTTAGGGAGTTTATTACCGCCTGGCTGTTAGTGAAAATGTAGTTGTATGGCTTTTGCCATCAGTTCTGTCTGAAAGACGCTACATTGGTCCGGAAGACGGAAGCTAAAAGAGTTCGCCAGATACATGCCGGGGATATACACCTCAACCCATCGTTTCCTCGAGTTTTAATCCATCTGTGTATACATGGATGGACTCCTCTTTTCCCATGATGTCTCGTTGTCGCTCTTACTTTGAAGCTGGGAAGATTGTAACATATGTAGTATCGGTCTGATCACCGCTGTGTATAGCCAGTATGTAATTTTAGATTGCACTCCCCCACTTTTCCTAATTGTCCTGCTGCAGGAGTATTGCGCTACTGTTGCTTTATGCACGCTAATGTCCTTAAAAAAAACGGACTGCCCTCATGGAAAAGGACGCTGCTTCGCTAAATTTGGCCCTTCACATACAGAATATAATTACATTCTTTTTTATATTGAACAAATTGTAACAAACGCGAAATTTATTTCTCAAAATTTTTCTTTTCAACTATAGTCTAATAAAAACTATGTTAGTCGAAATTTACAACTTTGTGCAAAAATTTTAAAAAATTTTGCAGTCGTTTACCCAACTTTTGAACTTTTTTTCGGAAGCAATAGAATTGTTTTGAGTACGCAGTTTTGTAATCCATTCAATTTAATTATAGAAAAGTGCAATTTATGTCACTAGATATTTTTCGATGTAATGCCAGAACGAAATTCAGGGGCGGATTAAGAAAATAATTTTTTGGGGGTCCAAACAAATATTTCTGTAGACAAATTATGATAGATGAACTGTTACATACATTTAAGTTTCTCTGCGTGAAGGGTTCCCCAAATCCCGCGCCTGATAATTTATTAAAAAGTTAGAAATTTCACATGTACAATGCTATTCCAAAAATAAGTTATCAAAAAAAAATTCAACAAACTTTGACATTGATATTGAACTTTTCGTTTCGAGTAGCTAGAAATTACGGTTGATTTATTATACACATTTTTTTTTGTCAAGGGTGTTTCGACTTTCTTCCATATAAAAATAAATGTTGTTTTATGGGACGAAAACATCTAAAAAATCAACGATAATTCTAATCTACTTGAAAATTTCACATTGTTAGACAAAATTTGTTGCACTTTCTTTATAGTTTTCTACAAAGCTTTAAAATTGTAATTAAAAAGTTTATGTTAGACAATGAACTGAATTTTAATTGAAAATTTTTTAAAATAAATAAAAAAATATAAGTTGGAAAGTATGTATCTTTGAACTTGGTTGCTTGTGATACGAACAGCACTGTAACTTTGTTAAACTTTTACAATTTTGCATAATATTTGAAATTAGCACTTGCTAACATGTTTTTTGCTAGATAATAAGCGCTATTTTTGTAAAAAAAAAAGGGGGTCCTCTACTCATGCGGTTTTAAAAAATCGATTTTTTTTAATTTAACTTTAATCTATTTGTATCCAAGGATTTCGTAGAGATCACATTCCTTTGCTTGCTTCTGGGCTCCGTAATGTACCCGTCTCCATCAAGTTATACACCGTAATTTATCTTTAAACGCGTTTTAACGAGAGTAGTGTCTTTTTAGCTGTCGAGTAAGACTTTTCATAAAAGTATTGGTCGGATTTTAACATTTTTTTTATTGAATTATTCAGTGAACATACTGCTACGTTTTCACGGTTTTCAAAATTTTTTTCTATTTTTAGAGTCTCTAATATGTCAAAAAAATGACGTGAAAGTTGAAAATGTTAACAAACCGTTGCATAAACTTTACATTTTGCAAAATACAAAAATTCTGTCTCGGGAAAACATAGCCAACTTTGATTATAAAGAATATTTAATTTCTGATCGCAGATTACCCAATTGGCCTGAATTTTACTTAGGCGGGACCCATGCAATTTTAACAACAATTTAGTCAATGACGTTTCAAGGTCGACAATGTTTTTTTTTTAGGTATTCAATACAAAAATTTAAATTAAGGGTACATGTTAAAATAAAAAAAACCCTTCGCAATTTGTTTCAAAAAAACCGCTCGATTTCAGGCCTTGGGAGTAGAGGACCCCTTGTAAATTAATGAAAGAAAAATGGTCAAAAATTTGTTAAAATACCATGTGCCCCTCTTATTTTTTCTCAACACTGTTTATATGCAATTATATGTATGTATTTGTATGCCAATTTCGGCATTCAAATTTCCACTTTCAATGTCTCACTCACCTTATTTCCATGATCCAAAGCAGAAATATTAAGAACTTGTTACGATTTTTCCACATTTCTCGGTAGCGTTTTTGTGCGTACGTCTGACAATCGCATCATAACACTACAAATGCACAACAACAACAATTGCAACACAAACGCACTTTGCTTAAACTTAACAATTTATGTAGCATATGTACTCGTATGTGTGTATGTATGTAATTTTTTCAATAGTAATATATTTATGCAGACTTTTTAATATATAGCGATTAGAAGTACATATTCGCCTATATTCGTAAATACATTAAACTACACAAACATGCATACGTACATACATATCACATTTCCCGGCGAATGTAAAATTTACTACACGGCTTTAGATTTCACAGTTTGGCATTTAGGTGTCGAATGGCGGCGTTTTGTTGCGCATTTGGATGCTAATTGGATTGGCGGGTCGGTCGGTTGTCCGGCTGTTGTTGAGCTGATTGCGCGCACAAGGAAGCGTTGGTTGGTAGGCTGCTTGTTTAATTGTTCGTATGTAGTAGAAAAGATTGTGAGCAAAAATAAATTTATTTTTTTTTCCGAAGTGGTAAAATTGTATGCGAACCCGCCCGAGCAATATGAGTTAGATTCATGCGTGAAGTTCGAAACACGTAAGAAGCTGCGTGATCACAATGCGCGATTTGTTGTTATTGTTTTTTTTTTTGTAGTTATTATTTATTGCACTTTTTATGGTATATTTGTAGTTGGTAGTTGCCTTTTTGCACCTGCAGCTGTAGCATGTCAATGCACTGGTAGGAAGTGTTGGATTACATTGAAATTTCTTTTAATGTTTACAAGCGTGTTAATAAATTATTTCTAAGCAAGTTAATTGCATTTTCTTAGCAGATAGATTAATATGTACTTAGATTTTGGTGCCTTTTACGAAACTGGCTAATTTCATGTAAATAAAAATTAAAACAAAAATGTTAATTTAATATGGCGTTCCGGTTAATTTTATTATTTTTATTCTCTTTTTCGGTGCCACACAAAATCACCTTACAATATTTGTGATATTCTGTACTTAGAGCTTAGTGAACAAGAAGAGAGCTTTTTTTAAATCAAAAAAGAAAAAAATTACACCTATCCCCATTTTCGATAGTCACATAAGCAAAAAACAAGGTAAATGTAACAGGAGCGTGATATTTTTATTTATCCTGAACAGCTATTTTCAGATTGGAAATTTTTAATACAAATTTCAAAAGTTAACTGCCGAATGAACACTAACTCGCAGTGTGAAAATGATCCCTAAGGAATGAAATAGAGTGGGCGACGATATTTTGCATACCCTCACTTGTTTAACAATATTTTTCATGAAAAATAGATGTAAGTACTTTGAAATAAATTTTAGGTTCAATATTAAATTAAAACCTATTTGATGAAAGCGTCTTTGAAAGAAATTTTTTTTGATGTGTCAAAAGCTTTTCAATACATTTGGATCTTTCTTAATAAGAATTTCTAGAAAGGTTCTAGGTATGCAGTTTGTTAGCCCATTCAATTATAGTTTTATTTATATAGAATAAAACGCGCAACACCCACCATGGAAAAATTTAATATTGAAACTAACACTTTGTTAGACTAGAAGTGAATAATCTTCAAAACTGCATATCTGAAATATTTCTAAAAATTCTGATTAAAAAGTTTTCAATTTTGATGAACAGTTTATTTATTTATTATTTTATACAGTGTGTTGTTTTGTGGTTAAAAATATTAAAACCTCGAAAAAATTGTGGAAATATTTTTCAATGCAATGCAACAAAATAAAGGCATATGAAAAAGACATTGAAGTAACATAAAAGTAATGGAAAGACAAGAGTGGAAGTTCGAAATCTAATATCGTTTTTTTTTTTCATTACTTTTGTTTCAGTTTAGTATAAATAGGATTAATTTAATTTTATTTGTTTTCTTTGCTTGATTATAATCAATAATTATTGATGATTAGTTAAGTTGAGATTAATTTAATTTATTTAAGTTGATTTGTTTAATTAGTTGGCTTAAATTTTTGTTGAAAATGTTCATTAAGTTCCAATCATTTTGCAAACTCTAAACTGTAAGAATACTACGAATTAAAAAAATTCAAGTTTAATAAATATTAATTTCTTTTTAATTTGATTAGATTTTACATTAAACATGTGTTAAACTTAAAAAAGTCCATAAATTTTCCTTAAGATTTCAAACTCTTCATTTTTTTTTTTTTTGAAATGTTACATGTAAGTAGTTTTATTGTACAATAAGTCTTGTTAATAATAAAAAAAATATTTTAAGTGGCTGGAAATTAAAATAGTTTTAGACATATTTTTTACTGCAGTTATCTGCACCCACTTATACTAAAATTAAAGAGCTTATTTAATTAATATCCTTACTCAAGGCATATCCAAAAATATTGTATGTTTAAAATTGTTATTAAATTATTATATATTTTGTATAAACTTAAAAGCTTAGCGTTATTTAGTTTTTATTACATAATAAACTAAATTTTCATTGAAAAATGTAACTTATTAAATTAAATAAAAGTAAATGGTAGACAATGCAAATAAAAGCCAGCAAAAAAAATTGTGAAAAATCAACAATAAATTGCATGCACTTTATTATAAAAAAATTGAAAGAGCAACGAAACATGTTGCTCCAAAAAATACTAAAATTTTTAGTAAAAAAATGTGTACTTATATTCTGTTCACAAACTATGGCACAACCAAATTGAAAGATTTGGGCACTTTATTTTTCTTCTAATTAATTAAAATTTATTTTTAATTAAAATATGGTTCATTCTCCTAGAAAAACTAGAAACACAAATTTTTTTAACTATATACAAAGTGTACAATGATAAAACAAAATTTCATCAAAATTTCGAATTTTTATAAAATTTTTTTCGAATTTTTTTGGGTATAAATTTTTTTACTTTCAATTCCCCGCGATTATTTTTTATATGGAAAGAATTGCAAATTGTTAAAAAAACAGTGATAACTCTTCGCCACTAGAAGATTGTACCTTGTTATGCTAAAATTAATTGAGCTACATATCTGCATGCCCCAAAAATTTCTAAAAAATTTTTTTTTAAGTTTCAAATTTTTTATGAATTTTTGATAAACGTTTTATACATCTTTTATAAAATTTAAAGAATTGTTTTGGCGTTAGTTAGAGAATTAACGATGCTTCAATTGAAAATTAATTTTAAATAATTGTAGCATAAATTAAGGATAATTGTATTTATGAGTCTTTTTTTTATTTGTTTACTTTAGCGATAGCACTGCATTTGAATTGAAAAATTATGAAATTTTACATGCAACTGTCAAAATTTGTTAATAAGTTTTTTTTATGATTATATTAATTTATTTTAGTTTGTCGTAGTTTAGTTAAGTTCAGCTCGTTTTAGTTATTTATGTAGCACAATACTTAGTTTACAAATATTTTTTATAACTTTTTTTTTATCTCATTCCTTTTTTTTCGTGGGCTACGCACCGCATTACTCCGGCTAGATTGTTATGCAAATGCTGTTACAAATTCACACGTTAATTTTAGAAGAGAAGCCCACACCGGCGGCTACACTACACGCTTGTATTGGCCAACAATGGTACACCAATTATGTGGCATGCCACAAACTGGCCGCAAGGCACATGCACATACTTATGTATATGTGTGTGTGTATGTAAATATGAATGTATGTCAATTTGAGTGGGGCCAACTATGCATAAAGTTATTAAGTCATTATGCTAACTACTTAAGACGGAACCAAGCAGACAGACACACTAACTGACAAACAGACAAACAGACAGACAAACAGTCCAGTCCGGTGGGCAAGTGAATGCAAGCTACGCACATGTTACATACGAGTATGTACATATGTATGTACATATCCATTACATATTCAACTGCATACCAACAATAAAAACTCAGCGGTATACCAACGGATCCACTGTGTGTCGTACGCTTTGTAAGCGAAGGATTAACATAAATCATTTAGTCTATTTTTCAGCAGCTCACTAACGTACTGAGTTATGTTCTACGCTTAGCGCAGAGTGATGGGAACACATACACATACATACTTACATACACATGTATGCAAATGTTTACATGTGAAATACGAAACGTTATTTTGCCATTCACAACTAAATACTATTCATCTTCAATTCAACGAGTGTGAGTGCACAATCGCGGTCTTAGCCGTTGTCCTCATATTTTTGTTTGGACGCTTTATTTGCTTTTATATCAGCATAATTTGATTTCGATTCTTTAAAATCCAACAGCCAAAATGAAATTAAAAAAAGAAAAAGAAATTAATATGTTAAAAGCATTGCTGTGTTTCTGCGCCTCTGCCCAACTCGACAACCAGTTGAGTCTGTCTGTTGCTGAGCAGTCATCGAGCGAGTTAACAACCATCGCCGCTTCTAAGCTCAGCCCAACTCATCCGTTCACACACACACACACATTTTTATGTTTTTGATTTATTTGTATTATTTTATTTATTTTTATTACTTTATCATCTCCGCTCATTTCTCATTTTATTGCTGTTCTGTTTTTTTTTTTTTTGTTTTGTTAATATTTTTCTTAAACAGTCGTCCATTTAAAGTTGTGTTAATGCGCGTAACGGATGGATGACTTGTTCACTTTGCGACCGCCGGCATTAGCTGCCGAGAATTGTTGCAATAACGCCATCAAATGCACAGCAGGTGAAAACAGCTTACTACCAAAATATGCTAATTCAGCGAGATAAATTATACTGCCACTTTCCGAAACTGCCACGGTATTTCGGCAGCCAATTTGAACAGTTTTTATTTCATTACTTAACGTTTAATCGTTGGCATTTATGCCGCTTTGATCATATAAAATCCGCAGCAGTGCAGCTTCGGAGGCTACACTAAAATCGAGATTCGCACAGCTTCCGTCACTCAGTAGCATCAGTGGTATCACCGACGTCTTTTGCGACAATGTTGTCACGCACCAAAAAACACGCCAATAAAATACACTTTTTAGGCCACCGCATCAGCGGGACTCCAAATAAAAACAAAAAACTCTTGCCAAAAAAGAATCATAAACAAAAAAACATTCAATCACTAACAAAATTCAATAATCACTCGCCGCCGCTTTAGCTCATAATGAAGTTATTTATTTACGTTTAAAACGTTCACAATTTTGACGCTTAGCCATTCGCGCCGGTTCTTCGTCACTTCGTCGATTCGTTTTTTTTTTAAGCCGCTACTGCCACACTTCTAAACAGTTCGAATGTCGTTTGAGAACTGGCTGACTGGGTCTCAGACTCTTGGTCAGCAAGCAAATATTGGCTCGCTGTAGCCTGATCAATCGTCTAGTGGGTTTGTTTGTTGTATGGTCGGTCGTTTGTAAGAGTATGTGTTCGTGTGTGTATGGCTTGTGTGCGGCTCAAACCCGCGCTTAGAGTTCAAGTTCGAGTCAGGCGCAGAGCACGAACTCACCTGTGATCTAGGTAGGTGTGTAAATATACAAACATACATACGAGTATGTGAATATGTTTGTTGTGATGTGTATTCGCCTGCGCTTGCGTGTTGCGTTTGATCGAATATCGTATATCCATTTGCCGCTATTAGCCATGGCAGTTCTGAATGGGCCAACTAATTGGCTAAAGGAAATTTTTTTGAAAATCGTGATGATATTTTTGCAATGTAATTATTAATTGATGATGAGTAAGTGTTGTTTAGAGCGGCGCTAGTGTGATCATGCAGCGACGCATCGGAAATAATTCAGTAAATGCTTTATGACTTAATTGCCAATTTCGCTGGAACACACTCATTTGATAGGGAAAAAGTTGAATTGAAAAGAATACAAGTGTAATTAGTATTGTTGCATGCAAATTTGCGCGAATGTCAGCAATTGAAAGCTGTTTCAGTTGAAGTGATTGCGATGTGTATTCATTGTGAAAGTTTAATTATTCTTAGCCACCATAAAAGAAACAACCAGGAACTCCGATTCAGCGAGCATGAAGGCAAAGTGTTAAGGAAGAGTGTGTGTGATTTATTGTTTACCTAAACCTTTAATTAGTGCTAAAAAGAATTTAACTATTTTGCATTAAATCTGGTAAGAAATCATATGTAAATTCATATGAATATGTCCGTACATACATATGTACATATACTATACAAGCACATATATTTAATTGTTATGTTTTTATTTGTGTTTAAACTTTAAAGTACTATTGACACATTGAATACTGGCCGTTCAGTGCTCACTTTTTTCCCGCTGCGCTTCAATAAACGGATGTACTCACCTCTTTGCCCTAGAACAGCATGGAGCGAAATAAAGTTCTATGAACACTTAAGGGTAATCTTTGTGGTTTTTCGGCAGGGTTTACTTGTTTGGGATAAAAAGCTGCGTGTACCTGGAAGTACTCAGGGAAACCTCAACCTCTGGGCCCAGCAGGATCATTTCATTTTCGATACATTCCGCAATATTGCATTACATAATCGAAACTTTTCTGCAACAAATTTGTGTACATTTTCGATACTTTTCCTGTATTACGTCGGCACGTTCTCGGTACTTTTCCGGTACATTTTCAATATTTTTTCAATACATTTTCGCTACTTTTCGAATTCAAATTTTCTCTGGTACATCTTTGGAAAAATGTTCGTTATTTTTCCAGTGTCTAGTCTGAAAGTTTACGGTACTTTTCCTGTGATTGTTCGGTACGTTCTCGGTTTTCCTCCGGTACCTTCTCGGTACCTTCTCGGTACATTTTCGATTTTTTCCGGTAGTTTTTCAGCTTTTTTTCGGTAACAGTCTTGAAATATTTCCAAGCTAGGCCCAAAAGAGTCCTCAATAGTCCCGAACTGGTCCTAAAAAACTCCTAAACTTATCTCGGAATAATCTTGATGAACCATGGGAACTTATACAGGTTTTTCTCGCTCATAGCTATTTTGAAAATACTTTAATAATATGTATATGTACACTCTGTTCAGAAATTATAGCACAAACACATATTGACAAATTTGAACAATTTATTTATCCTCCAATTATTACTAACTATTATTCTCTAACAAACACTGTTAAAAAAAAAATTGTTAAATTTTATAAAATTTGTAGAAAACGTTAATCAAAAATTCATCTAAATTTCGAACTTAAAAAAAAATTAGAATTTCTTCGGGCTCTCAAAAATGTAGCTTATTCAATTTTAGTATAACAAAGTGCAAGTTTCTAGTGGCTACGAGTTCCCATTGGTTTTTGATCATTTTTTTTTACTGGCGCTTTGCGTTGTATGAAGGAAACTGCCAGTTAAAAAATTGTCAAAAATCATGGAGACACTTGTAACTTGCACTTGAATGTGCCAAATAACTGCATACTTAACAAAATTCGAAAAAGTTTTTTTAATAAGTTCGAAGCTTTTATGAAATTTTGTTAAATCATAGTAATCATGTAAATATGTAGTTCGTTCAAATTTCGAAGATTTTAGTAAGAGAGTTCAGAAAAGTTTTGGGTATGCAGTTTAATAACCCATTAAATTCTAGTATAACGAAGTTCATTTTTAAGTCACTCACACTTAACGTTAATTTTTGATAATTTTTTGAAATTGAAACAGGCGTCGAGCATTTTCGCTTAACATTCAAAAATTAAAAAAACCACCATTTTTATATGCAATATCCTTGTGTTCCTTGCTGAGTTTAAAATCCTGCAGCAACGCTGCAAACAAACATGTCGAATTCAAAAAAAAAAACAACAGAGTGCAACAAATGTTTGAAACGAACATTTGCAATGAACATTCCGTGGCCAGCAGCAAACATGTTGCATTCAACAAAGCACATAATGAGCAAAGTTAATTACGTTCACGTAAATGAGCAAACGTACATAAATACATATGTATGTAACATGACATTTACAATAATAAAATTGGAAATTATTGAATTCTAAACATCAGGTGAGACAAACAAAATACAATTTGGAGGGTGCTAAGTAACAGCATGCGAGCAACATTGTTGAATGTGTTAAACAAATGTTGTATGTCAAGGTACATTAATACACACACACACGTACATATGTATATGTTTGTACATAAGTCATCGAGATGTTAGCACATTTGTACAGACATTTTTATACATACACACTTTGTTTAATGGGAATCCTAAAAAAGAAGTTAAAAAATACTTTTTGCACTTGTGCGATGTTGCTGCACTTCGGCGGCTACTTCTTGAACTCTGATCTGTCCAATCACAGGAGGATGACTTGAGCCGGCGGCACACAATGGCACGCAGATTGCCAGCAACAATAGCAACAAATAACGAAATAGAATTGAGTTACCACCCCGATTTGGCTGTGCTGCTATTGTTGATGTGAAGCTCATTTCGTTTCTATGTCAGTCTGACTGGTGAATTGTCATGTGCAACATATAGCATTGCTTATCGGGGTGGTTCATTAACAGTTTTATTTTTGAAAACTCAAAATATTATCGAAAATCAATATTGTTCGGCATATTCAAGATTTATTCGTAAAGCAAGTATTTAAAGAGCTCGGCGACGGCTAATTCAACTTGCTCTAAAACGGTAATGCAATGTTCGCATTACGTCGATTCTTAACGCCGCACCACATGGCGCGCCATTCTGCTAAAACCAAAGTCCATATATTTAATTTTCGACCACCGAAAATCTTTACGTCTCTCTCTGTAGCTTTCAACGTTAACTAAAATGGCGTTCCTAGCAGAATTTTTCAAATAAAACTATTCAACGATGTCACAGCTTTGAAAGCCGCATAAAACTCTTTCACTCCCTGAGTATACATTGGCTAGTCGACGATCATGCCGAGTTGAAAATGCGTTAGAAGCTATGACTTTTCGAACAAAACCGCTGTCGACTTCGTTGGCTGTATTTGTATTTATCTATGTTTTTAAACATAAAGCGTTTCATTCCCCGTCGCAGGGATACATTAAGAATGTTCCCTGGGCAGAGCTTAGCCAAAGTGAACAGATGATAGGCACTAAATAAAATATTTTCACGGAAATAATTATTGAACATGCCCTTTATGTTTTTCCCCGAATAAAAGTTTCATGTGGTTTTGGATAGGAAGAATAAGATAATTCCAATCCAATAATTCAAATTCAATCTCTATGATCCGGCACACGGTTAAAATAAAGTTGAACCGGTGTGATTAGGTGCGATAAAATTTATTTCATTCGCTTTTGCGGAATTTGGCAGCAGTACGTCCCAAAGGTTTTTTTAGAATTTTTATTTTTTCCAAAGTTTCGCTATTCGTTCACGTTGAAGAACACCGTCAGTGAATTTCTGTTTTCTTTCCGACATATAATTATAAATGTATAATTCATGCCTGATTATGTTTTCTTATAAAATATCAATTGTTTTATCATTTTTCTTCAGACATAAACATAAACATCCCTTTCTCAAGAAAATCGAATAATTCATACATCATAAAATGACACTCAAGAAATGAAAAAGTTATTTGCTTCTACAAAAATGTCTTAAATCAGTCTCAAGCTCTCAAGAAAAAAATGCTCGTATATTTGTTTCTTCAAGAAAATTTACGGCAACGACAAAGTACTTTTTCAAGATACAGAAATAATCACCCTTATTGTGAGTTTTGCCCGAAAAATATATTCACCCGGCATTTAAACCAAGCGCACATTAAAAAGTAAACGATTTCGGGGGAAAACGAGACTCACGATGAGGGTGAATGAGAAGTATTTCTTGTGATATTTCTTGAGAGCTGTATTCAAGCCCAAATATAAGTAAAATCATACAATCGTTCTCGAGCCTGCAGCATTTTTAAGCATCTTAGTGGCTTTTGACCGATCTTATTTTCCTGTCTATCCACCATTGAAAATCGTAAACAATAACTTAGTGGCAAGTAAGAAGTCAGGCGATAAAACGTAGACTGTGGTATGAACAAAGTTTAAAAATATTATATAAAACTAATATTCGCACTACCCTAACTCTCATAAACACTTACAGACAGTCACACTGCAAAAACATACGCTCGCGAGCTCACAAATCTAAGCAGCTCCACAACAGCTTGATGGTTTGATGGTTTGTTGTGATCTTCGCGGCTGCGCTGACTTGTCTTGCCCTTGCAGCTCGCCCGCACGTCCAAACAATCCCAGCCAGCAGCAGTAGCTATAAATGACCAAATTTGCCACAAGCAATAACAACAATAAGCACTCGATTCAGTTGCAATTGAAATTCAGCATTTAATCCACGCTTGTTGCCACAATCGCTGGCGTTAGAGCGCTCGCAAATGCACTTACTTTCACACACACTCGTATGTACATACGTATGTACGAGTACATGCAAATAGACAGCTATAAATTTGCGAATAAAGTTGTTGGTCGCTTACTTTGTTACACACAAATTTTATGGTCAATTTCGTTAATACTAAATATTTACCCAAAATATTAGCAATTTTTATTTGACTTATTAGCCGCCGGTTTTTGGTTGCTCGTGCGTGGGTTAACTAGCACACACACATACACACATACTCGTACAACACACTTTAAAGCGGCTTAAGTAGCCAAATGACAAATTGGCTCAAAGTGCGCCAGCCGACGGCGTTGTGTGCAGATGGCTGGTTAGCTTACTACATACATACAAACATACTCGAATAAACATTTATAGTTATTTTGAACATTCATTGACTTTTCGGGGATGCTAACGCCAAATGTGTGTTATCTTTGTTGGCGCGTGTGACGAAATTTCAACCAGTTTTATGAGGATCGTCTTCGATCAACGGCCGCGAGCTTTCATGCTGCTGACCAGTTATGCGATTTATCGATTGATTGTTGCTTCTTTATTTTTATGTTCGCTTCTTTGCTTTGTTTGCTGTTAGTTTTTGTCCACTCGCACATAAATAATCACCCATTATTTGGGTTCGTTTGACAAATTTACAAGCTTAATTGGTGACGACTTTCTTTTATGCGTCCGCAGTTAGTTTTTATGTTTTAGCTATTTAGCGTTTTTTATTTTTTTTTACTTTTTAAATATGCAAAGCATCAGCGTTTATGTTATGAGAAACTATTAGAAATGTTAATCATTATCTGCGGAGAGTTGAGTGCTATTGAAAGTTGTACTCATGTACGAGGGCAGTTTGATGGGCCAGTGACTTTTTGAATAAAATATATTATTTTCGGCAAATAAGCGACCTATTTCTCAACATAATCTCCTTTTAACTCTGCACACTTAGTCCAGCGTTTTTTCAATTTTTTTTATTCTTTCCAAATTATAGCTTTTTCCAAGACTCTTAAAATAGGCGTTCGTTTCTGTGATGACCTGTTCATTTCACTCAAACTTCTTACTATCCAGACATTTCTTTAGCGTAGGAAATAAGAAATAGTCGCATGGAGCTATATCTGAAGACTATGTTGGATGGGGTAGCAGTTCGTAACCCCTTTAATGGGGTTTTTTACATCCAAATATTCGTTTAAAATGTGATTTACCCGCTCAGTTGAGATGCTTAAAGCTTCAGCCACCTCACGCACTCCCATTATCCGGTCATCCAATTTCATTCCATGGATTTTATCGACGATGGCTGTTGTAACGACCGATTTTGAGCGACCTAAACGTTCGGCGTCATTTGTGCTGATACAACCACAACGAGACTCAGTAAACTACTTCTTAACCATTGAAAGGGACTATGTAGTGGTAGTATTTATGAAGCCTTTTCTTGGTTTCGGTGATGGTGTTTTTTGTTACAAGTCAAGTGGTTATCTGCTTCCAAAGGCTGTAAAGCGTAAACTTATTGACTCAACTTGCTCAAAATTTGGCAGTAATCTATGAATAGATGACAGTTAAGGGCAGCAATGATGAATTTGAAGTTGCTGTGTGGGAAATTCAAAAAGCCACTGACTTATCAAACCGCCCTCGTGATTATGGCATTTTCTGTTGCGGCGTTTGAGACCGACATACGAGTGTGCGGTGATAGTCACGCACAAGACCATTTCTTTGACAACTCGATGTTTTGCTCATCTAGCCAAGTTTAGTTTCGTAAGTGACTGGACATTTTTTGACGCTCCTTTTGACGACCTTTAACGTTCTTTCAAAATACAACAGAAAGATTATTTTCGTGTGAATTTGAATATAGCAAAATTTTGATTTTAATGAAATAATCGAAGCAAAATGTGTGACATTCACCAAAGAGGTAATTTCTCATTTTTTGTTTCCAAATTAAAAAAAAAAAAACTGTGCAGTGTGGTCTCTGCCGTCTCCGTCTCGAGAATGTAGAACAGCTACAGAGAAATGCTCTGTACAATAATCGTCCTGCGAGCATGGTAACGCCAATGATACCAAAAATTGGATCCCGTAATTGGAGCTCGTTGCTGCTTCCATCACTGTTTTGAGAAGAACTTGCCACAACTGCCATATTTGGCTTTTTAAATAAGATTTCAAGTATGGAATTTTATACGGCACTGGATTAACATGAGATTGAAATACTAATTGATCCTCATCCTGTTACACAATCCATAGATCCACTTTGCGCCATTTCATCAGTCAATTAGTTACACTGAGCTCAGAAATGTACCGGCATTCACACAGCCTCAGTTAACATTCCTTGACAATCTATGAAGAAATACGATAGGTTTTCAATGCCTTTAGATCAGCAGGCATTAATTCTGTGTCTGTGCCGCCTTTCACCATTTCACAAAAAGGTTCGATTGAAAAACCAGTTTCCTTTTTACCTAGAGGATCGAAGTTTCTGGCCTTTGGAACTGCCCACATGAAAAGTTTTTGTTAAAGTTGCCAAACGAGAGTTTGCTCTCTTGCGAGACAATTAATGGCTTTCTACTTTCTACAAAAATAAACTTCAAGTAAAAGTTTATCATTTGGATATTATTCTATTTGTGCCTGGAGCTGCGATCATCCTGCCACAAATTCCCAAGGTTCTACGCAGTATGGCCTCAGACCCAAAATCTTTTCTTTCGAAACATAAATAATTCACTAACTGAGGTGTGCTTATCAGCGAACCTGGTCAACCTATTCGACAATGTAGCCAAACTGTAGTCGACGACCAAGTCTCTAAGAGGTGGCGTTATCGACGTAAGGTGTAATGTTGTTTAATTTTTCCGCACTTAAAAAAATACGCAGAATGGAAGAGTTGATTTGTTAAAGAGAATGGTTTCTTTAAGTATTTACGAGTTAACTGACTGAGTTTGAGTATAAATACGAAAATATAACGCAATCGGTTCATTGAACTCTAAACTATCGCTGAACAACAATTCAATCACAGTGAAAGTTGAAAATATACACAGAAAAAATTGGTTCCCATTTTTATTGGAAGTCATCTTCTTTAACAAATATTGTATTGAATACTTTGTTTCTCCCGTCCATTCATATAAAAACTGGCTTATGTCTTTTTCGGGACCAATTTAGAGCTAGTTCGGTACTAGTTTGAGAACCGTTTCGAACTTGTCCATCATATGCTCGGGACCACTGTCAAGTACTGAGTTATTGAGTAGGTGGCTAAAAATTGCATTTGATTTTTTTTTCCTGCATTTGCTTCCATAAAACATACTATGAACTAAATTGATTTGTATATGCAAAGAAATCGCAATACCCTCGACAAAATAAGTTCCCAAAAATTTGAGCGAATTGAAATCTGCATATTACTACGATGAAATTGAGACATCTACAAAACTGCATACTAGAAAAATTTTCGAATGCTTCTAAGAAAAAAATTTGCATGAAAATTTAAAAAAAAAATTTTATAAAACTTCAAATTTCGGTTTAAATAGATGCATAGATGGTTTTTGTGAGAGCACGCTTGTGTTTTTAATGAAAAAAAATTGTAATAAATTAAATGAAAATAAATCACCAAATTGTGTCAGTACTATTTTATTGAACTCAACTGTACTTGCGTAAGTGTAAGACTAAAGTTTTAAGCATTTTTATTAGAAACTATTTCATTGCAAGTGCTGGGTATAAAAAGAAAAAACCCGTTACACTTCTTACTTTATGATTTTTCTTTATTTCTTTTATTCTTTTATTTCGGTCAATGGAAATTTCGAATGAATTAAGAGCATCAAATATGCAAATGGGCTCTGCAACTGTTTTTCACTACTGCCTCGTCGATGGTGAGACATTTGTTTAGGTGAACGACTTGGTTTTAAGTTAAGAAAATTATAATAATGTTTTTTTTTTACTTACTAGTTAAAACATAATAATAAAAAAACGATTTAATGGCCAGTGTTTAGAAAAAGAGAGCAAAGAATAGGCGAACAGCTTACCACTAAAGTTGGGCAGCAGCTGTGCACAAGTTCAAAAAATTTTGTTTTTTGATTTCACACACACAGGAAGTGTACATATATGTATATAGTGAGATGCATATACTAATGTTTAAATGTTTATATATGTATTTAGTATGTGGGTCAAAGCAATCATCGAATCGGCAGTTGCTGCTACGCCAACATACAAGAAAAGTATTAGTTTGCAATTTAAATAATTTTAATTTTCTTTAACTACATTTTCTATACACTACCTAGCCACTTTGTGTATGCAAAAAAAAAACAAACAACAAGCAAAATAAGTGAGACCACAACACGCGCCACGCTGAAGTATTGCTCATCTTATTATCTTAAAACTATCAGCTATAATTCAATGTCTTAAATTGCACAAACGCTCAAACATACGAGCATTTACATACATACATACATAGATATATACAAATATACTTATTCTTGCTGGTTGTTGTGGTTGGCTGCTTGTCTTTGGAGTTACTTAAAATAATTAGCCAATAATGTTGAAAAGGCTTTTGGTGTTTGCTGCTATTTGCGATTTGCTGTTTGCCATTTGCTGCTTTCTGTCTGTTGCCTAGCGCTTTGACTACACTTTGCAAATGCTAGTAGTCTTTGTTGCAGTTGTTGCAGTTGTTGCTTCTGCTGGAGCCTGCTGGAGCAGTTGCTCATTTGCATATCACATTAGAAACAATTTTGTGGCTAATCACCGCCAACACTGGCTTAAGCTGGCGTAAGCATCTCAACGAACAACGAAATTATACTCGCTTTGCTGTACATACATACATACACACATACTCTATTCACAAATTATAGCACAACCACATATTGTCAGATTTGAGCGCTTTTTCTTATTTTAATTAATTTAAATTAATTTTCCAGGTAAAATATGGTTTATGCTTTAAGAAAAAACTTTTTATCAAAATTTCGAACTTATTAAAAAAGTTTTTAGAATTGTCTAAAAGTTATCACTGATTTTTGACAATGTTTTTGCTAGAAGTTTCCTCCATACAACGCAAACCGTCTTTATTTTTAATATGATCCAGAAAAATATTTCGGAGGGGTTTTTTTTTAAAATGTTTGTTTATTATAATGGTAAGTCCTACATTTATTTGACGAGTATTCAGCGTCTATACAGTATAAATGGACCTATCATAATTTTTGACGGATAATTCAGCTTATAAAAGAATATCGTTTTTCCTTGGCACCTTCGACATTATATCAATTACATTCTCATTTGTTACTTCCACCTCGCGATGCACATTCAACAACGCTAACCCATTCAATCGGTCTGCACTTGTTCTGTTTCGTAAATACGTTTTTAATTTAAGCAGAGATTCAGCAATATTTCCGCAAGTCTTGCTCCAGTAACGTCCGTCACGGGAACAAAACGTAAAAAATCTTCTCACAGTTTCATCAACAATTGCTGCAATACAACTTGATTTTTTTATACGTTCCACAATATTTGTAGTAGTTATCTGACCTGCTACTTCCTGAATTTCATTCTAAATGCTATAGCTGAGTTACGTAGCGTTCGCCACGGCGGTTTTCAGATGTTGATTCAGAACTTGATCCCCACTTTCTAGCGCAAATCGTAGAAGTGTCCTGAAATTGCCATCATTATTTTCTGGCATTTCCAAAGATGGCGATGGCCTCTTAACGCTATTCCTTGTCTACCGCTCAGTAAAATGCTGCGAATAATTGGAACCAAATTTTTTCTGTTTTCGTGCTGCTGTCGTTTCCGTCCAGCATCGATATTACAGACGACAACATTTTTCTTATTCTCAAAAATAAGTTTGAAATTTTCAACATCTTCCAAGGATTTTTTATAACTCGTAGCCACTAGAAACTTGCACTTTCTCAGACTAAAATTGAATAAGCTACACAACTGCATACACCAAACAATTATATTTTTATAAAATTTAAAAAATTGTTTTTAATGGCGTTTATTAAAAAATTAACTTATCTTAATTTGAAAAATTATTTTAAATAATTGGAAGATAAATACCTAAGTTGTCAAAATGTGTTTGTGCTATAATTTTTTAACAGAGTGTAAACACCTTCATGTGTGTAAATATATGAGTTATATATGTATGTATGTATATGCGTTGTATGCAACAGTAATATGTCCAATTTATATCTACATAAATCTGAATGAATGAATACCTTTTGGTGAGGTTGCATGTGTTGACAGTTTTGTTAGCCACGGCTGTAACAGTAAATATGTACGTTTAGACAATAAAAACAAAAACAAGAAACACGTGCGAAGAACATATGCAAGGTATTTAACGGTCAGTTACTCGAACAATACGGTTTAGTCTCTTGCAAAAGCCATAGCAACTTAAGTCTGTAGCTTTATACAAATTTGTTTATTAATTTAATATTTTTTAAACTAAATGTCAAACTGTTTTCTCAGAAACATTTGTGTTAAACTTAAGTATTATAAAGTGCAAGATTCAAGTGGCTAAGAATACTTTTAATTTTTGAGGTTTTTTTTTAAAAGTAATTAAATTTTTATTTGTAAGAAAACGCATTAAAAAAACTCAAAAATCAGCAATAATTTTAAGCCGTCCTAGAAAACATTTCAAATCTATAAGAAAACAAATTTTTCATTGAAAAAAATTAAGAGCAGATAAATATTCGCATTTCTGATTATACATATCTATACTCGGTGATCTCGCCCACCTTTCTCGCATCAAGTCATCCCTTAAAGCTACAGAAATATCGAAAATAATTGCCGAAAGAAGATCAGGGCCTGAAGTACGGCATTGCTGATCGAAAAATTAATTTATTACATTTTTTTTATTTTGGTAACGAATACTAACGCATCTAAAATTAATTATTAAAAATAAAAATAAATTAGTTGCTAATAACGAATCTAACATTAATTATTAAAAATAAATTCTTATGAATTTTGGTATGCAAACTAATCTTTTACGCATCTGGAATCAGTTTTAAAATTCAATCCAATCTATCCACCTTATTGGATTCGCCATTTTGAATATTAGAAAACGCTCGCGGAAAGGTTAACCAACTGACAATCTGCGTCACTGACTATGGAATGCGAAGCTGCTCCTACTTCTTTCAGATAAAGGTCAATGGGATTAATATTAAATTTGTCATTAAGTGCATCTAACTAAATCTCAGTACGTCTGTTATTCCTGCACCTGTAATTTTTTTTTAAGCTACCACTTTTGCTGATGCTGCACTGACTGCTCAAATCAGGCCACCAAAGTACAGTAACATGAGACGGTTTAGGCGTAATAATGACAGCGTGCACCACATTACAAGCCAAGGTTTCAGTCTACAGTTTCTACTGAAGATATTGATGTCCAACACTACCACAAGAAACTTCTCACTGGAGGATACGGGGATCTCCTTTCCGTCCAACGATGGTTGTTTGAACTGTGGGAGCGTGCCCTTGTCATTAAATAAGGTGATCCGTCCTTGTAGCTTGCCCAGAGCGCTTTATAATAATGTATTAATGGCAGAGGGGAACAGTCCTATGGCTTCCAGAACTAAATCATATGTATGTATGTTACTACTGTGTGACCATAGCAGAGTGGAAAGTAACCATCTCTTTAGCACATAGCTCATACATTGCCGGAGTTATGTCATGAAGGGAGAGAAACTAAAGAGAGCTAAGGGCTCTGTTGAATCTGAAATTGTGAGGTTTCTTAAGCTACCTGGGAAATTAAATTCACCTAGCTTTTCTGAGATTGATCACCAGATCAAAGTTACTTCATTAGAGATTCGTTAACACGTCATAAACTTCTTTCAATAAAAAAGTGTCAGGCTATACGGAAGATTTACGGTGCAAAATCTCATAAAATTCGAAAAATATCATTAACACGTCAGTTACCATTCACACTTTTGTATGAATGTACTCGTATGTATGTACAAAAAAGCAGCTGTACAAAATTACCGTGCGTTTGGGGCGTGTTGCATATCAAAAGACATATGTACATACACACTTGCCTACAGACATACATACACTTGTCATAAAAATGTAAATACCTATGCATTGATGTATGTACATTCGCATTTTATATGTTTATAATTGCTTTAAATTACTGCATGAACCGCAATAAAATCTAATCACAGAAAATCCACAAATCTTTTAATGCAAAAAAGGAAAAGGAAAAATATTCAAGATGTTTAATAAAATTAATAACATAATTGCTTATTTAGTATAAAAGCTAATTAATTTAATGACCATAATCAAAGTAATGATACAGCCTGAAGACGCATGACTCATTTGAAGAGTGGTTAACATTTATCTTGTCTCGCGTTTGCTTGTCCAGATTGCTGAGTTTGAAATTTGATTTTCATACTAATTGTAAGACACATATCATGTTTGTTAATTTGAAAGCTTCAACAACGCTGATATATTTGTTAAGAATTGCATAGAATGTGTGTAGAAGCATTGAACTCGACTTTAGAATTTCATAGAATATTCGAGTAAAATTACCGAATTTGAAGGACATTTTAAGAAGAAATAAAATCGTTTTTGAGTTCGTCATGCAAAGCATTTAGCACGTTTAATTGATTTTTTTTCTTTCTTTCTCTTGCACTTAGCACTGACCAACAAGACCAGATTTTAATTAATGTTAAATTGTATTAATTTGTGATCACGGCCATAAAATGTATAACTTCATTTTTAATGTATTTATGTGTACAGTATTACTGATTTGTGTTTTAGTGTTCACTATTTGTTTATGCGCCGATCAAAAAATGTACGAGAAATATATCAGATATTTAGCTGTATAGAAAACTAATAATTGAAGTTATCAAATCGGTCCTTGGATTTAATATACCTCGCTTTGTCAAGTATGGATTGTCGATGCGAATCCTCTAGTAAGAAGAACCATCCACTCTAAGATTTGTAAATTGCACCAATCCTGCACATAACAAATTTTCCTTCAAAATTTGGAGTTTTCTAGTAGTCAAAGGGGCGACCGCTCAATTATAAATTGCATCGATGAAAAGTCACACAAAATTTTCACAAATATATTCCATAGTGTCGCGGAATAAAATTTTCGAATTTCGATAGATTTGTAAGTACTGATTTCCAAAGTGAGTAATTGTTGTTATCTTGGCAGAAGGCCTTAGCAAGTCGACTCGAAATGAAGGGATTTTCGCCAAAATATGCTGTCACGCAGTTACGAAAATCTCTTTTCATTTAATTTTATTTTCTTACGCGCCGGGTCTCAAATCCTACGCACAACGAAATTCGCCTTCTCACTTCAGCTCAGCCTCAAATGTATGTTCAAGAGGTACCCAGAGCTACACTTCAAAGCAACCCGAAGTCGTGAGCCGCTTGCACCGTATACAAAATAATCACTCCTTCTCAAGACGTACAGATAAATAAATTTTTCGAAGAATCTTTTTCCCAAACATTCCAAAGTCAACTTCTCTGCTGTTTACTTCATCCGAGTGACCTTTTGTTTATCAGTTTAAAATATGACTAACACTTCTATTGATTTTAGTTATGATTTCATCATCATTTTCTCCAAAATTATCGCTCCACTATTAAACAAAGTGTAGAAGTGAACTCTCCATAGGTAAATGAAGTTTGCTCTAAAAGTCAGTCACAAGATCGCCATTTTTGTTCTTACAGAAATTTTCCCCGGTTTTTAAACTTTCTGCAAATCATACCACCTTCTAAAATAATTCTTCGGCCAGCATCTCAATATTTTTGTACTTACTTTCTCTCGACCGCAACAAAGTTCAGTCCTCTGGGTGGTATCCGGAGTCGGGCCGTGGCAAAAGCGAGCAGCCTAAACCCATATCGGAGGTTTTGCTAGACGAGCTTCCTTCAGTATGTTCAAAAGGAGCAAATATACCCTAGTGGCCCACGTTTGAATCAGAACCACCAAGTATAATTTATATATCGCACTCGAACTATTCAACTCGTTTGAATATCCGCTGGAAATCCATGCAATGTGGTTTATAATATCTTGAAGCCATTTCTGGACATCAGTTCCGTGGTGATGATGAGGTGGAATTATCATTTCTGAGCTCGTCTGAGACCAAGTTTCAAACATCTGCTATCACACTTAAGAGGAGCTCTATGGAAGCATTCAAACCCTTCAATCCATTCTAGTTGTATAGGTTCTGGTATCACACACATTTTTCTCTCTCTCTCCAGTTCAACCATCTTAACCTAACTGTTCCTATTCAAGTATACAAAATCATTTTTAGAAATTTTAACTCGCATTTGTGTTTCAAAAGTGGTTCGATTACAAAGAAGCGTGCCACGTTTTATTATTTTATCATATAATTAAGTGACTAGTTCTTGGTATAGACGAAAGGCAGCCATGTAAGCCGATTAATAATAATTAATAATATTTTCAGTATGAATAACAAAAATCTAGTATAGCAAGCCAAATTAGCCAGACATAGAATACCAATGGCACTTCTTTGTCGCAAATCATTTCATTGTGAACATTTATGCTCAAAATTAATATGCAAATTTGAGAACGCCATAATAAATATTGGAGCTTTACACATTTGAGATAAGCTTTTTATAAACTAAACGTAATTTTAATACATGAAATTTATTGCTACAACTATACAATAAATAACCAGATATACTACAGCAACTATTCTTTTTTTTATTTCCATTCGATCAGCCATAAATTGGCGGAGTGAAGTTATGTAGCTGGGTGAGTGTATGTGTGCGTTTATTTTAACACACTGTATAAATGTATATATTCACATGCTTTTATAAATATAAATATATCTTATAATGAGCAAAACAATGTAGTTAACATCCCTGTAGTGAAACATCAAATATGTAAGTCAGAAAAAAATACTAGTTTACAACTTGCATTTTCTGATTGAAATCGAACTAGTCAGAAAGAGACCAGACTATTACCAAATACAATTTATAAATAAATAAATTACTTGTTTTTTTTTTTAAACTTAAACTCGCTTTCAAAGTGTTTTCGTTGGCGGTTCGAATTATGTATCAGTTTTACTAAATCAAAACGTATAATATTTTATATTTTACTTAATTCGTGAACTTATTTTATTTAATTCTTCTTTTTAATCCCAAATTAGTGGGTTTGGTACACATATGGACTAGAACTTATTTGTTTGTTTTGAACTAGTAGGTATCACGATTTTTATCAAATCGCGTTCGCAGTGTCCAAAAAACTTGCAAAGAATTGGAAATTAAGAGAGCAAAGTGACATTTCATTTTGAGGGGAATTTTCTAATTCTTGCTGGACAAATTTTGACCAGCACAAATTTGCAAGCAAGAAATCAGCTGATCAAAAACTAATGATTGCAAATTGAATAAATACGAAAATTTTGTTTAAGAATTTTAAAGGTGTTAAACTTGCAAAAGGCAGGTAAATGTTCGTTTGGTTTAATGTTCGTTAGTGGAATGTTTCAGTAAAACACAAATGCAATGTTTTTCATTTTGCATATTTGGATGCGGACAAAAATGCAGTCAGCTGCTTGTTAAACTTGAAAGTTTCTGCAAATTTAGCGGTCGCGTAAAAATTTGCAAGCATCTCTCTTTGAGAGTGAATACCCCAAAATTCTCAGAAATATCTTGCCTCATCAATTTTAGTTTAAGAAAGTTTAAGTTTCAAGTGACTACATGTCATCATAATTTTTTTTGATAATTTTTTTACTGGCTGGCTCCTCCACACAACGGAAAACAGAGATTATTTTTTTAGATGGATGGAAATCGTCAGATATCAGTGGTAATTCGTAGCTACAAGAAACTAGCAATTTATCATACTAAAATTAAATTAGCTACACATCAGCATATCCCAAAAAATTTTAAAAACTTTTCTAAATTTTGTAATATTGATGAAATGTTAACAAATGTAAACAAATGTTTTCTACATCTTTTTTTATTTTAAAAATGGTGTTTGTTAGAGAATTAAAGATGTTTAAATTGCAAAATAAAAATTTAAAAAATTTTTGTAAATATAGCAATATATTTTTGTGCTATAATTTGTGAACAGAGTGTACGAGTATATGTGTATGTATGGATGCCTGCTACTAAACGCTTCATTTAAATATGTGCATACATTCAATACATTTTGAATATTTATAGTTGATGCTTTGTTTGTATTTCATTTTTTTTGTCTACTTAATTTTGTAATTCTCCTTCTACCTCTAAAGCAGCCAAAGAGGTGGCTACAAACCGCCTATGGATCATAAATTTCCCATTTAATTGTATGCACATTCGATACTCATAAAATTGAGCTATTATCGATTAAAATCTAATATTTCAAACATCTTCTCACACAAACATACACACACACACAACTACATACTCGTATCATCTGTGAGTATAGATTTAGTAAGCGTTAAAACTCAATGAAATAGTTATAAATCAACAAGTTAATTGAAATGGGATGTAACGCTGTGTCATGTTGGAATTTTTTCCACCGTTTTCATTTTATTTTTCTTTTATATATCACGCTTAGTATGTGTGTATCTGGCTGTGTATGTACATAGTTAAGCGGCTAAGCGTTTAAGTCGGCAAGTAGCTAAATTATTGCCGTGTAACTATCTAATGATGTGATTTGGAAAAATGAATGAAAATTCAAATTTTTTTTTTTAATAATAGACTACGCATGCAAATGAGCAATGATAAATTCAAAAAGATATATAAATTATATGACAGCGGCAGCGGTGAAGTAGGAGTCGTTTTTTTTAGTGTTATTTTATGAAATGTGTTGAGGGATGATGACAGATTCTACTTTTGGGTTATTACATTATTAAAGGCTATGAAGAAGTTCTCAACTTAGAACTCATAATTTGGGAATTTGTTGGTTAAATTTGCTATATAAAATAGCATTACTAAATACCTGACTAGAATCAACCATGAAATGGTTACGGCAATGCGACTTATAATTTTCTTTCTACAGCCATGATTCAATTTTAAAAGGCTCTGTAATTAGTGACAGCGGCACTTCTTAGTCTATAATTGTAGGAAGTACGCAGAATGGGGAAAGAATGAGATTATTTTATGCGAAAAAGGTAGTAGAAAGGTACGAAGCGCTTCTTGGGTAGTTGTGGTACAGCGAAGTAAAATTAAAAAATATTTAAATTTTATTTTCGTTTTTTATATTTTTTTTTTTGTCACAGCCAAGGCACATTCAATAGGTAGCAGCAGTAGAAAAATTTAAAAAAAAAATTTGAGGTCTGTATATTTTGTTTTTGCTTTTTAAAGCTAAAATTTCAAAAATATTTTATCAACTACCTTGAATTGTACTGGGAGCATTCTTATCACAACGAAATTCAAAATTTGACAATTTAAATTAAAATAAAATATGAAAAAAGTTCAAAAAAAAAAGTTTGCTGCGGCTACCTATTTGATGTGCCTTGGTCACAGCCCACTTACATTGAAATGCTGATTTTGTTCATGGCCTACTTTGATAAAAAACTATCTTTCATCTTTCTTGCTCCTTCTAAAACATGCAATTGTTTTTAGAGTTAGACATTACTGCTCTAACTTTAAGAAATTTTTTCCGACAGTTTAAAAAAAAATGTGTAAATTTGACGGAGAAATTACTTAAAATGTGTGAATGTGGAAACTGGTTAAAGGTTGCTTGCTGGGTACATACAAACATACATACATACAAACGATTATAATTTGCAGAGTTAAAGATATGTAACTGAAAATAATAATAAAACAAGATGAATATAGTGAAAACTCTAACGAGAAAAACTATTGATCGACAAAAACCAGATCTTAAAAAATTTGTATCTTTTTTTGGAAGGTTCGTAAATCAGGGTGTCAGTAAAGTTATATTAAATTAAAAATTACATTAAAATATCGGTGTAGAGAAGAAGGAACCTGTAAACAAAAAGCTTCAAATATTAGAATTTCTTATACATAGTTTCAGTTGCTATAATATTTAACTTACGTGTGTGTCCCATTAAAATATGGTATTTATGTTTACACTAGTAATCGAGTGGTAAAAATCTGCGGCAGAAAAAACACTCCAATTAATCGGCAGATGGAATAGTAAATATTTTAAATAAAGAAGTATTCTCCTTCAGGCTTAGCTAAAAAAAATGATCTTTCTTTGTTGGTTGTAAATACTATCCCCTTTGAAGAAGTGCCTTACTTATATTTAGAACAGCAATGGCAATCACTCATATATGTATATACATATAAATATGCCAGCTTGTATGCTTTTAAAAATAGTGGATTAATCTCTTCCTAATTTAAAAAAAAAAATACTCTATTTTTGCAAGTGCAAGTTTCAGTTGGCTATAAACTACTGTTGATTAAATAGAATTTTTTTTTGTCACGGTGTAGAGCATTTTCTTCCATATAAATTAAGATTTTAATGATACGTTGTGTAAGCTAGTATGTAGTAAAAAATTACAATCAAAGGAACAGTTGCACTACCTGATAGGCTTTGTGTATGCACGTTTCACTTATTTATTTATTTATTATGAGTAAAAACAATAAGATCAATTATTATTATACTTAAAAGCTATAGCTACCAAGGCTTTCAGCTATTTTACGTATAAGTAATACCTAAAGCAATATTATTAGGTTAATTTAATTTTTTTTTAACTCTAAATTATTGTTTAAGATTTGAACAGATATTCCAATAACTTCATTTATTTTATTTATATTTTCAGCGGAGGGTGACGCAAGTAAGCGTAGCGGGTCAGCGTTGTCGAAATTCCTAGTTATTTGCGTTGCTATGGTGGGGCAGTTAACGAGAATATGTTCAATACTTGTTTGCTGTCTTTGACACAAGAGACAAATAGGTGTAGAATTTTGCTTGAGTATATATTCGTGCGTTATTTTAGTGTGATCTATGCGAAGTGTCACAAAGTTAGTGATCTCGACGGGATTACAATAAAGTGGATAGTCAGGTTTTTTTTTTCCTTTGGGGTTAACTGGTTTCCCTGTGGTGTTTAAAAACAAGCCAATATTTGGCATATAAAAAAGTTTAAGCTGGGCTTAACTCGTGATAATAATAAAATTTCTGTCTCGAATTCATTATCGTTATGGCTGGAAATGAATGAGGACCTCATCATCGGGCATCTTATATGATCCGACGCTATTTATCGTCATATGTTTGATATTTATTATTTGGGCGATAATGAAATGTGTTTAAAATTTTAGAGCTAATTGCCTAAATCTTCATTAGAATCTAGTTGAAGCAAAAAAAATCGTACACTAATAAAGACGTAAACCCATTTTACTAGAAGTTATTAAAACGTTTAAGATAACGACCTTTTGCTTTTGCCTTTACATTTTCCGATTGGCAAGTAGATTTGAAAAAGCATTCGACGTCTTTCAATTGAAAATTCACTGCGACCTGTGGAATATTCAAATGTTTTTATTTGCAAATATCAAACTTGAATGTTCATCAGTACTCGTACATAACATACATACGTATGAATATATATAAAACATATCATTGCTACAGTCATCACTTACCGCCATTTGTATAAACGTCAAATAAATGTTGTATTCGATATTATCACATTTGTTTGCGTGCAAAACCGCTTTATTTGGTTTTCAATTTAGTCTCAAAGGCAGTCTTTCCCAGCATTTCGGTGCTGTAAAAATAAAGATGTTGCAATTGAATATTCGAAAAAAATTCATGTACATACATACATACGTATATATATATGTATGTATATATGTTCATAGACACACATGTAATTTCATACTTGTAAATATGTACGAGTATTTTATGTAGTTATTGCATTTTAAACTTGCAATTAAGTGATCGACAATTTGTTGTCTATTTCAAAAATTGTTGTTGTTTAAAGAGACAATCGGCTAGTTTATTAGTGTGCCACAAAAGATAGCATAAAAATGTTTTACAACTTTGATGTTTGTGGCTTCGTATAAGGCGCAGCAAAGCATAAGCGGAATCAGTAACAAGCATAAATCGGTTACGCTGGAAATTAAATATTAATTTCATTTCATTCATTTAATTTGTTTTATCGGGATTTTCACGCCATTTTTAGAATCAATTCCTTAATAGTCAAAGAGTGTGCCAACACCATTTTGTGGCTGCTTTCGAATCGTTCCAAAATTAACTCAAACTTGTTCCAAAGTCGTACTTAAGTGGCTTTGATACAGTCGTGAACTTGTTCTACTTTATTAGTCTCAAAACAATTCGAAACTTATCCCAAAATGCAACTTAAAAAGTGGTGAGCTTGTTTAGAAATTAAAACGAAATTGCATTAAATCGGTCCCGTGATAACGCCTTACTATTTTCAAAATTATTACTAGCTAGTCCCGAAATTTTCCCGAAATAATCAAGAAATCTTCCTAAAAACGACACTGTGGTCTCTTAATAGCCTGTAAAGATGTCCGGAAATTAACCCTTAATGCAACTAATCCCGAAAAGTTCCTATAATAGTCATCCTTAAGCTGTTCCGTAGTACTCCCGACATTTATTTAAACGGCCACTTAACAGTTTGTGTATTCAGACCCAAAATTACTATTCCCGAAACGATCTAAACAGGTACCGAAATAATTATTTGCAATGACACGAGTCTGAAAACGTTATGCCTACTTGTTGCTACTTCCATTAGAGTTAGAGCTACTTTAACATTGTTTTCCAACAACCCTAATGTGCACATGTCCATAAGAAGAATTTTAATGAGTCGCCAATTATTGTCTGTCGTATTGCAATCGAAAAATTGATATTCTCATGAAGGTAATGCTCGAATGAGCGTCAAGAGGCACACAAGCACACATATCCAAGAATATAAACTGACATCTAAAACTTACGAGTAGGTACATATATAATCACTATTAATGGCAGCAAGTTTCAAAAATGTTGCTCACATAGCGCAATCATCGTCACACAAGCTTGGCCGGCTTGGACGCTCCGCTTGATGTCGAAAATAATTGCAGATTCCCAATTATTTGTGTTGTTAAATAAGCACTCAATTTCAAAATGATTGCTATTAGCACAAATATTAATGTTTATGAGTTTATAAGTGTATACGTTTAGATGTGTGTGTGTGTGTGTGTGTGTGAGTGAGTAAAATATTTGCATTCAATTTTGTAATTGTTCATGAGTAATTGCTTGGAATGCTTCGTTTGTCGTGATAGTTTTCTCATGTTTACATGGAAGTTCCATTAGTTGCACATTCATTGATCACACTTCTTCACATTTAATATTTGTATTTATTATTTGATTTAGCTGCAATAAAAAAGCAAAATATTCACAACAACAAGTGTGAGAATGGCGCAAAATAAAAAATACCAAAGAGCGGGAGCTTTTTTTTTTACTGTCACTAATTGTCATGATCATAAATCACATTCATCACCTTGCTCTGTGAATAATTTGTATATAATGTCATAGAAGTCATCTGTTAATATTTATATTATTACTTGGTACTAAATTTTTATAACTATGTATTGCTTTATACAAATCAGTATGAAAAAGATATAAGGTGTATAATGAAATGTAAAATACATTGCGCTGAAATGGTAAGATTTAGTGCTTTAAGTAGCAGTAGGCCCTTACTGCTTTAGCAAAAAAATTTTACACAAGGAATGTGGTAAGAGTAAAGATTTTTTACTTGAATTGTGGTAACCTTATTAAGAATTGTCATCTATATAGTCAAGGGACTGAGCGCCATTGAACTGGAGAAGAAATCAGACCACATTCCTACATCACCGGACTTAAAGAAATAGCTTCAGATAAACTTTTCCATCAAGAAGGAAGCCGAGGGTGACTGTACGTATAATAAATGAAGAGGGATACAAAGGCCTTTACACTGACGTATCCAAAATTGTCGACAAAGTAGGGGCGGAAGTGTTTTTCTAAAATATTCTCTTCTGACTACCCAACTTTGCTAATAATTTCAAAGAGAAGGTGCTAAGGATTTGGGAAATTTCTAAAGTGCACAATACCAGCGAAAACTTTTAATGCATTTACTCTTAACAAATTATCCAGAAATCACAAGAAATTGTTTATAATATCCCCCTAAAAGTTCATAAGAGTTATTTCAAGAGAACTTAAGCCTGAAATCGAGCAGTTTTTTGGAAGTAAATTGCGAAAAATCTACTGAAAGGATTTAAGAAATTTTCTTTTTATTTTAAAGGAATGTATATGTTTTGACTTCAAAATTTTTTTATTGAATACTGAAAAAAAAACATTGTCGACCTTGAAACGGCATTGACTAATTTGGAGTTCAAATTGCATGGGTCCCGACTAAGTAAAATTCAGGCCAGTTGGGTAAATTCTGGCCAGGGGGTCCTCTACTCCCAAGGCCTGAAATCGAGGGGTTTTTTTGAAATAAATTGCGAAGGGTTTTTTTTATTTTAAAGGTACATGTTTTGACTTCAAAATTTTTTTTTATTGAATACCGAAAAAAAAACATTGTCGACCTTGAAACGTCATTGACTAAATTGATGTTGAAATTGCATGGGTCCCGCCTAAGTAAAATTCAGGCCAGTTGGGTAATCTGTAATCAGAAATTAAATATTCTTTATAATTACAGTTACGTTGGCTATGTTTTGCCGAGACAGGATTTTTGTTTATGCAACGATTTGTGAAAATTTTCAAAATAAAATTTTGCAAACCGTACTCGGAAAAACATAGCAGAATGTTCACTGAATAATTTAATAGCAAATTTTTGAAATCGGACCAATACTTTTATGAAAAGTCTTATTCGACAGCTAAAAAAAAACAAAGCTTTCGGGAAAACGCGTTTAAAGATAAATTACGGTGTACAACTTGATGGAGACGGGCACATTACGGAGCCCAGAAGCAAGCAAAGGAATGTGATTTCTAAGAAATCCTCTCTGTGGCATATTTTTGGATACATATAGATTAAAATTAAATTTAAAAAAAAAATCGATTTTTTGAAAACGCGAGAGTAGAGGACCCCCTTAACCCCTTAGAGCATAACGTTTGATGTATCGGACATTATTTAATTCAAATTTATATAAATCAAATATATTGTGTTTGGAGTTTTAGATAGTGATATCGAATGTATTCCTACTGCATCAAACTCACGCAAAAAGTTTCCGTTATTTTACATTTTTCAATATGGCTGATTACAAGCGACCCTCTTTTTAATAATATTTTGAATTAATTTTGCTAAAAGTCGTACCACTTAAGTCTTTCTCATGACTCAGCTTAATGTGTCTGTGTGCATAACGTTCAATAAATCGAAAGGCTCATTGTCAGCAAACTACAATTAATTATGAAAATGATCTCCGAAACTCATATTCTTCACTCAAATTTAAAAAAAAAAGTCTATCGACAAACTTTTTGCAGTAATCGCTTAATGTCTCTAAATTTATTTATTTGATTTTGTAAAGTGTAGGAATTTATTATATTCAATTAAAAATTTATGACATTCTTTATATTTCTGCATTTCCCATGTGTACCAAGATATAATTTTAAATCATACTTCTTCTTATTCTAAGCATTTTCAAAGTAATTGTATATGTATATAAAAAAACGCAATTAAAATTACTAACCCACACTAATACTAACACATCATTAAAAATAATTCCATCGATTGCATTTGCACCAAGATATTCTTTTATATCGTTACGCTCGATTCTCATTTTCGACATTTGTTTTTTTTTTAATTTATGTGCATCTACTAAGCATTTTCAGTTTGAATTAAAAATTACTAACCCACCCTAATACTAATACCTCATTAATAGAGCACAAATATTTACTCGATTAATAAAGTGTTTGTTAAGTGTGAAATCTAACACTTTCATTTCCGCGCTACCGCTTAATTGTATTTATCACCTAAGCTTAATGCATTTTTAAAACCATTCAACGCCGCTGTTATGGGCTTTTAAAACTTGGTCAATATTTATTGCAAATAGATAAAAGTACTTATATGTTGATACTCTACTAATTAAGCAGACAAATACAAAGCTTTAACGCTGATATAAAAGAAACGTATAAATTAACGAAAGAATTTTTTTTCTTTCAAATTACAAACATTGTATTGCATTCAAGTTCGCGACTTAAGTCTTTTGTTATACTTACAAATACATAGTATTTGCTACTCCGACGTGTTGAGAACGTTAAGCAATTGATTTATCGCATCTATCTGCTTTTAACAACTGTTGTCGCCACGCTTAAGGCAATAAATTTCAATTCTGCTTAATTCACTGGTTATTTATTTAGTTACTAAACAAGCTTCTAATACATTTCCTTGAAGCGAAAATCCCTTATTCGGTGTAAAATAAAATTGCTTTTATTCGAGTAGAATGATTGTCGGTCTGGCATTTTTTGTTTAAATTGGCGTGTCAACAAATAAACAACTTTTTTTTAAATTTATTCACTCACATACATATGTACAATATGTAGCGTATGTAAATGTTTGCACATCAACACTTATTAAAATAAAAAAGGAAAAAACTATGCTACACAGTCGCCGTTCTGGTTTCTTATTACCGAAAAATTTGTGTATTGTTTGTACTAATCAGCAGACTGATATCACTTCCGCTCGCATAAAATGCCAAACACAAAGCGTTGAACAATAATTGCATATACAAAATAAACAAAAATGCAAATAAACAAAGGGAGCAAAAATATCTTTATGAATGATGATTGTGCAATAAACAATGACGTTTTTGTATCCACAATATTTGTATATACGAGTATGTATTTTTTATCAGTCAGTACTAGAATATGCGTGTAAATGTGCGTTTATTTGAATAACACATCTATGTATGTATGTGCAATTTTTTCGCCCACGCCCGACTGCACATTCAGTCGAACAAATTTGGCAAATACTAAAAATTATCATAATTTAATATTCTTTTAGCGAGAAATGTTTGCTTTTCATGCAGTTAAAACAACATTTATTGTTATGAAAGTATGAGAACAAAAAAATTTGGGTAATTGCTAATTTTAAATTGCTACCTTCCACATATACAAATAAATTACTTAAATTCTTAATAAATTGAAAATATTTATAATTCACAGAAAATAGTTTAGTAGTTATTTAGTTAGCAATACAAAAATTGTACAAACAATTTTGTTTATCAAATTACATATGTATATATATACATACATACATACAAATTATGGAACGCTATTCTTGTATTTTATTAAGTGTAATGTGATTAATCCCTACGAGCTTACCTGGTATGCAAACTCATTTACAGGTGTTTGGCAAGTCGATGCGATTTACAAGGATTTTTCAAAAGCCTTTGATACCATTTCGAACAATATGCTCTGTAGAAAACTTGAATGCTTAGACTCCCATTAAATTTTTGTTTCCTGATTGAGAACATCCTACCTCTACAACAGAAAATCGTTTATTGAAATTGCACACTTTTGTAGCCTCAGCGCAGTATTCTCGGTTTTATTTTATTTGCGATTTTCATTAACGACATTGGAGTCTTTTTTAACCATTCCAAGCTTTTTTATGCGCAGATGGTTTAAAGCTTGATCTTGGAACATAAAAAATAAATTATCTCTTAATTTAAATAAATGCTTCCATGTCACTTACTTATTTAAAATCGCTCCATCATATTCCATCTCTATACACTTTATCGAATGCCACTCTTTCAAATGTTAGAGAGTTTTCTGTCCTCGGGAGGTATTTTACACTGGGCTTACCTTTGTGCGACATAATGCGAGGGATTTTTAAGTGCCCTATACAAGAAAAAAATTAGAAAACCTATTTTTACCTCTTATTCGAAATTTAATTTATTTCACCCTACGACCTCCTCACTTTACTGATCCATGACCATCCTTATCGTTCAGTCTTTGATGTTTGTTTATGATGCTCTATTTACAGCCCAAAATTTTTGAACAGAATAACTTAAATGTCCCTCAGAGAACCCGGCGCTTTAATTATTTATTTAATGTCAAAATAGAAAATTCGAATTACCATAATTTTACTCCCAATAACTAAATAGTATACATAGATCACTTGATCTGGTTTTTGGCTATGCCCAGATGCATTTTTCGTTCTAGAATTGTTTCTAAAATGTATGAATTATTCATAAGTAATTTTTTTGTATCTACTTATAGTCTGTAAGGTTATTGTAACGATTGATTTAAATATATGAAATTAATATGATTGATTATAAATTTTATGACAATAAATAAAATAATAGCGATGAATGGACTTTCCCTTTAACATAATCATATCATTAGCAAAAACTCATAAAATAGTAATATGAACTCTGGCAGATAAAGCTTTATAAACTAAACCCAAAAGTTTAACATAAATAAGATTTCAGCTACCTTGCTTTTAATTTCGTTTACATGATATCGCATAGACGACCAGCGTTTTCAAAAAATATATCTCAAAGCAAATTAAATGGACACGGAAGAGGTTGAAAATCAACTGCCAAAATATTAGTGAAAATGTAATAAGCAAAAGCGGAAATATTTTTCTTTAACTCCTTCGAATATTTAAGAATAAAAAGTAAATTACTTATACCGAACTTTTTCTAATATCTCATTCAAAGCTGTTAATATAGTATATTAAGCGTCAAAACAAATATCACTAAAAAATAATTACATGAGGCTCCAATAACAATTTTTTTTTCTGTGCGAATTAGACTAAACTATAGGAACCTCTTTGAAAATATTTCAAATGCGGTTTGAAACTATCTTTGTTGGTACTCGTACGGGTGTTTTAAAATTGAACAACTCCTTAGAATCTGTATTCAATTCCTGTATAAACGTGGCAAGTTTTTCATTTAAATTGAAGAATCCTTACACTACAAAAAAAAACTTCGTCACTGTCCTTCTAGAGGTGAAAAGGTAGCTCTTACAGTATCCAACTTTTTGTAAATCTTATTCAACCGGCAGTAGAAGCAAGTAATTTATTAAGATTGTAAAGTTATTGACTATTTTGTTATGAAAATTATTTGTTCATCCCGCTTGTAACCTTATTTAGATGTAATTTACACACTTTTTCGCTATCCATAAACCTTGTTAGAATACACTTTACTATGCGCAGTTCCGCATGAAATACAAAGTGTAAATTAATTCTAACTCCGCCAAATCGATCATTTCGTTGTACTAAGTTATCTGCACTTTTTAATGTTTTACTCACAAAGCTCATATTTCCGCTGTTTTGAATCCATTAATTAAGCCGCTGCCCAAGCGGGTTACAAATAAATTTCAATATGTATTTTATTCGGCATGAAGTTCAGATAACATGCAAGCTTTTATCTGCTTTCACTGTGCAACAAAGTATAGAAATATAATAAATAAAAATTGAATTAAAGTTTACCAAGTAAACGAGTACAAATATTGCAAAAAGGTACTTCTTGATTTATATAATTTTAATAGGTACTGGTTGTTTGAGAAACTAACTTACTTTGATTTAATGAAAAATTATAATTCTTTAAAGTGGAAGCTAAAAAATTCATTGCCAGCAAAATGGCAAATATATAAAAAATAAAGACAGAAGTAATTGATATTTTTTTTTTGCGAAACTCGATTTATTTCAAAAGAAATATTACTCAGGGTTAAATAACAAACAAATAGCTTAAGTGAGGCTCGGATTCGACGATTACCATTATTTCATTAAAATTTTCCACAAATTATTATTTAAAGCATATATTAAAGTCAAATTTCTTAATTCAGTCACCAAAATTGGTGATCATTGGAAACCAATGAGGAGATTAGAAGACTCTTATGCCCCCTATTTACAGTAGTGATCTGAAATGAAGGGATCACTGCCGATTTCTATATATAATGAACGCTTTTGCGGACAAAAAATGTATAAAAGTCAATAGGGAGAAAGGCTTTAAGTCAATTTCAGTTGGATCCTTCCAGCCGAACTAAGTAAAGCTCTTTATTTCATGTAAATAATATTTATTTTTTATTCAACCTATATTTTGTTGTAAAATTAACCATAAAACAAGTGTGAGTACCAGCTACCCTAGAACGTGAAATATATTTGAGTATAGCAATGATAAGATGCCTTTTTTTCCTGAGTTCGAAACAAGGAACTGCGGCTTGCAAATTCTACATTTAACGTAAGTTCTTCAATGGAAGTATTCTAATCACGAACTAGTAACGAAATAGTCCTGAAATAGTACCACAATAATCTTAAATTAGCCCCAAACTAGTCCCAAATCGTCTATAAAAAGACGCGAACTATCCACTATCCAAATGAATGACCAATGTTGCTAAAACGCTGATTAAGCTTTTTTATTATTTGTACGAGTAGTACTGCTGAATTCGTATACCGCTTTGAGAAAATTATGCCCATACCGGGAACTAAGTACAAACATATAATCCTTTCCCCACAACTCTATACACTATATAAAAAAAAAACTGTTTAACTTAACCGAAACTAGAATTTTTTGCAAACTTGTTGTAGCCGAATAATACCGTTTATTTTTGACAATTTTTTATATTGACACTTTTCCGCATTTTTTTATTTTACTATGTTAATGCATGTTAGAGATTTTTTTATATTAATTGAATAAATTGCGGAGGTTGACAGTAAAAAAACTGTTAAAAATGCATTTTTAACCTTGCATTTTATTGTTTTAAAATGTAATCGACTAAAAACCAGAATACTCAAAAGGATTCCAAAAATAGATTTTAAAAATAAAATTTTGTAAAATTATTTTTAATTCTGCAAAAAGTTTGAAACTTGACCTTATATAGCTTTTTAATAGAAAATGAATTATACTTTAATCGAAAAATATTTACTAGAAATTCAATTAATAAAAACTAATCAAAACTTGCCAATAAAGTTGTATTTCTACGTCGACCAAGCCAATACATTTTTTGAGAGAATCAACTGTTGCAACACTCCTTAGCTGTTACCGAATGGTAATCGATTTGGCAAATTAATATCACGGTCATGCTTTTTTTTTTTGTTCATTACAGGTCTGCAGATCTACATTCTTCAAGATTTAAGGAAAATGAAAATTCCATTCAATATCAGAAAAATTATTCAATTTTATTTTATTAATGCAGAGAATGATATCGAATTCTAAAAATTAGAATATTTTAAATTTGCAATAAGGCGAAAAATTATAGAAAAATGTTTAAATGCTTTTGTAATATGGTGAGCACTGAATATAATATTTTTTTTTTATGTAAATAAAATAACGAAATTCAATTTACAAACTGGTGTATTAGAAAAACAAAACATAATAAAACAAATTTTTTACAGCGCTCGTTGTGTGAATGTTTCTGTTTAATAGTTGTGCTCGTAGATTCTAATCCGAATACACTGAGATAAATGCCAGAAAAGTCAACAACATTTGATTAATCAATTCGATTGGTTGGTCGCCGCCAACAAATGGAACCAATTAGTCGACTAATTTGTCAATTACAATGTGCAACGATGACAGCAACGCAGCTGGTGGCATTTTGAGCGCCTGCGCGCAGCATTTGGTCGCATTGTTGGCATGGCGCCTGTGCGCTACACTTAAACAATACTAACCAACATTTTTTTTTTTTTTTGAAAGGTAAAGGATTTTATCCTTTAATTGCTTGCCGATAACGTCAAATGGAAAGTCGTACTGCCTAAATATGTGAAGAAATTTTTATTTTATCAAATGCATTGGCATAAATTATGATAGTGTTACGATTGCGCATATGCAGCATAGCGACAATGCATGTCATGTCATTTCATAGGCGCATGGAAAGGATAGGGTGTTTGTGTGTGCGTATTAGGCGCGGCCATCTATTGATCCCTTATTCAAACCTTTCTCCTTTCCTTTTTTGTTTTTTTTTTTTAGTTTTTCCTTACATCTGTTCCGCGACGAACGCAGAAGGGTCAATTTTCAGTTTCCTTTCAACTTTCGAATATCTGTTCGTTGCATCGTAATGCTAATAAACAAATTTGAATGCAACGCTTAGAGCCATTGGTGGTGTTGCAAGCGGTGAACTTTCTGCTCAATTAACACATTGCCAACAAATGCACGAGATACCGCAATGACAGGTACAAACATGTACGCGGACAGGCTGTCGGCTGTCAAAGGTGTCGTGGCTTGTGTGGCCACCCGCCCGTCCAATCCGCCACCAGCTTCCTCTACCACGAGCATTGTACATTATTGTATGCAGGTGAGCTAAAAGGTGAGGCGGCAATCCGATACATTTGATGTGTTGTATTGTTTGTTCGTTTGTGTGTGTAAGTATTTGGCTAAGTGGCATTGTGTCTGGAGCGAAAAGGTGTTGAACGTTTGCGTTGTTCATTAATTAATACATTTATGCGAATTATGGTAATAGCAATTTTACAAGCTACATTTTTATAATTTATTTTATTTGCTACAATTTTATTACACTTGAGTTAGGGTGTGTGTGTTACATGTGTATATGATACCATAAAACGCGCCTATACCACATTCAAATCTACATTTATTTTTATTACACATAATTGCAGTGAATTTGTACAAATCCAAATGCCTGATTTGTTTATTTGCCGAGGCGCGCTAATTTTTCAAGATTTCACTCAGGAGAAACAAGTTTTCTTCAGAATTTTGTTTGCATGTGTTTACAACTCTAAAGAAATTTGAAGATTAGGTAAATTAAGAATTTTAGATCAATTAAAATTTTATATTTTCATAAACCTCACATTTAAAAGCAACCCTTGCAAAATACATACATACATACATACATAATTCTTATGAGCTCAACATAACTAAGTTCAACAAACACAAACCTTAACAATTTACACCTAAACTCACCACGGACCTAAACACATAATTTGTTATATAATGTTGCGTTATGTTGTGCTATGTCATGTCATGTTATGTTATTTTGTGTCAGATTCTAATATGTCATATTAAGTTCTTATGTTATGTTAAATCAGGTGTATACGGAAATGATTTGGGAAGAAAGCAATTGCATCTTCCTCTTTTCACCATACTACACCTAATCTCACCACAATTAAACATCCCACAGCTAAGCTTATTACACTTAAACTCATCTCAAATTAACTTGGGATATCTACACTCGCAAGATCTGATTATACCTAAACATTCGAACTCTACACACCGAAGCATCGTAAGCTGAAATTCAATACAATTTAACTCACCACACCTGAACTCGCTTAATTTGAAAGATCTAAACTCACCATATTTAAACTTTCTTCACGCCACGTTAACTCCTTTCATTTGACCTTGCTTCACCACACTTTTCCTTGCTTAACCTAACTTCCAATCACTTCATTTTACTCCAATTGCATAGAGTGACAAATTAATGCTGTTAACCTGGGCCAACTTATAGATAGATATACGATTACTCAAATGAATGTAATTCTTACTGACTACAGAGAAGAAAATGGCTTAAGTCTAGTTAACAGAGTGATTATAAAGTAACGCACGGATTATACCTATTGGAACGGACAGATCCAGCCCGGGAATTCGGTTTAATTCTGATTGAGTTCTAAAAAACGAAGCATTTTTAGCATACTTAGAATTAGCAAATTTTACGTAAAATAATTGTACACTTCGCAAGATATGACAGGAAACATTAAAAGACAATCTTTCAAGGAGTGAAGGGCAGTCAACTATACTTTTCACATGCATACTTCTGCTCTACAAGGGTTGTAAATGCGGGAATAGACGTCGAGCTTTATAAGAAGGGATAGGGTCGGTGAAATTCAAAGAACTCTACGTTCAAATTTTAGAAAAGTTTTTTGTAATCGCTCTAACCGCTTTATATAGGAAGAATGATAGGGCCTCCATGCAAAGGAGGCATATTGTGGCCTTGATCTTACTAAAGAGATGTAAAGAAATTTGAGTGTATAAAGGTCCACAAATTGTTGACTATTGCGTCGAACAAATGCGAGCATAGCATAAGATTTAGAAATAGCATAACCAATTTGGGTAGTGAAACTTAGTATAGCATCAAAGATTGCCCCCAAATTTTTTTATGTCATTCATGAATTTCAGGGGTGTGTCAGAAAGGCTATAACTTATAATCAGAGGGTTAAGCTTTCTTGTAAAGGTAGAGTAAGAACATTTATTAACTTTCATTGCCAGATGATTAAGTTTGTCGAAGCTCTCACTAATCCCACAAGACGTAAGTAACTTACCGCCTAGGAACCTTGAGAATCGTCTGATAAATACGTGGACCAGGGATAACCTGTTTGGCATAATAAACAAGCTGTGCCTTAATCGGAGCGATTTCGATAAGAAATTCGTATTTGATAAATATTCCCAATTCCAAGCTCCATCTTCAAATAATCACACTTTCTTCATTCTCCCGAACCTATTGAATTATTTACTCTTACAGGGAAATGCTCATGAATGGCTCTGTCGCTAATCATACGGCCATTTAATCTGGTTCGTTGAAATGATAGATGCTGTATCTCAAGAGAGTCTTAAAACGTGTTTTATAGATATAAATCTTCACAAAAGTTGCTACTTTTGAGATTGTTTAGAAGCCCACAGGAACGCCAGAGAGAGTGGATCTATGTTACTACCCTTTATCGTTACCAGTCTGCAATCAATGGACTGGATTGGTAGAACTCTAACTGAAAATATTTTCAAGAAAATGATAGCACCATTTTAACCAGAACAAAGTAATGTGTTCGACGACAATATATGAAACTCTGCTTGAAGAATTAAAACCAAATATTGACGCTTGAAATAGCAAGGAGCCAAATCTGTATTCCCGCTAACCTCTAAATAGTTAGTAAAACAAAATAATGGAAATGTTGGTAGTCGCATTAAAATTTGGTCATAAAAGAAACCGTTTAATGTGAGAGGTGGTGTAAGGAGGGCTAAGGGATTCTACCCTTAATAGCAGTTGCTAGCTATAACGCAACTGCTACTAATTGCAACACCCTTTAACCAATATATTTCAAATTAAAGAAGCACACTGCATTAAAATCTATAATTCTTTTCTAATAAAAAAAAATAATAATAATTTAAAAAAAGCAAAGGTAATCTTACTTGACTTAAAACTTGCACTTTGTAGAACTAAAATTAGATGGCTTATAAAATTTCATGGAATCGTGTGAAATGAAATCCATTGGATAACTTTTTATCGGCAAAATAAAAATGCAATGACTTAATTCTTTATTTTAAAAATTTTACAGTAATTAATGTCGAATATTTTCTGTCTTGCACGTGCCTCAAAGTGCATAAAAACTCAAAAAATCAAACTAAATTCAAAATCACAACCGTACACTTCAGTTACATATATTTATGTACATACATATGTAAATTTTAGCAATGTGATTATGTACCATATGTATACACACACCTAAAAGCAACAACAAAATGAATATCGAAATGTTAACAATGACAAATGTGGCAATAGTTTACGAGTATTTGTAAATAAACAATCGCGATAAAAATCAAATCAATCGGACAAACAAGCATATCAAGTTGCAATCCACCTCGCCAACTCCCTCAGCAACTCACTTACTCACTCACACACACACGCACACTCACACTTACTCACTCACTCGTACATTCATCCACCAACTTCAAGCCAATGGCTGTCGACAACAAAGGCCTGGCTACCTGCTTACGGTCTCCGCTGTCCCGCTTGCTCAACTCAGCTGACAAATGACAGTCTGTCCAAATCGTATCTAATATTATTGTATTTATTATTACTCGCACAATTCTTTATTATTGCTGTTTTAGTTATGATGTGAGTACTTTATTGGCATTATTGTCGCTGCTGCACATTTTGTTTTTGTTTTTTTTTTTATCATTAATGATTGTTTAGCCTAATTTTGTTGTTGTATTTACAAACAAATTCATAAGCAATCGAAACAAATGTGAAAAGTAATACGATTCGAAAAACTGTGTCGGCGGCAAATACAAGCAAATGTAAAATGATCTGCATAATTCCTTGTAAAGAATCGTGAGAGGTTTGTTATTTTTCTTTTTTGTTTTTTGTGATAAAGGGCCTGCAGAATGGGCGTGTCGGGCGTGTGTAATTTAAATCTGAGGCAGAATTATTAGCAATCCTATTCACTGTCTGTATTCAATATTTCAATCAAACAATTGAAAAGAGGAAGTGTGGTGAAGTGCAGTTGCAGGGTGGAAGGTGTTGCGACATGTCGCAATAAATAGATTTGCTCACCTGCTCGTATGTATTTACATGAAGAAATTTGAACATTTACAATTGTATGTAAGTATAGGTAAATATTTATACAAATGGAAAAAAAAGTGTTGTACTCTTTGCGGATGCCGGAAGGCCATTCACATACTATGTGCATATGTATGTACAGGTGTATACTGCCAGTAAAAATAATAGGACGCGAATCTCTTAAAAATAATTAACTTCTTTTTCCGGTATATAATTTCTATATATTTTCTAAAACTCAGTTCATATTCTAGCAAAAGCTTTATAAAACCAAATCTTCAACTATATAGAAAATTCCATATAACGTTAGAAGCAAAATTTAATTTTGTGTTGAAAATTAACGCAAGACCCTCAACCAAAGAAATTTCAAAAATCAGCGGTAAATATTATTCGCTAAAATTGAGCTACTAAGCTTCATACTAAAAAAAAAAAATTATATGCGGGTTTATGTCTTTTGTTAGAAAATGAAATAAATTTTAATTACACAGGAATGCAAAACCAAATAGTCAAAACTAATCAGTTCTATTGTATTTCTATTTTTTTGCCGCCAGTGTATCACGTATTTATATATCCTTATTTAATTAATTTCTACCTTGTTTCTTCTCAATTTGCACTACAACTGTCTACGCACTTTGGACTATTTTCATATAATCGTGCTCAATGACGTCAATAAGAAATTCAAGTCAGACAAAATCCTTCTCAACTATCTTTCCAACGCAGAGTGGCCTTCGTATATTTCTCCCTCCAAAGTATTTGCTGGATCTTATTTCGGTGCGCCAACTAGCAGTTCATAAATCTTTTGAAGGCTTATTTCCTCGAATACTCAAGAGATTTTTCACAAGTTTGAAAACAACACAATCCAGGGAACACCTTAAGCTTGCACATTATAAAATTCTGGATATTAACTATTGTTGCTTTCTTCTAGTTTGCTGAAAGTATGCCAAAACTCAACAAATCTGAACGCATGTAAATGCAACTACTAGACTACCGATTAAACGAAATGAGGTAAGCGAAACTGGTTTTTTCGGGCTGAATTAATTGAGAAAATTGGACCTTATCAGTGTGGCTTTAGACCTGGTTAATCTACCATCAACCAGATCTTGGAAAAGACCCGAGACCGAAGAATCGACACGCACCATCTTTTTGTCGATTTCAAAGCCGCCTTCGACAGCACAAGAAAGAAGTTGCCTATATGCCGCAATGTCTGAATTTGGTATCCCCGCAAAACTTATGCGGCTATGTTCTGTCAGGATCGGGAAAGACCTCTCCAAGCCGTTTGATATCAGACGAGGTTTGTCGCGCGACTTCTTTAATGAGAGTGTGCAACTCTTTGCGTATACCAATGGCATTGATATTATCGGCCTTAACAACCCCGCAGTTAAATCTGCCTTCTCCAAACTGGATAGTCAAGTGAAGCGAGTTAAACAGAAAGGAACTTCTGCCATCAAATAGACAAATCAGCCTATTCGGGCATGGGCACTCACATCACTGTTGACAGTAAAAAATTTGAAAAAGCAGGGAACTTTATGAACCTAGGCGCCAGCATTAACACTAATAACAAGGTCAGCCATGAAATTCAACGGAGAATCTCTCTTGGCAACAAGTGCTACTTCGGACTGAGTAGGAAAATGAGCAGCAAAGTCCTCATATACTCGTCCTATTGTATGGCGCTGAAGCATGAACGATGACGACATCAGATGCGAGGGCTCTTGGAGAGAGAAAGATTCTCCGATGGATCCTTACTACTTTGCGATGCATAAGAAGGAACGATGGGTTGTACGAGTCTTATAACGAAGCGAAATAGTGCAGTGGATTAAGAACCAGCGGCTCCGCTTGCTAGGTCCTGTCGTGCGAATGAATGAAATAGCTCCAGCGCTAAAGGTTTTCGACGCGGTACCCGCTGGTGGTGGCAGAGCAAAATGAAGGTATCCTCCACCAAGTGGAAAAGGACTTGGCTAAACTTGGAATTTCCAATTGGCGGCTGTTAGCAAAAATACGGAAAGCTGGCGTGGTATGTTGACCTCGGCCAAAATCGTTAAGGCGTTTAATGCGGCAATTAAGAAAGTAACGACATACAATTTAAATGCATTAGACATCGACAGTGATCAACAGATGAGGTAATGCGTGCTAAACTACGAGTATCTAAACATTAATAAAGCTTACCCTTATTCTACTAACTAAGTCAGTTTTCACTTTTTGAGCCGCTAAACACATTTGACTTGATATTTATGAAATTAGATCTGAACAAATGTTTCTTAGTTGATTTTTCTTAGAATATGCTATGCTATTCTATATCATCGGCGATTTTTGCCAAACAAATGACATACCTTTCAAATTAAATAATTTTGCTTTTGCTGTCGGAACGAAGCAAATGTTGAGATTGTGTTACAGTATAACCTTCGGCACTAATTTATCCTCGACATACACAAAACCTTTGGAATGTGCTCCATCAGGTCTGGTATAACTTGACCAAAAATACTATGCCTAGCATTTCTCTGCGACTAGCACATGTAGGAAGATTAATGAGTTTGAAACGACTTAAGTATATATGGCGGCAGGTTGTACTGAGAATCCCAACGAAAATTTCTTAAAGCAAAAAGCAGAAATTGTTTTTGAATTGAATCTATTCGGTCGGAATGAACTTGATAGCGCGGGTTCCATACAACAGATCCATATTCCAGTATTGGCCACACTAACGTTGTGAACAGAGCCTTCGTAATGTAAGGGTCATTGAATTCTTTTGGCCATCCTTTTTTAACATTTATTGTAATATTGCGTGATATTTGTTGACAACTGAGCTTCTCCCTATTCCAAACTTGCTGTTTTATTTCCACCAGTATTGCTAATGCAAATCTATAGATGTGGGACCAATTATTTTGCAGAATACCCAGACACCTTTTATAAAACGAGGCCCTCCGTTCAAGCGAAGTCATCTATAAGATGAGGCTTCATGCTCTACTATCAATATTAGTATAAGTGGGCCCAAAAATTATAGAGAAGAAGATTGCATCTTCCCAAAATGCGTGACGTAAACATAGTGACTGAGCGAAAGAGGGAATAAAGAAGAGTAAAAGTGGAAGAGCGACCGCAGAACAGCATTGCCACTTTGGTAGTTTTTTACCAAAACTGGAAATTTTTTTTTATATTAGAACGGATTTCGTAATTTTTTTTCAATTTTGAAATTTTTTTTCAAAGTATTTTCTTTTATGTTTTAAAAAAGTTACCACTAAAAAATTTAAAACTTTTAATCTTCTTACAATTGCACAAGAAATTTGTTTATTAACATATTGGTCGTTAACTAAAAGACTGTCATAACTCAAAGAACCAACAACCGAGAAAAACTACTGAGAAGTTTTGAATTTGCATATAATTCCTTAGTAAAATGAAATGTTTTTTGTTGTAGTGAGCATTTCTGCTAGCCTTTTACGGCCAATTTAACTCAGTTAGATTAAGTTTAGCCCTTCATTAACAGCCGTTTAAAGTTGACTAAAGAACTGCATACTGAGCTTACACTCAGTTTAAACGACAAACAGAATTTAACTGGCACAGAAAAACTGGCCCTTAGTAAATGAGCGACATGTATGTTACATACGTGGTTGCACCTTAATGGCGATAAATATTGAAAAAAAAAGTGTTTACGAGTTAAACGAACTTTGGTAATAATTTTCTGGATTTGGTAATTTTTTTTTAAGTTTGGGTATTAAATTAAAATCTTTGTGGCAACGCTGGCACTACTATCTTGCCGTCACTCAACTGTCAAATCGGAAAAATTTGCCCACACAAAGCATTCTTTCCTCGCAAAATAAGAAAACTTGGTATTTTTTCTGACTAAAGTATTATTAATAAAACTTTATTGATGTAATTTTAATTTATTTTGTTTATACAGAAACAGGAAAGTGTTGTCTGTCACTTGCATTTTATAGCATTTTTTTTTTGTTTTTACTTATATAATCAATATGTTTGTTATGTATAGATAGAATATATAATCTATATATGTATGTTTTTTTAATGTATATATATTTATATAATCTGTAAACTGTTTAAGGTTTCTGTTGTAGTTAACAATTACAATAAAAAAAAAATCAATTCACATTCACTACATTAACTTAATTCGAAAAGTAAATATGTATGTATTTTCAAATGAAGAAGAAGAGAAATAAAAAATTTTAATTTACAAATACAAATGTAAACGAGTCCAACGCCTCTTAGCGCCTTATAATCAATAAATAGTTTAGTGAATTTCAGTAAAATTGTTTTTGTATATACTCGTACTATATGTGTATAAATGTACATATGTATGTATATACATATATGTTTATATGTATGTTAGTACTTGTGTATGCATGTAAGAGTGGTTGCTGAGCACCGTTTGCAATTTAAATTTTAGCAATTTTCTAGCACTTACTTCTTATATTTGAAGATAAATTTTGCAGTTTTGCTATTTATTTTTTTCTATTTTAGTTATTCAATCATTTTATTTTACAGCATTAGTAATAAATAGATACAATTTTACAACTTACAAATGAGTGTGAAATTACTGGCAGCATTTGGTGAGAGCAGCCAAAAAGTTCTTCAAACAAGTTACAGTGTTCTTTTTTTTTTCTAGTGTGTACTTATTTAGTTTTAATTTTTATATTTAATTTTTTTGTAAACTAGAGCCTCTTTTTATAGTTCAAATATTTTTTTTTTTTTTGGTTTTTCCTTTTGTTTTCGATTTAAGTAGTTTATAAGCAAAACACTAAATTCTTGTCTTTGATCTTCTGCAACAACGCGTAAGTATTTGCATTGTTTTTGGGTTTTAGTGTAGTGATTTTGAATTCGTTACGTTTTGTTTGTTAACTTAGTTTAATTGAAGAAAAAATTAATTTGAGTTTTATTTGTATTGAATTTCTATCAAGTAAAATTTGTTCCTTTGTTTTTAATTTTATTTTAGACATTCTTGTTTTGGTTTATCTATGTTAAAATTTCTTGCAGCTTAAAGTTCAACATGTGACGCCATTTGTGTGCGTTTTTTTTTTTAAAGCTAAGCATTTTGCTTGTTGTTGTAGTTGTTCTTATACCTCTAATAATTTGGCAAATTGCAGTTTTGCATACACTGCACTTCAATATTTCACTGCTATACGTATTTTAAAATTCAAATTACATGCGATTTAATATATTTTGTTTTTTTTTGTAAGCGGTATTCTTGGCTAGGACAAAGATTTGGATTAAGATTACAATATCGACGCGTATCATTAGCCTGGAATAGACAATATCTGCCATTGTCTCGAAAGTCTCGAAAGTCTGAGTAAATAAATAATTCGAGTTTTCCGCTAAAAGTGCACTAAATCCATAATAACGAGTATTGCAAGTCATAAGCGTACATTTTTGCTCCAAACGCACCTTTAAAGAAGTTGATTGATTTAAAAGACTTTTCAAATAATGCACCTCTTTGAGGACAATAAATATATCAGCTGGATTTTTTTTTTCATTTCCAATGACTGTGATGTGGAAGATATTTCCAACCAACCGTGAACATTGTCTAAACTTAATTTGGTATCTTGAGATAAAAACATCGCCAAAAATAAGGATTGCTGTTGAGATATTTTCTCTTCGTGGTGTTAACCGTAGCTTTAGAGAATTTACACGCACCACCATCTCTTCACTTGTGTGAAGCTTGGAAGGAGTAGCGCGTGAAGTAAACGCGAACGAGAACGTCTAAAAATTCGCTTCGCCCCTCTTCTCAATCCCCTATATTTCATATGCGAGCAAAAACTCTTTCAAGTACTTGTGCGTCCTGCAATACGAGTTGAGCAGTTAGTGGATGTGTTCTTTGCTGAAATTGCTGTATGAATACCCCTAAAGTATAATTTTTATTCTTTTACTATGTTTTTTCAATAGATGCATAGTTATAAATTGAGACAACAAATAATGATGTTTAATTTCCTAAAACTTTTTATAAAGTGCATATCAAAATTATACGACATACATCCATATATTGTTCATTTATTTGGCTTTTAATACATTTTTATTAATTTTTAATTAGAACCAAACATGTGTTCTGTTTCAAATTATGTAGAAAATTTAAAAAAAAATATCGATAAACTTTCGAAAAAATTGAATAAAATTTTTTTTTAATTTAAGAATTTTTTTGAGTATGCATATTTATAGCGCATTAAATTTTTATTGGTTTCGCATTTTTTTTACTTTGCACGCTTTATGAAAGAAATTATGGAGAGACTGGAAAAAAATGTCGAAAACCAAAGGTTATTCCATTTAAAAACTTTAAACTTGCAATTGGTATACTAAAATTAAATGGGTAACACGATTGCATTATTTAAAAAAATGTCTGTATTTTTCCTTTAACAGTTTAAAAATTGTTACAAATTTTGCATAATCATTGAAACATGGGTTCGTAAGATTTTTGTAAAGAAAAATAAACAGTTTTTTAATTAAAAAATATTATAAGTTAAATAATAGAAAAATAAGAAACATATAAATATATATGCCGTATAATTGTGCTAAGCAGTGTAAAAGTAAGTGTATGTATGTAAAAAGGCCTATTCCTCAATTCATTCGACGAAAATTTTGAAGAAACTTCAAACTACGCTCTTTGCTCCAAAACTTTTTTGAATCAAACAGAAGCAAAATAGCTGCCCGCTTCAAGTCAAACTAGTTTTTAAAAAGATCTGCGTAAATTTCTTTCTCTATTTTGTATCTTTTCTAAAGCAAAAATTACTGATTTTGTACGATGTTTTTTTTACATTTTCTAGATCTCTTACGCGGTCTCTTTTTATCGTAAAATTGCACTTGAAAACATTTTATAGAATTTAAGTAACTACTGGAACGGACTTTACTTAATTTATTACAAGAACTAATATGATTGGAGCAGGGTCGTGCCCACGAGGGGTTTTAGGGGTTGAACCCCCCCGCGGGCAAATTAACGTATATGAAAAATAAAGTGAATCGTATTCATCAAATTTTATTCGTAAATGAAATTTCAATTCAGAACCCCTCCTCCCTGGGGCTAAGTCCTGCGCACGGCCCTGGATTGGAATATAGTTTGTATGTGTGTGTTTGATAAAAAGTGCCAAAGTGCAAATGTATTCTGAAGTGTGCATTCACTTTAACAGTTCTAGATATAAATTTTATCAAAGTAAATATTTCGATTATACTAATTTCTTTTAAAGGAGTTTAAGTTCAAAGAAACCTTTTAAAAAAAAAAATCCTTATTTGGTGTTTTCCTTTATAATAAATTTTTTTTTCCAATTTCTTTATTTTGTTTCTTGCACTATTTAATTTTATTATTAAATCCTATTTTGCACGAGTTTCATGCATATTAGTACACGTTGAAGTATGTGTGTGTTGTTTTTATTTTTTTGTTATTCATTTTGTGTTTTTTTTTTTTCAAATTTCCTTTATAAGTTATGTAGATATAAATACTATTATTATTTATGTAATTGTTCTATGTTAAAAGTTTTAATGCCGATTGGCTTAAGGTACTTGAAGTATAACCATTACAAGTGCACTCGAATTATGACAGAGTTATGCAACAATGCATTCCACACAACAACGGACTTCTACATTGAATTCTACTAATTGCTTTGCCTGTTCTGTTGCTGTTAAGTTACCAATTAGATTTGCTAAGCCATTAAAACATTTCTTTTTAATATACCTACATCTTTCGAATTACTTTGTTTTGATGCTCTAACATTTTGCGTTATGCATTTAAAGACCGAAAAAAATAGAATTTGTTGAGAAGTCAGGGGTGCTTGAAATGGTTTAAATAACCAATTGTATCTTCCTAATATCTTTTCTAAGGCTACGTTCATGCCATAGCGAATTCGCGTCAGGCGATGTGATGAAAATCGCGGTTTTCAGCAATTAAAATACACACGATGGACAATTCCAATAAAGTAAATTCAAAATAGAGCAAATTTGTTGAATCTGCGACATTAAATTCAACATATTTCGACCATATTAAGAACATAAAATTTTGGGTTTTTTATTTCTAGGCTTATTTTCTATCTGTTCAGATTTTGGTACTTGCAAAATATCATAACGTATCAAAACACATTCGGTTATGCTCAATTAATTTCTTAGGATACTTCAACATTGGAACTCTCCGTGAAGTTAATGTTCTTGGCAAATTGGATGCACTTCGAAATTTTTTTTTATAAGTTATTACGTTTTCAAAAGCTTTTTGTAAGCAAAGATTTGCGAAAAGTAATAGAAAATACAAACGGGTATAATGTTATAACTTTTCCATCACTTATGGTATCGCCAGTAGCGAGATGCCGCCTAATCGTTTGGCTACACTCATAGCCTTAGGTTTTAAATACAATCGGCAACTAATGTATGAGTGTGTGTAGTGAATAAACGATAACTTTTTCGTAAATTTTACAAAAAAATCAAACTATGAAGAATTAGAAGCTCGTTGATGGATATTAGAATCTAATTCGATCCAATTGATTTTCGGTGTGGGCAAACAAATTAATATTTTTTACCACAGGGAACGAAGCACAGTACAACTTCTCTGTTAAGTCCGATGCATTGGCTACTGTTTATAATTTTCGTTCCGTTTCGAATTCCACAATTATTAGGCTTGTTCGTAAATATATATTTTAGCAGAATTACTGCACAGTGAGGAAAGTACAAACCGAACAGAAACTGCGCGACGTTTCGTTCCCTGTGTTAAGTTAGCTCAGCCTATTTCACCACAGCGAAATCCAATTGGAAGGCACTAGATTGTAATATCAAAGAACGTGCATATATTACAAAGAAGGTGTATGTGCCGTTCCGTTCAGCTAACAAAATATTACGGCGTTTTTCAGCATACCGAAACGCCATGCAACTTCTTTGTTGTGTCCGTTTTTTTCTAATATAAACCGATGTCCACTCCATTCTGGTATGGTGAAATAAACCCAGAGGTTTTTGTAAGCTAAATTTTTGGCCGAGTTTACCCAAATAGTTGTGGTGTACATCTCCATGATGTTGCACTGCCGAGGGGCGACAGCTATTAGAAAAAAACTGTTTCTATGCTTTTCGATCTCGTATTTTTTGGCTGAGATTCGTACCTGTTTAGCGCCATCAGCCATACCGCTTTTTAGCTGTTAGCAAATTTGACAATATCAGCTATACGTTCGATTTGTCCGATTGTAATAGCTTCCATTTTTTTTTGTGGTTTCCATTTTGCATCGCCCTGCATACCCATAACGCCATTGCTATCAGCTTCTAGGAATTCGCCAATTATGTAGTACTGCGTAATACAATTGACGTTCAATTTTTCTGTCATATTAAATTAAAGTAGGTACATATACATATAGCTTTTCAGAATAGGTTCGATTACTAAGAGATAACTATACCTTTTCCAACAGTATTTTAGAAAAACCCAAATGTATTTCGGAAAAACTCAAATGTATTTTAGAAAAAGACAAATGTATTTCAGAAAAGACGAAAGTAATTCATTCGTGTGTTTTCTGAAATACATTTGCGTTTTTCTGAAATACTTTTGGCCTATTCTCAAATACATTAGAGTTTTCCTGAAATACTGGTGGAAAAGGTGTAGCATTCAATGAACTGATAAAAGTTGTTTTATTTATATTTTATATCGGTTTTTCTTCCCCCTCTTCACAAAAGTTGCGAGTACTTTTCGAGTGTTTTTAAATCTCGATTGTCAATCAAAAATGTTCAATATAATTTATGTATAGCATGGTATAAGCGTTGGCTTAGTAAAATTTTATTGTTAATAGGGAGCAAGTTTAAAATTTCAAATTACTCATATGTATGTACTCTATTAAAATTTGGAGGGGGTATATCAAATGACTATTTTATTGTTTTTTTTTTGTAATATACTGAACGGCATTCTACAGTAGATTGATCTTCATATAATCAACAGGAACAGGATTGTAGTGCATTTTCTTTTTAATTAGCATTGGGTACTATTTTTGGATTATTTATTTTGGATTTTTTTTTGTTTTTTTTTTGTAATCTATATTTTCAACCGCATTAGGTAACTGTGTGTTTGTGCGCATTAGTATGTCTGTATGTTTGCATAACTGTATTGACATTAATATTTGATAAAAAAAAAATCAATGCGTGCACAGAAGATACTTTTCGAACTGCATACAGATTTTGTTAGTTATTTATTTAATTTTTTTTAATATAATATGTACACATGTAAGGTTGTATATAATGATTAATTATTTTTGGAAAACTTTAAGTAATAAGTGTTGCCTTTATTGCTTTCGTTTCTGCATATATGTATCTCCTTTAGCAGCTTTTGTATAAACATTTTTAAAAGTTTAAACAAAATGCCTTAGAGTTTGACTCACAACGCCTCACTCCAATGCATTTCAACATTCTATAGTTTTTTTTTTTAATTTTATTTGTGGTTAATCAAGATTATATGTATAATTTTAAGTTCCCTTTTTAAATTTAAAATTTTTTTTTATTTTATGAAAGCTAACAACATGGACGGACGAAAACAATGTCAAATATTACATATTTACTCTACATGAAAGTATGTACATATTTATATATGTATGTATGTATTATGTGCTGCATTACTTTCCATTACTATTTATATTGGCTTCTTACTGCTGTATATTTTTTATTCGTAGTAAAAGCTTGATCTTGTTTCGGCTGTCTTGAACAGTAAATAAAATTTCATAATTCAAATGAATAAATAGACGCTAGTATATTTTTATATTAAGAACAATATTTCAACTCGAAAAAATACGCAATCAATAACATACCAAAAAACGCTAAATTAAATTTACAACTAGCAGTTTCGAATATAAGATTATGAATATCAGGCGAAGAGTGTTTAGGTATGTGAAAATTCAACTTTATTTTGAAGCGACAAAATGGGTAATTTTTAATGCACTTGTTTTTTTTTGAAAAGTTTAAAAAATATCCAAACTTGCCATAAGATTTGAAATTATTTATCTTAAATCTGATTAAAAAAATATAACAAAAATTTGTGTTGTCATGCATTATATCGGGAAATAAATAACCTCTTAATTAGTCACCCTTAAGTTAAATAAAAACAAGTTTTGAAAAATAATAATAAAATTAAATTAATACGAAACATATTGCATACTTTTTGGCGCGCAATATATTAACATATTTAAAGATTTTAGAAATTTATAACATTTACTTACGCAGTTCAAATATCTTTATATGACAAAAAACATTTTTTTAAGCGCTTACATAAGTGCTGAACAAAAATAAAAAAAAATTTTCTTTTAATATTTTTTTTATATACATATGTGACAGGCAAAGTTTACGGTATGAAAAAGAAATATTCAAGAAAAACGCGTTGAGAAATATTCAAGAAACATTTAAATGGCGTACAGCTTTTTTTTAATGAAAGGATACTCTTGAAACTTGTTACTCTGGAGTTTTTACTGTCACTGAGTATATACTATGTTCACAAATTATAGCACAACCACGTATCGACAGATTTAGGCGCTTTATATTTCTTCTAATTGATCAAAATTATTTTAAAAGCAAAATATGGGTAATTCTATAAGGAAAACTATAAACACCGATTTTTTAAACGATTTCCAAAATGTAAAGTGGTTTAACAAAATTTCATAAAAATTTCAAACTTACGAAAAAAAGGTTTTTAGAATTAACGATAAATTTTGAGATTCGTTGGTCTCTGCTAACTTTCCCACAATAGAAATTACATTTTTTGCTAGCATAGTTTTAGGGGCAGAAGTTATAGTAGTAGCAAAGACCATAAATATACAAGAGGAAATAACACGCTATGATTAGCAGCGAATGAATATCCGGGGACGTGTTTTCTCACTCTAGCCAATAAAAAAATTAATTTCATCTTTGGTTCAATTAAGGTAAATTACTCTTACGCCGAAAAATATGCAACATGTTGAATGCTTAAACAGCTGGTAGTTCGGAATGCTGCTCTCAAATTTTACAGTTCAAAATTTATTTATTTATTTGGCTGCTCAGTCAACACTGCTTGTTTGGTTTATTTTTCGTCTGTTCATTCTGTTCAAAAATCAAACTTAATAATGTATGTATGTGAATACATTTTTTTTTATAATTATGTATGTATGTATGTACATTCAAATTGTAGATTTCATACTTTAGAAGTAAAATGAAATGGTGAATATTTATAAATTTTAATAAACCATAGTTATGAGCACTTAAGTAACTGCCTCTTTTTTCTGTATGTCTGTATTTATATTGCAATTTGTTTTTTTTTTTATGCCTTTAAAGTTAGGTGCAAAAAATATATTTTTAACTTTAGCGTTGTAGAAAATGTAAGTGTTAACTATAATATTGTAAAATTTCGATTTTCTACACATTATTTTCGTTTAATTCAGTACAGTGAACTGTGTGTTAATTAGTTGCGGTTTCGGTTTTTGATGCTTGAAGAGTAGTTAAGAATAGCGTGTGAGAGAAGTAGAGTTTGGAAAACACGACTTAAAAACTAGTAATAAAAAGTTACAGTTTATTTTATTTTGTTTGTTTTTTTTTTTTTGTTTTATTTGTTACTTAGTATAATAATAACTTTAAGCTCAATTTGGTTTTATTTTTTAAATAGTATATAAGGTAATAGGAATATATGTATGTGTGTATGTATGTATGTAATATTTCATAAAATTTATTTAATTAGGGGAAGTAGAATGTGTAATCACATTTAAAAATAAATGTTTTATCGTAGTTCAAAAACGTGAATTTAGTTTTTAAATTCAAATTTTCAAGAATACTTTTTTTTATTTGCTTTTCAATTCAATTCAATGCATTTCAACTCAATTCCATGCGCTATCTACACAATAAAACTTAGCTTCCGACTGCATTTTCTATTCCCCTTGCTCACTCAGTGCACGCCCTTTGCTTTTAAGTACACAATTTCCCTTTTTTTGGCTTTTTTATTTTTCTAACGCTGCAGACAAGGCAACGTTTTGTGAAGTTTAAGTTTTCAAAAAGTTATATATAGTATATATATTTTTTTTTTTTTTTTTTAGTTTTATTTTAAGTTCAGTTTTGATTTTAGAAATCATTGCAAATTCTAAGTACTCGTTATTACAGCTTAACCATTATAATATTAATAGATTTTTTAGTATATAAGTTTTTATATAAGTTTATGAAATTTAAGTTTCTTTGTTGTCAAGTATTTAAAAGCTGTTATACTTTTTTTTAATGATTAGTATGTTTCAGTATAGAATAGTTGTTTTTTAAAAACGAGCTTTGATGTTTACTAATTTAAATATAAGTTAATATATGTAGATATATAATTTTTTTTTGTTTAATATACAGTTTACCGTTTTCGTTAAATAACGCCATAAACATATTTCGAAGACGCTTTTATTTATTTTGCACTGTAGCTAACTTATAGTTGGATAATTTTTTTATTATATTTTTTTGTTGCTAATTTAAAATGTGTTATATGTATGCAAGTATATTCCTAGGTATGTATGTATGTATTTATGTACATTATAAATAGAGCTCTCGTTCACTACATGCAAGTGTTTAAAAAGTTTACAACGTGTAGGTCTAAATTTTCTAATTTTTTTAATTTAATTTTCTTTTTTCTTTATTTTAAAATAATTTTATTATATTAATTTTAGCTAAAATAGTTTTAGTTAAGTTGTTTTGCTTTTGCTTTTGTTTTTTTTTTTATAGTTTCAAAGGCTTCATTAGTAAGTTCTTTAAGGTTTTGTGAATTAATTTCAAGTTACAAATTCTTTAAATTCAAGTTGCACCATTACTTGTACATTTTTCTACTACTTCATCATCTTCTAACAATACGATAAAAAAAAACGTAAAACAAACATCAAAAATAGTATATAATCGTTGGAACTAAGTAACATTTACCATTTAAATATATCAATATTAAATAAGTATACATACGTTTATATATTTAAAATTATTTTATTGCATACTTTTAAGGTAAGCATAAACGTACATACATATGTATGTACATAACTACGTTTTTACAAAATTCTTCGTAGGACCTCTAACGATTGATGACTGCTTAATTATAAGAAAAGAGAAAAAACTCGTACAATTCGTAAAAAGTGTTTGATGTTGAAGTTCCATTTGTTGTTGTTATTTTACTTGTTACATAAGTAGCTAATCGATTTAATAGTTTAGTTAGTTAGTAGTAGTTAATTCCTTAATAATAAATATATTTAGAAGGCAAAAAAGTTATTTTTAATTTTTCGGGTGCATAAAATGTATTAAATATGAAACGTTTTTCTTCATTTTCTTTTTCATCATCAACTCACATCACATTTATACATAATTCTTTTTTTTTTTTGTTTCTAAATATCTATAAATTTTCGTTTAAATTCTGTGTTGGAACTGTTTTTGAAAGAAGAAAATACTAAGTTTTCTACAGAACCGTGCAATAGCTAAATTAAAAATTTAATTCACATAAAATGTACAGTACTTTCGTCTCTTTAGAAGTATGAATGTAATAAAAATACGATATAACAAATTAAAATTTACTACAAATCTATTTCAAAAAGTTTCAAATAGAAAGTTTCACTCAGTTTGATAAAGCTATTTAAAGATTTACAATTAGTCGTAGATTTTACATACATATATTTTTTTATTTTTTTTTTAATATATGTGTGTATGTATATCATATACGCGTAAGTACCTAAGTAAGTATATATAGTATATAAACAATATTAAAATGGTATATTGTATGTAATCCAATGTGTATTGTACGTTGGCATGTGTCTATGCCACGTAATAAGTGTGTTATATTTGGTAGTATTTATATGGTGGTAAACAATGAAGTCTCATTCACAGTTTATCGTATAAAGCTTTCACATGCGAAACACAAGCTTTCGCTAGTTGAACGAAGTTTCACTATTTACAAATTATTCGCATTTGAATGACAACCATACACTTATTTTTTTTAAACTTTCACAAGATGAAAGAGCTTTCGCTTGAAAAAAAACTAGCTTTCACTTGCACAGCGAGCTTTCTCATGTGAATACAGCTTTCACTTGTTAAAAAAAACTGTAATATGAAAGGAGCTTTAGGGTGTGAAATTCGATTTCGCAAGCGAAATTGGCTTTCACTTAGAATTTTGACTTTCAGTGGAAACATAGCTTTTACAATTAAACCGCGTTAAGCCATCACTCAATCCTGTTTCTAAGTGTAGTTAAGGTATACTCATTGTTGTTTATTTAATGTTGTTCACTTTCACGATCTTGCACTTGAGAAACGAGCTTTCATTTGTCAAAATAAGTTTAAATGTGAAACGAGGTTAAGCGTGTGAAATTGGCTTTTGTAAGCGAAATAAGCTCTCACTAGGCAATTGCGATTTCAATCGTAAGTAGAGCTTTCACAACTTCATTTAGTCTTACAACATCCTACAATCGAGACGCACTCCTGCTTCAAACTCTAGTTGAAGTTAAACACATTGTTGACATTTTTAATAATGTTTGCTGTGTTTTGGCTGGCAAGCTCATTTGTGGTAGTTGCAGGTGACATTTCACTAAAAGAAAAAGTAAAGTAAATTTATGAAAAAAATTGTAATTGAATTCATACTTCAACAAATAGTATTGGCATCGCACTTAGCTATGGATTTTACCGCAGAGGTTTTAAGTCTAAATGAACTTACTTTCTTTCGGTTTGGCAGACAATTTCCGGTTGTTCTTGATACTGCAAGCTTTGAAGGTATTCCGCCCTGCGTTGGTGCACCAGCTTCTCTTTTTCGGCTCGTTCTCTCTGCAGTCTAGTGAAGCAAAAAATTGTAAGTACAATTTATTAGATTTATATTAAAATAAATAAATAATCTTCAAAAATAAAAATGCTGTAACTTTTAATTTTTGTTAAAGAAATAAATAATTCAGTAACTTTTCTGCTCCAAAAACCTTACCAAGGCTGTTAAATTTCCATCCCAAATGCTTGCGTGGAATATTTTTCAAATTTTATATTATTAAAATTTATGGCAGTGGGAAATATGGAAAAATAGAATCAAGATAGCAACAATGAAATTGAACAGGTCAAAAACAACTAAAACTAACAATAAGGTTGAGTTTGGCTCACAAACAAATTTAAATACACAAAAATTTGTACAAACAACAACAGTCAAACTTGATTGTAGTGAGTTGTAAAGGAAAAGGAGAAAAAAACAACGGCTCACACAACGTAAGCTTAGCTCAGCCTGTTGAGACGCTGGCTTAAGTGTTGTGTAGTGGCGCGGACTCGACTCCCGCGGAAGCCGTGAAGAAAGAAGACTGAGGTGGAAATGTGGTGATTTCCTAAATAGTACTATAACTTTGTTGTTTTTGTTTTGTTTTTTCTCTAATTTTTCCAACATAAATTGGCCTTTAGCTCATTTCAAAATAAAATAATGAAATTAAACAGGTCAAAAACAACAACAAAAAAAGATATTTAGATTTTTGCTAATCGTAAAATAAAATTGTATGCGATTACAGTCCCATACGCGCGACTCATCATTTATTATTAACTAACTACTTTTATTTCCGTTTATGTTTTGAATTTTTGCGAAGTCGACGAAATTAGTATGAAGCAATCCGATTTTAATTTTATCTTAATTAAATTTGCGGTTTATTACCTATATGCATTGAAATTATCATTCGATTTGTAATGGTAGGCGCAAGGATTGTTATATTACTAAAATCACTATAAAAACTTTAAATATTTTGTAGTTTACTTGCAACAAAACAATTAGTTTTGACAACCACTTTTAGTAGGAAGGCCAGAACATGATAAAAATACAAAATACTTTTTATCAAAATATGACATTTCAATTGTAAGCTCAATATTATACCGGAATTTCTATATTGGGCTATTTGGTTGGTTTGGAAATATAAAATTAAACTGATTATCCGATAAAAATGTTGAGTAGTAAAAGGCCTGATTAATGTTACAAGTGCGGCCTTGTATTTGACTTACTGTAAGTGAACTTTTTGGAGAAGAAAATCGGAAAATAGCGCAAATTGGTTGCTGATGCCTTCTGGCTACTGGCCTTTTATTAATTTTAACCTTTTTTTCCTTAAAAATGTAATATTTTATTTAACTTCCTTCTGCTAATTTCTACTAGAAACTGATGAAGAGCGTAGTTCTTATTGTCTATCGTTCTAAACTTGAGCGCAATTAAAATTGTGCAAAAATTAATTCTGTTTTAGCATAATATGCCTAGATGGAAGCAGAAATGGCAAACCAAATCATCTGCATAGGTGTGGGTTAAATGACATTAAGACTGACAATAGGGTGTCAATCATCAAGCACCAATTGCCATGTTGACAGCAGCAAATACTTAACACTAATTTCATAAATATTTATTGCGACTTAGGTTTTCTTTTTTATACAATTTCACACACACACTTGTATAATCTTAATATTAAAATAGAGGCATGCAAGGTTTTCTGTAAATAAATTGAAGAGGTGGATGCACTTACTTAATTCTTGATTGTCTCATAAACTGTTGAATTTTTCTGGCAGCTTGATTTTGTGTCGATTGTGAGTATGTTCGTCTGTCAAAAGGGAAAAGAACAACAAGCAATATTAAATCACCTATGTACGTGCATGCATCATATCGAAAGCAACTTACTTCAATGGCCCCGAAGGACTTGTCTCCTTCGGTGTGCTTGGCTGCGAATTGTATTCGTGCTGCTGCTGCTGCTGCTGTTGATCGTTGCGAAAATGATCGTAAAAACTCGATAGACACTGCGAAGTTTGGCTGCCCTGACTATCGCCAGCAGACAATTCAATGCCCGTAGACATGGAGGAAGATTGTGATTTTTTGAAACGCTTATTGCGACAATACGAACGATAGCCATGTTGTATGACAAGCGCAGCATTGGTCATCTGACGATAGTAGGCATACTGTTTATAGCGACGATAGTAGTTCTGAATGACAATGGCGGCAGTGCGTTCTTTATTCTGCTCCTCCAGCTTCTGGCGACCCTTATACGACCGATACGCTTTTTGTATGCATTTGGCAGCCTCATACAATTCGCGCTGTTCGGTGTCTATGGGCGCGTAGAGGGACATTTTTTTGTTTTTTTAAGATTTCAACAGTTTTTATAGAATTTTAGATACCCACCAGTCAGCGTTAACTTTGAGAAATCTGCCTCAAACGGATACTGGCTACTACTGGAGGCGTGCAAAAATTCAGTCAACTGCTTAGTTGATGGCGGTGGACTTGGTGAGGGATCAGCTCCGAGTATTGAATAGCTCGCTGGTGACTGCAATGGTCCCGAACTGGCTGGACTTAGACTCGAACATGGCGTGCTAACGTCATGATAACGGTAGCTGTGATCATTGAAATCGAAACTCTCAAAATGTGTGTTGGGCAACGAATCAAGTGGATCCATGAAGCCATTATTCAAGCTTGGCGAATCAGAGTTGAGCGGTTCAGTAAGTGGGCTGCCGAGCACCATCATTTCATCGGCCTCGTTCTAAGTAAATAATAAGATAAAAATTAAAAAACGCTGTTAGCGGGAGAGAAAAATAGAATAGGTAAGCCAGCCAACCTTGATACGTTCGGGCATAGCAGCGATAATGTGTTCAGCCAAGGTGAGCACTTTGGCATCAGAGTCCCCTAGAAAATTGAGATTTAAGCAAAAGTTAATTGAAGTGTATTTGGATTTTGTTTTGCATACACCTATTACGTTTAGTAAGAACATTTACTACAGCTGGCGAATAAATGTACCTGCATACGATCTAGAGATTTAATTTTTTTTTTAATTTCAACGAATATAATTTTTAAGTCTTCTACCCGCATAAAGGAAGTTTAGTAATACATCGACACAAGCAAATCAGAACAGTTATGTGAGTGTATGTATTTACAAACATATGTACATAGATTAAGGTAGCTCACAAAAAAAAAACAAATTCATCCATCCGAATCAATTAGTTTTGTATACTTTGTAACATCCCGCATATACATATGTATAACCCCTAACTGTGTTACCGCGTACTAAATATTAAGTAAAAAATAAATTTACAAAAACAAAAGATATTTTGTAATATATTCTTAAAGATTTTAGCTAAATAGAACTGCATTCAAAATTTTTCAAAAGTCAAGAGCCAAAAAAAAGTACTTCATATAAAAAAAATTAAATAAATAAATTTAAAACAACAAAAAATGTATAAGAAAAAATTTAAAATTATTAAAAATACATGCATATTTCGCAAAACTTTTGTTCGAATATAGGATAAGAAAAATTTTCTAAAAAAAAAATTAATATAACTAATGTAAAAATTAATTAAAAAAATGTTAATACAATTTTAAAAAATATATACATATGTATGTATGTACATACATACATATATATTTCGTAAAACTTTTGTTCGAAACTGGCAACATCACATCAAAAATTTAAATATCTTTATAGAATTTTAAAATTTAAATTAAATAAATCTCTTGATTTTTAAAAAGCCAAGAGTCAATTTAATATTATAAATATTAACAAACATTTAAATAAATTGCAAACAACAAAATTTTAATTAAAAAAATACTTAAAAAAATTTAAATTTAAAAAAAATATTAAAACCAAATATGAATAAGGAAATATTTTAAATTTTTTAAAAATATGTGCTTATTTCGCAAAACTTTTGTTTGAATATAAGATAAGAACACAGATCTTAAAATTAAAAAATAACACAATTGCATTAAAAACTGGCAACTTGACATCAAAAATATCAATATATTTGTAGTATTTTAAAATGTAAGTTAATTATCTTGAAAAGTTATATTTTTTAATTAAGACAATAAACGATGCCTGCTTTAAGAGTGTTTTCAACAACAACAACAACAAAAGTGTTGCTAATATATTTTCCTTTGAAATGAGCACCTTCTATTATATGTTTATGAATTGGCAGTGTGAGCCACCTTAATGTACATATGAATGTAAGTAAAAATAAATTACAATAAAAACTTCCAACTAATTAGGCAACTACAGAAATATTTATGTAAATACATACAAAATATTAGATTTCAAAAGTTCAACATGCAAATTATTTAACTAACACAAATAGTTTAATGATATAAAATTATAAATAAAATTAAAACCAAACAAAAGCCACCTGAATATTATTTACATATGTAACTCCTTGCCGCTGACCGTACTATGGTTTGTGGATTTTAGTATGTACTTATATTTTTTTTATTAGATTTTCATATACAAACACCGATTACTTAGTATTACCAACCAACTTTCATACACAGTAAATGTTTAATTTATGCAGTAATATTTACACCAGTTTACTTGTTAGCTAGTAGCGCCATGTTTTGTTAGCTTTACATACATATTTACTTTTCATACAGATTCGCCAACAATTTATACAACAACAATTAATGAACGTAAACAACAAACAGTACACAACTTCAGTGCTGTCACGTATGTAGTATGTATGTTAGTATGTATGTATCTATACATACACTTGTGTACTGCAAATATGTACGAAGTACTGTACAGTACAGTACAGTACAGAGAGTGAAATATATGTACATATGTATGTATGTATATATGTACGCATGTAATACATAAATATATATATATATATATATGTATATGTATGTATATGTATATATAGATAGAGAGAGAGAGAGAAATAGAGCGAGAGAGAGCATATAGTGCACACACAAACTGACCTACAATGCCATCGTTCTCATTATTTATAGTCACATCGTTTACATCATCATTATTGATCGTTGATGTATCATCGTGATCTTTGTCGGGCAAAGGACTTGAATCGCCAGTTGATACCTCGCCTGATTTACATACACATAATAGGGTGGTACATACATATAATATTGGAAAAAAAAGTATATAGTTTTGAAATAAAATAAAATTTTTACAATTTTAATTAAGAAAATATATGAAAGTTATTATAAAGAAAACGAATAAATTTACAAAACAAACATCAGACTTTTTTTTTTTTTTTTGTATAAAAATTAAATATTAGATACTAGTATATACTTAGGTGTAATAAAAGTGAATTGTCAATTCATCGGCTATTAAACTTACATAATGCAAAGTCCATTTTGCGTGACGGCGATAGTAGAGTATTCGTTGTATTGGTTGCGGCCAGCGTGTCCAAAGATGACTCCACTGTCAAATTGAAATTGTCATGTGCATCGAAGCTGCCGTGAAAATAGAACATTTTTTAAGTTTAGTTTCAGATACATATGTACATACATACGAGTATGTAGGTACAATAAGAACTGAACCCGTTAATAGCAGGCAAGCCGACAACAGACAAAATATTTTCTAACGGGTCCATTGTTTGTATGAGAAAAGTTAAAGGAAATCGACACAAAAAAATTTTATTTTGTGTTTTAGTAATATTGCGTGTGAGACAAATTTCAAAAAAAAAATCATGACCATGGCCCAAAAAAAACACTGAATTTTTTTAAAAGGACTGTATATCAAAAATTAAAAAATGATACACACAGACAAAGTGACTGATTTTCTGTCTACTTTATTACCTAACTTTAGAAAATCGAACAATAGTTTATGAAGAATTTTCTTGAATGTTGGCATTTTTTTTTTAATTTTTTGACACACTCGTACTTAATTGAGCTTGAAGCAAAAGTTTGTTTGTCGATTTAGAAACACTTATCTAGAATTGATGTGTCATAATCATAGTCAAGTTAAAGTCGACTCTAAAGTAAGTAGCACCTTTTTGACTTACTTTTCGATGCTAACTTAAGAGTCGACCTTGGCTTGACTATAATATAAATATGGTTCAATGTTTTTTATTAAAAAAAAATTACTACTACCCACTCACCTCTGCAAACGCGTAATATCCTTGAAAGATTTTCCCGGCTTTGTTCGAATGTCCATATTAATTCCGCTATCTACAGAGGAACGTTTCGAAAAACGACTGGCATTTGGTGGACTTTGATTGCTGCAAAATATTTTAAAGATATTAAATGAACATCATAATATAAACATGTTCTTATTATTATGCTTGTCAAACGTTAAAAACTAAACAACTGTACCAAACTTTAATTTTTAAAGAATATATAATTAATATCTTTGTAGTTTTGTCGCTAGAACTTGCACCTACCTTGCCACGGCTACGGGACGTAGAAATACACCATCATGACTGCGTTGCATGTCCAAAGCATCAAAAGTGTTAAAAACATGTTCGTTGTCTTTGACATCAAATAATTGTTCGTTGGCATTTAGTGATTTTGAATGTATATCAGTTAGCTATTAAAAAGATATATAAAATTAAAAACTTGCTTGTCTGCATTTGATTTCAAGCTTGTTGGATGTAATGCGAACTTACGGAATATTTATTGAGGCTAAGCGATAAATTTCCAAATGTGCTCTTCTTATTTTGTTTTAAACGTTCCTCTTCTAGACGATAAATTTCCGACATAAGAGCTTTATGCCTAAGGATGAGGAAGATATATTTTCATTGATACATACATACATAGGTGTTTATGTTTGTAGTTTCGAGTGTAAATTTATTTATTTATTAAACAGAAGGGGCGGAGTCCGCGTACGGAAAGTCAGTTTGGCAATAAAGTGAATTGTATTCATTTTGTATGTACCAGTTCACGACTTTTTCAGAACCACTTTTGCAAAAGTTTAGAACTATTTCAGGGTCATGTCTTGACCAGTTTTAAACCACCTGGAAATGATACCAAACAAAGAGCGTTCTTGAAGTATTTCCGAAAAAGTCAAAAACTAGTTTCAAAACTATCTCGGAAATAAACTTTGTATCCAAAATAAACTTCTTATCGTTTCAAAATGATCCCAAACTAAACACGAAATGGTCCTGAAAAAGTCCGAAATGGTGCTTAATGTGGCCCTACAAGTCCCGAAATTGCACTGTTATAGCCATGAGTTAACGCAAAAATGATGTGCATTTGTACACGCTAATTCACAAAATTCAATTTACACTGAGTGGTAACCCTTTTATTTTGTCTACACGGTCACACATTTACGCAAACTTTTTTTTATTAGCTCTTGAAATTGAAAAAAATGTAAAAGAGAGAGAGATAGAGAGAGAGAGAGAAGGAATCAATTTCAACAAGAGTGAGCGTGTGAGGGACGCTTTAAGCACGTGAAATCCTGCAACTCTGTTTTCTATTGACTCACTTAATGTGTAAACGAGTGTATTATCGCATCTCTGTTGTGAAAAAAATGTGGCTAAACCTTTCCGAACATATTTTATATGCTTAAAAACATTTAGTTCAGGCGTAGCAATTATCGCAATGATAGTTTAAGGCATATCGAGAGATGCTTACACATCAAAACAATATAAAAATAGTAATAATAGGAAAAAGTCTATGTGAATTTTGAATAGACAAAATTTACAAATTTACTCAATACGGCGCAATCTAAACGGGCACTAAATTTGATTATTACAAACTATCATGCAAGCTTCTAAAGAAACATAAAGTCATAATTTGATATAGAAGAAATAATGACATTTTAAAACCAATTTCAATATGACCTTTTGGCGATCGTACGGGGAAAAAAATTGCCATAATACAAACCCTTTGAAGTGAGCAGCGTTGAGTGGCGTTTGCTGAGCATTATCTTTGATCTTCAAAGCATTGTGATTCCACTTGTACAGCAAGGTTGCCATTTCCACGTGATTGCGAGTACAAGCCCAAGCCTTAAAAGAAAGCGTACCAAGATTTAAAAAATTGTATTTATACAAAAATAATAAAAGCTTTAGACAACTCACCAGTGGTGTATAACCGAAGACATCACGACTCAGCGCATCGATCTCAGTCTCTAGTATGATATTCGGATTCTCGGCACGCCAATTCAACAGAGCGCACACCAACTTAGAGTAACCGAGCGCGGCAGCTAAGTGCAATAGGGTCATACCTTTGAAGCCACTACTCCAACTGCTGCTGCCATTTTGGAGCCAAGCGCGCTTCATAAGCTGCTGACAATAGCTGATTAACTGTTCTTCGAAATTCTTATGGAGAAAAAGCGTTTGTTGCTCAAACTAAAAAAAAAAAAAATAGAAAGGAAATCAAATCAATTAGTTAGTTAGACAAATGAAACAGCTTCTCAAAGCATTATTTGGTTGCCCTCAGCACACTCACCAGTGTCGCGCTCGACTCCGTTTTCACTTGCATCTTCTCGTCGATCAAGGCCAATCGATTGAGCAGCGTAAACTTGTACAGGCAATCGTTAGTGTACGCATCGAACGGCGCTTCTTGGGCCAACGTCGTCTTATATTCGAATAGCACTGTATCGGAGATCACATAGTTGTTGCAAGACACCTGCAGCGTAGCGAAACCGGCCTCATGCGGTGGACAGTAGCAACGCAGAACGCCCTCCTGTATCAGCTGCGTCGGCACCGGCTGCGCATCGAAGAGTAGCGTGTATGTAGCGTTAGCGGTCCATGGTCCAGCTACTAAAACCTTTACGCCACCCTCCGTGTACGCCCATTCCGGACTGAAGTCGCAAATGCTTAGCAACTTTTTTCCGCATAGCAAGTCGGCGTTGCTGATGAAATGACTATTATTTTGTTGTTCTAGTGAGCTATGCGTAACAGCATGTTGATGTGTGTGTTGTTGTTGTTGTTGTAGTGCATGTTGTTGCTGTTGCTGCTGTTGTTGTTGCACTGTATTCGATAGCGCCTCCTTATCATCCAAATCCAATTCGGGAAATTCAACTAACATATCGAACGCATCCAAATTGGCAAACACATCGTCGGCATCCTCGTCGTCACCCTCACAACTAACGCCTGGCACCAGAATTTCATCGTCGCTCTGTGCTGCACACTCGCCACTCAAGAAGTCGATGGAGCTCAGAATTTGTGCCTCCGCAGCTGCTGCAGCTGCTGCTGTTGCTGCGGCCGTCGCTGCCGCTGCCGCTGAAGCTGGAATTTTTTGATTCGCCGCGCCGAAGGACATATTCGCGATGAGTGTGCGTTGTATGTCCTCCTGCGAGAGATCGAGCGTCTCGTTAAGGAAGCTCAGGGAATCGTTCAAATCGTGCGTGGAATGTGTAGCTGCTTGCTGCTGCTGCTGCTGTTGGTGGTGGTGTTGTTGTTGCTGTTGTTGTTGTGGTCGTTGCTGCTGACCAATAGAATTGCCCATACTGCTCATATCCAGTGATTCAAAGTCGATTGCATGTGTTTGCTGTTGTTGTTCTGTTTCACATTTTGCATGTTGTTGTTGTTGTTGTTGTACATTGTTTACCGTGGCACCGTCATTGGAAGCACCATTATTTACACAACCTTCTGTAGTGCTGTTGCTGTTGTACTCTGTTACTTGATTGTTGCCGTTACAATTGTTGTGGTTGTTGTTTTTGGAAGTATTCGTAATTTGTTTCATATCACTGCCCGAAGACATCTTCAACGAAAATAAAATGATCGAAATATTATTCAAATCGTTTAAAATTAATAACAGACGAGTTATAAATTTTAAGAAATAACTAAAAATATAAAACAAAGTAAGAAGAGAAGTCAGCTAAAGTAAAATAGGAGCCTTATGATAAAACTAACGATATGTAATTGGCATTAATGACTGAAAAACGACAAATAAAATGAATTACGAGTTCTTAAATATGCACAGATTTCGTTCAAAATAATAACCCAGTGACTAGCAATGTATTATAAATAACAACAATTGGAGAATATTGATTTAGGTAAATGTACTTTGAAAGTAATAAACAATAAAAAATTAAAATCAATATTAATAATGAATTAATTTTTTATTTTATTAGAGATCGATTGAAATTCGTCTTCAACCATTTTTGGTCCGAAAAGGAATGTTCTTTTCATTTTTTAAACCTGTGGCACCTTTTCGTCGAACAGCCATTTATTTGTGAAATTATCATTAATGTCTTCGAAAAAACTATTTATTCTCAGACAGTAAATTACAAATTTATTTTTTTAGGCATCTGTTCAATGCACAATACTGCAAAAAGGTGAACACTGAAATCCTTTTACGGGAACGTCTTCAAAAATAACAGAATAAGACAAAAAACAACAACTTTCGAGGACGTTCTGAAAAGGAACAAAATGTGAACAAAACTTTCATGGACATTTAAAAAAAAACAATCACTCTTATTGTGAGTTTTGTTTTCGACCGAAATTGTTCACTTTTCACTGTTCGCTCAAAATAAATTTCGAGCGGAAATTTTACGCTTTCAAGCATAGTTTTCCCTTATCGGCAAAACTTATTTCGGGCTTAATTGAATTTCTTCACTATTTTTTGGGAGGTGAAAAAGGTACACAGATCCAAAATGTAAATAATTTAATTTAAATTTATTTACGTAAGATCGCCTTATTCAGGAACAAAACAGTAAACAAAGTTCAAAGTGGGATAATATTAGGTAGAACGCAGGAAAAGCCGGATATTGCAAGAGGATTTGTCAAAGAAAACAAGGAAAATGTAGCTGAGTTATGAAAAGAGCTGAGGATGAAGCTGCATAGTTTTGTTTTATGCAAAATAGACTTGGACTGGCCAAATGCGGCATGTCTTCCAGCGTAGGCCGTTTTCCCAATTCGGGAATTTGACATTTCTTACATAATCTGGCTAAAAGACGATTGCGCCAGTTCAATTTCAAAACTGTTACCGACACCTTTTTAGTATCCACCTTCAGCGAAAAATCGCAGGTACGCTTTCCAACTGGCGCAATAACAAATTGTAGTCGCGCTAGTGATATTGAAGAGGTTAGCACAGATCTAATAAATACTTGAACGATTCCTTATTGACTGTAATATTTGAAAGATCTGGAAAATTGACAAATTTTGTCAAATTACTATTGAATTTCAATTATTTGATAACATTACACTTCAAGTATACACATTTCAGAGTTGTAATTTGCATGTTCGAATTTTCGAAGAGAAATTTATTCCGGGTGAAACTCACAAAAGGCGGATTTAATCCGGGCGAATAAAAACATTTCGGGTGAATTTTTTTTGCGCCGAAACTCACGATAAGGGTGAATATGATTAAAAATAAATAAAAAATCTGAGAAACGTTCTCAAGAAGCTCACAACGAAAACGAAACGTCAGAAACGTTTCCAATAAGAACGACACGAGAACAAAAGTCCGAAGAACGTTCTGTCGGAGAACGAAAGGGGAACAACAGTTGTAATAATTCATTTGTGGTACAACATTAAGACCCTCGTCGCATGTGGTAGGAGAAGCTGAACTAAATAAGGAACAATTTGGCGTTAGTACTAAATTGTTATTGCTATTTTTATAATTATCAAGAAAGCCGAGAATGATAGGTGGAAAGGCACTCTGACCATCCATAAATGAAAAAAAAAACAAATCACATTTCAGTTTGAGCAGACAGGACATTAAGGGCCAGTTTTTCATTGCTGATTTAAACTCAGTTTAAACTAAGTTTAGTTAAATTCAGTTTAAATTTAAACTTAGTTTCCTGCCAACTGGGGGCGCTCTAGAACGCCAACTTTAGAAGAGGTTCCGTCTTCTGATCCTCTGTCGCTGCCCGGCACTATTTCTTTCGCTTGATCGAAATTCTAGGATCTATGGCGATTAAGGAACTGGTGAGCTTTCTATGGAAATGTTTTTTTTTTTGGAGTGCCGCGAGTCCAGGTGAATTACATTACGTACTGGCGTCTAACCTAATCAAACCCAAATTCTACAAGTGCGAAATTCGTGTAACTACTTCTATTTTTCTTAAATAATATTCAACATCGGCATCAGAGTCATACCAATAAAATTTAAATGGATAAAAAGTGAAAGCAAACTGCTAAGGGTACTTATACGTAGTATATTAAAACACACAAGAAACACTGAACACTTTGTCGCCTCGTAAGGACAACAGGGTTAGCTCACCTCCGACCCATCGCCATCCTCAACAGTCGACGCATTCAGTTCGTTCAGTTCAGTTGCATGTTCACCAATTAAATTTTCATCAACTCCTGCGGTCTCGCCAATCAATGCATCGCCAATGGCCGATTGTTTATGATGACCCACATTATCATTCATAATCGCATGGCCTGCGGGCGATGATGTTGTCGACGTTGAAGACGTAACATGCGTTTGTTGTGTATGCTGTTGCAAGGGATCACTATTGCTACTTAAGCCCAATGTTGTTGGACTAACTGGTGTCGATGGTTGATGCTCTGGCGACATACACATCGGCTCCACTGTCGACAACGACGATGATGTTGGCGATGATGTGGATGAAAATGTCGTCGAGGAAATATTTAATGTCGTTGTATTAACTGATTGTTCTTGTTGTTGCTGTGGCTGTTGTGAGAGCGAGTGCGAGTGCGAGTGCGAGTGTATTTGGGGTTGCGAATGCGAGTGTACATTTGGGTGGTGCATTTGCTGTTGTTGTGTTTGGGAGGAAGCGTTCGTGACGGAGGACATATTTATGTCATTCGTTGTTTGTTTCTGTTGTTGTTGCTGCAGTCTATTGTAGAAATCTTGTTGTTGTGTGGAAGAAGCAGATGATGATGACGTCGAAGCATCACTTTGCTGTTGTGTAGGTTGTTGTTGTTGTTGCTGCTGCTGCTGCTGCTGATGCTTATTGAAGTTGTAATTGCTGTTATTATTTATGCTATTTTGTTGCTGTTGCTGTTGCTGGTGAGGCGTCAATACTAATTGAGTAAAATTGCCGCCGCCACTACCATCAATATTGCCATTACTACTGTTGCGGTTAACATTATTATGAGCATTGACTGTTTGAACATTTCCAATTAGTTCACCCTCACTCACTGCCGTCACACCGCCACAGCCAGCGCCTTGCTGCTCGATGACTGCCGCAACAGCAGCCGCCGAGGTAGATGTTATTGTTGTTTTTGCAATTTGTAAGCGATGATTTACATGTGTTTTATTATTATTATTGCCATTGCTGACATTATTACTGCCGTTGCTGTTGCTGCTGCCGCTGCTGTTATTGTTGTTGCTATTGCTATTGTTATTGTGATTGTGGTTGGTGCCGTGATTAGCTACAAATCGTTGCAAATTTAATTGATTGTTATGATTGCTGTTGGATATTGTTGATGAGGTTTGATTGAAATTTGATTGCTGCTGATGGTGCTGTTGTTGTTGCTGCTGCTGTTGTTGTTGTTGTTGTTGTTGTTGTTGCAGTAGCATATTATTGCGCGCAGCGAGCTGTCGATAATGCTGTTGTTGTTGCTGATAGGAAGCTTGTTGTTGTTGTTCGTTGTGTTGTGGTGGAATGATTTGGAATTTAATGGCCGACTCCTGCGGCAAAGTCTGCTGTTGCATATGGTGAGACGACGACAGATACTGATGATGATGCTGCTGCTGCTGCTGCTGGTGTTCGCTGGCATCGCGCAGGCGACGTTCCGACCAACGCGAGTAAAGCTGGCGAAATAGTAATAATTGCAATAATAAATAAATAAGGAAAAAATGCGAGCTTAATTTTTTTGTTTTTTTTTTCGTTTTTTGTAATTGTTTTGTACGTTCTCCCTGTCATCTGTACCTTCTGTCCGACTACTACATTCGGCGTACTGCCGCTCGCTCCTTGTCCATAGCTATCGCCGAGACTGAGCCGTTTCTCGCTCACCGATTTCAAAAGTGTCGGTCGCCGCATAACAGGATGTGAGCAGGTTTTGCCGTCGGCACACGACGTATCACCACAACCACAGTCTAGTTGCTTGACCAAAGCGGCTTGGCGCGACAAACGCTGCTTCTCCATCAATTGACACACCAATGATTCAACTGTCTCCGTGGTCTTTTTTTGTGAAAATATAGAAATTCATATTGCATTTACATAATATAAATTATACAATTTAAAATACTATAAAGAAACCGAATTCAAATTATAAATATCAATACTCACCGATATTTCAATATCATTGCCCGAATCTGAGTCGTCGTCAGAAGTCACTGTGGATACTGAAGTTAAAAATATCAAAAAAAAAAAAACATATTTTATTCAATAAAATAGACGAAATCGTATGAATATTTAAAAATTCTTATTATAAGTAATTCTTGACATAATATGTATTTTATAGACTTTAGAAGCCATATTGGATCGTTCCAATAATTTCCACTTAATATCAACAAAAATTGTTTGTGTCATTTACTATTTTTATTATTGTATTAATGCTTTCAATATTTGTAATGTAATAAGTTATTGCAGCAGCATCGATTTTCAAATTTTAATGCCAATTAAAATTAAATTAAATTTATATTTAAGATCATATGTTAAATGGCAAAAATTCAAATTTTCATCCTATCTAAGTCATTCATATTTGTATCTCGAAATGTTTATGTTGAAAGCCCTGTAATTTTAGGCAAATATATAGGAAATATATTCGGTACTTTAAAAGAAACATGAGACCCAGCGAAAATCGTACAGCTTAAAATTTATTAGAAGCAAATGAAAAAAATTTTAGAAGCAAATGAAAAATTTATTAGAAGCAAATGAAACACTTTTAGAACTCTGCTATATACGAATTCATTTATTTGCCACCTAAACTTTGTATCCGTTTTCGTAGCTACCTATTTTTTATACTTATGTTCTAAAACTGCAGCTTCGATGAATATAAAAGCAATATTTCGTCGATGTACCAAGCAACTTCGTTTTGTTTCAAGCCGATTTTTCATCATATAAAACTCGACTCCAGAGATGTTCATCTTCTTCCCCTCACCAATACATATACCGATATGAATGAAATCGAACTACGAATACGATTTTTAGTAAAAACTCGATTCCAGCGCCACCTTTCGAGGTTTTGCTCTCCGTAACAATTTTGGGCAAAGAAAAACACAACCAGAAAAAGTCTACTGAAATCCTACAAAATTTCGCAATATGAGTGGTGTGAAAATGTTATGATACTTCTAGAAATATTTGCAGTAAGGCAAATAAACAATTTCTAAAGCGACGGACAAAATTCGACATTTCAAAAATAATCAAATAGTTAAACGTAAAAAATATGTTTTTTCTATTTATTTGATTATTTTTATTAAAGATGAATCAAAAATAATCAAATAATTAAGCGTAATAAAATATTTTTTCTATTTATTTGATTATTTTTATTTATTCGATTCCTTTTAATTATTAAATTATTTTTAATTGTTTGATTATTTATCCAAATTAAAGTTTTTATTTTTGCTTTTATATAATTTGCAATATTTTTCAACTTTTCAAAACATAAAATTAAAATTTTTTATATATAAATTATAATATATATAAATGTTTTTGCTGCCCCCAATTTAACGTTAATTTATGAAATTTTTTTTTGCGCTCTTCTGCTTTATCTTCCATATACAAAAATCCAGCCTTTTGTAAAAATATTTAATTTTTTTACACTCGAAATTTTGATGAAATTTTTTTTTACTACACGTCTTGTATTAAGTGTGCAAATTGCATTTATGGGGTTTGTAAGAGATTTAACAATATTTTAATTTAAAAAAAAAATTCAAGTAAGCAAGAAAAATTTCCAAAATTAGTCAAAATGAGCTGTTGCTAATCAATTGAAAACAGTTAAATTGCTGGCAAAAAGATCTGTTTTTTATACTCCCAATAAAATCACAAGAAAAAAGTGCATTATATCCTCACAAAAGCTGAACTAAATACATAAAATAGGTAAATTTTTTTTTTATGTTTAAAAACGTGGCATGAATCACGCAGTTATAAATAAAGGTAATGTTAAAATTTTTATTGTACTTACGCATAGGTTTCAGTTGGCTGACAAGCTCATCCTTAGTCCATTCTTTCTTATCGCCCCACAATGTAATACTCGGCGCAATGACAGCCATTTTATTATCATCTGGATATGGAACGTTTAGGTAATGAACCAAAACAATATCAGGATTCTGAGGAAAGAAGATTTAATATCATAACAAAATGTGGGCAAATGGAATACAACAGTAAAAACAAAAGCTAATCAGAATGTAGTGTATGTAGACATAATTCCTAAGAAACTGATTTATTTTTATTTTTGAGCTATGCAAGTACTCACCTGTAACAACCAATAGCACCTGCGATGGAACGTTGGCAAAATGGCTGAGTGTACATAACAGCCATAGATGCACTATAAAATAATAAAATAAAAAAAAAAAGCATTTTATTTTTTATGTATAATTATGTACAAACATATGTAAGTACGGCATGTCTTCGTATGACTCAATAATCTTATCTTTCTAGCTATATTGATATTTTTTTTTTTAATTTTTTTTTTGTTTTTAGTTGCCAGTCACATTTCCATAAATCAAGCAGTTTGGTAACGAAAAACAAAAGCATAAAAATGCACTAAAATTTTGAGTACGAAATCAGCGAAAAACAAACTCATTTAATTATAATCAAGAAAAATTGCAAACCTACGGTAAGTTTGAGTTAAATTGAATTACATTTGATTTAAAGCTGTGCCACGCTGTGCGACAAAACTCACAAAAAAATTAGCTGCTCTTGTAGTAAAAAAACGTAAAAAGAAAATAAAAAAAATACATTTATATTGAGTATGAGTAAGAGCTGTGCCGCCTATTGCCAAAAATTCAACCCTTTATGTGAATATCAAATATTTTTCATGCTACACACAAGTACTTTTTTCCTTAGCTCGCATGTCCAGAAGATAAATATAATTTTTTTACGTTGATTTTTTTTTTTACAATTTTGCCTTGAATGCCGCCCGCTGATGACTGACGGCTGATGGCGCAACCGCCGCCGCCGCCACCGCCGCCTCCAACTTATACACGGCGTAAAAGACGCGAAAAAACGTATGCGAAACGCTCTGCCCTCCTCACTCACTCTACTTATACACAAGCATTTACTTGAGCGGGAAAAAGAAATTGCTTATCGCTTCCCAGCTGACAGCGCGCAAGTGGCAGAAGGAGATTGCGTTTGTTTGTGAACCTTGGGGCAGAGCCAATGTCTTGGCGTTTCCGTCTTCAAACAAATCATAAATCTTGATACTTTGCTCCGACGATGGCGAACAAGTGAGCGCGCAATAGAAAGAGTAGAGTGCCGACCGGTGGAGGGAAAAGAAAATCGCTGGCAGTGCAGTGTGTAAATGCATATAGAAACAACAAATCAAAAGAAGAAAAAGAAAAAAAAAAATCAACGGCGAAAATCACAAACAAATGCATTTAAAAATCGTAACAACAAAAATCATCACGACAAGCAGCAGCGCCATAAAACAAAGACATATCCCGAAAAAAAAAAAATTGGCGTGAAATTATACAAAAATTCTTTGTGTACTACCACACACACTTGTGCACAACCAACCCCAGCCGCCCATTTATAGACAATCGCCCCTGACAATAACGCTAAGCAGCAGCGTACCAGGGTCGTGAGGTCGTTGATGGGTCGACAAGTTTATACACTTCAGACTTGTAAATACACTTAACCCTTAACTTATTGCATTAGCAGCTTATCCCGTGCAGGAGTACCACTGCCAAAAAAAAAAAACCTGCCAATACACTTGGCGCAAAGAAAAAATTTGAGGAAAAAAGCAAATATAAATATCCACCAGCAAATTGTGTAAAAAAGGGCGTTAGAAATGCAAGAAAAATAGGAAGAAAAAAAAAAGAAATGCCAAACAGTCACTCCATGTATGTTTCCGGCGGGAAATCATAATTCATGGATACACCGGCTAACCAGCCAGTCAGCCAACCCCTGGCGCAAAGGCACAACGTATGCTGCACATGAGCGTCCATCAGCATAAAAGATAAAAAAAAAAAACACAAACACACATACACACACAGCCACGCGAAGCAGCAAGAAATGTTCACAACCAAAAAAAAAGTAAAAGAAATAAAAGGAGCGAGCGTCACTTTTTCTTAAATACTCTTCGTGTAGCTGCCTTTGTTTTCATTATCTTGTAAATTAATTTCATGGCAGCGTCTGACTACCGACGACGCCAATCTTAAGTGGCCAAACATGCCCAACACCGCCAGCCAGTTAGCCAACCAACCAACCAGCTAACTAAATGTGGAGTATGTGGAAAAAAATTTTTGGAAAAAATGTTTATCAAAAGCGTTGTGCAGCAGGAAGGAAACTAAACAAGCAAGCGCATGAAGTTGGCGCTAATTGCCTAATTGCACAGCAAGTGTTGTCCGGCTGAGCTGGTGAGCAAAAAACAGAAAGTGAAAAAAAAAATTAGCACAAATGACACGCGGAAATAAGCGACAATGGCAAAGTGTGAACACTTTATGGCTACTTAAAACTTTGCTTTATGGCATTAACATCGACAACAAAAAGCACAAAAAACAATCGCATGTTTTATCACCTTACCTCTGTTCCTTGCACTTTCAGCTTCATGTGATCCTCGCGCGTCGTCTTGCCATCCTTACGTTTCTTCCAGCAGTAGCCGTCGCGTCGATAGCGTACCTTTTTGCGAGAGTACAGCAGCAGTGAACCGCTCTTTGGTCTGTAAGTAGATGCAGAGATTTTGGTAAGATAGGAAATGTTTTGTCAACTGGAAAATGTTCTATTGGCAAGTTGTCGTTTAAACTATTTAGTTCTAACTAAATAAAGTAACGCCTATTTTTCTCAAATTGTTTGATAAGCTGATAAATATGCAGCTACTTACATATTTTTCTCTTGAAAAAAGGCAAAAACGCAGACTAAGGTAAGACGAAGTGAGAGGTAAGGTAAAGTGAGGTGTAGGAGTTGTGGGTTTATGAATGTTGAGTTTAAGTGTACTGAATTTAGATGTGATGAGTTACAATGTAATGATATTATCAGGTTAAGTATGGTGATTCAAGAGTGGTGAGTGTGAGTTTGGTAAGATTAGGTGTGGTGAGTTTAGATGTGGCGAATTAAAGTGTGGTGAGTTTAAGTGTGGTGAGTTTAAGTGTGGTGAGTTTGGGTGCGGAAAGTTTGGTGTGGTGAGTTAAGGTGTGAAAATTTTCGAAGAGTTGTGTTTGTGTGGGTGAGTTCAGATATGGCGAACAGAAAATTACTTGTCCGCAACCATTCCCTTGTGTACGAATCCCCCATTTATTATCGCCATTACAGAGGCTTAACTGTAATACCTTCTGTGGTCTAATTTATAAATGTATAGGGGATCTTATGAGGAGACAGTAAGTACGACAACAGCGATTTTCGTAATTGACGTGGAGAGCACACTTAAATTCTGTTGGTAGAGCACTTCATCGAAGAAATACTTGCAAAATATTTTATGCCTTGTACAAATCGATCCTTAATAGATACACTTTTGCAGTGGTAAATTTCCCTATCTCAAATTACTACAGTGAATCTGCGTAAAATTTTTGCTAAAGTCTGTTTGCAATGTTTTGAAAAAAATTAAGGGAATTGTCTTCATCAAGCAACTTAATTTAAAGAAACCTACTTATAAAACAAACGTTTTTGATTTTATTTCAGCGACGTAATAACTTTAACCTGACTCACCTGGTTTTAACTTCCTTGGATTGCCACTCATTATGCTTATCAAAGCTGATAAGAAGCGCTGCGATTTCCTAGAAATAAAAAAAAAATATTATACATTTTTGCTCCTTAAGTAATACATACATATACATATACACGCGACTATAAATGCAAATTTATGTATTAGAAAATATTTGCTTAATAATGGAAATATTATGCGGGCATTATCAGAGCTTATGACGCCACAATGAAAAGAAAACAAAATTTCTTTATCTTTCCATGACAAGTGTTTACCAAATACATGTCAACAAAAGTAGATTGGAAAACAATGACAATAATAAATATGTATATGTGAAAGATTTACACACGCAGTTGCTAAGTACGAGTAAGTACATATGTAGATGTATTCTTAAGCAATGTATGTCAAGAACGTGACCAGTCACCGAAAAAAACTCCAAATCACGTGCCGAAAAACTTTTTGAAAAACGAAATAAAATTAAAATGATAAAATTTACAAATATTTGGCAGCAATCAATAGACTTAAGAATTTATATTTTTTGTTTGCTTCAGTCAATGACCAAAAATGTGTCAAATTTTTTTTTTTAGATAAGAAATATTCGGAGCTTTTGCATAACAGTTAAAAAAATTAATCATACATACTCGTATGTATATGTGTGCAAAAAAACCGATGGTTTCAGAAGCTCAGTATATGTAACAGGCCATGCAATAAGTCCATAGGATAAGTAAGAAAAATTTTCTTTTTGGCAAAATTCGTGTGTTCTGCGTTCTGCATCGCTCGTGCCCGTACGACCACGTTTGAAATTGTCAATCCACTTCTCCACCATTTGTTTCGATCGAGCAGAATCCGGATAACATTTATCATGCCATGCTTTGGTTTGCACTGTATTTTTTTCCCATTAAAATTCAATGTTTTATCAACACACGAAATTCACTTTTTTCATTTTTTTGAAAATAACAAAAGTTGAGTGACATTCAATGCGAAAACTTGGGAACCATAGCACAGTGGTTCCATTTGTATGGGGGATAGCGACAAAAATAGTTAGAATAGAGATACTGACCTGCAATATACACAGCATATTTCTGTTTATGCAAGTACGATATTCTGAAAAAATCGCAATTGTATAACGCCCACTTTTCATATTCTACATATATAATTCTAACGTTAAAATACCTGAGCATGTGATAAATTTTGTTCCAATTCCCGGATTTATTATTAATAAATAGAAAGGAAAACAGATGTGCCATTTAATTTTATAAAATTAAACAATTTATTTTTTACAGTTCAAATAAAAATTTTATTAATTTGGAAGAAAAATAAGGACGTTGTAAACCTCAATAAAAAATTCCTTTACGTAATTAGTCTTCCAACAATTCTATTGTAGATTTTAATAATGCGCTTTTCTTTTTGCATGGCAATTTTCGTTAATCTGTAATAAATGGATCTGAGCTCAACAATAACATATTAAGTAAATCCGTATTTGTTGCAATTCGAGAAGTTTTCCTCGTATGTTGAAGCCTATACCTCTTAATATCCTTGTTTTTGGCTTCCGCAGCTTCCTCTGATATTTCTCCAATGGATATTATTGCACTTTCGATGACTTCGGAACCATGCACTAGGATCTTGTGAACTGAAGGTGGAAGATAGAACCAAGGGTACTTCTCTACAAGCCCTTTAGCAGTGTCAAGTGCGAATTGCTTAAATTTGTCCGCGTTTATTTTATATCCTGATGACATAGCTTGCAGTAATGCTGCACATCTTAGTATGAGCTCTTCGTCAAACCAGCATTATTAAAAAAGCGTCTAGCCGTGTTGCCATCGTTTGACGTCCCACTACCTCCTGTTTTTGGCATGTCCACTATTAAACCCATTTCTGATCTAAACTTATTTCTAACCTGATTTTTTCTTTCCATGAATTGAGTTTTATCTTCTGCCGACCTAATTCGCCATTTTTTGATATCTAGTCTATACGATACATGAATGAAATATTCAAAAAATCGAATATATGAATGTAAAGGTGATAAACCAAACTCATAATGTTCTTTGTGGACGGCTTTTTGTAGACATTTATCTATATCGTTCATCTCTTTTGGTTTGGCTTGGCATATGTAACACTTAGCAGATGATGTTTGAGCATTGCATACTTTTCCATCAGCCATAGTCAGTTGCAATTTGTGTTCGACGTTTATTTTCTGTCCAGATCTTAAATATTCTGTGCACTTTAACATATCAATTTTCTTCGTGAAATAATTCCTCTCTTCAATGCAAACTTCTGTTGTCTCTTTTTTGAAATTAAATCGTATTGGTCTGCAGTATCGAGTGGACGACGGTCGAGGATTTTTCCATATAACTTTAGTATCTTGTAGTGTCTTGTAGAGTATTGTTACTAACACGTTGTTTATATTTATTGTATCCGGAGCTACCATCGAATCCCCACTTGCCTATCAAAACAAGATTGCTTATATTTACATCGGGTATGACGTTCAACACTTCAGTTTGGAGATCTAATATACGTAAAGCTGTATGGTCAAGTAAACTTTGTAGCTCCACTTCAGCCTGTGATTCACTCACGCTAATCGATTCTGCTTCTGGATAACTTTTTTTCTTTTCACTTAAAACCTTTTTATAGCTGGGCAAAACTTTGTACGAAAGTTTAGAGTTTATAAAATCACTGATTTTTAAGTACTGATGTTTTGTTAAGTTTGTATCAATTATTAGTGAAAGAACTTCGGTGACATTTACTTCCTGAAAAAGTGGATTTGGTTCCAATTGTACTTCACGTAAGGTATCCGCTGCGGACTTATCAATTTCTGCCAATTTTGCTATTCTACGTTGCTTAGTCCGTTTGGAGCATGCAGAGAAATCAGCAGTTGGGCGACCACGTTTACTCGCTTTTGCTTCTTCTTTTTCAGATAGCAAAGATAGAGTTTCGAGACTTAAGGTAACAACCTCTTTGTAAGAGAGCCAATCCGAGTAGTTTCTTAACACGTCTGACTTTACGCGATGGTTTTGTTTCCACATCACCCCAATGCGTCTGCATAAATATTTTACACATTTCAGTATATCATCAAACGGGTGTTCGTCACCTTCAAAACCTGTTTTTCTGACTATATCTTCAAAAACTTCCTGACCTTTCGTCGTATTTGACCCATTTTTGGAGCACCAAATTTCAAAAATATAGGAGCGAGAAAATATGCATTGATGAGACGTTCCTACGATAAGACATTTAAAAAATTAAAATCTCAGAAAGAGAGAGTGAGACAACAACAACTAATTCTATATTTGTTTATTGACATTACTTGCAAAAACCAATGCTATAACACGCACATTTGATGTACAAAATACACTTTGAAACTAAAAAGTTAGGTTAGTTTAATGAACTTTATTTAGAAACCTGCAAATCCCTGCACATGAACTTAATATTATTTTAAACTATATACTTGTATCAACATTTACACACTAATCCGGTCACTGCATACGGTTGACAAAGTTACTAAATCTCCAAATACATTTAACAAAGAACAACAAAACTGAACCAAAAAGACACTTCATTAAAATTTGTTATTCTAAAAACAACAGCACAATTTAAAAACTTGGTATTACTGAAAAATAATACTATTACCATCTACTTTAATTTCCATTTTCAGTATTTTTATTAAGACACTTTTATAAATTAAACTTTTGCAGTTGAATGTACACGTTGTTTTCGCTTTTATTTTTGTCAACTATTTACTTCTGTGCAAGGCCGTACATATGTTGCTTTCACTCAAGAAGTTCCATTAGAAATAATCAAAACAAACTAAAAATACATAATTTTGATGGCATATGCAACTATTTATTTAGCTACAAGCCCAATATATAAACATAGACTTTTTTATTTTTGTCGTATGGGAGGAACCACCGCGCATAGGTCCGATTGCAGTCAAATTTGCACACGTCTCATTAGATATATGGCTGATTCGAGATACATACGAGATTTTTTCATAGTGGTGACATCTATGTTTCATCCTACGGACTTATTAAATGACCTGTTATATACAAACATAGAATATATGGTATCTACATGTTCCACAGGCAATGTAAATAAGGCAACGACGTTGGGTCAAGACATATATACATTGGTTGCTGGACATACCGTCTGATATCTTCAATAGAAAATACGTTAAGTAGGAAACATGGAGAACTTAACTCATATTTAACCTAAATGCTAACGGGGTATGGCTGCTGCAAATCTTATTTCTATAGATTTAAGATCGATGATGATAGAGAATCTGATCGATAAAATGCTTGAATACGTCAGAGCGGAACGGCTCTGCAGAAAGCCATAGTCTCTTAAGAACCCAGAATAAAGGTCACTCTACCCCGTATAAGCAGCGAGGCTCCGAAAATCACTTTTTCACCCCGACCGACTGCAACAAACTTTATCAACTTGGCGGCTCGAAATCTAGTCCACTTCGACTGATTTCATCAAAGAAATTCGATAACATAAGAAGAGTCACGCTTCAACCAACAGCCCAATGCGGCATCCAACGGCTGGGTAGCCTGGAATCTCGTTCATATCGGATACCAAGAAATATAATATTCCCAGTATATTCAAATATATAAATGGAGATAAAACTTCCTTAGTAAATAAATGTTTTTGCAGTCATATACATATAAAGCAAGAAGAATCAATCTAAGTGAGTAATAAAAACCAGAATTGTGAATGACCAGACCAGAAAGAAACGAACTCAATAACTGAGCGGCTCGGAACCGTTCCGACCGCCACCAAGGAAACTTATAAACCTAAAATATATAGCAAAAAACATTAGCTTTATATAATATTGTCAGAATTGCTAAGATAAAAGATAGAGAGGGAATTTTCCAAATTATTGAGATAACAGCGCGAAAATCGTTATTTGAAATAAAAGTGGCAAAATAGTTAGAAGGCATAAATAAAATCCAATAACCGGGCAGCACGAAATCTCGCCCATTTTGACTGCCAAAAGACGTCCTCAATATTACCATAGCGAGATATTAAAAGGGATATAATTATGAAAATAAAAACAAAGATTGCTTAAAAATTAAAGGGTCGAAATTTAAGCGAAAAACGACACTAAAGATGGCACGACGCCGATACCGGTTTGTCTTGAAGCCAAACTTGACAGGGATGACGGAAAATCCTTCCAAAATTCCGCAAAAAAAATAAAATTTTACACAGGCAAATAACACAAAATTTTTCAAAAAAAAAATAAACAAACCCGAACAGTAGTTCATAAAGGGTCCGACACCTATGTACATACTATATTGTACATATAATTCATAAATAAAAAATTTCAATACGCTGTCCAAGATTAAATATGTTTTCAACTTTGACCTCGAGCGTCCTAATTGAAAAATATTTGGTAAATATTTAAATTTTTGCCAGTCAACACTTTCAATTGCCCCGAAAGCGAAAGAGAGCATGCAAAAATAAAATAAGACACTCAAATTTTATAGCGCACCCATAGCGAATGTGAGTGGTTTTATAAATCAAACTTAAGTTAATTAAGCGTCACATAAGTGTTTCGCACACAAACACACACACACACATGCGTTCATAGCATAACCGCTCAAGAAGTAAGTAAAAATGCAAGATAAGTAGTCGCAGCTGCCAAGGCGAGGAAAAAGGGATAAAAAAAGGGTTCAAAAATTCTCGAGCACGACGCGCACAAATCAAAGAGTTATCCAAAGGGTTAGTATTCAAGTATGCATGGCAATTTGTTGTGGCATATGCCACATATGCACACATGCACACACACACACACACACCATTGCAGGACCACACAGGAGCGCAAAAAGCAAACCACACGAATTTTTGGCTTGCGACAGCCACGCTGGACAAGGATGCTTCGACGACGGTGTAGTGGAGTGGAGGAATTGATGAAACGCATGAATTTTTAATGCCGACCAGTAGAAGAAGAAGAAGAAGACGAAGCTACTTGTAATGCGTGTAAATATATTTACACATTTGTTCGTGTATGCATTTTGCATATGAAAGATGTCATAAATATTTCCAAACTAGTCGTAAAAAAAGGAATGCATGTTGTACGAGTATATTTATGTGAAGGAATTTCAAAATTGCCGAGAAGAAGTGGTAGGCAATAAGCAGAAGCACACAGTTGTTTGTATGTATGTATGTGCTACGTTTGCTAAGAAAATGGAACAAATTGCGCGCGCAAGGACAACGCTGATCGAATTAGACGTGGCACGCGGTTTTGCCGCAATCAAAGTGCTTGCTTGCACAAACCCATGAATAAAAAACGCGTTTTAGCTAAGTAGAACAACAAATGTATATAATTTCCTATATGTAGCTTACTCAAAGAGAGAGAATGAATCCGAATTGTTGAAAAAAAACATAAAAATCTGCTTTTTACTATTTTTTTTAAGTCAAATATAGATCCATATAGTATTTTCACATCATGTTTGAGCATGATGGAATAATGAAAGATGTTGTACATTGTGACAACACGAGTTTGAACGCCATTAGCTCAATGTTGTATTTATGAGGTATTAGAGAAAGGGAAATAAAAGAAGGACGTGCTTAGAAAAAAGTACAAATTAGTGAAAATATTTACATAAAATTTAACCACAATGATTGGAATATTATGAATTTTATATAAAAACTTAATAAATAAAAACATAATTTGTATTTAAATGGCTGTTGAAACCTGAATGTTCAAAAATGACGCAAAATGCATTCAAACCGTACTAACAATTTTTTGTCTAGCGATTAACTTTTTTTCGGAAAAGTAGAACCTCACGGGTTTTCCCACATTAATTCAGTTTAGTTCCAATCATTGGTTCATGAAGGCACTGAAGGCGGGATTATTAGGAAAAAAAATTATAACAAATAACTGAAAAAGCATAAATATACCGGCCCATGGAGTTCACATAGCCTGTATTATCCTTTCATTGTTAGAATACAACATATGTGCATAGGTTGTATTGAATATAAAATTAGCTTGTTCCAAAAGCGAGCCGAGAAAACGAAATATTTACGTTGACGAGGACGATCGAGTCGGTTGAAGGCGGCTTTTGAGAAATGGGAATTCTTCTTTGACGCTGATTTCATGAAGCATTGTCAAAACAATTAAATTTGAGCTGATTATCAAACGAAAAAGAGGATATCTTCAAAACCCAATGCCAATAAAATTATTTATCCTGTCTTCCGAAATGAACCCCAAAACTCTATTTCACTTAAAAATTTAACAAATAATGATTTTTTATACAATTAATTGACAATTTTTACAAAAACTTATTCAAATTCTCGCTTTTAAAGAACCAATTATCAACAAATAACAATCGATAATACGTATTATAAGTTCCACGTATTAATTTTAATTAAATTTTGTTTGGTAACCAAATTCGGCAAAGGAACAGCACAGTTTCTAAGGGCGTTCAAGATCGCTGATTTAGAGCGAGAAGTTGCCAACGTACAACACTTTGCATTATTGCATCATGATATTTTCAAACGGCTGCAACAATAAGTCAAAGTTTAACAATTTAACTTTTTTATGCCATAATTTTTTTTTTTTTTTTTGTAATTTTTATATATTCAGGAATAAGTTCTTTGTTTGTAAGATGTTTGATATAATTATTTTTGAGCAGATGTAGTTTATGCGACGTTCAGATAGCGCTTAATTGAGTCAATTAGTAAATTTTTTTCACTCAAAATACACGAAAATAATTTGTTAATTGCCTCAATTAAGGCTCTGTTTGTACGCCGCTTTAAGGGAGCACTAAAGTGGCTTCATTTTAATTTCATCAACCAATCAGTCATTTTAAAATAAAATGGTTCAATTTTAAACCCAAAATGAAAACCGTTTATAAGCAAAAAATAGTTAAATACAATTTTAAGAAATATTTTAGCCGCAAAATGTTTTATTTATGTAAAAATGACATTACTGCGAAATTAAAAATATTACGAGAATGTTCTGGCGGAAATAACATTTGAGTTCATAAAAACAGTCCGAAATTCAATAAATACAGTGACCATTAAAAACATTCGAGCAAACTTTTGCAAATTCAAAGATGTACTTTCTGAAAATATTAACGAAACCCGTTCCGTCTTCAATTGCCTCAAAATTGCCGCACAGTGTTATGGGACATTGATTTGAAACTCTTTGAAGCTGCACGCTATGCAAACCGAATCGCAAGTATATTTCCATCCAAAGAAATTACACACAAATACATTAATAACAAAGAGACCTAAAATGTACGAGAATGCTGGCAGCAGCACTTCAAATCAAATTTTTTTATGATAAATTTGAAAGGATATCCAAAACATTTCAATTATTCATAAAACGTCAAGAATGGAAAACAAATTGATAAGTTCAGCGGAAAGCACAAAAGTACAACAAAAAAAACAACAAAAAGTAATATGTACATAACATATGTATGTACATGTCTCGCAAATTCAGTAAGAATATTACTTCCTGGGCAATTGTGGAAATAAAACAAAAATAAAAAATCACCCGAGGCAGTCGAGTTAACCACACACTCACTCACTCTCTCACTCACTCACTCTCTGACTCACGTCCCATACGAAACGAGTACTCGTACTTTCGCTGATGTTGACACTTTTCACTCGAGGGTATTCAAAGTGAAAAAGAATATTTATTATACAAATCACATTCGATCTTTTGCATTTGTATTTTGAGTTAAAGGTCGTAGCAGCTAACATCTGGCAGTGCAATCGCGTTTTGGCATTCTTTCGTTTGACCTCCACGAAATAAATGACGGGCAATTTAGGAGGAAATGATGTGGTGTAGCTGGTACGTGCTGAAGTAAGGAAGCGATTGTATTTATGGAGATACACATGTGGATTTAAAAGTACTTATTTTGGCTTGTATTTTTATCTTTGGATATTTTTTCTATTGCTACAGATTTCTGGTTGATTTATTGCCGGCGATATTTGTAAAGGATGCACTAATCGATTGAAACATTGCGATACACAGCAATTGAATAACAATGTGCAAGCAAATCAATGATTCAATGTTTTTATACAAATGCGAAAATGCCTTGCAATATTCAGCTAGGCATACACACTTTTTGAATTTTTTATAAAGCTAGGTGAATAAAATAACTTATACAATCGGTCGTTTGAAGGGCGCTTCTAAATAAAAGGCGACCGGCCATATTGAAGGCGTTGGGAGAACTTAGTCATAGAGCCTTCGGAGAGAGCTTAGATGGGGAAGCAACAAAGGTGCAGATTATATTGCGCCTTGCTTTAATTGCGCACGACGATTGCGGATAACGTTTGAAAATTAGTGATGGCGCCTAGTATAGGTCCTAATCATAAATCTCTCAACGTTTTCACAAACAGCACAACCATGTTAAAGGGGTAAATACTGCCAATAACTAGATATTAGGCGGGCCAAAATTGGAATCGCGAACGAAAATGAGTGCACAAAATGTCTAGACAGATGGGACCGTAAGTAGTCGCGTAGTCTGTATACCTTAAAACGGGAGTCTTGGCGCACTCTTCTACAGATGCTGTAGAACCTGCAAAAATTATGAAGAGGAGAAAACGATTCTAAATATTCTATGGAATTGTCCAGAGCTAGCGAGAAGCAGGCTATGCTTTATAGGCGCACCTCTTTTTGGAGACCTCGGAGAATTAGGTGATATATGTATGTATGTATACCCAAGATGCTTGACAAGATTTGTCAAGAATTCTTAATGGTTCAGTAAGGGGGAGAGAACGTTTAGCTAGTCGTTTCACAACGGGCCTCTGCTAATGGCCTAAGTGTGTCGCTGAATTATTAATAACAGCCACACATACTTACCTACCTTATGTCGAGGGTAGAAAGCTAAGGAGAACAATTCGATGACGTAGAGGAAATCTGAAATCGTCATTGAACTAAGCAAAAAAAAAATCCCCGCGATCTCTCCGACAACCATAAGATCCCAGTAAGCTATGTGTGCGTCACTCAATTTTATCTAAACTAACCTTTATTTACATCGCTGCCTAACCGTTTGCGTATTTGTGGAAGCGCGTAAAAAATCACGGTGACGCGCAATTTAAAAGTTAAAACTTTTCAACGTTGTTTATGCAGAATTTTTCCGGCTGCCGACAAAGACACTTTTTGTCATTGTTGTAGTTTTTTTCTTTGTTTGCTTTTCCTTTTTGTTTTTGTTTTCGCCTTTTTTTTTTTGTTGGTGTAAGGTATTTGCTTGCTAGTAACAATTTAACTTTTTGATTTTTACGCTTGTTCGCCTTAATTTTTATTTTAACTTTTGCGTGTTTTTTTTTCTGTTTCGAGCTCCTGGAAATGCTCATTTTTTGCTTGCATTTTCCCTTGCTACCCAATCTCACCGCCCGATTTACACGCTGAGGTGTTTTATAGGCGAAAATACGCGCCATCGCTTGGTTTTAAATTCGTAACCAAATTAAAAGCGTGTGGCCAGTTACACCACACAACGCACCAATAGCGTTGCAGCGGCTTGCGAGCGGTGGGAAACGGCGAGCGGCCTAGCCTGTGGCTGTTTCGCGTTGGCATCCGGTTGCGGTCGAGTTGTGCTACACGCCGTCGCGGTTCAAATTGGACAGATGGCTGGCCGGTTGGTCGGTTGGTTGGTCGGTCGGTTGGTCGCTGACATCACGCCACACACCTGAGATGTTTGTGGTGGCTAAAGTGGGCCCTTGGTTGTTGTGTTACTGCTGTTTCTGTTGGTTCACTTTTCGTTGTAAACGTCGCAAAATAAGCGTGCGTAATTTTATTTATGTTTGGCAGAGATGATGTTATTGCATTTTGTATGCACGTCGTGCGGCCAGCCGAGCCAGCGGCGAGCAGTCTGATACCAAGCGAAGGCTTACTTCCACATCCACGCACCGTACGTTGTCAAGCTTTGCGCGCTTTTCGGGTTTTCTTGCTCGCTCTCTCACTTGCGTTTTTTTTTTTTTTTTGTATTTTAATAAACTTTTATTTTTAATTTAGTCAGCTTGTTCGGCAAATGTGTGTACACATATAAACATACATTTCACGGTACATGACTTTTTAACATGGTGCATCTCCTCGAAGTGGCATTAAGCACTCGCTTATCAACCGCTTTCCCTCCATATACTTGAGCACACAAGCGCTCCATTTGCATATTTTTTTTTTTTTGTTGGTAGTAAGTCGATTTTCGGTGCTAAAAACGGATGCTGACTTTGCTGTTGAGTTTCGCTTAACTCCTTTACTCCTCTTTTTCTCAATTGCGATTTGCTTTTAGCACAGTCACACTTGTGTGCATAATAATAGTAGTACGACTTGTTAAAATAGTTGTTTTGTTGGTTAAGTTTAAAAAAATTTGGTGCAAGAAACCCATTTATGTAAATTATAAACTTTTTAATCATTCAAATCAAATAGTTCAAGTTTTTAGATTATTTAATTTTTATAAAAATTCATCACAATTCGTTCTAAATTGCAAACTTCTTCAAAATTTGTCTTATGTAAAAGAATAGCGGCATGCTGACGAAATTTTTATTTATTTATTTTTTTAATCCTTTTTTAAGTATAGTTCATTTGTAGTCTCTAACAATTTTAAAAGCTCCAATAAATTTATTATAGTTTTAAACTTTTAAAGCACGCTTAAACAAAAATTAAAAGACTTAAATTTCAAAGTAAATAAAATCTTAAAAAATTCAATAAAACTGCATTCAAAATTTAAACTAAACAATTTTAAAGTTTCAAAAAATTTAAATCTGTGACAGTTCAATAGAAATACATTCAAAATTTAATCTTTTATACAAATTTTTTTTTTTGGAATAGATTTTTTTTTTTAATTTTCCTTATTTGTAAACTGCTGATAAAAATAAAAGGAGCCAATTTTATATAAAAATTTTGACAACGCTTTTCTTTTTGTAATTATTTTAAAATTCAGTTTACTATAAAAAAAAAAGCTTTGATTTGAAAGTTAGCATTTTGGACCGCCATTTTGAAAATTTTTAAAAATATTGTTCAAAATTTAAAACGTGGAAAATTTTTAAATTTATAATTGGAATTTCAAACCTACAAGACAGAGTTCCAAAAAGATGTGCTTTGTAAATTTTAAAAATTAATTTTACATTTACTAAAATTTTATTTTTTTTAAATTCAAACAAATTAAAATTAAAACATTTTCAAAATCTTAAGATAATGAAATAAATTCAAAATGTTTGAATTAAAAAAAAAAAAATTTTCAAAAAAGTATAAAAAATGCAAATAATCTTTATCAAAATTTTAGAATTTAACGCAATTTTCAGATCACCTCTTGATATATGTACATATACATAGTTCTATGGGCCATAAAAATTTTAGTTAGCGTCAATTATTTGAAGTAAAGTTTTTTTTTATTTGAAATAAAATAGCTAAGAACTTTGTGATCTTGAACCACTGCATCATAAAAGTTTTATATGAAAAGATTTTATAATATATGAATTTCGTTTATCGTCTAACTTGATGTTAAAATATTGTTTGGAGACACAAAGAAATATTGCTTCGAAGAGAAAAGAGTCTAATTCCAATTAAGCAACTTTAGTTTAAGCCGCAGATATGAAAATTTCATTATTTTTAAATACGTCGTACTGAAATTATTTTGCACGCAGTTAAACACACTGACATGCATGCATAATACTATGTATGTACTATGTATGTATATATGTATGTATATGCATGTGAATGAATGTATCACCAGTTGAAAGTTTACTGGCCATCTGGCAAATGAATATTTGCGGTTACTCTTAATTCACACAAGTGAACAAATAAAAAATGAAATGAAAAATAAAAAGTTTTACTGAGTGGAAATAAAAATACCACAGCAGTGTATTTTCATTTAAAATGTTTGTCACTCTACGCGCAAAAACAAAAAAAAAAAAAAAAACGAAAAAAAAAAACACGCTGGCCCGTCCACTGTCATGAAGACAATATGGCCGAATTCACGTGCTGTGCTATGTTGTTTATAAACTCGGTCGGTGTTATATATTTATTTATGTCGTTGTAACGCCGATCGCACGATCTTCTCATAAACCAGCTCTGTCATGGGTTTGTGCAAGCTCAAGCACTTCAACCATGCTGTTGTTGTTGTTGTTACATATATTGTCATATAGAAGTGTGGACAGAGGTGTATTTTACTTAAGGCTAATATGAATGTACTCTTGGTCATACAAACATAATTATGTACATGCGAGTATGTATGTACATATGCACACACATACTGTGGTAAATAAACATTTAACCAAGTTTTTATTTATATAGATACAAATTCTTTGCAAATATGTGTGTGATGAAGGTGTAAAATGCAAGTCAATGACAGGATGCAGTCCTGTTTTTTTAATGAGAGAATTTCATCTTTTTAAATGTCACACAAAAAAAAACGGTAATACACTTCCGTTTATAAAAATATGATCTTTGGAACCGCTCATAACGAACTAGGGAATTTATCTTAGGAGAATTTTTGCTTTATTTTTGCATTCCTTAAACTTTGTGTTAGGTAAAAATTAAAATAATAATAATCAAATTTACAGATGTCTACAGAGAGTTTAAGAAGTGGGTGGAATTCTTACTTGAATAATGTTACCGAGCAATATTGTAACTTAAAAGAAACAACGCTGGCTTAGTTGACAACCAACCATTTATGTCATTCAAGCAACGTGGCATACACTGGAGCAGGATACTCTTATAACTGCCGCAAACGATCTCATGCAGTCAGTCTTATGTGAGTATGAAGTCTTATGTGAGTATACCAGGGCGTATTAGTAACATTGCTACTAAACTGAGCAACATTTTTCATTTACCGGATTGCAATTAAATTTAGCAGCAGCGCAAGATTTTCCAACTGAATGAGCAATCAATTACACAGTACGACAAAATTTAAGATTACAAAAATCACAAAAATCCTCGGTTACTTTTGCGTCTGCTGAATGCGAATCTGAAGTCAGAATTTTCGGATGAGCCTAGGTTTTCTCAACAGTACGTGGTTTGTCCAGAATACCGGCATTTAAAAAAAAATTTTATCGCATAGAAACCGTTGAGAAACGCAGTGGAATTTTTTGCCTGTTATAAAGCATTATCTGTGTTGTACCATTTGATTTTGGACATAACGCAAACAAGCGATTATTTTTTGTATGAATATAATTACGGAAGAATCAGTGGAAATGTGTAGGCCCTTGGCCACTCCCAATTGTTGTACCAAAATTAAATAATTCGCAAAATTGTTTACTTAGAAAAATTCTATAATTTTTAAAACTAGAAAATTGTGTCAGCAAAGAATTCCCTTTGTATAAAAAAGGACTGAAAATAGGAATGTCATTAACTACTATTGTCTTTATGTATAGATATATCCCTTAAACCTCTCTTATATCGGTCATTTTAGAAAAGACAAACAAACAATTTGGGACATCTAAAAAAGAACTTATCGAATAGATCGCGTTTTTCTTTTTATGTAGTAAAGTTGTGAACATTTTGAAATACAAAAACGTATGCAGCATTTTGCGAGAGCATTAACTTTCTTGCATTTATGAAGCGTCCCTCTTCATTTCCACCTAATAGCGATCAACAGAAGTGTATAAATTCCCGTTAGTTACTTAGTTAATAAAGTGGGATTACTAAAACAAACAATTGAAAAAAAAAATTGAGCTCAGCAGATAAACATCCTAAATAAATAAACTTCTAAACGAAACAATTTACAAAAAACTGCCAGCTGCGTTCAACAGCACAAAGTTTTCGTCACAGTAAATAACAACAAAAGCAAACTATGTTGTATGTACATTTACGAGCATAGTGAAAAACACAAAACAATCAACAAACATTCATCTCAGTCAACCTTTCGGTCATCAAGTCAACTTCAACCGAAACGTTGCGCCGTTCCGTGTCACCTTTGACCGCAGTTGAGGACTTTAGCGAGTTGCAGTGTGACTGTGGCTGTCAGGTCACATTCCTTGATTATTCCTTGGCCACAAACGCGTGCCAGCAACAAGCAAAAACAAAGAGTGGAAAAAAGAAACCAAAATGACGAGTATCCCATAAAATCTGTTTAATGTCAACACACCATTTAAAAGTGACAACTTGTCAGCGCTGTTGATGTCTTTCTTTCGCGCTATGCGACTGAACTTTTACGCTGAAATGAAAACGATTGTAGTAGCTCTTTGTTGCTAGTTGCTAGCTGCTCTTGTTTTTTTTTTTTGTTTTTTTGCTCTACTCATGTATTTAGTTGTTTTACAACTGTCATCGTTTTTTTTATTTACTAGCCGTCCGTCCAACTGCTGGTTCGTTCCTTAAAAACAAAAAACAAAAAACAAAGTAAGCAGCATTTGATGATGTTTTTTTGTTGTTGCCATTGCAGTTTAAAATTTTAAGCAGCTGTAAAGTGTATGCAACTAGAATGGATAAAGAAATAGTAGTTCAGTGCAGGCAGGATTGTGAATCAAGAGCGACAGCATGACAGTTGGTGGTGGTGAGGGAAAGCGTTACGCTGAAATGTCACATCATTACTTCGTACGCCTGTAGGTATGCTACATTTCAGGCTGTGTGCATGTATGTGCCGCGCGTTTGACTGAGCTCTACTTGTCGTTGATGATGAATTGAAATATTTAAATTTGCTTGCGCTTCAAATTCCGCGATTTATTACTCCGGCTAGTGCATACACATACATACATACATACATACATACATACATACATACATACATACAAACAAAAAGTAACCCAGCAAACACTGTCTTCTTATTTTTTTTTTCTTTTTTTTGTTCATTCGAAATAAAAATTTTTAAAAAGTCAGACGCAAAGAATTTGCTTAATTGATATTTTTATAGACACACTGTTAGTGGAAGATTTAAATAATTTTTAATTTTTATTTTTCCGCAAGACAATCGTTATTTGTTAACCGATATTTTTCTATCAAAAATAACTGTGTGAACATCCTAAATGTTTTACATACTATAAAAATGCTATTTTGAATAAAAAAATGTTATTTTAATCGCCCAAATTTCCCTTTTATTTTTCGTCGAAAAAAATTAAAGTCCATTTTAACTGTAATTTTTAGACCGAAATAATATCGCTTTTTTCGAAGTTTCTTATATTTTAAATAAATTATTTTTACAATAAGTTTCACTTTTATTTTTCATCGCTTTTGCACACCAAAATAATATCAACTAAAAATTAAGATATTTAATTCACTTTTTGAAAAAAAGCGCAAGCGATAGATGTCTGTTATTAAGTTTGTTATATATTCATCGAAAAAAAATTAAAGTCAATTTTAGTTGTCATTTTCGACTGTATTGAAAATAAAGCGATAACCGTTTGGGACTCCGTTTTTTTTTTTTTTCAAAAATTAATAGTTTTTAAAATAAATTCATATATTTTTAGTATCAAGCAGTTGGAAAATCTTTAATTAAAAATAAAGTTTTAATATTTTTATTCGCATTGTAATGTTTTACCATTGGCATTGCTTGAGTTCGAGGCTCATGTTTTTATAAAACCGATTTTATTTAGTAAGAAAAGAGAGAGAACAAATATTCACAAATATTTTGGCCCCTATTATGAGTTGCATTCGATCTTCGGCAGCGATCAAAAATGCTGATCGAACGAATTTTCATTTGGTAGATTGATTCGGAGAAGATTGGCGCTATTGTGAATTGCAATCAATTTGATAGTTCACGATAGTATACTTACATCTGTCAGATGGTGTCGAAAAGAAATAGGAGAAAGTAAAATTAACAAATATTTTATAAATAAAAGTTAAAAAAAAATATGACTACGACTGAGTTGTGGTTTGACGACTCTTCAGAGGAGGATGAAAGTTTGCTGGAATTGGCCAGAAACAGAAAGAAGCTAAGGGACGCTTTCAACCCTTTGGAAATGGATTCCACTACGTAAGTATAATGCTATTTCTTAGAGGATTCGACATGTTCAACATTTAAGAAGTTTTGTTTGCAGATTTACAAAAAACTTTCGTTTATCCAAAGAGGCATTTGTGGACTTGCTGTCCACTACAGCAGAGCTGATGCAGCGATGCACCCGAGCGAAATCTATTCCCAATATACTAAAATTGGCAACAACTTTACGGTTTTGTGCTCAGGGTTCGTATCAACTTAGTATAGGGAATGAAAACATGCTTGGGCTTGCACAGCCTGTACTTTTGCCGCCTGCACTTTTGTGCAAATCCCTTTAGCAAATTGTGGATTTTCTTCCATCAATGCAACTAGTCTTTCTAACTGCTGTTTGGTACACACGACTTTCGAACTGCTTACAATTAACAAAAATAATATCATATTATTAATTTTTTACCATAAAGCAATAAATAATGTCCAAAAACTTACATTTTCACAAAATTTCAAACGCTTCGCTTTGCTGTCGAAAGGGAAATTCTGTTCGACTCAAGATTCGATGCCCAGCGAAAATTTCGACAGGGTTGCACAGCTCATAATACGAATTTGACATTCGATGTTCGATAACCAGCGAATATCGAATGCAACTCATAATAGGGGCCTTTATCAGTAGGTGGCGCCAGTGATGACATTTCGTAGTAAAAGTATTACGGTCGTAATAAATATTTACTCCCAAATTAATAAAAAAATAAATATTAATTTCAAATAAGTTATAAAATGACATTTTCATATAAAATTTCAATTTGAAAAACACTTTAAATTAAGTTTAGAAGTGAGAAATTTTGGGTATTTGCATTTTTGCTTTCAATTATGTATGTAAATATTATTGAAAAATCATTTAAAAAGAAAACTTGAGAAACAAATTAAACAATTATAATTTTACTTTTAATCATGCAGAATGTGCTATTGTTTTGTAAGAATAATTATTGAGTGGTTCTATAGATTAACTTTTTAGTATTGATGTATGCTTTTAGTATTTGCAAATCACAGCGAAAGACAAGTCAAATTTATCCGAAGGTATTTATATCGATTACAAAACTGGTTATTATCATCTGAAATCTTACTTTTAGCACATTTAGTGCAACGCTACACTAGTGAAGGAACTAAAATGTACACCAAAACAATGCATACTGGTGGCTGGGACTTGAGTACATTTACATAAAATTGTTTAGTGAGCACCACTACCACCGCAAAAGTTGCACATAATTTTTTTTATTTATCAATTTTATCGCAACAATTGCGCCGACTGCACTTTTAACGTTTTCAATGTTTCGCGTAAACGAGTACAAAATTTATGTACCAACATTCAAATCAAAATAAAACTGACCTCATTTGTATTCCAACGATGTCGCTGTGACGGGAAACTGTCCGCTCTTGGCAAGCTTTCCAAATTGTCTGGAAGTTTGATAGGTTCGCCATCTGTAAAGGAAATTAAAATGACCAAACGGAATGAGTTATTTTTTTGTTTTTAAGGACAAAATGCAAAACGTAGTCAAATGTTAGAGTTAGAGAGAGAGGGAGAGTAAGAGAGAGAGAGAAAGAGCGTGTGTAATACAAAATCAAATAGTAAACAGAATGAATACCAAAGCACTCACTTACACTCCTCCACATTTGTAATAAAAAATCAATTTATTCAATACGAAATGTTTACATTAAGGCCAAACACTTAGGAAGCACAAAACGGTTCGTGCGACGAACGTGAAGCAATCACTTGGAAAATGCGCACATTAATGAAGATCTGAGTGAAATCATTTGAATTTTTCGTGTATAAAATGTTATGTTTGTAAGTGCATATAATATATAGATAGACAAGATATGATAAGATATATATTTTTTTTTTTGTCTTTGACTCTTAACACCATCATAGATAAATGAATTGTATGCATACGTGAGTATATTAAGTTTGATTTATTGCCGAAAATAATAACTTTCGTTACCTACAGCTTATGGTAGTTTCATTTATCATATTTTAGTTTGTGCATTCTTGAGATACTTAAATTTTTATATTGTCATATACTCGTAAGCTAAAAGATTGAAGATTTCATATCTTCAAAAAAAATTCAGCGTGTTTATGTTTGACTTTAAGTTAAAATAAAAGAATTGTTTGTTTTGCTTTGTGACCCGAGATTAACATTTCTAACCTTTCTTAAATTTACTTATCTAATCAGATATGCATGTTGCCCTTGCAAAAATAGTTATCAAAAATTTAGAAACATTTATTATTGCAAAGCACTGAAATAAGATAACATTTTTGTGTAAAAAATAACTCAACTGCGCGAATAAATGCCAATACAGGCGCACTATAGATTGGCCGTTAGCAACAATCTTCGGTAGCCAATTGGCACCTTCGTGAACTCTCGCCTCATGAGTGCAGTCTTAGAAGAAGAGAAGCGAGCATAAAGCTTGTCTCTTCTGGTTTTTTTTATCGCAAGATTTACGACAATCGTTTCTTCCTTTTCTGTTAAATATTTTTTTTTTTAGAACTCTCGGAACTTACAAAATAAAGTTGACCTACAATAAAATTATTATATTTGTGGCATTTTATTTCGGAGGGATATGTTACAGTAAGAACATATATGTACATATGTATATTTTATATTAACCCTCACGCACACTCACACACATTCAGCGTACTTATCTCACACCGAATTAATTTCGTTCGGTTATTAAACAAAAACTTGCTAACAATTCAAAGGAAATGCGTAAATATATTAAGATGATGGTTTTCCGACGCGCGAACACCTGACGTATGTATGTATAATTGTCCATGCGTGAAACAGGGAACCTTCAACTTGATTCCGAAAACTTGCAACGACTGACCTTGCGATTTATTTATGGTTATCTCAAAGGTCAGATGCACGGGAAATTGTAATTTCCCTTGTTGATCTTGGCCCGATGACCTTATTCATTAGCGTTTTCACTGTCAGTCTCGTTCCATTGCACAGCCGAGGTTGATTAATGTTACGCAGCATGATCACAACTAATCCTACTTTTAATTTTAAATTGTGATGTCGTAATCCACGCAATTCCAGTGAATTTAAAAACTGGATATTCATCTTGGCTTGTAACTGTGTCAACTGATTTGTAAGAAAACAACTCTCCTGAAAGAAAATTTTGAATATTCGCATTGATTTTGGTCGCCAACATTACTCTTTCACTAAGCCAATTAAATATGATTATTGGAGTGTTGTTCTATGTCTGGAAAAACTCGCTGAATAAGCTCCTGTTTTGAGTCGGTGAGGTGGTATCAACTGCGACCTTACCATTTCCAATATCTAATAACTGCTTCGAAAACACAATCGCAGTTTGATCTTGTTATAAAAACACTCGCATGTTAGTTGTTAATTGGAGTGTCTTAACGTGCCGCAACAAATAAGATGATTTTAGGCATGCGATTAGTTCTTCAGCAACTTTCCATCGGTGAATAATTGGAAGAGTCCGACGAAAATCACCTGATAACAGAATAATGGCTCCAAGAAGATCGTTTAATGTTCTGACCAGTGCCTCCAGTGACCTCTTGTGGGCCATCGTGCATTCAACCCAAACGATCAATTTGCATATTTAAAGAATCTTCGCCATGCGAAATTATTGTTGATTTGCATGTTTAGTGGTGGAATGTGCAGTTCGTCCACCTTCTAATAATGTCGCCGCTATTCCAGATGAAGCCAATCCAAAAGCTACTTCATTTTGCGATCTGATATTTGCCAATAGCAATGAAATTATAATTGCGGAACATCTGAACGAACTGTTTCAGTCAATACTTCAGTATCGTACTGTTGTTTTCTTTGTAACTCTTGGTTAAATGCATCGCGCATGGGACCCCATTTGGTGCTGTCATGCCCAAACACGACAAAACTTTATTTGCCATCAATTAACACATACCTTTTATCATAATCAATGTAGAACTGTTTGTATGGGAAAATGAAATTGTTTTTTTTTTGTTTGGCTATTTTCCTCGCAATTTTTCCATATTTTCTCACCGTTTAAACCTTCCCTGGACTACGACAAACTGCAATTGATTTTTATATATAGATGTGAAAAAATGTATACACCACTCAAAGTTGTTTGCATAAAGAATAAAAAAAAAATAAATGTTACCAAAAAAATTTGTATTTTTCATTTAGATTTTTTTTTTCAAAAATTTCTACTAGGTTTACAGTGGTTAGTCTCTATTAGTTTTAAAACACGCTAATACAAGTATTAATATCAATTTAAAATAAAATGCTGACCGAAAAATTTTATTATATTTGAAATTGTAATTTATAGACAAGGAGATGCAAGAGTGTGACGGAAATCGTGCACAAGTATTTTTTGAAATATGTGTTTATACGTTTTTAATTTTAACGCATTTCCTTTCTTTTGTTTTTAATTTTTTGCCAGCTTCCATTTAAATTTTGACGACATTTTTTAAATATTTTTTTTTTTAATTTTGAACAAAGGTTGTTCAGCACAAATACATATTTTAATTTATTTATCATCAAAAAATTTGGCTAGTTAATTTTTAAAAGCTCTTAAAAAAATTTTATTTTTTGTAAAATTTTTTTTGTCAATGTTGATGTTTTCTAGTATAATTGTGTATAATGGTCGAAATTTTGAAAAATATTTACTGTGAACAATTGCTCTCTTTTAAATTTCTTAATAAAATATTTAAAATTTAGAATTTACCTTAACTCACTTTACCACACTCACTGCAGTTAAGCCCACCCCACTTAAACTAACCATACCTGAACCTACCACAACTTAACTGACCACATACAAACTCACCACACGTCAAACTCACCTGATCTCCCTCACTTTACCCCACTACCGTCTCTCAACTGAATTCACTTCACCTCCTCCCGCCTCACGTTACTTAAAATTCGACTCAACTTTACTCACTTTATCTTATCTCACCTCCCCTTATCACACTTTGTCTCACTTTACCCCTCTCCAATTTCAAAGTAGGTCTTTAGCAACTTAGAGAAATTTAATTTCTGCGAAAAAGTTTTAAATTTTTTTGAAATTTTTTTTTAGAATTACCATATCTGAATTTCAATTGCAATAATATTAAACATTAAAAATAAGAAAAATAAATTTCCAAAATTCTTGAAATTGCAAAACAATAGTGGAAATGTGGTTCTTGATTTGAAATTTGAAAAATGTAAAACTTCGATGTTTTAACTGCAGCCTTTCGATTTTTTAGGCATGCAATTTTATAGACTCGTAGGTACGAGTATAGTGCAAGTTTCAAACTACTTAGACTTCAAATTGATTTTTGTAAATTTTCAATTCCGAAAGAAAATTGTGTTTTTACTTTATTTTAGCAGTCTCATAAATGCAAACGAGATTGGTGGAACCGATCATTGACACCTTAATGGTACTGGTTAAACAGAGTCGAATAGTAAAAGCGCAAATACATTTTTTGGTTTCATACTATTTTTCGGCACACTACGCTTTCAAATTTGGTTTGTTTGTTTTTTGTTTTGTTGACACTAGCGCTTCACAAAATCGAAATAAGTACATACCAAAAATACGATCATTAAAAATTTTACGAGCTTACTTTACAATAAACAACTTTTGCAACACAAAATGCCAAATGAATAATTACGTCTTGCACTTAGAGCCACCTATTCATGGATACTTTCCATTTTTGAACTTAAATCGGCGGCAATAACTACGAGCAAATGCCAACGACGAAGTTTATTAAAATGTCAAACAAGAGCAAATAGTAATCATTTTTATAGCTCCTTAATGTATGGATGTATGTACACAAATGAATGTGTAAATATGGTATGGAATAGGTATGTCTGTATGTGTGTATTTAGGTAGATAAGTCTTCGAACTAACTTTCGGCCAAGTGTAATTTAGTAGCGACTACTTATTGAGGCAGCGCCGAATAGTCGTAACAAACGAAAGCTATTTATGTTTGTATATTTTAGAGTTACAAGCGTTTTTATGTTTTTTTTTGTTTCTTTCTCTGTCTTTGTTGTTGTTGCACTCGTGGCTCGTAAGTAAAACTAATATATCAAATCAATTTTTATGGCTGGCATTCATTGCGTTTTGTCCACACGCACAGCTACTAAACTAAGTAGCTACTGCCAAAAGTACAAAAAGCAACGAGCGAACGAGAGGTAGAGTAAATCTATGCAATAAACCAAAGAAAAAGGAAATATTTCAAAAACTACACTTAAACTTTAAATTAAATTCGTTGTGTGCGCTCTCCGCTCAATGCACTCATTGATGCCAAATTTATAAATATATAGCGAGTAGTTTTAAAAAATACTTAAATGTGCGCCACAAATAATTTCAATAAACAACCAGCACCATCGCTACTATGAAAATGAGCAAATAAATAAGCTAACGATAATCACTGTCACTGGCAGCCAGAGCGTATACGTGATTTTTATTACCCAGCACCAGTAGCCGTACAGTGGCTATCACATAAATGGCACCCACTTAGAGTACGTTCATACTTTCTTTCGTTGTTTAGTTATTAGTTACTCGAATTCTATAAGGGCCATCTCGTCTGCTGTTGTCATTGTGTATTGCGTTTATCGATCGGCGCCGAAACATTTATTCTCAGGACTCGTTCTCTACAGAAGAATATTCCGTCTGGAATCTTCGGAACCTTTTGGAAATAGTCTGTAGAGACGGTGCAATCGTTCAATGGGCATATTGGCATTCATAAAATATGTGTAGTGGCTTAAGCTTACGCCGAAAACTAAAGAGAATTACATAGGAAATTTGTGTTTGCGTTGATGGTGGAAATTCGTCTGATCTATCGTCAGATATTTTGCGTTTTCTAGTCTATATTCTAAGCGATTGTTGTTACATTTAGAATGAAGTCTCGTAAAACAATTGCAAAGGATTTGGTGCTTTTGGTTTTAAAACAAAAATTTTTGAGTCACCAACTAAGCGAACTTCTGTTAGTCACCTCGTAGTTCCACAAAACGCTGATGTCTATTGCAGAGAGTTTATCCTCGTCGCTATTCATACAGCACCGGCACATTATGTCTGAGGCAATATTAAGCCACACAACGTGAATTTCAAGTTCATGACGGTCAAGTTTATAGTGAGGGACTTCGCATTTGCTGAATCGACTTAAAGTTCATTTGCCCAGCTTTGTCTGCAATGTCCACGGGAGCGACGCTACGCAACGCATTAAGAGCCACTTTTTAAGTGGCTGGCACTGTATGTGCACACAGAGAAATAGACAGATATACAGGCATCTAGTAAAGTAGACAAGGGACGTATGTATGTCAGCAAGCGAATGTGCGTGCTGCTCGCCGCTATTCCCTCACTCTGCACACCTCACAAACACATAGTATTACAAACATATGTACATACGTCACGTTTGTTTTTTTTTTTTTCTATCGGATTGTGTGTGCGAATCATTTTAACTCTCTTTCATTGTGGCAATGTGGTATTTATGAAGTTTTTGCAATAAAAAAACTGCCTGCCAACAATAACAATAGCAACTACTACAATAATACAAATTGCCAACAACTTTTTCACAACAGCAATAATAGTTGCCGGTTTTTTTTATTATTTAATTTATTACGCGACTAATTTGTCATTTCCTCTAAAGGGCCAATAAAAATAAACAGGCATAGTTACGGAGTTTGCTGTGGGGAAAGGGTGTGCAATGGAAGTTTTGGCATGCGAATGTGTCAATAGCTCAATCATATCTATTAAACGAAAATCTAAAAGCTGTAATATATATACCGTTATGCGTAATAACGCATGCAACATTACGTTATGGCATCGTGACAATTCTGACAGCAGGTAAGCGAATTTAAATGCTATGCCACTCCATTTCGCTCCTCCCACACTTTTGGAAATGTAAAAAATTCGAAACAATGACGCCAGATGACAAAACCATCTCCATTGTATTGTTGAAATTGTCAAATGATTTTGGTTTGTAAGAGTGAACTTTTAACTTTTTAACTGGCGTTAAATATTTCATTACCAATTGTGGTTTCTTTGCTTTGTTGCGTTTTTTGTGTGGTTTTTTTTTCTTACTTTTAGCGGTTTCAACAGACTTGCTGTTACAAAAATCATACTCAGTGAAGACCCAGTAGGAAGAATGCGCATTTGTTTAAACGGAGTTTCATCTCATTTTAATATTTTCAGACATACAATTCTAAAAATGGAGAAAATACTGAAACCACTTAGTTTCAATACTTTTTATTAATACTCTTCATTCAATTTAAGGTCTGAGCAGTTGTAAATGGTTTACTTTATTTTTAGCGTAGTGTTACCAGCTATTGGATATTAGTGTTATCACCTATTTTTCATTAAAAAAATATTATAACAAATCATTAACTAATATAACAACTTGAGTATCCGGGCAGAGGTATCTAAGAAAAATTTTATGCTACAAGGAGTATATTCTAGCGTTGCCATCTAATTTGTGTTAAAATAAATCTAAAAAAAGTTTAAAAATTTAAATATTTTTTTAATTAAGTTAGATTCTTATACGAGTATTATAATGTATGTATTGGTGTTGCCACTTAGAACTTTTGTTTAAAGTTGCCACATATTTGATAACAGTTAAAATTACCACACTCGTATGAAATGAAAGGGATGGCTACACATCTTAAAAACAAAAATATTTTTAAATGGAGTTGCCACCTATAGAAATATATAAAAATATATTTGTATTTAATTAATTATTTATTGAGAAAATACGCAACATTGCGATATTTGATGTTATATAGGAAGTGTTAATAATGACTTTAATAAAATAAAGAGATTATTAATTATCTTAGATTAGTTTCAAATTATAATTATTAATGCAAAATGATGAAATAATTGTATTAAATGAAGTCCTTTAAAGAAATGAACTATTGTATTTTGATTTGTATATCCAGCGAAAATTGTAGAAATCAATTTAATTGAGAAAAAGGATAACCACCTTTTTTTCTAAAAAAAAAACTTCACCCTAACGAAAAATTAATAAAATAATATAAAATGGATATCAAATGTAAGACATTTTACATAATTAAAATCCAAAAATATTTTGAAGGCGTTGCCACTCCATTTTGTACACAAAATTTTAAATAAAGTTAATATATACGTAATCAAAGTGCTATGATGAGGTAAGGCTGCTTCAATAAAGATCCTTAATAAAAAAGTTAATCCAACTTATGACCCAAATATTTCAAATATTTATATTTATGTACATATTTCAAATATTTTTATAAATAGAGTTGCGACTTATTGAAAATTACAAAAATATAATGTTAAATATTTTTTTTGAAATTTATATTTAATCATCGATTTCTTTGTTTATTTTTCATTTTCAATATCAACAATCCTTTCGTTGACAACTCTGAGGTTGTTTGCAAAATTATTAGAATAAACTAGAATTTACGTAACCGAAACTTGATTTTTTTCTTTCTATATTTGTACAGGAATGGCATTTCTCGCCGGCACTCTTGCGCAAGCTACGTACATCAGTCAACCGATACAGGTGAAAAAGTAAAAGACAGCATTACAAACATGCAAGTCAAAAAAACAAACTTCAACTCGACAGGCAACTTAACCAAAGAGCAAACAAAGTGCGAACTCGCATGTTAACGTCGCGTTGACTGTCAATGGAAAAGCGAAGCATTTTATTATTTCACAACTTAATATAGCAACTGGACGCCGGCAGGAGCACCGCGAGCAAGTGCGAGTGGCTGCTAACTTCATTTTTTTCGCTTTGCTTTAATGAACTCCAGTTCAAAAGTTGTACGAAGCCACGTGAGGACGTAGGACGTTGGGGCGAGTTGCAAAAAGTAAATGGAGATTGCGAAGCAGTGTAGGAAGTGTGGAAGAAAGCATGAAAAATTATAGCGAGTACGCTAAAAACAGGTGCCACCAAACAGCGAAGATTTTGCATCTTTTTTAATATTCTTATACTCCTTTTTTCGTCGCAGTTTTATTTAAAGTATGACCACCACTGGATTTAAGTGCAAAGTTTTTTGTAACTTGATTTTTACAACTAGTAATTTACCCATGTTAATTGTGATAAATGTGATGTGAAGAAGTGGTAAAAGAACGAAGCGTTAAAACACCACAGAACCACAAAAGGAAGATACAGCAAAATAGTCGAAATCTCATAACTTCGGCTTAAAGTCATCCCTGAGGGCAAGAACGCGAATGGAGCACAGTAAAACAAAAAAAAAAACAAAAAAAAAAACAAAGAGAAAGGGAAAAAATAAACTAAAAAAATGAGGTACGAGTTGTGCGTCAAGCGCCAAACAACCCACCATGCTCGCAAGTGGTAACTGTGAATTGGGATTTCTGATGGTCACTACTCATAACTCCAGCACGCACAAAGCATTTTTTTGTTCCATTTTATTTTTCGTATAAATGTGGCATAAATAATAAATGGAAATGGCGAGCTGTATGCCACTTGCAACATCACTTTAAATGCCACACACAATTTGTAAAAACGAGCTAATAAATTTGAGCGCGAATTACTTATGCACACATACACACATATATCTAGTTAAACCTACATATTCGTACGTACGTACGTTTGTACGAATGTATGTATGTGCGTTTCGGCAGTTGGACGAACATTGCAGAAGGCATTATTGTCCACTGGCTGAACTTGTTTAAAAAAGAAAATCTTGATGTACTGCAACCACAATTGCAATAACAACTGGCGAAGGCTACATGGAAATGGGCACAAGAGACGTAACGAAATGACTCGCCGCCAACACAAACTACTACAAACAAACTTGCATAACTGGCGACTATAAAGTAAATCTTTTTTATATAAAGTTAAATGTGCATGCGAATTTCGCGTAAAAGCAACGAGTGTGAAATTACTTTGTACTACTTTGAGCGGCGAAGCTGCAGGTTGACAATTAAACAACACCATTAAACTGTCTACGGCGCCTAAAACTATGCAATAATACATTTTTTTTTTTCAGGCAGACAAGCGCCAGTTGTTTGGAAATAAAATAAATAAATACACAAGAAAAAGTTAGCAACTAAATAAGTCGCTGGTAGCAAATTTAATGAATTTGCAAACTATTGGAATGAAACGCTAAATTTAAAAAAAATAATAATAACAAGCTTTTATTAAGTTTTCTTGAAACAAATTAAAGTTAAATTAAATAATGCAATTATTTTTTTATTGCGGTGAAATTACGCGTATTTATTTTCAAAGAACGAATTTTTTAATCAGTTTCGAATATCGTAATTTAATAAAATAAAATGTGTTATTAAGTGGACAGTACTAGGCGTATTTTGTAAAATTTTTAAGATCAGCCAAAAAAAAAAGAAGCAATTAAAATAATGAAGAACAATAAATTCACATTTCTTTATGAGTATGAAAAATTGCCAAAAGTGTAAGTGTTACAATTAAATAAAATATTACTATGTAACTAATAAAAATAAATAATGGAAAATATTGAATATTATTAAATAAATAACATTAAATTAAAAAGGAAGGAAAAGAAAGGAAATGAAACTCAAAAAACAGAAAAAGAACAAAGTTTTTTTTTTTTTATTTAAAGAACACTAATTTCTATATATATAACTTAATAAATAAAATAGATTTAAATATAAAAATACAAAAACAAAATTAAAAAATGCTTTGCATAAAATAAAAATGTTTATAAATTCAAATTCAAAAATGTATTAAATGGAATAAAAAATTAAATAAAAAAAGATATCATCAAAAGATATGAAGAAGATCCAGAGAGCCAAAGCTAAGGAAAACAACCAAATAGCGACATGGCATGATTAAACACAAAATGCAACCGTGTCAAATATCCGACAACACGATATTTACATTCAATTTCAATAGCAATGAACAACTCAGATTTCCATGTAAAAGAGAATGTTGGAGGTTGCCGATGATTATTATCATTTCCACATACATATGTAAACTTCTTCAAAATTTTCAAACTGCATTGTGCTTGCTTGTCTGGATTTTCGAATATTAAAAATAGAAGACAATGAGATGGTAAATTAGTTGGTGAAGGTAAGTGCTTTGAGGCATTCGATGCTATCCGAATGGATTGCATTTCCATAATTAAGCAAAGCGAAATCCATAGCCACTTTCTTAGGTTGGACATTGTTTTTTTTATTTTATTTTTTAATAGGCTCCTCCACTGATACTCGTATTTTTGAATTTCATTTTTATATTGTAGAACATTTTGTAAAGTCTTTTAAATTTAAAGTTGCCTTTTCTTTTGAAACTTCAAAAAAAAAAAAAAATGCAATACAATCTTGACATCTAATAGACATTCGGCAAGCAAATCGCGAAAGGGGCGTGCCAAAAGCGCAAACGTAACACTAAATTTGCGTTCGTGCCAACAATTTTTGCCTTCGCGCACTAAGAAAGTCTTCAGAAATATAAACAACTACACTCATACTAATAAAAATTGTAACTCATATTTGAGCAAGAAATACAACAACGCCATATTTATCAGCTATACATATATGCACACATGTTTATGAATATACTTACAAATGCATAAATCAAGGCGAGCATCTGACAAATTGCAAAGTTTAATTTGGTATAAAAAGAAAGAAAAAAAGCAACAACAACATATAAATAGATAAGATTGAAGTTAAAAGAAGGAAAGACAAGAAAAAATATGAAATAGAATTATCTCGCCTGAATAGCTGGTAAGCAAAGAAGTTAAAATAAATGTCAATCGTTAAACGACGAGTATAAAAAAATAAGAAATTAACTTACTTATTAAGCAAACTTGAAATTTATTAATTTTTCATTATTGTTGTAAGTAAGCAAGTAGAAAGCGCGAAAAAATATTAAAACATTATCACTCTGATATCTGCTGAAATGCTTAAAAAAAATGGATTTTATGCTATCTACATTAAAAAAAAGTGCTACTGGAAACACTTCTCTGGAAATATGTTATTTAATACATACAAACCTACACAAATGTATATATATGTATATATTAGGGTGACAGTTAATTTCGAAAGTGATATTTTCTTTGGTCTCAGTATTTTTTTGTCTGTAGTTTTATTTAAAAAAAATTCTAGTAAAATTTCAAGGTCGCAGGAAGAGGATTAGGGGGCGCGTCGGCCCCCCAAAGTTACACAAAATACGTTTTTTCACGCAAATTCTTACTTTGACTGCTTGTAACTTTCTCTGTGTTTTTTTTTTTAAACATTACTGGCGAAAGATGTTCATTAATATGTCTACAATAACATCTGTCAATAACATTTTTGTCTAATGTTAATATTTAATGAAAAAAACTTAAATATAGGAGAAAAATTACGCCTCAATGTCGATTTATTATACTTAAATAAAATTACTTATATGATTCAAATTTTGGATTTTGTTCAGATTTATTTAATTAAAGATTCATATAGAAAATTCCTTATGATTTACGTAAGAGTAGCTTCAACAATTATATACAGTAAGACCTCGCTAGTCCGAACTTCAGACTTTTTTTGTTTACTTTTGTTTTCAAGTGTAAGAATTGTCTTTAAAAGTTTGCTTCAAATTTTTTTTGCCTGTATGCTGAAGCGATCTATAATATTGACAATTGTGACCGAGAATATTCCCGTTACAACCTCAACAATATTATTCTCAATGCTTGCGTAAGCTACCGACAAAAAATCAGCACCAATGTTTCTCGGAAAATAGATTCTTATTTTACAGTTATATGCAGCAGCCGCAAACATTTTTTAATAGCATTAAATTTGCAAAAAAATCATTCGAAGTGAATATTTGAATGTGAAAAGTCGAAAATGTCTGCTAGAAATTTACGTGAACGCATATATTTAATTGGTTATTGTACCAACTTATTAACGGGAAGTAAACTACCCTCCAATATAGAAGTGTTGAAAGTTTTGTTTTTCAATTTACGTGTAGTAAAAAAAAATTTACGGGAAAGTTCAGATTTAGTTGTAAAAGAACTATTCGTGTTCTGGGAAAAAGCCCGCATTCCGGTCAAGGATAAACAACACTGCATTACAAATGTAGAGAAATTGTATAAAGAATGGCAAAGCTTTCAAAAAGATTCAAAGAAGACTTCTAATTTCCATAAGAGCAAAGTAAACACGTGGAAAGAAAAATTGGATATGCTTTTTGACGTGGCGCATGCAAGTGCATTAAAAATAATGTCGAATCAAGAAGATATTGATTTCTTGATAAGTCAACGAAAAACGGGGCGCCCAGGCTTTATGTATGGTATCGATTACGAAGAAGTACGCCGAGAGTGCCGACTTGAAGAACGCAACAACAATTTATTACAACAAGTGGAGCGGAATAATCGTGAAATTGCATTAATTGGTTCGTTGTATGTTATTGTTTATTTTTTATTTTCTTTAAATTAAGTCATTTTTATTAGATGAAACTGCAGAGTTGCTGTCATCTGAATCTTCAGAGAATGATAACAGTTTTCCAGATATGGAATGTGACCCACGTTGTAGTCAACCTCCAGCCAAAAAATGTAGGGGAACAAATAAAATACTAACACCAAAACTGGCGGCCGCACTCGATGTCTGTAAAATCAGTGACACACATGCGGTTCATCTAATAAGCGCAGTCGTTGAAGCTCTGGGTAATAATGTTGAAGATTATATTTTAAACCGAACGTCTGTACACCAGGAAAGGGAACAAATCCGTGAAGAAAGAATTTCAGCATTAAAAAATAAATTAAAATTAATTGAGCTCGACGCTATCTGCCTTCATTGGGATGGTAAACTTTTGCCGGCGCTGACGGGAAATGATAAAGTTGATAGGTTGCCTATAATAATATCGAGCGGTAAAGTTGAACAGCTTCTTGAAATACCTGCACTTGATTCCGGTACTGGAAAAGAACAGTCATTCGCTGTATGCGATGCTATTTATGAATATGGTCTGCAAAATCACATCAAAGCTTTAGTGTTTGATACAACAGCGGTCAATACTGGGCGTTTCAATGGTACCTGTACGTTAATTGAAAATAATTTACAAAGACAACTTTTATGGTTACCATGCCGTCATCATATATACGAGATTGTTTTAAGATGCGTTTTCGAAGAAAAAATAAGCTGTTATGGAAGTCCAAACGTTAAAATGTTTGAGAAATTTAAAAATGCTTGGGCTAAGATTGATGCTAAAAACTATGAGTATGGCATCAACGATCCAACTGTCAAGACGTACATGAAAGAGTCTGCTGTTCGCATTATCGGTGCAGTAAATAATATCTTGGAAGAAAAACAACCCAGGGAAGACTATAAAGAATTCTTGGAACTCACTTTGCTCTTCCTGGGTCAAAAACCAGAAAAGACACATCCAAACAGCCTAATGTTTCGATCGCCAGGAGCTGTTCACCATGCAAGGTGGATGGCAAAAGCGATTTACTGTCTAAAAATATTTTTATTCCGTAACGAGTTCCAGCTTTCAGCAACTGAATTAAATGGGCTTCGTCAAATTTGTGTTTTTATTGCTGAAGTCTATGTCGAAGCGTGGTTTTCTGCTCCTTTGGCCATTAAAGCGCCATATCAAGATTTTTTATTTTTACAAAAACTTGAAAACTTCAAAAAATTTATGCTGCTATATCTTATGTTGCTCTTAAAAAGTTCAGGAACCACTTGTGGTATTTAAGCCCTGAGGCGGTTGGTCTTGCATTTTTTGACAGCAACGTATCCCTTTTTTCAAAACAAAAAATGGTGGCGGCTTTGGAAAATGATTTTGAACAAGAGCAAAACACAAAGCGAGCTACAATAAATGATAGAGAAATCGTTGAAATATTCCATGACGGAATTGAACAGTTCGTCTCTGCCGAAACAAAAGCATTATTTGAAAGATTTCAAATAAATACTGATTTTTTTAAATTAAACCCAGACAAATGGGAGCAGGACCAATCTTATTGTAAAGCGGCTGAACTGATGAAAAAATTAAATGTTACAAATGACACTGCCGAAAGGGGGGTTAAATTGATGGAAGAGTATAATAAACTATTTACCAAAAAAGAACGCCAAAAACAATTTGTTTTAAAAATTGTTAGCGATTACCGCCATCGGTTTCCGGACTGTAATAAAAAGACATTGTCTCAAGTGCTTTAAACAATATTAATAAAAAGAGAAATCATATACATAAGTAGTTTTATTTAAGTATAATAAATCGACATTGAGGCGTACTTTTTCTCCTATATTTAAGTTTTTTTCATTAAATATTAACATTAGACAAAAATGTTATTGACAGATGTTATTGTAGACATATTAATGAACATCTTTCGCCAGTAATGTTTAAAAAAAAAAACACAGAGAAAGTTACAAGCAGTCAAAGTAAGAATTTGCGTGAAAAAACGTATTTTGTCTAACTTTGGGGGGCCGACGCGCCCCCTAATCCTCTTCCTACGACCTTGAAATTTTACTAGAATTTTTTTTAAATAAAACTACACACAAAAAAACACTGAGACCAAAACAATAAAGAAAAAAAAATACTCCATACATTTAATTGTCACCCTAATATATATGTATGTACATACTTATTTGATGAGTTTGTATGGTACGACAAGTATTTAGTTGCTTACTAGATAAGCACCTTTTCTTGCATTTGTACAGCTGTATAACATTAAGGTGGTACAATAAACGTAATGCTGGAATTTGAATGATCTTACCCTAGGGGATTGTTTTATAGTTATAGAAAATCATATAAAGATCCCTCAAAGCGCATATTTTTTATATGGAAAAAAAAATAAAATATTCATAGAGATGAAATGAAATCCTTGAAAACTAGCGTTTCTCAATCGGCAAAAATTTGTTGGTATTTGTATTTATTTTATTTTTAACTTTAACCAGCCCAACAATTAAACAAATTATTTTATAGTGCTAGTCACGATAGATAAGTAAATAAATCTAAGAACAAAATTAGTTTTAAACTATAGTTAATATTTACATAGAAGAATTGAAACTTAATGCAATGGAAGCAGGAACATTTGTATAGATAGGTTACAGACAAGTTTAGAAAAACTGAAAATTTGAATACGTTTATACGTTATTATAAAAACGGGTTAATTCATTTTTGAAGTGCAGTGCATTATTTGTTAGCCTTAGTCGAATGGGAAGTGAGTTCCAAAGACGAATCGAGCTTATGAAAAATTGACGTTCAGATATTAGAAAACGGTATTTAGTGTGTACCAGAAGTACGGACCTCGAAGAATGAAGAACCCCGCTCCTTTGTAAATGGTGTACGGGTTTGCTAACAATAACTCGCCGAATATCCTCTTTCACGGCGTCTCAAAATGGCAAACCAAACTGAGTATAAATCAAGTAACAGCTGTCAAAAAGACCAACTCCGAAATAAGTATTGCCTCATTGAAAACCACAGTCTAAATAACCACACCTTATAAGATCAGTAGTGTTCTAATTTTCCACAGGTCTTCGAAAGAGATGCTAACCAACTTTTCAGGGGTCAAGTAGACAACATTTAGCTTTTGCTTTCATACAGCGTCAGAATTAACAAAAATCGCACATCCATATAGGAGCGTAGGTAATAAGTACGATTTAACTAAGAGTAGTATTATATTTAAGAAAGTATAAAAAAAATTGTTATAAAGACATTGTAAGATATATAATAACTTCGTGTTTTGAAGTCTCCTGAAGAAAACTTTATATTTCCGACACATGAAATAGATGGAGTTCATTGAGCGAACGATAAATACTTTTCTGGCGTCGAAATAGACAAAATATATCTATCAACTTTGTTTTTTTTTTGTTTGTTCGTGATAAGAGCAGTAAATTTCTGACTTTGTCTTTTTTACACAAATTTTTGAACGCACAATTTAGGCATCGTTGTATTTGCTTTGTCATCGGGTAAACAGAAATAAAGTTACGAGATTTATTCTGCTTGATGTATTTGTTTTCAATTTATTTAATATTACAATGTGTTATCTGTCTTAAGGGGCACATTAAAACCTGAAACCTCTAAGTTGTTTATGGTAAAGGTCATTCGCAATTAAGATTCAAATTAAACTGCTAACACATCAACTTTTTACGACAGCTTGTGAGAGCTCTCAAGATTTATAAAAATTTAACCAAAAAGTTATAGCGAGAAAGAAATGTGAAGTCTAAGTAAATATACACGGTACCAAAGAAAAATTTTTCTCTTACGATATATAAGTTTTAACATACTCGATATTAATAAACAGTTTTATTATCAGCCGTGCTCCCAGTTTCACAGTTCAATTCCACAATGTGATTTTAAAAATTTCCTGTGAAAGTGAATTAGTGTGCTCCCAATTTCACACATATCGGTTACCGTTGTGGCAATTCACAAACAGCTGTTGTTGAAATTTCCCTTTCGGATTCAGATATGTACGAGTATGCTTTTTTGAGAAGTCATCAGCAAAACACTTAAAAATACGCATATTTCAATAAATAACTAATAGAGAAATGTCATAAATGGCTTCTACAAACATCAAAGAATATTTTAAAAATTATTTTAATTGAAAATAATTAAACATTTACAGAGTTTTTGTCATTTACTCTTCATTTCACATACAACCAAGCATTCGGATTCAAATCACAAAAAATGTATGTGAATGTGAAATTGGGAGCACCAAACATGTCATTTCAAACCGAATCCACAGGCAAATTTGTGGATGTGAAACTGGGAGCACATTTATATTTACATTTATTTGTAAATGTGGTTTATTTAATAGTACACTACGGATACATTTGGATAATTTATTTATCTTCAAATTATTCATAATTATTTTTCAATTAAAAGATCGTTAATTCTCTAACAAATATTAAACAAAGTATTTTGTTAAACTTTATAAAAAATGTAAAAAATATTTATCAAAATTTCATAAAAATTTCGACCTTTTAAAAAATAAATGTTTAGAATTTCTTGGAGTATGCGGATATTTAATTCAATTTTAGAATAACAAAGTGCTATATTCTAGTGGCTACGAATTACCGTTGATTTTTGAAAAAAAAAATTTACTGATGCTCCTCCAAATTCCTTCCATAAAAAAAATTATCGCGGTTTTGTGTTGTATTAAGGAGACTGCCAGTAAAAAAAATTGTCAAAAATCAGTGTTAACTTGTAGCTACTAGAAACTTGCACTTTCTCAGAATTAAATTTAATGAGCCAAAAAAACTAATCAAATAAATTCTAAAAGTTTTTCTTAACCCTTAGCCACCTAACGCCGGTCACAGTGACTCTACCGTTTTTTATTTTTTAAATATTCCCGTTATTATGCAAGCTGCGCAGTTGTCCGTCTATGTACTTTTTCTTTTCTCTCGTCAGTTCGTTTTGTGCAATCAGGCAGTCAACACGTGTACCAATTCAAAAACTAGAGGTAACACATTTTTGCTTGCGGTCATTGTGACCGACGTTAGGTGTTTATGGAATTTTAGTGCCGATAATTTTTTTTGTGGTTTTATAGAGTTATTATGTTTTCGCATGATCAAAACAGCGGCACATGGCTGCAAGAGTTGGACTCGGGAGAACAAACGAGAAATTCCTCCTAACTTTCTCCCTAGTCGTCATCGAAAAGTTGGTTCGTCCATTTTTGGATTCACGTCCGATGCAACATTGGCATCTTTTGTGCCAAAGGCTAACAAATCCGTCCTTATTCTGTCCAGCATGCATCATACTTCCAACATTGATCCTAATACTAAAAAACCAGAAATGGTGATGTTTTATAATAGCACAAAAGGCGGAGTAGACATGCTGGATCAAAAATGTGCCGTTTACTCCACTTCTCGGCGAACGCAGAGATGGCCAATGGCCATCTTCTATAGAATGCTAGATATTTCTGCTGTAAATGCATATATCGGAAGCAAGATGAACCAAACACAGGAAAAGGTACTTCGGTTTAATTTTATGAAGAAATTAGCTGAAGATCTCGTGAAACCACATTTAGAACGCCGTGTATACCAGAATGGATTACACAGAGAACTTCAAGGCGCTATTCGCCGTGTACTGAAAAGGGATCAAGTACCCAGTACATCGCTGGCCGACAACGTAGAAAAATTTGAAAAACGTAAAACCTGTTCACTATGTGATCCCAAAAAGAAACGCAAAACATTCCACATGTGTTTTGAATGCAAAAATCCAATTTGTATTGAATGTTCCCAAAAAATGTGTATACCATGCCGCCAAAAATTGTGATTGTTGGCAGTTTGCAATTTTATTTTAATTGCGATTTAATCGCGCCAAAAACAATTTATTATTGAAGTCCATGTTTTTAAGTTATAAAAAAAAGAAAAAAATTTTAAGTTCGAATATTTTTTTCCTAATTAGATCTCATTTTATAAAAGTATCTACGTTTTCTTACAAAATTCGTATAACAATGAATAAAAAATGTTATTGAAGTATGAAACTTCTTTTAAGTTAATTTTTTGTTAATATTAATTAAATAAAAGGTACAAAAGAGTTATGTGCGGTTTTTGCGTGTTTTATTATTATATTTATACTTTCAACACTAAAATTAAGTAAGGGGTCACCTTGACCGACGTTAGGTGGTAGAGTGTCTAAAAAAGACGTTAGGTGGCTAAGGGTTAAAAAGTTCGAAATTTTGATACATTGTTTTTTAAATTTTAAGCATTCTGTAAATTGTTGAAAAAATTAATATTTATGTTTTTCTTAGAAAATTAATCATATTTTACTTAAAAAATTATTTTTATTGAATAGAAGAAAAATAAAGTGCCCAAATCTGTGAATATGTGCTTGTGCTTTAATTTATGAACAGAGTGTAGTGGGTAATATTTACAAATTTTGCAAACAACTTTACATTTTTTTTAGAATCCATTATCTTAACAAAATTTCAAAAAAAAATTCAACCTATTTTTTGCCTTTGATTTTTGACAATTTCTCTTTAAACTGTCTTTAATTGCCTTTAAATGTAAACTGAACTTAAATATGAATAGCGGAAGTATCCCTTTTAAATTTCACTTAATAATATGGCAAGCTTTCATTGAGGAAACAAAAATTGGAAGCACATACATATCTACATACATTAATGCCTTTCAAAGAGGCGAAAGAAAAACTACAAATCGTAAGAGTATTCTCTAGCCAAGTAACTATTTCAACAAAATTAAATACTAGCGTGGCTTTCACTATTGTTTATGGCTAGAACATACATCACATACTATTTAGGTATGAGTATGTATACATATTCATACATATATTTAGTAAAACTAACCAATGCACGCACACTAAGACACAGACGACTCATAAGTCTGAAAAAGAAAAATGGCACAACACTTTTGCAAAGCGTAAAAGCGTCGACGGTTATTTGCCTTTTAAAAGACATTTGCCAATGAAAAAAATGGATTTATACTAATATTTATGGCCAAGAAATGCAATTGAAAAAAAAAATTACTTAAAGCAAACAATATTTTATCCCAGTTGAAATAAGGTTTATTTGAAAGTGAGATGTGAGGAATAACTGCAAGTAATGCAAAGCACACTATTGAGTGCAAAACTTAAAAAAGGTAACTCTGTGTACGTAGCTACACATGTAAGTATTCCAGTACTACTTACATATTTATGCGATTTGCTTAATCATTTGCATACATATATTTGCAATATTTATCAAAAATGTATCAAACACAAAAAATAAAAATCAACCACAAGAGAATAAAAAAAATATGTTTGTAGGTTGTATGATCAAAAATATTTACTTTCTCACACACCATATCTGAACTCACCTCACCTGAACTCACCACACTTGAACTCACCACACCTGAACTCACCTCAACTTATCTTACCACACCAAGATTCGCCATTTCCCAAGTCACCACACTTAAACACACTAAACATATATTTGGGATACGTGAAATGAAAAAGCTTCTCATAAAATACATCTGCCTTTCGGAGTCGGAACAAAACTCCTCTATTTGTGGTAGAACAAACACTGAGCTTTAAAGTGTAAGCGCCAAATTTTAAAGAAAACTAAAAAGTTCATCAAAATTTAAAAAATTTGCCACCATAATTTCCAAAGTTTTCAATTAGAGTTTGAAGAAACATGCTGGAGCCCATTTATTTCCAGTCTTTTAAAGTGGACATTAAAAATTATCGCTGAATTTTGAGACTTTTTTTGTCGAGAGTGGTAAGCATTTTTCTTGACACAACGCGTATGTATGTATGTACCGGCTATATTATAAGCTTTCGTTTCAGAAACCTACAATACTTAGCTACTCTTCGTGTAATGGTATCGTTTACTTTTATTATTATTTTTTTTTTTTACTTTTAACAATCGAAACATAAGCAACAATTAGTACCATACATGTTTTTTCGTTGTTTCATGTCAAAGTAAACTGAAACAATAATTAGCTACACCAAAAGCGATTCGCTGGAATTTTCACTAATTCCATAACATAAACAAATCTTGGGCCACAAGCAGACGGCACATAGTAATGGGTATGCGCAAGTACTCGTATACTCGTATGTATGTACATATGTATGTACATAACATGGTCTGTGGGAAACAAAGCGACTCGTGTCGCTTGGTGAAGACTACCATTTCTATAACAGAGCTTCGACTTTAGAGGACGATATGTTTTATTTATCTTCGAACCAGCTGATCGGATTTTATAAGTGTGGGGTGTACTTTCAGTTCCTTTGTCGAGCAATATATCCAGGTCTCAGATTTTCGTATTCTAAAGACCCCGTTTATGGTTAATTTAAAAAAAAAAGTCGCAAGTTTTTGTATTTTTCATATTTCTCGGCTTCTAGTTTTAATTTTTGCTTGTCTAGTAGATTGCTTTGAAGAAACTACTCGGTGAAGCTTCTAGAACTTCGGACAGCATTCACGCATTCACGAACTTCAGGATCTGAATTGATGCAACACCTTCGCGACGACTTAGCAAAAAATGACAGGTACCATAGAAAATGGGTCAAACAATCGAACCCTAGTTGAAAATCATGATTTATGCTTCTTTGTGTACCAGAAACATTCAGAGAATGCACTTAATCTTTAATCTATCTTTCTTAGTTAAGATTGATGCAGAAATTGTTGAATACTAAACTGCAACTGTTAGGATGAGAAGTGAGTTCTCGCAACACTTTTTCATAAGCTGTCCGACGGCGAAACATCTCGATTCTTAGAGCTAAATAATCCCAGGAAGCTTTAAACTAAATAAGTTAATTTTGAAACTTATATTTTATTTTCAAGTTATGAAGTATAGAATTCGAATTTTAATTTCGTCTTCATGTTCTTTACAAGTGAGTTTCCTACCGGGTATTTTTGCATACCTTTAAACGTAAGAATAGTTATGGCAGCAAGCAACAAAAAAAAGTAAACGGATTAATGAATTCCCACAAAGCACAGGTATGTACATACATATGACTGCAGAAAGGGAAATGGCATAAATTGTTTATGAAATACGATTGAAGACAAAGGACAATGACAGAAATAGAAGAAAAATGTAAATAAATACAACAAAGAGCTCATTTTGAAGAAGAATAACACAGAGGGCAAATGTGGTGGGCAATAGTGGAGATATAATGAGAAACGAAAGCCAGCGGCAAGCAAACCTCAGACACAATACCCGAGCGAAGCCCGTCACTTTAGCCACGACTGTCTTAAGGAAATGCAATTATAGAATTTCTTTTTTTTTTTTTTTTGCCCACTTGAATATTTTCTTATTGTACAATGTACATAAGTATATGCAGAGCTTTGACGAGCGTGTATGATGTGCAAGAGAACTGACAAAAATACAGCAAAGTATAGTTAAGCATTGGAATGTCAGCTGTTTCGCGCGAAGTCGCTTGAACAATTGAAAAAACTTGGAAAAAATGCAAAATGGCACCATTAAATTATGCCACGAATATTAAAAAAAATGAATGAATAAAATGAAATGAAATTTATTTAATGCATTTGTTGAAGTTTTTCCATAAGCAAATCCTGTGGCAGCTATCAAATGAGCGGAGAAGCGCCGAGACGGTGTGCCAGCTAAGAGAGTACACAGGGCGTATGAGTAACTGAAATGCATTAGAATGCTGAATGATGGCGACGCTTATAAAAGTAGGTAAACTCAAAAATATAACCGCACCACACATTGATAAATTTTGAAAAAAGAAAAATTTTGCTTTCATAATATCGCATTCAAAAAAAAAAAAAAAAAAAACATTTCAAGACAAACAACAAACTTTGTAGAAGTATAAATATTAATTAAGTAGTTGTTCATATAAATTTAAAAAAAAAAATTCACCTCGCTTGAGCATGCAGTTTTGTAACATACTAAGTTTTAACAAAAAAAAAAAGCAAGTTTCAAGTGGCTTCAACTTGCCCTTGATTTTGTCGACACCTTTCCGCATCCGCAATTTCTTTCATATTTTTTTATGTCTAAAAAAACTTCTCAAAAATCGACGGTACTCTGTAGTTGCTTGAAATGTTTAACTAAAATGTAATGGGTTACATAACAGCATAATCAAAAAAAAAATTTAATAAATTGGGAATTTAAAATAGTTTTTTATTTATGATTTTTTTTTAAATTGTATGAAAACTTTCAAGCATCTCAAATGCAAAATAATACAAAAATTCTAAGATAAAAATAAATCATCACACGTGGTACGGTTGTAATTTTGAGATGGAGCGTATAAGATGTGTACGAGCCTAAAATAAGGAATTTAGAGTTGGTGTACGGCTGGCGGCTGGCGGCTGGCGTAGAAGCGATAGACAAATGTTATTTTGCGCTGATGAACTACTTTGCCATTGTTGTTGTGGTGCTTTTGGTGCCGTGTTGCCTGTTGCCTCGCCGTCAGCGCACTTATGCATATGAGCCATTTGTGCTGAGTGAGTGTATGCGATTCGGAAACATATGTCGGGAAGGTATAAAAATTATATTAATATGCAGTCGCGGTTCACTTTTACTACTTTGTATTTTAGATTTTTTCCTTTCAATTGTGAGCTTACTATTTTTTCAACCAAAAATTTTGTTCGCTTTTGATTTGTTACATTACGTTTTTTTACTATTCCTGCACATGCAAGGGTGCTTTGACGAGGCGGACACAACCCAGAGAGGGACACAACCGCGAACAAAGATGAGAGATTTGTAATTTATACATTTTTTATGGACACTCTTGCATTTTTTCTTTTTTTGAGCGCTCACATTTTTTTCCATATGCTGCATATTTTTTTTATTTACCATCATTTTTGTTTTGAGGTGTTTGTTTTTACGTCAGTCGTTGTGTCTGTGGTCGCATTTGTGGTTGATATTTTTTCTCGCGTCAAAAAAAAATCGCCGCTGACCATTAAGGTAACGTGTGTATGAAAAAAATGCACTCCAAAGGTGAATAAGTACAAGGGAAACGTGAAAAATTTTGTGTTAAGGACCTTCATTTTAATTCTATTTACATGTCCCCCTTTCTACTCATTCCAAAACGGCAAAGCCAAAAATGCACTGATTTACTATTCATTATTTTTATTTTATTTTTTGGGTTTACATTTTTATACCAGCATGTCGCTGATGATGAGCTATAATTTGTTTTAATGTTGGTATTTATCATTTTGCGCGCATATAATTTTCAACGTTTTAAATATTAAACAAAAAAACATAGTTTGCAATTTTTAAAGCAAACAACAATTTATTAGGGCCGTTTTCCACAAATTGCATGCAATCGTTCTCGAATGTGCAAAATGCTATTTGAAAATATATAGAATATAATATAAAATGTATTGCGAAAGCCGAGAATTACATAACAGCAGTACTGTAAGTCATAAAATTGTTTTAGTATTTTTGAATTTTAAGGGGTTACACATCTAGTTGGAATTTTCAAAAAAACTTCATCATTCAGTCAATCCGACGGTAGTTCTTGAAGTTACACGCATAATTGTAACGACGTGTCAGAGCATTGCAAAATGCTTTTGAAACTTTAACCTTGTTTTTCTCAAATATGTGTTTTGAAAGTCGGTAACAAAGATTTCTCGAAAACGGCTAAACCGATTAGTCTCAAAGTTTTACCCAGGCTTCTTAACTATATTTTCTAGTACTTAATGGAAACTTTTTTATTACCGATCAAAAAAAATTTTATACACAATTTAAGGCCAAAATTATGATAAAAAATTGTTTTTTTGTGAAATTTTTTTTTTGCTAATTCCTTCGATTAATTGCAAGATTATACATTACTTTAACGAAATCCGTTAGGTTTTTTAACTTTTTTGGGAGGGGTTCCTGGAGATCTGTTGTAGAAGCTTTAAAAACTGTTATTTTTTACAAATAAAAATTTATAAAATACTCTGCAAAGTTAGCATAATTATTCTGTGTACAAATGCTTAACATAATAAATTTAGAAGTTTTATCAGGAAAAATGTTTGAAAAACATAATTTTGTAGGGCTCTTGACTAGATGTAACCCTTTAATGTTTTGACAGTTTAAAGCCATTAATAAAAAAAATGTATTTGATCTTTTCAATTTATTTTAATCGTGTTAATACCAAATACATATTTATGGAAAATCTTCGAAAATATTAAATATTCCTGAAATTAGTTTTTCTCTTAATTTTTATACTACTCTTTCTTCGATTTAAACATATTTAACTTCCTAGCACTTCTTTGATAAACCTCGGTTTGAACTTTGTGCAAAACATAATTAATAATTAAGTAATCAAATTTCCTTCAAAATTCCGAACATTTTCCCGGAGTCCATAGAATTTACTTTTATTTAAATTCGTCAAAATTCCGGCCTACATTTCATTCCTTTTCTACAGAGTTTCTTTTTTTTAAGGAGTATACAGTTTTGAAGCTTACTCGATGTTAGTGAAACAATTTGCAAGTTACAAGGACTTTTGAATTAACCTTGATCAACTTATAAGAGAGCGATCAAGAAGTATTTTCATAAGGAAAACGCCCAATATCATCTACAAAAAAATATCGAAGAAATCAACTCAAATTCAATAAACTATGAATTTGTATACTCAAAAATTCTATAATATCTGAGAAAAAAGTTTAATATTTCACTATAAATTCGATTAATAAATATTTAGCGCTACTATTTTTATGCTATGCACGCAAGCACTTCTATGCACATTAATTAACTATAATCGTCGCTGCGAATAAGGTGCAAGCGACACCTGATAGTTTGTATAAAATAGGAGATTTTCTCAATTTTAATCAGATATATGTTTTAACGTACGTAGTAGTAAAGTAGAAAACCAAATCAAACATTCGTATGCTCTTTATTGAAAACATTTTTTTTTCATATCTGAAAAATTAACAATTTTGTCACCTACAACATTTTCGTGGCGGTAATTTAACATTCGCTACTTTAACATTCGAGTTATTACTTATTTTTATTATTTTTTGACTTTATTATAAATAATAATCTAAGTCAGTTTATCTTACATATAGAAAGTAAGAAATTTCACTTCAAAACACTGAGACATGTTTTTTAATTTAGCTCTAATTTGAAAAAAAAATACGCAACGTAGCACCATACAACATTCTATGAATATGCATAACATAATTAAAGTCATGGTAAGTTCGGACATTGTGAGTTTAGATCTGGTGAGTTTTAGTGTGGGGAGTTCAATTGTGGTGAGGCGGAGTGTGGTGAGTTAGGGTGTGGTGACTTTGGGTGAGGTGAGTTAGGGTGTGGTAACTTTGGGTGAGGTGAGTTAAGGTGTGAGGAGTTTAGCCATGGAGAATAAAGGTACGCTGAGTTTAGGTAAGGAGAATTATGGTTTGGTTTGTTAAGTCATGGTAAGTTAGGTTGAGTGTGCAGTAGAAGTACTTATTGCCGTCCCACGTTATATCAATTCTGTACCATTTTCGTAATCGTTTTAAAACGTATTAGAGATTTAATCCTGCCGACCAAAGATGAAAGAAATAATCTTTAATTTTAAATTAAGTTAATTCAATTAAGAAGTATGAAAGTGAATTTTTTTCAGTTTTTATTATGTTAGCATACGAGTATGACTGCAATTATTTGAATAAATACATATCAGTATGCACATACAGAGCATAGGTCTAATTGACAATGTGAAATTAATGAACTTCATTAAATACTCCACTTTCTAGCACAACGACTATAAGCTAAATGTTGCTGAATAGCGTTGCATGAAGCTAAATAGCTCTTAAATAGATCAGCACCACATTAATCTAAACTAAATACAAATATTTATCTAACAAATTAATATTGGCACCCGAAAAATTATAATATTGTAATAAAACAAGGAAATTATTTGCTGATGGCAGACCGTTGCACAAGCGCACCAACAAAGAAAACCACACACGCACACACACACACATACACACACTCACATTTAACTCTACCACCGATAAGCCAAATAAATAATGCCAACATGTCGATTAACCAGCGGTTACCTGCACCGCACCACACAACCGCCAACAGCAACTCGATGCACGCCCAATATCCATGACCAACACTTATTTATATGTATATATGTAGGTATGTATGTATGTATGTATCACCAACACTGCCACCAATTGAGCAATGCTAATCATAGCAAAAATTCGAACAAATTCAAAAAGGCACAACAATAACGAATTAATGCAATGAACATACAGCTCTTGTTTGCCGCCCAATGAGGCAGTGCTGGCGCAGGGCGTTTTGACTTTTGCGCTTACAGCGCCAGCTTTCCGGTTCGAGCCGACGCACAGTGGTGCAGGTCCTCATAGTTTTTGGAAGAAAAAAATTTATCAGTAAAAAGATCTAACAATTCTAATAATTCAGTGCCAGAAATCTTGTGCGAAAAAGATCCTACGTTTTTTCATCGTTCATCTATGTACATTGTGAGTGTTTCTGCGTCTCATATAAGAGAACGGCCCTGATGAGAGATTTGTGGAGAGGGCTTCTTGTTCTTCGAGAAAAAGCTCAGCTATTCATTAGTTCTCCACGCTGATATAATTGGCGGTATTTATGCTCGATTTTAGATATACAAGGTTCTCTAATATTTCAAAGTTATAATTGCCAACGTCGCCCAATATGTCAGGATTTTTTGTTTGTTATTAAAATGTGCTTTTTTATTTCAAGTCTAGACTGGAATACCAACGATGTCAGTATCATCTCCAAATGGCAGCCGCTTCGGACTTTTATCACGAAAGTGAGCCACCTTGTCTAAAATTGCATTTGGTCTTGAACGACTTCGAGATATCCCTCCCAATTTGAACGCAACACACAGTTTTTCTCACCACTGCGTCGTTACGGCAGGCTTTCTTTGTACTATCAAAGGCGGCTTTAAAGTCGACTTGAAGGTTTTCTGTATCAGTTTGGTTATCCGGAGTATTTTCCAGTATTTGGCGTGCTTCGGTCAATGGTGGATTTACCAGGCTTGAAGCTACACTGATAAAGTATAATCAATTGGTTCATAACTTTCACGTAGTACCGTCGACAGAACCTTATATACAATATAAAGACCGCTTATCCACTTTCTTGTTGTTAAGTCCAGATTATGTTTGATACAGCTGTTACATGCGTTCTACCAGCTCTTCGCCGTCGGCTTTTGGCATCGCAGTCGGTATAATGTCGGCAGAGGGAGGTTTGTTTTTCTTAAGCCATCTTACTGATTTTCTAACCTCGCCTTGGTCGAGTAAAGGTTGCGGCTGTCATCCATAAAGATTAGTCTTTATTACTCTCTCCAAATCTCAAATGTGCTTTGGGCATCTGCTAGCAGGTGTATCTGCACCCCTTTGTAGAAACCAGCTACGACCTTGCTGCTTCTTACTGATAGCATCTCAAACACTTCCCACTCACTTTTAACTACCAACCACCTCTTTTATGGTATAGCGATACATTGGTATACAATTGTTGTTGTTCTTTAAAACAAACAATAAGGTAAAAAAAAAAAATTATTATTCATATGTCGATATTAAATTATGTCATTATACTCCACAAATTTAAATTAAAAAGAATTTTTTTTTTTTTTGCAAAAATTTACCATAGTTCGCCGGTTAATTTGTACGTTAACTCTTATGCTACATATCACAACCGGCAACGTTCAGCAAATTTGTGGCCGAGAGATATACTCCCGGCAAATGCAACATAACAGCTCGTATACAATGCAATTGGCTAATAAATCTATTTTAGATTCACCTAATCGGACCGAACGCACACAAGCGCACGCACGCATTCGCTTGCACGCACACATGGACCAAACTAATTGTTCGTATGGCTCGAATGGACAACACCATATTAATCCAAATTACCATCAAAGTGATTTAATTGCTTGGAATTGCCATCCAGCCAGCCAGCCTGCCAACCAGCCATACAGTTTAGCAATCGACAGAGCGAATATGTACCTGTCGTATATATATCTATGGATATCTACATACTCGTACATATGTATGTATGTCGATACATTTGTAGTCATAACCCCCGCAGGCTGCTGACCTGCATTTGCTTAGCGGTCAAAGAGCTAAGCAAGCAACCAACCAACTTCGGCGTGCTCATTTTCGATAAATTTTGTTTTGTTTCGATTTCAATGAACGCTCCGCACTTGCCTTTACTTGCATTTGTATGGCAAAACTACGAGTGCAACAACGATTGTTTAACTGAAAGCTTTGTTTTGGTCACCTTTCAGCATGAAGCTCTACTGTTACTTGCTGCTGGCTGCTTCTACTCCTCCTTCTACTGCTACTTTTGTTCGTTTGGCTTGTTAACATGAGATGGCGTGCAGCCACGCAGACGACAAACATAACAACAAAAAATTATCACCACAATATTTTGTCAAATGGTGAGCAATCGATCAGGACAAGGATTGATGGCATCACACTTGTACAAGGACACCTGCCGTTTTATATTCGAGCATTCGAAAATTGTGTGAGATGAAGCTGGTGACGTTGTTGGAAACTATTTAACAATTCGACAGAAGAAATAAAGCAGTTAAAGCCTTCGCTAAATGTATTGAAATATAAAAAGTTATTTATTTAAATGAATTCTTTCAGACCAACATAACTGTTTCCTTCTTTCTACATGAAGTTAGCAATAACCTGTCGTACATTGGCTCATTCATCAGAGCGAGATAATCCAAGTGAAAACTCAGAAAATTCGTGGTTATGGCGGAGTCAAACTGTGATAAGGTTGGAAGTGGAATGTGGATTGGATCTCGCTCTTTTGATCCAAATTATGGCATATAGGGGACGAAGGTTAGGGCAGTTGGATGGTACTTCTCGGTTAGAAGAAAGGCACTGCTTACCACAATTTCGCTATTCTGACTAGTCCACAGCTTAAACACAAAGCACAGGAGTAACGAGAAAAGGTGAAGATTTCAGTTAAGTTTTGAGTATAGACCTTGCAAGTTTATGTGTGGTTAATTAAGGTGTGGTGTGTTAAGGTGTCCTAAGTTAAGGTGTGGTGGATATAGTTATGGTAGATTTAACCAAGAGAGTTTAGGTATTTTGAGGTAAGGTATGGTGTTCTTAGCAAAAAAAAGTTTTTTTGCGGTGGTTATGTTTGGTGAGTTAAATGTGGGAAGTTTAAAGGAGGGGAGTTTAAATGTGGTGAATTGAAATGTGGTGAATTTTACTGTGGTGAATTAATATGAGATGAGTTAAGGTGTAGTGAGTTCACGTATGGTAAGATATGGAATCCACTTGTTACTATTTCCCAAACATTTACCTCCATTACCGTCGCCAATAATACCATCTAATCTTAAGGATCGTTCCCTGTGAGCGCATCAAGCGCACATTCAAGAGCTGCCCACGTTGCAATAAAAAAATCTTGATTGGCGACTTTAATTCCAAGGTGGACCACGAAGTCGGAAAATTAAGTATGCATGACGGAAACCAGGGCGACCCGGCAATCTCGATATTAATGGCGGACAGTATCACGGACGTACGTACTTACGATTCAAGAAGCTAATATAAAATTTTATTTTTTTTCATGTCGAAGAGAAGATCTGCACAAACCACTGTGCTGCAAGCCTGTTTATTAACAAAAGAAAAGCTCGACGTTGAAAACTAAAACCAAACACTTCTCGACTTGGACTCTGAACTCTTTATTCAAACGAGCTTTACTTTCAAACAACAGGATCATACTTCTCAAAGGTTATGTGGTCGTAACTCGACGTTCAATAGTTTCGGGTGATTTGATATCAATGAGACAGAACGATTCTTTGTCGGGCAAGTTTTTCATCCTGATATTGGAGAATATATTTCGAGGCACTGAATGTCTTTTCCAAACTGGGTAAAGAAGCGGAGCGAATAAGTTTGGAGGTGAAAGAGAGCAAGACGAATTATCTTCTGTCATCAACGACTGTCATGCACGACTGGAAATTTACAGCACTGTTTACTGTTACAGCTCTAAATATGTAAGTAGAGGTCTTCAAAGAAACCAGCGATTATGTGCTATTTCGGCGAACAAAAACTCAGTCTGTGGTTATTTAATCCGTTCTCTTGTAAGGCGCACAAGCATGTGAGAGAGATTCTTCGAAGGATTTTTTACTCTTACGTTTTAGCTACGATGAATACCGCAGATGATGGAACGATAAGCTTTGCGAGCTTTATAAGTACAGCAAATTAAGATCCAGCGGATCCATTGGTTAGTCATCGTGCGAAGAATGGAGATGGTGAAAGGGCTTATCTGCGATGGTACAAGTCAAAAAACTAAAATTGCTAGTAAGCGAAATGCATAAGCAACAGGCAAGCTATGATGAGCTTGGTCGAAATCGTCTAGGCAGTTATAGTAACATTTCAGTAAGTAAGTATTTATGTATTTTTGTATGACTTTTCAGTTAACTTATATTTTGTAATTGGACGTAAATTAAAGATCACTATATTACCCCAATTTTATATCTTAGCTTAAAATTAAAAAGTACTTTAATACCCACAGTGGACACATGTGCACATACAGTTTGAATAGAGACAGTAATAAAAGCGAAAATGTCTTTAAAAAAAAAAAGGCGAACGTAGTCAAATCAAAAGAGGAAATGGAACAATTGCAAATAGAAAGCAGCCAACCGACGAGTAAGCAATATTTATTGAGTACGTGATCTTTGACAAGTCCTTATGTGACCATTTTGAATTTTTTATTGGACACACGAGGCTTAGCCTAGTGAGTGGTAGCAAAAAAAAAAAAAAAAACCATAAAATAAAATATACAAAAAGGTAGTAGACTAAAAATCTAAGCAGCAAATATTGGCAGAAACAAGAGATTTTTGTTGTACTCGTACATAGAATGGCACATGTGCGCCTGCATTTACATATATAAGTAGTTATATAAAATATACATACATATGTAGGTATACATTGGTGTAGGTATACGAGTGTCCATAGAACTCGCACAAGTCGCCAGCAAAGGACATTCGCTCGCCAATTTAACAACTATAAGCTCATGCATATACAAATTGGTAACTTATGAAAGTTTTTCAGCCAAGGGAAAAAAGCACAAAAAAAAAGAAGCAAAACAAAAGCAATTCAAAAGTAAATCATCTGCTGAGTCGAACATGTCTGTGTCAAGGTAATTTTTGAAGAGTTAGTGTCCCAAAGAAGTGACTTATTAGCGGAGAGTTTCACGCCAAAAGCTGTTGTTGAGAGTTTGGTATTTTTTATATACATAGTATATGGTATATTTTTATTCTTTTCTACTTTTAACAATAAACTAAAATGATAGTTTCGACATTCGTGCACGAATGTGTACGTGTAAATATATATATGTACATATATATGTATTTGTGTAAGACTCTGGCCGGTGTGCTTGGCATTTCAGCAAATTGCCTTCAAGGCAATCATAAAATAATTTTCGTCAACTGTCTGGCTTGTATAGAAAGAGTAGGCTTTTCGTAGATGAAAAATTGCAACATAAATTTTTAATTAATTTCGTTATGAAGGTAATGCTGTGTGTGCGAGTTGAGAGAAGTGGCAATGTTTAAAAGACAATGAGCTGTGACAAATTGTAAATGAAAAAAAAAACAAAACGTAGAAACGACAGCAGGTAAAGTGAGAGCGTGAAGAAAACAAAGGTACTTTGAAGGGCGCTACTTTTCATTTCGCAACTAATTCGTTCAACTTAAACATACATGCATACTTCAAAAGAAGATGTGAAATGAAGACGTAAAATAATACGGAATAAATTAGGGAAGTCACTTCGTTTTCGATCGAACAATCGATTGGGGTCTTGGGTTTTATGACTAAAGAAAACTTTTTGCTTGGCCAGGACCAGGGCAAATCCATGAACAATTTAATATAAATATGCACCGAAAAGCGTCGGCTGAATACTAAGGCGCCGTTTTCGAACAAATTATCCATTTCAAAGTACTCCACACAATTAAAGATAGAAGCGCTTAGATCGAGTGAGCGTTTATAAAATCTACGAGCTGTAGTCTTCAGTAACGCAAACGGTTCATTGCACATTAAAAATATGAGAAGCAGATGGATTAAAATAAGTTTAAGATTACCGACCAAGGTATGGCTTATATTGAAACCTGCATTTGAATGATTTCTATGAAGAGATTGGCAAAACTTGATGCTACTTACAATGATTATCTCGAATGGTTTCAGGTGTTTGCGCCGTGTCATCTCATTTTATGAACAGAGCCCGTTTACAAAATTTGAAGAATATCCGAAGTGTGGCATCATTTCTTTCACGAAATGCATAAGATTTTAATAAAAATGCCACAGTTCGAAAACTTGACTTATAGAAAATATCGCTAGAATATACAAGATTCGGTGCCTTTTTCTTTCGATGTGGTAGGGAAATACATATAGAAAGTTACTGTATACTAGAAAACTCGCTAGGTGGCGCTGGAGTCGAGTTCGTTATAAAAGTCGTATTTATGAAGCAATTACGTAAAAAATCAAAATGAGGCATTCATTTCAATGAAAAATCGAGTTTTTTTTTAGATTTTCATGTAAATTGAGTATGTTGTAGAAAAACTCTAAGATATGATAAAACCACCGGAAATTTGAAAAAAATTTGTTTTTCAAAAGTTATACGACTTTAAAAATGTAAGGTGTCTCGGCATAAACAACTGATTCTCACTTCATATATCGTAAAATATTAGCTCTATCAAAAAAATTATCAAGTACTTTTTTATAGACAAAGAGTTAGAGATTTATAAAAAATTTTTTTTTTTTAATTGAACTTTTTCATGCCTTTGTTAATAAAAAAAATAAATTAGCTGAAAAATCATTTTTGGGCGATTTTAAAATGGTTTAAAAAATATATGTGGTAGAACGTTAATTAAAGAATAAACTGACACATTTTTAGGGCCTGAGATATTAATTTTTTCGTGAAGCAATGTCTAATAAAATCAAGTGTTTCGCTGAGCGCATACATTAAGCTTTCTCGTTGCTTGTTACAAGTTTTAAAAAATTTAAAATTGTGCAAAGAATATTTTTTTTTGCTCTATATCACGCTTACAGACATTTGAAGACCTCCTCTTCAACATATCCAAAATTCGGGCAAAAGTAGTTTTTGACAAATTTAAATAGTGTGGAATGCCTCAATTGCATTTGACTTGCCCGAAGAAATATATGTATATTCTGCGATACACCAGTCCGCTAGGTGGCGCTGTCATGCTTATAAATTAATTTCGTTTAGATCCAATATAGAGTCATACAAAAACAAAGATCGCTTAATCGCACCTTTGAAATCACAAGTCACATTCCAATGACTTTCTATAAGATCAATACGATTAAGTAAAGTTAAGTTAAGAAGGCGTGCGATTTTTAATGAGTCACCTTTTCCAACACACCAGACACTTCGTATTGAAATTTAGTAAGAAGACCTTTCTTAGACGCGGCAGTACTACATCAATAAACAAACCACTAGGTCAAATAATAAAATTAACTGGCCTTCAGCTCGACGAACCGGAGTGTAGAATTTCTTTTGTCTCACCTCTCAAAAAACTGAGCAATTTAAGAAAAGGTAGACTTAGAAATTTCGCTCAGATTTAAAGCAAATATTGACTGCATTTGAAAATACTTAAAAAAACTAGTACACTCTTGAGTTACTACATATCTTTATTCACCAAATGGGAGCTCAAACAAACGCACATACACACACACACACACACACACTTGCATGAATAACTAATATGCCAGTGTGTACGCAAAACTGTAGCAAAAACGCGTCTGAGAACAATAACGAACACACAATGAATAGTTACGACCACTTTGACCGACGACACATAGCCACATATATACTCGTACACACGTAAATAATTATAAACACACACACGCGTTTGGTTAATTTTTATTTTTTTTTTGCAAAACAATTCAGATTGTTTACCACAATAAACGGCCCAAATGCCTTAAGGTACGCGAGCAAAATCCGCGTGGCATTTTAATACTCGCGTATTCGAATACATAGGAAAAAAAAACACAGGTGAAAAATCGTAGGCCATTGTTGGCATGGTTTGAAAGTTTTTTTTTTTTTGTTTTCAAAAACCTAACGAAAAACAATAAAATATTATTGTAAAAAGCGAATACGCACACATGTGAACCCTACGTAGTTTGTGTGTGTGTGTGTGTGTGTGTGTGTGAAAGGCCACATACAGTACATGGCAGAGACAAAATATTATTACATAAGGATAATAAAATGAATGTGGCCGACAGACAAGCAGACCGACCGACACCACAACTCGGCGCAGAGCCGTGCCAAACAGCCTTAACAAGCAAACAAAGAGCCCCAAAGCGGAGAATGTTATTGTTATTGCTGCATATTATTTGCATTCTTCACTGTATGGCGCATACGTATGTAGATGTGTATGTAAGTGTGTTAGTCGGTAGGTAAGCACTAAAAAAAAAAATATAAAAAAAATTAACTGTGCCCCTTGGCGGTAGTCGTGTACGAAAATGCGAAATAAAACAAAAGTGTCGCTGTCATTGTAACAAACGCCAGAGCAACAACAATAATGAAGTGAAGAATATTTGTGTTCGCTCAGCAGCAGCAGCAGCAGCAGCAACACTAACCTCTTGTTGCGTTTTTGCAAACGCATTTCAAAACACTGACAGAAAGCGCCTGAACTAGGCTACACTCGCAGTCGGTACATACACATACAACTCTACCTTTTCACTCTGCCGGCCCGGCCCCTCTCTTGTCGACACAAGTGCACACTTAGAGAACATGCACTTTTGAGCGTTCACAACGCGTTTGTCCTTTATCCACGCGCCGTTAATGTTTGCCTAACCCCAACTGTCATTTATTGTATGTTGTTTTGTTAGAATTGCCATGCAACAACAAACAGCGCCAACAATAATAGCACAATTCAACACAAACTACATAATAGTGCGAGTACCTTCATACATATGACGGCAACACTCGTAACGCTTTAATGCAATAAAAAGCGATTGTAATGAGGCTCATAAATGCGTTTAGAAACGCTTTAACACTCATGTTTTTGGGCGAGTAAATATGACGACTTTAGGGAGCGCTATTGTTGTTATTGTGCGCTGCGGAAGGGTGAAGGAGTGGGGGTAGGGGTTTGTTAAAAAAAATCCCAAATAAGCACAACCGTTGCTAGTTGTACAACAACACATTTGCATCGACACACAAACTTGTACAAGGCATTCGGTTAGTCTTTGAAATTCCCAAAAGGACGACATTTTTTTCAGTTCAGTCAATTGAAGTTTCAGCTCCAAGGTGGAGTTTTTGTATATTAGCCAGTAATTTCAGGTGCGAATATTCTACTTTTCATACACTCAATTGAAATTCGAAAACATTTGTTAAAAGAAAAAGGAATTCGAAGCATTGTAAGCTTGACTTGAATAGTTTGGCATAAATGAAAGTAACTTTTGTAGGTGTGCGCAATATTATAAACACAAGAGGGAAAAATATGCATTGAATAATATTAATTAAGTAAATTATTTCTTTTATTTTAAATGTAGATCGACTCCTCGTTATATTTGTGTTTTTTATAGTTATCGATATTTTTATCGTTTACAGATCGATAAGGAAATTTATTAAAAATCGTCAAGAATATTAATTTTATTATCAATATTTTAAGCGTTAATTTGAACGATATATTTGATCGATAAAAAATCGATATATATGATTGATAAAAAATCTATATGTTTCATCGATAAATAATCGAGGGCAATATAATAAAAAAAATTTAGATTACAGATACGATAACAAAATCGCAAAAATATAGAAACCAAAACCGATTCTGATGTAAACTTTGCATGAAAATAAAATTTTCGATTACTATACAACAGATACGCTTTAACTATAATAATAATAATAATCCGCTTTTACTTAAAAATACTGCTTTTACTCTCCATTCCCGCGCATTCGCAAGACACGCGTATTTCTAATTTTTTTTTTAATGTGCAGAGCCGACTCATGTAAGGCAGGAGTTTGTTAGATGTCGAGATTTAAAACTGTTTAGATACACAAATTTTAACTATTTTGGATAGTAAAGGTTGTATTAAAGCGTAATTTTGTATGTAATCAATCATTTATTGAGAGTACAAAGTTTAGAATTATTTATGAGGAAAAGTGAGTTTGAAATATCAAAAGAACCGGCGAAGCCTATATTATCAACATTTATCACAGCATATGAATTGATGAAAATAAATCCATGTTTTTAAATCACTTTACGCTCAGTATGAATCTAATGCCGGAATCCAATAAGCAGTTTCAGTGTCTAATAGAGACAAAAGTCACAAGTTTAGACCAGTTAGTGAATGCACTTGTCTCAAAATAAAGTCTTTAACGCCCGAATTCACTAACTTGGTACAATCTCAAGTCTCAAAATTTGGGACTAAGAGCTAGAGATGATTGCCTTTCCTCGCTTTCACGTTTTTCTATTTTTAAATTTTTGCGGACGCGCTCATCACCATGTCACCGTTTAGTGACTTTATTTTGAGACTAGAGGCTTTATTTTGAGACTAATAAATGCCAACTGGTCTAAAATGGTGATTTTTGTCTCTATTAGAGACGGATTGCATAAATTGTGATCATGTCATATGCAGGTCACAAAAATTTAAAACAAACACAAAATGCAGATTCGAAAAATCGGGGAAAAGCAAGAATGTCTAACTCATCGTCTCAAATTTAGAGACTTGAGATTATACCAAATTACAGAATATGAACATAACACGTAATAATGCCGGAATTCAGTCATTTGATATAATCTCAAGTCTCAAAATTTTAAACTGTGCTGGAGATTATTGCGTTTCTTCGACTTAACGTTTTTATTTTTTGTGTTTGGCTTAACTTTTTGTGACCTGCTTATCATCTGGTCTAAAATTATGACTTTTCTCTCTATTAGAGACTGAAACTGCTTACTGAATTTTGGCTTTAATATTTTTCATATCAATGTTCATTACATAAGGGGGATGATGCGTGGTTCGAAATTCAAAATTTTTGGCGAAGAAATCTAACCTAAATGAATATTTTGACGATTCAGAAATGCATATTTCACCCTACACGCTCAATAAATATTGCTCATCCAAAACCAGTGGTGAAACCAGCTTGGTACCAAAAAAAAAAAAAAGAAAAACTCCTTTGAGAAATTGCGCTTTTCAGTTCTGTTTTGAACCACCTAGATTTCTAATCGCGGATAGATTTAGAGGACATGGTTATGCGGACATTGATTCTACAAAGACAGTTATGATTCCTGTTGTGGCCACGAGGTGACGATGGTCAGCGCAAAGCCTAAAGGCGAATGTTTCGAATGAATGTGTGTATGCAATATGCTTACGAGTATATCAATAAATGTGCTACGAAAACGAAACTGGTAGTGAAACGTTTAATATTTTAAATTTTATGTAATAAAATATGCGTAACAGTATTTAAGTTTCAATTAAGTAGAATCGATTTTTCAGACACCATCGAAACTCAAATAAATGTATATCTTCTCCCATGTCTGGATATCGATAGTTCTTAAAAGGCATTTAAACTACTAAAAAACCCAAAAAGGAAAGGTTTCGTCTATACCAGAGAGATTGTTGCGATTAAGCAAATATTTTTGTATACTCTTTAAAAATTATGTTTAATCTTTTAACCTAAGATTGTCTCAATGAAATTTATAATACAATTGTGTTGTAGAAAATGGTTGAAGAGAAAAAGTGCACTGTCCTTAACGAAAAGCGGGTAACGAAGCTGAAAAGGACCGAACTATCTTACACATTTACATAATGACTTTGTTGGTAGAAACTTATTTTAGCAATAGACTTTCATAATTAATATTTTTAAAGTACAAAGCAACATGTGTGTGTACAAATATAGGTATTATTGTATAAACGAACGAGTCAACAATGAAATGCCACAAAGCAAACCAAAGAGCAAACACTAAAATAACAACAATCACAGTTACACATGATAATATACGTACATACGAGTATAACAATAATAAAGGCAACACTTAAAATATTATATTAAAAACAATTGTCATAAACACACATACCATGGTATTATTTCTATAAGCTAGTACACATACATACACATATACATACTTACATAAATATAATAAGTGTTACATCAAAAATAGTCTAAAGGGACAATGAACGTATTGTTTGTTTGTAACGCGGCAAGCTGGGCCAAGTGTTGCTCCCTTAGGTAGTCGTAATGAGCTAGGATTGAATACAATAACACACATACACATACATGCATATGTACTATACATATGTATGCCGACACTCGTCTAAATAGTGGGTGTGAGTTCAAAGTTTTACCAACAACAGCTATTGTATACAAATAGTATGTAAGTTTGTATGGCGTAAATACGTTATATTTTAAAGTATAGGTAAATATTGTTTTCAATTGTATTTATGTATGTAACATACATACATACATACATACATATATGCGTAGAACTTTGTTAACGTGCGAGTGTGCAAACGTGGGTTGTCGTCAGATTATTGGTGGCGCTGGTGTGTCATTGTTTGGCCGCAATAGCTGTGATATTATTTATGTATGTATGTACTCGTATGTAAATGCAGAGCCAAACAACTAAATAAAGTCATTTGGAGTAAGGCATTTTCAAATGCTTTATTATTATTTTGTTTGGCGTTCCCAGACAACAACGCACTGGCAGTGGAAAAGAGTACGTTTATTTATTTTATTTATTAATTTAAATATTTATTTTTAAGAAACTAAATTAGTGAATTCAAAATCAGCAAGTTTATAATTTAAGATTATCATTGTTACAGTGTTACTACTGCTTCAGAATATCGTTTATTACAAATGGTAACAATTTTTTTTATGCTATTCCGGTATCACTTTGAATGGAAATGAGCGCGAGATAAAGTACATGAAGAAAAAAGGTCAAAGCTTTGTCAAAAACATAACGAGTCAGAGACAAATCAGATTAATGTTTGTCAATTTTCGCAATTTTTCTTCAATAAAGCATGTTTGAAGTTTTTTATACAAAAAATTTAGGGTAATCTTCAGCTAGTTAAAACTTGCACACTGCTGTACTAAAATTGAATGAGCTGCAAAATCGCATACTCCAAAATATTAAAAAAATTTTTAGGTTCGTAAATTTTATAAAATTTGTTTGAATTATTATAAGTTTTGTATAAAGTTTAAAAAAAGGGCTTATATGGTTTTTGTAAGAGAACAAACCTTACTTTACCTGATTTAGCTAGTTGTACATACATATGTATATATAAAATGTGGTGTACCAGGAATGTACACTATTATAAGTTTTTGTTTGTTAATCAAAGTTACTCAAATGAAGAAAAAAAATGTATTCATTATTGAAAATTATTTAAAATAATTGAAGGAAAATCTGTAGGTTATTCAAAACTATTTTTATTGGCACTCAAAATTTTTTGAATGATAAAGAAATATTTACGCTTCATCTCAAAAGTAGGGAATTCATAAATATTTATTTTTTAATTTTTTATTAGAAAATATTCCAAGCGTATTATTTGCCCAACTGAATCTATTAAGAGGACAGCTGCTGTTCATGCAATCGTGAGATCAACGGACAAAACCATATTTTTCGCACGCTATCCCCCTTGCAACAATGTGCAAATAGCAACAGGAAGCAACGAGAATAAAAACGCAAATAAATGCATTTGGTTGATACTAAAACAGATGTTTTAAGGAATTTTGCGAATATCAAAAAATTATTTAAAACAAATGCGTGAAAAGTATGTACCCCTTACGGAGCACAATTAATGATTTTCCGCCGCAATTCAGTACAAATTCAATAATCACTCAACAGCTTATCGATAATCGACTTAGTACTTACTAATATTCAATGGCATTATGGCCGCCTGCATCTGACTGAAGATCTGGCGATGGTGATGATGATGCGGATGCGCGTGATGTCCACCAACCGCTGCACCTCCAAAAAACAAGTGATTCTGGTGCAACGCCAACTGTTGATGATGATGATGGTGATGGTGGTGATGATGATGTTGTTGTTGCGCATTAAACAGATGATGTTGCATTGAATGGTGCTGCTGCGTCTGTTGATGTTGGTGCGCATGTTGCTGTTGTTGCTGCTGCTGCTGCTGCTGCTGCTGCTGCTGCTGCTGCTGCTGCAGATGATGTTGATGCTGCAGATGATGGTGGGCAAGGGGATGCTGCAGCGAGTGGTGCAGCTGTTGCTGTTGGAGGAGGTGGGCTGTTTGTGGATGATGTTGCGGCAAAGCCAACGCCAATGCATGATGACCGGCGGCAACACCAGCGCCGGCACCGCCAATTGGCATCATTGATTGAGTAGCGCCAACATTTGTCACCGATGCGATGGGCGGTGGCTGTGGTGGCAGCGGTGGCGGTGGTGGTGGTGGTGGTGGTGTTGTCGGTGATGTTGTTGATGATGCCGCTGCTGCCTGTACTTGCACTGTTGCACCTCCACCATATTGACGTGTTGTTGCCGTCGCTAACGCCGCTGCAGTGGCTGTCGCCGTCGCTAAAATGTGATGATGTGTGGTTGTAGAATGTTGATTTTGTACTGTATTCAAACTGTGTATGGAGGCGTGTACCGCCGATTGATAGATAATACCGTTATTCGATAGAGCCGTCATCGATTGATGGTGATACATTGTCGGGCCGGCAGTTGGCGGTGGCGGTGGCGGTGCTGCGGCTGCAACTGTTGCTGCTGCCATGGCAGCGGTGGCACTGACCGGTGCTAGCGGGAGCGACCGATAGCTGGCCATCTGTTGGAGGGAAGGGGCGGGAGAGCTTGTGTGGCTGCGCTTCTATTTGTTTTTGTTTATTTTTAATTTGATGCAATGTTCTTTGAAGACATTTTGTAATATTTTTCTAATTGCTTTTTGTTTTTTTTTTTTGGTTTCTTCGAAAGAAACTCCCAGTTTAGAGTTAACTTTTCAATTTGGGCGCTTATCTGTGAGTTTATTGTATTTAAAATAAACCAAAACTATGCAAGTGTGTACATAGATACGAAGAGTGCAAGGGAAAATAAAAAACAATAACAAATTTTTTGGATTCAAAGACTCTATTTATATAAGAATTTTAATAGATACTCGTAGTAGTAAGCTTTATGACACAATGTAAAACAATATATGAGCGGCAAAAAAGCAACATATCCATAAGAGTTCACACTGGTACCTCGCAAAAATTGGTACTCTTATTCTTATTTTGGTTTGTTATCGCCAAGGATTCACTAAAGTATCTACACGAACTTTAGACGTAAAGATATCTGGAAAGACCGCCGCGTTGTCGTTAAGCGACATAGCCATTAACGGCAGTCATTGCTATCCTTTTATTTTCTAACTTGCAAAATCTTGTATCTGCAGAGATTTCAGTAAAGCCGCTGATGCTCGCATTTCATTGTAAGATTGTTTGACTAAATACTAAATATAACGAAGCGATATCCGCAGAACAACGGCAATAAACAGCCCTTCAATGAAGCTCTGGGCTGGATTTTGTTCGATTTAAAAGTATGAAAGAATTGAAGTAATTCATAGCCTAGGCAAAACTTGATATCTGTGGTAGCTGTCTGGACATCTAGCGATAAATTGAATCACTCGTTGTCATACAATGAGCTTCTTGATTTGAACTTGATTTAAATACAAAATTCGTGACATTTTTTTGAGTGCGGCATGAAAGTAAAAGGTACATCAGAAGCTTTTCGACTAATCTCTGTCAGTTACAATTTCCTATGTTTTTTAAATGTATTGAGTTTCTCATATTTAAAGCCAGATGCTTCGCGAGGATGACACGACATCTTAAAACATCTTAAATGTAGTTTGACCTTAAATAGACAGTTTGAGGTAACTCAAGTACCTGGGTGTGCTCAATCATTTAGAAACCTCGACTACTATCACAGACTTCTTTTGAAAGCAATTTTAACGGTTTTCATATTACGTTAAAAGCCAAGTCGTCAGCTCGATAGAGATAGAGCTTCGACCCTCTATAAATATTCTTTAGCAAAAACCAAAGCATTACTTTTTTGAGCACAGTTATGTATTGAAAAAATGCATTAGTGAATTTCATTTGCCAAAAAGGGCTAGCTACTACAGATTGAGTCGATAAATGAACAGTAAAGTCCTCTCTCTGCAAAGATAGAAATCACACTTTATAAGTCTGCCATTATGCCCGTCCTATTCAATATATATGGCGCAAAAGCATGGATGATGGCAACTACATGGTGCCTTCTGGTGGAGGCGGCAGAGGAAAAGGAAGGGCCGTTTCTGATTAGGCAAGACCGAGCCGTAAATAACTTGAGTGGCAAGCGAGAGACAGCAAAAGCTGGCGTTTTATTGTTGGTTAAAGACAATTGAATACTGCAATGGAGGAATTTTACGTCGACGGAAATTGTTGGAACTCACTGATTTTGCGAAGAGTCTGAAAATGCTAAAGCGGCTAGTCCCTATCTGCATTTGAAAAGGGCAAACAAGTTGCTAGTTAGTTTATTACTTGCAAAAACCTAAGAAACACCCAGTAAAGATAACTTCCCCTACGATGTTTTAAACTCTGTGGCGCCATATTACTCGCAGATATCAGCGAATCGGTTATCAGTAATTATAACTTTAGATACCTATGCACTGATTTGACAAATATGCTCGCGGGAATGGGTAAACTTCCATGTTCATGGTCAATGTATTTTTCTGTCCAGCGTATAATACAAAATAAGTGAGAAGGTGGGGAGCTCGAACTGATTGCATGTGGACTCAGCTTCAAATCCTTCACTTATAGCAAGTGCAGGTCGATAAGCACATGAATTGCGCAACAACACTTAGTGGTGGCAGGCGTCCACTTGGTTACAAGAAGATAATGGCCCTTTCCATTTCAAAACGTCCGTTCGTTTCGGGTCATAAATTTAGATTTTAAAGAAACTTTAATATGTTGTTTTTGTGGCAATTTAAGGAGACAATTTCATTTTTTTTTAATAAAAATCGATGTTGTTTTCGTTCGTTTCACAAACTTTTTTTTCAAACACGCATAACTTCGATAAATAGCAACCTCTTTAATAATTTTTTGCAAATATTTGTAATTATCTGTTCTTTTAAATACAAGCATCAGAAAATACATGAAAGTTTTAATAATTTTTTTGTTTAACAATAAACAAAAAATACAAAAAATTTTCAAAATTTAATTTTCAAAATGAGTTTTTATTTTTATTTTTTTCAAAAGTTTTTTAAAGAAAATAGACAGTTGGAACTTTAATCTGGTCAAGTGGCTAGTAGCTGAAGTTCGATTTTTCAGAGTTATGATTTTTTATACAAAAATCAATTTTTTGTAAGAAACGGCGTATTTTTTATATAAACTCTGCAAAACATTTTGAATTTAATGAACGTAAGGTAAGTCCTTCAGGCTATACAAAACCACAAAATCTTTTGTTCGTTTGATAACGAGCGAGTATATATTTAAAATGAATGAAATTTTGAACACACCACACCGTCTTTTTGCAGAAACAAAAGATTTTTGTATGAAAAATCATAACTTAAAAAAAAAATGTCGACTACTTGACAGTTGGCCAGATTAAAGTATCAACCGTCTATTTTCTTTGGAAAATTTTTGAAAAAAATAAAAAAAGACATTTTGAAAAATTAAATTTTCAAAATTTTTTGTATTTTTTGTTTATTGTTTAACAAAATTTTTTTTATTATTTTCATGTATTTTCTGATGCTTGTATTTAAAAAAAATAGATAATTTCAAATATTTAAAAAAAATGCTTAAATCGGTTGATGTTTATCGAAGTTATGTGAGTTTGAAAAAAAAATTCGTGAAACGAACGAAAAAAACCACGATTCTTAGGAAGAAAATGAAATTGCGAAAAAATCACAAAAAAAAAATTTTGTGGCAAAATGAAAAAATACGTGTCTCCTTAAATTGACCCAAATACAACATATTAAAGTTTCGTTAAAATCTAAAATTATGACCCGAAACGACCGGACGTTTTGAAATGGAAAGAGGGCCAATATGAACTGGCCACCACAAGATTCAAATTACTGATCATTCGAACCGGATTCAAGAATTCAAAGGTAATTTGCACAATTTGATATTGTCCAACGGCTCTTTTGAACTACATACACATACACTCTGTTCACAAATTAAAGCACAAACACATATTGGCAGATTTGGGCACTCTATTTTTCTTCTAATTACTTAAAATTATTTTTCAGGTAAAATATGGTTCATTCTCTAAGAAACCCCCAAAATATAATTTTTTTTATTTATTTACAAAGTGTACAATGATTTAACAAAGTTTTATTAAAATTTCGAACTTTTTAAAAAAAGTGTTTAGAATTTTTTGAGTATGCAGTTGCTTGGCTCATTTAATTTTAGTCTAAGAAAGTGTAAGTTTCAAGTGTCTACAAGTTATCACTGATTTTTGACAATTTTTATACTGACGCTACTTCGCATTTTCTTCCATATAAACATTAATCGCCGATTTGCTTTGTATGGAGGAAATTGCCAGTAAAAAAATTGTCAAAAATCAGTGATAACTTGTAGACACTTGAAACTTACACTTTCTTAGACTAAAATTAAATGAGCCAAGCAACTGCATACTCAAAAAAATTCTAAACACTTTTTTTAAAAAGTTCGAAATTTTAATAAAACTTTGTTAAATCATTGTACACTTTGTAAATAAATAAAAAAAATTATATTTTGGGGGTTTCTTAGAGAATGAACCATATTTTACCTGAAAAATAATTTTAAGTAATTAGAAGAAAAATAGAGTGCCCAAATCTGCCAATATGTGTTTGTGCTATAATTTGTGAACAGAGTATACATATACTTCTTTTTATAGAAAATAAAAAATCGAAGAGTTTTATCGAAAATAAAAATCCGATGGGTTATGTTGAGCCATTTACTTAAGGCTTTAAATAACTAAAATGAATGGAGTCAGTAGCATGTAGAGCTCTCTTAACACACACGGAATGTCATTTAAGGTTATACATTTTCTTACGTTTATTATAATCAAAACTTATCGTTAACAATTCTTTAAATGATATCACATACACTTTAATGCATAAATTCAACATTTTTATTTTTTAATTTTCTTGAGCAACTCTTACACTTATTAATATATATTTTTATGTATTACACCGACGACGCATATATACTTTATTTGTAACAAATAAGCTTCGCAACTCGTTTTTTCACATGAACACTTATTTTCTTATTTTTTCAAAAATTAAATAACGACAGCGAAAATAATGCCTATAACGTTGTTAAATTAATACTAAATTTAAAAGTCTCTGCGAGGAGGCGTTCACTTCATGTCGAGTGCAACGTTTGTCATTCCGTCACAATTCAGTGTATATTATCTAAGTTAAAAATATACAAAAAAATAATGAAGAAAAAAATGAAGAAAAAAAGCAATTTCGCATACATATTTTAAGTTGATAATATATACATACATACGTTTAAATATATTTATATACATATTAGTTGAAGCCTTTTATCTCGGACATAAATCTTCGGTGGGGAAACACAAACACATTCCGACTTCTTTCATATCTACTACGTAAGAGAGGAAAATCTTATCATTTAAAAATACATACAGACATTTTTTCGTCTTTACCACTTTTCATGTGTAGCTGCTTTTAAATATGTATATACATACATATGTACATATATAAACATATGCTTTATATGATCATATTTATATTTATACTGGCGTTAAAAATAATATGACTCTGGAATTTTGACCAGTTTCAGCTTTTTATTTATGTTTTATATAATTCCTATTGTTTTTCTATTAAAATTCAGTTCAATTTAATGTAATATAAAAAATGTATAATAGCTTAACAAAATTTAATTAAAATTTTGAATTTTTTTAATTTTAATTAATTTTTTTAATTAAAAAAGTCAAAATTGAAATTTTTATGAGAATGCAGCTTTCTAAGTTACACAATTTTAGTAATGCAAAGTACTAATTTGAAATCACTAAAAGTTATCGCTGATTTCTAAATATTTTGTTGGCCGCATTTCTTTCCATATAACGTTTAAGGTTTATTTCTTTTAATATGAATATTAACACCACATTCTCGTAAAAAAAAATCTCAAAAAAATTAGCAGTCAATTTTAGCGACATGAAACTAGCACGTTTCCGAAAAAAAATTGTATGAGCTACAAAACTGTATACTACGAAAACTTTCTAAAACTTTTTTTTTAATTAGAAAATATTTAATGAAATTTTTAAATTTTATATAAAGTCCAAAATTTGTGTTTGCGAAAAACATACGGAATTATAAAATATATCAAAAAAAAAAGGTCAAACTGATGTAAGTATAGCATGTCCATTATTTTTGCCGTCAATGTAGCGATATGTGCTAGTTTTGCTTCTTTGACAATATAATAAATGTTGCTAATGTGTTTGTACATACGTTTTATATTTTTTTTAAACTTTTTTTAACATGTGTACAGATTGATAAATTTAAGTAAAAATACATTTTTTTTTTCGCTAGTTTCACATTTAATTATATTTTTGTTGCTACGAATTCAGACAACTTTCTTAATGTGAGCGACAAGTTTGCATGCAAACTACAAATGTACATATTTTCACTTTAAAATAGCTAATTGCAATAACAAAGCTGATTCATCTTAATATTTGTTTGTACTTTTAAGGAAATAATTTTAAAGCAAAGGAATTTCTGATTTGACATTGGGGTGTGCTTGTCCTACTTAGCGAAGTAACTTGTATGATGTACTCGTCTTGTTGTCCACATATTCGATCATTTATTTTTCTTTTAAGCAAACTCCATTATTTTGCAATTAAAATACTGTGGATTCACTGACTAAATCCATTTGCACAAAAGTTTCAAGCTAAGTGCACAATTTTTTTAAATAAAAAAGATTTTTAACAATCGTTAACAATATTTTACACATTCTGTATATATATTTTTTTTTTCAATTTTAGGTATGTAGTTTTGTAGCCCATTCAATTATAATATTGTTAATTGCAAGTTTGGAGTCGCTAGTGCAGTCGCAACATATAACCGTTGATTTATGAGAATTTGAGGAGAAGCTCGGCCAATAATAATAAATATTCATATTAAAAATTAAAAACTTTTATAAGGAGCAAGTGTTTTAATACCTTTCGTGGAAATATATATTAACTTTGATCCGATATTTGTAAGTACCAGAACGATAAGAGTTAGACCAATCAAAAAGTATACCGATATGATCAAGGTGATGAGCTAATACAATTTATTTTATTTATTTATTTATTTCAGTCAAATGAATACAATTCTTCCTGACTATAAACAAAAAATGACTTAAATCTAATGAACTGAGTGATTATAAAATAACGTACGGATTATACCTATTGGAACGGACAGATCCAGCCCGGGAACTCGGTTTAATTCTGATTGAGTTCTAGAAAACGAAGCATTTTTAGCATACTTAGAATTAGCAAATTTTACATAAAATAATTGTACACTTCGCAAGTTATGACATGGAATATTAAAAGACAATCTTTCAAGGTCTGAAGGGCAGTCAACTATACTTTTCACAATGTTGACAACAAAGGCACCTAAGAGGTACATACTTCTGCTGTGCAGGGGTTGTAAATGCAGGAGAAGACAACGAGATTCGTAAGAAGGAATAGGGTTGGAAAAATTCAACGAACGTAGTGCAAATTTTAAGAAGAGTTTTTGTACTCGCTCTAACCGGTTAATATAACAGGAATGATAAGGCCTCCAAATTAAGGAAGCATATTCAAGCCTTGGCCTAACTAAAGAGATATAAAGCAATTTGAGTGTGTAAGGGTCAGAAAAGTGTTGACTATTGCGTCGAACAAAAGCGAGCATAGCATAAGATTTGGAAATAGAATAACTAATGTGGGTGGAAAAACTTAGTTTAGCATCGAAGAAAACCTCCAAGTCTTTGACTTCGCTCAAGAATTTCAGGCGTGTGTCAGAAATTTTATAACTTGTAATGAAAGGGTTAAGCTTCCTGGTAAATGTAGAGTAAGAACATTTATTGACATTTAGTGCAAGATGATTAAGTTTACACCATAAATGAACCTTGTCAAGATCAGCCTGAAGAGCAGCTGAGTTTAGGGTGTGCGTGTTTGGAAATGGAAATGGAGGGACCTACAATTTTGTGCCGACTCCGAACAGCAGATATATTTAATGAGAAAATTTTTCATGGCAGAAATACCCTTGGAGGTTTGTGATTGCCTGTCAAGGGTGACCGCTATTAGAAGATTTTAGATTAAGGTTTTTTGATTCGAGCCTCGAACTCTACGGCATATCGAGTTATAGCACGCACCGCTACCAACACGACCACAGCGGCCAATTTCTTTCAATAGATGCCGAAAAAACAAAAGTTTTATTAAGAAATCTCAATTTTTACGTAAGTCATCGTGTCCACGGACAGACCGTCAGAGCTAAATCAACTCCACTTTTTTATTGTGATCATTTTGGTATACACATGTCTATATCTATCTCGATTATTTTTTGCTGTTACAAACAACCGTTATGAGAAAAAAGTTAATATACCCTTCCGTTTCAGTGTTTAACCGAGCTTCTCCTACCATTGGTAGCGTGCGTCTTTATGTCGTACCACAAACGGAGGGCCCCCTACAGTTAGATTTTATGAGAAAATATTTCATGGCAGAAATGCACTTGCCTGCCAAGGGTCGACCACTTTTAGAAACATATTTTCTTTGGTTTCAGATTTTGCTTGCCTTGGCTAGGTTTCCAATCTGGGAACTCAGCGGCATATCGAGTTATAGCACTCAACGCTATAAATTCGGCCACAGCATGTATGCATGTCAGTATTTGTAAAATTGCGAAAATAAAGGCAAATAAAATCAATTCATATTCTGGTCAAAATTCGTAAACTGTGATAAGATCAGCGAATTGGTTAGGATTGGAAATGAAGAATTTGTTGGACAAATTATTCACATTTGTGGCAGAAAGGATAGAAATAAACCTACAAAAAAGTGTTAAAACTTTCTTTATTTCATTTAATTTTACGAATTTTCTTTATAAGAATAGTTTTGTACACAAATTTACAAAAAATACACAAATTTTTCTATCTAAATTATCGCATATTTATTTTTATTTATTTATTTATTATTTAGACACAAGTAAGACATAGTCTTTTAACGTGTAAAAATTACTTAAGTATAAAAGTGAACACTTTAAAACTATTTATTTTTAACAATATAGGACTTAATGTAATGTACATAAGGTAGCAGAAATTTGAAAGGAAGAAAAGCGATTAAAAAAAAAAAAAAAAAAAAAAATATATAGAAATATTAAGACTTAGAGTAAGAATATAGAATAAATTGCCAATTTGAACTGCCTTAGATTTGATTCCAGTTTTAATTTATTGGGTAAAGAGTTCCATAACTGAACAGCTCTAACGAAAAACATTCTGGAGGTACCTGAATACCTATATTGTGGGACTATAAGGTTGCATGTACGAGTTGACTGCGCAAAGGTTAATTTAAAGAAGAGATAACTCGGACAACGTGTGTAGATTATCTTGTGTATAAATAACAATAAGCGACGGTCAAAAAATGCAGATAAGCTACAGCCAAGGATTTGTATAGATAACTCAGAAATGTGGTCAAATTTTCGTTTCATATATATATATCTAGCAGCATTATTAATTAGTAATTGTAGCTTTTTCATGGAGGCCTTGTCCAGGCAACCAAATACACACTCTTGGTAAGATATTATAGGCACCAATAGCGTTTTGACTAGCTTAAGTTTTATGTCCGAAAGTATATAGGCTGCTGTCTTCCAAAGATGTCTGAGTACATAATACGACTTGCTGATTGACGCATTTACATGGTCGACACATGATAGAGTTGTGTTGATCTTGAATCCAAGGATTGTAACAACTTTCTCGTACTTAATTTCAGTTCCTTTAAGTATTATCGGGGAAACATCATCCATGCTACTCGAGCGATTAGATAGGACTATTGCTTGTGTTTTGGCTGTGTTGAGATTCAGCCTATTAAGTTCTGACCACATATAAATATATTCTAGGTCTTCATTTATTCTAAAAACTAAGTCCTCCGTAAGGCCTAGAGGTGCAGAGAGGTATATCTGTGCATCATCAGCGTATAAGTGAATAGACACATTTCTACAGCACTTTCCAATGTCATTAATATACAAAAGAAATAAAACGGGACCCAGAATAGAACCTTGGGGTACGCCTGCTTTAATTGGCATTAAGGCTGAGCTGCTACTCTTTGATACTACCCTTTGTTGTCTATTTGTAAGGTAACTCGTTATTAAGCTAACTGCATCATGGCTGAATCCGAAGTACGAAACAAGTTTTTGGCAAAGAATCTTATGACAAACAGTATCAAATGCATTGGAGAAGTCCAATAGTGTTAGAATTGTCAGGTCCCCCTTATCAAAGAATGGCCGTATATCCTCCATCACTTTAAGCACAGCAGTTGAGCAACTATGCCCCCGACGATAACCGGATTGATGCTCGGAGATGAGACCATTTTCCGAAAGGTACCCCATCATTTGATTCAATATCAATCTTTCGAAAACCTTCGACAATGATGGCAAAATACTTATTGGTCGAAAGTCACAAGGTTGAGTGGCATTACTTTTTTTGGCAACAGGAATTATATTAGCGACTTTCCAACTGTCAGGAAACCTTGATGTTGTTAGCGAAAAATTTATAATATGCGTCAAAGGTGAAATAATATACGGCAAGAGTAGTTTTAAAAATCTTAAGCTTATTTTATCCTCACCCACTGCATTTGACTTGATTGAAAGTATACTTGGTATAACCTCAGATTCAGTGACATGATTAAAATTAAATTTTCTGCCAAAGCAAGTTAATAGATTGCAATCAGGTTTAAAGTCAACATTTTCTTCTGGAGATTTTCCCGAAAAGTACTCGTTCATAACGTCAGCATCGACCAGACATTCAGTTTTCAATTCTTGCTTTACCCCAAGATTTTTTAAGTTATTCCACAGCACTTTAGGTGGAAGGTTTGCATTGAGTTTACCTTGGAAATAAAACCTCTTTGCTTTACGCGTGGTTTCAGTAGCTCTGTTTCGCATAAGCTTGAACAACGTCCAATTTTCTTCACTATTATTTTGCTTCCAGAAAGCATAATATTTGTTTCGCGCATTTATTGCCTTACGAACCTCCCTTGTGAACCATGGCTGCCTATTTTTGTTGATTTTAATTTTCCTTAAAGGAACATGTTTTTGAAAAAGATAATTAACTAACATGGAGAAATGTTCGACTTTTTCATTAACGTCAGCTAAATACCAGCAGTCATTCCAAGGAAGGGAGGAAGCTTCAGTAGCTAAATTTTGAATGTGAACTTTACTAAAATCTCGAAAATATACCAAGTCTGTTGCCGTATTTAGAGATACATTTATTCTTATATTATAACTTAGAAAAATTAGGTCATGGTCGCTAACACTGCTTAGAGAAAGTTGGTCAAAATGCAGTACTCGGGACATATCAGACACACAAAACAAATCTAGTAAGCTAAGCTTACATTTGGGGCCAAAGCGAGTAGGAAAGTTGTTTACTACATTTAAACCAACACTTGACATATTATCCAACAGATCATTAGCACGCTCATTTTTCAACAGCAAATCGATGTTTAAATCACCACATAATATTATATGCTCATAAATTACACTAAACTTATTGATATGTCGAAATAAGTTACTTAAATCAGATGACCTACTCGGATTATAAACACATATCAAAAGACAACATTGAAGGTTATTAAAAAATTCAACCATTAAACACTCCACCGGATCCAGATGGTTCGACTTATATAATATCTTGTGCTGTAATTCTTTCTTGTGATAAATCGCTATACCACCACCTCGCTTGTCCAGATTTCTATCATTCCTCACAACCGAAAGGTTGCTAAATTGATATATATGGTCTTTTTTAAACCAAGTCTCGGTCACACACACAACATCAATACACACATTATCAAAAATATAACTTAGGTAGTCAAGTTTGGAAAGGTTTAAACTTCTCGCGTTTAGGTGGCAAATTTGAAATCCAGGATGGAAATCGCTTACCAATTTCAAAGATGTTTTTAAATGTAGATCGCTAGAGCCAGCAGTTACATCACGTAGTGTCATAAGGCATACATAAAAGCACTTCAAATTGACAAAAATAGTGGTTGACAGGTGTATGTAGAACAATAATAAAATAAATATTTAACAAAGGTAGACTTATATTAGGGCAACAAAGAGAAGGTATAACAGCATGAGAGAAAGCTTTCTGAACTAACATAAAAAGTAAGCAATAAATAAATACATTGATGTTAATGAAATGTAAATGCGTTAAGCGTAATCTAGTTAACATTTTATACTCATTAAGTTGCGTTGCTTGCAAGAGAATCCACGTCTGCTTTAGTGCGTACTAATTTGGGATCATCATTAGGCCTTAACCGCACAAAAACTTTCGTGCGATAGAATTCATATAACGGCACTCCTGTCGAAAAAACGTTACACTTTCTCACGTTTCAAACTTTTTTTTAGTTTAGATTAGCTGCATGTAATTTTTTCAAATTTATTAAGTTATTTTTTATATTTTGTGAAAAAAAAATTTCAGCCTTAAACTAAGTTAATTTTTAATTGTTGTTTATTAAGTAAGATTTTCAAACATCTGCGTAAATTGGTTTATGATTTCTTCTTTTCTTACAATTTTCTACTCTTCGGCCATTTTTCTCACTTATTATTTTCTTTTATTAATTTAATTTTTTTATTATTAAAGGCTCCATACATTTCAAATAAAATTAAATAACAAAAATTGGTTAATTAAAATTTAATTTTATTTGAGAACTTAATATTTACTCACTCATTTCATTTTTTATTTTTTTATATTTATCGTTTCTTAAATTAACAATACAATATTTTTCTTAGATAATTTTGCTTAACATTTAACATTTATGCAAACATTTGAAACACTTAGAAAAACACCAAAACCATATAAGCAACACTTATGAACCATAATTAGAGGATTCACATTAAAAAATACATAAATGAATAGATAGCAACTGCGTAGTTTTTTTATTAAGCTAAAACATTTAAAATATGTGTAATTTAGAAACATTTATGTACAGTGTACACACACATTACCGTTGTGAAGAATTTATATGATTGACAGAAAGATAACATTTGCATAGATGAGTCATAAACGTGACTACTATAAGATTCATTTTTAATTAGAAAAATAATTACAAAATTTCGCAGTAAATGTGGGAAGTTGGAAGAATAATACAAATGTACATACAGTGGTGTGCAAAAAGCCTCTGAGCTATAACACAAAAGAAAACAATTGTAATCGATCTAAGTCAAACTGCCAACTGTCTTTCAGCTCCCACAGTCTTTTGAAAGACAAAAATCGTTGGCAGAGATCTTTCTAGAAGCGATTTTCTATATGTGATTTTTGCTTATGCAACTCTGCATGAAATAGTTTCTAATGTAAGTTAAATTAAACAATTTTTGCAACTGTTTTTCAACTCCCACAGTCTTTCTCGAAAGATAAAAATCCTTTGCAGAACTATTTTTTCCGGCAAGTTCCCTTTTGTCTTTAGAGAGACACTAATAAGAAGAAAGGAAGATGAGCTGGTCTTAGCGATATTTGAGTAATAGGCAACAGTTTTTATACATAGGTGTTAAGAAATAATTCAAGAAACTTTACTAGTATGTACAAGTTTTTATTTAAAGGAGTTTCTTTTTTTTTTTCTTATTAAAAGTATTTCGGAGGATAAAACATAACAATTAAAAAAATGTCATCATTTCCATTCGCATGTTGAAAGTGTTCATCTAACCCAATACTTAGACAACAGTTTTCACAGCAAAATTGATAAGCTTTCCACTCGCTTATTGCCTTAGTAATATATTTCAATTTATTAATATTCTCTGTATTATCTTACATTCTGTAAAAAAAAAAAATTTTACACGATATATTTTTGTGACAAAATATACACAATCGAACTTCAAACTTTCTTGCCAGCTATTTAGCATTTGTGCTTCAAAAGATCCTTACCTAACTTTGCCTAAATTGACTTTCTGTAGGTCGCAAGAAATTCTAAATTAAATTAAAAAAATTGTACTTTTTAATAAAACTTGTTAATTTCTTTTTAATTGTGTACTATGGTTGTAGCTTTGCTTCTTACGGTTTTAAATTTTATACAAAATGAAAATATTTTAACAAATTTGTATTTATTTTTCGAGTATGCTGTTAGTGTTTTATAAAGTGTTAGTTTTCAGTCGCTAATTTTTTTTGCTAGCACTTTTGCGGAAGTTTATCATATAAAAAAAAACTCAAAAAGGCATTGTCAAACAAAATTGCACTATTTTCAAACTTTAAATAAATCAGCTAACGAAACCGCATATCACAAACAATTTTAACAAACTGTTACACATTTTGTATAAAATTTAAAAATTTCCTTTTGTTGTATTTGTTAGCGAATGAACTGGACTTTAAGTGAAAATTGTAAGACAAGAAATGTCAATTTGTGGCTATATAATTGTTGGAAGCAGTTCGACAAAAAAAAAATATTTATTAAAAGTTATTATAATTATTAAGCATAAAAATTTGCACAAAACAAATTTTGCTCAGCACTGTATGTAAACCAAAATATTTTGACATTTTTAACTTAATTTTGGATGGTTTTATATTTTATAACATTTTTTTCTTCTTCATTTATAATGATTTATAATGCAAACAAAACATTTTTTTTTTTATCTTAGCGTTTTGCTCCCAAAACGTGACTGACAAGACCTTTAGCGCTGGCGTTTTTCAAACGATATTTATATAAGTAAATGTGATAAGCTGGCTAGTGAAATCGCCTTAAAATTTTTTAATCAACTTTTTTGTAAACATCTAAACAAATGTTATGTTTTTTTCTGTTATCAGCGTTGTCGAAAAAACTACACGTGCCGTGTATAGTAAAATAAACTTGGAAAATTTAGAGATTTGTGATGGACATTTAGGTGGTTGGCGTATTTATAGTGGCATTGAAGAATACTAACTTAAAATTAAGAGTTACAAAATTTTCAAAAATTCATATTTTTATGAGAAACATTGATACGAAAGATTAACAACATGAAGAAGACACAAGTAATTATTTATAAGCTTAGAGACACAACATTGAACTTTTCAATCATAATAACTATGCATGTTTGGTTACTTATGATGACACCAAGATAGACAGCAACAACAATAATAATAATAACAATGACATTTAGTAGTTGTAAACACAACAAGTTCAGATAAAAAAAAAACACAATTACAACACAACATTCAAACAACTATTTAGCTTACGAATTCAGCGTTTTGCGCGTTAGTTTGGCTTTTTTTCACAATTTACTTATTGCTTTCTTCTATCGAATTTACTCAAAAGCACCTTAACTCGTTTTTCTTTTTACTATTCATGAAAATTCATTTTTCCGCGAATAAAAGAGGGCAATTTTCAAAGACACAAATCCGTTAACATTCGAAATATCGCTACCGAGCTTATGTCGCATTTTACCGTTACTAATATTTTCGCTTTACGATTGCCACACGAATATGCACGTTAATGCACACGAACGCGTCCGTTTTCGGTTGTCCTGCCGAGCAGCAAAGCGTCCTGCACGTGAGGCTAGAGTCTAGAAACTAAAATCGCCCGTTAGCTCGAAGCGGCCGCCAAGAAAGGATTCGTCGTTAAATTTGCAATGTGCAATTGTATGGGAAACACACAAGGATACACGCACACACACACACACGCATAGCCGGTTATTTATAACGGCGTGTAGCACGTGTGCAAGCGTCTCGTGATTGCATTGCGCTAGCATAGAGCGAGATGGCAATAGTGTTGTGCAAGGCAATAGCTTCACACCAACCAACGGAATGCGACGAGCGGCATTTATAGACGAGCGTGTTTGTGTGGTTTGGGGGCTGGTTTAAGGACTTTTTTTTTTTTTTTTTGATTTGTTGGTGATTATGATTATTGCATACTTGTTCGCCAAAGTGCAAGGTATAATTTTGGTTACAACATAATAGAAATTCTGGAAGCTAATACATTTGAAAAAAAATATAATTAAATATGGCAGTGGTGTATCAAAGTGTGTATGGAGAAACATAATTTTTGAAGTTGAGGCATTAAAATTTAAGTTTTTCAAAAAAAAAAGTTGTGAAGATTTTAAATAAATTACTTATAAAGTTTTATAGTCACCGCGAATTTTTGCTACTTAAAATCAGAAAATGATCGAATAATTAAATGTGTTTCCACACCCAAATTGCAGTTGATTACAATAAAAAATTTTAAATTACTTCAAAAAAAATAAAAGTTTTTACGACCGCTTTTTTAATTTCCGACGAACTGGGAAGCTTGACCATATTTATAAGGTTTTTATCGAGTAAATGACCGGAATTTTAATTTAAAAATATATTGGAATTGTAACAAAATTCTTTGAATATTTTAAAGAAGTTTTCAATAATTCATACTTGGAAATATAAAATTTCCTATTGGGGAGTTTAATATTTAAAATTGACATATGACCAATTTGGGAGTAATGAATTATAGTGACAACGACTATTTTATTCGGATTTTCTCAAAGACAATTAATTAAGAATTTTCTTTAGAATAAAAAATTTACGGCGATTAAATTTTAACAATTTTATAGTTTTTCTTTTTCAGAAGAAAAATACTGAGAACTGTAAGACTAGAAATGTCGAATTTACACCACACAACTAAAATCAATTTATGAAATTATTTTTCAAAGCTTCGTTTCACATGAAAGAATGTTTCAAAAGTTCTTAGCAACATCTAAAATTTCAGTTGAAATTTGTGGGGACTTTCTATGTATATGAACTGTACATGCTTGAAACTTGTACATTGATATACATATTTAAATTAAATGTGATCTAAACTGCATACTCCTTAAATTAAAAAAAAAATTTAAATTTTGATGACGGTTTTAAAACTTATTTAAATCTTTCCTGTTATAGAACGAGCTGCATTTTAAATTAAAACTTAAAGAAAAAAGATAGCATAAATTGTATAATATGTTATGACCAATATTTTTCAGAAAATTCTCATAAAATTATGTATACAAAATGTTACGTTTAGCAGAAATTGAACTAGAACTCAAAACTTTTTGTATAAAAATTAAATTTATTAAATTACTAGCTGACCCAGCAAACGTTGTTTTGTCATATAAATTATTCCGTAGTAGAAAAAATTAATATTAACTTATTGTCAGTGTGTGAGTATGTGGTATATGTATATGTATGAGTGGAAGAGGCATGGAGCTCTGTGAACGATGATTGAAAAACAATTTCTTCAAAACAAAACTATATCAGACAAATTAATTGTTAGTAATATATACAATTTATAGTGATATCAAATAATCGTTTTAAATTCAAATTGCTATTGAGGCAATTCAAACATGTTTGAAACAAAATACATATTTAAAATTTTGAAAACCAAATTTTTAAAAGAATTCGAAAAATCAATTCAAAGTACTGTAAATTTTAATATGTTATAATTTTTTAAGTTCACAAAAAAAAATTATAAAAATTAGTTATAATTTTTTAAAATCTACAGTTTTTAAATAAAATAAAATAAAATAAATTAAAATTAAAAAAAAATTCAACAAACATTTTAAATTTTTAGAAGAAAAGTATTAATCGCTTTAATTTTTTAAATATACGATGTTTAAAGCACTCAATTAAATCAAATTGCGCCAACCAAGGAATTAATAAAACATGTCTCAAACAAATAATTAAAATTAAAAAAAAAAAATGTGTAAAAAAGAATTTAAATTTTTGCTTTCATAACTCATTGTAATAATTTTCAAAACTAACAATTACTAAAATAAACAATTAAATAAAATAAGAAACACAATTCAAGAAAGTAGCACCTAAAAATTTCATAGAACCAAAAAACACAAACAAACGTCACTCATACGCCTCCGCCAACAAAACGAAAATTCTGTAAAACACACACTCAAACACAACTGCATATCGCACGCTGCTTAAGACAGCCCATTCTCGCCTTTATGTTAGAACTCGACACGCTTAGTTCATTGTTGCACATTCATTTGTACAAAGCGTTTTGTAAAATCTAAACATTTCCGTAGGGTTGCTTTCAGTGTCCTGCGCATTGGCCAGCCATCCATCCACTGAATGTGAGTGCAAAACGAGGACTGACCGCATTTGTTGCCATTGCTGTTGCTGTTGCATGATAAGACTGCAATAGTGCGCGCTCTAACAACAAATAATTTGGGCACCACCTTCCCCACAACAACAATGAATTGCAAACTAATACAACTTCAAATCGCAATACGCAAACAAGTCGTTGTTGCACAAACAAATAATAAAAAAAAACAACATCATACGAACAATGATAAAGCGACGAGAGCAATAAAACACCACCACCACCACACCGCTAGCAGTTAAACAATAACAACAAGTGTCACGTAACACGCGGCAAAGTTGTTGACAAACAAACTCATTCTCATCGTTTGTTATTCATTTTGCCATTTACTGCACAAGCCACCAATGCAGCGCTTCGTCCTTCCTCGCAGCTTGCGTACACATTTTGCGCGCCTTTTTTCGTAAGTGGAATTTATGTGGAATGCGGCGCGAGCGTGTGGAATGTGTGTTGTAGCGCCAAGTTAACGATGCGCGTTGACAGCACTTAAAGTGAATTCCTTGACTTTTGCTTTGGGGCGAACTGCGTGCTGTTATTCACACACACATTAAATAAATATTTGTGTTTATGTTTGTGTGTGCTCACCAACCTGCCTGCCTGACTGGCTGACTGCCTACCTGTCAACCATGGAATGTTAATCAAGTTGCACTGGATTGTGCAATGCAAATATTTATGCGCAAGGACAAATGTCCTCCTGTTGACACTTAAGGAAATAGCACGAGGTCAATGAGTGTGCGGAGATAAATGTGTATGTACATAAGTGCTTATATGAAGATAAGAGTATTTATATTTAAGCGTTATAATTAAAAACATGCTTATGTATATACATATATTATTTAACTGATAGAAGTGGCACAAAAGTTGTGTCTCTCGATCTTAATCGATAGGTATTTTTTTTTTATAAATGAGAAACTATCGTTATGCTTCAATATTCTACCATTCGCAAGATAACAGCTCGTGCAAAAATCTTACATATAAAGCCACACTACTTAACTTTCTTAGTGAAAAGCTTTTTTGATAGAGCTTTCTTTGCATTCACCTCATTCGAAACTAAGATAGCAATTGAAAAGGGCAATTTGCAAACGAAAAGTTTGATAAATGATAAAAAAAAATGTTTAATCGGCTAACTTAATTTTTATTAACTCTCCTCCAAATTCATTTTTATATTACAAACTTTGAGGTTTTATGAATGATGATTATATAGATAAGTAAAAATTTTGTTCATTTTGCGGTGAAAATGAACAAATGGTCGGAATTCCAAGTTTGGCACAAAACGTACTAAGGATTTATAGTAAAAAATTTTCAATTGAATGTCTTTGTAATATTATGCAAACGCATGGAATTTCCTATCACGAATGTAATTAGAAATGAAAAATTTAAACAAAAAAGTAATTTTCACCACGCAAGGCGAAGGTAGAACAACAAACCAGCTGATGGGAATATACCACCTTCTATGAATTCGCCTTGATGATTATGTACTATTTTCAATTGATTTTTAACAACTACGAACAGTACACTTTAAAAGTTTTTATAAAGCGAATTGACAAAATATACATAAGTCGTACGAAATAAATCCCATAAAAAAAATGTATAAAATGATTAAACTTGGCGGTCTTCATTCTTGTCTAAGACACTTTGGAACCTTTCAACTCTAATACTAAACGTAATCGTAATGTTAAATAAAGCGATTTAGATACTACAGGAAAGATTTTTGGAGACAAGAAACAGATGGCTTATGTGACTCTGACTGGACACTGTGGTAATCTTGGCCTATTAACACGCCAGTTGAGGGCGAGACTCTGAAAATGTATTCAGTTAAAAGTAGCTTGCAAAATAAAGGGTGTTTATTTTAGACGTGTGGTTTACAATGAGACAATACTTTTTTCAGAGTTGGTCTTTTTGACAGCTGTTACTTGACTCATACTCAATTTGGTTTGACATTTCATGAATTGCAGCCGAACGAACATAAAGCGCGTCACACGTTCGGTGAATGGGCCCAAAACGAGATGGCCACCGATCCCGATTTTCACAAGAAAATTTTATTCAGCGATGAAGCTCACTTTTGTTTAAATGGGTACGTTAATTAACAAAACTGTCACATTTGGAGTGATGATAATCCACAAGTCATTGTTGAGACGTCGTTACATCCTTAAAAAGTCACTGTTTGGTGTGCTCTAGGGGTAGAGGGTATCATTGGTCCATATTTCTTCAAAAATTAAGTCGGCCATAGTGTTACAATCAATAAGGAACGCTATAGAGCCTGAATTGGAGGATGTTGATGGGTTCCTACGAGACGGCGCTACATGCCATACATCCAACTAAACAATCAATTTATTGAAGGAAACTTTTGGTGAGCGAGTTATCTCGCGTCGTGGACCTGTGGCGTGGCCTCCAAGATCGTGCGATTTAACACCGCTGGTCTATTGCAGCTAAAAGTGGTCCAAAAATAATTGGGCCTCTCGGCTGGAATTCATTCGAGCCAGCCGCGGCGGTCACTTGGCCGAAATAATTTTTTTAACATAATGGCAAACCCTTATCTTTATAATAAAGCTAAATTCTTGGCCATAGTATTAAATTAAATGCGTTCTATTTCTCCTTTAAAACCAAATGCCAAAAAAAAACACTCTTTATAAGCTCACTCATGACGCAACTTTTTTTTAGATACTTCCCAGTCAGGCGCAATTGGATACTTTGTCACTGGAAAATGTATGCCTAATGGAGAAAGTCTGCAGCTTTGGAGCTTGAAACAAAAAAAAATTCAGTACCTCTGTAAACGTTTATTTAGGAATCCCCTCGTAGTATTTTTGAACGAGACGAGTTATTAAATACGAAACGAAAAACAAATATATTTATTTTGACATCTTTGAGCATGAGTTTTTTAGCAAACAAATTGCCGTTGGTTTTTGACAATTTTTTACTGGCGCTCGTATGCAATTTCTTCAAAAAATTGTCAAAATTTAATAATAAATTTTAACCATTTGTAGCTTGAACTTTATTTCACCAAAAACAATTTTACATTTTTTTAGCTTAAAATTATAATAAAAACTGTGTTGAATTATTATAAATTTTGCGATGAAGTCTGAAACTTGGATTGCACTCTTGCACTATTAATAAAGCTGCGGAATGTATTTAAATAATCATTGTAAACTTTGCCGGTGACAAAATAGGAATTTTCTTTCATTTGCTGCCAAAAAAGTAAGCAACAAATTTTGTATAAAGATTTGGTAGCACTCATTCGAACTTAGCGTAACAGTTGGCAGCACTAATTACGAAAACGTCGGAATTTCTGATAGCATTTTTTCACGAATTCCGGAGGGGAGATTTCTTTACGACGGGAATCCATTCGGAATCAGTGATTGAGCTGCAAGTAAATGTAATTAACGTTGAATGCGTTAACTCGAATAAATGCGAATTCTAACTAAACTTAATTTCTTTTTTATTTCACGTCCTTCTAAAGGTTAAACTTGATCGGAAACTACACACAAGCAAATAACAGGTCATTCAATAAGTCCGTGGGATGACACATAGATGTCGCCACTATATAAAAATCTCGTGTGTATCTCGAATCAGCCATCTTTCATCTAATCGCATTGAACGTCACGCAACTTTTATTATTGTCAAAAAATGGAAAAAAGTGAATTTCGTTTGTTGAAAAAGCATTGATTTTTAATAGAAAAAATACAGTGCAAACCAAAGATTGGCTTGATAAATGATATCCGGCCTCTGCTCCATCGAGAAAAATGGCGGAGAAGTGGATTGCCGATTTTAAACGTGGTCGGGAACGAAGTGATGCAGAACTGTTACACTGGGAATCATAAAAAAGTCCACAAAATCGTTTTCGCCAATCGTAAATTGAAAGTGCACGAGATAGCTAACATTGTAAAGATATCAGATCGCAGTTTGTGTTTACCATTTTACACAAACATTTGGACATGCGGAAGCTTTCTACAAAGTGGGTGCCGCGCGAGCTCACAGTCGAAAACAAAAACGTGTTGATGATTCAGAGCAGTGGCAAAATTGCATGAATTGCTTCCTCACCCACCGGATTCTCCAGATTTGGTCCCCGGTGACTATTGCCTTTTCTCGGATCTCAAAAGAATGCTCAGGGGAAAAAGATGTGGCTCCAATGATGAAGTAGTTGCCGTCATTGAGGCTTATTTTGAGGAAAAAGACAAATCGTACTACAAAACCGGTATCGAAAAGTGGGAAGATCGCTATAATCAATGCATCGCCCCCGAAGGCAACTATGTTGAATAATAAAATTTTTTCTAACTTATCCTACGAACTTATTGAATGACCTTTTATATATTTAGTATGCACAAATTTGCGCCTAGGTTTTTTTTTCATTTTATTCTCGATAAATATCTATAAAATACATCGAGGCTGGTGCAAATAATTGCCAGCTTTGCGTCAGTATGTAAAATTTTGTTGTTTTGTTGTGTTGCCTGTGTGCTAACGTTAATTTTTGTTTACATTTAATGCAAAGTAAATTGAGGAAAGATTTAATTTTATGACTTCTCAGCTATGCACGTCCGTTCAAGCACACAAAGTCAACAACTATTTAATGATATAGTACAACAGCAGCAACATAATGAAAATAACATCATTAGCAATTCCAAAAATCAAAACAATGACAACAACAACATAGTGCTGCAACAAAATAGAAAATGTTTCGACTATGATCAAAACAATGTTATTGTTTACGTTAGCACTCTGTGATGAAAATTAGGGTGTTATTTTTCGAAAATTACGCTAGAAATTTAGAATGAGACTTACACATATAGATACTTTCACCACAATTATGTGTACATACAATATGGTATATCTGCTACAATTTGGTGTGTGTATTAATATAATACAAATTTAAGGTTCCACCTTATTTGTCCTGCTCTCTGTTGTTGTTCATTGACATCGCAAATAATAGACACTAGTTATAATTTTTAGCTGAAGTAGATTATTGTTTATTGATAGTGCAATTTACAAATTCAATATCATTAGTGAAATGAAATGAATCGCTGTCGATTAAGTTGGCAAACAAGCAAATTGGCCAGCAGCAGAAAATTAGAATATTAGATTTTGTTTGGGTTGCGATTAGCTAATAAATAAATATTGAGTTAGAGTATTATGAGAATACATTACATGTTAATTTTATATTTGGCCGAGCTTCTCCTACCATTTGTGGGGTTCATATTAATGTATATATATTGTACCACAAATACAAGGGACGACTGTTTAATGACGACTTTTTATGGCAGTAATACACTCGCTGGTTTGACATTTACCTGCCAAGAGCTGAGCTAGAACTTTAAATTTTACATGTCGCGAATTAAATTTGAACCTGACATATCAGCGTCAGAGTTTCCCGCAGTGGCAGAAACCGTGTGAACATTTTTTGTATAAATATTTGTATATTAAATTTTGTAAGTATAAACTATTGTTCTATAGTCTTACAAAATAGGTAGAGGTCGGTAAAGAGAAGTGAGGTAGAATGAGGTAAAATATGGACAGGTTAGGTGAGGTGAGGTAAGGTAGAAGAGGAAAATTGAGTTGAGATCAGGTGAAAATAGGTGACTTTAGTGAGTTTAAATGTGGAGAGTTAAGGTTTATGTATGTTCCATACATCTCGTTAGTGTTGGTTTTGTGAGTTGAGGTGTGTTTATTTCATGTGTCCAAATTGGTGGGTTTATGTTAGGTAAGTGGGGCCGTTTCAAGATCAGATACAGGAAATTTATGTGTGGTGAGTTTAAATGTGGTGAGTTTAAGTGTGGTGAGTTCAAGTGTGGTGAATTTAATTGTGGTGAGTTTAAGTGTGGTAAGTTTAGGTATATTGCAAAAAACACTATTGCCATCCTCAGCCATATCCGTGAACACCATTTTCTTACACTCCATTTCTATCACCACTTTGTCTGTCTCATTTGCCATTTTAAGTTTTCAATTTTATTGGCGTGCGTGCATTATTTTATAATCTCATAGCTAATTTATCCTAGCATAACACAATATCGCTAAGCGTAACACAAGTTTAGGCGTGTTGAGAATTATTTAACAAATTTCAGGTATGGTGACTTTGGATTTGGTGAGCTTAGTTTTAGTATGAAGAAGTTCTAAATTAATTGAAGTTTCACTTCAAAAATCTCCCTGAACAGGTTTAGCAATAAAATCCTTTCTCTTCTCATTTACAATAAAATAACAAAACAGCTCGCAGATATGATTGAATATGGGTGCCGATAATACACGACAATACATGCATTCGGAAATTTTGAGCTGCTCTGCATAAGGTGTACTTCGATAATTTATATTACCCACCCTAGCGCCCTGACCTCGCCTCAAGCGATTTTGATTTATTGCCCAAAATAGTAGATAAAGAGCTTTGCGATAATAAATTTGATTTGATTCAAAACCTTAATAAATTTGTTGATTTCGCTACAAAAAATGTGTTACTCAAAGTGCAAAGAGCATTAAATAAAACAAAATACTTAAATCAGGCCAAATTGCCAGAACGAAAACACAAACTTGTAATTACGATCATTACGTAAAAAGTAATTAAGTGAGCTGCTAAGTAGAGCACGCCCTGCCACGTAAGAAGAAAATTAGCTAGCAACGCCCGACTCGTTGTGAGAATTACTTTACGAAAGTGTCAGAAAGCAGTTTAAAACTAATTTCGGCAAAACGAAAATAAAATCAGTAACTTAAAAATTAACAGTAAAACAAACAGGTCACAGTTCCCACAGTTACGTTCATTCATACATACATACATACATACATACATATGTATGTACATGTGCGACTGACTGTATGATTGTTGCTAGTTTGCTAAAAGGTTAATATACACATTAGTTTAAGACATTGTAAGTGTAATCGTTGTGTAACATTGTCATACTGCTCAGATCAAAAAAAAACAAAAAAAAATGTTTCACTTCTTTTCAAAGGCTTAGCAAATGCTAAGTTTGTACAACAACATAAAAAATATTTCAAATTCCTCAGCAATGAGAAAAAATGACATTAAAAAAAAAAGAAAACTCAAAGAAGCGCCAACAAACGAAAATAGCGCGCCAGGCGTATGCTACCGCGGCGGGTGGGGAGCGGCGAAAAATTGCAAATTAAACCGAGTGATATCTAATTAGCAGACAAGTGTAACCTAGTACCAGGAGCCAACTGTTCCATTTCGATGCGCCGGAAGTACACAAAGCGCAAAGCACAAAGGACAGGAGAAAAAAGACAAACGAGCGTACAATTGCAAACGGAAGAGGGAGAAAACTTTGCCAAACAACAGGGCACACACGCCAGCACGTACATAAATATGTATGTAAGTGGCAGTGAGAGCTGCACAAAAGTGGATTTTGATTTAAAAAGAAAAAAACAAAAGTGAAAACAACAAGTCTGAAAAGTGCATCAAGCGCAGAGAAGATACCCAAAACGTCCAAGACGAGCGTGCAAGCCATAACAAAAAAAAAAAAAACCAAACAAACACAAACAAAACGTTGCAAAAAAAATTGCATTTATGTAAACTTCAAAAGTTTCGAAACTCGCAAACCTCTGAAACGAGAGCGCCAACCTCCAACTGATTGACACAAGACAAAAGCAAATGAAGAGCACAAAACAAAGCTCAGTACATTTAGATACTGTTGGCACTGTTGGCCAAAACAAAATGTAAGGTTGTTCAAATGTTAGCTCGTGCGTCGCACTGTGCTTAATATTCTACGAGACTCGCGTTGGTTAGCAAATTAAGCAGCGCCAAATGCTACACAAAATCCCGCATACCGGCGCGTGCGCTTGTTTGTGTGTGACGCGTCCGAGTTTTGCTTCACAAGTCGCGTATGTGTGTGTGTCTGTGTGAATAACGCCAACGCTTTGGATTGCTCCCTCGCGAGGCCATTATGCACTTTGCCAACTAATAAAATACGTTAAGCGAAAACTGCATGCACAGAAAATAATATATGTTAAACAAAAAAAAAAAAAAAGCAAAAAAAAAACATTTGTTTGCATTATAACAATGAAATAAAAACAATAAGAAGTTATCGGCAAATACGCAGGTGAGGCAAAGTGGACTGCGGCCATGCGAGCAATTTATATCATAAACAGGGAAATGTTACCTTTTGTTTACGATTAAAAATTAAAAATTAGTTTCTTTGTTCGCTTTATTTTTAGCCTAAAAAAGCTATTTTGTGAGTTTTATGATTTTACTAAGAACATTTTTTTGTTGTATAACTCTTTCGACAGTTTCTGTAATTGTTTTAGGATAAACTTAAATTAGATCTTGCAATTTTATTAATTTATGTATTGTGTAGCATGTTCTAAAACAATATTCCATTATATTAAGTAGTTCAGCAGATATTTCATAAAAACCAGAAATAGTCAAAAAGTGGTATTGTCAAAATTTAAAAGTAATGCTATATACCATGTCGGGCAAAGTGATGTACTTTTGTCTTTCAAGAATAAACTCTTATAAATATTTAAATTAATAAGACATTTTTTGAAAATTGCTAGTAATTGAATTTATTAAACACAAGAAAAAATGCATTATTTTAATAGAATACACAAAAAAATAACACAAGCGAAAATAATTAAAAATAGTACAAAAATTAAAAAAAACTATACGAGTTTCTTCATAGTTACAAAGCTATTCACAAGACTCGCGAACGAATATCGCTTGGCGTTTAGGTTATCTGTTCCAAAACGAGCTTACAGTATTCTTGCTGGATGGAGTTTCGGCCCAACAATCCTTATCTGAATTGGGCAGAAGAACATTTTTTTTCCAATATGCTTGCTGAACTTTCCCTAGCTTGTGTTGCTCATTGTACATGCTCTTTTTTCTCGATTTTTGTGCCTTTTTCAGGTTTTGTCTTTAATACACTTTTCTTCATTTAATGCTTTCCTCCAAATATGCTTTTACAAAAGTTCTATGACATCGAATCGTGCCACTTTTCATCTTGGTTCTCCCATGAACCTTCATATTCATCTTTGAAGAATATTTGGGGTATGACTGTAGAGACCACCTAAAATTAGCACAATTGGGTTCTCCCTTGACGGATTTGTGAACCGCAAAAAGTTATCACGCCACATAGAAAAAATTGGAATTTGTATCCATCCAGGAGCCTTCTACAAAAAAATCGGTATTTTATATCATCGATACCTTTATCAGTAAGTGAAGCTCTTGGCAACGTTGCAAATAAAAGATCATACGTGTTCGATGCCCATAGTATTCCCATCTTCCTACCTCTAACAGCAGTAATGGCCTCTTCAAATTTTTTACGTTCTGTTTACGAATTTTGCCTTTATACTGCTGACCTATGGGTATAGCTTATGTTGTCATTTAATTTTATTAACAGAATATTCCATTTGTTAAATACTATTTTCTGTATGTTTATTGTGATATACTACTTATAACACATTGAACGACTTTGACTATTACCCCATCTCGAGTTTTTTAAACTAAACAATCTTTTCTATTGAAATAATTTACCAAATATATAAAAAATATATTCACGAAAATCCAAAACAACAGCCAGAAGTTTGAAATCTTTGAAAATTTTGTACTAATCACTTTTTTTTACAAAAGAACTTATTTTTTTATCCTTTTTTATTTAGAAACATTTATTTCAATTAAACTTTAAACAATATTACTTAGCCCGAAACTAAAACACAAAAGGTTACCCTTATTTTAGAAGAAATAACTAAAAGAAACGGTTTACTTTCCTAAAGAAATATCAAAAAGAACAAATAAAATAAAAACAACAATATTTTATATGCAAAAAACTCTTGCTAAGGGCAAAAATATACATAAAATATTACTAAATTTCTAAAAAAAAAGTTCTAAGAAAATCTCAAAAATTACTTTTATTTTTATTTACAATTGCAGAATCTTTCTTGAAGTTAAATGAAGGCAATGAAAATGATTGGGGATGGCAACAGGTGCTTCTACTTCCAGCTATGTATGTATTTATGTACGTATACCTGAACTGACCAAACTAGAACTCTCTTCACTGAAACACACCACACATAATCCCGCGACATCCACATACGAACTTATGCAACACACCACTCCTGCACTCACCATATCTTAACTCGCAAGATCTTAACTGACCACGCGCTAACTATGTTAACCTCACTCTAACTCATTTCACCTCACTTCACATCAAAATAGCTCTCCTGTAAACTCACCACACTATACCTTTTTAATTTGTTCCTCAAAGATTTCAATAACACATTCGTACATATGCATATCGATAGTGTTATTTTTTTGTTTTTAGTTCGATTTACATTTCGATATTGCTATCAATACTTACCATCATCAGCTTAAGAGTTTCTTTTACATATAAATCGGCTTTTAGACGCGTCAAGTTTTAAAAAGATTTGTTTGCGTTTTTTGAGTTTTTCTTATATATTCTTTAAAAATAAAAATGTTTCTAAAATTTTAGAAACAACCGCGGGACTCAACTGAATTTATACCTACTGGGCATTTACTCTCTAAACTACTGCAAGCAACCGAAGGTGGGAATTACGGAGGTCAATGTTTAGGTATTGCACTGCCAGGTACTGGCCTGTATATCTTTTTAGATGCAACTGATCTACTGCCAAATTTTGTGCATTTATATAAAAAATGTAACAAAAAAACGGAAATAAATAAAACATTTGATAGTTTTGAAACTAGATTTTTTTGTTAACTCATTTGTTTGCCGCAACTTTTAAGCAACTGCGAGTGCAAATTAAAAAATAAATAAAAAAATTAAAAGAGGCATGAACACGCAGCAGTTGCCTCAACACTGGTGGTTTGGAAAGAGTTAAGGGACACGAGCGGGTACGTATCTAGACGTCATATTTGGAAAATGTACATGAAGACGGAACACTGCAAGCAACATAAGTAGTAAGGTTAAATACGTGTACATCTGATTCATGGATAAACACTTCCTCGAAATAATAAGTACACGATGTAATGATAAATTTGGACAATTCTTTTTTTTTTTGCGCTAATAAATTTATTATATAACAAAAATATAAATTTAAGTTTCAAGTTTTGGAAAAAATTTTAGGAAATTTGACAAATTTTTATCAAAACCATATACATACGTACATATGTATGTGCATAGCAACAAGTGCAATGAAATTATAATTAAAAATTATATATAGAAAATATATAAAATTTTGGCACTTAAAATTTGAGCTGTTAAATAAATTAAAATTTCACTCAAAACTTTTGTAAAATTTTTTTTATATAGAATTAGTTTGCATGAAAGAAAGCAAATTATAAAAAAATAATTGGACTTTTATCACACTTTAAATATGCAATTTGTAAAGCTACCACTTTTTTTCATATGGAGAGATACCACCTTTGAAATGTAATATTTCGTGAATAGGCCTTTAAACTCGAAGGAAAAGCTGGTACATATGTATGTGTGTGTTAATTGTATAATACAGCGTAAAGGCTTAATGCAGGGGCTTTACATACATATGTAAAATACATACCGTGTAAGAGGGCTCTAAAATTGAATTGCCAAAAATTAACTCAATAGAAATCAAAAAAATTTAATTTTAATATACATATTTTTCATTACAATTTCTTTTTAATTTTCTAACAAAAACCCAATAGAGATTTTTAAGTAATTGAAATAAAAAATTGCGCTCAAATTTAATTAACAAACAATTGCATACTCGAATTTTAATTCGATAGCGAAGTTTCAAATTGACAATTTATTTAACTTAAATAAAATGTGCGAATTTCAATTAATAAATTTTTAATTTTTTTAAATTCATTGAATATGATTTTTAATTGTATTTTTTTTTAACTTCTATAGCGCAATTTCAAATTTACATCTTTTTTGACTAAAATTCAAAGTGACAATTTTGATTAATAAATTAAAATTTTTTATTAAAATCATTGCATATGATTTTTTTAATTTGCTCTAATTGAAACAATAAATAAACCTTTTAATAATGGCATTGAATGGGGAATTTTCGCCAACATATTATAATTTTATAACCTTTTTATTACTTTTCAATTAAAACACAGTGCGAAAGCAACCCATTTAAAACACAGCTGTAAAAAATATTAAAAACTTCCGTCAAAAATTCTGTTTTTTAGAACTTTTAAAATTTGTACGCCATTTTATAGCTCTTTCAATTTTATTGTAATACCGTGCTGCGCACTCGCTTGGATACAAAGAATTTGTCAAAATTTAGCACTGTTGCTATTATTTAACCAACGATTGTACCTTTAAACATAACTACATATGTACATATGTATGTATGTGCGATTGAAAGCTTTCACAAGTTCACGCGGATGTATGAAATCGCGCTTGGAAACTTTCAACACCAACTTTAAATGTCTAAACAAAATTTAAAACATTATAGAACTCACCGTAGGCAAAGGTGAGATGTTATGTGCCTCCTTAAAGTTCATGTTTTATCAATACGTAACAGCATTAATTTTAATTTTCTTTTTTTTTTTCATTTCGACCTTTTTGAAGTTGCCTTGAACAGAGTTGGGCGAAAATATGCAGCGGCAGCAGCAGCACGTGATAACAATCGCGCCAAGCTGTGCAAAAGCCAACTGCAACACCCACCAAAATGGCAAACACACACACACCCATGCAACCGCCATACACTCGAATAACGCGCTTGCAATGAATTATCGACGCAGTACTCAAGTAAGCGATATTAGTAAGTGATTTCAAGGCATTTCATGCATTTGCGGCACAGCTGCTCAATCTCAATTGCACTCTATTGCCCTCTCTGCGCTACGCTCTCACCCACTATTGCTCTTCGCTTACGCATATCGCTTCCTTGTAATCGTTTTCCAACAGCATGTTTATTGCTTGTCAGCAAAAAAAAATCTCTCCAAAATTGTCGAAAATATTCACAGCTTCGACGTACCGAAAATTCTGAAGGCATCAGCACAATGTTGCCGTACGATGACAGCCATAGGCGCTTGTGTCACTTGCCACTAACCTCCTCAGCTTGCCACTTGCCGCTTTGCACTCTACCGCGCGCCTTGTCGCCATCATTTCGCCCGTTGGCACTCGAGCGCAAGTGAAGTTGTCACTTGAACGTAATCGGAAATGGCAAATCGACAAATCGGAAAAACGACCAATACTTCCAAGAACAGCAAAAACAGCAGCAATGGCAACTGACATAGCAAACTAGCCTCGTATCTGTTGCCTGCTCCCTATCAGCTCTACAAATGTAAGTGGGTGTAGTGCTCAGACTCGCTTGCCAGATCCCAAAAGATTTCAAAGCAAACACATGTGAATTGGTTTAACACTTTTTTTTTTTGCAATAAGTTTTGTTGCTGTTGTAGTTATATACATACATATGTGTGGCTCAACAAATAAACATGCCACATTATCCTTTCAAAAGCGCAAATTCCCAATGGCCAAAGGACGTTTTGAAACTCGATACAAGTGCAGGGGAGTTGAGAAAGCGCTGAAAGATTAACATCAACATATTTTAGAGGGTGTTAAAAGTTGCAATTTGCATTTTGAAGCACTGCTTGTGATTCTTGAGTGTTGCGGAAAAAGTGAAAATAGTGAAAAGTGGTTAACATTTGAATTTGAAACAATGGAATGCTAACAGAGCAATAAATAGAGATGTAAGGGAGTATGTGATTTTAATTGTAAGCAATTATTTTCAGTAAGGAGGTTATGTACATATGTAGATAATAATGGTGAGTGTTTTTAAAATCTCAAACTGCATAGTTTCTTAGTAAAAAGATGCATATCTGTTGCATGGCAGTACGTATGATTCTCACCTTGAGAAAAAGCTAGTTCTCAACTTGAAGTCAACCCTCCAATTACCGTCAAACATCATAATTATGATTTTTTAAATTTTCTTTAATTACTTTAGGCAATTTACTTATACTATATGTTAATTTATTTCAAGTTATGTTATGATATGCTATGCTATGTTATGCTATGTAATGTTGTGTAATAACATAGCGTTATGTAATGTAAAGTTATGTAAAGTTATGATATGTTATAATATGTTATGTAATGCTAAGTTATGTTATGTTATGTAATGTTATGTTATGTAACGTTATGTTATTATGTTGTTTTGTTACATTTATATTATAATATGAATGTAATAATTTATTGTTTTTTTTTGAATATAATTTTAATTTAATTATTTCCTTTTATTTAATTTCATCTCATTTCACGAAAATAAAAAGATTCGTTATTTTATATTACTGAGAAGATACTCAATTTGATTGTATCACAAAAAAATTCTATTTACAATGAAAAAATTGAGTTATCACATTTTAAGCTAACACCAACAGAAATAATTTCATGTACTTAGCAAACGCAATGAAAAACAAATCAATGAGCTTCAACTCACAAAATTCGGATGGGGCAAACGAAACAAATTTTTGTACTTCCAAGCTAGTCAAGTGCAATTTGTTCCCTGAGGTGTAAATACACAACAGCGAAGTCAGCAAATTTTCAAGAAGCCACCAACTGCATATCAATGAACCGCAAACACTCGTGTAAAACTTTTCCCATTGCTACATCAAGCAGAATGATTTCAGTAAGTGCATAATCAATGGCGCTGACGGTTGGGTAATAAATTAGAAAAGAAAAATTTGGGCATACGTATACAATCAAGTTTTCCAAAGTTTTACTAATTCTAGTTAATTTACTTTAAATAACTTTGTCAAGAGAAATGAGATTTTCTAATCAAAAATTTAAGCGGCAATGAATTAAAATGTTTAAAAATATACCAACATATTATATTTTTTTAGTTTTTTTGTTCTCATTTGTCATATTTGTGTCCGCTGTTCATTCATGATTATTTTTAAAGTTGTAAAAATTATGGTCTTGTGAAAATCATATTTATTTTTTTTAATTACTTTCTAAAACATTACCACAACATAAGTGGGAAAAATAGTGTCATAGATGGGCCGATGCATTCTATTGCCAGCTACGGACTATGAAACGAAGAAGTGAGCGCCCGTTATCCTCGTATAAGTGGGATTTCATATGTGACCGCACTTCTGAGGAACGAAGTAATGCGCGAGCTAATTTAGTCGACAGTTTATACTGCTTGCTTCGGTAAACAGGACTAAACGAAGGACTTATGTACCTTCTCATATACCAAGATTGTGGTGGTTATAGGAATGGTGAACACATTCGCTTGGGTATGTTGGACCCACCCGTTACGAAAGTATTAGGTAAAAATTTAAATAGAGTTGCCAACTGTGCAAACTTATAAATACCGTTACCAAATAAATATTTCAATATGAATGTTTAACGACAGATATTAAACGACAGATATTTAAATTAAAAGAAAATATTTGAAAAGGTTGCCAGCTGCTTGTAACGACAAATTAATTGAAATAAATAGGTTTACTAAATTTTTGCATAACATGTCTCAAGCGAATGAGAATTAAAAACCGTTTCATTAATAACGCATTTTTACAGAGAGTTGCCACCTATCAAAAATGCAACGTCAAATTAATTTTAAACTAAGTTGACTCAATTTTTGCAAAACCTGTGTCAAGCGAATGCTATTTAAAAAATATTTGATTACTACGCATTTTTAAAGAAAGTTGCCACCTATCAAAAATGCAATGTTAAAATAATTTAAAAAAATAAGTATACTCCATTTTTGCAAAACTTGTGTCAAGCGAATGCGATTTAAAAAGCGTTTCATTACTAACGCATTTTAAAAGATAGTTGCCACCTATCAAAAAAATAAATCAAATATTGCAATATGGTAGTTAAACTAAAGATATTTACAAAAGCTGATTTCCAAAAACATTCTTAAATATAATTGCCACCTTCTTAAAGCGTCAAAAAAAATTATTAGTTTTAATCAAATATTACCAGATGCATGCAATTTAAAAAATTATCATGAGCAATTTTTTTCCGTTTTAAACTGCATATTCAATTAAGTTGAAATATTGTATAGGCGTTAAATAAAATATTGCAATATGATTGTCCAACAAAAGATGACTACGAATTTTAGACTTTAATAATGCTTTCAAAGATTTCTGCTCATCAACAATTTATTTTGCAATATTTACGTCTACTATTTATGGTTGGAACTAACCGCGGAAAGGTCATAAAGTGGCTTAAAGAAATAAAAGCACTAACTACATATGTACGTACATACTTTTAATAGGTCGATGCCTTTGCCTTTGATTAGTCTATTCCGCCTGAGGAAAGGTTTATTCGTATTAATTGAATTACGTTTACGTATGGCGAACACGTAGAGTGCAGATTGTACTCGTAAGTAAGTGAAAAAAAAGAAAAAGCAAAAAGAAATAAAAAAAGTAAACGAATAGCTAGCCGGTGCTTGAAAGCTAAATGGACGCAAACAGTGGAGTCCGGAAGAGTTTTCAACACCTTATCTTTTGGCACGTTACCACATGTGTATTTATATTTTTATTTTGTGTGCAAAGAAGGTGCGATACAAACATCAAATACAATAATAAACAAATAGTAATGGACCAAACAAAAGCAAAATAGGTGCGCGCACTCGCCAGCGTAACGAAACTGTGTAAATCAGCGCGCGTTGTTAGAACAGTTACAAATAGTCAAACGTGCGAATGGAGCATCCCCAAATGACAGTTCACCAGCAGACACCAAATAGACAACAAAGCACTACTAATGGCTGACAGCAATATTTTGTTTATGCTGCGAGAATTGAGTTAGTTTTTTATTTGTTGTACTTCAGTTGTTATAGGTTCGACCATAAATAAAAACCGCCCAAATTGTTAGCAAATAAAGTGGAGGAATAGAAACTAAAAATACTGTTAAAACAAATGGAATCAACTATTCGACTTACCGCTCCCGCGTGGCACATTTGAGACTGAAGCTTTTTGCTGTTGTTGCTGTTGCTGTTGCTGTTGTTGTACCACCGTCGTGACTGTCTGCTGCTGTTGCTGTGCCTGCGCCGCTGTAATGACCACACTACCTGCTCCATTGCCGCGCGTATCCAACTTCAACTGGACATCCGAGAGGCAGAGTTGCGCTTGTTGTTGTTGCTGTTGTTGTGCTTGTGTTTCAACAATTCGCATGCTGCTCGTTCCAACACTCTTGTTGCTATTCACCACAGTCGCGTTATGGCTTTTATTGCCACTAACCAGCACAACCTTGCCCACACCCACGCCGCTGTTCGCGTTCGTATTCTTGTGACTATTGTTGTTATTGTTAGCAAAAACTGTTGTTGCATTCGCTAGGCGCAAGTAAGTTGTTGTGGTTGTTGTTGTGGCGGCGGCAGCAGCAGCTGACAGCGCCGCTTTTGCGCTCATTGCAGTTGAGGATGCGCCGCCGCCAGTGCGATTCACAGTAATATTACCCAGCTTTGTGGTTGTTGTAGCAATAGATGAGGCAAATGTTGTGCCGCCAGATGTCTGTTGACTTTTCGTGGCGCGTGTAAAGCTCAGCGCACCCGTCTGTGTATTCGTGCTGACACTAACCGTCTGCGCTGGCGTCGACGATAGCGCCAGTGTTGAGCCCGCAATAGACGGCGACGACGAGGCGGCAGAGGAAGATGAAAAGAGTGCATTGGTTGAACTAGTGTGCGTCACACGATCGGCGCTTGTCGATGTGGCTGCATGTGTAATATTATTGCTTGCCGTGGAAACGGTGGAAAGCGATGAGGCGGAAGCGGAAGCTGTGAGTGCAGCCACCGATGAGGCAGACGGATTGCGTATGACTAGTATGGATTGCGACTTCTCTAGCCGCTTAAGTGTTTGCAGCACAAAGGGTGCTTTACTGGCGATGCTGTTGCTGCTGCTGCTGCTGCTACTCAAACTGCCGCTGCCCGTGCTAGCGCTCTCCGAGGAGCATCCCAAACGATTGCTGTCGGTGCTAAGGCTGCGCGAGGCCTGTAAAAACAAAAAACAAAGATGCGTAGAGATTTTAGAAATCGGAAGTGCTACAAAGACAATAACACCGAACTCACCGTTTTGAAGAGATACTGACGATCGGCGGCTGTTGCGTGGTTCGCCGATTTCTTCATATTGGCCGTATGCAACAGCACCGATTCCAATTGGCTTGCATTGATGGGCGTTTGCAGTAGTATTGTATTGCCACCGCCACCACCAACACTTTGGCTTGTCGTCGCCGTCGTTTCTTTAGTACTAACATAGGTAGCGTTCTTGTGGCTATTAAGCAAGGTGGCTGTTGGTGTTGTTGTTGTTTGTATAGATTTTCGTGCAACAGTTGTGGTTTGTGGCAATTGTGTTAGGGTCGCAGCAACGGCTGCTTTATCAATTTTCAGTTGTTGCTTATGCTGCTGAAGCTCCAACTGCTGTTGCTGCTGCTGCTGCTGCTGCTCATTGTAGATGCTTATTATGCCATGCTTATTCTGTATAACAATCTGGCCATTCTCATTGCGTGCGCCGCGCAGCAATATTATGTTGTTGGTTAACTGCTGCGCCTGTGATTGCTTTTGCGTCGTGTGCAACTGTAGCTGCTGTTGTTGTTTTTGTTGCTGCTGCTGCTGCTGCTGTTGTTGGTGTTGTTGTTGCAACAGCTGTTGTTGTTGCTGTTGTTGCTGCTGCTGCTGCTGCTGCATTGATGTGGTAGTGTTAAGGGTCGTGGTTGCTGTGGTTGTTTTTGCGGCTGTTGTTGTTGTTGCTTTTGTCGCTGCTTATTTTGCGGTTGTTTTTGTTGTTGTACTTGTTGTAGCTGTGTTAGTTGGTTTTGTTGTAATTGCGCTAGCAACATTGTTGTTGCTTGATTCGCCGCTTGCATTCGATTCTGGCAAAAAGAAAAAATCGGAAACGAAATGTTACTCATACGCCAAGTAAGTAATTGTAATATTAAATGTTGCTCATACGCCCTGTTATAATGATGTTGAGTTAGGCATGCGGTTATTGTTGTTATTTACATATATGTATGTATGTATATGGAAATAGTGACATACAAAGTCTCCCAATTATATATACATATGTATACATATTTTTCCTAATTAATTTAAATTATTTTTCAATTTTCATAAAAAAAAATGTTTACACTTTATACAAAATTTGCAAAATTTCAACAATATATGTAGTATAAACATGTCGAACATCATAAAAAAAATTTAAATTTCAATTCATTTTAAAATAGATTAGATTTATTTATGAGGGTCGAACTGCGACCAGTTAGTCTTTTGTGCTCTCAATGCCTTATAACGTCTTGCCTAAACCGAGAACCTCTATAAACCTTAAGAATAAGCATTACAGCCTCGCACTCTAGGAGTAGGTGCGTGGCGGTCTCCTTGGCCATGTCACAGAAGCGACATACATAGATCGTACGTACAAATACCCAGCTTATGCAGATGACTCTTCAATCAGCAGTGGCCTGTAAGGATACCTATGAGGATTCTAACTTTTGCTTTTTGGAGGTTTATAAGTAATTTAAATCTTTTTTTTCTATATCTCTCTAATAGTTTCATTGCCTGCTAGTCGTTGCTGGTCCTTAAGCTGACTTGTTTCCTTTCAGAGCGCTGCCTTTAAGGTACTTGGTCCTATCGAGAAGAGAGGCTCAGGTCCTACACTAAATGTGTAATTAAGTGTAGTATTGAATTGGCTACAAGTTGGCGTTTTTGACAAATTTTTTATTGACACTCTTTTGCAATTTTTTCCATATAAAAATCTCAGGTATGCTTTGGAACCACGTATACATATTTTCACGCTCATTCGGCACCAGTTCGCGATCAGTTAGGGACTCGCTCGGAATTCTTTCGTGGACAGTAAGTGTTCTGCGCTCAGCCTTGCATTATTTCGATTTTATTTTCAATTCAAATCCCCTTATAAAAAACAAATCTTTCAGATTTGTGTTTCGATTCGTCGACCAATTAAAAATATATATTGTTTTGTGAATTTATTTTCAATTTGTATTAAAACAGCGATCAAACTTTCGCCGACTTTTGTTGATCTCATTATTCCTTTGACCTTCTTAGCTGCTTAGTTATAGGAATAGATGTTTCTCTCTACAATAGCTATGACACTGATAAGCAGCTAAGGGAATGCTTCTTTTTTGACGGCTACCTCAGTTTTTTTTTTTTTTAAATTAGAATTTGCGCCTTCTATTTTGTCCAGTGCCGTTTTTGAATTGGCTACTTGTTTTGTCAACATTTAGCAAAAGGTTAATGCACTCAGCGTTCCCTATCTAATTCTACGAAGATATACGTAAGACGTTTTACTGAAATTGATACCGCAGTGTTTCGATCATCATATTTGGATGCGTCATTATACTAAACCTGAAATCATTCGCGGAAAATAGTTATTATCGTCTTTCAGATATAATAATCTTGTCGGGCTTAGTTAAGTAACTCCATCTGAAACAAAAATCATTTTTTAAGTTAAAAAGTAACTCTATCAATACATCGTTAACCCTTCTATTTACTCCTATTGCACTTATTTTGTGTTGTTAGACAGCTATTTTAAAACAAATGTCGCATTTTTTTAAATTATATAACACATACGCCGCGTTTGCCAAAATAAATCGTCAACTCAGCACCAGTCCAACGCAGGGAGTGTACGTTCGGTGCGCCAACACCCACAACATGACAACTAACTTGTCTAACATGACAAATTTACATTGGCCACCGACACACACCTACCACACCCTTTGTGAACTCGCGCACAAACTCATAAATACGAGTATACATAAATGCACTAGTTAAGTAAATGTGGACAAGTGAATAGAGCCACGCTATTGTTCATAAGATTTAGCTGTGGTTTTGTATGTATGTATGGGCATATATTTTTTCTTTTTTATTTGAAACTATTTTTCTTTCTAATTTAACTTTAATTATGAACAAAAGTTTTAAAATTAAAAACTTCACACTTAATAACAAATTAATTTAAATTCTTTATCAGATTTGTAAGATTGATTGCTTATATTTGCATACCAAAATTTAGTATTTTCTTTAGACTTTGAAAAACAGCTTCGGGTATATGCAATTTTATACTTAATTTAGTAAGATAAAATAAAAATCAAATGCAGCCGAAAATTTCGGCAAACCCTTTGGAAAAGTTTTTCAGAACATTTTTTTCAGACTTATTTTTTTTATTTTATTAATATTATCTTATTTTTATTAATGTATATTATTTTTTAATTTTTAATGTTCTTTAAGTTTTGTTTTTGAAATTTAATTTTTTTATACATAGATAATAATTTGTTTACTTTGTTTTGCGCTTTTTCTTTTAAAAATTTCGAAAACTTTTAATAAAAACACTTATCGTTTGGTGATGAAAATATGTTTTTTTTTCTTATTTACCAAAATTTAATTAAAATTAAATAAATAAATTGCAAATTCATTACTTTCTTTTGGTTCTTTTTCTTATTTGTCAAAACTGAATTCAAATTAAATAAAAAAATGGGAATTTATTAGTTTTATTAAATAATATTTTATATAATCTTTTACATTTTTTTGTTTTATTTTGCGATTTTTCTTTCAAGACATTCCGACAACTTTTTCTTAAAAATTTAAAATTTTTTTAGTAAAGTTTAAATCATTTTTTTATTAAAGCCAAATCAAATGTTGTTCAGTTTTTATTATTTTTGGTTGAGCATTTTGATTCACATAACATTTCATTAAAAAAAAACAGAGTTTTTTTATGAAAATTTGGCTAATTTTTTCCAATTTTTAAAATATAAATTTAAGTTAAGAACTGTAATTGCAAAAACGAATTTTTTTTTAATTCTTTTTTTTATTAATATCTATTTACATATACATATGTATGTACATATTTAATTTTTTATGACATATTTTGAATTTTTTTTTTGTTGAATTTTGCATTTAAGAGAATTTTTAATTAACAAATTACTATTTTTTTATTGAAATTTTTTTATGGCAAAAAATTAGTTAAAATAAAATTTAAAATAAATAATTGCAAAAATCTGTCAATAGCTCGAGTGGCTCTATTTCGTTGCACGCAGGCGTATGCAATTTTACAGCTACTTGTTATCACTTTAAGTACAAGAATGTCTCGTTTTCCGCCCACTTCGAGTAAATTGAATTGACATTGCCAATATGCAAAGCGGCAAATACAATAAAAATCTTTTTTTAGACTATTCGAACTAAGCGCCGATGTGTGACGAGCTGGTAAAAAAAAAACACAACACATACACATATATGTACATACATATGTACATACAAACATATAGAAATGTGTGTGCGTATTGGATGTCAAAGCCAAACAACAATAGCGACCGCAAGCCGAAGCAGGGGCCCAGACGTCGCACAAAGAAAGATAACCACTTGAAAGCGTACACTAACCGGAAATTTATTACTTCATATTGTCCTCGCGAACATTTGTGGACATTTGGCCTGCGCCGCTGCCGCTGTTGTTGCTGCTACTGCTGCCTTTTGGCATCTTTTTTTTTACTGTTGCTTCACCGCAAAATTTCTTGCTTAGTTTTTGTTATTGTCCAACAACGAACATAAAAAACGCCGTTCACGCGCTCTAACAAAATCAACTCGCTACCGGCAACCGAATAACTGTTTACTGGCTACGGCCGATTGACGCAAAAAGCGCAACAAACAGTGAAGGACGACTACGTCGCGCGCATAATCACACACACACACACACAGCCAGCCATCTGCTCCCACATGCACACAGCATTATACCAAACAAGTACATACATACATACAAACTTACGTACAAACATTCTCGCAACGAAAAGTAGTTTGAATATGCAGGACACGCACACGGAAATACAACAAATCGACAATACGTTATGGCATGACAATAGTCCGTAGACAGTTGACAGCGACGACGACGAAGACAATGCCAAAGGCAATGCAAACAACAACAACAGCAGCGAATGATTAGAGAACGAGCAATGCGCGCCGAGGGCGGCCAGAACTTAGACTTAGACGGCGCACAGTGGTACAGCCTTACGTATTTTAGGGGAAAATAATATGGAATGTAGATGGAATCGGCGAAGGCCTACAATGTACGCTTTATGCAAATAAATCAAGTAAAAAACGCAAGTGAACCTAACCTCAAAAATGCCTATACAATTTCATAAAAAGCGCACCGTTAAAAAAGTAACGCCGAAATTATGTTTTTTTTTATTTATGTATAATCAAATTTGTAAAGTGACATTAAAAAAATCGGTTCAATCGGTTTATTACACGGTATACCTCCCATACGAACATAACCTCAAAAATATAATACAAAGCGCACCAATTAATTTACGTCTGCAAAATTTTGCCATATATTTAGAATAAGAATACGAGAGGAAACTCAAATCAATCGGATTATTTTAACGCATACCTACCATACAAAACCTTTTTTGAACCTAACCTTAAAAACGCTATACAAATATAAGCCATTTAAAGGGGAATCGTTTTTTTGTTTTGTTCAAAAAATTCACTTTTTTCAATAATTTTTTTTTTCACGATATAACACACAATAGTTATTTTAAAAATTCTTTTTGCATTAGGAAGTTCATATTAACTACAACAATCATAAATTTTTCCAAGAGTTTATTATGTTGTTTTTAACAATAATCATTGATTATCTAAAACAGTAAAAAGAGATTTTTTTTAATATTTGAGACTGACATTGAGAAAATTTGGAAGAATTTAAATTTGCGAAAACTATCAATATTTTTGACAAAAAAAAACCGAATTTCGACCCATTTTTTGCTGCTTTTACTATTGTTATTTATTATTTATTTGTACAAATTCGTTATTTAGCCTTTGTCAGGGCCTAGATAAATTATTGACCAATAAATGTCTTTTCGAAAAATTCAATTATCTTAAGTAGTTCTCCGGCAATACTGCACGCCAATTTGAAAAAAAAAAAACGTTTCAAAAAAAAGGCTAATGAAGTTTAAACTCATAGCGTCACAGCAACAGGCGCGCGCTTAATAATTTTACAATAACTTCCATATTTTTGGTTATTTTAGCATAGGTGTTTGGGAATACATTTTTGTAAGAATTCGTTAACGATTTATGGAATATTAAAACATCGATTTTTTTCACCGAAAAAAAAACGATTCCCCCCTTAAATCAAGGTTATGTTAACCGCGAATATGCGCAACTTTTTTTTTTAAGGAAAAAAAAATTTTGGATTTTTAATTTTACTATAGCTAGTAAACGGACGAAGACCGAGGGAATACAGTTTTTGTACATCAAAAGTTTTGAAGTCGGTATTTATTAAGTATAATTTTTTTATTGTTTAAATTTTTTTTAATATTTGACCGATTGCGCTGATTTTTCCAGGTTTTACTCGTAATATTTTCATATGAGCCCACAAAAAAAAAACAAAGAAAATTAAAATTATTACGAAACAAAAATCGTAGTTTGTTTAGTTGAATTAAATTAAAATTCAAATTTATTTCTTTTCCATTTACTTTCCCCAAAATTTGTAAATTTCCTTAAAAGTGAATATGAACTTTTTTTCGGCAAATATTGTTTTATAAGAATAAACCATTCAAAAGAATGTAGAAGGAACTAAATTTTTTACGCTGAAATTCCACTGTGTGGCGGCACGCGTGTATTGCAGGAAAAATTTTATGAAAATGAAATGGCGAGCAAGCGTATACATACATACATACATATGTACGCGTTGACACTCCTTAACAAGAAAATAATGACAAGCACGTCGCTAACAACCAAGTGGATAAGTGAGTGGAGATCCTTTGGGAAAATGTATGAAGAACAATTACAATTAGCTGCAAGAAAGTAACAAAAAAGTTGGTCGACAAAAATATATACCAATATGCAACTTCATATTTAGTTTAATTTTCTCTACACTTCATACTATCGGCGGCATGCCCTCCATATGAACTTATCAAAAATTTACTTAAACGACGGTAGTTTTCAAAAATCCAACTAATGAATATTTTAAGAACTATTTGCTCGAATTCGCGTGCGTCGTTTCTTCTCTCTATAAGCTCCTAGATGAAACCTGAAACCAACTACAGAATGGTGTACCGAAATGGGTTGGTCAATGAAGTTCAACATTGTCCCATTCACCAAAAGAGTCGAGTCGCTCTCGGCAAGCCCCATAGCCTGATTTTTGTGACCAATTAAGCCGCTTGGAATCATCTTACACAAACTAAGATAAGGCTTGTTGGAGTGCCCTTAGATTTACGAATTTAAGTTACTATCCTAAAGGCAATCACTAATGATTTCGCTGTCAAAGAAGTTATTCTTTACTAAGCCCAACAGTGACAATACAATCAATTTTAGTGAGGACTTAGAACTTGCATTGGTTACTTGAAGGATGACTCCAGGTACCGTCTTCACAGAATGGGAATTTTGTGAAAGCAGGCTTCACATGTTTTGTGGGCTGGGGACGGAAACCTCTATGATATATTACTTTTAGATTTATACACCTAAAAGAATGACTATCATCTCCTTCCAGGAAAGGTAAAATTACATGAATAAGTGGGAGTGACAAATTCAAGACTGTGCTCTGTCTAGATTTAGTTAGGTCGTAATGCTACTAACAATAATGATTATAATAAGAAAAGTGTAAAAAAAGGAATGTTACAATTAAAAGTCGCAACGAGTGAAGACAACAGCTTACGATTCTGCTGGTGTTGGTACAATTACGGATTGTTAGTATTAATTTGGAAAAAAAAACATATTATTTAAAAACAAAATTGAAGAATACAAATATTATTAGAAATAAGCGGGGCCCTTCGCACTACTCCCACGCTTTCTCAAAATGAGATGCTTGACATCATTCCTGTGGATTTGGCGGGCAAAGTTCCCGCCGCCCGTTCTGCCATCAGACTGCAAAGCGCCGGGTTCTCGCTGACCACGGAGTCCGGTCACTCAGGGATCCTTAAACACAGTTTTTTTTTAAATTTGGTCTACGTTCTTTGAAATTTTCGGATCGGAGAAGGACAGTTCTTTCACTTTCTTTTGTGTATGGTTTAATTAATGGCACTGTTGATTGTCCATCTTTGCCCCAAAGTATTAATTTCCATGTGCCATTTAGGACTTTGCGTAATTTCAATCCATTCTATCCGGATAAACTCAAAACCAATTATGCAAGAAATGCCCCTTTGTCGCGGGCACTTTGCGAATTCAACGAGATCTCGAATTCTGTCTTCCTCGATTTTTCTTTATGTAAAGTTGAGTTTCTCTCATTATTATATTCTGCCTTGTGAAATTTGTTATTGTTAATTTATTTTCTGTTATCGTTAAGTTGTAGCTCTAAGTAGTCAGTAAGAACTTTGTTCATTGACTTATGAAATAAATAAATAAATTCATCCGGAAGGATGTCGATCAGTGCGTAAAGAAAGTCCGCCTCAAGAGGATCTTTCACCACTCACATCCCATCAAGGAAGGAGTGGGAGGGGGATGACATCTGGTGCAAAAACGCAGTGAGCATGTTCTCGGATGGACCGAAGCTGGAAGGAAGGGCGGAAGGTGGTGTCTTTTGCGAGGAACTATCGCTCTATAATAAGTTTAGAGTACCGGATTTCTACAGCGTCTTTTAAGCTGAAATAGCTGCCATCATGGAAGCAATAGACCACTTGCGTCGCAGCACTACTACTACACAGAAGGTGGTAAACATCTACTCGGACAGTCAAGCTGCAATCAGAGCCCTATGATCTCTGACCCTGCGGTCGAAGCTGTTCGGGGAATGCCTGGCCTCGTTGTCGGCCGCCTCGGATATCTTCCGTATTCGGTTGACTTGGGTCCCAGGTCACAGCGACATTGCGGGAAACTGCTACGCTGATGAGCTAGCTCGCCAGGGCACAATAGAAGAAATCATTCACGGGAGAAAGGGCATTGAGATTTCCCTGACCACATGTGATCTGCTCCTGGTAAAATGGGCCTTCAGTCGGCTCAGTAAACGCTGGGCGGTAATCCCGACTTGCAAAGTTGCAAGGTCCATTTGGTCGCTGCGGACCTCCGACGGTATGGGGAACAGTTAAACACTACCAGGCCATTACACTCAGCCTTGATCGTTATTCTGACAGGGCACTTCCCGATGGGGACCCACGCTACGTTAGACTGGGCATCATTTCTGATCCAAGGTGTGAGTGCTGTATGGAGGATGGATGAGGTGGCGTCATCTCAACATTTCCTTCTAAGCTGTCCTGCTTTCGCAAGGCTTAGATGCAGACACCTTAGCACATACTTCTTCGATACTCCCAAGAGGCTCTTCGGTGTATCCGTCGAAAGGCTAAGCTCCTTCATAAAGAACAATCGACGTTTCTCCTAACAAGTACATTCTACCGGTGGGTATCGTTTTCTGTTTAGGGAAGGATACTTTTATAGGCGTATCACAATGGGCTATAAACTGAAGTCTAAGTGAGCCCTTAGGGGCTACCACCCACACCTAACCTAACCCATTAAAAATAAGAATAAAAACTCACGTTCCACTTTCGTTGTCTCTCAGAACGTTTCTAAGAAATTTGTACCAAATTTTTCTTGGCGAGAACGTTCCTGATACGGTTGCTAATTTTTTTGTTCATTGTCAAAGCTTTCTGGAGACTTTTTGTTCTCACTTTGTACGCTTAAAAATACGTTCCAAAGTATCGTTCCCTTTTGGTTTCCATTGGGAATGTTTCCCATTATTTTGTTCTTAAATATTTTTTTTTTCGATTACACGTTTTCGTTCTCAATCACAGGGCGTATCCACAATTTTATTCACTGGGTTTTATCAACGTCACTCGAATGACATAAGTAGTTGCAGTGGCTTGCAAATGTCTTGCTATTTTATTGCAACTAACAACATCGATGTGTTGAAATGCATCGAAACTAAAGTAAACATACATTCTTGTACATACCACTTATGTACTTAAACTGTGTTGACGAAAAAAAGGCAACGTTCAAGCGCGAGGCCAAAGGCTAAACGTCAAGCGGTACTTGACAGCACTTTTACTAAAAACCAAGCACACAAGCGGTTATAACCTATGACAAGTCTCAAGCAAATGACACACACACACACACTGGTGCCTACATAGGGACTTGTTTCACCGCTGCCTTGTTTAGTGTAAAATATTCCGCCAATAATATTTAAGAGGACTGAGCAAAGCAGTTTATCACTGGACGCTACTCAAGCAAACACAAGCAGAGTAGAGTGGGGGGAGACGGGGTGGGGTGATAAACGCACTCACAGGCAAAAAATATGCACAGAGTGGCGAAAAAAAATATATTCACATGACAAAGCCGCAAGCAAGTTGCTTTTATAAGTGTATGTGTGCGTGTGTGTGTGTGTGGTAGTCGATGACGGCGCTGACGCCAACCAGCTACGACGATAGATAGCCCATCTTTAAATCAAGTGGACCGACGTATTTATTGCATTTTGCTGCATGAGCCACGTCTTTGCAACGCTCCTCCTCTTTGGTCGCACATTTCGAACGCAATAAAAGTGCATGCATTCCTAAGTCACAGTGTGTGTGTGTGTGTGTGTGTCCAGCTCTTTCAAACCGAACATGATCCTGTTGTTGTTGTAAAACAAGCCATGACATTGTTATTGTTTTTGTTCGTATTGGCGTGCCATTGTCTCGGTGGGCCCTTCCTCGCCACATGACACGTACGCACATACACACACACACACACACACACACATACAAACGTTCATAAAAGTGTGTGAGGCATCTAAAAACAAAAGTCGATAGGTTGTGCGCCTTGTTGGGCTAACGAAGGCAAAGCACACTGCCCGTATGTGTTGTAACTGTAAATAGCCACTATAGAGCAATAACAACAATACAAATCCATGCATTTAAATGCCATTGAACGGATGTGCGAAAGCAACGAAACACCTAACAGTCGAGTTATAACGACTTGCCTGCGCCCCAATCCTTTGTTACATACATACACATATGCACGCATACAAATGTATTCACATTAAATTGCCTCAAAGATTATATTGAAAAATATTGTGATTTGATTTATAAATGGAGAGCTTGGACGAACCGGACACTGTTTGGATAGGCGTACACGCAGCCAGACTTGAGGCTTCTTGGAACGTTGCCAGAGGAAGAGACAAGGCAATACGAGTAAGTAGTCATTTATTTAATGAGCACGCAGATTGCGGAGCGGTTTCTTCGGGAAGAAGGATAAACAGCCCGCCGTACGGTATCAAATCCTAATCTACAAAAAAAAATAAAAGTTTTTTAATAGATATTTTTAGCGTTTTATTAAGTTTAAAAGTTATTTTTTGCCTAAAAACATTTTGTTGAAAATAAATTACATTTTTTTTTTTTAGAATTAAATTTAAAAAAAATAATTTTTACACTTCAAAAAATATTGTACATACATATATTAAAATTTTTGAATTTTTGGGTTAAAAAACAAAACATAATTTTGCCAAAACAGTATAAGATTTTAACATTTTTACTTAGAAAAAATATATAAACGAAGACTTTTTAATTTTTTTACCCATAGTTTTGTGCGTAACATTAGCAACCGAATTCAAAATGACGTAGTTTGCCACTTCTAATCATTTATTTATTTTTAAGAATTTTCAATTTAAATTCAGTTCATTCTCTAACAGAAACTGAGTATATAAATTTAATTTAAAACTTTTATAAAAACTAAAAAAATCAACAAATTTTTGTATAGATTTTTAACTTTTTTCTCAGAGGTCTTAAATTTTTTTTGAGTATGAAGTTTTTTAGCCCAGGTAATTTTAGTCTAACAATGTGAAAGTTTCAAGTGGCTAGGGATTACCATTGATTTTTTAGAATTTTTTTTTGACAAAGGTGTTGCTACTTTTAAATATTATTTTAAGAGTTTTATTCAGTTTTACTAAGGAAGTAAAAGTTATTTTTTGCCTAAACACATACAACTTTTTGTTGAAAAAAATTTTATTTATTTTCTTAGATTTTAAGTTTTTGAATTTTTATTTTTACAATTAAAATAAAAAGATTTAAATTTTGGTTAAAAACTAAAACAAAATTTTGCAAAAATAATATAAGATTTAAACGTTTTTGTTTAGAAAACAAAATAATGTAAAACAATAATATAATATTTTTGTTTTTATTACATATTTTAATTTAAATTATAAATAATTTACGATCAACATAAACCTTTTATAGCACAACAGCAAGTAGGATATTATATGGGCATGTACTAAACATAAAACCAAAAAAAAAAACATAAAAACTTAATAATTAAAAATGTAAAATAAGTCCATACAATTTTTTTTTTTTTTTTGTTTAAGAAAAAGTGTTTTTTTTTTGTTTACAGAACTTTTTTTTTTGATGATTCACCTTAATGTTTGCATGTTAATGTGTAGCCTACCAACCATTTGAGTTGACAAAAAAAATTCAATAAGGCATGAGAGAATCTAAAACTAAACTACAAGGACAATGCAAGATACATTTCACAAAGGACACGTTTAGCTTAGACGAAGAGCCTACAAATCGCCACTCTCTCTAGCTGCCCCATCCATTCGCCTAGCCTAGCCTAGCCGCTAGTGTTTTGACATTGAAGCAAACGGCAAGCGGTGGGGGATGAGAACGTCGCCCAAAGTGTCTGACAAACGTGCGGGCAATAATTAGCTGTTGGCCGTCACCGTTACGCTGAACATTACAAAGTATGTTTCTTTCATTAGTGCCATACACTTTTTTTTTTGATGAAGTGTTCAACTTTTTTGCCGCCGCACAAGCGCTCGCATTGTAGCAGTCTAAGGCGTGCGTAGAAAAACAAAAGGATGGCATTATTCACATATTTCATAGCAGGTGACAAATAATATATGGCCTGCTTTATGAGCAACAAACTGTCAGTTGAACTTAAAAGTTCGAGAGCATGCACACATACATACACATACATACATATGTATGTACTCATATGTTAATGTGTCTACTCGTACAAATATTAGCTATGTATGTAGCGCACTTTTGTATTCTTCCAGGAGACGTGAAAACTGTTGTCCAGCTGACTTTTGCAGCTGCAGTTAACTTTGATGCATATTCGTCGACTTAAAATTTGTGGCGTTGTTGTTATTTTCGCTCGTGGCCACTATTTACTTAAATTAAGTTCCAGTTGACTCGATGTAAGCTTTCGGCAAATAACTTTCTTATAAGGAACAACAAATTTACACATCGAAAAAATCATTATTCAATGAAGAAGGGAATTAGTAAAAATAAAAAAAACAGTCATGAGTGTGTGAGGTTTTTATGTGAAACAATTCGCTTATACTGTATCAAATATACATATACGAAAATATGCGAAGGTGTATTGAATGTTACACAAATCTTTTGCACTTGTTGTCAAACGAGATTATTCGGTAAAGTAAATAAAATCCAAACGATTTCAAAATTAAAGCTTATGCTGTCACTTGGCTCTAAAACTTTTTCGCCGACTTGCTTCGTTTGGCTGTGGAATGAAGTGAGGTTAGATGAAATGAGTTAAGGTGGGGTGAAGAGAGTTGATTTGTGGTAGTGTTGCGCTACACGCTTTAGGTGTGGTGGATTAAGGTATCTATGGTGTATTTAGGTGTGGTGAACTTAGGTGTGGAAAGTGCAAGTGTGGTGACTTACGATATGGTGAGTATAGGTACGGCAGGTTTAGGTATGGTATGTGTAGGTATGCTAAATTTAGGTATGGTAAATTCAGGTGTGATGGGTTTAAGGGTAGTAAATTTATGACTCGCGAGTTTATAGGGTGCTTACGTTTGGTAAATTTTCGTATATCTTACGGGCTTTAGGTGTGGTGAGGTAAGGTGATGGAGGTTAAGTCTGAATGGTTTTGAGCGAGATAAGTTTACGTGTGGTATGTTTATGTATGAAGAGCTTAAATGTGGTGAGTTCAGGTTAGGTGACATCAACTTCGTTCTAAACGTGCAAGGAATCGGGGCGTGCCCACGATTAAGACTTCTGGTTTAATATGTTATCCGTGGCATTCTTTGATTTCGCCCTGCAGCAATGTAAAATATTTTTAAATGCTTTGTCGAAACACTCTACATATATAAAGTTTGACTGAATTGACAAGCGCATATCCAATCAAACGGAAAAGTGGACGATGGAAATTTTTTCTAAAGGAATATTAGAATATTTTCTATTGAAGTCAATCCAATACACGAATATAAATCACGGGTTTCAAAACAAAATACACAAAACACTTTGTAGATTAAGCTTTCACAACATAAGCTAATCTTTCACTTTCGAAACGAGCAAATGCTTTTGATACAAAATGCAATATAAAGCATTCTCATACATACATACATTTATGTTTGTAGTAAATATTATTGCATGCAAATAAATCGTAGCGTATGTATATAATATATTTAGTTCTCTCGATGTATGAGGAAAACTGTTTTCAAGTAACTTAATACAAAAAAAAATGTGTTATCAGATCTAATCAAATTTCCGGTTATTTGTTTGCGTGATGCTTGGCACATTGCAACAACAAAATACAATGTACGAGTATACATTTGTATATGTATGTTTGTATATGTTGTGTTGTGTATAAGGACGCTGCATGACAGGACATTTAACTTACAACAACAAATGTGCAACTTGTAAACAAACTTGCAAGCTACTTTTATTAAGTCGACCACACAAAGCGTAACACAATTACAAACATAAATCATAATAATTGCATTGTGCCGCTTTGCGCCTTTTCAAATGGGCCGCTGCACACTCTGCACTTATGTACATATGTAGAATCTCTTTCTCCTCAAACGAAGCTCAATGGCATAGCATAGCATCATTGGAAGACAAGGCAGTTGTTTTATTAGTTGATTTGACAACAGCTGGTATTCCCTTACGCTTGACGCCCTTTTTGTTACACTCCTTGTCCTATTCCATGTTACCAGCTAACCATTTGTCGTGATTCCTTTTACAAAAGTATATTTACATACATGTCGTTCGTTGATATATTGACGTTTTAAAGTAATGTTTAAAATATTTGTTGAAAGTTGTGTCTTTGTTTATTGTGAAAAAATAAGACAAACATACACATGTAAAAGAGAACCAGATGAGATTTTTTAAAGCTCATTTGTCAATACTGGTTTTAGTGTCGAGTGGTCGAAGCTTTTTTGAAACGTCTGTTGTTTACTTTAGTTGATGTACTGATGATGTCGGTAGCAACAATTGTTATTACCCAAAACGGTCCTGCCATAGTGTTGAACAAGTTTCGGCAATGTACTTAAATATCCCCGAACTAGTCCCGAAACGATCGCGAAATAGTTCCGAAATACTTCTAAACTAGTCGTGAATAAGTCATGAAATGGTCCTGACATAGTGTTGACCAAGTTCCGACAATAAGCCTAAGGGATCCCGAACTAGTCCCGAAATTATCCCGAAACGCTTCTAAACTTGGCGTAAATAAGTCACGAAATGGTGCTGAAATAGTGTTGAATAGTGTTCTTGACAATGTGCCTAAATGAACCCGAACTAGTCCCGAAATTATCCCGAAATAGTTCCGAAATAGTTCTGAAATTATCCTTACCTAGGGTTGAATAAGTCACGAAATTGTGCTGAAAAATGTTTATTTATACACGCAATAAGCATTTCTCACGGGTGAACGCAAATTTTACCCAACCACTATGTTCTCATCAGCTGATCGTGATGTCACTGCACCGAATTTTTACGATATTAACCCTATCTATTCTTATTTTATCAAAAAATCTTCCTGTCTTTAAATGGGCCAAAGTGGATCTAGGAATTTTTTCTTCTTTTTTTTTTATCGACTACCTTGAAAAGGTCGAAGCTATCTCTGTTGAATTTTCCTCAGAGCATTTGGATAGATTTGATAATGCTTTTAAGGAAAAATAACATAATTTGGCCAAGAAAAACGCTTTTTCTGCGGGTCTTGAAAATACCTGTTTTTCGGAGGAATAAAAAAATTTAAAAACGCTTGACTAAATGTGTCGAAAAGTAAATTTGCAGTTAGAGAATAAAGTAAATATTTTTTTTTACATTCTAACAAGTAAAAAAAAAGACTGCCTTCGGCTATGCGAAATTCCAAGTCGTTAGCTGATAAAATTAAGGTGAAGTATCGGTGATATGGAAGCTATATTTTATATTTATCCGAACTTAATGATTTTCAATGCTAAAATAGTTCTCACAATAATTATTATTTCTGCGAAATTTCAAGACTTTAACTGCTTAAATGAAAGGGGTTTACGTGCTAAATGGAATATCTGAACAATCGGTTGTATGGGAGCTATGTGTTATATTTCTTTGATCCATATGATTTTATTTGTTTATATAGAGCTAATGATAGCGGGGACCTTCTTGTAAAACTTCAAACTTCTAGCTGCTTAAATGAAGGAGTTATGGAGCAAAATATAATATCTGAACAATCGGCTTCTTTATACGTTATAGTAGTCCGAATTGGCCGGTTCCGACAAATGTCGAATAAATTATAAAAAGTTTTCTTAAAATAGCTCAAAAACTTACAGACAGACGGACAGACGGATATAGCTAAATCGACACAGCTCATCATCATCCTGATCATTTCGGTATATTTTTTGATGGGTCTAAATCTTATCATTCTGGTACTTACAAACATCGGACCCAAGTTAATATACCATTTCTATGAAAGGTATAAAAATGTACTATTAGACACCTAGCAGAGCCGTAGACTATGTTTGCTGACTTGGTTTGTTTTAATTGGTTTTATCAAAGTAGGTTATGTACACACTTTTCATGGAAATGGTTAAACAGAATATGGTGAATTCTCTAAGAAAAACTATTAACTCCAATTTTTAAAATGCATTGCACATACAAAGGATGTAAAACAACACAACTTCGAATTTTTCGCATATTATGACTTTATGTCAATATGACACTTTACGACACCTTGTGAATCACCTAAATATGTACAACGATTTTACAAAATTTCGAAAAAGTTTTTCGAATTTTTTGAATATTCAGTTTTTTAGTTCATTAAATTTTAGTGCAAGTTTTAAGTGTATACAAATTATCACTGATTTTTAAAAAATTGTTTACAGTCAGTTTAGAAATTTACACTTTGTTGTACTAAAATTTAATGAGCTATGTACATATGTACATATCTGCATACCGAAATAAATTCTAAATTTTTTTAAAAAGATCGAAATTTTGATAAATGCTTTGTATTTACATTATTTTTTAAATTTGAAAATTTGTTTTTAATGGTGTTTAATAGAGAATAAATGATGTTTTAATTGAAAAATAATTTCAAATAATTTGAGTATAAATAATTTGTCCAAATGTGTCAATTTGTGTAAATTAAATTTGTACGTGGCTCATTTTCACATATCACCATTACAATTTAAAAATAAGTTTTAACACGAACAATAAATAGCCATCAGCGTATTTTAATTTCCTTTTTTTGTTAAGATATATTGAAAATTAGGAAAATTATTTTTAAGAAACAACAAACGGATTTTATATTGAAATTAATTACCTACACGTAATTGAACACCTTTCCTTGAGCTCAATAGAATTGTGAATTTGAAAGCCATTAATTTACAGTGAAAAACGCAAATATTTTATTTAAAGTCTACAGCAACGGCAACGGCAATTAAAGTCATTGCCCAGTAAATTCATTTCGTATAATTATGAGTAAACAAAATATTGAATTGTATTCTCGACATTGCAACAGGCTTTATGTGTAACATATGTATGTATGTATGTATCTATGAAAGTGCGAGCATTTTAAATTTAATAATAGTAATAGTATTCTGTTGTGGGTGGCGATGCGCCACAAGCCTGCTAGTGAGGCGTAAAGCGATTGAGCAAATGTACTCGTTTGTAACTATGAATATGCAGATGAACAGATGTTTGTACATACATACATACATACATCTAATGTACATATATATGCATGTATGTGTGTATGTATGAATTGTATGTACAGCGTGTGCATTTTCCTTTGTGCCAACAGAGTATTGTACATTGTTTGCCCTTGATCTTATCCCACATACTACCTGTTGCCGTCTGCGGCTGGCATTTTGTGGAGAAATGCGCCACGAACATCGCAGACGCCTTTCCTGCACACAAACAATGCAATACGTGTGTGTGTGTGTATGTATATGTACTTATGTAAGTATGTATGTGTAATGTGCTTTCTGTGGTCGCGCTCAGTTGCGTTGGTGTTGAGGTGTGATGGATATGCATCGCTGTAAATGATGTGAATGCCACCACGTGATTGTAAATTTTGTGTTAAAACTTTTCGGGGAATTTGTATTTTTATAATGTACAAATTGTTTTAATATTTTGTAAATACAGCATTCTAAATTTTTTTTTTCGTTTTTATTTGTTAGTAAATTTTGGAAATTTCTGATGTTGATCGAATTTTTGGAATTCGAAAATTTTTTGTTAGTGATTTGAGTGTCAGAGCGTTTGATGGCAAAAAAAATTTACTAACTGAAAATACATTATTATGGTAATTGAGAGTTGGGATTTATTATTCTGTTTGCAGCGAATCTGCGTAACTACTTTTGAAACTAAAAAAAATTTATAGATTCTATTATATATGTATGTACATATGTAGGAACAATAAACATTTCGATTCCGATTAAATTTATCGTAATACTAAAATAAATTTGTTAGGTTTTTATTGGCCTTTAAATGAATAATAATTGACAATTTTATTGCGCTCGAGGTTCAAAGCGTGGAAGGAAGGAAGTGGCGATGAATAAATATAATTAAATAAGAAGAGCTGTTAAGCACAATTTGGTCCAACGAGTACATGCCAGAAGATTGGAACCTTAGTGTTCTTTGCCCAATCCATAAGATCCTGTGATTCTGCTGTTTGCGCCAACTACCGTGGGATAAGCCTTCTAAATATCGCATGTAAGGTCATATCGACGATACTGTGTGAACGTATATGAACCTGCTGATTGGACATTTATAAGTGTGCTTTCTGGCCTGGTAAATCCTCCATCGACCAGATACTAAACAGCGATGAGAAGGCTTTGGGGGCTCTCGAGAGAAATGTTCTTCGCAAGATTTATGGTCCTGTTCGCGCAAGCGAAGGGTACCGAAGAAGATAGAGATGACATAGTCAAGTGCATAAAAATTCAACGAATGCGATGGCTTGGCCATGTCGTTCGCATGGATTTTGATGCTCCGGTGAAAAAGTCCTTCGAATAGGCACCCATGGGTTTGCAACGAAGGCAAGGGCGCCCATATACAATCTGGAAGAACCAAGTGCAGAAGGACCTGTCTACACTTAGTATGAGTAATTGGCGTGACCTCGCGAAGGAGAGAGGGAACTGGCGAAGCATTTTTATCTCTCCCAAACCGACAAACGTTTGTAGCGCATTCTTCTAAAAGCTGGTCTCGAGCTCAATACTAATACTAAAATATTTCTCGGTCAGCAAAACTGCGCTCTCGATATCGAGAAATCGGTTAGTTTTCAAATCGCCTTGTTACGTTGAGTCCTAATTTGTTTCTATTGTGTATTTTTATAAGTTCAATAATACCAAGAATTCGTCACAAATATTTCATGACTATTTGAGAGCTAGCGCGGAATCATTTGGTGAACTGTTCAGGACCAATTCGGGACATTTTCATAATCATCTCGGAACTAGTTCAAGATCATTTGGGACTACATAATAAGTAACTGTTGTTGTTGTTCTTGTTTTTGTTGCTGTTTTTGTTTCAGGGTGGTTTCAATACTTTTTTAAGATGGTTTCGGGAAAAATTCACGACTTTTTTATACTCACTTTAAGAACAATTTCGGGATCGTTTCGTGGTAGTTCTAAAATAAGTGACGAAATGGTTTCGAAAAATCTCATCACTTTTTATGCTGACATTTTGGAACTTGCACAATATTACACTAAGGACACAAAATTGCATAACTAAATTTTTTATACAAATTTTGATTAACAAGTTTGAAATTTTTTTTTTAATAAGGAAACTCTTTCTGGTTTTTATTGACATTTATGTTATTTGACATTTTTAATAAAAAAAAAATAATTTAATTGTATAAGCAAAAAACTGACCCTCTTGTAAAGTGAGAGTGTTTCTAATTATATATACGCCACTGTACATATGTATGAATGTACTACATAAGTATGTGATTATGGTATCGTGATTAAATACCTTATTTACTTAAAATTCAACCTTTGTATTGATTTGATAGCAGTGATTTTTTGCTTAACTTTGGTACGAAAAGGGAATTGTTACTTATATGTATGTACATCCACCTTAAGGGATGCAAAGAAGTGCGCTTTTGAAATAATTACCTTAGGAAATTAATGTTCTGTGATATTCTTGTACATCATGATTCAATTATTAAAGGTTTGGTAACTAAGCAGCTAGCTCCCTCACTTTATGTCAAACGGCTCCCTTAGCCTCAAAACCGTGTTGCTTCTTAAAAATAATAATAGTAGTTACCTCAAAACTTTTCAATACCAAAAACTAACAAGCAACACTTTTTGTTTCTTCTGTGCGCGTAAACGGTAAGTTTAAGTCCGGATTTTAATGGCAGCATTTATTCTGATTACAAGATTGACCCCGTCTCGTAAATATTTCATGTAAATGTGTATAAATGACCTGGCTTTTTCATTGAACGCTTTTCACGCGCATATAAAATCGATGTGACAGCGTGGAAAGTTTTGTAATTTCTAGAAAGAATGGGTTTAAATAAATTGAAAATAATCATCCAATTGCCAAAAACATGAATTTGTAAGAACGAAATTATTGAGTAATGAAGTTTGATTTATTTTTCTTTTAATATATAAAGATTTCTTTCTAAAATCTCGAATTATTGTGGTTTTCCTACAACTCTATTAACTTCATAAAGTCACTTACTATTTATCGGAATAAAATTTTTGGTCCTTTCACCGTCCAGTGGTTCATCACAATATTAAGATTAACCCTGATACCAATGGTATATAAATAAAAGGAATAAACTATATAAATAACTTATATTTTCCTTATAACATAAAATCGTTTAGTTCTTTGGACGAATATATTGAAAATTTATTGGCTAGGAAAAAATTTAAAAAAAAAATATCTACCAAGAAGTGCATAATTATTTAAATTTTGTAAGCGTAGCTATTGTATTTCTTAATTTAAATGAAATATCTTCGAAATTTTTAATTTAAAAAATCACTAACATTTTACTAATTATTTACTTGTTAAGAAAGGGTAACAAAATCTTACCCGTTTTCATACTTCGTAAAACAACCCTTTATAAGGGAGTGTCAAAATTCGAATGTCATTATTTACCTAACCTTTTATAATTGAATCATGCTTGTACATCGGAAGGAAAACTTACGTTGTAAAATAACAAAAATTTTTACGCATTCAGTTCTTGTTTATTCACGAAAGAATTAATTTGTTTTCTGCTCAAGCTTCTAAGCAAAATTTCGGTTAGTATTTTTAGCAAAAATCCAGTAAATGTCGCTGGAGTGACGATTTTGAAAATAATATATTATGCACAAAAACTTTTTCAATTCAAAAGCTTTCGATAAGCGAGAGAGACGCAGTCAGCATTTATTTTGTTTGCATGTACCACATTTTTCGATTTCGTTTATATTTTATTTAAATTTTCGCATTTTATTCATTCATGCAAGTAAATTGACTTTTATACACTGAGTATTTGATAGATTATTAATCTTTGTTGTCTTATCTATGTATAAACGTTGACAGCAAAGGAGCACTTCTCGAGCTCACCAACATACATACGCACTCACTAGAGTAAAAACATAATTTTCGTATTTGTATTAGAATTTGTTTGTGTTTATTGTGTGCTTGCTGTCTATGGAATGCGGCTAAAGAGCGTACGTGATACACGCGAGCATATTTCGTAAATAAATCAACTTAATTTTTTTGTATTTAAAATTGCATGATTAGATATTTTTTAACTTCACTTTAGTAGAATTTTAATATTTTTGAATATTGTTGGCTGATCACCTTTTGGTCAACAATTTGAATAGCTGCTTTACGCTTTAATGTATTTCGTTAAGCACAAATAAGCACATTGTTTGTAAATCGAAACATTGAAACATTGTTTTTTGGGTAAATTTTGAGTATTCTCTTTCTGAACGCTTTAATCACTGATAACGGTATAGCACAGCGTATACATATATTTTTTTCAAAGCAAATACATACATATCTACAAAGTACTCGTATACTATTAAGGTGTGTGCACGTTCATTTCCGCTTCGATATCGGCGCGTATTAACCTATGCGAGTACTTGTTCACAATGCGTTTTAAGTGATTCATATCAGCAAAGCTTTGCCCATCCAACTAAATATGCGTACATACATTGATACTCATACATACTACATACATACAATATGTATGTGGAAATTTATGTGTAAGTAGTGATTCCCCAGCAAACATTGCAAAAAAAATTCTCAAACGTTTGAATTTATATTATTTCTCATTTTGATTTAACGTATTGTTAATCATTTGAAACTAAAGATTTCGTCAACTTCAATACGAGTTGAGAAGCGCTTGAATTAAAACTTTTAGCCCTCAGTTGCTCTCCGAAATTTTCCAACAGCTCAATTTAATATTTCAATTTAAGTAATTGGCTAACATTTTGTTCTGCTCTTCTCACGTTTGAGAAAAAGTTGAGAATTTAATATTTCTCAATTTGAAAATGACAGAAAATTTGGTTTGTTTAAGGAAGATGAAATAAACACAACAGCCAACTCGGCTAGCGTAGCACAGCATGTAGCGTGTTGGCTCTGCAACTCCGAGCTCGCGGGTTCAAAGCCTGAGAGAAGTGGTTATGAAAAATTAAATTTAATTAATTAAATAAAAATAAGTATGATGAGGAAATGTGGTGATTTCCGAAATAGTACTATAATTTCAACCATTAAAAACTGTTGTTGTTTTTTCACAAAAAATCTTTCATAAACTGGCCTTGAGCTCAATAAAATTGTAAAATATTAACATTTACTAGGCCAACAGAAAAATAAACAAACATTGATAGAAAATTGCATATTTAAAAAGTGCTATGAAGTGTTATTTGAGAACGCTATGAAAGTTTATTTGAGATGCATTTGAAAACAAACCTTTGAGGTTTGTGCAAAATACCGTTTTCAAATGCATCTCTAATTGAGATTTAAGAAAAAATTTTTATTGGGTTGTGTTAGTTTGTTGCTCTACAAATACCATAAAACAATCATTTGTTAACAACAACACCATCACACCATCTATCGCACCACTTTTATTGAATTTTCGTTTTGATAATGTACAGACAAGTTAATTATTTTATTCTAAGAAAATACTTAGGTTGTTATACATACACATGCATACAGTCCTCGGCAAAAATATATGCCACACCCATATTGACAAATTCGATACAAATATTTACATAGAATTTATTTTTATTTTTTTGCAAATAAAGTGCAAGTTTTAAGCCGTTAAAAATTATCATTGATCTTTGGTACTTTTTTTGAATATACAAAATTTTTCTCCAAAACTTTGGTAAAAAAAAGTTTGAAATTTCGATGAGGATTTTATTTTTTAAGTATAGATATAGTTTCAAAAGAAAAAAAATTGTAGCTCGGCTTTCAGTCGCGTCAAATACTGGAAATCCATTAATTTTTTTTTCCATACAAAAATAGATTTTGTGGATGCGTTTTATGAACGAAAATGCAATACACCGTCACCGACAAAATTTTCAAAAATCAACACAAATTTTGAGCCACTTGAAACTTTCGGTTTGAAAGTATGTACTATAAAATTGCAACATTTCTAAAAAAATATGTATTTGGATTTTTATGGATTTTGTTAAAAAAGTATAATATAGATAAATGAAAATTTTAATTAAAAATTGTGTAAGAGAAAATGTGCAAATATTGCAATAAAAGGTAAAGAAGCTCAAGTTTTTTTCATTTGAGTTTTTTTTTAATGTAAAGAATTTAAATTATAAAAAATTCCCTATGCAAATTTTTGATAACAAATAATTATTAAAATAATTAAATTTGTTAGTTTTTGAAATGCCTTGTATATGGTTTATTTGTTACAGGGCGTATTCCTCCTTAGAATGGTTGAGTGTGAAAAAGTGAAAAAGTGTGTTCCATCAAAATAAAAATATATGAATATATCAAACTACACCTTTTCCAACAGTATTTCAGAATAACACAAATGTATTTCAGAAAAGATCAATTGTATTTCAGAAAAACGCAAATGTATTTCAGAAAAACACAAATGTATTTCAGAAAAACACAAATGTATTAATTTCGTCTTTTCTGATATATGCATGTACATACATATGTACATACATACATTTGAGCTTTTCTGAAAAACATTTGGCCTCTTCTGAAATACATTTGCGTTTTTCTGAAATAAATAAATTTTTGCGTTTTTCTGAAATACAATTGATCTTTTCTGAAATACATTTGCGTTTTTCTGAAGTACATTTGCGTTTTTCTGAAATAAATTTGCGTTTTTCTGAAATACAATTGATCTTTTCTGAAATACATTTGTGCTTTTCTGAAAAACATTTGGCCTCTTCTAAAATACATTTGTGTTTTTCTGAAATAAGTACTGTTGGAAAAGGTGTAGTACACTATGACAATTTTTTTTGGTTTCGCTTAGGTACTGTTGAATTGTATGGCGTTTGTCATACAGCAGATCGTATGACAATTGTGACACTTACTTATTTCAGATGCACACAATCGGTGAAAGCCGGTGAGCACATCATACGCTGTTGGCGACAGACAAGATGATTCTGCAATGATAACAACAAAAACAATTGTTTTAAAAATCAGGTATTGCATAGATAGAACAAAAAAATCAATAGAGATGTGGTTTGAGGTGTAAACGTGGAACGGCATGTATGTAGCTTATTCATAAATGCATGTCAATGCATATACTACATACATATGTATATATGTACATACATAAGTATGTATGCCTATATGTACGAGTATGTAAGTCGATATGAACATAGAGGAACGATTTATCAAGTAATTAAAAGAAAGGTAAAGTACTTTGAAAATATGTTCATATGGACAAATATAAGCTATGAAGAAGCTCCCGTTGCATCGTACAGCATCGCGTTCAGCTGACTGGCTGTGCGTCGCCGCAACGTGTCATTTCGGGCTAAGGCATCTTTAGTTTGGTGTCTTGTGAGGCGTTGATGTACATATGTATGTATGATGTTGTGCAAAAATAAGAACACATTTTAAATTTAGTACATGATGAGACTATTTCGCCACACAACTACCCATACGCGTACACAGCCAGGCAGCAGCTGTTCGATTTAGCTGTTGGCGAAATGTCGGAGGCATTGTCACTCGCACCTACATACACAGTCAGCCACATTCGTGCTACTGAACTAGCTATCGTATTTGTATATACCATTCTTTGCACCACTGTGCTCCTTTGTATTGTAAATATTTACGAAAATTAAACAGTCCAACCATGAAGAGCACAGGTGGCCTAGTAGTAATACGAAAATAACAGCAAGTACGGCGCCAACTCAGCTATTTTCTTTGCACTGAATCTATTGCTTAACATCACTACCCTTTAACTCATGAAGGTTTATTGGTCAGTATAAATTATATGGATGGTGACTTATGCACACCTTGCCCGTGCACATAGTATGCTGGCAAGTTGGAGCTAAATATTAACAGCAATGTGTACATATGTACATACATTTATCTATATAAACTGTGTGCTTGGCAGTTGTGCTAACCTTACAAAGGCTAATTAAAGCTCTTAGCCATTCCTGCACCCCTCGTACCTAACACATACACACCGTCGTTACCACAACCTCTTCTGCTTTTGGGACTATTTCGTAAATGCCAAAAAGGTGTTTTTTTTCTACCTGCTAATGTAGCCTTGCATCTCAACACATATCCTTGATTCACATAAAATAATTTGAGCCAACAAGCTTAAAAATTTGCACAATTTCCAATGCAGCTCAACAACAAAAAAAAATGTAAACAATTTTTTCTCCTCCTAACTGAAACACAACACCGCACAAAACTCCACAATTTTTCACGTTTCACAGAGCGCCCGGCGCGCGCACGGATTTCGCCCGCTACCCGGCCGCTTATTTAATTGGAAAATATTTATTTGAAATTGGAAAATTATTTTTTTCGCATTAGAAAATTACTGAAATCGAATTAACAACTTTGAAAGGCGATTATTGATTTCGTTTGCAATTTGACAGTTGGTAGCTGACAGCTGAGCGCTGTTGACAAGTGGTGAGATACGCTGTGATAAATGTTGAAATATACAATAACAAGTGGTGAGAAGGGGTTTGTCTCGTACAACTGCGCCCTCTGTAGACATTTTTTAAACATTCGGTTTGAGTCTTTGCTGGCAACCCTGCGCAAAGTAGCTGTTTATTTCGCACAATAAACAGGGGAAGTTCAAAAGTAGCTCTATATTTGACCCAATAAACAGGGGAAGTTCGAAAGTAGCTCTATTCGCAATTTCACTGACATTTCACGAACGAACAGAACTTTTCTTAGATAAGCGATAAGCTTCCTTTGCGTTTGCACGAGAAAGAGATGGAGCGGTTCGATCTATTTGAAATTGTCAACTAAATTAAAAACAAAGTCATTATATATTTTATATTTACGAAAATTTACTAAAAAAACTGTTAGTGAGCGTGCAAGCATTAAGTACGTTCAATTAAAAATACGGGAAGGAAGTGGTGTACATTTGAGCAGACGTTTTGTTTAATGGCATTTCGGAAATTTGTAAAATCTGTACTGCTAGGGATTCCAATTGGTATAACATTTCTGGATTGCGTTGGCTATGTCGCTCGAGTTGATGGTAAGTATTATCTGATTATACAATACCCCCTCGAAATGGGATTTATTAAAGTAACGAATATAAATGTTTCCTTTTGGCATATTTCAGGTACTTCCATGCAACCTGCTCTTAATCCAGACGCTAGTCAAACTGATTACGTTTTCCTCTCGCGCTGGGCTGTACGTACAAGTAATGTGGAACGCGGCGACATTGTTTCACTCATTTCACCCAAGGACCCTTCGCAGAAGATAATAAAACGTATCGTTGGACTACAAGGTGATGTTGTCTCTACATTGGGTTACAAGCATGAAATAGTGCGTGTTCCTGAAGGTCACTGTTGGGTTGAAGGTGACCATACAGGCCACTCACTGGATAGTAATACTTTCGGACCTGTGGCGTTGGGCTTAATGACGGCTCGAGCCGCGTATATTGTGTGGCCTCCAGAGCGTTGGCGTCAACTACAAACAGAATTACCTCGGCGACGTAGGCCAATTCAGATTGCGAAATCAGCGAGTTACTACAGCCAGTAGCAACATAGAAATGTTGTGTTTTGGAGCTTTTGTAGCAATGAGATAGTTATACCAGATTGAACTTAAGGACCCAGAAAGTGTTGACAATCCATTGTTGTCACTATGGCTTGAATGTTTATAAATTTCAATAATTATCGAAGTGTTGAAATTCATTAAAATTTTTAATTTTGCTTATTAGTATTTTATATCACGAAAATAATAGAGATGAAAATAACTTACATTGTAAATAATTCCATCGTAGCGTAAATTATGTGGACTTATAAATTTAAAACTAGCCAAGTTAAATTTAAATAATGAATTTATTTTTTATTTTACACTACTACCATTAGTCAATATTATGCTAAATTCGTTTAACACGTCTACGGTATACTTAAATGCTACACCTTTTCTTACTATTTCGCAGAATCCCGGCTGGGATAAGTCTATCACGGTAGACGCAGAACGTCGGTCTTCGGTCAAGCCTATCTGACCGGCATCGAATATTCCACCTAGTTTTGGCCACAAACAATCAAATTCGTTGATATTTAGACTGCTTGGTTCACCTGACCGATTTGCACTAGTTAATGCAAGCGGTTGCTCTTCGAATAATGAGCATAGATCCTGTATAAAAGAACATTTTGGGATACGTATACCAATTTTTGTGGTATTCGGGTTTAAAAATCTATTGTTAAGTTGTGATGAACGTTCGATGATTATTGTTATTGGACCCGGCAACAGTCGCTGTAGAAAGGAATCTTTTAAGTGATCCGCTCTACCGTAAAAACGAAATGATTCAAGATTTTTAACACAGATAGCAACGGGCTTACAAAAATCTCTACCCTTTAAAGCGTACAGTTGTTGTATTGCTGATTCATTATTAGCATCGCATGCTAATCCATATACCGTGTCGGTGGGTAAGGCAATTATGTCGCCTTTCAATAAATACTGATGGGCCATATTTAATGCCTTCGATTCTTCCGCCCGGTATATCTTTTCCTGTAAAGCTGGCTGCATATTACTTAATTTTGAAAAGTTTTGTATGCACCATGAATTTCTGAGGACACCCAAATGGGTTGGTATCTTTGCAGACATTGACATATGATTTGTAGTATGTTTGTTCTTCTGAGGAATAGAATATAAAAAAATTTAATCCCTCCAGTTGTGACCACAAAGTTGATTGCAGCACTTGTAAAATGTTGTCATGGGCTCATCCGCAGAGCGGGTTTGCATTTGCATAAAATAGGCTTTTTTATGGTAACAGGCTGGGCATTCAGCATCTGTAGAATCTACATTCTCCCAGGCAGCTGCACCACCCATAACATGATCAACTTCCTGTAACAATGTAAATAAATTAAAACATGATTGAAAAAACCCAGAAACACAAATAATCGATAGATGCAGTAAGATTTTGCAGGTTTGAGGACGAAGTTACAGAATAATAACGTTTAAAGCTAACGCAATATGCATTCCTACTAAATCCTGCGATACGTTACTGCTTATTCACCAGAGGTTGTAAGTTAATACCTTTAACCGTGGAAATGTCCGAGTACAAATTTTCCTTTTGATATTACAAATGTACGGGCATGTATTGCAAGAAAAGCGATGTCCTGTGGTATCCTGTTCAACCATCAATATATTACCACAAGTTGGACAGAACAAAAGCATAATTTAAAACTGCATTAGACAATTTTCGAGCGAAAATCTAAAATACTGCCGTAAGTAAAAAGCAAACACGTTTCTAAAGTGGGGATACGAATTTCGATACATTTATATATAAATATCGATATTTCCATTCTATCCCGATTTTTACTACTCGATGGTTTGCGAATTTCTTTTTTAAATCGAGTACGTAAATCTTAACTTGCGGTCTTCACCTGCTTTGAACGCTCGCTTACTTCTGAAAGCAAGCGACATGTCGCACGTGAAGACCGCAAAAAGTTGAAAGTATGCTTCGTCTAGCAAAGCGATCGGTAAGCGAGCACTCGCTTGCTTTCATTTGTCATTTTTGTAGTTTGACAGCCATTTTCGCATTTCGTAGCATCTTTCATTGTGGCAACATCGTTTATCAAGGCTCTTCGAGCACAAAAAAGCCTTTTAATAAGATATATTGATAAAATCGAGTGTCGCGTTACTGATCTTTGTAAATTAATTAATTTATACCGACAATATGAGTGGGTTTGGAGTTTGAATAGCACGCAGCGCACGAACCTTCTTGCTCTACGACATGCTGCAAATGAAAAAGTATGCTTTCAAAATGCCCAGTGAACAAATCTCTCTCTCGCTTGCGACGACAAGAAGCAGAAAGCAACCTAGCATTGAAAGCAGGTGAAGACCGCCCGTAAAATGGTGTTTCCACAGCAAGTGAATTTTTGTGTTGTTTTGATATACACCCAACTCTCTTTTTACACGGTAGATACGTTCCTCAGAAATCCGTGTAAAAAAAGAGGCGTTTCCTATAGTAAAATGCCGGATACGTTCCATGAGATTTGAAAACCGTGTAAGATAAATAAAGAACTATATTTACTTCGAAAAACCGTGTAAAAATGTTGAAAACTATAGAATTTCAGATATGCATACAAATTGTATGTTCATATGGCATTTTATTAAACATTAAAACTTAAAATACATAATTCATACTGGTGAAAAATTGGTAGAGCAAGCAAAAAACAAAAGAAATATGTTAATCCAGAATTAAGAACAGAAAAATTAGAATAGAAATAAAGAAAAAATATTTACATAGCTACATAGTTATTCGTCGCTGCTATGTATGTTCATTTCAACAATGGTGCCAAGTGTTGTAAAAACAAACATAATTACAAAACAGTGATTTTGAAACCGTACTAGATAAAAGAATTTTTACAAAAAAAATGTTTTTCAACCGTGTAACTTCAAATCCGTGTAAAAAGAAACCGTGTAAAAAGAGAGTTGGGTGTATATACATATGTACTTTGACAGATATTTTCGATAAATTTCTGATCAAAATTAGGGACGGCATCAATTTTTTCTAGATTCGCATGTTGATTCAGATTAAATCAACTACAAATAAAATGATTCGCTCACAAAAATCGATTGGATTCGGTTCGTGATTGATCTGCCAATTACGAATGAGAGAGCGAATTACGATACAGTGTTTCCTCGACAAGTGAATCACGTGTTTCGCTATTTTAATAACGAATCATCCCGTTTACACGACACGTTCGGGATTTGTTTGGCATTTCTGTTTCTGTCGTAAAACTTAAGCGCCAAATACACGACACGAACATTTCCGCGAACATTCCCGTTATGTCATGTTTCTGCGAACTTTTCTGTCGTGTATGGTGGTGTTTGCAAGTTCGCGCAAATGTTCGCCAAAAATAAAAATATTTTAATTTTTGGCGAACATTTGCGCGAACTGTTCGTGCGTGTATTGCGAAATAGCTCATAATCGTAGTAATTTCTGAACGGAACAGACGTGCGCGGAAAAGTAAAATGGACAATAAAAAATTTCTGAGTGAATTTATTGACATGTATAAATCTTTGCCATCATTGTGGCAAGTAAAAAGTAAAGATTATTGTAATAGAATTAAAAAGAATAATGATTATGCGACTTTAATCGAAAAATTAAAAGAAGTAGTAGGTGTAGTAATTGTCCGTAGTAGTTGTCCGTATTCATCGCTGTCTGAAAGGGAAGTAATGTGCGGCCAAAAGTTCTTATGGTGTATGGCCAAAGCTGCGAAGAAGATTGCGGAATGTTCGCGGAAATGTTCGTGTCGTGTATTTGGCGCTTTACATACATACTTCTGCCCTTTCATTCACTTTAGTTAAAGCCCACATCTTCTTCGACATAATTATTTTCTTCACAAACTCAACGCTTGAGTCGATTTTATAATTTACTTTTTGATTCATTTGCGATTAAATTTAGAATGAAACAAAATTGGAATCATATTGATTCCGTTCGTGATTGGGAGCGCGTTATGTGGCGTGGAAACATAGTATTATTTGTAAATTGTCAAAATCGGCAAAACCAAAGAAGCCGTATCTCGGAATATGTCATCTCTAGCTTGCGGCATCGGCAATACGTTTTTAAAATCGTTACTCTTGCGGATACAGTATCGATATATTTCGGGGATTTCTACGAACAACTATAGTCAGTACAACAGAGTTAAATTTTTGGAACTTAAATATTTATTTCTAGCATTGTAGGTTTTAAACATATGTAAATATAAACTTTCAATTGCCATACAAAGCATTTTCAGACAAATTAAATACATAAGACGTGCTTTTTAGAACTTGTAATCCAAAATTTCTTAAGTGTCGTGACGTGTCGTTACCGGCAGAAGCGTGGGAAACAATTTTGTAATCTTGTATGTACTTTCTTTTGTTTATAGCTTTGGTGAAGCTTAGCAAGATGATCAACGACGTGCAGTTGGCTATTTTTTCAAATGTACTGGGTGTTTTCCTATTCCTTTTGGTTGTGGCATATCATTACATTACGGCAAACGCTACCAAGTGAGATATAGATAAGTTCATATCTGTTGCAATGTTGCCTAACCATTCCTGTTTTGTTCCAGAAGTGTAGCGAAATCCAAATAAATGTTTAATAAATAAACCAACAAAAAACTAAAAAAAAAATCAAGCAGTTTTTCTTGATTTATATCTTCTCTAGTGCATTTTTCAACTTGGTCAAGTCCTTAAAGGCGTCTTTTGTTTTCGATGTGTTTTTATTTTGGAATGTTCTTTCTCTTGGTTGCCCGAAGGATATTGCCTTTATTTCGTTCACTACCAGGTTTATATCGGAAGTTTCCATCGGTTCTGTAGCTTTATCGCTTGCATTGGCTTTTTTATTTTCTTGTGTCCTTTTGGATACGTTTCCACACAGTTTTTCGAACCTAAAATTAGCAGGGAATTTGTGTATGCTGATGCAATGATCTTTACGTTGTGCCTGGGTTAACATTTTTTCTTTGCATTCTTCGAGTAGACAGGCATACATCGGCTCACCACGTTCTACGCAAGTAGCAAAATATGAATCATGGCGTTCCGAGATATGCAAATCTAGCAAATGCGCAGTGGGTAACGAACGCCGACAAACGGAGCACAAATAACGATGTATATTGTTAAAATGGGTTTGATAAGCAGCGGCATCTTCAAAGATGTTTTGGCAACCGGGTATATTACAAAAGAAATTTGTAGCGCTCGTAGCCACTGCTCCAACTTGGTATTCATCGGCTATTGTAATAACGCCTAATCTTTTGTATTCTGGAATATATGTTTTATTTGCCGGAACAAAACGAATGCTTTCAGGGGATTTATAACCAACAGGAATAATATTTAATAAATTTCTTAATTCAGCGACAGTCAGCATCTTGATCTAGTACGTAAATAAAATATTTATATATCGAGCAAAATAGGGACATGATTTTTGTACTATACGATACTGTATCGATACTTTTACCATTCGATACCGATATTTTCAAATAACATAAAAAAATAGGTGAGAGAAACACCATTAATAAAGAACATCGTACCAATTTCGAATTCGTGTAAGATGGTAACAATTCTTCAAATACAAAGTTTTGGCGGCTATTGTCAATCTCTATCTCCTTTGTACAGTACGAGCAAGTGCTTCTTGGAGGGTACGAGTAAGTGCTTCTTGGAGGGCCCAGGTCGGTGGCAGCTCAACACGTCTCGTGATGTAGGTGCTCTACAGATTACATCCAATAGCTGTATGGAGAGCGGTGTTGTCCGAATATTCTCTGGATCCTACAAGTTCCAGGCGACGAAATTGTCCTAGCGGTCAATCGCCTTGTAAATTGCCAACAAAGGAGATCAGATCGTTAACTCTATCGCTATCAGATGATCCGTGGTACATTGCATTATTGCAAAATTAACAGTAACATTAGCAAATTATCACACGAGATAACTGCAGATGATCGTGGAAATCAGTCGGGTGCCTTAATTTCGTAGTATAATTTATTACTTTTACAATAATTAAATCTTACAGGATGCATGTACAGGATTATTCAACACCATATGTTAAATTTGAATTACACAAGAGCGATTAAGAACAAGGAAATCCTTTATATATAGGATGTAAAAATTTGCTAATCCATTATAAAGAAGATGGAGAACCAGGTTTGGTAATGAAGCACAAAATTTAATTTTTAATAAGAATAATATTTGCTCTCTTGTTACATTTACTTGTGTAAAGCGGCTGTATCTAGTTTAGGTGCTGGCTTACTTGCCATGCCCGAGAGCAATTTTTTTATCTCGGCAATCGCACGACCAGGATTCAAGTTTTTAGGACAAGTGCGGGTGCAGTTCATGATAGTGTGACATCTATACACACTGAAAGGATCCTTTAGATTGCTCAAACGCTCTGCGGTATTTTCATCTCGCGAATCAATAATCCAACGGTACGCTTGCATTAAAACAGCTGGTCCTAAATACTTGTCTCCATTCCACCAGTATGATGGACAGGAGGTTGAGCAGCATGCGCACAGAATGCACTCATATAAGCCATCCAGTTTTGAACGATCCTCCACTGATTGCAGGTATTGAGCTTTTCCTTTTGATTCGCCAATCTCATTTCTGAAAATTATATATAGCTATTAAATGTATAAACTAAGTAAAAAAAATATACTTTCAACCTACTTGCGTTGTAACCAAGGTTGTATGGAGCGATACTGTTCATAAAAGTTATTCATGTCAGGCACGAGATCACGAACCACATACATATGTGGAAGAGGATAAACTTTTAGGGGCTTTGAAAGATTTGTGTCTATTTTGCTAAAAAAAAAAAATAATGCACTAAATCAGGGTCCTAATTTAAAAAAAAACGTTTAGCTACCTACCTAATACAAGCCAAAGTATTTGTTCCTCCGATGTTCATAGCACATGAACCGCAAATTCCCTCTCTACATGAACGACGGAAAGTTAATGTAGGATCCACTTCATTCTTTATTTTAATTAGTGCATCTAAAACCATGGGTCCGCATTCACGCAGATTTACTTCGTATGTCTGCATATATGGCTTCTCGCCTGCGTTTTCGGGATTCCAACGGTAGATTTGAAAGGATTTGATTTGAGGTGCTTTCTCCTCTTGTGGCTGAGCTTGTTGGTCCAAGTACCTACCCAAAGAGAGTGTACGCAACTACCGACAAAAAAGCAAATTGGAATCACAATAGCGTATGGCATTGGCTGATTTCCTTTAATATAAGTCTCTACATACATACAAATACATGTATATACAATGTATATATGTATGCATAGAGCACAGGAAAATTAAATTTTTGCAGTTATGAAATTATGCGATTTTATATTATTATTGTTAAAACAAATGTACCTACGTATCAAAATTGTACTGTATAGTTGTATACTTTTTAAAGGCAACATTATGTAACAATTAAGATTTTACTTAGCAAATTTTTTTTGATTCTATTCGTGTTGACACCTATCGGAACAGTATCTTAATTACCTGATGACGGCCAACAATCGCTCCTGCACGGCTCAATGCGATACGTACTTCGGTAACTAAAGCCATAATTTCTAAGTTATGTGAATAAAATACTAAAATCCTAAAGCGTTTTTCGTTCGCAAATTTCCTTACAAACGGTCGAAAATTTCTACTTGTTTGCAAAACATAACTAGAGCTGGAACAGCAATCGATATCATAACGATAAAACGATTTTTGATTAAAAAAACCGATAGAAATGGTTCTTCGCTGCTAAAAACAAAAATAAACATTATTTCCTACAAACTTCAAAATCAAGACGAATCTAACAAGGTGAGCGTAAATACCAAAAAATCGTCCATCTATTTTGATTTTGCTTTACTGGACTGCATGTCAAATTTCTGTAGGTGATTTACATCGCCAGCCAATCAGAACGAAGCCCTTTGACATTCAGTCCAGCAAAGCGAAGAAACCAGCTGGCTCCTTAACACCACCTTGTTAAATTCGCTTTGGTGAATTACATCGCTAGTCAATCAGAAGTCAATTGACATTCAGTCCAGCAAAGCGAAAAAGCAGCTGTCGCCTCAACAACACCTTGTTGAATTCGCCGTATTCAGAATTGCACCCTAAATGCCAAGGCGAATTCAAAAAGGTGGAAGCAAATGTTTAAGAAAAAAAAGTACATGTATTTTGTTGTTGCTTTCGGTGCAGCGAATGTCAAAACCAACCAACAAACAAATGATTTTGACATTTGCTGTACCACGGCGATAGAAAAAGCAAATCAATCGGCTGCTTACTAAGCCCACCTTACTAAATTCGCCTTGCTAAATACCAAGACCGCTGTAGCCGCTGTGGTCGAGTTGGTAGCGGTGCGTGCTATAACTTGATGTGCCGGTGAGTTCGAGGTTCGAATCTCAGTCAGGGCAAGCAAAATCTTAATAATAGAAAAAGTTTTTTCTAATAGCGGTCACCCCTCGGCAGAGTAGGCACAAAATTGTAGGTCCCTCCATTTGTGGTATAATATAAAGACGCACACCACAAATGGTAGGAGAAGCTCGGCCAAACACTGAGCTATATAGTGTACGCGCCAAAATTATTATTATAATTAAATACCAAGACGAATAAAATACGATGAAGTCCACGAGGCAGCGAACCAGAGATCAAAGATAATATGATACGAAACTTCTCTCTTTCGCTTGCTGCGAGAGCCCATGATCTCACATTTTGGGCTGGCAACAAAGCCGAATCATGGGCTACTGAACAGCTGGCACGCAAAAAGGTGGGCTACCAGAGGCAAATGCGTGAAAATAGCTATAATTTTTATTTGGATAAAAAAAGCGAGTAAATGTTATTTTTTTATAGAATGTGCTTTGAAATCTCTAAATTAAGAGTTAAATTTAATATATAAAGTTTGGCAAACTATGAAGGTTTTGATTTACATACAAATATTGTATTTTATTTTAAAAATATATTCCAAAACTTTTATTTCAAAGCGAACTGGGTATATATTCCATTTTAAAATACGTGAATAAACATGTGTTTATAAGAAAACACGCTATATCTTAAATTTATGTTTAATGCATATATAAAAGCAGTTTATGCAAAATATGAATTTCTGCGATATTTTAATTGTTTTGATTTTATATATATTATCTTCTGGCATTAAGTTAAATAACATCTCTTATTTACTCTTATTTTTGTTGCATTTTCATTCATTCTGTTAGCACACCTCAACTGTGGCGAAGAAACTGCAAAATCTCCAAAAAATGAAATAAAAATCCCCAGATAATATTTCTACAGAGTGGCTCTTTTGGAAAATGTTATAAAAAATGCGCCTTTTGACAGCGCTCTCTCGAAACAAAGAGTTTCGTATCATATTATCTTTGCCAGAGATGGCGCATTCCGGGTACCGCTACTTTGTTCTTTCCGCTTTTGACATTTCTGACAGTTTGCAAACAAACTAAAAACCGATATTACGGCTAACACAACACATTTATTTCTAGTTGTTTGGCTATTTACGCTATCTACAATGTATCTGAAGTCTATAGTGAGGAGACGTGTTCTATTTATTTTCACCTTACGCGTCCTAACGGTCAAGCGAAACAAACATTGTGATATCCGAGAACCGCTAGTCCGCTCTTCTTTGATTAGCAGCATTCGTTACGTAGTAATAGTCTTTTCATGCAATAAACCGTCCTCTCACGATCTCTCTTGTATGCAAACATAACCTTGTTAAAAATTTATGTTAATCATTCATACTTTACGGTTTTACAAATTATTTATTTATTACCTACCGTTTTGTGCCGACTCCGAATGGCAGATGTATTTTATGAGAAGCTGTTCCACATCAGAAATAAACTAGGAGGTTTGCCATTGCCCGCCGAGGGCAGGCTTGGCCTGGCTGAAGTTCCATTGTGGAACTAAGTGACATAGCGAGTAATAGATTAGATAAGATTTGAAAAGGTATACACTGCGACAATTGGATCTATTTTAGCCTTGAAAACGCTTCACAATACTTAAGCCAGACCCAGAGCTTCCAGAAAACCCAGAAATACTGTCCTCCGGGCCATGGTTTACCCAGGATCGTCTCCTGTATACGCGCCACGTCTTTATACTCCATGTGGAGTCTCTTTGAACGAGTCACAAAAGCGACAAAGTTCGCTCGACCAGATCCCCACCTTGTACAGGTGCAAAATATCCGTTATGATTCCCCAGTCTTGGTCCAAGACTTTTTGAAATAATTCTATATTGAATTATGTGTAAGTATATACATATGTACTACGTACCGGAAATCGATTTTTCTGAATGTGAGCTTCATGCGCGGAAACAGTAAAGTTAATAATTTTAGATAATTAATAAAACATTCGCTAATGTCGACACGATTTTGGGTGTTCTGACTGTGTTACCCGTAGGCGCAGCAATTTCAGAACGTTTACTTTAAACGTTGAAGAGAATAAAAAACTGTCTGAGGAATACGATGGGACAAGAATGTTTAAATGGACTTGCTTGTCCAAACATTCACAATCATATCGATTTTTTTAACAGTCCATACATCCATATGTATGTATGTAGCTTGGTCTGTATTTTTATTGAATTTACTTTACGATTATTTCTATCATTTTCTTATAAAATTTGAAGATGAGAAATACAATTTCTATTATCTAAAAAAAACGTACAATGAATTATTAATTTACCTACTATTTATTTTGCTATTTTTTTACTTAAAGAAAGTAGAAAAATAACTTAAATTTGCAAATTAAATGAGGTCCCGAAGGGGAGCGCGGTCGGATAATTTGCTTCCATCGTTTGAACCAAATTTATATATATATTAAACGAAAGCGCGACTTAACAAAAAAAAAAGAACTGAACTTTAAAACAAACATATTAGAAATTAAATCAAATAATAATTAGTTTGTCAAAGACTAGCGTAACTATAAAAAGTTTATCACTAATCGTTTTATTTTTATTTTTCACAATTTGCATTTAATATGTATCTTCAACAGAAACCATTTAAATAAATGGTTCGAAAGGTCATAAAACCTAATGAATTTCACAAAATGTTCAAGAGCAATTAAAATATTTTAAAAACAACTTTTTCATTTCATTTAAATTAAATAATGTTAAGAAAACACTACACAATTAATATAAAGTGTAATTAAATAAAACAAACATATTTTTCTTAAATGCCAAAAGTCATAATAGCCGAACTGAAGAAGGCATAGTAAATTGTCCACAATGTTATTACAAAATGCCCAAATAATTAAAACCTAAAAACGATTAAATGACCTAGACCTGCCGAATGTAAAATTTGCCTGCCTTTGATACAGCAAGACAAGTTCCATAAGGGCTAACGGTTGCATACTTAATTGTTTATTTAATAACGCAAAACTCTTGCGATCTGCGAACATTTTTGTTATTAAACACGCTTTTATTAGCTTCACCTGTATGTATGTTTGTATGTTTGTAACCGACTCCTTTGGACTCGATATTGACCCACTTTAAACGAACATATTTAATTTATACTTTGTACACTTATCAAGAACCGGGGATAATACAATAATTCAATAAGTTTATGGACGTTAATATATAGAATTTATGATCACAGGCAACAGGCAGGAAATTACCTCGAAATTGGCGTACAGGGCGTATGAGTAACCTAATCAGATACGAAACGATTGGGGCGCTCATCTTACTCCTTTTAAGGCCAGTTTTTTAGTGCAAGTTGAGCTCGGTTTGTGGTTAAAGCTTAGTTTAAACTCAGTATGCAGTTTTTCAGTCAAATTTAAACTAAATTTAAATGGCCGATATTGCAGGATTAAACTTAGTTTTACTTATCAGCTGTTTGCTGACTACTTTGCTTTGTTGCAACAAATTTTATTGGGCGCAAGGAAACTGTAAAGACTAAACCAGATTCGCAATTTTAAGATGTTGTTTTATTTAATTATATTTATGGTTTAGCTTATAACTTTACATCGACCACGATTGGCGCGGGTTACCAAAAAACCGCGTTAGGCGCGGGTTACCAAAAAACCGCGTTAGGCGCGGGTTTTATGTGGTATGTTCTCGTAGGCTTCTGCGCTGCGAATGAACTTATAATATTGATGACAAGTAAAATATGATATACATGAATGTAGTAATAATGACATGGCGGTAAAATTGATTTATCTGGTGCTACCAGATGAACATGATATTTGACATATAGGTGGCTCTAACATCCCACCCCCCGGCGAATCCTAATGAGAATTCGCAAACTCCAAAGCGGCTAGCTTCGATACAGGACGACGTATAGTTCCGGTGCTCGTTTTTACTATGGCGCTCCTCACTTGCCTGTCTTTCGCTGCAATTACTTCTGTGATTCGGCCTGTTTGCCATTGGCCTCTTGGCATGTGCGGATCACAGACTAGTACTAATTGTCCCGGCTGGAGAGGATTAGCTTCGGTAAACCATTTCGGACGCATTAGAAGTTGTGGCAAGTATTCGTTGATCCAGCGCTTCCACAAGCGATCCTTTAAGTTTTGCGCGATCCTCCCTTGCTTCCGTAGGCAGACCTTTTCATCGGTTTGACAGGGTGTTTGCGTAGAATTGAGACATCCCAAGATAAAATGATTGGGAGTCAATGGCTCCGGATTCTGTGCTGGCACTGGAATATCTGTCAGCGGACGACTATTCACAATGTTTTCCGCTTCTATGACAACGCTGCGGAAGGTCTCCAATTGAGGCGCCTCTTCCTTCAAGACACGCTGCAGGATTCGTTTTACACATTGGATTAGGCGTTCCCAGCATCCACCTTCAGAGGGATTCGATGGACAATTAAATTTCCATTCGATCCGATCCTTTGACGTTTCGCGTTGAATTGTCTCAAAATCAAATATTCGCTTCTCTTTCACTAACTCGTGTTGCGCTTCCGTTGTCGCTTCTTATACGGACTGGTACACCACGGCGGTTGACGAAGTTTCGGAGACATATCAAGAATGCATCGGTTGAAAGACCGACTGCAACTTCTAGATGGATACCTCTAGTCGTAAGACAGGTGAAAACAGCAATCCAGCGTTTTTCGCGACGGCGACCAATGGTGACGAGGAACGGACCGCAATAATCCACTCCTGTGTAAGAGAAGGGACGGACGAATGGCGTTAGGCGATCAGATGGCAACTGACCCATCAAAGGCACGATTGGCTTTGCTGATTGACGTATGCAGGTTGGACAACTTTTCATTACAGATTTAAGTACGGAGAGTGCATGCGGCACCCAAAACCGCTGGCGCATTTCATTTACTATTAACTTGTTGTTTTGATGATGATTCTTGCGATGGAAATGATCCATGATGAGAAACGCAAGGCGATGGTTCTGTGGCACAATGATTGGACGGCGTGTAGCCTCAGGCAGGCAATATGCGGCATCAATTCTGCCATTTATACGCAAGATCCCGTCTTGATCTAGTTTTGGTGTAAGTTGAAATAGTAGGCTCGACTTCGGAAGACTCTTTCCGACGCGTAGAAAGTTGATTTCTGCTTGATAAACTTCGGATTGTGCTTGACGACAAATGTTACCTTCTGCGGCTTCTAGCTCATTTGGTGTCAACTCTCCTATTCGACGAGATTTGGAATTGAGGTTGTGTATAAAACGTAAAATCCACGCTACTACTCGCAGTATTCGGGAATATGATGAAAACTTGTAGATATTGATGACTGGTTGATGATTATACAATACCAGTATTTTATTCGAACACTCTTCTTCGACTCGGTTTGATGAAGTTTGCATGGACTCAATAGGCCAGGTTTCTTCGTTGGCGCGTAGAAACTCAGGTCCTGTCATCCACACATCGTAACGACACAATGGCGATGACTTGACTTTTGTAGCTTCATCTGCCACATTGAGCGCAGAGGGTACCCATCGCCACTGACTGGGCGTGGTACTTTCTAATATTTCTGCTATGCGGGTTGAAACGAATTGCTTGAAGTCTCTTGTGGTTGAGCGAATCCAGCACAAAACTGTTTTGGAATCGCTCCAAAAGGTTACGCTGTCTATCTTCCGATCAAGACACTTTTCGACTGACAGTCTAAGGCGATTACCCAATATGGCGGCTTGTAGCTCCAAACGTGGCACGGTTGTTGCTCTTTTAGGGGCGCATCTCGCTTTGGCTGCTACGAAGGCGACGTCTATGTTGTTAACGTTCATCATCCGAAGATATATTACGGCGGCGTAGGCGGCTTCGCTGGCGTCAACAAAGACGTGTAGCTGGACACTTTTGGCAGTGGCGTACAACGGCGAATAACAACGAGGCGTCGCGAAATTGTGAACTTCCTGAAACATTTTCCACCAGGTTGCCCATTGCGATGCAAGCGATTGTGGTAAAGGGTCATCCCAGTCTATGCTTTGCCTCCAGGTTTCCTGAAGTAACAACTTTATAGGAATAGTGAAATTGGCAAGAATCCCAAAGGGATCGTAGATAGCCATAGCTAGACCTAAGAGTTCTCTCTTCGTGGGAGATCTCCTGCCATCAGTGACTTCTTTTGGTATTTTCTGGAACCTAAAATTAAACTCCAAGGTGTCATTGGTGGAATTCCAATACATACCCAGGACTTTGTCTGTTGTAGGCTGATGTTCCATATTTATGACTTCGGACTGCATTGGTGTGTTATTGTTCAGCTGTTGTTGTAATTCTTTGCAATTTGAGATAAAATTTCGGAGATGAAACCCGGCTGATGAATTTATAGTTACTGCTTCGCTGACAACTTCCATCGCTTCTTGGATTTTGTCGAAACTTACAACAAGATCGTCGACATACGTGTCTTCGGTGACGACCTTCGCTCCCCTTGGCATAATCTCACGAAATTGGGCGGCATTCATATTTTTGACGTACTCTGCACAGCATGGCGAACAAGCTGCGCCAAAAATCATTGACGTCATCACGTAAACTCGTAACGGACTATTTGGATTCCCATCCCTCCATAAAAATCTTTGGGAATCTCTATCGGCATGTCTGATCTTAACTTGCGAGAACATTTCTTCAATGTCCCCGGCGACTGCAATTTTGTACTGTCGAAACTTATGCATTATGGTCATAAGTGGCTGCGCACACTCAGGTCCTTTCATCAAGAACGTATTTAATGAAATATTCGAAACGGTTGCTGCTGCGTCGAAGACTACGCGAAGTTTGTTTGGCTTATGGGGGTTGATGACACCGAAGTGTGGCAAGTACCAGGTATTACGACTTTGCTGGCTCACTTCGGCTTCTGACAGAAGCTGTGCATACCCTTTCCCTATGTACCTTTGAATGGCTGCGTTGTACATTTCTGCGTACCGTTCATCTTTTGACATTTTTCGTTCTGCGTTGAGTAATCGTTGTTTGGCCATCTCGTAGCTGTGAGGTAAATCGACGTTATCCTCACGCCATAATAGTCCAACTTCATAATACTGACCGATTTTACGCGTCGTCAATTTAAGTATCTTTCTCGCTCTGGTGTCTTCGTCGGATTCTAACGATCTACCTGTTACCTTAACGCCCAGGTTTTCTATGCTGAAATATTCATCGACAAGTTGATGAAGCTGCTTAGTTGTTGGCGACTTTCGTACATGAAGACATTGAACTGCAGTACTGGCTGACTGTGCTGAACCATAAGCGACCCATCCTAGCTTGGTGGCGACTGCGATCGGCTTATGAGGTCCGGCATGTACTGTTGTTTCGGCTATGCTTAAGTGGCTATTGTCTAAACCGATAAGCAATGACGGTTTGACGGCGGCGTAGTTGGTAATTGGCAAACCTTTAAGATGACTGTGTTGATTGCGATCAAAGGTCTGCACTGGCAGATCTAGTTCCTTTACGGAGCGAATATTCTTCAGCTGGTAACGTGACTTCGATTGAACTCCTCTGACGTCAAGATTGAATATACGAGACTCTTCGGTAGTATGACTTTGGTTATACCACTGTAACGTTAACGGCTCTGAACGACCTGTAATGCCTAGATCATCGGCGACGGCTTTCTCTAACAGCGTAACAGACGACCCCTCGTCTAGCATTGCGTAGACTTTCTTGCTGGCACGAGGACCAATTAAAATAATCGGTAAGATTTTAAAAAGACATATTTCTTCTCTTTTATTGCGGCAATTGAGCAAATGTTCGCTTCTATTTTGCGATCCATTGGCTGGCTGAGCTGGTGTACTTACATTAGACTGATGCAAGAGCGGGTGATGCATTCGACTACAACCATCGATACCACACTCTCGTTTACGTTGGCATCTAGCTAGGTTATGACCGCGATGCATACAACCAAAGCATAGGCCCTTCGCTTTTATACATTCCCACCTCTGATGCGAGCTAAGAGCTCTAAACTGTCGGCATACATTTAGCTGATGATCGTGACTGCACTTCGGACATGATTGCTGCTCGGGACTTTGCTGTTGATCGGTGTTAACCAGAACTCGACGTGCAACGTTTGATAGACGGCTTGATTGTTGACTCATTGTACGCGTATTAGACGACATCTGAATATTACGTATGGTAGATACTGTTGACGGCATGACACTAACTACTCTTGCTAACTCGCTTAACCATTCAGCGAATGTCTGGACTGTAGGGAATGGTGATACATTGGCAGCGTATCGGCTCCATTCGAACTGTTTCGACACAGGTAGTTTCAAAACTAGTAGCTCCAATAGCATAGGGTTCAGTAAATGGTGGTCGCAATTTGCTGATTTGAAAAAGGCGACGATATTGCGCACCCTGTTTGCGAACTCCAACACTTGCTCGAGACGACCTTCGTAAATTACTGGATGATCTTTAATCTTCTGCATTTGCACCTTTATAAGCAGTTCAGGTCTACCAAAATTGAACTGCAACTCCTCCATCACCTGTGGCACGTTCTCCGGAAATATCAGCAGTGACGACACTGTATGCTTTGCATTACCTTGCAATGCCGTATGTAGCCTCATAAGATTCTGTCGGTTATTATATTTAAACTCCATTGTGCTGTCAATATAGCTTGCTCGAAACAACGGCCATTCCTCTGGATTGCCATCAAAACTTGGCAGAGGATGCAGTTTGACACTAAATATTTCAGTGCTGTAAGCTGTTGGCGCAGGCGACGAATTTGTTAACGGCTGCGCTGGCGGCGCTTGCAAAGGCTGCGACGCTTGCAAAAGCTGCGATGCTTGCAAAGGCTGCGACGCTTGCGATGACGGCGGAGGTAGCGACGACTGTGGTGGCTGACTGCTTGCCGCCGACGTTGACTGAACTAACGTCAGAGCGTATGGCGAAGTTGGCAGAATATTTCCTGACGGTGGCAGCGACCGCGCTGGATGTGGCTCTTGCGACTGCGAAGCTAATGTGCGGTAAATTGATGTTGCTGACGGTGGTTGTGCGGATATATGCAACGGTGCTTGAGGCAATGCAAGCAACTGTCTCTCGATTATCGGTAACGGCAACCGACCGTTATGTATATCTGCGGATTCGACTGATATACGATTACGTAGATCTACGATGTCCTTTTGACTTTGACACGTAGCTTCACGTAACTCTTCTATGGTTTTCTTAATACCTGTTAAAGCTGACAGCAAGGTATCCAACTGCTCTTGCGACATCTGAGCAGCGGTGCTTTCCATTATGGTCTGGTTTGCAGGATCTTCCTCTTCAGGGTGTTCTTCGGTCTCACGACTTCTGCTCCTGGTCATCATTTACTATGTTTTCAGCTGTGCAAATTATTGGGTAATCCCAGTACTCGATGTGCGTGGCAGGCACTTGTAGAGAATTTATGGTACAACTCGAAATGGCGACTTCAAGAATGCACACGATGACGACGGTAGCAGCGAACACCAAATTTGCTTTTATTGGCGGCAATCAGTGGTACGGCTTCTACAACGTACTCCTATCGTACAGCTCGATGTCGGGGTTCTTCTCAACTCCAGAATTGTGATCGTACAGCTCGATCGGCGATTATATTAAATTATATTATTATTAGCAAATTTATGCTCCTTTGCGTGACTTTAAAATTCTGCTTTTGCAAATGGCCGCATTGTCAATATCAAATGAGCGATTGACATTCCTTAAAGTACTGCGCCGTTCACTTAGTTAACGGCGGTAGACTGCAGGGTGACGAGAATCACATAAAAACTTTGTAAAGACTAAACCAGATTCGCAATTTTAAGATGTTGTTTTATTTAATTATATTTATGGTTTAGCTTATAACTTTACATCGACCACGATTGGCGCGGGTTACCAAAAAACCGCGTTAGGCGCGGGTTACCAAAAAACCGCGTTAGGCGCGGGTTTTATGTGGTATGTTCTCGTAGGCTTCTGCGCTGCGAATGAACTTATAATATTGATGACAAGTAAAATATGATATACATGAATGTAGTAATAATGACATGGCGGTAAAATTGATTTATCTGGTGCTACCAGATGAACATGATATTTGACATATAGGTGGCTCTAACAGAAACTAAGTTTAAAGTTTAAACTGAGTTTAACTAATCGTTGTTTAAACGGGGATTTTGGCATCCTGAAATTGGCAAAAGCTACACCTACTATGTAATTTGATCAGCAGTGTTCCAGCAGGGTACTAATTTTGTGCGACTACATCACTTTGGCGCCGAAAGTTTTATACGTACCACTTGTAAAAGTATGCACGTTGTAGATACATACATATTTAGGAATATACATATGTATGTATGTATGTACATATGTATGTAGGGACACACACTTGGCATTCATGTATACCAAATAAACTTGTGATTACTTCACAGGAAAGACTTAGAATTCAGAAGTAGTACATTTAATTGCATTTGCGAGATCCAATTCGGCGTAAGCGTGGGAAGAGTGCTACGTGTATGTGAGAGGGTTAAACTTGTGCTGTCATAAACAAAACGGATAAATGATACTTAAGCGTCAGAGTATGTACATTTTATATAATAGTTGACAAGCTAGTTGTTACATGGCTTTGTTTCAACGGCGGTTGACGTAGCCAAATATACTACGAGTGCATTCATAGTCAGTGGCGTAGCTATGGGGGGCGAAGGGCGAATCGCTCGAAGCACCTCAAGAAACTTGTATGTAGGTATATGGAGGGGGGCGGGTGTGTCGGCGTCAGAATATGCTTGGCCACGGGCGCCCGAAGTGGTAGCTACGCCACTGTTCATAGTCCTCCTATCCTTTGTCAATGAACAGACGGACAGACTACAAACATGAGAAAAACCATTTAAGAAACATGAGAAATTTACTGCTAATCTGTATTTTAGAAATAAAATGCTTTTATGATATAAGAGTGCTAGTATAATTGAATTATTCGAAAATGCATACCTGCATGCATTGTTGAAATTCCCGGATTCTACATATATGCATGTATGTATGAATGTTGCAGACTTCAAGACTTGGAAACGCTTAGAATCAAATGCAGTATTCATATAAAATAACTGAAAATGTTTTGTATTCCGCAGTAGCGCTTTAAGATACAACTATTCCACATATGTATATCCGTATTTAATTTTTATTCCATTGGCGAAGACTGAATTGTTATTAGTTACTTAATACCACTCCAGGTAGTGAGAGATCTATGTATGTACGAGTATATCTCTAAATTCAATAAGCTCCCTCCACATTCTTAGAATTGGAGGATTTAAAGCATAATTAGTTTTATAATGTTGAACATAACACATGTCAAAACTTCTGAGGCTTCGTGCAGTAATATTGAAAAATAGTATACTTAGAATCGATGCAGAGTCAATAGCACCTGTTAAGATGTGAATGACAAACAAACAGGGCAAAGACTTCTTTCTATTGTTAAGTAATTCTAAATCAAGAACGATAGAATACAAGATTGCGCCTTCCCGACGAAAAATGATGTGAAGCAAAATGCGTGCAACGTCATGAACATGAATTGACTGAGAATCGAAAGAAATTGCAAGAAAAATGTGAGGTTAGGTTCTCCTATGATTTGTAAATTTTAAAGTTTTTACCAATTTCGGCACTTTATGCAACATATTTATATTCAAATAACTTCATTTATGCTCTGTGTCTGATTTGATGCCTTGAAAAAAACTGCAGTGCAGCATTAGGAAACACAAGAAGCTTAACTTGCTACCAAGTGCGCACAGCTACACCTTCACATCATTTTTAGCGAGTTTTATAGTACCGTATCATTGATAGACTTTGCGATTTAATACTTAACACTTCGCACTGCATGTTTAATAACTTTATTTTAAATAAAATTACTTTAAGCAATGAATTTAAACACAAACAATTGCATGCTTACGTACACACAAACAAAACCAACCGCGTTTTGTGACGTAGCATACACAGCTGATTCTGTCAAATTTGCTGAGAGCGAATAGCGGTTTGCGGAAGGCGCAACCTTTGTATTTTCTAAATCGTGATTCTAAATTGATAATAATACAAACTTCTTGTATACACTATATAAAGTAGGCATAAGGTTTAGAAAGATAGGTACTACCTCGGCGTACAAAACCAAGCATAGAATACCTTCATATGTATGTATTATTATTATTAATTTGGCGCTCACACTACGAGTACATAGCTCAGTGAGTGACCGAGCTTTTTCATACCATTTGTGGTGTGCGTATCTTATGCGCCGTTCAGACAGCGCTTAATTGAGTCAATTGGTAAATTTTGTCCACTCAAAATACACGAAGACAATTCGATAATTGCCTCAATTAAGGCTCTGTCTGTACGCTGCTTTATGTTGTGCCATACAGAAAGATAGTCGGACGAGTTTATAGTGTTACACTTTTTGAAAAAACTATTTGGTAACATTTTTCAACGATCAAATATAACCGGTTATTCCTACACCAGGAGAGCAACCAATCAATATAAGTCAATATAATCGTCTGCATAGAGCAGGAATTTACAATGTAAAACGCATGTACTACTGTCATTAATAAAATTAACGAAAGGAAGTAGTCCTAAAACACTACCTGGACGAACACCTGGCGTTACACGAAATGGCAGTGAAGTGATGTTATCAAGAACAATTGTACAACTCGTTTCTGATATTTATGACTCAACCTAACCTCAAAGCTGCTAGTTTGTTTATGAGAAAATGTTTCAAACGCTTACGTAAAATCTGTGTAAATAGTAACCAATTGGAATCCAGCCTCAAAACTTGCGGGACAATTTCAAGTAAAAATGGATCGCCCATAAAATAATGTAGATCGCCCTTTCACAAAACTATACTGGGACGGGGAAATTAGACTTGAAACAGTAAAATCTAACTTAATTTTAACAACCCTTTTAAAATATTTAGCTTGAGCATATCAAAAGCAACAGCATTCAAATTGGCATAGCTTGCCATGTACATTTATTTGTTTATTTATAAGAATTCTCTTAAAATTCAGTTCATTCTCTAACATGAACCATACAAATTTAAGGGGTAAAAACTTTGTAGAAAACTAAAAAAACGACAAATTTGTATAGATGGCAGATTTTGTGATTTTTTTGTCTCTGAAGTGTTGAAAGTGTTTTTTGAGTATTATAGCCCATTCTAGGCCCGGGTGCACGGGGGGAGGGGGTTATGGGGGTTGAAACACCCCCGTGGGCAAATTACCGTATATGAAAAGCAGTGAATTGTATTCATCAAATTTTATTCGTAAATGAATCTTTAGTCCAAACCCCCCTGTAGGATGATTCCTGCACACGGCCCTGGCACCTTATAGTTTAGTACAACAATGTGAAAGTATCAAGTGGCTAGGAATTACCGTTGATTATTTAGAATTTTTTTGTCAAGGGTGTTGCGGTTTTCTTCCATATAAAAAATTTTACAAATAAACTTTGCAAAATATATTTTGGAGGCTGGGCTACTAGGTCAAGTCGAGTGCATCGGTATTATTGTATTTTCCTTGCTACAGTCGAACGTTATGTGGAAAAAATATATATGTACACTATAGCTTATAAAAGCAAACACAAATTATACGACCCTTTTTTTAGATCTGCTGCAAGCTACCTTGATGGTGTTCACGAAGTGTTTACATATGATGCAGTTTAAAGTATTGACAGAATTCGCCAAAAACAATATTGTAACCGCAAAGCGCATACTCAACACAGCCCAAATGTTGCCATTAAGTACCCTGCTTCCTCTGAACCCATAACGTTTGAATATTTTTATTGAGATGATGATGCTATGACCATAAAGATACTTCACACATCCACCTGCTGTTGAATGCATAGCAGTCAATCTGATTATGAGCGATTTAATTAAATTTGAGATATATAGATTCCTACATACTTATGTAGGTGCGCATTATGCAATTGTATATGTGTGCACTTTTATACATTTCTTTCGAAATTTGACAAAACCACTCATCAACTCTTGTGTGGCGAGGGGTCACCGCTATTAAAAAGAAAAACTTTTTCTATGATTTAGACTTTACTTGCCCTTGCTGAGATTCGAACTTCGAACCTACATAGCACTCAGTGGCATATCGAGTTATAGCACGCACCGCACCCACTCGACCACAGCGGCCACAAAATTTGTTTAAAACATACAATTTTTCTTTAGTAAAAGATCAAACTTGATTCTTTCAAAGTAAAACCGACTAAAGTCAAACAAATTCCTTTAACAAGCCAATGACCTCATCAAATGTGATTTGAAGAGCGAAGTCTGATTGTTTTTAGTGTCCTTATTAATTATTTTATTAGTGGTATTCTCTATTCATTGTATGGGTAGGCACTAAAAATTTTCAATTACTGAATTACTGAATCGCTCAACTTCAGGCATACGGCCAAATAAGTCACAAATGTTTCCCATAATAATATATAATTTTTACCCCGGAAGGAGTTCACGAACTCAATTTGGTTTCTGAGCTTTCTCCTAATATTTTAAGTGCTGATGTATGCACTAGTAAACATTGTATTTTGCACAGAACACAATCAAACATGGAAAAAGTGAATACTCGTAACTCCAACAACCAGCTTATCAGTTATGAAAGAAGCAGTTAAACTCAGCAGGTAAATAAAGGTAATCTGAACCCTACTCGCGACCATCGGGTTGCGTAGCGTGGCACAATATGAAGCCACCCACACTTTAGGGGATGCAAGTTAAAGCTCTTTCGAGTGTGTGGTGAAGAGCTGTCCCGACTATGTAGTCGTGTTAACAGTTGCGCTCTGACTGGCAATCGAATAAGACGTGCTAAGCGGAAAATCCTTTACGTAAGAAGAGAAAAAGTACAGAGTATTAAGTTAAAAGTGTAAACGTCTCGACCTGTTCCGCAGAAATATTTGTTTTATTTTTATTTTTTTTTTTAAATAACAGATAACTACAAAAATTTAATAATCCGAGTTCGATTAGTTTCTTTTAGTTCGGTTTAACTACATACATATGTACATTCGAGTATGTATGTATGTATGTATATTTGAGTTATAAATTGCTGCTAAAACACAGTGACAGTCATTACTTAGTCCAACTTATGACGGTCTGTATGTGAAACTTTAAAATGTATGTATGTACATACTCTGTAGAGGTGTGTTGAATTTCTGAAAAATCTCGAATAAGGAGGGACAACGAGGAAAAGCGAGAGCTCCAAATTATTTTGAATTCAGTTATCACCGAACTTTCAGGCAAAACGGATATTGTAACAGGAAACTAAAATCTTTACATACATATACATATGTCTGTATGTATGTACACACATGCATACTTATGTATAAGTATATATAATAAAAAGAGGTGAAGTTAATTTTTTATTTGCTTGCATATACAAGTACGTATACACATACCTAAGCATATGAAGAAAAATGTATGTGGATTCGAGTTTCAAAGTGCTAAAAAATTATGATCCAGAGTAGAATAAATTTCTGTGATGTTATGTGAACTCTTCAATAAAAATATGTATGTACACATTAAATTCGACTCGTTTTAAAATCTATTGCTCTGTGTACGAATTGTTACGGTGAAAGCACAATTTGTTTACGTGCGCGCCTTCATCATTTTACAGTGGATCGGGCGTTTAGAGACTTTAAGAATCAAAAGTTCAAGGTTAGTTCATTTTATTATTTATATTCATACATACATATGTACATATGTATATGTACTTTGTACAAAGTATTCTTGTCATTAAATTTGTTTTTTTTTTTTGATGCACTCCTAAAGAGCCTAATTCCTTGATTTACATACAGTGTCAAACACTGCTGCATGTTCAGCGGCTGTCACACTTAATAATCTGTCATTGCAAAACTGTTATCGTTCATATGTACGTATGTATGTATGTATGTGTGTGTGTGTATGTATGTATGGAAATGAGTACGTGAAAATATGGGGCATTCTGCCAATTAACTTCATTTTTGTAAAGTCGAAAAAATTCAATTTTTCTTTAACTCATTTAAATGTTTTAATATATTTTCGGTAACTTGTCGTATTTCAACTTAGATAGAAATAAGGATACATTTTTTTAAGGATTCGAAAATGGAAAGTACAACAAAACTAAGCAACTCGTAGTTACCACGTTAGTACATACATATATGTTCCACGAGAAATTTTTTCATATTTTTTTATGTTTTAATACCAATAAGGAGAAGCCTTCCTAGATTTGTAATTTTCTTCTGGTAGTTTATTTTATTTTTACTCCAATATATTTCGAATAACCTAACTAGTAGTAGTTGCATCAAATAAGTCGGAAGACGGATTCTAGATTTAGATATGGTTCAGCCTGTTTCTGAGAAAAGTCTCTCACTGGGAACAGCCGGCCTAATAACCGATAAGTGGAAACGAGTTTGAATGTATGGATGTACATTCATACCCTTAGTGGGAAAATAAAGGCTCAATTCGTCTTAAGCGGACGGACAATTTTTGCAAAAAACTTAATTCTTATAAAACTGAATACCACTTCAGATGAATTTAATGAAGTTTCGCTGTTTCAATATGTATGTATGTATGTATGTAAGTTATTTCACCTTCTCCACACTTCTTAATAGTAGAATATGCAACCACTTTGGAGAAGATAATGAAGCCGAACGGCCAATCAATGATTATAGATTCGACGTACTGTCACCCGACTGTGATGGAATTCGGAACGCGATAACACGGCTTAAGAATAACAAAGCTCCCGGGGCTGATAGGTTGCCAGCTGAGCTGTTCAAGTACGGTGGAGAGCTCATTTCTAGAATATGGTCGGAAGAACGCATGCCTGCTGATTGGAATACAGATTAAAAGGTTCTGTCGAGAATATTGTGTAAAAGGCTAAAGTCCACCGTCAATGTACTAATTGGACCTTATCAGGGTGGCTTTAGACCTGGTAAATCTACCATCGACCAGATATTTACAGTGCGCCAGGTATTGGAAAACACCCGAGACTTTAAAACCGCTTTCGACAGCACAAGAAGAAGCTGCCTATAAGCCGCAATGTCTGAAATTGGTATCCCCGCTAACGTTGAGCAACACGACCAGCTTCGTCAAAATTGAGAAGGACCTCTCCGAACCTTTTGATACCAAACGAGTGACTCTTTGTCGTGCCACTCCTTTAACCCGATACGAGAGAAGATAATACGAGTCGCGGATCTGTCAGGCAGAGAACTTTATGTACATACCTTGGAACCAGCAATAACATCAATAATAACGTCAGCCTTGAAATCCAGCGGGAATCTCTCTTGCCAACAAGTGCTTCTTCGGACTGATTAGGCAATTTCACAGTAAAGTCCTGTCTCTACGGACAAAACCCACACTCTATAAGTTTCTCATTACGCCCGTCCTATTGTATGGCGCAGAAGCATGGACGTAGACCACATCAGATAAGAGGGCTCATGGAGTGACCGAGAGAAAGATTATCCGAAAGATGTATGGACTATGCATGTCAATCCCAGGATTCCGGCATTTTTTAACTCCCGAATATCTCGGGATAAATCTATTCAAATCCCGGAATTGTAGAAAACAAAGAATTTAATAGCCATTTATTTTTCAAATTTAGTAGCGTTCTTAAAAATTCCCCTTTCAAGGGGATAACAAAGCCTTTAGAGAGTTCACAATCGACAAATAACAAAGCCTCTTAACTCCCTTATGGCTTTCTTTTGTTCTTGCCATTATAAATGAGCTGGAGAATATCCCACTCGAGTAGAAAATGAGCCTCATTGTGAAAGCAATGTGAATAGAAATAACAACGAGCTGCCTGAAGTCGATAGGCAGAAAGTCTCAAAGATAAATTGCATTCAGTTTAAACGAACAGCTCGCTATTGTCAAACAATCGAGACTATGGAGGCATAAGTACAAATCACACAAACAAATGTACGATTGCTATTCTTCTAACTCGGAATTCGTATAAAAGAAAATTAAAAATAAATTTCTTACAATAAATGCTTAATTAAAAATAAAACTGAAATTCCGCATGTTGTTTATGCGCTCTGAAATACATATTTATTTGTGAATTGGCAATTTTTGCAACCCTAAATGGTAAGAATCCTAAATTGAACCCCTGAAAAATCTATCCTCGAACTAGGCATTCACCAAAGGTTTCCTACTGGATATGCTATGTAATTTCACTTCGCACAGTTATTACTGTTATGTGTAGCTTAGTATACAACTCTCAAGTTATTCAAAAAATTCATATAAAATGACACTCGAGATATGAAAAAGAAATTTTCTTCTATAAAAATTTCTCAAATCTGTCAATATATGTATGTACATACAACTTGATGAAAATATCAAGGCACATCAAATAGGTAGCCACAGCAAACTTTTTTTTTTGAACTTTTTTCATATTTTATTTTAATTTGAATTGTCAAATTTTGAATTTCGTTGTGATAAGAATGCTTTCAGTACAATTCAAGGTAGTTGATAAAATATTTTTGAAATTTTAGATTTTAAAAGCAAAAACAAAATATACAGAGCTCAAATTTTTTTTTTTCAAATTTTCTACTGCTGCTACCTATTGAATGTGCCTTGGAAAATACATATATTAGATTAAAAAATCGAACATGTCTGTTTTGGGTAAAATCAAAAATATTGTATATGCCTATGAAGAACATAGATTTAAGACCAGTGGCCTTAAAATCATTTCACACGATAATACTCCGAAGGATTAAACGATTAAAATTGAGTTATCGATATACATATAGTAAATAAAAACATGAATAGTTATACATACATACATGTACTAAAGGAGTTCAAAATATTGATAAATTCTTTTTTCGAAACTGGGAAGCCAAGTAAGACAGAATTCGATTTCTTGTTTTTTCATTGATAGCGCGGGCTATGGGAGCATTGCGTGCATAATCAGTTTTAAAATTTTCTTATCATATTTTTTATAAATATTTTCGTGATTTCAAATATTAAAAAAAAAAATTTTAACACATAAATTGTATTCTACAAGTATATTTAAAATTACTGGCTGATAATAGTACATTTAAGATAATTAAATAAAAATCTCATTACAAAAAATCTATATAATCATATGTCACATGATTTGCAATCAAATTCAAAATGATATTGTGTTTACTTATTTATTTTTAAGAATTTCCAAATAACAGTTGATTCTATAAAAAAAAACATATAAACCCAGTTACAAACTTTGTAGAGCATTAAAAAAATAAAAAAATTCAACGCGGTATTCTCCTTTAGAGACCGGAAAATTACCTTTTTTATATTTTGTCAAAACAAGACTATTGATTATTTTTGAACACGACTTTTGGCAAGTTAAACTAAGGTATATAATCAATAAATTGACGGTTTTACTTTGTCAAAAAGTTTATTCAAATCATAAAAAGTGGTGGCGCTTCAAAGTTGGGCCTTCAGAAATACGTTGCTTCGATGTTGCCACGATTTTTCTCGTTTTAATCATCTGAAACAGAAAAATTATAGTTTCTTTGTATTCAGTAAAACGTTCAGTATTCCGGAACGAGAATAAAGTCGATAAAATTAAAATTGACAATTTTACACTATTTTGAATGACGATATACGATCTTTACCATGTTTTCGAGTGTACATTGTTTACGAAAAAAAAATTTAAACAAATGCGTTTTGCATAATTTTGGTTCCGGCTAGAAATATGAGATTGCTGAGAAAACTCTAAAAATGTCAACGCAATCGAACTAGTATTTTTTTAGTTATTGTGGCGACCGTTTTGAAAATAATTGTTTTGAGAAAAACGCGTTGAAAGATTTATGAAAACACCACCGTGCACTGTACATAATTCAAAATATGGGTTTGTATCTCGAAAAGTATTTAAGATCGAGTTAAAATATTTTGCAGACATATTTTACATATAATGTACGACGAAAATATGCAATAAAAAAATCGAATTTTTTGACCTTAAGCTAATTTTAAATTTTTTGCTCAGAAGTGTTTGGAATTTTTTTTTTTTTTAATTTGTTGCCACATTTGCCTGCACATAATACATTAACACAAATTCTTTTTATATGGAAGAAAACTGCAGCAACCTCGAGTCGAAACATTTTTAATACTCCAAGTTTGAAATTTTGATTACGTTTTGCTTATTAGGCAGTTCAAACGACGTAAGCTTAGCTTTGCATAAGATTACAAACTAGGTGCTGGCCTAGTGTTACGTAAGTGTTGTGACGTGGGTTCGAGTCACGGAGAAGAATTCAAGGAAGAAATGTGGTGCTCCACATAATCTGGTGAACATAGAAAACTTCTACTCCTTTAGCTGAAATATAAATAGTGATAGAAAATTCGTGGTTTGTTTTTAACTTTTCGGAGTTTTTGTGAACTGCGTTATAATTTAAAATCCTTCAAAATGTATCCCTATAGTACATATATATGTACATACATACATATGTACATCTGTGTATTGTGGTAAGATGTCGCCGCTTCTAGATAATACAATTTTCGTAACATTTGGTTAATATTTTTATAAAAAATTCCCATATGCATTTTAAATACGCACGTACGTCTTGATAAAGTTATGATTATTTGTTCAGAATCTAGTACAATCATTTAAATTAACCATATTAAAATTAATTTAATTTTGATTTTCATTTTAGTTGGAGCTTCTTCAACGGGACATCTTCATCCATAATCAATGGAAGTTTTTCAATTTATTTATATATATTGAAAGTGAAACGTGCTCCGTGGGGATATTCCCACGAACAAAAGCTATGTGAAGTGAAGAGGAAAATTAAAGCAGCAAATGCCATAATCAAAGCACACCTTAAACAAACAAACAAAACGCGGAGCCAAACAAAGCGCTGGTCGCTAGGTCGAAACGTCATATAGAGACGGAAGATAATATTTGGGAGTCGTTTGAGATTGTATCTATGTATGTACATATGTATGTCCCAAGTGCTGGTCGCCACATACATACACACATATATATACTGAATTATTACGTGCAACGAATCCCAAAAACCTACACTAATAAAAGAAACCTGCAGAGCGTGTTAGTAATAGCAATAAAAAATATAGAATAAGTGCAAGCAGACAACGCCACATACGAATACTTAAGTCGACTAATAAAAAAAGTCGCATCGAAATAATGGAGCAAACTCTGAGCTACAGCAACATTTAATAGGTGCTGCGTGTGTAAGTACCAAGTGTACACGTCTGTTTATATCCTTGGCTAAGGTGAGCGAAACCTCGGTCCTTTGGCGTTGGTTGGTGCAAAAAGATGCTGGCATCGCAAGTCTGGCGTGCCTTATGTATGTATGTAAACATAATATGAATGTGCTTATATGTAAGTGCAAATGTGTTCGAAAAATCGAACAAAAAATCGTCAATAAACGCAAGCTGTAAAAGTTCTCCTTTAACAGCAGTTACAAGCTGCGCTATGATCGCCGATGTTAGAAAGTAATAAAACGGAAACAACGAGTAATACAAGAAGAAGAGCTACGCTAAAGTGGACTTGCCAACAGGCTTTGTCGGCAGGCTTTTAAACGATTGGAATCGCATTTAATATAATTTGTATTGAGTCGTCTGCCAGTGATAGTTTTACGTGCAAAGCAATACCAAAGAATTACATCAATTGAGCACAGGCAAGATAACGTGATACAAAATGGCGATGGAGTGGATAACAGCCATGGACAAGCGGTGAGTTTGTAATTATGTATGTATGTACATACTACATTCATACATATGTATGTATGTATGAATATTGTTGTTGTAATGTAAGTACTTTATTGCATGAGAGTATATTTATGTACGTTGTATGTGCATATTGCCGTTTAAAGTACAAAACTGCAAACATATGTATGTATGTATGTATAGTGGTTCTGCTGGTGACGAGATCTAACTGACAATAGTGGAAAAAAATTAATTTTTCCTCACCGAAACCTCCTGGCATCAAGTCTTAGTTTCGAGAAAGTTAGTTACCAAAGTGAAATGAATTTGTAATTTTTAAAAAAAAAAACTCTGTCGGCGTACTTGTTAAAATAATTTGTTAACTTAGACTAAAACTACCATATTTACATCTTTTTAGATTATTCTACCTACCAAAAGGTTTTCGAACTCACCAATTTAATAGTTTTCATCCAACAACGGGGAATCCCCTACTTCATTAGGTACACCTGCGACCACACATAACTTACCACTTGATTTTTTCACTATTTCGTTAACTTTTGCCATCGAACTGGCCCATTTTAAAAATATGAAAATATGGAATAAGCACATAATAGTAGTGTTCTCGAAGTCAATAGTCTGTAACAAGAGAGAGAGCGAATTGACATTTAATTTTGAGGGGAAGTTGATAATTTTTACTGGACAATTTTTGCCAGTAAAAACTTGCAAGTAGGAAAAACAGCTGATCAAAAACAGCTGATTGCAATTTGGATAAATACCAAATTCTTGTTTAAGAGTTTTAAAGGCTAAAATTATAAAATGCGGGTATCAAACTTGCAAGAAGCAAGTACAAGTTCTTTTGGTTAAGTTTCGTTATTGGAATGTTTCAGGAAAACACTAATAAAACGTTTTTCATTTTGTATATTTGGATGCGGACCAAAATTTAATCAGCTGTTCGTCAAACTTGCAAGTTTTTGCTGGTTTTGCGTTCTTGTACTTTTTGGTATATTTTTCGCTCTGAGAGCGAATGTTGTCAAATTTTAAGAAATTTCTTTACTGGATAATTCTTACTGGAGAAGTCCGAGTACAGACCTATTAACTCAGCAACATTGCTTGAAATTTGCTGCTCCCAAACTTTTTGTAAAATTTTTGTTTAGTTCTGGTTTACTTTTAGGATTATGCTGAGCAACTTTTAACTTCATTATGTGCAATAAGTCCTCAATAGGATTAAAGCCAGGGTAGTTTCCTAGCTAACCCATATGGTATAATCCAAGGTCATCAAAAAATTATTTAATTTTTTTTGGTTATTAATTCTTGGGATTAAGATTAGTTAATTTTATTTCAGTGCATAACTTATTGATTTTGCACTGTGGCATGGACCGATTCGTATTGGAAGATGGCGTGAGAAGAATTGCTGTTCTAAAAAAGGGACTATGGTATCCGTTATGAGCTTTCTATATGGTGGTCTGCGCAAAGCTTTCTTCAGACCATAAAACATTACTCCTCTATAGTCCAATTTCTAAGCATTCTTTACCACTCTAAACGCTTAACTCTCATTTTCTTTGTCAGAAAGAGCTTTTTTGCAGGTCGCCTACCACAAAGTTTGAACTCCGCAAAACGTCTCCGTACTATTCTTACGCTAACTTTTACGTCATGTTGATTTTCAAGATCTCTTCATATTTCCACAGCACTTTTGAATCGCTCCTTAAGGCTCATCCGATGTACATATAAAGCCGTCAGTTCAAATGGTTGTCTTCTTTCTCAGGCCTGTTCTATCCTTTGTCTCTAACCTATTATTCTAGACATTTTTCTAGATAAAGCTACTTCTTCTGCCAAAGTGAAAATAATCACTTTTACATCACGTGACAGTCGCTTGTATTGTTGCAACAAGTACCTTTACAATGAGTGAGAGAACCCGCGTTCGCTCGAAATTTTTTAATGGTATGTTATCGCAGGGGTATGTATGACCTACGACTCTTCTAATGCAGTCTTAATGATGATAAGCTTTTTTATTAGTTTGTATGACCTGCAATCTAGAATTGCCAGTGTATAACTCAAATTACGATTAGGCAGAGAAGATAAAGCTGTCCCCTTTGTGCTGTACTCAAAACTTGTTTCCTTGGCCCACATTAATCATATTTTCTTTGAACAACAGTTAATAACGGTGTTTTTTCCCTTTAAAAAGGAAAAAAACGCGATGTTATTGGATGGAGCTGAAATATTTCCATACTTTACAGAAGTTGTATTGAAGTTTTTCACACCTTACCGATGCTATATTTTGAATTGAGGACAAGCTAAACTTTTTAAATTAGAATTAAAAAAAAAAAAACGAATGTCGCTATCTTAGATTTTTATGAATAAATCTTGCTCTAATTATTTCGCCATATATTTTCATAACTTACACTAACAAAAAAAATTGTATTTACTTTCAGTCCTTGCGATCGTAATTTACGTGATGCTGAACTGATATCGTGTCGTCTTAGGCGAGTGGAACCTTTGTGTCGCCTTCCAGGGTCGGCGTTACAGCAATTAGCCATGTGCGGATTTTACGAGGACTTGGAGAAAGGAGTAACGCGTAAGTTGAGACAAAATTTGCGGAGCTAAAAATATATGTGTACATACATATGTATATGTATTTCATAGATACATGTACCCCTGTGGCAAAAAAAAAAGAAATAGAAACATCGTCCGATCGTAAATTCTCAAATCAAATATTAAGTAAATGTGCTTAGATTTGATAACTATGCCGGTTGTTCGACATTAAATAAATTACCTATTTATTCCATTTTAAATCATTTTTAAACAACGTCTGTATTTCTAACTGTAATTATTTTATGTGATTTACTCTAAAACAGGCCAGTGTGCATGAGGGGGCGGAGTTGGCTATTTGGGGGTTAAAACCCCCCGTGGGCAAATTAACGTATGTATATGAAAATAGGTGAATCGTATTAATTAAATTTATTCGTAAATATAATTTCAATCTAGAACCCCGCCCCCGTGGGCTGAGTCCTGCACCCGGCCCTGATCCAAAATCTAGTTGGTCAAAAAGATAGAAACAGTACGAAAAATAGTTTCCAATTCAAAGAAAAATTGTAAAAAGGGTTTATATTCACTGTTGATTGGTTTAAACAATTTTCAAACGGATTTCATATTTCCATTAGGCCAGATCCACAAAATGAGTTGATAAAAACAACTTACTACTTCAGAAAAAAAGTTATGAAATTTCTCCGACAAAGTGGCAGTGAGATCACCCAATCGTGCGAATACTTGAGTATACTTATAATCACTAAATACAAGTACACTTTTATCGCGAACGTATTCAAACTGCACAAAACACCAAACCTCCATCTTGCATGTTTATCACTCATATTTTATAATTTTGGCCTTTAAAACTCTTTTACAAAAATTTCGTATTGATCCAAATTTTATTCATCTGTTTTTTATCAGCTGTTTTCTTGCTTGCAAATTTGTGCTGGGTAAAATTTTTGCTCTCTCAATTTCCCCTTCCTTGCAATTTTTTTGGACACCGCGAACGCGATTTGACAAAAATCGTGATAGTTCGTAACAATACTTAACCATTAGCTCCGTTCGTGTAAAAGTTCAGCAAGAATTATCCAGCAACGAAATTTCTCAGAATTGTGGAGTATTCTCTCTCAAAGAGAGATGCTTGCAAATTTTTACGCGAACGCAAAATTTGCAGAAACTTGCAAGTTTAACGAACAGCTGATTGAATTTTGTCCGCATCCAAATATGCAAAATGAAAAACTTTGCATTAGTGTTTTCCTGAAACATTCCACTAACGAAACTTAACCAAAAGAACTTGTACTTGCTTCCTGCATGTTTAATACTCATATTTTATCATTTTCACCTTTAAAACTCTCAAACAAAAATTTCGTATTAATCCAAATTTTATTTATCTGTTTTTTATCAGCTGTTTTCTTGCTTGCAAATTTGTGCTGGGTAAAATTTCTTAAGCAAGAATTTGCAACTTCCCCTCAAAAAGAAATGTCATTTTGCTCTCTCAATTTCCTTGCAATTTTTTGGGACACCGCGAAAGTGATTTGACAAAAATCGTGATACTTCGTAACAATTCTTTACCATTATCAGCATCACGGATACTCTTAGTGTATTGTAAAAACAATTCGTTTTATTTCAAAAGCACAAAAATTAAGATTTAAACTTAATAGCTTAAGGAAAGGACGCTTTTAATTTTTTTTTTTTAAATGGCTAATTAGTACCCGACTTTGGTATAATTGTTTAATCTAATCGCATTCAATGAAAACGAGTGTTAACGCCAGAATGAAAAGGCAGCATTTACAATCAGATGATCTCAGCTGTGAGCTGTTTTGATAATCAGCTGATGGTTATCAGACTACATAGAAGAAATGTACGATGGTTAACACTAACACTCAAATTTATAAAATATAAAATAGTTTTACAAGACGCTTTCTTAACTATTTTTTACTTATAAAGATGTATTGCTATTCTCCCAATTCATGGTACTTTTTACTTCTATTCTTTCAGTATTTCGTGCTGGTGAGCAAGGTCGCTTTTGGTATGCTGTTTTAGGCGGTTCGCTTGAAGTTCGTTATCATGCTCCAGACACCGACGGTAAGGTAAGTGACTGCGTTTAATCAGAAACAGTAAACGAATAAATGTTTGTTTGTGAGTAAAAAGTTGAGTTGGAGATTCAGTATACCTCTTCTTCTAAGTTGTGTAAAAATTTCATGGCAGTAACAATAATAAGTAGCTTACTACAATTTTTCTCGGTTGTTGGGTTTTTGAGTTATGACAATATTTTAGTAAATGATACATATTATACATATGTACATATATTGCTCCCTTGATAATATGTATAAGTCTTATTAACATACTAAACAAAGTCCTATCCAAGCATGTCAAGCCCGTACAAAGACCTGCTACTTCCTCATTCTGTTAGTGCAAAGCGTAATACATATGAGCTGCCAAACTGGAGCACTGTGACACCATTTATAGGTACGTTCGTTTACAATCTCGAACAGAAAATATCCAACAGCAAAATTCCGGAGAAATGTCTTCTGTTCTCTCACAAGAGAAAAATATCCAAAATAGTACGCGAACGTAAAATTTGCAGAAACTTGCAAGTTTAACGAACAGCTGATTGAATTCTTGTCCGCATTCAAATATGCAAAATGAAAAATTGCGCATTAGTGTTTTCTTCAAAAATTCTACAAAGGTAACTTATCCAAATTACCAATTACTTGCTTCTTGTATGTTTAACACTCATAATTTATAATTTTTACTTTTAAAATTCTTAAACAAAAACTTTTAATTTATCTAAATTGCAATCATCTGTTTTTGATCAGCTGTTTTCTTGTTGGCAAATTTCTGCTGGCAAAAATGATAGATTTCGAAAACTTTTAATAATTATCCGTACCCGAACTTACCTTATGTATAACGAAAGCGCCTTGTTGCTGGTTTATGGTATCTCCTGGCTACAAATAAAAAGTCCTCACGTTTTACGGCCTACGGCATTTACAACTTTTAAGTAGTGGAAGACTTTGATTGCCTAGGATCAAGCAGAGAAAGAATGACTTAAATTTTTCGCTTCCAATCCCAGAAGGATATGTGAGTAACTGGCGAAACTTTGCAAAATACACATGCATACTATATCCACTGTGGTACGCACTTCTTTAATTGGAAATTGCAGATTTGTGTAATATAAATTATTTCATTGTGTTTAGACGAAATGCATACATCAACTGAATTCCCAATTTTAATTATTTCTCTCTTTGGGCACGAAATTTCAGAACAAAAGATTCCTCGGTAATCCAGTTTTTTGAGGAAATTCTCAAAAATATACCCTACAAGACGGGTATTGATTAAATGAAAAGTTAAGTAAGTGTTTGCGTTTATTTGTATAATTCCCTTTACTTTGTTCAAGTCAGTTTAAAACTCTTCTTCGCTAAAACCAATGGAATTTTTATATACGAAGGATTTCATTCCATTTTCGCTCTGACATATGTATAGTTTGTTTTCTGAGGTAATTACATTGGTTATCCTCTTGGTTATCTAATGGTTACCCCAAATCATTTTATCACAAATTTTAATATTAAACCTAAATCTATTATTATTTTTTTAGTGAATACTAATAAAAACTCAATACCTTAAATAAATTAATAAATAAAAAAAAAAATTGTAAATTTTAAATTCTTAAAAATTAGTTTATGTGACTTTTTATTATATTATACAATGCTTATGGAAATTGTGAATGAATTAAATTTTTTAATATATTCAATTTTTTTATTTGATAAATCGTATTAGCATTATTTTCTTAAATTTGAAATTTTACTAACTATTTGATTTTAAAATAATATACATACATACATACATATGTATTAAAATTACAAGCTGCATCAAATTGAAAAAATCATTCAAATGTTACTGCATTTTCCAGTTTTATAGCGATGTTTTTATACCATGCAAGCCATTTCACAACATACTAAAGATACCGCTGGTAGGAGTGCGACTTACGTTATGAGTGAACACAAGCGAAATTACAAACTTAATTGAATGAACTCTGCAAATGACCTTGGCTCCCGGTGATTTCACAGGCATACCTAGGTGCGTAACCGCTGTTAAGTACAGTTGCAAGCTTTGCACATTTCAATGCATACGGTTGTGACCTGCGTGCGATGGGTGGGCACGACATCTAATGATGCTTGACTGCACACACCGAGTCAACAGTTGTTGCATGAATGGCTAACCCAGTTGCACGTAAGCAGCACCGTAACGGCTGTTGTGTGGCTGGTTCTGGTGATTTTGATACTTGCCCATTAATGCCAGTGCAGTGTGCAACCTGGAATGTTGTCGTAACGGAATGAATAGGCCGCAACAACCGCCTCGGCATAGATATTAAATTATTATTGAAGCGAACTCTAGTGCATGCTCCCAAACATTGCGCAACATATCTTCATACGAATTAAATACGAATACGAGTGCATAATAATAATGCTGCCGTTATTGCGGAACCGCCGCCCAAGTGGAAATCTACGCTGTGGCACATCAGATGTCAAATCATGCGAGCATATTTGAAAGGGTGTACGTGGAAATTGTGTTGGTTTTCACGATTGTGCATGTGTTGGGTGCATGAGTGTTACCTCATTTCAAATTCATTCACAATGTTGAATTTCTCATGCACTCGTTGCGTTTGGATCGCTTGGTGGCCAACGTAAATTGGTCATTTCCCATGACACTTCAGACATATTCTCGCCACCATTGTCAACGCGACGCTGTCATCTGGGTCTCGATTCTTGTTAGCAGACTGTTGCCGTTTACCTAGGGAGCCGCATTGATATCAATTGTGGTTTTACATTTTTTCAGTATATTCGCGAACGCTCCAATAACGATACGTTGCCAAACCGTCAAGCACTAGTTGTAAATAATTCATGTAAAAGTTGCATACACAGATGGAAACATTTTTAAAGCGAATTGCTATTGAAGCTAAGATAAATAATAATACAAAATAGTTGTGTATAATTTTTGTAAAAAAGCGCTGAAAACAAATTCAACAAAAATGGAATTCGGTTTGGGCATTTAATACTCGTATGCTCACATAAGTAGCATAGCATTTCAAGTAACTAATTGGTAGTAATAAAAAAAACTTAAACTTATTTATGGAATGTGTTATCACAAAACAAACGAACCAGTGTATAAGAAAATAATAACATAAATATATACATATGTCTGCATTATAAGATCCTTAAAAATGCTAATTCGCCGGGCCTGTTATAAAGTGAAACACAATTTATATCCGAGTTCTGAGGTACGGTCGTAAAGTTGTGAGTTTTGGCACATCTTGCTTGTATGTATATTTGTATAATATTATCCCAAAATTCACTTCTCATTTGTTCTATTTGGGTGGGCAAATTTTTGAAAATTGTAACAAATTAGACACAACAGCAATTAATAATATGCTATAAGAATGTCGTATTTTGGTAATTTGGAGACTTGCGAATGCCAACTCTAAAATTGTAACTTTGGTCTCTATTAGAGAACGATACTTGCTACCGAATTCGGGCAGAATACCCGTATTCTCTAATCTGGTATAATCTCAAGTCTGTTCATCACCTGGTCACAATTATAGATTATAATTGGAATTAAGTAATTTGGTAAAATCTGAAGTCACAAAATTTAAGACTATGAGCTGGAAATTTAGAAATTTAGAGATTTTACTTTGAAGCTTTGAGAGGCTAATGAATATCAACTAGTCTAAAATAATGACTTTTAACTCTCTCTAAGGCGGTTTGCAGAATTCGGGCATATATTTTGAAACTAGAAACTTAATTTTGAGACTAGTGAATGCCAACTGGTCTAAAATTGTGACGGAGACTACTTACTTCCGAATTCCCGCTTAAAAGTCTCTGAAGTGTCATCAAGTGATTAGCGATTCACAAAAATAAAAATTAAAAAGAAGAACGTGACACTGATTTTTATGCTTGATAAGGTAAAATGCAATTAGGGAATCTCTTCTCTAGATTTGCCTATTTTGCATAATTTTCTCTAAAATTCTTTTATATTAAACCGGTCCAATTGTAAGGCTTCCAAGTAAATACTAACTCCTACTCACTTCTCGAGAGGGAGCACTGGAAGCACTTCGTGTGGAAAATGTACATCACTTGAGTTTTGTGATCAACGCACTAAATAAAACTAAAAAAGAAGAAAATTAGCAATAAGGAAGCATTAGCTGTGTTAACTCTTAGGGATATTTGCACAATCTTCGGTTAAAATTACCGGTGGTTAGCTACAATTCAGTTTACTAAACAGCGCTTACTTATCTGCTAATACTTACTTACTTAATTGGCGCATCAACCGCCTAAGCGATTTTGGCTGAGGTCAACAAAGCACGCCAGTAGGAAATCCCAAGTATAGCCAAGTCTTTTTCCACTTGGTCTTTCCAACGCAGAGGAGGTCTTCCTTTTCCTCTGCTACCACCCGCGGGTACCGTGTCAAAAACCTTCAGGACTGGAGCTATTTCATCCATTCGTACGACGTGACCTAGCCAGCAGAGCCGCTGGTTCTTAATCCGCTGCACTATGTCTACGTTCTTGTACAGCTCGTACAGCTCATCGTTCCATCGTACGCGGTATTCGCCGTCGCAAAGACGCAAAGGTCCATAAATCTTTCGAAGAATCTTTCTCTCGAACACTCCAAGAGCCCTCTCATCTGATGTTGTCATCGTCCATGCTTCTGCGCCGTACAATAGGACGGGCATGATGAGAACCTTATAGAGTATGGTTTTTGTCCGTCTGCTAATATTGATCGAATGATAACTAAGCATTACAGCAAAGAAAAATTTAAAAATTTTCACATTAGCATCAAATACTAAATATTTCGTGTTTTTGCTTCGCTTACAGGCACCAGTAACTTTGTGCAATCTCGGTGTGGGCGCAACATTCGGTGAATCTATATTGCATGATCTTCCTCGCGACAGCACCGTCGTCACAAAAACGACTTGCGAATTGCTTCGCGTAGAACAACAAGATTTTCGTCTCATTTGGGAGGTAAGTGAAATACCTAATATGTGTATATATTATTGGTCGGTCAAACTCTTTCCTAACATACTCGTATAAAGATCATACACATATTCATAATAATAATATTCACATGAAAGAGAATTCAAGCACGGTAGTGTAGGCTTCGACATAAGATTTTGAACATGACTGTTGTCGAAAACTTCTATTCTTTAAACATTGATGCTCGCTTAGGAATTTATTTGCTGTTTTGTTTAGATCACGTCCATCCGAAGTCAAGTTATTAATTTTTCACTTATAAATATTTTAAAAGCCTTTTGGGACTAACTTCTTTAGAATTGTCGGATCGTATGCAGTGATTAACTTTACAAATAGCATAAGTCAATAAGGTCATCGAAAGAAAATTTCAATTTGTAACATTGGAAGAACAAGTAAAACAAGAAAAGTAATTTTTAAACATATAATTGTTTTATTACTTAGTAACATACACTACCGACCGGTTTCTAAAAGAATAGTTAAAATTTTCAGCGCTTAATTAATTGACCGGCTTTTATAGCCTCTTCATCGGTCTCTATGAAATCGGCTCTAAATCCCAACATACTACTCATACGTCCTGACACATTGAATTCTGATAAAATGTGTTGCTCATTTTGATTTAGATTTTTTTTTTCAAACAGAGAAAATTGGAACAAGTTCTTGAAACAACTCATACGAATTTTTTATTTGGAGATCCAATTTGAGCATTAAAACTCGTTTAGGAACACCACCTCACCAGGCGCTTTCAGTTACAAATATAAGATATATAATAAATTAAATTAAATTAATTTAAATAAGGTAAATAATAGTAAATAATTCGTATACATAAATTTGTACAGAGTACGCCACATTGAATCTGCTCGCAAACGGAACGAGCGAAAATTGGCGAACCTTCTACTTTGCTTTTTTGTACTTTATTGTACATATCGTCTTCTTATGGAATCTCTCAAATATAATTGCTATATTTAGCATCAACCTCGATCGGTTTTCACACGTCTTCCTCCCTAAGTGCAACAAAAGTCGTAAGTAAATTGTATATGGATTAACTTGTGCTGTCCTTTTCTATGAAAGCTTAAAGTACTTTGGATAGAGACATAAATCAAACTGTATCAACCAAAATAGACTGCATTCTAAATTAACGAATTTAGGCACTCGCCTGATAATTCTTTATTTGGTATTTAAAAATAAATTTTACTTTCACCTTATTTCATTTTCAAGCTCCGAATACAATATTTCGAATACAAATAATTTTCCACTGGCACATTTTTGTACATTTTAAATGGTGTTGAGAACACTTTTTTTCTATCAAGTTCATCTCAACTTCCAATTGAAAGTTAAAAATTTATAGGGGAATATTGTTGGTTATCAAATGGAGAACTAAAATTATCTTCGTAGTTTTAGAACGATGTTGGGATATCAATTTGAGGAATAATTAATTTCTCAATGGTTGGAGAAATAAAAATTCGGTATTTCTATCTAACTTGTGCTCAAATTACGAATGGATTTTCAAATAGAGTTTCCGTTCAGATTTTCATAATTTATTTCGCATACATTTGCAGGCTTTTTGTGTAAATGATTTATATGTAGCATGAAACCAGGAACCGAGACATACAAACATAATTGACGAAGTATAATGCGAAGAATTAACATCTCACACTTCTACTAAAACCATTTTTTAAACCATTTCAAATTTTTCACTAATTAATGGTTAATTATTTTTGACGTTCATATGTAGGCAGGTAACAAGTACTTAAATATAGAATTTCTCTTTTCTCTAACAGAAGAATAAAGAATTAATGAATGACATCATTACTAGCTGCAAACTTAAAAATGGTAAGTAAAAATTAGTAAGTAAGTATTGTTACATTATCGGCCGATTTGCTTGCTTTGCAAAAATTTTGCAATATTTCCTATACTAGACTTTTCAAATAAAAGGGGATCGAATGCCAGCAATAAGACCAAGAGGTTGCCAATTTGCAGCAAAGCAGTTGAAATATTGCAAGGTGTTAAGCATGGCCACATTTTAATTCAAAACTAGTAGCATATATAGTAATACAGTTACATCATACATACTGATATACATATCAGAATATTATCATACAATAGAACGAAATAATAATACTTGTATAATAAATATAGCTACGTAGAATTTAACACATTCTACTTCGCCGTAACCATAAATAGATTGGTGTATTGAAAGTTCACAAACTTTTCGTAATGTTCTTCCATTATAAATTGATTTTAAGTTGTTTACATGGTTAGTGATAGGGATTGAATTGTATTGCAATTGAATTTTTATTAAATAATATAAAATAAAAATACTCGTATGTACATAAGGTGCGCAAAATATTATTTTGTATTTGAATTATATTTGTATCATAAGGCCACCACTCTATATACTGTTCAACTATATTTGATATTTTTCAGGGTTTGCTTCTGGTGTATCACCGGTCGCTTCGTCACCAACAAAACGCCCTCTTAGTCCGGACCATCCGAATCCAGCGCTACCAATCAATGAGGTAAGAACACATATATTTTTTATAATATAAATCAATAAATAGTACTACAGCTTTCCAGCCATACTTTTTCCTAAATTGAAAATGTTTAATCGTATTTTAGTTTCGATAGTGTTAGTTTTCGTTTGTATTTTTTGTACAGAAAATGCTTATTTAATCAATTAACCAAACACATTTGAATAAAAATCGTTGACATTTTATTTGTAGCCAGCTATTGCTCCCTTTATCAAAGCATCTTTCACTTATACACGCATTCGCCGGCTCGTTGTTACCTGTTATCCCTAAACACATTTCGTTTAGCACCCGGCTCGCATTATTTAATTTAAATTGATAGTCTTAAGGGGGTCCTCTACAAGTAAAGCCTTCTTTTTACACTTTTTTTGTGGATGGATGGCAGGAGAACCAACCATTAATGCGAATGTGATGAGACTTTGTTGGGTTCGAACCGTTTATCATTGTACTTTGAACATGAATTTTTGTGAATTTTTGTTCAATGTTGTTTGGCCTCTGTTTGACCTTGAATGCACCCCTCTCAAAAATGTAAGGTCAAACGGTTGGCAGGATGCCGGTCATGCAATTCAACTGAAACAGAAAATTCATAAAGAATTTATTTTTTGGTTAGAAAAAATGCTGTAAGTTTTGTAAAAATGCAAAATTAAAAAAAAAAAGCGCGTGTCAGACGATCGCGGTTCGTTTTTCGAACATTTCCCAAGTTGTTCCAAGTCGATTTATAAATTAGTCTTTGAGATATTTTGCCAACCAGTTGCCAAAAACACGACTTTTGGGAAATCGCATTTATTGATTGAAGTGGATGGACGCGCACCGCACAGCCATGTTCAAAGCTCCCCGAAAACTAAACTAATGCGTATTCCGTTAAAAATTTGTATGAGTGTATTTGTAACATGTTTTAGAGTGGAAAAATGTAAAAAAAATAATCAACATTTGTAGAGGACCCTCTTAACTATTATAAAATTAAATAGTTCTTAAATACTTTTCCTTTGATACAAAACTGAAATATTTCATTTCTTAACTCTTTTATTTAATTAAATTTATTAAGCTGATGACAAATCTTTTCTAAAATGTTTAAAACTCAGGTTTTCTTAAAATATTTTTTGTAATATTTTATTTATTTTATCTTATTTGAATTAAACTTTTCAAACAGGTGGCCATGCTTGTCAAACAGATTTTGAAAATTAAGAATTATTTAACCTCATTAATTTGATTCCCATATTTTAAGCTTTACTAAGTTTATAGCGATGAAAAATTTATTGAAATAATACATCTCGTTGTTTTAAAACTTTTGTCCGCCGCACAAATCAATACAACACTTTTATACACATACAAGCAGGAATGAAATTATTGCCCATTAATTAAATAAATATTTACGTACGTATCGCACCCTAAACCAAAAACAGTCACAACTCAAAAAATCTCAAATGTTCAGTAGAGTTGCCTCTACAATAATGATGATAATTTTATAATCATACTTTACCGGTTAAAGAAGATAGTAACTACGAAACAAATTCTGGAGCAGTTGGGGAAGTATTCTGTGAACTATCTTATGTGGAAAAACGATTAAATTCTTGTTTTTTAATATTCAGGAGAAGTAAAAATTTTTATGTTAAAATGGTTGAAATATTTTCAACGTACTTTTCCAGTAAATAAGATTCTCGTAGTAACGATGAAGAAATTTTCGGAGCATGTTGGGAAGTTTTCTGGGAATTGGTTTATGAGAAAAAAGCGATGTTAAAACAATTTTGAGTTGTGACGGTTTTTGGTTTAGGGTGCGATAGGTAGGTAGGTACTAATTATTATTTCCATTTGCCTTATAATCTTAATGCGAACCGCAACAATAAAAATTCAAATCAACCACACATCCCGACCAGTCTCCAAGTCCTATTATGAACCGGATGGGTTGGGCACTGCGCACTCTACTCATCGCGGACAGCTCAAGTTGTCTCAAGGATAGAAAAGTAAGTTAATACGGATAACCTCACGTACATACATATTTATTTAGATATACATATATACATACATAATTACATAAATACGTTCATATGAATGTATATACAGCGGATTTAACCAAAAGCTTAAGATCCAAAAATGTAATATCAACCCAGTTAATTGTTATACTCAAATGATTAACAAACATTTTTTGTATGGTATTTGTATGGTATGAGAATTTGTTTCCTTTTTTAGGTTGCTGGTAAATTAATACGAAAATGCGCACCCGGCACTGAATTAGTAGATTGGCTGGTAAATTTATCAACCATCGTTCATACCCGCGCACAGGCAGCTGGTATGTGGCAAGGGCTGCTCGAAGAAGGAGTCCTGTCTCATGGTGAGTCGAGACATGCATACAAACATAACTGGCATACACATACATTCGTACATTTGTTTGCAGTAAACAGAGAGCAACCATTTAAGGACAAATGTTTCTTATATCGGTTCCGTGTTGACGAAGACGGCACAGCTGGTTGTTACCCAACCCCGGAGGACATCAATACGGCTAACGAACATATTCGAGAGTCTTTAAGTACACTTTTCCAACGTGGCCCAGATGCTACACTGCGAATGATTTTACGCAAACCGTAAGTGCGCTGCAATGTCAACAAATTATAAAATTTTATTAGTGCACATGTATATGTACATACATATGTATGTGTGTATGTATGTTCCAGTAAAATGTGATACTCACTTGCTACTCAAAATATCCGATTATATTTCATGGGCACATTTGTATTTTCCATATTATAATTCCGTTAAGGCTTTGCTCTGAGCCCATCATACATACATACATACATATGTGGTAAATTTTTAGTCATTAAACACCACATCCTAATCGTACAATTATCCATACGAATCATGTTTTAAAGTATGTTGGCATTACATATTGTACATGTCCTTTAAAAGTGAATTAACTAACTATTTCGGAAAATTCAAGTAATTACACCTTTGCAAAAGCTGGAGCAATATTTAAAAGAACTTGCTTTACAAAACAAATATACATATGTGTTTTTGAACATTTTTTTTTTGACAATGAGAATTTTATAAAAATAAAAATACGTTATCTAATAAGTCTTCATTTTCAATGCAAAAGCCAAACTCGTACATTTTTAATTTAACAGGCAACACTATTTCCAAGCATATCTAACTTCAAGTAATTTTTAAAGTGTTATTCGGGGAAGTCCCAAGTAACAAAGTTCATTGGAAAATTTTGAATATCGCGTCATTTATCGAAAAAGGATAATAAAAAAAGTGAAATGGGCAGACAAAAGGGACAAACCAGTGTTGAAGTGCGGGAACTAGTAATTCGTCATTACGAAAACCAAAAATCGCTTCGGGAAATATCTGAAATTGTAGATCGAAGCCGATCGACCGTTCAGTATATCATTAAACGGTACAAGAGAGATAAAACTGTGAAAAATAGGTCGAAAGTTGCAAATAACAAAATTTTCTCTGCTAGTGATGAACAGTATATTCTACGCCAAGTCAAAAAATATCCATTTATAAGTGCACCGAAACTCGTAACAATCGCAGAAAATGATTTGGGGAAAAAGTGTTGCTCACAAACCATAAGAAATATACTGAATAAGGCTGATTATAACGGCAGAAGAGCAAGGCGAAAGCCTCTTATCAACGAACGTAATCAAAAAGCAAGACTACGATTTGCAAAGGAACATCAATCAAAAGATTTCTCGTTTTGGAAAAACGTGCTATTCACAGATGAAAGCAAGTTTAATCTTTTCGGTTCGGACGGTAAACCCTATGTATGGAGAAGGTCAAATGAGGCGCTTCTTGCCAAAAATATGAAGCCCACAGTAAAGCACGGTGGCGGATTGGTAATGGTGTGGAGATCATTTTCTGCACAGGGACCTGGAGAATTGCATTTCATTGAGGGTATTATGAATCACGCTATGTATCTGAACATTTTAAAAGAAAAATTGCCACTTTGTAAAGAAAAACTGGGCCTTGTCGAGGATTTGCATTTTTACCAGGACAATGACCCAAAGCATAAGGCTTATAATGTGCGGTCGTGGTTGCTTTATAATTGTCCGCATGTCATCGATACACCAGCCCAGAGTCCAGATTTAAACCCCATTGAGAACTTGTGGAGCTATCTCGATACGAAAGTGCACCAGCGTACAATAAGTTCAAAGGACGAGTTGAAGAGGATCCTCCAGGATAAATGGCAAAAAATTGAACCCAGTTTTTGTGAAAGGCTTGTTAAAAGTATGCCAAATAGATTACAAATGGTTATCAAAAACAAAGGAATGCATACAAAATATTAATATTAACATTACTTTTACTTTTATATAATGTACGAGTTTCACTTTGGCATTGAATTACATGATATTTTACTTTTTTACCTCACTTAAAGTGTATTTGAATTAAACATTTAGAATTGATTATTTTGTTTTTGTTACGTAGTAATATACTAATAAAATATGCAAAAGTTTTTTTGGAAGCGCTTATTTTATTTATGATTTTTGGGAATTTAATAATTTTTTTTGACTTGTACGAGTTTCGCTTGGAGCTACTGTATGTGTTTTTGAACATTTTTTTTTTGACAATGAGAATTTTGAGTTAGTTTACTTTTAAATAATAATTGAAATATATACTTATATACTATTACAACTGCATACTCGTGCACATGTTTGTTGTAAAAAATTCTTTTATTATTTTACCATTTATGACCTTATTTTACTTGTATGCTATAAAATATGTACATACATACTAAATACGAGTACATGAGGGTCTAATTGTATGATTATAATTATTTATTTCAGCTCCCACGAACGCACTCCTGAAGAACTGGAAGTAATATTTGAAGAACTTTTGCACATCACTGCTCTTTCGCATTTGTCGACGAGTATTAAACGTGAGCTGTCCGCCATAATAGTTTTTGAATCACATGCTCAGGCCGGAACTATTCGTAAGTCGAAATAAAGTTTAACATCCATATTTATTACTGCAATTGTTTGTTCGGGCTACTCCTCAAATTTGTAGAAATTAAGTGCCAAAGGTTGGTTTATGTTTCATACTTTTTTTTAACAAAATGTTAGAAATGTCTCATTGATTTGGCCCCTTTAACTAAAGAGTGTCCCATAATGTGCACAACTATTGTTTTAATTCAATGTAGAGCGCAAATTGTTTTTGTTTTTTAATACATTAGGGTGTTTATTAGTTGTACGAAAACACACGTTCAATAAATTATCAAAAACCCGAATAAATATCAAAATTTACTTCGATCGACGAAAGGTTGAGAGATCGGGACTTGAACTTGAACTCAAAGTTCGTAAAATACGTATTGTTCTATAAGTGAGACCATAATAATAATAATTTGGCGCTTACACTATAAAGCTCAGTGTTTAACCAAGCTTGTCCTACCATTTTAAGTGTGTGTCTTTGTTTTTTACCACAAATGAAGGGTTCTGCGCCAAAATCTTTCGCTACTCGTTGCAAAGTTCGCATATCCGATATATCCAATGCAATTTTGTATGAGAAATAATAAAAAATAAATCTTAGAGTTAGGGTCAGTTTTTTAGTGCTGGTTCAAACTCAGTTTAAACTAAGTTTACTTAAACTCAGCTTAAATTTAAACTTATCTTCCTTGCTCTCGATTTAATTTGTTGCAACCAAAACGAAGTAGTCAGCACGCAGCTGATAAGTTAAACTAAGTTTAACCGTGCGCGATCGGCCGTTTAAACTCCGTTTAAAGTTGACTGAAAACCTGCATACTGAATTTAAACTTAGTTTAAACGACAAACAGAGTTCAACTTGCACTGAAAAACTGGCCCTTAGTCTAATAATTCAAGACGGTGCTTCGAAAATCCGCACTAAACAGGGTGTGACTTTTGGTCGGTACCTACAGCTACGAAATTCTTACTCAACATAGAAGAGGAGGTAACTGTCATTTATTCACACTTAACTCGACTTTTTTGATTATGAAACTCTTGCTGCTAATGAGCGATATGTTGTACATACGGAAAATTCGGAACAGTAGGTTTGATTTCATATAAATAAAGAGAACAAGAAAATCTTGTTGAGTCTCCTCAAACTGTCTTTATATTCTGCATTTAAGGATGAATCGATACAAGTAAATTTTTTTCTCAATTTAACAAGTATTTTTGTACTCGATACTTTTTACAGCGATCCAAATAGGTAACGAAAATCGAACGAAAAAGTAGATTGCAGTCCTGTAAAACAATTTGATTTTTGACTACCGCATCGAGAGTTGGTTATCTGTTCGCAGCCATATTTTCTTTGAAAAGCCAACCTGTCTATAACTATCGGTTGAGAGACTTTTCTCAAAAACAGGTATAACTGTATTAAAATCTCAAAACCGGCTTTCAGAAACCCGCTTGGAAAAGTTGAAGTTGAGTTGGAAATATAACAAAAAAGGAATTATTTTCTTAAACTTACTTTTTAAAATTAAACTTCATCTATTAGACTTGTAAAAATGTATTATATTATTGTTGAAATTAAATACTATAGAAAAATAATTTTTTTTGATACCGAATACAATAACTTTAATTCAAAATATGCAAAATCATAGTCCTATGTAGAAGTAATCGATACCTTTCCGATACTGAGTAGATGTTCATTCCTTGATTAATACAAGTACAATTACTGAGTTAAGCAATACCTGGTATTATGGTATTAATTTATTCCAAGCTACATTACAAGCATTAATGATATTTTTATACCCGAGCGTACTTGTACACAAGGGTATTATAACTTTGAACGAAATTTGACACTGACATTTGACACTGAAGATGGCACAACGCCGAAACCGGTTTGTCTCCAAACCACACTTGACAAGGGATGACGGAAAATCGTTCCAACAAATATCAACAATTCACCCTGTCGGACAAGAAAAAGAAGAAAATATTATAACTTTGTTCACATAACGGTTGTTTGTAACAGGAAACAATAATCGAGATAGATATAAACATATATATACTAAAATGATCAGAATGAAAAGAGGATTCGATTTAGCCCTGACTGTCTGTCCGTCCGTCCGTCCGACTGTCCGTGGTTACAATAACTTACGTAAAAATTGAGATATCTCAATGAAATTTGGTACATAGATTGCTCTTTGGACAGGGTAGGTTGGTATTGAAAATGGTCAAGATCGGTCAATAACCACGCTCACCTCCCATATAACGGAAATTTAAAAAAAATTAAAAAACTCCGTTTTTCGGTATCTATTAGAGCAAATTGAGTGAAATTTGGTATTTGTGAAATTTTGAAAAATGTGCGTTGCCACGCCTACTTTTGACACATTTTCTGTATCTCAATAACAGTATTAGTTACAAAATTTGGTGGACAGATTTTCCTTGATATCGCTATTATTATGGTCGAAAATTTTTGAAATCGGATCATAACCCCGCCCACCTCCTATATAACGTAAATTTTGAAAAATGCAAAAGCTGAATTTTTTCGGTGTCCTTTAAAACATATTGAGTGAAATTTGGTATTTGAAGCGATTTTAAACTATGAAATTAGGTATTTATGAAATTTTGAAAAATGGGCGTTGCAAAATTTGGTGAAGAAATTTTCCTCAATATCGTTGTTATCATCGTTAAAAAATTTTTAAATCGGACCATAACCTCGCCCACCTACCATATAACGGAAATTTTGAAAAATGCAAAAATGTCGTTTTTTCTTTATCTATTGAAGCATATTAATTAAAATTTGATATTTAGAGAGATATTTAATTAAGAAACTTGATTTTTATGAAATTTTGAAAAATGGGCGTTACCACGTCCACTTGTAAAAAATATCTGTAGGTATCTCAATAACGATGTAAGGTATCGTCACAAAATTTGGTGAACATATTGTCCTTGATATCACTAGCATCAGCGTTAATAATTTTTTAAATCGGACCATAACCACGCCCAACTTCCATATAACAGAAATTTTAAAAAATGCATAAAACTTCATTTTTCAGTATTTATTTTAACAAATTGAGTAAAGTTTAATACTAGCAGCGATTTGAAACAAAGTAACGGAGTTTTTATGAAATTATGGGCACATCGCGAGAGTATATAAAAATCGGTTTCGCCCGAATTTAGCTTTTCTTGCTTGTTTTAGAAATTTTTGTTTTAGGAAAATGTATAACATTCTGCCAGTAAATGAAAGAATGTTTGAATATTTTGCAAATGTACATGTTATTTTTTAATAATTTTCTTTATATTTTCCTGTCCAATTTTTAAAATCGTTAACTACCTGAATTATTACGCATACTGGTACATACAATTTGCGATAACAGTATTTAATCAGGGTGACGAGGGTCGGTCATGGTACATTTTGCTCAAAGGCTCAGTGGATGTTGTGATACATGGCAAGGGCACTGTGGCAACCCTGAAGACTGGTGATGATTTTGGTAAACTCGCTTTAATAAACGACGCGCCCAGGTAAGTTGAATATGTAGAGAGGATCTCAATGTAACGTACGAGTTGGCTTAATAAAGAAGAGCATTTTGAATGCAGATTTACACAAAATTTGTCAATTATATCACAATATGTATGTAAGTATGTATATACATTAAACTTTTTTTTATAAAAATAATAGAGGATGTTGTTGGGAATAATGAATACATTTTAAGCATTTTTCAATTTATTATAAGTGTGTTTGTTTGTTTGAACTCACCATTCTCTGATATTATTGAATGGATTTTCATATAAATACTAGGCTAGGTTTTTTTTTTATCAAAATCGGCTTGTAGGCAAAAAATACTAGTATATAACAAGTTGAATTTTAGCATAGAAAAAATTTACCTGTCAAAAAAATCTTTAGAACAAATTCTTTAGAATAAGATTTTATTTGTTTTTTTCACAGCATAAACTTATGAAAGTTTTGTGAATTATGTTTTTATTGAAATCACAATTATGGAGTTCATAGGATTGAAAACGACTTAGAACAAATATAATTTTGTAACAGGTGTCCTTATTTCGCACCAAGTGACAGGAGTAATACGAATTTGGAATATGGTTTCTGGGTGCTTTTCGACCACACTCATATAAAAGAGATTCAAAAACAAAGGTCAACTACCATTATTTGTCAAAACAAAAAGACTGTTCCAAAACTTCAACAAGGTGCATTGAATAAGGTTACAAAGAACTACTTTATATGAGTATGTGTAGCCGCTTTGGAAAACGCCCATTAATTTGACTAAACACATCGGAACCTTTAACACCAAAACACCGTAAGCGAAACTTGAGAAATTTTAGAGAAGAATGTTTGTTTTCCAAACTTCCTAGGCAGTTATGCAGAGCTTGAAAGAACCCTACAACAATATGCTGAGATAATTACCAATACACTGTCATTCATACAATAAGCACTGACTGTCAGCACACCGGTAAACTGACTGTCGTGGTACTTGCCGAAGAGAGACACTCGCGACTCGCTGCGCTTACTATGGTTGCATATATGCGAGAATGAGACAACGAAGTTTTCGTCTTTTCCTTTACTGACCATCAGATGACCGGTAAAATGGTTGTCATTAATAGTTGCACAAAACAGACAACCACTATTTAGGCTAATTTCGCATTATTCGAAAAACTCGAAGTGTAAAGTTTAGAAAACATTTAAATCGTCGTGTTTTTACAAAAGATAAGTTTTAAAAGAAACAAATAGCTTTTCTTAATGCTAATTATAAACAAAAGGAGCTCTGCGCAAAAAGACTGATGGAATAGCCGGATTTTGTCCGGCCAGCGATATGTTTTGCAATTATGCCGAAGGATGCTTACGCAGAAAGCACTTCTGCACAAAAACTAGTTCATCAAAAATATATTTCATTTTTTACCATGATTAAGGTTATAAGCTTGTAGTAAATAAAAAACGTTTAATTGAAAAAATTAAAAAAAAATTGTTTATCAAATCAAACAAAAAAAGGAAATATCATTTGATGTAGGTATAACTGCATATTTTCAGTACAGATGGTTTTATAGAGAGCACTGACCCAATAAAAAGAACGAGAGTGAGCGGTAGAGATATATGCTTGTCTGTCTGGTAATATTAATGTGTTAGCTATACGTTCAATTGCCTGGCACTGTTCTATTTATTCCACACAAACTAGATGTCAGAAGGTTGCTCATACGATCTGACAAAGAGATTTCTACAAAAATTATTTCAAATGTGCATCGGAACTGCGAATAAAGTTAGTAAAAAAATCGTCGGTTGAAAAATTGCTCTTATGAAGCTACATAGGTTAATAGGCACATATTTCTTACGAAGTCTTGATCAAGGCAAAATGTCCTTCTAATCACAAGTGCTTCTATTTTAGTTGGACGTGACTGTACTAATTCTTTTACTATACGAGTATGCACTTTACTTACATACTTCACAAGAAAAGAGAAAGCTTAAACAGCGGGACTGAAATATAATATTAGGTTTTGATAAAGATAACGCAGATCAAACGAAATGGAGCTCTTTGTTAGAAAAAAAGCTTAAATTTAGTGAAATAAACAAATATACATAACAGAAAATAAATTGTTAGAGAAAACAAAAACAGTTTTTGAAAGAAGTTTTTCACAGTTTTGTTTTATTTATGTAATCGTTCTAACATATGAAATATCGCAGAAAAACAACACAAGTAAATTTTAACTAAGAAGAACGGAACTTCAAATTCTGCTATTCTCAAACAAAGTTTTTTGATGTGCAATAAACCAACATATACATACATACATATGTATCTATAATATCATATTAAGTACGTAAAAGACTTTTATTTAATCCAAAAAATTAAAATTCTCTCTCCTAAAACTTTCAAATATTCACATATTCCTATTTGTGCTTTCAAAGGGCTGCAACGATTGTCTTAAAGGAAAATAATTGTCATCTTCTCCGTGTTGATAAGGAGCATTTCAATCGAATTTTACGCGATGTGGAGGCCAACACGCTAAGGCTACAAGAGCACGGCAAGGATGTGTTGGTGCTGGAACGAGTAGCTAAACAGCGAGGACAACATTCTGCATTTAAGTATGTGCTTCACTTTAAATATTAGTTTATATTATTGAATACTTATAGTACATGCATCACCAAACTACTAAAGCCGATTCATTTACGATTAGAAGCCACTTGAAATTAAAATCCAAGTGTGATTCAAAGAAAACGCAATTCGCAAAAATTTGGCAAAAGTTAAATGAATTCTATGGTAATAACCATTTTATTTTCAAACTTCCCCAAATAAAAATTCACCTAAAGAAATTGCCGTGGTCATCATTAAAAAAAGTGTCTCGTGCTTGGCTTGGTTTTGCCTTTCATTTTTATTTGTTTTTTTTTGTTTTTTCGTTGCGCGTTCCTTGCTTTATTTGGAAGAAGTTTCGGAAGAGCATCAGTAAATAGACTGCCAATATCAACAGTAATTGTAAGGCACTTGAAACTTACTTGCACTGTGTTGTTCTAAAATAAAACTGCATACTCTGAAAAATTCTAAAAAACTTATAAAAAATGTGCCCTGCTTAGAATTTTAAAGTAGGACGATAATGCAGCAATGATTTCAAAGATAAAGTCATGACTTAACTTTTCAGTACCAGTACTTGGCCTGCGCCTTAGTTTGGACACTCAGAACTGTGGCAGTACAAATCACCCGAGAAGTTATGAGTGAACTGTTTTTGAAATGAAAGTAGTGAATTTCTCGCTGATTTTTTGTTTTGCTTTCAAAAATAATTAATGCGTGGCTGATCTTGTGCGGAATTCACAGGTGATTTCGATGTCTATGCTATGCTAGGCATGCACTTTTTAAATTTTGTTTTAAGAGCGTCTTACTGCTTCATCATCTCTTTTAAACTCTCTCGTATTTTTAAAGCCATTCCACGTTCACTTCCAATTCATTTTGGAATTGATGAATTGTTGCTAATACACATACTCCATACACATTTTATTTTAAAGTTCGTGTGCAACATATTGCCAATGATATTTGTTAGGAAAAGTGTATGAGAGTAGAGTTGAATAAGAAAGACGAGAGGTACTCTATTATGCTTCGAGTATAGCAAAAATGTGTATTCGTGTTGCACACAATTCCCACCGGGAGCCTAGATAACGCTTCTGTCGTTTAAAATGCATTGATTTTAGAAAAATATTTTAATTCATTTCGGAGTATTTCTACGTATTTAAGTAGTTTAACAAGTAGTTAAGAGAATAACCTTCGCCATTCCACTTTTTATCCGAATATGTTACTATTTTTCTCCCACGTGATATTTTTTTCTCTTTTTCAATTAGATATACAGTCATGTCAGGAACACCGTCAAAGATGTTAGAGCATTTGCTGGAGACAAGACTTGGAAGCCAAGTGAGCGGTTTGGATCCATTTTTGGATGACTTCTTACTCACACACATTGTTTTCATGCCGGTTGTACAACTCGTGGATGAACTAGCGAATTAATATCCTTTTGAAAACAAAACCTTACCTACATGCAAACACATCAAAACAAATTAATTTTGTTTACTTAAGAAAAACCTGCTCAGTGCACAACCTCTGGTAAACTAGGAACTTGTGCGAATGTATTTCAGTCCGATTAGATGGTTCAAACTGGCCGATGACTTAGAACAAGTTAGAAGTTTGAACACACAATGAAGTGGGAAGTTACTTTACGAATGGCGAAAATAGTTAATTTGGCAAAAAAAAAAATTAAGAAATGTGAAAAAAATTCCAATCTTTTTACCCGTGCCACCATGCTATGAACATGTTGAATACTGCTAACTACTTAAAAATATTCAAAACAAATACGTAATTTATTAAAACTTGTTCACAAAATTAATCGATTTATGTACAACTAAACAACAACCTTTTAAGGTATCCAAATTTACGCAAAATTTTGCAACTCATTAATCAAGATTAACATCCGTTTATTCGATTTCCGGTTAAATGCTAATCAGAACTGTACGTGCCAATTATAGGCATCCGTGAAATAAGTAAGCGTGAACTAGTAAACTGAATTGTAATAATTTTTTTTTATTATTATTAATTTCGTGCTCGCACAATTTAGCTCAGTGTTTGGCCGAGCTTCTCCTATCATTTGGGGTGTGCGTCTTTTGTGTTGTACCACAAATGGAGACCTACAGTTTTATGCCGACTCCGAACGGCAGATGCATTTTATGAGAAGCTTTTTAATGGCAGAAATATCCTCGGAGGTTTGCCATTGCTTGCTGAGGGGTGGCCGCTATTAGATTAAGATTTTACTTGCCCGGGCTGAGATTCGAACCTCGAACTCAGTGGCATAACGAGTTATAGCACGCACTCAACTCCAATAGTATTAAAAGTTTGTCATTGTGATTTATTAATAGTTTAAATTGCAAAGTATGTATGTTCTGACAAGGATATCTGTCGATTTAATAGAAAATATACAGTTTTTCTTAATACATCACTGCAAAAAATGCGATTAGTCTAGGATGAGTCGCAACAACTTCTAATCTTTTTAAATGGAATGAACTGTTCCCTTTTGTTTGAGCATGTCAATATGAAGAGACTAATTGTCCACTTCTTTACCCGAATGGGTATAAATGACGACCAGTCTGTCTATTAAAACAAAAATAAAAATCTTTGCTTCGAGTGAGAATCGAACCGGCTTCCCGAGGATTGCAAAGTTAATGATCTGCTTACATGCCAACGACGCGTGTGAAATTTCGTTGCCTATGCGCGTCCATACATATATCAATGCATCGTTTATTACACCCAAAAGAGATAAATACGGAACTAGTCTATATATATACCCATTTGAGACTTGTTTACGACTAATTAATACCCAATTGTACCCGATTGAGATCAATCCCAGAGTACGCTCTGTCGCACATTTTTTTGCTGGTATTTGTTAAAAAGTTACTTATACGCCCTGACATAAGAGTAGGCACTGCATTTTTCGAACCGCCACCGACTCTGTAAGGAATGGCTAAATAGCCAAAATTAGTTGTAAGTACTCATTGTAGCTATCTTACAAATAGAGATTATTAAAAAAAGAAATGGCTCGACATTTATATTGTGTGCCAGGTGTATAGTTGGTATTTCCTGGCTGGTTTTACGAATGAATATCTCAACTTCGGTTAAATTGCTAAATTTTCTTGCATAGCAGTAAGTTTAATATTAACTAGGAGATTAAAAAAAAATAACTATTTAACTTAGCAATTGTGCAGTTATAAACTGAAAATTTATTTTTTAAACCATACAACGAATGGAAATTCCATATTTTCAAATGCAGCTACAAGAGTATCGTTTTTTTTACAAATCAGCACACCATCGCTGACTTTATATTAAAACTACTATTTTGCTAATACAGAATCAATTAAAATATTTGAATTGAATCTGAATTTGAATGCGCTTTGAAATAATTCAGTAAATTCATACACACTCACTTTTGAGTCGGTATTTTATTTCCCACTGCGGTTAGAAGGATGCCTAAATCTGCCGATATACTTACAATGCGGTTTAACTGGACACGGTTTAAAGCCGAATTTAAAAACTGAAGCGAATAAAGTGTATTGAGTGCATACGATCTCGGCGAATACTTCGTTTAAGCAAGGTAAAATCATATATTTCTGAATGATAATGGTGATGTCGCTATCCTCCACGGGTAGACTTGCAGAGAAAACTCGTTTAAACGTCTCGAGACGCTGCGATGTGATTCAACAAAAGAATTAGTGTCTTAGTCCTTGACCGTCGCGCATTGTGGGGAACAGTTCTAAATATTGTTTTGAAAAACTCGAATGTTAAAATTTTTACACATTTTTAAATTGAAATTATATTTCAAAGAGTTATAGAATTTTACTAGAATCATAGCCGTTTCAATATGACAATGTGCGGCAAATGTTTCAAACTTTACATAACAAGACTTCGAAAGAAAGAAATTCTGCAAGATATGTCAGCGAGTTGACAAACTTATTGGTAAAGGTACCTACATTATTTTACATATGAAAATAAATCGTGGCAGAATCCTTAACTCCATTGCACTTTCCATTGCGATGCGCATGATGGCTCGCAAACTCCTGAGGATCGAGAATATATAATAAACTTTAAAAAGCGTGTTGTGCAGTTCATGCAAAAATGGGTGATGGCTGTGCGGCATGCCGCCTTCGATGAACCAAATGTCTGCGATTTTATTGAGGTATATGGCAAACGTTATAAACTTGCAATTGTTATAAATATTTGTTAAAAAATACAATTTTTGTTCATTTTCGAATAAGGATTTGGCCGCCGAGATAGAGGCTGATCCTGAATTGAGTGAGGAGACGAGCATCATACACAATGTTCTTACACAAATGACCCGCTACCAGGAGGATCGTAATCAAAACGCTGGACAAAAATGGAAACTACCGCCAAATGGTCAGCCCATTTGCTTATTTAGCGGCAATGCGACACCATCGAAAACCGTTATACGTCCGGATGACGACAGTGCGTAATTTTAAGTTTTAACACCACAGAGCCACGTACATATGTACATACATACATAACAATATTAAATATTTCAGTTATATTCCGAGTATATTGCGCTGACCACACCTACTGCACTTTGCGCTTTCCTTTGCACACCACCGCCGAACTGATAAAAGCCTGCGCTGCCGATAAACTTCAATTAAATCGGGGCCCTGAAGACCTAGTTTTAGTTGAGGTAAAATCGAATGGAGAACGTTCGGCCTTCAAGGACAATGATGTTAGTATACCCACCGGTATTTGTTTAAATGGTCGGCTTTTCGTATCGGTGAAAGATCACATTGACGCATTGGTAATTAACGAACATTTTATTTAGAAGCGGAAATAACTTATAAAAATATCTTTTTATTAGACACCACTACCCGAACAAGAGGGTCCTACAGAGGGCATAGATATAGATTTGGAAATATTGAGCACCAAAGAATTAGCATACCAAATAACACTTTTCGATTGGGATCTTTTCTGGGCAGTGCATGAGTACGAATTGCTCTATCACACATTCGGAAGGCACCACTTCGGCAAGGTATCGTTGACTGTTGTTAAAATTACAATTATGCATGGATTTTAAAACTTAGAGAGTAAGTGAAAAATGTTGAAAAGTGCACTTTAAAAAATTGAGCCAAGAGCCCAAAAAACACGTACGCTTTGAACGCGATCATAACGCGGTGCAACAAAATTTAAGATTTTAAAAATCCCCCCGGGTTTCTCAACGGTTTCTCAGAATTTTCGGGTCACCCTAGCTTTTCTATACAGTAGAGGAGGTTTGTTCCAAAACCGCCGTTTGTAAAAACAAAATTCTAACATTTTTTGTTTGACATTGAACAAGTGTAACTAAAGGTTTTCGGGGTCAAGGCATCATAATATTTATAAGGTGCGTTTTGATAATTATTTAAAGTTTTCGAAAAACTATCAGCTTTTAGCGTTCGCGTACGGAAATTGAGAGAGCAAACAGACATTTCAACTTAAGAGGAGGAAGCTGTTGGTTTCTGCTGGAAAAATTTTTGTCAGCAGGAATTTGACAACAAGAAAACAGCTGATTGCAATTTGAATAAATAAAAATTTTTTGTTTAAGAATTTTAAAAGTGAAAATTATAAAATATGAGTATTAAACAAGCAAGAACAAGTAAATGTTAGTTTGGTTAAGTTTTCTTAGAAGAAATGAAGAAGAAGAATGTTTCAAGATAACATTTAATATATGCGGACAAGAATTCAATCAGCTGTTCATTGAACTTGCAAGAGAACAGAAGACATTTCCCCTGAATTTTGCTGTTGGATATTTTCTGCTGGAGATTTTAAGCGAACGTACCTATAATTTTTTTTTTTGTGATTTGACCACATACAGGTGTCACTATAGTTTTAAAAAAAAATGATGTCTTAGTACATTTTTTACTTATTTAATTTTTGAAAACAAACTTTATTCAAGATAAGTTTATGGGAATGCAAAACCTGCGCACGTTCGGAACAATGTTTATTATGTTGATAAAAAATAACAACAACCTAAAATCTGCTGAGTTAGAAATATTAGCTATTTTGGTGAATATCACTTCTTCATCATCAGACTTCTTTCCGAGACAAGGATTCGAATGCCCACCTTGTCTGTTCGCGGCAGTTATGAGTAGTGCAACATCTGTATGCGGACAAGTCTAAAAATAAATATTTTATTATGATTCATTGACCCCGGAAACCTTATGTTACACTTGTTCGAGGATTAAAAATAAAATATAACTTTTTTTACTTACTAAATGCTGATTTCTGGTCAAACCACGTACTGTAGAGAAAACCTAGGGTGACCCGAAAATTCTGACTTCAGAATCGGATTCAGCGTACCAAAAAGATTTAGAAAACCTTTGAGAAACCCAATGCGATTTTTTGCTTGTTGTTCAGTGTAATTACCTAATCATTAGTTTTTTATACTCGGTTCCGCTTTCAAAAGCAGGTACTTCATACGACTAATACTCGTTACGAAAATGGTTGCCATCTAAAATATAATAAATTAGAGATGAAATCTCAATTCTCTTTGACAGCGATAAAAGTGTGGGTGTAGGTTAATGAAATATCCATCGAAGAATATGCATTTGAGTTAAGAAAATTATTTTTAATATTTAATGTTTAAGACCTTCTAACAGCAATGTCAACTGAAGAAGGTATCTGTATTTTGTTACTTTCCTTTGAGTTCAATTAATATTGATATTATATTTGTATTTGGTTATTCATAAAGCACCGTTTAATAATTTTCCTTTAGATAACCGCTAATTTGGACGTGTTTTTGCGCCGCTTTAACGAATTGCAATACTGGATAGTGACTGAAATAGTTTCGACGAGCAGCATGAGCAAACGTGTCGGCCTATTGAGGAAATTTATTAAATTAGCAGCCTAGTGAGTATATTTATTTTATATTTTATTTTGTATTTGTATATAATATTGGAATAATATGTATGCATTTAGCTGCAAGGAATACCAGAATCTGAATGCTTTCTTTGCCGTCGTCATGGGTCTCTCAAACATGGCAGTTTCGCGTTTGACACAGACCTGGGACAAGATTCCCTCGAAATTCCGAAAATTGTGTCAAGAATTTGAGGCACTCATTGATCCAAGCCGCAACCACCGCGCTTACCGTGTCTTTGTTGGCAAACTTCAACCACCTGTTATACCATTTATGCCACTTTTGCTCAAAGATATGACATTCGCTCACGAAGGAAACAAAACCAGCTTGGATGGATTGGTTAATTTCGAAAAGATGCACATGATGGCACAAACAATGCGCACAATTCGCTTCTGCCGTTCGCGCAGCTTAGGTGAGTGGTTCTCTCAGTTATACATACATACATACTAGTATGCGCGTATGTCGTCGAATCCGATTATAATTAAATCTTTTTCCTTATCATAGGTCTTGAGCCACCTTCACCAAAGAGCGAAGGAGAGGTGCGATCTTATATAAGTTGCCTGCGCATTATTGACAACCAACGAGTTTTGACGGCTATGTCACAAAAAATTGAAGCAACTCGCAAAGTTTAAAGCAAGTCGCAAAAGAAAATCAGTCAAAAAAGGAGGCTAAACGGCAAACGATTGCCTATTGACGTTAAGCGCATACATACATATATGCATGTACTAATTTATATATTTATATGATTTTTTACTGAAATTGCTTCCAAAAATTCTATTTCATTCTCAATACCATTTTTGGGTGCTATTTTTCATGAACACAGTAGTTGTACAAAAATCAATTAATCCACACTTCTTTGCGTAGAATTTTCCTAGAGCCACAACTGTACTACAGTTACTGTAGTAATAAATGATTTTTAACACTTGAATAGCTATTAAATAGTGCTCTAAATTTTTAAATATTTAGGATATCTCGAAAAGTCGGGCTATTTTTCGCTTTATAGTAGTTTACTATTTTAATATCATCATAAACAAAATTTAGAAGCGTGTTCCGATGTAATAATGTTTATTACAGATATTTCTCCATCTATTAAAACAAAACGAAACGGTTTATTTCTACAAATGCACACAAAAGTATAACATAGATACGTTTGTATGTGTGTTTCAGATTTATACTTGCTTGCCTTTATTTATTTTAAAATTTCTTTCTTCTAAATACATTTATGATACATATACATACATCTTGTAATGCATGTGTATATCGTAAATACATACATACATACAGTGCTGTTCGTATCATTAGCAACCAAGTTCAAAATGACTTTGGTTTGCCACTTATATTTATTTGTTTTTAAGAATTTTCAATTAAAATTCAGTTCATTCTCTAGCATTAACTATATAAATTCAATTTAAAAACTTTGTAAAAAACTAAAAAAAAATTTAACAAACTTTTGCACTTTTTTCTCAGAGGTCTTAAAATTTTTTTGAGTATTAAGTTTTTTAGATTTAGTTTTTTAATTTTAGTTTAACAATGTGAAAGTTTCAAGTGGTTGGGAATTACCGTTGATTGTTATGATGATTATGAAAATTTGTTGAATTTTTTTTAGTTTTCTACAAAGTTTTAAAATTGGATTTATATACATAGTTTATGTTAGAGAATGAACTCATGAGCCTTGTTGATTACTTATTTTTTTTTATTCAGTTTATTCTTCCTTTACAAAATAAATAATAATTCAACCAAATTTCATGAAAAATTTCGAACTTTAAAAAAAGTTCAGAAAATTAAAGTTTCAAAAATTTGCAACTGCATCAAAAACATTTAAACTAAGTCTGAATCATAGAAATATGTTATATACATACATATTAGAGCGCTGTCACAACACTTATTTAAGGTATGGCTTCCATGACTTTCACTTATTATTCTTTTTTTTTTTAAATTGAAAATATAGGCAACGCTTGCCATGCTAAGGCAGTGAGAGATCCAGGTAATCCAACCTTGAATGATCGAACCGTTATACACATGTATCTGAAGGAGTCCATTTTTGGACAGCATACCGGGTCGAAAACTTGTTTTGCTATAAAGTATTATAATAATAAAGTAGCGCACTACCCTCAAGTGGCCCTTTGAAACCGGTATGGACCTGTTTTTCCTCGTCCCACGGGACTACCTGATTCCAATTAGCCCAGTTGGTAGGCTTCGTTTAAGGATGAAGATCCAGGGGCACTAGTTTGGCGACTAATGGGGTGTAGGTTTCTCACAAATTTCCCATAAACTTTTCGGTTGAATTAATATTACCTTACATATTCATTTATGTACAAACATATAGATATGTACTTATTTTTGGTTATGCATTCTTAGGCAAAAAAATAATATTCGCAGGTAACGCTTAAGTCGATTGAAGAGAAATCATTTGCAGAAAGTTAACCCGCCAGGTGGCGCTAAGTGGAGTTATTTCTAAATTTATGTCTTGCTTCGCTGAAGTTTGCGAACACCGCCGCATATAGGCAGCTTATGAATAATAATTTTCTAAATATTTTTAATTAATTTTTTTTTACACTGCCCAATATGTACATGCACATATAGAAAAGTCAAATAATAAAAACTGGCATAGCTTGTTCTTGTTCAGCTGGCCTGAAAAACTACAAAGTAGTGATTTATTCAAATTTAGTTGAAAAAAGTCCTTTTCCGACCATTTTTGACAATAAAAAATTGATTTTTCTTTGGTGATTTGTCATCTTTAGAAATGAATTTGTCCACAAAACATTTACTTCTTGACGAATATTTTTATGTTCTGAAAACATTTTTTGCTGCCACAAAAGAATTTGCCAGTTTCGGCTGGTTTGAAAAAGAATTCAGTATAGTATACATAAATATATATTTATTTTGTATGTGACATTAATTAATTGAACCATAAAAATAAAATAATTACAAAGAGATCCTTCTGCAGAAAAATGTGTATAACATTATTTTAGCGCTTATGGCTGATCAAAGGAAAATAATTTTTTTTGCAAAGGCCAACTTCAAGGACGAAAAAAGATAACAACCATTTCTATAATAATTATTGCAAAACAAATTTTCGACCCTGTCACCTGATAGATTGTTGATTGATAAAAGTGGGTTCCGTTAAAAAAAAAAACAAAATTGTGCTTATTTTAACTCGTATAAACACAGTAAACTGAAACTGTCGAAATCATTTATACAGTAAATAAGTTTTATAAGGAGTTTATAAAAATCGGAGAGCGTCTTAACTCTAAACACACATTTACTATATGTATGTAAACAAATACAACACACTGTGCAAACACACACAATTGTACCAAATCAAGTCTCAAAACCTTTTTCTATCTATACTATAGTCCAAAAATTCTTTCCCTCAACTTAAAAACTAAACGAAAGGCGAATTCAGTAAAAATGGTTTCTTAAAAGCGATCAAAATGCAAATTTTTAGATAAGTACGTATTTATTCCTAATTGACATGCCCATGTGTGAAACACTATAAACCCAAAGTTCCATACAAAAAGTAAAAAAATATTAACAAATAACAGCCTTTCATTACTTTATCTACACAAATTTTCCGAATTCGTCCATTTATGTATGTATATGTATTACTATAGTAATTTTGAAGATTTATATAGAAATATGTGAACATACTACCTACCTACATATATTTATGAATGTACATACAGGTACTTATAAATACATACACACGTAAGTGTATTTTCAATATAAGTGATAAATATGTAGTAATAATATTTGTGAGTAGCAGGAAGTAACATAATGGAAAGCACTCTTAGTAAAATCGGTCGCTCTACAATGCTATTTATGCATAAGTGTTTTTTTTTTAGACACGTGCTTTTTAAGAAGCAATAAAACGCATTTAATTTAATGCTATGGCCAAGAATTTAGCTTTATTACAAAGATAAGGGTTTGTCATTATGTTTTAAAAATAATTTCGGGCAAGTGACCGCCACGGCTGGCTCGAATAAATTCCAGCCGAAAGGCCCAATTTTCGACCACTTTTTGCAGCAATTGGGGCCGTATAATAGCAAAAACGCGCCGAATATTCTCTTCAAAGGCGTTTTGAAATGGCAAACCAAACTGCGTATAAATCAAGTAAGAGCTGTCAAAAAGGCCAACTCCGTAAAAAGTATTGCCTCATTGAAAACCACACATCTAGTAAAATAAACATGAATCTACAGAACTATTTTTTTTTATAAAACAATTAATACCACTAATTTTTTTACTTTGATTAAATGCCCTTAGATGATATATAGAATAATTCAGAACTACGTTTTTTTTTTAATTTTATCAACAATAAATATTAAACACAAGCGTGATAAGGTAAATATTGATATATTTATGGCGCCCAATGTACATATGTTTAAGGCGTACGTCTGCCAACGCTGTTTTAGTATAATAAAGCGCAAATTTAAAGTGGCTAAAAACTATCGGAGACTTAAGAGATTTTTCTTTATCATTACATTTTCCTTTGGGCTGTGTATCGGCTATTTAACGCCACCGATTTTACTAATATGTTTGTTATTTATGTAAGTGTTTTTAAGTTAACCAGATTAAAAGCGAAAAACGTAACAAAAAAATATTTCCGAACAGCAAATGGCTTGAAAAAATTTGTTTCACTATCTGAGTCATAATTGTTAAACGTTTATTCTTTTAATCTGGTTCGCAAAAAAAATTTACCCGAATGTGTTTGTAGACAAATAAATAAATTATAACTAACTACCACTGTTTGTGTAGAATATAAATGTAAACAAGGCGAATTCATTAAAGGTTTAATACTTCACACAAAAGTTATGTTAAAAGAGCTCAGAAAGGCAAAGATAAAAAAACGAGTCGAATGCAAAATTTTACAAATTATGCAAGTGTACGTTGGATTTGTAGCAAGAACCAATTTTTTTTTTTGTCATACACAAAATAACGATTTTGACATCTTCACCGGTATTGGTATATACCACCTTCTATGAATTCGACTTTAAATGTACATATTTACTGTTTTGTCTGGTTCTCATTACGCCAATTTCCATTGAAAATTGTTCATTGTAATGAAAGGAGTTGGCATTTCGAGTAATATCTTGTTGTTAAAATTTAATTAAATCTTATTAAATCCAGGTATTATTAAAATGCTTAAAAACTATGACCTGCTCTCTTCGAAAATGCTTATGTGTGTAATTAAAATTTCATATATACATACATACATATAAATCGACTAGAGTCAAGGCGCCTTTGAGCATTTTAATGACGTTATGAAAGTTAATTTTTAGGTTTTAGTATAAAGAAGCTCTATTTAGAGATTTTATTACAACATACATAAAAATAATTAAAAAAATCATAAATGTTTATAAACACAAGTAGATTTTAAATGTGATTAGATTTGACAATCTTAAAGTTACGCTCTAAAATTATTTTTCTACATTTTACTAAACACCAATAATAATTAGACATACGTACATACATACATATATACGTATATATTTAAATATTATAGTCAATAAAGGAGTTTAAAATGCATATATGCATATCTCATTTGCATCTTTATATATATTGTACTAACATACATACATACATACATAAATATTTTCGATAAATGTAAACTAGGAACTTGAATAGTAGTATGAATCGACACCAATTGAATTAATGTACTCTCCTAAAATGACCAAAACAATTAACCCCAAACATTTTTCTAAATTAAGCAACATAGACACTTAAACAAATTTAGTGCACATATGTACATACATACATACATACATACTCGTACATACACTTGTCGCCATGCACAACGTACCATTGAATATTTTATAGTTTTGACAATTTATTTTTCTTTATTGTTTTTAATTTTTTTTTTTGTTTAAATCTAGATTTCTAACTTTGTTTTAAACTAAAAAAAAATTTCAATATATTTCAAATATTTTAATAAGTATTTTTGAAAGTTTTGATGTATGCAGTTTTGTTGCCAATTACTTTTAATACAAGTCGCTAGTTCTAGCCCATAATTTTTGAATTTTATTCTTTTTCAAAACTAGTGTTTCGAACACGAACTTTAAGTTATATGGAAGAAAGCGCATAAATAAAAATAGAAAATATAAAAACAATTGATCGTAGCTGGAACTGAAAACATGCACTTGACTGCATAATGGAAAGTTTTCTAAAAATTCTTATTTAAAAATATTTAAAGCTTGAGAAAAATTGTTGGGTTTTTCGCGAGTCTGCACAAAGTTGGAAACTTTGATTGAATTAAATGAAGAAAAGTATCTGGTAAAAAGTTTTTATTTTTAAGTGATAGAAAGTACTAGCGGCCACAAGTGTACATAAATGTATGTACTTATATAAAGAAGTTTCATTAGATTCACTGTAAGAAGATTAACTCCAATTAACTTTAAGTAACTATACTCTATAGAATTCAAACAAATCCAATAAACAAAAAAATTCAAGCCCAAAATAGAAGGACATCTTTACAATAAAATTCAAGCGAGCAATATTGTAATTCAACAATTTTTATAGTAACTGTTTGTTCGATTTACAATAATTTAATATACATACATACATATATTTATGTCTTTACTTATACAAATATAACAAAGGTTATAAGATTCACTTATTTCCTTAAAAACATATACATACACATATTTATTAGTCAAAACAATGTTTAAATAAATATTCAAATAAAAATAAACAAATAATGAAGAAAACGTTGTTGCGTTGTTGTCGTTTTTTTTCGGACTAAGGAAGACATTAAAATGTATGAATGAAAATTTATCATCATTTTTAGTAGTTTTACTCTCTCATTTGTGTTTCGATTTTTCGTGCTACCAATTCATTAAAAAAAAATGTCCTATTTTTTGGCATTAAAAAAAAAACAAAGACAACAAAATCAAAATTGAATATGTGCAAAGCTGAATAAATGTATATTAGGCGATTCAAAAACATATAGTCGTCGGGATAAATAAATGTCGTATGTGAAAATTTGGCGAAATTTAATTAATAATGCAGTTAGACTAAACTTATTAAGATCTTTTGAAATGGCGCCGTTTTTGGATTTCTCTTTTAGTCCAATTTTGCCGTATGTCACACAAATTCTTTACACACGACAATTTTTCATATAAATTCCGTGCTTTCAGCACTCGGAAAAATATTGTCAAATGCTCAAATTACCTTGGACAAAATTTTAAAATCTGTAAAATTTTCTCGCATGTCGCACGGATAATTAAATGTATGTCAAAATTTTGCAAATAAAGTTAATAATGCAGTTATTCTCCATCTGTCAAGCCATTTCAAATGGGGTTATTCGGTTTTTGATAGCGTAATTAGTTTACAATATATTGAGTTTAATATGAATCACATTTTGTAATCACATTTTGTAACATACGACAAAATTTTACTGAAGAAAGTCCTTCATAAATTCAAAAATAATTAATAATAAAGAATAAAAATTTATAATTTAGGATTTTCGTGAACTAGTAATATTCTCCGAGACTTTGCATAAAATCTATCGTCACCTTTTTGAGAAAATGAATTCCAAACTTCAATTGCGATATTCCAAAAGACAATTGCCGACTGTCAAAAAATCTCTCCGCAGCTTTAAGGCTTAAAAAATAGGCTAAAAATTGTACATTTGCATATTACTGCATTGATGTTAAAATATACATCCAATACCTGAAACATGTGGTACATACATACATATATAAAATTTATACGATTTGTGTTTAAAATACAATAAAATTAATTAGAGATTATTGCTTTTCCTCGCTTTCACGTTTTGTTCTTTTGTTTTTATTTAAATTTTTTGTGACCTGCTCATCACCAGGTCACTATTTAGAGACTTTATTTTGAGACTAGAGGCTTTATTTCGAATCTAATGACTGCCAACTGGTCTAAAATTGAGACTTTTGTCTCTATTAGAGACTGCTTCGGGGGATTAATTGTCTCTAATAGAGACAAAAGTCACAATTTTAGACCAGTTGGCAGTCATTAGATTCGAAATAAAGCCTCTAGTCTCAAAATAAAGTCCCCAAATTTTGACCAGGTGATGAGCAGGTTACAAAAAAGTGAATAAAAACAAAAGAAAAAAACGTGAAAGCGAGGACAAGCAATAATTTCTAACTCATTTTGAGACTTGAGATGGTACAAAGTAACTGAATTTGGGCATTACATAAGTATGTGTCTTAACATAAAGGCGCAGTTAGTCAAGACTTAACTTAAAGTAACTTTACTTTACTTAAGGATTGGCGACGATTACTCAACACGTCAACTTGACACAAATTAGAAAATAAAGCACTAGTGTGATTATATTTGAATCGCATATTGCTTATAAAAATTACAAGGAAAATAAAATTTTGTCGAAAGTTTTTCATTTTAGTACAAATGTACAACAAATGAAAAAATTAAATGAAATATGCAAGAATCAGTCACTTGGTCAGAGGAAAAGGTGGTGGAAAATCCACCCGATAAATAGAGACTTTTTGTTGTGTCAATTCACATCCTGGGCAGAATTTAACGTGCAGTTCTTTATTGGTGGATACTTCTTCGGATACTTTTCGCCATTCATTTTTATGTTTCAATTTTCTTGTTGTCTATAATTTCATTTTCAGTTATTTGACGGTTCGCCACCTATGTTACCACATCAAATAAACTTGTTTTAATCACACAAATCAAGGCTTACCATAGGCCTGATTCTCTCACCGCTCTCAATTTACGTAAGGTCGAGACTTAAAAATCGAAAATCAACAGATTCTTAAGAACCGTTTGACGGTTTGGGGGTACGGCGGCACGACTGTACTTAATCCCAACTCTTTTGTCAATGTTCGGGCAATGTATGTGTATGCAAGATGTGGTAAGAAACCCATGTGGAGCCTTTGGGCTCCTTTGGTTTTTCGAACTACTAATAATAAAATTTAACCGGTTTAAGAAATCTTGCTCTTGTGTCAAACTTTGTTTTCATTCGAAAAAATATTTTGTGCATTTTGCTCATATTTTGTATATTTGCGTTGTGTACTTTGTGCCCAATTTCCAATTTGTACAGAGTTGGGAAAGTGCGTTCTCAGCAAAATCAACTAGTGAAGTGCGGAGTTTCTTTCTTGAAAGTGCCGCCAGAGCCATGCCCGAATAATTGTTAGGCAGAGAGCTTGTGGCATCACGTTCACGTAAACAATGTGGTGTCCAAAGAATATTTCGCGAGCTGTGAATTGGTTGCAAAACGCGTACACTTTATACCCAACTCTGTCCCAATTCTCAAATATAGAGTTCCGAAATAAAAATGTGCATTTTGTAATTATTTATTTTGGATGAATTCAATTAGTAAAATATCAAAAAATCTAGCAGGGTTGCAATTTCTCTACTGCGGTTACTTGTTAAATCTGCCTTGTTACCGCCCAAGCTTTTCGTTTTTCTACAGGTCGCGGTCGAGTTTACTCTCGAGTTCTTTTACATTCGCTTAGTTGATCAAAACAAACCCAAAAGAATATCGTATTTATTCATAATATTTGTATTTTTTATCTTCTTTACATAATGGCCATTTAAAACCAATAGGTCCACTTCTCAAAACATTCCTTAAAATCTTGTTTTTTAAGCTTATTAAATTAAGCATTAATCGCATCAATTATCTCCGCGTTGCTGTTAAATACCTTTCCCCCCAAATTTCTTTTTGCAAATTACCAGAAATCACAAGGTGCTAAATCTGAGGAATATGATGCTAGTCGTATTTCTTCGATGCCAGAGATCGCAATAAGTTACTCGTTATTTCAGTAGTGTCAGTGTAATTTTTTGAAAACTTTTGGCAATCAGTTCTCGGTATACCATTTAGCAATTACCTTCTGACCCTTTTTCGAAGTGTGGCATCAACTGTGAAAGATTTCGGTTGACCAGGTCGAGACTCGTCCCCGTTTGGGAACATCGCAACCACTTGGAAATAGTCTGTATTCTTCTTGGCATTCATTGAATATTTGTAGTGGCTTAAGCTAATGCCGAAAACCGAAGACAATCACATAGCGAATTTCTGTTCGCGTTGGTGTTGGTATTTCGTCAGATATTTTGCGTTTCTAGTCGATATTTTTTTTTTTATGGTTTTTTTTTTTAATTTAAAGGTGACCAACTAAGCGAAGAAACTTTGCCGATGTGACGTCATTTTGAGCAGCTGAATGCCAATATCGTAAAGCAGAAAGGTAACGGACATGCGCAAGGCGCAATCTCTTATTTATCAATCTTGACAGTATACTGTGTTTAATTCCTTACGGTATACTTTTTGGGATAGAGATTTTCGTTGGTTAGTTTTCTTGGGCGGCATTTTTGTGTTGTCGGGAATGGTTCGAAATGTCCGCGACCGTTGGCTTTCTGTAAACTTCTGAGTTCAGTATTAATCGTAAAATTTAAATGTACATTCATATTGCGTGTTTAGCAAGATTTATAAATAAGAGATTGCGTCTTGCACAGGCCTGTTACTTATTTTCTTTACGATATTGGCATTTAGCTGCTCAAAATGAGGTCACATCGGCAAAGTTTCTTTAAAATTCCAACACGAGTGAAGTGAATATTTGGTGTTCTATAATTTTAACTTATAAAGCAATTCTCGAATCAAAATGATAATACGTTATTGATGGTGTGACGTACATGCGCAGATCGTAAACTATTTTTGTTAGCTGTCGGCGCAATCTCTTCTATATCAATCTTGCGAGTTCAGGTTTATCAGTACATATACATACATACATATGTTCTTCATTACTTTTGGTGGGCATGCAGATTATGTCGTCCACATACCTTGTCCTTCCAGATTTTGCATAGGATGGCCGAGGTAGAATTTCGCATTCCAAGTCATTTTGTTTGTCTTCATACACATGTTTTTCTCGGAGGTTTATCATCGCCTATCGAGGAGCAATTTTATTTTGTTAAGTTGCAAATAAAATATTTGTTTATGAATTAATATTATTGAAAATGCTTAAAGAAATGTTAAATGTATATGTAACAAAATGAGAACAATTTAAGTTGAAATTGGCCTCACAAAGTTTATACCATATGGATTGAAATATTTTATAATTTATTACTAAAAATCTCTAGGTATAAACAAAGTTGTCTAAGTTTTTAATTGTTTGGGTTCTGTAAGATGGTTTGTCCTATGGTTTTTGGTTATTATGTTTCAATGGTGGAGCTATTACAGCTGTACATACATGCGTATTGTCAATAAAACAAAATTTAATTAAAACATAATTTCGAATATTTAGTCGTTAACTTCTCTGAATTTCAGTGTTACTTTTCTTGGTGGTTCTGGATTGCAATTTCATATACGAATAAAATTTGATGAATACGATTCACTTCTTTTCATATACATAAGTATGTACGTTAATTTGCCCACGGGCCTGATGTAAATTACCAAGGTAACATCAGGAGAGCTATAACAAGCCTATTTTGGTTCTAGTCAAAAATTTAACTAAAAAAAACATAAAAAGACAAATTTCAGATTTATTGTTTATACCAAAGGACGCTTATAGATTTTTTGTTTAATAATAAGAATCAAATTTTGATAGTTCAGCAATCAGAAGCCAAAAAACTTTCGAGATGTTTTCTTCCTGTTGTCTCTTAAATGTTCCTTCATGTCGACTAAACTTTGTTATTAATGTGAAATATAATTATTTTAGATTTTTATCAAGCAGAGTGTAAAAGCAGATCTCATCAAAAATATTTTCGCATTCAATTAAAATTAGCGGTAACCCTTCCACGTACAACCTCGATGCATAGAACTAGAGATAGCGCTTTGCGGGGTACCACTAATTTGGTTTTACCGATTTTGACAAATCTCAAATAAAATTAAACTAACTTAAAATCCCTTTTTTTATTCATATTTTAACAATTTGAAAACAAATTATTGACAACTTTAATAATCAAGTGATCTCAGCTGTGAGGCTTTTTTGGCAATCACCTGTTGGATTGCGATTTGAAATAGAAATGTACGATAGTATAAGTGCCCTTATTTATCATATTTTAATAATTTAATGGAAGACCCATTGTGCTCTGACATTTTTTTTTTTTTTCAATTTGCCTTGATAATTTCTGGCGAACCCGGAACCAATGGAAATTCAATAAGGTGTAGTAAATGGCGAAAAAGAGTTCATTTGTTTAGTTTTTCTGAAAGTAAATTACTGGAATTTACTTTAAAAATTTATGGACTTCAAAAATAAATAAATAAAGCATTTTGTGATAAATTTTAAAGTTTTTTCTCTTCGTATTCTTTTAAATAAAAGTGCTCTAAACGATGTTACGTCTTATATGTAGTATTTTGTGTTTTTTTAGGTACAGCGAATGTCAATACCAACCAACAAACAAATGATTTTGACATTTGCTGTACCACGACGATAGAAAAAAACAAATCAATCAGCCGCTTACTGAGGCCACCTTTATTAATTCGCCTTGAGTTTGACATAATGCTCACCAAAGCAAAATAACAAGCTGGCGCCTCAAGCATGCATTCAAACAAAAAAAACACAAAAATAAATTAGCAAATATTGTTATTTACAATTTCTAGTACTTGAACTATGTGAAATGCATACAAGGAAATGGATTGTTTACAAAGGTACCGACGTCACGTATGTCCACGCTTGGCAAAGCCAAAGTAGCGGTACTCCGGAATGCGTCATCTTTTGTTTGCTCATCGTGTTTCGAAATTACAGTGTTGGTTGGTGTGTTGGTCAAACCAGAAAATCTGTATTTGGATATGTATAGTAAGTAAAAGTTATGTGAAATTGTGAAATCAGTAAAATGAATACACCAGCGCCAAAAATTAAGCTTAACAATGGTCAGGAAATTCCTGCTATCGGCTTGGGTACCTGGCGATCTCGTGAATCTGAAGCGGAACGCGCCGTTAAAGATGCCATTGATTTGGGCTATAGACACATCGATACCGCTTTTGTTTATGAAAACGAACACGAAGTAGGACGCGCCATTAATTTGAAAATCAGCGAAGGCATCATTAAACGTGAAGACATATTTGTGGTTACCAAGTTAGGCGGCATCCATCACGAACCTCAATTGGTAGAGCATGCGTGTCGAAAGAGCCTCTCGAACTTGGCTTTAGACTACATAGACCTGTACTTGATGCACTTTCCAGTTGGTCAAGTACACAAAGGGGACAAAAATGTGCACGGTACTTTGGAGCTATCAGATGTTGACTATCTAGACACTTGGCATGCTATGGAGAAACTCGTGGACTTGGGCTTGGTACGAGGAATTGGACTGTCTAACTTCAACTCACAACAAACCGAACGCGTTCTGCAAAACTGCTGCATCCGGCCACTGGTCAATCAAGTAGAATGTCATCCCGGCTTGAACCAAAAAGAGTTGATTGCCTTTTCCAGAGAACGTGACATTATTATCATTGCTTATTGTCCGTTGGCACGACCAAAACCAGATCAACAATGGCCACCATTCTTGTACGATGAAACTGCAAGGAAACTAGCACAAAAATATGGAAAGACAACAGCTCAAATATGTTTACGTTATTTGTTTCAGTTGGGAGCTGTACCAATTCCAAAGTCTGTTTCGAAAAATCGCATTGAAGAAAATTTTGCGATTTTTGATTTTGAATTAAACAAAGAAGATATGAATAAAATAGACGGGTACCATACAGGACAACGGTTAGTTCCGTTTGCGGCTATGAATCAACACAAATACTTTCCTTTCAATTCAGAATTCTAAAACATTTTTTTGTAATGAATATATGTATGTATGTACATACATAGATAAAATACAATGGCTATTTTTAAAACAAAAATTGGTTTCTTAAGTTGTGTTTTTATCAAATTTACCAAATAGTTTTGTAAACAAAGGAATTTTTTTTAACTTTCTAGTGCTGACGTCAATAGCTGTTAAACTGAAAGTACAAAATAGTGAGGTCATTAAACAAAAAAAAAAGCGTAGATGTGGAAAATGGCAAAATGAAGAATAATTATAATGGTGTAAGTCGATTTAGTCCCTTATATCGGAGAACTAGTTTGTTCGAGAACGAATTATCAGCTTTTGGCATTCGAGTACGCAAATATCAAATATACAGCAAAGTAGGGGAAATTGAGAAAGCAAATTGGCAGTTGGCTTGGAATGCAAGTTGCTAGTTTCTTCTGGAAAAATGTTTGCCATCAACAAAAATCTAACTGATTATGATTTTGACAATTATGAAATATTTGTTTAAGAATTGTAAAGATTAAAAATTTAAAATATGAGAAAAAACAAATTTATGTTTGTCTCAAGGCGAGTTCAATTTAATATTTTACACATTTAATTGCGAACTTGTATTCAATCAGCTGTTCTTAAAACTCAAATTTCAATACATTTTTCCTTCGCTTATTTTTTTTTATAGATATTTTTCTATTTAAGAGAGATTTTGCGTTCCTCTCTTACTGGTTGCTGCTAGATATTTTTCACTGGATCTTATCCAACAAGCAATTTCTAGTAAAAACCCATAGAAAGATCAAATAAAAGAAAAATACTCTCTGGAATGTTAGCACCAAGAGAATTTACTTCATTTGTTTCACTTAATGCTTGACACTTTCGAAGAAAAAATGTTAACTAAAACTTGCAACTTCTTACTAAGAGACAGCGTACATACATATGTATGTTAAAATCTCGAAAGTTCTCTTACATGCTTTTTGCTATTTGGAACACGGTCGATTCATATATCTTTCTTGTATCTGATATTTTTTTGTGGAACAACTTTATGTGACAACAAACAAAATTATTAAAAAATATAAGCATGCAATTTTTTTTCTCTCTTAAAACAAAAACCACATAATTTTTTTTGTAAAGAAGTTATTTCCTTTGTTGCCACATACACAAATACCATCAAGTGTCCAACCGAATTAATTTTTTAACTACGTGTGTTTCTGCACTTTGCTTAAGTTAATTAATTATTGTTTTTAGAATTAAATTACGAACTAAATTTACCAATTTTTGCCTTTTGTGTGGATTATCCTTAAAATCCGTATCCTTGTCCAAATAGAGCTTTCTCTGTTATTGTATATAAAGTTTTGCAAATAAAATTTTAGTTTTCTTTCCCTTTTTTTAAACAATGTACAAACTATTAATATTATGAATATTTAACGTACCTTAATAACATATCTGAAACTGAATATATCTGAAACGTCTTATATGAAAATAACATAAAAAAGTGTCTGCATGTGACAATGGAATGCTCCTGCATCAAAATGAAAAATTAATTGAAATCGGGATGAGACATATTTAATTTTTGTTTCAAGAAAGGCACACTGAAACACATTTTCGTCACTTATATTTTTATTCGTTTATTTTATTAATAAAATACTTATGATTTGATTTAAATGGTACCGTTGCCATAAACATTAGCTTGATTTGAAATTTCAATGCATTCAATATGTGGTAAATGTTTCTGTAGCTATGAAAATATTGTTATTGGTTAAAGATTTTCATTATTGGCGGCTCATTTTGTCTATCGCTTAAAAGTGCTTACATGTATTTACATACATAGTATATTCTTCAATGAATAGAAGCCGTTTTAGTTTTGTTCTTATAAGATTCGCTTTGAACATTACAAAATTATGACCATCATCTTAGTTATCATTATCGGTAGTAAAAGTAGCAAAATTCACAAATCCATACATTTATATATATATATTTTTTTTTGTTGATTTTGGTGGTCGTTTATTGATTTTTTTTTTTCAAAGTTTTTCAAAAAGAAAAATTAGGGACGTTCAACAAAATCTTCGCTAATACCTCAAATTTTGTTTGATATTTTTTGCAAGTGCTTTTATTTCCGTTTGCACCCACATGTTTGTGCATATGTGCGTGTATGCATGCTGATGGTTTCACTTTGTTGCAGTTTCGAATTAGGTTTCTTTTTTTCTACATAAATACCACTCCTATTTAAACCTACATTCACAGATGTTACGTTAATTCTTATTTATCAGCGGTCATCAAATTTTTTTATGAGTGTATATTGAGTAATTACATCCGGTTCTCACTATTGGTTATCTTTTAAATACATGTTTATAATATAATTTTCGCTTTTAAACAAAATACAAATGAAATAAGAAGAATATTATTTAACAATCCTTAAATCATGATCAAGAAGTTATCAATCAAATACACATATGAAACGATGCCCGTTATAGAAGAGGAAATAAAATATTGGGAGTGTGTATTTTTGCTTTGTTTTGCATGTATGTAGCTTGTATCTTAGACTTGCTCTTTTAGAGCAAAAGGCATTTGGGCTTCTTCCTCCTCTTAACTTGCAAAGCAGCTCTAGTAGCCGTCTCAAAGACATCTCGTACACCTTCTTTAGACTTTGCTGAACACTCCAAATAGGCGAAGGCATTAATCTTCTCAGCCATTGCGCGGCCTTCCTGAGGCTTAACTGGCTCCTGTTTCATTTTTGCAAGGTCCTTTAAAATTTTATATTAGCGCGCAATATTCAAAGATATTCGTATTCCTTTTACTTACCCGAATGGTATTCGGATCATTTCGCAAATCCTTTTTGTTACCCACCAAAATTATGGGAACATTAGGACAAAAATGTTTAACCTGTAATAGTTTATATGAATATTATAAATACAATTTTTTTTAGGCCTTGTACATATATCAAAACCAACCAACCTCAGGAGTCCATTTTTCGGGAATATTCTCTAATGAATCAGGCGAGTCCACTGAAAAACACATAAGTATGACATCCGTATCTGGATAACTGAGTGGCCGAAGTCTGTCATAATCTTCTTGTCCTGCTGTATCCCATAAGGCTAGCTCAACCTAGAAAAATAATTATTTATAAATCACTTGAACAAGGAACGTTGTATAAGAACTGTCATTTCACCAGCACTCCAAAAATTTATATTTAAATTGTACCGAAAACAGACTTAAAAAATTAACTCGAGCTTGAGGATATGTACTAACTAACAAGCAAACCGCAGCTTTCTAGCGTATCGCCATAGCCAAAGATGCTCTCACATAACTTTTATCAGTTTTAGAATTTTTATGTAATGTTTAAGTGCCCACTTATTTCTGTAAAACCGGAAAATCCCGAAAGTAAAAAAACATACCTAATCGTAGTGACCGTAATATATTTAGTATCATAAAAAAATAATTTCGTGTATATATGTACATACATACATATGTATGCACATATGCCCATGACTCACAGCGGGAGCTCCATTAAACATTACAAAGCTTAACAACTTAAATAGTTAATATTGATAATTGCTGCATAAGGGGGTAGATAATTAAATTTAAAAATATACAATAAGATTTAAGCGCAAAATATCTTAACGGTCAATTACACAATCGTTTTCAAATAAACTAAAAAAATGCCAGCGTCTAAAACTGAAGAATTGTGAGAACCATACATATGTACATATGTAAATACATAGTATGTACTTACATATGTATGTATTTTAAGTTTATTGTTTTTATTTTTATTATATTAAATTCACTGTGATAAAATAAATTAACAAAACACACACACATAGATCATTGTTTTGCAACATACCTGCTTGCCATCGACTTCAATGTCCGCAACATAGTTTTCAAAAACGGTTGGAACATACACTTCTGGGAATTGATCTTTGCTGAAGACAATAAGAAGACAAGTCTTACCGCAGGCACCGTCTCCTACAATCACCAATTTCTTCCGAATCGTCGTCATTGATTCTGTAAAGGATGACATCACAAAATTGTTTACTTTGATTTAAGGTCATATACCTAAGCATCCGTGTATGTATATATAAGCTACATATGTACATATATACTCGTAGGGTATGCGATGCAACAGTTGGAAAAAGTTGAACAATATACGGACTTAACAAAACCAATGCATTCTTTCAATGATATTTTCAATTTTATTGCTAATATTCCAATTTTCACTCTCTGTACTCAAAATAGTGAATAGTTACAGACAATATAATTTAAAACATCAATGAAAATGTTTATTTGTTTAATACCTTTAAGGTTGCATCTCTCAATAAATTACTTTGTAACCTTGAAATGCTCCCACTCCCATTATTTCGCAGACTTTCATCCAGAGAAATTGTACATGTATTTTACAATCGGACACCACAATATTTTCAAGCAAACATTTTGCAAGAAATAACGGCATCGACGTCACTTAGAACGCCAGCGCATCGCACATCCTATAACAATCTTCATTATCAGAGGAGCTCAATAAACACTTCGCAGTTTCATGTGTGGAATTTTTTCTTTTCGCATATACCCGCCCCACCTCCGTAATTTTTGGACAAACTTTTTCTTTTCTATTGTCGATGACAATGCTGCTTCTTCTACATATGTACATAGTTTCATATATTCTTACATATGTATTTTTCACTTACAGAATTTGATGATTTTACTTCCGCACACGGGTCAATATCACCTTCTTGGATAATGAAAAATTCTATTATGGCACTATTTAATGGTCTTCCAATAATTTTTTTTTCCTTTTGGTACAAAACTTTAGCAGATTGAGATATATTTAAACTTTTTCCCCAACAAAATTTTCTCCACACAAGTCGCCCGAAAATGATGATGAACAACGCCTATAAAATACAAGTGACGACTTCAGCCGACGTTCATTCAGTAATGCCATTTTCAAAAAATTACCCTGTCAGTGTACTTAATATTTTATGTTATTGTGATATTGAACTTAGCTTCTGTAGGTATAACAATATAAAATTTATCTTCTTAAAAGTTTTTAATGATTTTTAATATAATGGGATTATGTATTGAAAGTCACAATCATCTTTGTAAGGTAACCAAGACCACATAATTTATGGCGAAAATTGGAAAAGCAGCAACATTGATAAGTACAAAAATACACGAGGGAGATAAACATTTGCAGATGACTTAGTGGATGGAATACAAAACGAGAAAGAACGAGAGAAACTTATTATACAATATATAAAATGGCTGCGAAGTGAATGCCAGGGTTGAATTTTTGTTGCCATTAGTCTCAAGAGCGACCCAGTAAGAACAATCTCGCTTAAATATCGTTTGCTGTGCCCATGAATCACGTTGCAACGTTGTAAACAAGCCATTGCCTTTGCATATACACGCTAGCACTTAGGTTTAGGTTTTACTTTCTTACGTTCACAAATATATCGAAAACAAAACAAATATCGTAATGAAACTCTCTGTTTTCTCATTCGCTACTTCATCGCTCCGCCATCCTCGCTACTAACAGACTGTATTTACATCAGTATATTTGGGATGGCGTAATCTTTTTATATATCGTTCTTGGTGGAGTATACCACCTTGAATGAATTCGCCTTGGGCAAAACATTGCCAAGGACGGTAAGTGGGCTGTATCTTGAATCATTGCATCAAATGTCATTGGTAGTTCCTTCCAAGAACGATATACGATATATTACCAAGAATTATATATTAGAAGATTGCGACATTTCTACGTCATAGCCTATGAAGCGAAATGAAAATATCTTCAAACGCCTCACACCAGTGTGCACTAGTTTCCATGTTGTTACTACAATTTGCCACTGTACACTTCGTCTATTTAAAACCTAACTTGCGGTCTTCACCTGCTTTCAACGCTCGCTTACTTCTGAAAGCAAGCGACATGTCGCACGTGAAGACCGCAAAAAGTTGAAAGTATGCTTTGTCTAGCAAACCGATCGGTAAGCGAGCACTCGCTTGCTTTCAACTGTCATTTTTGTAGTTTGACAGCCATTTTCGCATTTCGTAGCATCTTTCATTGTGGCAACATCGTTTGTCATAGGCTCTTCGAGCACAAAAAAGCCTTTTAATAAGATATATTGATAAAATCGAGTGTCGCGATACGGATCTTTGTAAATTAATTAATTTATACCGACAATATGAGTGGGTTTGGAGTTTGAATAGCACGCAGGACACGAACCTTCTTGCTCTACGACATGTTGCAAATGAAAAAGTATGCTTTCAAAATGCCCAGTGAACAAATCTCTCTCTCGCTTGCGACGACAAGAAGCAGAAAGCAAGCGACAATTGGAAGCAGGTGAAGACCGCCCGTTAGGGCCTGTTTTTCAGTGCAAGTTGAACTCTGTTTGTGGTTTAAACTCAGTATGCAGTTTTTCAGTCAACTTTAAACGGAGTTGAAACTTAGTTTAAACGTCCGATTGCGCACTGTTAAACTTAGTTTAACTTGTCAGCTACGTGCTGACTATTTTGTTTTGGTTGCAACAAATTTAATTGAGCGCAATAAATCTAAGTTTAAATTTAAACTGAGTTTAAACCAGCACTGATAAACTGGCCCTTAATTAATTTTTTCATAGTTTTGCACGCGAATCTGAATTTTTCTGTTTCTTTTCCCTTTTGAAGAGATATTCTGGTATGCTATGACTATGACGTCTCACAGCTGTCAATCCAAAAAAGATAACGGGACGGAAGTGTCGCAATCTTCTAATTTATCATTCTTGATATATTACAAGATCACGCATTCCCGCAGAATTTGACATTTCTGGATCAAAAGTAAACAACGTGTTGTGTTAGCCGTAATATCGATTTAAATATTAGCAGAAATGTCAAAACCAAAGTAGTAGTACCCCGGAATGCGCAATCTCTCGTTCGCTGCATCGTAGTTCCTCCTGTTATTTTGACAGATTAGCAATGCCACTAAATACACAAAAAAGTCGAAAAATCGAACCACGACAAAAATGTTGCACCTAAATTTAATTTGTGAAGCTGGACCGTAAAACTAATTAATATTTATCTAGTGATTAAGTGTTAAAAACGTACAAATTAAAGGATGATTTTTGAAAATTAAGGAATATGTATGGTATGCTCGTCCGACTGGCTTTATAGTGTTTGGGACTTCAAAATTACAGTATGTATGTATGCAAAGTAAAATCTCCGCCGTTGCCCCGATATTTTTTTTGTTCGTTCAATTTATAAATTTTTAACAGTCTTTAAAGACAGGTATTATACTTAGATAGAAGTTTTTTTATTTATGTACATTCATACATATTCACGTAGATATGTACATAAGTATGTATATGATTCACCGTGATAAGAAACTAACTCGTACATATGTACATACATATGTACATAAGCAAGAACGATAGAATTTCTAAATCGTGTACATATGTACATAAGTATGTACGAATTTTTTTTTACTACTTTAAAATCACTGCAGTTCTTTAGTAAGTTTGAAAATTATTGAATAAAGTTCCAAGGTCCACTCTGACACGGTTTAACTTAGTTTTAAGAACATTTGTTCCATTTTAGTAAGCAAGTTGGGTAAACTTTTCTATACAGCCAATCAGTAGGAGAAGTGGGGAACCCAAACTACCACTTTCCGACGTTGTAAAAGCGACATCCACATAAAGTCCGTCTCCAACTCCATGGACTCTCGTCCTGTGAGTGACCCCATAGAAGTACAACCTTCACCTGTAGCTGCAGTAGAGCTCCAGCTGCTTCGAGAGTCCCGGGTTACTTTGGTTCAATGAAGATTTGGATACTGTAGTAGGCTTAACTTCTAGTTATTTAGAATTAATCCTGATACCCCTGCCTGACATGCGGAAGTCCCCGGACCATATTAAACACCTATTCGCGCAAATCCCACTTAACTAACACCCCTATGGGTGCGATCGCCCATGCGGTGGAGTAAAACATGACACGCGAAGCTATAGTGCTTGTATGTATGGGTGCTCCATTACATCAATCAATCTTTCCTCATAGGAGCGCCATATGAACCTGTAAATTTTCTTGGAACCATAATTTTAAATTACCTATGTATCTTTGCCATGTTCCCTTCCATTTTTTCTTCACTTCCGCCAATAGATCAAAATCGTTACACTCGGTAAACAATGTTTTTAAGTAACATATGAATTCGTTATTGCCTAGCCGCTATTAGAAAAAACGTTTTTCTATGATTTAGATTTTACATTCCTAGTCTGAGACTCTAACCACGAACTCAATGGCATATCGAGTTATAAAAACATCCAAGCGGAGCAAAAACCCAATAACACTTCTCCAGAAGCCAACACCCGAAAATATCTAAACCATCAACATCAGAATATTACCAAACAGATGATCCCAGCTGCTAGCGCTAACTCACTCTTTTAATTTATCATTTAATTATATGTTTCATAGATTAAAAAAATAAATAAATATTTTATTATTTTACAAAAAACAAATTTTAGCGTGAATAAAAAAAATGTTAAATGTTTTATTCTTTTCATGGCCAACAAAAATTAAGCGCGTCACAAAAAGGATTGCGACTCAAATGCATATGTATGTAGGTATTGGTTAATTTGAAAGCAATGCTACTTTTCTAAATATCCTGATATCAGCGCAAAGTATTAAGTTTTCCGAGCTATGCCAGAAAAACGAAATACGCCGCATGAACTGCGTGTCTACAAGATTGTAATATTGGGCGATGGTGGCGTTGGCAAATCAGGTAATGCGCCTCGCATCCCTTATGAAAAAATCAAAAGTAATGTGATTCTTTATATATTTGTAGCTGTAACTTTGCAATTCGTAAGTCATAGTTTTACGGATTATCATGACCCAACTATCGGTTAGCAATAATAGCTCTTCCTAAATAATATATAGCCGAATAATGTAGTTAATTTATTTGTAGAGGATTCCTATCAGCAACAAGCAGTAATCGACGGTGAAGCAGCTTTGCTGGACATACTCGACACTGCTGGCCAGGTTGAGTTCACAGCCATGCGTGACCAATATATGCGATGCGGCGAAGGTTTCATAATATGTTACTCAGTGACAGACAGACACAGCTTTCAAGAGGCTTCAGAGTATCGCAAACTAATTCAACGCGTAAGACTCTCTGAGGATATACCGTTAGTACTAATAGCAAACAAAATTGATTTGATATTAGCCAGAAAGGTGAAATAAGTTGTAGATAATCGTTAAGTTTTATCTTAATTCATTTACAACTATTTATGTATATGCGAAGGTAACAACTGAGGAGGGTAAAAATTTAGCAAATCAGTTTGGCTGTCCTTTTTTCGAGACATCTGCATGTGAAAGACTTTGTATTGATGAGCCTTTCTACACCCTTGTGCGCGAAATACGTAGGAAAGAGGTTGCATGAACTTTATTATTAAAAATGTGTTAAATAATTATGTATGTATATATTGCTGATTTTTTTTCTATTATTTTGACAGGCTCAGGGTAGCGGTACCAGCTCAGAAAAACTTCATTCTCGCCGAAGGAGCCGTTGGTGGCGCATTCGCTCCATCTTTGCCTTGGTTTTTCGACGCCGCAGAAATCTCAACTAATAACGCGCAAGTACATTGCACAAGTGACACACGTTAATAAGTACGTAGTTACACTATACTAGCACTTTGTATGCAAACAAAAAATACTGAAAGATTGAAGAGGCTTGGCCAACTCTGCAATCTACTGTTATTATTTTATTCAAAGTACTAATATATAACAAATCAAAATAACATTAGCAATCTCTCCTGTTCCTGCCTCAAAAGTCTTCAAACACAAATTATTGAAGAGTTTTGGAAGCTTTTTGATTAAGAATAGTGGATCTATTTGCATAAATAAATACGGAAAATGGTAAACCGCATATAATACTATGGCTTTTTATGCCTTTAATTCTGAATATTAATATTAAAAAAGTTATGTATAAACTAACAAAAGTTAAAAGCTAAGCAATGCGATATTCATATTCTGTTAACACATGCGAATATATACAGTCACACAAATATATAAAAAGCTGTTTTCAAATGAATTAACACGAATGTGGTAACTGAAGAAAGTATATGCTTAAGTAAATTAGTACAGTTTTCAGTCAACGTCTTTATTTGGCGTTTTGTAAAGCAAACTGAATCACTTAATCACCTGATCCGGAGAAATTTCTTTAAAATTATAAATCAAAGTGCTCAGCTGGGAAGAACAAAAATTTGTGAATTCGGTTATTGGTTTTTATTTATTTACCAAATTTTTTTCAAACTACGGCTGTTCTTGAGCCTGAGGCCAGTTTTTACTAATGGACGATTATTTGGAGCTCAATAGCGGTCGTAGAGAAATAATTATTAAAGCCATATACATATAACTAAAACATTAATGTTATTTCGAAAGTATTTAAGTTTTCATGCGTACATATTTGACCTGGGTAATATTTGGTATATCCCAGGGAACGGATTTTTGAGGTCTTAAAGACATATGAAAAAGGAAAAAAAAGTAGCGGAAAATGTAAGAAGACAATAAAGCAAAAATAATTCAAAAAGCATTTATGAATTACCTATTTTACAAGCAATACGGAAAACAATTTTAATTATGTGCAGAAATATGAAACATACGAAGTATTAAAATAATCTGCGTGTGCTATTTAACCGATAGCCCCTATTGTCTTTAAAACTTTGTTTTCTGGCAAATGGCTTTGAATTTTTCCAATACCAGTATAGAATAATTTCCCCGCGCGTTTATAATCTGGTTATTAATATTGGAAATTTCGAATAAGTTTAAAACGACAAGAAAAGGCTTTAAATTTGAGAAAGGCAAAGTATAATGCGAATATTTTAAATCAGGCAAAACTAAATCGGGGGACGTCTTAATTTTCATAAAATCTGTTCCCTGGTGATAACTTTTTAAATACGTCAATGATCTAAAATTACAAAGTTCACATGGGCTATATTGATATTTTTTTCTGTGAAATTCTTCGGATATAAAATAATAATTTTTTAATATAATATAAAACGATGTTTGTTTGAACTTTTGAGTGAATTTGAAAAGATTTTTCATAGAAATTATGAACCGCTTCTAAGAACCTAAGTAAAAAAATTTGCTTAATTTCTACAGATAAATCAATATCATATACATAGTTGGTATAAATTCGTTATCTATTAGAAGAAAATATATATCGCAAACTTAATTAAAAACAGTTACAACCCAAAAATGTTCAAATTCAGTTTGTTTTCTATAAAGCAGCTAATAAAAAATTATTTTCCACTAGTATTCCTTAACAGGAAAATTCCGGTATGCCTAATTTGATTAGCCTCTACCCGTTTTCGCAAAATCTAATCCGAAATATTCAGATTTAGATAGAAAGATAGTACTAAACGACTTTTGACCATTTCTTTTTAATCCCGGAGTGAAGAAATGACGCTATTCACACATTGTCCGCATAAGCTAATAGCGTAGCTTCTACAACATCAAATACATAGATGTACTACATTTAGTTGTGACGGTGTTTATATGAGGAACTGAAGCAGGTTTTTTCACTTCATTTTCTAAGGAAGGTTTCTTTACTATGAAACTCAATTTTTAATTAAGTGTGCAATATAAATATACTCAATTAAGCAAACAGCAAACTATTAACTGTTCCTCTTTGCTATAAGACCAAAATGTGTTACTGAAATAATTTAAAAAGCTTTAACTTATATTTTTATGTTTATCTTAAGTATGTATGTACATATATAGAATTAGTATTTATTTATTTTATTTAATTGTTGTTTTAATTGTTATCTAATAACTACATATGTAAATACATATATTGTATGTTTGTGCATCTTGTCATTCCTGGGTAAATAATACTACTCGGGTATTGTGTTTCAATAAAAATGTTACTTAAAAATATAATTGCAACAGTAAATCACGTTAAAGCAGTACACCAAACAATAGTACATACATATATGTATGTACATACATATGTATGTATGTATGTATGTACATATACATATGCATCAATAAGTTCCTTAATTAACGAAATATTTCTTGAAACCCATTACTAAAGAAATTCTGTGTTTCTTACCAACACCCGTATGGTAACAAATCAAAACTTAAATTTCTTGTAGTTAAATTATTATTGCGGTATAATTGGTTAGAGCCCATAAAACAAAGATAGTAACTATGATATAAATTTGAAGACCGAAAAATACATTAATCATTATCATCTATAACTCGTTATATACATGTGTAAATCGAATGAAAAGCATGAATGCAGAAATTTAATCATTGATAAATAGTTGCATAGATATATATGTATGTATGTGAGATTTAAATATGTGACGGTTATAATAGAATGTCTAAAGTAACTTAACATTGACAGGACAAAAATTAAATTAAATATTTCAATGTCTCAAAACTTTCATTCTTAATTCTAATAAAATAATTTTCATTGATAATACTTAATTTTGTCTTCGTTTCAATCAAGCCCATTGGCTTAAAAACCATATATTCCTATAATATCAGTCTAACGGGGTGTACACGCTACCTTCCATTTCAATTACTTAGAACCGGTTACTTAAAAGCAGGTACAAAATGTCGCCGGGTAGCCGTATTGAGCTTAACCGTCCGTTCAGATAACGAATTTGACGTAAGGATAATGTTATTAGAACTTCACGATTTAGAGAATATATCTCGTTTTTGATTAGAATATATTTGTGGTTGTGGTTGTAACCACGATTTAGAAAATTCGATCGTTCTTGGTTGTAACGGTAAGCCAGACCCATTACGAACAGTGCCACGATTGGTCGTTATCGCAACTACATATGTCAGGGTGATATCTAGTCGTGTGGCAGGAGCCAGCGTGAGGGGTGTAAGGGACTGGATCTGGCGCCAGGGGTCACAGTCCTTAAAATGGCTCCATGCGTTGCACGAATTACATTTTACCGACGTTGTACTGGGGTGGAGCCTTCTCTGGCAAAGTTTTCAGAACAAGGGTTGCGATGAGTGTCTACCCTGACCCGAAGTACACGGAACAGCCCAGCTTGAGGGAGCGCTCTTAGGAGGCGAAACTATTGTTGTAGTTGTTTGATCTAACCAGGGTTTGGAAAGCAAACTGAAATTCGTGAAAATGGTCAATATAATACATATTATGTATGTAGGACCTTTCCTTTCACATTTTTAAATGTATTAAATAAATCGTTTCCTATAATTGTGTTGCATTTTTTAAAGTCCAGTGACGTCAGAGAAGATTGTAAACAAATTAATTTGCATTCGATTTTCACGGTTGAAGTACTTGAGTCACAATTCGCTTACGTGCTGCGGATTCAATAAGGTGGCGTTGAGGCGCCAGCTTGTTATTTTGCTTTGGTGAGCATTATGTCAAACTCAAGACGAATTTAGTAAGATGGCCTTAGTAAGGGCCAGTTTTTCACTGCAAGTTAAACTCTGTTTGCCGTTTAAACTAAGTTTAAACGGCCGATCTGGCACGGTTAAACTCCGTTTAACGAATCAGCTGTTCGCCAACTACTTTATTTTGGTTGCAACAAATATTTGACCGCAAGGTCCTCTAATTGAATTTTTATTTTAAAAAAATGGATATTTCCTCTGGTGAAAGTGACTACAGTGACACAGAAGTAAGCGAAATACTTACAATTACTATATTTAGGGCCAGTTTTTCAGTGCTGGTTTAAACTCAGTTTAAACTAGGTTTAGTTAAACTCAGTTTAAATTAAAACTTAGTTTCTTTGCACTCAATAAAATTTGTTGCAACCAAAACGAAGTAGTCAGCACACAGCTGATAACTTAAACTAAGTTTAACCGAGCACAATCGGTCGTTTAAACTTAGTTTAAACTCCGTTTAAAGTTGACTGAAAAACTGCATTCTGAGTTTAAACTGAGTTTAAACGACAAACAGAGTTCAACTTGCACTGAAAAACTGGCCCTAAGAAGAAAAAGAGTAATATCTACTCATTAGGGATGCGACATCGACATCGATGTTTTAAAAACATCGATGTTTTTCTAAAACATCGAGTACTTTTAACATCGATGTCTTAGTGCCGATGTTTTTCCAACATCGATGTTTTGTATCGATGTTTGCATCGATGTTTTTGCTTTCGGACTGGTTGTGAGCCGAGGCAAAATTAAATTGTCGGCTTCGCATGTGTTTCATTTGAGAACCTATTTTTTACTTTTTTTAGTCACAAACTCATCGGCGGAGTGAGCGAAAACATCGATGTTTTTGACCGATGTTACATCGATTCAATGGCGCGGCTGAAGTAACAAACGATCTGCGTAGAAGTTTTTACCGACATCGATGTTTACAAAACGATATACAAAACTTTATTTATACTGGAGTTATTTTATGTATACTGGAGTTATTTTATGCTTAAAATATTCAAAAACATCGATGTTTTTAGGGGTGTCTTAATTTTGCAGAAATGAAATGAGAAACATCGATGTTTTTTATTAAAGTTTTTTAGCAATAAAAATAAAAAAGCAGTACTAATCAACTTTTGTATGTTTTTGCTTAATATCGTCGACACGACATATATAAAACTGAACTTCAGGGAAAACAAAACACGCAGAAACATTTGTAACCGATGTTGGATCAACATAGACGTTTCTCACTTGACGACCTTTTTTTTTTTTTTAGTCAATGTCAGAGGGAAAAGAATACGTGCGCAGAAACATCGATGTTTTTAACCGATGTTTTATCGACATCGATGTTTCTCATTTGACGACCTTTTTTTTTTTTTTAGTCAATGTCAGAGGGAAAAGAATACGTGCGCAGAAACATCGATGTTTGGAAACATCGATGTTTTTAACCGATGTTTTATCGACATCGATGTTTCTCATTTGAAACATCGATGTTGAAAAACATCGATGTTTTGAGGTCGATGTCGCAGCCCTACTACTCATCCGAATCATTTTGATATTTTTGACGAAAAGGATTATTTAGCAATGGCATTTGATCAAACATCAGCTGTTGTCTTATCTAGATAAAGAGAAAAACAATGTTGCCTTACAAAATGGCCAATGTTAACTGCGGCCTTAAACTTGCACTGAAAAACAACTGTCCAGTTTAAACTTAGTTTAAATTTAATCTGAGTTTAACTAAACTCCGTTTAAACTGAGTTTAAACCAGCACTGAAAAACTGGCCCTAAGCAGCTGATTGATTTGTTTTTTCTATCGGCGTTGTACAGCAAATGTGAAAATCATTTGTTTGGTGGGTGGTTTTAACATTCGCTGTACCGAAAGCAACAACAAAATACATCTATTTTCTTCTTCTTAAAAATTTGCAGCCACCTTTATGAAGTTGTCTTGGTCAAACTGCTTCGTTCTGATTGACTGTCTATATAAATGTCTTATTTACGTGTTGGTTTTTTACTTATATGCGGTTACCGCCACTTAATAGAATCCACCTTGGCCGAAAAACAAAACATTTTATGGTCTAAAGTAAACGGCAACCCTGCTTGCAGCGTGTAAATTTACGTTGAATTCGCCGTGTAAGTTCTGTTTTGGTTTTCCAGCACCAATTTTTATCACACAGCGCACAGCCAACCGGCCAGCCACCAGCCAATAGCACAGATGATGGAAACAGAAACCCATAACTTTCCAAAGGATAAATTAAGACAAAGACAAATACTTAAAAATGAAAGGAAAAATTTCGATGACAAACCAAAGAAAATATCAAGTAAAATTGCTTCGAAGGGCAAGCCTCTTCAGAAAAAATCAGTGAATTTGAACAATGATAAAGCTCTTGATGAAGTTATGCTCAATTCTAGAAAAAGAAAACTAGTGAACAACAAATTGAAGACGAAATCTGAGGCAAGTCTCAAGTCGAAAAAGTCAAAATGTAAATCCTACAGTTTTTTGGAGTCTGACTGCGAGAAAGTAGGGAAGCATCATGAGGGCGAGAATTGTTCAAAAGAGCCCAAATGTAACCCTATTAAAAAAGCAATGTTTCTGCTGAATAAAGAAAAGGCCAATTTGTCACTAGTGCAGGTTAATGGAAATCAAAATAAGATAGAAGAATCAATCAACACTTTCGTTTCTTCTGAAGAGGATAGTTTTGATGACGATTATGAATATGATGAATTTTATGAGAGCTATAGCGATGATAATTCTCTAGGAAGTGACAATTATTTCGAAGAAACTGACAGCAGCAGTTATGAAGAATCTGATTTTTCTAATTCGGAAAATGAGTTCACATATGAGTCTGGGAGTTTCGCGGATAGTGACCCAGATTATGCACTTCCTCAAAATGTTCAAGAAGATTTAGTTATTCATAAAGGTGAGTGCGTTCGAAGGGCTTACAAAAGTATTTGTAGGTCACCTGGATTTTCATATTATATTAGAAGTTTAATACCGCGTTAAATACTAAATTAATTTTTCGCTAGGTACAGCCCAAAAACGCGATCTAGTCGAAACTGATAATGTGAATTTCGACAGTGATATTGACGATACACAAATTTTTGAATTGAAAACAGAAAGTATAACTAAAGAAATACAACAACCAGAGTCAAATGCCAAAAATGAAAATAATCAACGGGAAAAAGAATGTCCAGCATTGGTATCAATATTGGATAAAAGTAAGTTTCAGATAGACAGTTCTGAGTCTGATTATAGCTCTTATGAAGAGGCTAGCGATGATAGTTCCATAGTTGAATTTGATATAAATCAAAAGTACACCCAACTTGCACAGGTCGAAGGCAGAGGAATTGACGACGAACAAAATGAAGGGATTAATATTGGCAACCAAATTTTTAGCGTTGGAATCATTAATGTAAAGAACTGCATTCCAGAGGAAACGTCTAACATCAGCAATTTGGATATCGTAGACAGTTCAAATGGAACCGAAGTTGACGTGCCTATTTCAGAACATCTAGTCATTAAAACAACATCTTTAGATGTTGATGAAAACATATTGACATACTTAAGCATTTGCGAAGTTACTGCAATCACAGACAAAGCTGGTGAATTTGTGACAAATACAAATAAAGATTCAACAAACGAGTTACTTTGGGAAGGGGCAACTCAAAATACGATCCAGCCCCAGCTATCTGTTAAAGAAAAAAATGTCGTTGGCATTAATGATAGCATCCTTTCGAAGTCAAATGAAATTCCTAAAAATACAAAAGAAATAGAGTGTTCTGATACCGAATCACTATCACCTAGTTTTGCACACCTGCAACCTACACCAACTATATCCCAAGAACACCCTCATTTTCGAACATTATTTTTTAATGCTGTCAACTCTAATGTTGTACTGGTATTGCTTAAAGATCCCCTTTATTTATATGGAACAGTATGCCTTACTATCCTAGTCGGGAATGTCGACATTTATGGATATTCACCACCCCTTAAAGAGGAGTTTGAGATATTTTCTCCTCGTGGCTGCAGTAGTGTGCCAGTGAACGCCATTTCATCGCTTCAACACATCGAAAAGAAAGAAATTAGTGAAACATTGAAGCCGCTCTTGTCTTGTTTTAGCTCCAGTGATTTAGAGCGTATCGAAAGGGATTTTGAAAGTGGTCGAGATGCCATATTACTTTTGGCACGTAATACTCGACGGAAAAAATTGAAAAACATGTTCAAAAAGTATATGAACGAAAATGTATTCCCCAATATGAATTCCATACAAACAGATAGAAAACATTATGCAAGTGAATACCTCTTGGATTGTGTTATAAACACAAAAATCGAGAGAGTTTTACAAGTACCAGAGGAATGGCGTAACTTGATATTCTCCAAAGTCTCTAAGGTACTGATAGCCGGTGGCAAATCAGTGGGAAAGTCGACGCTTTTGCGCTACCTTCTAAACTGCCAATTGAAGCATTGTGAGCGGGTTCTTGTCGTTGATTTAGATATTGGACAGCCGGAACTTTTTGTACCTCAAACTATCTCTTGTACAGTTTTGTCTTGTCCTTTACTAGGACCTGGATTTTTTCTTAATCATCAACCCACACGAGCGTATGTTGTAGGCCACAGTAATATTGTTCTTTGTGCTCAATCTTATGTGCGCGCAGTAAAAAAACTTATTGATTTCTGTTATTCAAAACAAGAATTTCTTGAAATACCTTGGCTGATCAATACAATGGGATATAATAAAGGGTTTGGCATGGAACTAATGAGTATTATATGCCAATTAATAAAGCCCACTGATATTGTTCAGTTGCAAAGTAAAAGAGATATTAACAATTTTGACGACTTGTTGTACCCAAATGTGTTGGCGAAGCTACCTCGAACGATTTGTGAATTTGCGGATGAAATAGTGCTGGAGTATAGATTGCACGTTTTATGTTCAGCTATAGCTCAAGAAAGTCGATATCAGCGAGACTGGGAAATGAGTGCTAAAGATTTGCGCTATGCAACGCTTCTTTCACGGCTAACTGACGTTCTCCAAAACAACGCCGATTGGCTGACGGATTGCGTACCATTAAGGTATAAACGGAATATATGTATATCGAAATGTCTTTATTTAATGTATGTATTAACTTCTTTTTGGGCAGTGCGATAATCGAAAAGCTTCAGCTGGTTAATATGGTTTGCAATATGTCTGAGCGGCGAGAGCTTATCCAAGCATTTGAAGCAAATGTTGTCTATTTGTGCCGTAAAGATGAAAATAATAATGATCCTATTATATGCCTTGGTATTGGTGAGTTAAAATTATTTATTGTGTAAATTCTGTGTCTCAAAAGAATAACAGATGAAGTCGAGAAAACTTTACAAGAAAAAAACGTTAAGTATTTAAAAACAGGTTTTTAGTTGAACTACTAAATTGTCATACTTTAAATTAGAAATGTGAATTTTTTCTTGAGTTAATAATTTTAGTCAATTAACTGTTATTTAAAAGTGGTGGTTTAAAATAATTCAATATCACGTTTGGCTATTCTTTGTGGCACAGAATTGAAGGAAGGGTGGATTGAACGTACATAAATATGTACATTTATTTACAGGCATCGTGCGAGCCATTGACATAAGGAAACTTTATCTGCTGCCGGCGATGGCTTATGTCTACCTTAAGGAAGTGAATTGTCTGGCGTTAGGGGAGATGCCATTACCTTCTTCACTTTTCACCAACCAGGGACCTAAAGTGCATAAGATGGCTGCCTTTCTTTACAATACTGTTGATGCACGAACTTCGAAGTCCGTTAAACAAATCTTTCACCGGCCTTCCCAGTTCCTCACAGGGAAACATAAAAATTTGATTGATGATTAACATTGATTTGTAATTTCTCATTGACTGCAGTAAATTTTATAAAACAAAAGTAAAAATTTAGACATTGAATGTAACATTTTATTTAGACATGATAAAATTAAAATTGTATGACTGAAGCGCTTTAGTGTGAGAGTACATGCCTTCCCTTAAGGATCCGGCGCATAAGAACGCGACGTCCCTCTGGTGTTGACATCCGCGCGTGCCATCCATGAACATTAATACGTTTTACTTCACGCGGCTTTGGGAAGTGGCATCGGACCTTGCTTTTTAGGATAGCTCTATTGAAAACATGTGCATCACGACTTATCGATTGAATTACCCCTACAGTCCCGAGCAAAGACCTGTAGATGTGGGTAAAGTATTTCAAAAGCTAAATTAATGATATTAACTTCTCTTTACCTGCTAATAAAGCTAACGAAGGACATTTCTAAAAAATGTTAAAATAATGATAGTTGACCGATAAAAAACAGCTGTTGGACAATTCGACACAGTGCTGTCGGTTAAAAATTTTCGAACAAACCAATGCTTCGGCGTAGTGTAAGTCCGATACGAGTACCTTTTTTTTAATTATTCAGTACTTTATGTCCGCGATTCCATCATTGAGTATCGATTATTCAGTACGCGGTTAATGTATTCGCTCTCTTATTCGTAATTGGCACTCTAATTCCGAAACGAGTCAAAGTGATTTTACCGACAAAATTCTGTGAGAGAATCACCTCGTTTGTATTGATTCAATCTGAATTAAGAAAAAACAATGCCATCTCTAGTTTTAATTTATCGAAAATAATTGCGAAAACAAATGAAGATTCAAAAGTATGTACATAAGTAAGTATCACAACAGAACCCATCACAAATGTTTCGTGTAAACGGGGTGATTCGCCATTCGTAATTCAAATAACGAAACAGTTTAATGTGCTTTTTAAGTGCAGAGTGAATATAAAATTTTATCGAAAAGCGTGCTTGCTTTTTAAATATGGACCAAACGTTATCTTATTTTTGTCGGCGTAAGAAAACGTAAAACAGAGTCTTGAATTTAATAAAAATGAAAGAAAGTAAAAGCACAAAACATATAGATGAGACAATAAAAATTTTAAACTGTAATATCAAGTACATGAAAAATTAGAGTCCGGTGTAAAAATAAATTGGTTATAATCTTCCATGCCGTCACTCAACTGCTAAATCCGAAAAAACTTAAGTAACTGGGCTCTTTGCTCGCTTCTTTGTAATCGTGTAACGTGTAGCTACCGGGTTAGATGAATCCAAAGCACCTATGACGTTGACAGCTGCTGTCACAGATGGCGTTGTTCATTGCGCAGCTGCTTTACTAATTTCATTTCAGGTATTCATTTTTAAAACCGACTTTGAACGTTCATTCAATAGCGAGCTGTGTTCCAACAATAAAGTGCTAGTGCTGTGTATGCTTGTGTAAATTTGTGTGTACCGAAAAATCGAAAAACAAATGGGAAGATGTATAATTAAAATTGAAATGATCGCCGAAATCTAAATAAAATGCTTGAAAACTAAACAAATTGTAAATAATCGTTTTTTGCCGCTGAGTTCCGTGGTTAATACAAAATATTCGCATATCTGTGTAAAATTTATGGAAAACCATATATTGTTCTGTCTGGCTTTACAGTAACCTAAAGCTTATTAAAATATCAAGTGTATTTATTTATGTACATACATACTCACATATATATAAATATATAATATATGTATATACAAATATACATAGTTGCGAACGAAAGGAAACTACGAGTGTTTTTGGCTTTTGCACAATTTTGCTACTAACGGAGGTAAGTAAAGGTGTAGAAGGCCCTAAGTTACAAATGTACATACATATGTACATGCATATTTGTATATAAAAGCGTAATTATGTACTACGTGCATGTACAAGGATTAAGCCAGTCAATTATGTGTAGGTACCTACATAAATATCCTGAACTTCATTCACCGCTAAACAATTTTACTTGCATAAATACAGTGGTGGCCATACGATATGCAACCAAACTGAAATTAACATACATAGTTTGCCACCGATATTCATGTAAGTATTTATTTAAAAAAAAATTCAATTAAAATTCAGTTAATTCTCCAACATAAACTATATACATAAATTTAATTTTTTTTTTTTTAAATGAGCTAAATTCCACTTTTTGTTAAAAAAATTAGAGAAAAAACAACAACACCAATGCGGTAGAAGTTATAGTACTATTTCGGAAATCACGACTTAGAACAAATTAAAAAAAATGCAAGTATTAAAATATGCAGTTGAATGGGATATACATTCAATTTTAGTAGGTACAATATTGTGAAAGTTTCACGTGGCTGGGAATTACCGTTGATTTTTTAGAATACTTTTTGTCAAGGGTGTTGCGACTTTCTTCCATATAAAAATAAATTCGTTATATGGAAGAAAGTGCGACCGAAAAAAATTATAAAAAATCAACGGTTATTTCCAACCAATTGAAACTTTTACATTGTTATACTAAAATTGTATAAGCTAGAAATCTGCATACTTAAAAAAATTCGAATACTTTTGTGAAAAAAGGTAAAATTTTAATAGAATATTTGTTGAATTTTTTTTTTAATTTCCCCTAAGTTTTTAGTTTAGATTTATAAGGTTTATGTGAGAAGATAAGGTGAATTTTAATTGAAAACCTTTTTAAAGAAATCAATGAATATACATAAGTGGCAAACTATGTCATTTTGAATTTGGTTGCAAGTTAATTGGCCACCACTGTCTGTGAAGCATTTGCAATTTTCATCAAAGTATGTACATACATACATATATCAAAAATATTTTTTTTTAATAATAAAACCTAAAAACATAAAACCTTAAAAATCAAGAGTCCATACAGCAAATAAGAAACATTTATTTTTATATGGATTAAAGTCGCAACACTCTTGACGAAAAAATTCTAAAAAATTGACGGTGATCCCTAGTCAATTGAAATTTACACATTGTTAGGACCAGTTTTTCAGCATAACTCAATTTAAACTAAGTTTAGTTAAACTCAGTTTTAATTTAAACTTAATTTCCTTGCGGTCAATTAAATTTGTTGCAACTAAAACAGAGTACTGAGCAATCACAAACAAACAGAGTTCAACTTGCACTGAAAAACTGGCTATAAAACTGAATACTCAAAATTTCCAACATTTCTGAGAAAATAGTTAAAAATCTATATTCAAATTTGTTAATTTTTTTTTTAATTTTCTACAAAGTTTAAAACATTGATTTCTATGGTTTATGTTAGAGAATGGACTGAATTTAATTGAAAATTCTTAAAAACAAATAAATAAATATACGTGACAAGCGATGACATTTTGAATGCTGTTGCACAACACTGTACATATGTACATATTGAAGCATCCTGCAAATTTGTCGTGCCCCCAAAAAAACGTTTTCTTGCTTGTCTTAAAGGGAATGAACGACAGTGTCGTTTGGAAAACGTACTTAGTGTACGGACATTTGTTTACATTTTTTTGTGGGAGTGTTCGTGAAAAAATGAGTAAAAGCAATAAAATTAAATTAAAGTGAGGGTGAAAGTGCGACAACATACAAAATAAAAACAGAAAAAAATATTCCGACAAATTGATTACCTCCCACTTTTTTGACGTCGTCTAATAAAATGATATTTGCGACTGTTGGGACAATTATAAAACATGTGAAAAATATTGTTTGCTTATAGGACAATTTTTGTTATTGTTTTGAAATCTATGAATGTGGTTTGTTTATTTATTTATTTATTATTACGGCTTTTTAGGCCTAAAACTTACATCTATACAATCACTTAATTCATTTCTTTTAACTTTGCACACCATAAAACGACAAATTGTTTATAGTAATTACAGTTTTAAAAACAAAATCCATTATAAGTAATTATGTATAATTTTAAAATATTATTGCTGCTCTTTGGGCGGCTACTTTTAGAGTCTTCTGAGACTGACGATCCCTCAATACAGACAAAATGGCCATCAGCAAACATCGCATTACTCTTGCTTCCGCTCATTACAGTGGACAGTGCTAGTCTCACCTCAATATTATTTTAATATTAAATATAATTCATTGATACATTTACGTATCGCATTACTCTTGGATTTGTTCATTACAGTGGAACACTTCACTATTATTTTATTATCAAAGCGCTATGGATGCCGAATTTTCAGTATCTGCAGAGACAGCCGAGATCTTCTTGCAGTTTTAAGTGGTCATTCGTAAATAGCACTTTGATCTTATTATTATTCTCCCTCCATGGGGGTGAGTTTCATTAACTTAATTAATTTTTTCACTCAGATACTCTGGTAGGTTACCAATCTTAATATGAAAAATAAATTTGATACTATGATAAAAAATTAGCTGTTTAACGCTCAACCAATTTAACTTTTCGATCATATTTTTTACTTGTGCTTATCTACTTGTGCTTCAATCGCAACAAAAAATATGGTTGGACAATATAAAAAGTTCCTCGATGTTTTTACCCATTATGCTCAGGTTAAATTTGCGTGTATCATTATTTAGCGATCTTGATATGATCATAAAATTACTTAGTTTTGCTATCATTCAGTTTTAATTTATTTTAACAAAGCCACCTATAAAGTGAGTTTAAATCCTGTTGCATTTTGTCCCTAGCTATCATTATATCCGTTTCACTTAATTACTATTGGTGCGTTCTCCAGATGTTAAAACACGAAACTTAACCGACCATGTTGCGATAGGCGGAAGGCAAGCCTGAAGAGTCCCGGATGTGCGTTCCCATGACAGTCGGGTCTACGATACGATACGACTGTCGCTTCAGCATAATTTGTGCTGCTACAACAACAACAACAAGTCCCGGATGTGCGCACCATCCGACTGGCTAACTTCGACTCGAATTGATATCTTGTTGAAGCCACGATTTGCTAAAAACTTCACTGCGCAAAAATCTCACCCCTGCTGATTGAAATATCAGTGTACTCTGCCACATCGCCCAACAGCGAGAAATAAGTCAATTACTGTCTAGAGTTAAGACCTGATAAATAAACCAACTTTTTTCTTCTTCTTCCTTCCATTATCTTTATTCTCCTTTATCTTTACTTGACATTTCCTCTTTTTACTGCGGTATTCATGTAAAGTGAGCAAAAATCATCATTCTGTGCCGGTTTAATGTGGCTAAAGATTGCACTTGATTTTTGAAAATTCCATGCTTTTGTAGAGGGTTAGAGCATACAAATTATAAAACGTCATATTTCCAAAAGAAATAATATCATTTTTTAACTTTTAGTTTTTTATTAACAAGCAATAAAATATTGTTTTTAAATAATAATTTTCTTCGTGATGTACGAGTAGATTTTATGCAGAACTATCTGTTCGTTTCTGTTCACTTCTTGTACTCGTTGGGTACACAATTGTAACATTTTCGGTGCCGTGTGTACCTCTCACTCCCAGGAGTAGGGGGAAGGGAAAATGTGTGCAGCATACCACGGATCTTTATGTAGAATTTTCTTTTTTCATTCCGCCCCCCTATTGACGATAAGATTAATTGAGTAAATTAATTTTACGAATATAAACATACTCTCCCACTGTGAGTGACAAACAGTTGTTTTTAAGAAGCATTCAGCTTATGCAACATTCATTGATTAGATCAATCGAATCCATTTACTGTAAATGCCGGTATACATGGACCCGCAAAAGTACTAACATCAGGCTGAAGAAAAAGCTTACTAGTAGTATTTTGTTATTTCAACTCTTTTCAATGAACACCGATCTTTATTATAAGTGGTATTCGAAACATGTGCTTGTAAACAAATTTTTATAACCTCAATTTTCAATAAAATTTTTGTTCTAAAACTTTTAAAACTATAAGTACGAAGTCGGTATGATAATTCAGTGACTATTTGAATAAAATATATTTTTTTCGGCAAAAAAAGCGTTCTATTTCTCTAAATGAATCACGTTTTAACTCTATACAGTTAGTTCAGCGTTGTTCCCAATTTTTTTTTTATTTTCTTCCAAATAATAGCTTTTCTCAAGACTCAAAAGAGGCGTTTGTTTCTGTGATGACCTTTTCATTTGACCCACCCAGCTATTTCTTCAGGTTTGGAAAACGGAAATAGTCACATGGTGCAAAATCTGGAGACAATGCTGGATAGTGTAGCAGTTCGTAGCTCAATTCATGGATTTCTACTGATAGCTTTTTCATATCCAATTATTCGTGTTAAATGTGATGTTCCCGCTCAGTTGAGATGCCTAAACACCTCACACACTTTCACTCGCCGGTCCTCCAATCTCATTCCATGGCTTTTATCGACGATTTGTAGTGTATGTGTCTCTTTTGAGCGACCTGAACGTTCGGTGTCACTTGTGCTGATTCGACCACAACGGAACTCAGTAAACCACTTCTTACCCATTGAAATTGATGGCGCAGTGTCCCCATAGTATTTATCATGCCTCTCCTTGGTTTCGGTAATGGTTTTCTCTTACGCAAAAAATAATGCTAAATCGGTACACGAAATTCACGTTTTTCCTGGCATAAACTTAATGACTTAATGACTTAATTTACTCAAAATTGTACAGTAGTCTATTAATTGATGACAGTTAAGGGTAGCAGTAATGAATTTCAAGTTTCAACAAGTGGAAATTCAAAAAGTCACTGACTTATCAAACCGCCCTCGTATTATTTTGATATATGTATGTATATCGTAGTTTTTCCTTCAGTGACGTGATTTACGTGCACAAGCCGAGACAGTATGTACCAGTCAACAGTTCCAAAATAGCTCTAGCTGGAAACTAGTATCTCAATTCGTTGGTATGTACAAGATACGTATGTATGTATGTAAGTATGTACTCGTATGTACAAATGTAAACGATCGTGCGTACGTGTGTACAACCAACCATACGCACATGTTTAAAAGTGCAAGTATGTCTTCGATCAGTGCTTTTTCGATTCATTTGCATAAACGAAAACAAATGCTTGATGTCTGAGTTGTTGGAATTCTACCATTCGTGTTGCTTCAAACAGTGCCTCCCTTTGAAGACACTTCTCTCCACCACGCAGCTGGCTAACCGTGGCTAAACGCACGCGGTTGCCACACTTGGTGCTTTGGCACCAGAACTGGTACTGGTACTGTTTATATCGCAATTGTTTTTGCTAAAATAAGATTTACATATTTAGAGTTTAAAAACATAAAACATGGTGAAATAAAAATTAGACAAAACTATCAATCCGAATCGTTGTCTCTTGCACGCCCTACTCAAAACTCAACTAACTCGTCGTTTTGCTGCGATCTCACTCCTCTCTCGCTTACATACAAATATGGTAGTTGATATTTTTTTGTAAATAACTCGCTCAGTTTCAAAGTAATTTTACTAAAATTTTTCTACGTGACAGTTTTTAACATTACTTCATCTACTAAAATATTTCTAAAAATCAACGAAGCAAGCTTCCATACAGGTAATTGCTCAGATATGTGGTTTAAGTTCCCGAATTAACCAGTTTGGAATATTAAAAGTATTATGTGTTGACTAATGTTTAAGACTGCTGAGTAAAGTGATGGAGTATTTCTGAATATACAGTTTTTTTTTTCGATTCAATCCGCGCGAGGCTTCAGGTTCCTGTACTCAAGACACTTAACATGTACTAATACTTGTTGGACCCAGAAAAAAAATAAATTCGCAACAACAGACCTAGACTGGACAGAACGAAAATTGACACTGAAAATGGCACAACGCCGAAAGCGATTTGTCTCCAAACCAAACTTGAGACAAGGGATGGCGGAAAATCGTTCCTGCAAATATAAACATTCCACCCTGTCGGACAAGAAAAATAAGAAAAGAATACAGTTTTATAGCCCATTAAATTTTAACTCAATAAATGTGGAAATTTTATGTGGCTAAAAGATATCTTTAATTTTTGAGAATTTTTTTTAAACGACGATGCTGTTTGTATGTGTTGATGGAAAGAAATGTGGCAAAAAATGTTCCCAAAAATCCACGGTAATTTTTAGCCACTTTAAACTTACGACATTATTCCATTATAATCGAATGGGCTATAAAATTTCATGCCCATAGATATATGTATGTACTCGTATGTATGTATGTATGTATGTATGTACTCGGTATGTTTATTGCTTCTTCTTCATTATTTGGTGTTTCATTTTCCATTTCGCACTGTGTTGTTAGACCAACAACTCCTTTGCGCCTCGTTCATCGCCTTAAATTTATATTTTTAGTTCATTTGCGTGGCTTTGCGTTACTTTGCGTATTTAGAGAAATAACGATTCATAATTGTTTTCACTTGAACTCATGCCCGGGTTACTCGAGTACGTTCCGCTCCAAAGTGGCGGCCGCTCGGCGATGCTCGTACAAATGAAAACATAGGCAAATTATTGTATATACATATATATGTATGTATCTTAAGGTGGTTCTTAAATGTAGAACGAAATTTTTACAACAGTTTTCATAACTCTTATGGAGACTCAAAAATTTGCATTTCTTTTATTCGACTTAATAAACCGATTTTGGGGTATAAGATAATTTAAGTTTTTGTGTCGTCATAGAGCACTCTGAACTTGGATCCCTGAGCGATACGCCTCAAACATCTCCAGTCGGGACCAACATTATTAATTGAGATAGCTTTTACTTTGACATTGCCGAATAGTGGCTGTGAAGCACTATTGAGTTGACATCCTATACGATGGGCTATTTTAACGGCTAAAAACCGACCGGTCAACAAGTATCTGTAGCTAGCCAGTTTAACCTAATATAAATAAATACAAAATAAGAAAACTTTCGAGAACTCAGCTTTGTCTATTGCTTCAACGTATTCAAAACCGCTCTGTATTGCTTGTAACAACACGCCCTCTTTTTTCGCGATCCCTTGAAGTTCTAAGTCGGTCGGTTGATGAATGATTTTTTATTGAGCCAGTCACCCCGAAACTCTGCACCCATTTTCTAAGTATCTAATTACATACATCGATCATTCATGCTATGCCTTATGTTGTAATGAGCGTTAAAGTCGAATAATCGTTTCGGTAGTTGTGCTCCGTTGAAAGACGTGATTACTTACAAATTGTTAATAGTTTTAGGGAGCGAACCCTTAATACGATGCACCACCAGTGAATTCATGAGACCCGTCCGATTCTGTTCCATCTGATCCCAGATTGCATCGATCTAGTGAATTTATTAGCTTCCGAATTGCTGCCGAACGAGCTATTTTGATAATCTAAGCTGGGCCACTTAAAATCTAAAATCATAGCACATTTGTATTCGAATAGTGGTCGCACCTCGGCAGGCAACGTCACTCCTTTGACGGTATTCTTGCCGTGAGAAAGCTTCCCATAAAAGACAACTGCCGTTCGCAGACATCAGTTCCTTTTATGAGGTGTTCTCTAAAGCGAAAATGCAATATCTTCCCTTCGGTCTGTTTCATATAAAATATAATTACGGAAATCATACAGTCTGTTCAGGTAATTTAAAAGGGCTATATGACTTTTTTTTGCCTATAACTTAAACACAAATGAGTGTGAGACGATTTTTAGAAGGCCTTTTGCACAGAATTGTATGCGTTGTAAATTTGGTTTCTCACTTTTCCTACAAAAACTGAAAACTGCCAATTGCAGACTTTCTACTTGTCATGAACGGAGAAATGGAGAAATGGCTGAGTGGTAAGAAATTTTGGTCAAATAAAGAGGTCATCACAGAAACAAACGCCTCTTTTGAGAGTCTTGAGAAAAGCTGTTATTTGGAAGAAATAAAAAAATTGAAAAAACGCTGGACTTACTGAATATAATTAAAAGGAGTTTATGTTGAAAAATAGAACGTTTTTTTTTTTGGAATATGACACTTTCGGCAATGGAACGATATTTGTCGGTCAGTTTACTGCACTTACTGTCAACATAATTGGTTAAATCAACCAGTTAACCAATGAATTTCCCCGATTCTGATTGCTGCAGTAAAATTACAATAGCACACTATAGGCACATTTACACACACACACGCATATACACACACACAAGCATGTATTATTTTTTATGTCATACATAATATACTTAAGTCTTAAGTGAGACTTGTAGGCCAAGAGTTATCTGTTCGATTATGCTTTGTGGATACAAACATATTATTTACAATTCAGTAAGTATGTTTAAATATACATACATACATATGTACATATGTACATATGGGGGTATGTGCTACATTTTGTTGTTGCTATAATTACGAACAATTAAACTTCATCAAATTTTGATACGGGTGCAGCGGTCCACCACGGCGATGAGCCAATTCGATCGCTTACATTTCGAACGATGTTCATTGTCGGCGAAGTATTGTTGGGCGTTCAATTTTTCTTTATTATTTATTCGACTCACATCGGTCGGTTGATGTTTTTTGTTCATGCGTTGTACATTAATTACGCGCCCAGCCTGCTACGCACCAGCTCAGAAGAGTATTGTGAAATCTTAATTTGTATTCGGCTATAAGATTGCATTTCCTAATGGGTGACTTAAGCCTTTCTTCCTCATTTTATATGGCAAATACTGGTGATTGTCAAAAATTACACAAAATTGCAAAATGGAAAGCAAAAGAAATTTAACAATGACGCTTATATGTGTGTATGTATGCATGTATTTGTTAGTGTATGTATATGTCTGCATATGGAATTCAAAGTAGAACTTCGTTGAACTTGTTGGGCGCGTTTTTACATATTCCAGTGGGTCAAGCGGCAACGTTTCTCTAATGGTACGTAGAAGCTACAGACACAGCCACACAGCTGCATATCTAACTATTTAAAATTCACAGTATTTAATTACTTTTACCGAATAATAAAGTTGCACTTAATAATTAAAAAATAAATCTACCTATTACAATTTTTTTACTGTCATTTTCCTCCATGCAACGCGTTTATTTTTTATATGGAAGGAATTGCGAAAGAGCGTCAGTAAAAAAATTCTCAAAATTCAGTTGAAATTCGTAGCCACTAGAAACTTGCTCTTTGTTGTAGAAAAATTCTAAATATTCTTTTTTTTTTTAATTCGAAATTTTTCTGAAGTTTTGTTTAACTATTGTTAATTTTGTATTTTATTAGATAAATGGATTTTCTTTGAGAATGCACTGTGTTTAAAATGAAAAATAATTTTCAATAATTGGAGAATAAATAAATTGTACAAATGTGTGTCAACATGTGTAAGTGCTATAATTCTTTCGCTGACTGTACATATAAATAAGAGATTTTGCTTTAGTTATAACATTCCACCACAAGCAATGTAGCCAGATCGTTGCAGTAAGAAATCGTCAATTTAGTTCTCAAAAATCGTTATTTGCATGTAAGCGTCGTCAAAATATATAACAAAATTTAAATAAACAATGCCACAAAAGCTTTCTCTCATATTATGTTTATACTCGTATGAAGGCAAATGTTTATTAATTTCTACATACATATTTTAATAGACATTCCAATAAAATATTTCACAATAAAAACAATGTTCCGACGAGTTTTGCTACTTCTTACGGACTCTGGCTTATCAAAACATACCATTAATTTAAAAAAAAAAACGCACACAAACGAACGCTCTAAATGTAAAAATTAAAAATTGTAAACAAATTAGAATTTGCTACAATGCTGTTGCTCTCTGGTATGCTGGCTACTAGGGTGTTCGATTATTCGACTATTTTGTAAAACCGGTTTTCGAATTATTCGAAAAATGGCAATGTTAATTTTTAAATCAAGAAAAAACCGAAAGAAAGAAATCTTTTGAAAATAAAATATATTTTAATGTCCGAGTTAAGTAGGCAGTATCAGTCTCTAGTTGACAAAATTCACAATTTTAGACCAGTTGGCATTAATTGGTCTCAAAAGAACGCCTCTAGTTCCAAAACAAAGTCTCTCAATTTTGACCAGGTGATAAAAAGGTTAAAAAAACTAAGGAAAACACAAAAAATAAAAACTTAAAAGCGCGAGGAAAGGTAATAATCTACAACTCACACATACGACTCAAATTTTAAAACTTGAGATTTTACCAAATTACTGAATTACACAATGCAGCAAATTAAGCGTGCTATACCTATACAACGACTTTTTGTCAATAAGGCGTTGTACGATTTTTCATGGTTTTCCCCCCTCCTCATATAAAATGTTCTGCGTTTTTTCTGCAAATTATTTGAATTTCGAATATATATAATGGCCCTTTGTAGTTGCACTTTAAATTAAAACATAACAGATATAAAATTAGTCGATGTGCTGTCGTATTGCTATCAAAATCTATAACTTCAAAACTACGAAAAACCCGGTTTTGGAAATTAAAAAAACCGATTTATCAAGATTTCAAAAAAACCGTACAATAATTTATAAAAAAAAGCCGGAGAAACCCGGTTTAAAAAAACGGAGTCAATCACCCTACTGGCTACACACAAACTAGCCGTTCACCAATGTCTTGAGGTAACCTGTCTTTCGTGTTCAATACACACGGCACCACTAAAGCTTTAGTAGAAGAGTCTTACCAAATGTTTACAAAGTGCAATTTGAGCGGTAATCGTCAAATCGTCATGGTAGTCAAAACTAAGTATTTGAAATAACGATCAAAGCGTCAATATGGCAACACTGACCACAAGAAACACAAGCCATTGAACTGAACTGGTATTGATTTGATCGTTTCATTCGATCTCGAGTAATTGAAATCAGTGATCGCATTCTCTACTCATTTTGGTGTGAGTCATTCATTGTCCACCACTTTATTGTGCCAGCAAATACATGCAGACATACATATGTACATATGTATTTATGTGTTTCTTATGAATGTTTATGTTTATACACTGGACAATACAACTCACCGCTTAATCAGTGAGATTATGTACATACATACGTGCGGTTAAAGTAGAAACCCACGCCAATACTTAACTGTTTAGATAAAATGTGAAAAGATGTGCCCGACTTCTATTAAAGTATGTATGTGCTTATGTACCTATGTATGTGTGCATGTAAGTAAATTCGTTACGAAAAACAATTAAACCAAAGTGCTATCCTTTCGACCCAGCAATAAAAATAAAGTAAAGGCCAGTATTTGTAAATGGACCGCTACGCACGTAAAATGGCTAAAATTAACTACGTTTTGGCCGAAAGCCGTTTCCAATTTTTCACCCTATTTATACAAAGAATTACAAATCATCTATTTCTGAGCCTATGAGTTGGTATTGCGAACCTTGTGACTGATTTCATTTTAATTCGTTGTAGGCCCCTCTTTATAGTTATGGAAATAAGGAATCTGAAGGAAAAGATCTTTAAAATTTACACATGTTTAAGTTATTTATCCTCCAATTATTTAAAATTATGTTTCAATTAAAATATCGTTAATTCTCTAACAAATATCATTTAAATTTTATGGAAAATGTTGAAAACATTTATTAAAATTTGATCAAAATTTATAACTTTTTAAATAAAATATTTAGAATTTTTTAGGGTATGCAGATATATAGCTCATTCAATTTTAGTTAAGTTTCTAGTGGTTACGAATTACCACAAATTTTTGAAAATTTTTTTACTGGCGCTCTTTCGCAATTTCTTCCAAAAAAACTTACTGTAAGTAAATTGTAAATTGCCAAAAATCAGTGCTAACTTGTAGAGACTTGAAACTTACAGTTTCTCAGACTAAAATTTAATGAGCCAAAAAACTGCATACTCAAAAAAAAATGCTAAAAACTTTTTTTTTAGAAAGTTCCCAATTTTGATAAATTTTTGTTAAATCATTGTAAGTTTTATAAAAAGTTTAAAAAATAAGTGTTTATGCGGTTTCTCAGAGAATTAACCATATATTACGTGATAAATATTTTTTGTTTCATTAAAGAAAAATTTAGTGATCTGTCAATATGTGGTTGTGCTATAATAATGTGTGTGAACAGAGTGAGTATATACATATGTATGTATAATAAAAATATAAAAAAATTGATTTGAGCAGTTATTTTTAAATACGCTTAAACATTTTTCATTACATTCTGTTCACTTATTCTATTTTTTTGTTTGTTCCTCTTTTCATAAGACACAACTCAGAGGCGGAAACAATCCAAATTATTTTGGTATTGGCACATTTTTTTTTTATAACAAAAAAGAATCAGTTATTTGCGATTTTACGACAACATTTTTTCGAAGCAGGAAGTGTCTACTTTGGAAATTCTTAACTTTTTTAACATTAAAATTTTAATGTACAATTTTGGATTTCTCTCTTCTGGGGCATTCATAACAAAATGAAATATTTACTTTTTCACCTTTTAAAAATTACATATGAACATCTTTGTTATCATAGATGATATGAAACGAAATGTTTTGCTTGGTAAGAATGCTGTCAAAATGTGCATTTTTTCCAATAGTGCCAATAAATTGAAATAATTTTTAGAAATTGCTAGCACCGACATGACTGTCTTACAAACAAGCATGTTCTGAAAATCGTACGATTTAAATTCGGCTCGATTTGCTAAGTACTTTCGAAGATGCTGCATTTAAAAATTCACTCTAAAGATATTAGAATGTTTTATATTACACATTAATACATCGTTTACAGTTTTAAGTGAAAATTATTAGTCTCTTCATAAGAAGTAATCAAAAATATTTAAAAAATTGTACTGAATTTAAATCGTACGATTTTCAGAACATGCCTGATAAATTAGTTTCAGGTATAAAATAAATAAAAATCTCATAAAAGGATGTTCTTACATAAACCAATATTTCAAGCTAATAAATTAATAAATAATTAAATTAAATCTACAAAGCTATCAGTTCCACATGAAATTAAATCCCAAAAGTTTAACATATTTGTGTTTAAATATTAAACTAACAAGGAGCATAAAACATAATTTTAAATTTTAATTTGGGCAAAAAAGCCGCTTGCGTTTAAACATTTCCATTATAAAGAAATCAATATCCACACTTTAATTTGGTATTAAAATCGAGAGATTATAAATAAATTCGCGTTGAAATTTCCCCCGATTTTTTGAGTTTTTTGGTATGCCACCAAATGTGCAGCTTTGAGCGAACCACTTTTTCTTACATTCCCATTTCTTCTTCTGCTTTCTTTCACCTTTATATGTATGTACATATGTATGTACATATGTATATACATTTTTCTCACTATCTCCGCCAGAAGCCAGACTACGCATATGTATATAGTCGTACATACTCGTATGTATGTATGTATGTACGCTGATACCATTCCAATTTCTGTGCGTTTGTTAACGCGTTGGCAAGCACTGGAAGATTTTTTGGTGGTGTACTCGTAAAATGAATTTAATTTTTAAATAAATTCGGTTGCCATTGGCGCGGCGGGGCTATCTATAGCAATTGCTGTTCCAGTTCAGTAATGATGACGACAGCTTAAAGTTTTGTGCGTACTTAAAGCAAAAGTAAAGAGCAAAAAAGCCCACCGCTAGCAGTTCCCAATTTCATCAAAGTCACAAACATACAAACAAATACAGAAAAGGGGTACAAACACAAATTGTGTACGTACAAACATACATACATACATACATACATACAACATACCTACTTACGTACAATGCATTTTCCGTATTCCGTATGTGTGTTACATTGCGCTCGATTTTCGATGCTTATCTGGCTGAAATTTTTGCCATCTTTTAAAGTTTCATTGCCTTTATTTATTTCGGACAACATACGAGAGCGGTTTGATAAGTCTGTGACTTTTTGAATTTCTCGCGCAAAAACTGTTGCCCTTAACTGTCATCTATTAAAAGACTAGATATTGTAAAATTTTGAGCACACTGAGTCATGATGGAAAAAGGTAAAATTCATGTGGTGCTCACTCAGCATTATTTTTGCGTATAAAAACCAATCACCGTAACCAAGGAAAAGCTTAGTAAATACTATGGGCAAATAATACGTTGTGGTCGTATCAACACAAGTGACACCGAATGTTCAGAAATCGTTGATAAAATCCATAAAATAATATTGGATGATCGGAGAATGAAAGTGCGTGAGGTGGCTATGGCTGTAGGCATCCACAATGAGCGGGTACATTACATTTTAGTCGAATATTTGTATAAGAAAAAGCTATTCGAGCGATTGCTCACACTTGACCGTAAGCGCAACCGTGTCACCTCTTCAAAGGTTAGGCAAAAATTCATATATTTGGCTACGAACTGCTACAACATCCAGCATTTTCTCCAGATTTTGCACCATGCGACTATTTTCTATTTCCAATTCTGAAGAAATGACTGGGTGGTAAGAGGTTTGTGTCAAATAAAGATATCATCACAGAAACCGACGCCTCTTTTGAGAGTCTTGAGTATAGCTGTTATTTGGAAGAAATAAAAAATTATAAAAACGCAGAGTTAAGGAGATTATGTTGAGAAATAAACGCTTTTTTGTTGAAAAAAATATATTACATTCAAAGAGTCACTGACTTATCAAACCGCTCTCGTATTCGAACGTGAAATATTATAATATAACGAAATATCACTTATTTGGGGAATCCTTTTTTGAAATTCTGTTAACGTGGCGCATGTAATATGAAGCATTAATAAAAATAAATAATTTCACAAAATTAAAAAAGAAATGAAGTCATTTCAATTTGTAGATTTTTTAAAGTATTTATTTCTTAAGAAAATAAACTTGCTTAAAGTTTCTTTCGCTACACACCAGTATTTAAATATCTTGTTCAAACTTTTGGATGGGAGATGAAAGGAAATGCGAAATTACATCATTTTGATCTAACCGCAATATTTGAAAAAAATTCACTTAGCAGGTTGTCACTGAAAGCCCACGATGTCTAAAAAGGAATAAAACAAATTTGATGCAAACAGATTTATTAATTATATGTATGTACATACATCTACATACGAGATGCAGATATTAAAATTTTCAATTGTTTCGGAACTCCACCTCTGTAGTCGTAAGTGGTATTCAATATATATGTAAGTATGTATGTAGGTAGTATATATTTACATTCCAATATTTTCTACAATTTAAGCTATGTATGTACGTAAATTTATCAGGTTATGAATTGACCCAAATATTTAAAACATTTTTCAGAGGTGATTAACCCATTCGCTGATAAGATACCGAAAACACGGCGGCAATCAGAAGTGGTAAGTGGCGATAGTTTATTCATGGAGTAACTATTTTAATTCTTAATTTTTATTTTTTTGATTATTTACTAACATTATCGTAGCAACTTTATTTATTTTGAAAAATTATGTTTTATAAATACATATGTACATACATAAGTAGTAGACGTTTGTAGGACTTAAATGTATTTGACATCGTCAGTGAAACTGTGATGAGATAGACGAACTTTTATATAAAAGTCTAGGTATTCGTTTTTTGAAAAGGTAACAGGTGCTTAGGAAATTTGAAGACAAAAGGTGAAATTAAACAAAGAAATTAACCCTTTTAGTTGAAAAGTAATATACTACGTACATACGGCTAGCTCAGAGCAAAAACGACTAATTTCTTAATATTTGACCATTGCTGCAATATTTCGTTGGCGTTCTGAACAATAAAAATTCAAACTCAAGAGAATGATAGATTAAAGACGAAATTGTAAAGAACGTCAAAGAATGTATTTCTGTTTACATATTTACGCAATTCTATTCACCTTTCCAAAAGTAAATAGCACGTGAACATTGGTTTCAGCCCTTGTAATTAAGGAAATTTTAAAGAGAAAAAAAAAATTTCAATAAATAGTAAAAAAAAAAGAATGGCTTTTGTATATCAATAATTTTAAAAATTTCCGCTACTGGACTCTGTTTTTGTTGATTTTTCAATGCAAATCTACTATAACACCAGCGAGTAGGTGGATGCTGTCAAAATAACAAAGCGAGGATTGATTAATCGCACGCGGATGGCGCCATCATTACGGCGCTGCATCGAGCTCATTATTTTATTATTTAAAAGCGATTTTTTTCTTCAATGCCAGATAATCCTAGTCTTGAGCCCCATTTATAAAAGTTTAATTGGCTTAATTGTCGTTTTTTCCGTAAAAGTTCAGAGTCAGATTCGTCGGCGACATTTTTTCTGTTTCATAGACACCTGTAAGCAACTGTGACAATTTTTGGGAAAGCGTCATTCTCACTGACGCTGGAGTATTTGCGAAAATTGTCTGCGAATGGTTTGATAATTGTCAACTACATCTAATTATCACGTCTATAGTCGAAACTTAAAAGCAACGTCAAATAGTTTTTACTGGATAATTTAGTACATTTTCCAATAGTTACGAGTATGATGATTGAGCAAGCACAAAACACTAGCTAATGCTACACTCATTGCTTGAGGGGTATTGGAATGAAGTTGGATTCGATGAAAACCAGGGCTAGCGCGTACTAATCAGTATTAGAAACGAAATCGTACGTTTCCAAATTGGTATTCAGTACAACTTACTTCATATATTGGGTTCTCTCACAAAATTTTCTTCCAAAATCAAGTTCTGAGTTTGACAGCCAGCCCAGCGAGGGTCCAATTTTTCGGTTTCTTTTGGCTCATCGTTGACGATCTCATTTTAAGTATTTACTCGTATATGTTGATAGTATATATGTAGATTAATCGCAAAATTGCCGTCTCATATTTTGTTCTCCAAGTATAACGGAAAAATTAAAATTGTAAGAGAGAGAGAGAGAGATTGAATAAAGTTTTGTGTACTCGTATGTTTGTACAAATGGTAGTCGCAAAGTGTTTTCGGTTTTTGAAGTGGATTTTGATTCAAATATTCATATCAATTTAATTTATAGCTTCTTCAAATCATAATTATTTCCTCTTGAGTTGAAGTTGTATTTATGTATGTGCGGCGCTGATGGGAGAAGTTTGTTACTATTGCGGTGGCTTGTTGAGGTTTACGAATTCACGTGCCACTAAATTCAACCAAGATCGTTAAACTTATGTAAATATGTATGTACATCTGTGCGTACATACATACATTTTGGTGCGATTTAGCCTTTGGCGATCCACTGGTGTACCGTTCCAAAATAGTGTGGGAAGCGTGTTGTGTTTAAAGTTCGTTTTGTTATGAATCGGTTGACAATGGAATGCGCTTCTTGTTGAACCCGGTCAATCGTGGATAGGCTGTGTCATACACACATACATATGTACATAATTAACGGAATTTACTTTAAAAGAACTTATTGAAATGCGTAACGCAACACTATCCAATAAAAGTAATGTTGCAGTAAACAAATGTCCGTACTCACACACAAACATATGTACATTTTCTAAGTGTACAATTCGATCTCAGATATTAAATATGTATGTATGTATGTACTTATGTATATATCTGAACACACAAATTGAAAATACTATTTATGCTCATTTATTTTTTCATCATTTTCAATTAAAACACAGTTCGTTCCCCACGTTTCAAACTATTTAGAAAACAAATAAAAATCCAAAAAATTGTAAACCAAATTTAAAATTTTAAATTTTTTGAGTATACGAGTACATTCAAGTAAGTTAAATGACAACACCGTTGAATAAATCAACACTAATACTCAAAAAAAAATTTTTTTTTTTAAATTCTGTGCAAAAAGGTTTTAACTGTATTTCAATAGAAACTTTTAAATAATTTTGAAAGTTGGTGCAAATCAATGTAGAGAGGTTAACTCTTCATGTTTTATCGTAAACATATCGTTGATTCATCTGCCACCTAAATTAATTTCAAAACAAAAAAAGTTGGATCAAAATTTTTGTTTCAGTAACACAGAATTTTTTTTGGGGAATGCCAAACCATGACCACCAAAATTTCAAAATTTTTAATCAGAGCTTTTACAAAAATATTTAAATATTTTTATATGGGAAAGATGAGCATCACACAAAAAATCTCAAAAAAAAAAACAACGGCAAAATGTTGAAGATTTAATGGCCATTTTTTAAAAAACTTTCTTCACTCTCTAACAAAAACCGTAAAATCTTAAGTTATAAAATTTATAAAATTTTTCTAATTTAAGAATATTGTATCAAAGTTTTATTTTTCAAAAAGTAAAGTAATTTTTAGCGACTTGAAACTTGACACTGTTATACTAATATTGAATGGTTAACAAAACTCTAAGTTCGCAATTTTTCTTAAAGTTCTAAAAAAGAAGTTTGAAATTTCGACTAAAACTTGATAAATGAAATTAATAAAAGGGAAACCAATTGCCAAAATTTGTCACAATCAACCATTTGGGATTTTGCAGTGAAGTATTCATCCCAAACAAAAAAGTTGTTAGTTTACTTTGAAAACGTTTTTGTAAATTTCGTGCACACACGCAATCATTCATATTTTTGTAGTTTGACAATATAATACTACGAGCAGTACATTTATTAATTGCTATTCTTGTATGTTATATAGTTTTAAACTGTTGTATCAGCACTCTCTGATTGCCTCACAAGCACAACAAATGGGTGGGCTGCAAAGTGGTATTGGTGCTTTTCGAAATGTTTTATTTTTATGATTTCGAATTGCCCAAACACTTAAAGGGTCGGGCATGGCAATTTTTCAATGCAACGCTCTCACGCACACACGTGTAATCGTGACTCAGTACTGTACCCAATAAACACTTGGAAAAAAGTTGTTTAGACTTGAAATATTTTAGTTTTCTATTTGATAATGAGCTTTTTTATTTTATCATTTGTCAACATTATTTCCAACATTTCATAGAATTAAAATACGTTTTTCCCCCGCTAAATGATATTCCAATAAGTGTTGTCAGCTCTAATGTCAAATGCTGATAATATAAGAAATTTAAACAAAAAGTAAAATAAATCGTGACAAAGCGAAAAATCTGTATTTAATTAGACATTTGTGAGAATAATTTCAAAGTTACTTTTAATAAATAAATATAAAAAATGTATTTCCGCGCCTTCTAGCGCGACCAAAATCGATGCGTCTAACTTTTAAGATTATGTGTGAAAAATATCAGTACTGAACTCCAAATATTGTAGGAGTTACAGTATTTTGAACAAGACTGGGTCGGGCGAGAGCGAGTGGTAAACTAAAAACTTTGCAGCGCGTTTGCTCAATCTTGCGAGCGTGAATTAGAAAATAACTATCCAACATATCAACGCGTTTCAACGTTCATTCTGAGGCTCATAAAAATCTTCTCTATGTGAACCTTGAAAAGTAAATAAATACTTTATTATCAGCCGTGCTCCCAGTTTCACAGTTCAATTCCACAATGTGATTTTAAAAATTTCCTGTGAAAGTGAATTAGTGTGCTCCCAATTTCACACATATCGGTTATCGTTGTGGCAATTTACAAACAGCTGTTGTTGAAATTTCCCTTTCGGATTCAGCTATGTATGCTTTTTTGAACAGTCATCAGCAAAACACTTAAAAATACGCATATTTCAATAAATAACTAATAGAGAAATGTCATAAATGGCTTCTACAAACATCAAAGAATATTTTAAAAATTATTTTAATTTAAAATAATTAAACATTCACACACTTTTTGTCATTTACTTTGCATTTCACATACAACCAAGTATTCGGATTTAATTCACAAAAATTTATGTGAGTGTGATATTGGGGAGCACCAAACATGTGATTTCAAACCGAATCCACAGGGAAATTTGTGAATGTGAAACTGTATATAATATTTTTATAACATAAATGACAATTAAAATTCCCAGTTATCTGAAGTTTATGAGTTTCATAGACTCAGAAAAAGTATAAAAAATAAGAAAAAACCTTGTATCTACATATGTCTCAGACAAGAATTGTGAACACTATCCCGTCCGCAAACTGACACCTTTTGCAAGGAAATGATTTACGGCACCATGAATAACTCCGACATTTTTCAATAATTTGGAGCCAAAAAATCATACTATGTACATAGTTTATTTAATTAATTGTTTAAATAAACCTCAAAGTTTGGTTAATTGTACTTTTTTCATTTCGCCAAACATTTTTTTTTATCAAAATTACCTTTTATCGGCTCTCTAGATGGCCGGGCTCTCTTAAGTTTATAGAGTCAAAATAGGTATAAATTATTTTTATTTTAATTGACTTTGATTCTCATGTTCAGCCGTTCTTTTAATTTTTTTTTAAAGAATATCGGGACATACATATACTCATGTATTTATAATTATTTAAAATTTGAAAGAACAGAATCTCATAAAGTTGCCATAAAATAATTATTCTATAGGCTATACAATTGCTAGTTATCGATTGCTTCTCAACAAAATGTTAATTGGGTTACTTATGCATGTATGTACATACATACATATGTACATATGTATGTGTGTTATAAATTTTGATTACCTAAATATTTAGAGGTTTCTCTCCCATTCGAATAAGTGAATGTACCTACATACATACATACATTTGCATGTAAATATTTTTGGTTTGTTGTGAGACACAGACATTTGGCTAGAAACGAGAGAAAGAACTGGTATGCTGCCAACTGTTGGTCGCGTTTCAACTTACACTTTTGCTTAAGAATGTAAACGTGCCCACGAGCATGAGTATATGGTACTCATTTGTATGTGTACATACGCACACACACACATCCTTACATACATATGTATGTATGTATATACTTATGTACATAAGTAGGTACGTGGCAAGCCGATCTGCTGCAAGTGCATTCCTCTGTGCGCCAGTGCACCGGCGAGCTCATTTCTTTTCCCGCCTCAATGCTGTGTTGCTTCATTAGCCACGTTTGTGGTAATGTGTGTGCGCGGGAATGAATTTGTGTGCTTGTGGGATCGTTTATTTTATTTATGAACCCCCGAGCTTTCCTCCGTTTGCTGCAACACGACATCAGCAATTGACGCTGAGGCAGCTGCTGCAACATTAGCAACAACGTAAACGAACCCAGATAAACACATATAAATACATATGTTCCTGTATGAATGCACATTACGGTGGTTCGTAAAAAGGTAAAATCGAAATTTTTAATGACAAAAGACGAAGACATAGGTTAACATTAAAAAATGGTTAAACAAACAATTGATTATTGGTTGTGAAATCGGATTAGGAAAAACTTACTTTTCCAAATGAAAAATATTTATTTTCATTTTTAAATCTTCTTAAGTTTTCTATCGGCCTTAAAATGTTTAATAATTGACGTAGCACAGCATGTAGCGTGTTGGCTCTGCAATTCGAGGTTCCTTGGTTCAAAGCAGGGGAGCGCTGATGAGAAGATGTGGTGATCTCCTACCACTGAAACTGTAGTTGTTTTTTCCAAATAAATTCTTTCAATAAAATTGTCAATTATTTTCATAATTTCTATACAGATAATTTCTACAAAAGCTTGTGTTTTTTGCATGTAAACTACATGGAAAACTAACTGTGAGTGTTTTGAACGATCATAAAATATTTTTCGTTTGTAAATAAAAAAGCGTATATTTTTCCAAGGGGATGAAAGCATTAACATTATTTTGTCTCATATAGTTTTGGCCCACTTTAATGCACATACATATGTACATACAAACATGCATACATATGTTCATGTGTGTCTACATATATGTATATGTACATATGTACATACATAAATAATTGAATACGAATTCCAACTGCTAAAAATGCAAGTGGCGTAGTATTTTACGCATTTATATTTAATTTGTTTTGACACTATTTCTCGCTTGCTTTACATGTGTTGTGTTGTTGCTGCTGTATATACATATGTATGTACATATATATCTACATACATAGATACATATGTACATAAATTAAAAATTTTTTTTTTTTAAGGGGTAAGCATCGAAAGCCTGTACCCCGTCAATGTGGTATTTTAACCACCACTAAACCTCCTACCGTCATGTACCGTTCCCCTCCCAGTACTATCGTCAAGTATTTCGTCGGGAGTCGGTTTGAGTACTAAGCTTTACGTTCGTTATCGTTTATCGTTAAGTTGCATCGATTTGAAACCATCTTTTGCTATCAAACTAACGCTGCCATGTTGGGTCCATTCGTGGCCGCCCCTAGTAGAACGGTTACTTCCACTTAGTATACTATTTATTATATTTTTTTAAATTTATAGTTTACTCACTTATGTTGTTTTAACATAAGGTTCTTGTAGTCGTACATCATCATACATCTTCGCTTGCTATGCTGTTATGATGTTCTAAGTTTTTGCATTATTATTGCAGTTACTTTAGACACACCGACTCCCTGTCTACTTTTAACACGTTTCGTAATAAAACTGCTGTTTTTCGTTCAAAATGAAACCGGTTTATCTTAAAACCAAACATGACAAGGGATGACGGAAAATCGTCCCAAAATTCAGTAGATCACAGTCCTCTCGGAAACTTCAACAACAGTAGCTTCGGTTATACTAGATCCTACCAAAATTTCAATGAAAACTATCAAAAATTATCAAAAATTAATAAAGATAAGTTTCAAAAAATATAATTTTTTAATTTACTACAATTTTTGTGAACACAGCTGCACAGATGTGACATTGATGAGGACATTACAGATGTATGTTGCAATTTCCCAAAATTAAGTCAGGAACAAATATCCGCACCAAGTTACCAGCCGTGGGGTTTCGCCGCCCCAAATCGAAAGATTTATTTAATTTCCTTTTTACAATATTCGCCCTTAAACGTTGTTCTTTAAGGTCTAAAAATCTACGTATGTGTGTATGCATGTTTGTATGTTACTTTACGAGTACATGTCTGTCTGCATGATGTTTCGACTACAAAATAATTGATTTAACACACCATTTACATTACATTTACATAAGAGTACATAGTACATTTGTATATATGTATGTAAGTATATGGTATACGCTACCACAGTATAAACTTCGATTTGTCTTCTGAATATCTACATTAGTATGTGTTTAGATTCCAATCGGAAAAATATACATACTCGTATTTAGAAGTAGCAAATACAATTTTGGATTTTTTTTTAAGTCTTCAAGCAGGAAATAAAATTTGAGTTAATAAACTCTTTTACCGCTCCAATTCGAATTTCTGGTTATTACTTTTTTTATCACTGCATATACCAAGTACAAAGCGAACTCTGCTGAACTTCTCGAAGGAGAGTTTTGGCAAAAGAAAGGTTAGGTCGTCCAAGACAAGGCAGACGCTGGGATCTCAGCTCTCTCTGGCGTGCTTTCCAAGGGATGAGATACACAAAGAAGTAATGTTTGAAAGAAAGTTTAAGGTGCACAGTGTACACATCAAGGCTACCTGCTGTGCCTCAATTCTGTGATTCTAGCAGTGGGTTCTAGCGCCGTAAGAGAGGAGCTTAGGAACGAAACTGATAGAACATCGCTTAGCTTCAGCAGGCCAGGTGTCTCCTTGGAGGGTACAACCTGAATGAATACAAGCACTTGATGGATCGTCCCAAGGAGGAGCAAATAATCATTAAAGGTATTATAACGCGACCACTGCAGACTGTAATGTCACCTACATTAGTTGGGGATCTAGTCAGGCGATCTTTGACGCTTCTGTGATTCGGCAGAAGAGACTCCACAGTACGTCCTCATGGAGTGTGAGGCCGTGACGCGCAGACTGGGGGAAGATCCTCGGATGAGCAACACATACACGCACTGTATCCTGTAACCATTTTGGGATTTCTGGACATCCTGGGGCCTCCTCTTACAATCTTTTTACTAATAATTAATACGGTTATATATGTACATGTGTATGTATGTGTGTATTCTAGCAAAAAACTCGATTAGAGAAAGAGTTCGGTGACAATCACAACAAACAAAATTTGTTGGCGCAAACAGACGCACGCCACCTTGTTTGCCAATTAAAAAGTTGTCTGCACCACCGATCTTATAAAGCAATAAGGAAGGGTCTGATGGAGAAAAGCTAAAGCTAAATACATACATACACACATACATACATATATGCGTTGGAGTAAAAACAAAACAAATAAAGCAGTTAATTAATAGTCGCTATTTTTTTTTCGTATTCCAATATCAATACTAGTATGTTTTTCATAAATAAACATGCAATGGAACATGAAAATATGTTTTTATTTAATATTCGTAATTATTATTAAATGTCATTTAGTTGCATTATAAGTTTTTCCGTTTATATGTAGTATGTATGTATGTATGCATATCTCTTGACTTGTTTATGCATCGTTTTGCATACATTTCGCTAAAACATTAACGCTTTGAGGTTTTTTTTTACTCTTTGGTTACTCTTCAATTCCTCTGCCATCGTCTTCGCACATATTTCTCTTTATGAATTGTGCTTCTTGAGGAGATAGGAAGTTGGTGAATATCGGCACCATTCGCTGCGCTCTGACTGTCGGTCGGCTAGCCAATTCGCCGGTTTGCTGATGCCGCCCACATTCCAAACACCCCCATCGGCCCTTCGCTTGAGACTTCTCGATGCGTCTGCCATCGGGTGCGGCCGTTTCGGCCGATTCGGCGTGTGCTTGCTTGCCTTGCGGCTGTCGCCAATGTTAGATGTGAGGAGCGCCTGCTTGCCTGTCCTCCCGCCTGACTGATGATGGCATGCTTCGCTGCATTTTAAGTTCATTTTATTGTTAATGTTGCCGCTGACTATGCCAATGGCTCGAGCTCTGGCTCGTTCCTGTTCTATGTATGTATGTATGTACATATATACATAAAAACATACTCTATGTATGTACATATGTATGTATGTATATGTATCTAATGAATTGCTATTTTTGTTGGCCTGCTCGTTAGAGTTGCTCTAGCGTTAGGGCGTATCTCGACGACGTACAAATATTTGTATGCATCTATGCATCTAGCCAGGCATGTTTCAACCAGTGGCGGAGGCGGTGAGGATAGTGGCAAATGGCAACTGCTGTGGTTGCGATATACATACATACATATACATATGTACATATGTATATGCATTCATGTACATACATACACACATACAAATTTAGCTCCAGTGTTTACTGCGTAGAATGCGTTTTATACATCAAACAGTAAACTTCCATTGGCACATTGTACATCGCGCATACTGTTTATCTTAGTGTATACATACATACTCGTACATACTCATATACTATGTGTTTATGTATTTATTTGAGCTTTCTTTGCTTTTATTTTTTTTATATTTTTTTTTGTTTAATTCGAATCTCTTAATGTATACGAACTAAATTCTTTTACTTACTAGTATGTATCACTCTGTAAGTCCTGCTGCCTCGTAGGCATTGTAGTAAATATTTTGTTACATATATTATTGGCAGTAATATACTCGTACGTACATACATATGTACATACATAAATATGTATATGCCAACGGTATCACTGGCTCTGGCAGCTGGAAATGCAGCGAAAAAAGATCTGCTAATTTAGTCAAGCGAAAATGTTCAACATGCAAGTATTCAATTGATTAGTGTGCCTGTATTTCATTTGGACTGAGCTATTGTCATTTGCATTATTAAGTAATTTGATAACTCAATTTAATTAAGCGTATTTTTATTGTTTAATATTCTGACGTTTTTGTGCTCGTATTTCATTGCCACTTCCGATATGAACGGATACATATTTACCATATGTATGTATGTATGTTCTCATAAAGCGTTGTGGAAAAATCCATTGTCGGTTATTCCTCTTCGTCCCAAAAGAAAATTTGTAAAATCCTCTTCACAATCTTGATAAACATAATTTTAATCGTAATTTACGTTTTATATTTTTGTGCGAGTTTCAAAGTAGTTCCTGAGTATCATTAAACTTTCAATTTATTTGATTTTTTAGTTATTTATAGTCGTGGCGATACTCTTGTTCGGGAGAAATTAATGTCACTCATGTGCCATACGAAAGTAAACGTAAACAGCTAGCATGTGGAAGATAATTAGAAGAGATATCGTTAAAACGATTAAACCGCCACTTCTCAAAATTTACTTTCTTACTTAAATGATTCGAGGTCTTAGGCGATTTTTACCGAGCAGAGCATAGTACGCCAGCTTTTCGGCATTCCGTACCCAAGTGCTCTACCGCTTAGTCTTTCCAACGCAGAGAAGAGCACCTTTTCCCCTGCTCCTACCAGTGAGTGCCACCTCAATAACTTTCACTGCCGGAACACTTTCGTCCAATCGAACAATATGATTCAGTCAGTGGAGCCGCACTATGTATGTATGCCGGTGTACCTTGTCAAGCTCGTACAGCTCAAATGTACTATCTGAACTGAAAAATACTTCCACACTACTCTTCTAAATGCGTTTTAGACGAATTTTTTATTATATCTTTCTTATTTCGGGAGATTCCCTTTGTCATTCGCCTACAACACTTTAGAGTTCGTGCAATTGTTTAGCAAAAAAAACATAGCATTCAATTACATAAATGGATGATCATGGATCAGTTGTATAGCCAATGTATTTTGCTTGCTTTATTCTCAAAAAGGAATGGAAATATGCTAAAATGTGAGTATGTTGGCCAAATGGCCAAGCGTTTGAAGCAAGTTGTAAATGGCGAAATCTGCTATTTGACCGCGCTTTGATGCCTTTCGACATTTACGTTTTATAAATAGCGATTTGCTTAACCGCCTTAGTGTGGTGCTTGTTTACCTGTCAGTATTCAAAACTTTCATTTCGATTTTTAACACCGATTCGGTAAATTATCTTTTAATATTAATTTAAATTTTATTAGATAAAATATCATATTGGTACCGAGTATTGAACGTATTACATATATATTTTTTTTTATTCGGCACTGAATATTGTTCAATACGTAAAATTATCGGATGATACTTTGCGCGATGCAATAAAAGTATGGCGAACTGGTGTATCCACTTTGCTGTCCTAAATAACACTTTAACCATTAAAGTACTCCCTCCGCTGGTGTTAAATGTACATACTTGATTTTGTTTTTTTTCTTCATGTAGTTGAATAGGAAATGGGAAATGAATATTGGCTCACATTTTTAAACTCACTTGAATTAATGGTTTTGGACTCACATTGATCAAAGGTTTTGGCTTGAAGAAGACAATGTTTTGAAGATAATATTTTAAAGTTTCCGAAAGATATAACCGTTCCTTCTAACGACGAACGAAATTAGTGATTTTTTTCACAATTTCGCCATTTTATTAAATTGTATTGCCTTCGCAATCGTAAGACATTTTTAGGATAACCAGGATACTGAAGTCAGAACGAAATGCTTTAACAGCTAAAACTTAAATATTCCCGATACTCGTCTATTTTTGTGCATTCCCACAAGTCGCGCCGTGCGTTATTTTCGCTCGACACTGGCAACATTTGGAATATAATTGAATGAGGTATTTTTAAAACGATTAATTCCCAAACATTTTAGATAAGCGTTCGAAGGTATTTTCGTCAAGTTTTCCAACATTATATATAAATATGTATGTATGTAGTTGAAAAACAAAGCGATTATAAAATAACTTACTCTTCTGACAGCGATTTAGACTGTATTTGAATATACTCATTTAGTTCTGACGGTCCCAAATAATTCGACTGGAACGCTCCTCGCAAGGTGAGCACAATTCACTGCTATTGAAATTTCATAAATATGAGTTAGAGAAAAATTTACACGATCAAAATTATTTACTGGTTGCGTGCCGCCACTACTCCATTCATTAAATTGAACTTTGATTAGAATAAAAATTTCATTAAAAAAAACATGTAATTTGATGAATAAAAGGGCATCAGTTATAAATCTTAACATACACTAATACATACAAATATATACATACGAGTATATATGCACTGGCCTACATTAAAGTATGCATTTGTATTAAATCTTAAATACTTTCAACTCTAAGCGCAAGTTAGTCGCCAGTTGGAAATTGTGTCAAAGTCATTAATGTCTAAAGTTCTCAGCTTCACAGCGCTTCTGGTTATTGTAAAACTAAGCGAAAATACTACCAAATAAAATAGTATGTGCATATGTATGTACATTAATACATGTATGTATGTATGTATGTATGTTTTATCAGTTTGTTCCATTTGGGTTTACACACTACTCGTATTAAAATTTGGCCAGATGAACTACTAAGCCATTCATATGCATGTTATATACCTAAGTAGGTATGTATGTACGAGTATGTACATATGTGTTAAATAGTTTTAAGTACATATATTTCAAACACATCACGGCTAGTTTTCATACCATTTTTTGTTCTTAAATATTCTACGATCCGATTTCTTTCTGAATGCAGTCAATTATAAATGGTGCTACATATCTACCGTCACCTTATTTAAAATGAAAAAGTGCTAGCAATATTTTTCACAACTCCTCAAAGCACGTACTATTAAAATATGAAGCGAATTGGTTGATAAGTACGGAAATATGGAAATAGTTATATTCAAAAAAAAAAAAAAAAGTTATCCACTTGAATCAGTCCTCATTCAGCGTGAGGCGTGAATCCTCGAACTCGTAGACAATGCATACAACGCTTGTAAATAAATATATACAGTGGCTCAAACATGTTTCTCGTGAAGATTTTTACAATATGTATGCGCTGTAAGGGCATTCACAAAGTGTCGTAAAATGTCGTCGTTGTAAAGTTATAAAATTTTTCGGTAGCACAATTTTTTTTTTGTTTTTGTTGCATTGCACCGAAAAAGGATGTAAAATAACTCAACTTGGCGTTTTTCAAATTTTATGATTTTACTAAAATACGACACTTTACAACACCTTTTGATCCTCCTAAATTTTTGTGATTAAAAAATCTTTTTTGTTAATTTAAATTTAATTTATACTAAAATATTGAGCTATAAAACTGCCATGAAACATTTTTGACAATTCTGGGGGAAGTTAGAAAATTTGATGTGGGTTTAATCAAATTTTCTAACTTCCCCCAGAATTGTCAAAAATGTTTCATTGCAGTTTTATAGCTCAATATTTTAGTATAAAAATGTGGAAGTTTGAAGTGGCTTCAAATAAACAAAAATCCAATTTTTATATGGAAAAATTGCGCAACTTCGACGAAAAAAAAAATAAACTCGAAAATCATTGCACATTTTCATACTAAAATCGGATGGACTATAGTTTACTGCATATTTTTTTTTTTAAGTTTGTATTTTTGGTTGCGAATTTTTCAACTAAATATACACTCCGTTCGCAATTTACAGCACAAAGACATATTATGATATGTGAACAATTTATTTATCTTCCAATTATTTAAAATTATATTTGAATTTAAACACCATTAAAAGACATTTTTTAAATTTTATATAAATAAAAATATAAATAATGTAAAAATAATTTTTTTTAAATTTCGAACTTACACATTTTTTTTTTATAAGATTTTTGGTATGCAGATATGTAGCCCATTCAATTTCAGTACAACGAAGTGCAAGTTTTTAGTGACTACGAATTACCACTGATTTTTGACAATTTTTTTTTACTGACGCTCTTTCGCAATTAATTCCATATAAAAAAAATCGCGATTTTGCGTTGTATGAAGGAACCTGCTAGTAAAAAATTTTATCAAAAATCAGTGATAACTTGTAGACACTTGCAACTTACACTTTCTCAGACTAAAATTAAATGAGCCAAAAAAAAACTGCAAACTCTTAAAAATTCTAAAAACTTTTTTTTAAGTTCAAAATTTTGTTAAATCATTGAAGATTTTGTAAATAGTTAAAAAAAAATTGAGTTTCTGGGTTTTCTTAGAGAATGAACCATTTTGTACTTGAAAAATAATTTTAATCAATTGAAAGATCTTTCATCTTGCATCTATGCTATAATTTGTGAACAGAGTATACATTTTTGTAGTAATAGTAGCTGATGATGAAACCAACATTTTGTGTTGGAATCCAACAGATAAAGTAAATGATCATATAACATTTCCAAGAATTTGATCGTAAAAACGTGTTGACGCTCATAGCAATAGGTGGCAAATAAAAAAGAATATCACTCGGAAATGTGTCAATGTTAACCATCCAATTGCTATTGCTACAGAGTTGTGTAAATATTTACATGCGTGTATGTTAATTATAAATATAAATGTGACGACGAATTCAGTGTGGTGACGAATTTTTCCGTCATAGTCAGTCATTTGTGCGGAATTCTTTCGTCAAAAATCTGTGTGTTTATCAACCAAATGTTGAATTTGTCATCATCAATTCTACCTTTGCGGAAGTAATACTGAAGCTATGTATGTATGTACGTAAATTATTATAAAAATTAAGAAAAAAAAAAATTGTGCAGCTTGAGTTTTTTTTTTTTTTTTGTTTGAAACTTACTGCTATATCTTATGATTCGTTTAGACAACATAAGCTTTTTTGTGAGCGCCTTATCGTATGCGCGTAAATATACACTAAGAATGAATGTACATACATATACATGTACATATGTTTGAGTGTGTAGATGTGCATAGTTATGTAAGCAAGTACCAAGTAGCTAGCTAGCTAGTAATGTGTTCTTATGCTTGTGTGCCGCATTAACATTGTCATTTTGATGTCTATCTTTCCAGAGGAAATGAGCAAACCAATGCACGAGCACAGCTACAACGTTTACGAATTGTTTCAAACGAATTTCGACAAACATATCTAATGCTAGAGAGTGCTTAACAACGGGCTGTAGAAGAAGAAAGACAAACGAAATTTCTAATAAGAGCGAATTTTAAGCGAAATTATTATTGGCAAAAGAAACATTTTGCACTTTACCACAGTTGAGACATACATACATACATACAACCCCGATACCGGCAAATTGCACTAATGCAATAGTGTTCCAATAACTCAGCAGTTAGTTTATCACGGCACGGGCGCTTATGGAATGCGCCCAGTTTCCCCATTTTAGAGCGCAACGGCCACACCGACAACAACAATACTCGACAAACAGCAAAAGCAATAGTCTGGATATGCGATCGATGCAAAAATGTTATCTGGCGTTATCAAGCAAAGCGACGTTATTCCTGCTGGTGTTGTTCAGCGCCAACTGGTGGGGCTATACGCGAGCGGAGCGTGATTTCAACTTTAACGATTCACAGGTATGTACGAGTATGTATGAATGTATGTGAATAAGTCACTTTTTCATTAACTGTGTGTATGCTTTTTTTTTAACGATGACGAAGCATCATAGCAGCCAGCACTAAAACTCCTACCGTTATGCACCGATATGTTATCTTAAAACAATACTCATTCAGCACTATTCTGAATAAAAACTCGCGGAGAATTCGTTTCCTACTCCCATTGCTTTAACATGGGAAAGAGAAAAAAATGTTCCGAGAGTTTCTATTCAGAATTGGGCTGATTATGTAAAGCGCTTTATATCCGGAATGCACCAGAAAGTCCACCGTCCTTCTATCGTGCGGTTTTATTTATTTTGTCACTCCACTAGACAGACTCCTTAGCTAGTATGTCTAATGGGTACATTCCAGCAATTACCACAGCTGCTTCATGAGACACAGTTTGGAATCAGCTGCTTACCCTGAGTCAACACAGGCGATGAGTTGCCTTTATCCCGCGGAAATACGATGAGCGACAACTCTCATCAAACCACACCGGCGCTCCATAAGTGATTTGACTTCTAACTACGCCTGCCAGCAACTTTCGTTGCTTTGGTCCTTCCGTGTTGGGCATTATTCTAGATAAAGAAGTCATTGTAGTTGCCGCCTTGTCTCTAGCGTTTTCAAAGTGCATTTTGAAAGTCAATATTCTATTGATTATAATGACCATAAACGTTATCACAGGCTTTGTAATCACGGGGCAGCCGTTGACTCCAAAAGTTATATCCTTCAGCTTTTCCTTGCTTGCAATGAGAACCGTCTTCTGTTCTGCTAATATGAGCCTTAGTGTGTCGAGTCAGGTCTTGATTTTCTCGACTGTAGCAGCAGCTGTTTTGGATATGTGTTGAAGTTGTTTGACGGTTATCACCACCACAATATTATAGGCAAAACCAATCACCTTCACACCCTTTGGTAGCTGCATACGTTGAATACCGTCATACATAATATTTCCCAGTAATGGGACAAGAACTAAATCGTGTGGTACGATGCCGGTAATTTCCATCCTCGTCCTTCCTTGCACAGTGACATACCACAGTAAGCGATATTGAAAGTAGCTCCAAATTTGCCGCCGCAAGTAGCATGCTACTCCTATACGTTCCAAGGTAGCCGAGTTGAGCGGACGTTTAGTTGAGACAAAAATTTAGATACCAGGAGGAAAATACATTAAGACCCGTCTACATACAACTTTCGCTTTGAGGTCTCCACAGACAACGCCAAGGCGAATTGATGTAAGGTGGTAGCGATTCGAAAAAATGCAACCCTTTGGTGGGTTATTGTCATACTTTATCGCCTTTGTATTTACCTTTGGCGAAATAATTTTTAAACTATTAGGGTCACCGCAAAAAGTTATAGTGAACCATATGTTGAAATTTCCTGTAGTTAAAGGGAACAATTGATTATTTGCAACTAAACAATTGATCTTGACAACCAACCACCAATCAGCTGATTAATTAACACCACCTTTAATGAATTCGCCTTGGACAACGCCAAAGCGAAAGCAAAGGAGTTAAGTTGGTCAGTTAATAAATGTAAACAAATTAATAATTTTTGAAGTTTTTATGAAAATAAGAACAACTAATTTTTAATTTAATCGCCGAAAAATGTTTAACGAATTTATCGGTGCGGCGAAGCTAGTGCGTTGTTGTCAAACCACCGAAGTCAAGCCGAGATCAACGGCATGTTTTTTTCATTCATGTTTTTTTTAGTCAAATTTCATACATACAAGTTTTGATAGAAAACAACAATCCTATAATTTAGGAAATTTATTAGTTTTAGGGATTTACATAAGAAGAAGTTAACTTTTCAATTTGATATCTCCATGGTCTTTAATTTGAGCTATAAAAAACTGTAACTCTTTACTCTCCAGCTTGCATTGTATTATAATGCAATTGAATTGTCAACTGCTTTCTAAGAATTTTCCTACAAACCCTGATTGAAAAGTTAGAGATTTTTCATAAAATTTTAAATTTGTTTAACAACCAGTTTCACGAAGGCAATTTAAATGAAAAAAAAAAACGATTTTTATTTTTTTTATTTTATATGGAAACTGACAGACAAAAAAATGTAAAGCTTTACTTGCTGAACAGAATGCAATACTACAGCCACAAGCTATTTCGTTAGCTATGTACAACAGCTGTTGTCTGATTTTATGTCAACGCTAAAATATATGAACACAATGGTGTAGCTCACTTTAACATTTTTGTTTTCCAAAAATATTAAAATGACGAGGACGAAGATGCCCTATCTCTATTGGCTATCGTGAATATGTGCTATTTAATTTTTAGTTTAATTAATTTTTCTGTTTTTTTCGTTTTAAATTTCAAATTTTAAACTGTCAACAGCGCAGCGCCACAAAATTTCAAGATTGCTTAATCTTTACGACATCCACAATAGTATGCCACAGCTACAGCCAAGGTGAATTCATTAAAGGTGGTATTAAAAAACAGCTGACTCTAAACCTTTTTTCAAGGCGATGTGGGTGTAATGTCAAATTCATTGTTTATGTTTACATTCTGATTGGCAATATTTTTACGTTTTACGGTGTTTTCGGTATCTATTTTGCGTTCTTTTTTTAAATTTTGTGCGATAATTTATAATAAAAAGACATGGGAAAGTGTGATATTTGCTACAAAAAAGTGGAACGAGGAACGGGACAGTTCTTCCAGGTGCCAAGCGATGATTACAAGCGCTTGTTGTGGGGGGTACCCATTGTCGAATGCAATTCCGACCCAGGGACGTCGTTTGTGGCGAACAGTTTTCGCGCGAAGTTATGATTTGAGGTGGGAATAATTATTTTACAATGGTATTTTTACCGCCAAAGTTTGCCAAATTGTTGTTATTGTTGTTTTCGATTTTTCATGTTCACAATGTTTATATGCATGTATGTATGTACATATGTATATTTGTTTGATAATACACATAATACATTTTAAACATCTTGTTCGATAAGTATTACAAATTTTATTTAAAAATTTAACACAATGAAAAATATAACAAATATTTGAACTGTTGCCCATACATTTTGTTATATTTGGAATTTTTCTAGTTGTTGGTGTTTCTGTAAGTATATATGTATGTTGGTAACTGTCCGAACAGTTCCGACGATATGAAGGACGTGATATGTATATACACATTTGTTCGATTGCCTTTTGCACCCACATGATTTCACCACAAGCCACGGCGATGACATCTTTTTTTCTAGTTAAAACCTGTAGATTATGCTCGTTATTAGAGTTGAGTGTCAACAAAAACCATCGTACTACCTTTTTAAGTCTGCACAAATGCTGCCAAGCGAGTTGTGATAACTTCCAATGATTTGTGCCAATATATTAGATTCCGATTAGCATACTTTTTGCGAGCGGATATCTCTTTCAACCAATTTTCGTAGAACTTGTTCTGCCACAATTCCAACCTTTTTACCATCCTATATATTTTCCATATTCTGGCATAATTCTCTGGAGCTGGTGTCGAGAAATGAGTCGGATTGAGTAGAAGCAAACTATAAAGCATCTGAATCAATTCAATCGCCATGCAATGAAGCGGCTGTAATGGAAAATTAATATGTATTAATTATAATTGTAATAGCAATGAGATTTCACAATAGCCATGATTATAATAAAAAAATATTAAATTAAAGCACCTTTATACTTTGTAAATTGTAAAATGTATCCATTTTCTATGCCGTTTGTTCACCAGTCCACCAGTCCGCTGTTTTCCACCAGCTTATCTGCAATGATATAAATACCATAAGCATTTACTTGTGCTTACGTACTTATATGTATACTATACACTTTTAACTTTACGTACCTTGTTTTTTTAATAGAATTGGGTATTTATTTAACACAATTATGTGAACGGTAAGCTTTCCTTTCTTTTTCTTATTTTCAATTTATTTGCAGAAAAAATGTCAGATTTTGACATTTACACCAACGGCGAATTCAGATTTTGACATTAAACCCACAAAATTACAAAAACAAAATACACGAGATTTTTCCTACTACCACCTTCAATGAATTCGCCTTGGCTACAGCCACACATTTTGCGCAGTTTAGAGTATTTTAACTTTTGACAGCTCTTACTACTTACTACAGCAACACCATTCTGTTCAGTTAACCCGGCGTGAGTGAGGTCGGGTATATCATACCCGAGAAGTTTTTAAATGCAGATTATCTAATGTTACTGTTGCCATGCGAGTCTTGTCGTTTCAGTAGCTGGTGGTAAAGGTGTTAGGGGTGAGGTACAGTATCGAGTTTAGTTTTGCGCCAGCGTTGACGGTAGATACACGTGCGTACACGTGGCTGGGGTACGTCACACCCGACCTCGTAGTCGGTGTTACATTTTTGTGTTAACAGTAAGTTTTTGATTTATAGTTATTTATAGTATTTTTTTATTGTTTTTTAGATTTTTTAAGATGTCTTATGAAGTAAATGAACGTAGGCTACAAGAACTATTAGAAAGGTGCTCAAGTGCTAGCTCCTGTGGCTCCGAGAGCGAAGAAGAAATTGATAACGTTTCTCAGAGAAGTGAAAAAAGTGATTCCGAACAAGAGGTTATTTTGGATAATTTTGAAGAGCCAGAATCTGTGCAGGCGGCTACTAGTCAGTCGGATGAGGTACGTGGAACTTCTTATACATCCAAAGATTGCACAAAATGGTCAAAAGATTGTCCTAGACAAAGCGTTCGAGTTCGATCTGAGAATATTATTACTGAAGCTCCAGGCGTAAAAGGTACTGCAAAACTTGCTAAAACTGAGATTGAAACTTGGGGTCTCTTTTTTATTAATAATAACCGTATACACTATTTTTATGTTTATTTACCAAAGAAGTTGGATTTTTGTTAGATTTTTTATGCGAAAAGAAGTTAATTGTCTAAACATGTATTTTTTCAAATAAAATATAGATACTTAGCTATTTCAATAAAAAATAACACTTTTTGTACTTCATGCTGGTGTTTTATGTACTAATCTGGTTCAATGGCTACTGTTATTAATATATCTCAAGCATAAATGCCAATTACACAATCATAGCATCAAAAATTGAACATCAAAATTTTGGGTATCTCCTACCCACCTCATAGCTGGTGTAACAATTTGTCACCTCATTCACGCCGGGTTAAACATAATCAAATCGCTCACCAAATTTTGTCGTACAAAGCGCTGTCGCCGAGGTAAAATTCGATGCAATTTTTCGCCCTCTCTAGCAGAACCGTAACGTAATTCGCTAAATCGTATAAAGAGCGATGCTTCCTAATATTTTCGATTAAATTGTCAGTTTTGTCCATTATGCACATGTAATTGTCGGCAAATATTTTTCAATAAATTTTTGATTTTTCTCATTTACAATATTTTCTTTGTTTACATTTCTCACAAACAGCTGCCGTCGTCGCCCGGCAAAATTGAAATTAAAATACTGCAGTGTGTTTGATTCTGTTTATAGCATAAGTTCCATTTAAATTGCTGGTGCAACTGGCGGTATCACTGAAAGTGAGCATGAATGTATGGAAATAAGTTTGTCTACATATACATTTATTTATGTACTTTTGTATATGCGAGATTGAAAATTTTAAAATATTTTGAAATGCTGGCAAACTTCAAAAATGTTCTCGGCGGTTTTACCTTATGATGCAATAATGAAAGATGTTGTACGTTGGCAACTTCTCGCTCTAAATCAGCCATCTGGAACGCCCTTAGAAACTGTGTTGTTCCTTTGCTGAATTTGGTTACCAGTTTTGTACAAAAAAAAATGTTGAATTGTAGCAGAAAATTTAGTGTTTCATGTGGAACTTATAAATGTATTATCGATTGTTTTGACATTTTGGATAATTTTTCTCATTTGTTGATAATTGTTTTTCTAAAAGCGAGAATTTGAATAAGTTTTTGTAAAAATTGTCAATTATTTGTATAATGAAACATTATTTGTTAAATTTTTAAGTGAAATAGAGGTTTGGGGTTAATTTCAAAAGACAGGATAAACCATTTTATTGGCATTTCCAATACAATATATTATTGGCAAGAAAAAAAAATGTCCGCTTTTTGATAAAGTATCAAAAATAGTTCTCCATAAAATCATCGTCATAGAAGAACTCCCATTTCTCTCCCGCCTACAACCGACGCGATCGTCTCGTCAACGTCAATTTTTCGTTTCCTCAGCTTGTCTTTGGAACAAGCTAATTTTATATTCAATTTAACCTATAGATGTTGTATTCTAATAATTCTCCATAAAGGCTAAATAAACTCCATGGACCGGTAAATTTATGCTTTTTCAGTTATCAATTAGTATATATTTCCTAAAAATCCCGCCTTCAGTGTTTTATGCTCATAACCATTAAGGATTACCTTCAGTTTCTTCATGATCATGATCATGTTGTCCGTACGGTTTGAATTCATTTGCGTCATATTTGAACATTTTAAATTAATTACTAAAGAATAATCATTATCGAAAAAGTTTGACTTTTTTAATTTTGGCATCCAAAAATACTAAAAATTCGTACTGTGCGCAGATTTTACTAGCAATTTAAATACAAATTATGTTATTAATTTTTTGTGTCAGTTTTCATATAAAATATTCCAATCATTGTGGTTAAATGTTATGTAAATATCTTCACTCATTTGTACTTTTTCCTAAGAACGGCCTTCTTTTATTCCCGTTTCTCTAATACTTCCAAAATACAACATTGAGCTAAGGGCGTTTAAACTGGCGCTGTCACAACGTACAACACCTTTCATTATTCGATCATGGTTTTACTTTATGAATTTTTGTATCTTGACAATTATCGAATCATATTTAACATAACAAAAATATTGAATTCTTATTGTAAAATAAATCAAAGTGTATGTGCAAAGTTTTGACGGTGTCTGTAGATATGGATGGATGTATTTTTGTATGCACATACATACATACCTTATTATGAATGAACATTGTACATAATACACACACACATACAAACCATTTACATATGTATGTATGTACCATACGAATAAATGGTTGTTTATTTGTTGTGTAAACTTTTTCTGGATGCAGTAACCAAAAATCTTAAACAAATAAAAAATGTTTTTCTCACAATTCTAAGAATACTCATCCGTCTTCACGTCACTAGTTAAGGCTTGCAACAATTTATCGCCGCGCATAAACGAGGGCAGACTGATAAATACCGTAAGAGACCGCAAATTAATTTTGAACTGGAATCACATTGTTAAAGCAAAATTCATTAAATTCTAGCCCAACTTTTTAAAGGTTTTAAAAATAAGTATTCTATCGCATATCTTACTTTTATTATAATAATCTTTTTATTGTATTTCTTTTCCTCAAAGTTTTTATAACACACAGAAGTATGTATCTCTTTCTTGTAAATCGACTCCAAAAAAGGTATGGTTATCAACTCGTCAGAATAGTTTTTTTTGTTCTATTGTTTATTTATTTTTTTGGAACCCAATAATTCTTGTTAAAAATTCCTTATTTATTTATTTTTATAAGTATCCAACACAACAACCATTGGCTATATTTCAGCATTGGATATACCTTAAACTAACAATATACATTATAAATCCAAAACTTAATCTAAAACAGGAATTAAACAAAAAAAAAAAAATATAGAAAGATAAAAATTGAATCTTAAATAATATGGATGACAGAGTTTAGCTACATTATAAAATCGATAGAAAATGGGAAGAAGATAAGAGGCATAAATCAATACCAGTCATTTGATAATAAAGTGTTTACGAAGGTAGTTTTTAAAACGCAATGAGTTACTTATATTTATCATCTAATGATTTTAAAATATCTTATTTATAGACAATATGCCGAATGAATTTATGCACAATTTTCTTTAAACATATTCACATATGTATGTATAAGTAAATTCATCAAATTTCTTAGCTGTCTAAAATTTTCATTGCGCTGAAAATCTGCTGCTGTGATTTTTTATATTCTTTCACTTATATTTTTCCTTAAAGGGGTCCTCTACTCTCGCGGTTTCAAAAAATTTTTTTTTTTTTTTGAATTTAATTTTAATCTATATGTATCCAAGAATACGCCACAGATAGGATTTCGCAGAAATTAAATTCCTTTGCATGCTTCTGGGCTCCGTAATGTATCCGCGTCTCCATCAAGTTATACACCTTAATTTAGCTTTAAACGCGTTCTCCCGAAAGTAGTGTTTTTTTTAGCTGCCGAGTAATACTTTTCATAATAGCATTGGTCCGATTTCAAAAATTTTTGTATTGAATTATTCAGTTAACATACTATATTATGTTTTCCCGAGTACGATTTGCAAAATTTTATTTTGTTTTATTTTTAGAGTCTCTAATATGTCAAAAAAATTACGTGAAAATTAAAAATTTCCACAAATCGTTGCATAAATTTTACATTTTGAAAAATAAAAAAATTCTGTCTCGGGAAAACATAGCCAACGCAGCTGTGATTATAAAGAATATTTAATTTCTGATTACAGATTACCCAACTGGCCAGAATTTTACTTAAGCGGGACCCATACAGTTTCAACATCAATTTAGTCAATGACGTTTCAAGTCCGACAATGTTTTTTTTTGGTATTCATTAAAAAAAATTTTAAGTTAAAACATGTACCTTTAAAATAAAAAAGAAAATCTTAAATTCATTCAGTAGATCCTTCGCAATTAAAAAAAAAAACAGCTCGATTTCTGGCCTTAGGAGTAGAGGACCCCCCTAAAGACACAAATGCCAACATTAAAAAAAATGTTTGTTGTCTAACATTTTACTTGTTTAAATTTGCTCCGCTACGTCACCAACAATGATTTCTTTTGCAATTTTTCTGAAAAACACATACAATATCAGCTGATTCATTTATTTTTCGAATACCTACATATCTGTGACATTTTGTTAACACAACTTTACTCTATTTAGGAGGTTTTTTCTTTAAAGCAATATTTTATTAGGAGCCCTGGCAATATTTTAACAATAAATTTACTCAAGCGGTAGTTTCAGATGACCTTTTAACAGGAACTTTTTATATGTATAAAATTTTTGCCAAGCAGAAGCAGAAGCCCACTTTTATTTAACGAAAAATTATCTATTAGACAGTACGTGTTTCTACATCGATCCAAAACTATAAAACACTAGTTTACATTGTTTTTAAAATGTTTTGTGAGAACTTCAAAAACTTAGACTTTTTGTTTCTTTATTCAGTTATTGACAAAAAAGTTTTATTTCAAAACTTTGGTGTGATGTCAATGAACTGCTTAAAGATCTGCAATTTTTAATTTCATCGCCCATTATTCAGTAAGTTTGAACCCGTTCAACACAATCTCTATGTCCATATACATTTGTATATGCATTCTGATAGATAATTATTTAAATTGGTCTAACAATTTCGAAATTAAAATTACAATTATAGCAAAGTTTTATGTTTTATTTAGACATGTGGTTTTCTTTTTGACAGCTGTTACTTGATTTATACTCAGTTTGGTTTGCCATTTCAAGACGCCTTAAAAGAGAATATTCGGCGCGTTATTGCTGACATACGGCATAAACGTGGTCGAAAATCGAGGTGACTTTATAATAAAGCTAAATTCTTGGCCATAGCATTAAATTATATGCGTTTTATTTCTTCTTAAAAATCACATGTTTAAAAAAACACCCTAAAATACAGTGGCCGCTGTAGTCGAGTGGATAGCGGTGCGTACCATAACTCGATATGCCGCTCAGTTTGAGGTTCGAATCTCAGCCAAGGCAAGTAAAATCTAAATCATAGAAAAAGTTTTTTCTAAGAGCGGCCACTCTTCGGCAGGCAATGGCAAACCTCCGAGATTATTTCTGCCATGAAAAGGCTTCTCATAAAAATACATCTGCCGTTCGGAGTCGGCGTAGGTCCCTCCATTTGAGATAGAATTTAAAGATGCACATTACAAATGGTAGGAGAAGCTCGGCCAAACACTGAGCTATATAATGTAAGCGCCAAAGTATTATTATTATATTATTATGTATGTAAAATAAGTCCTCGCGTAAGTTTCGCCCGAAGGCAAATTCATTCGATTTTTTTTTAATCGAACAAATCAGAAACTTTTTAACGAAGTGTATAATTGAAATTGTCTCAGGACTGTCTTTGTACTCAGAAACAATAAACAATGCAAGTAAAGACGCGCATAAACCAAGTTGGAAATTGGCACTTAACCGAATGAGACTAGTGTCCAATCCTGCAAGACACAACTAACCGAAACTTCAATTCCCGTAGTTGTTTCGGGTATTTATGAGTTAGACAGAGATGGAATGTAAGAGTTTCGGAAAGAATTGTCAACTCGACCTTAAGAATCTCATAGAAACTTTACGAGAAATCTCTGGTAAAGCACTTTGACATATCATACGTTATTTAAACGAGATTATTCTTGCTGGCAATTACATACCGTTATGCGTTTATACACGTAGCTACAACATAACTCGGTACAAGATGACATCAGATTTCGGCAAGCCAGACTTTTTCATTAAATCAGCGCACGAATTATGTGTTCCGTAAACTTATTGCTTGTCTCCTAAAAACACTAATTTGGTATTACGTGATACGATTTGGTATTACGAGTTTAGTGAACGTACCTAATATAGCGTTAACGTTTAAAAATTTTGTTTAATAGCTAGACGCCATTAATATGCCAAACGTTTATGCAAATTACTAAGAATAAATTTGCTGCAATTTATATTTAAAGTAAATCAGTAAACTTTTATAAAAAGCTTATTAATATATACACATATACAGTGAATCTGAAAAAAAAAATGTTTACTTTCATGTACACCCAACAGATCTTAAAACCTTAACAAAGTGTTCTCTATACAAAAAAGGTAAGTTCGGTTTTCATTTAGTTTTCCTTAATTCTTTGCGCTTTTAACTTTTCTACTCGCTCGGTGAATAAATAATTTTTTTTTTACAAATAACCAAATGACATTTAATGTATGTATATTGGAACGATTGGATTGGAACTATCATCTCTTGTCAAATTTGGTTTTGTGACATACCGGTTTCGGCGTTTTGCCATCTTCAGATGTACATACATAAAATTTCTACCCTGTCGGAAAATCAGAAGGAAATCAAGATATAAATGACATGTACTTGTCAAACTTCTATTACAATTTGCCTAAATTCTATTACACTCTGTCAGAAATTACGATACGTCAGTAGAACGTATTTCATAATTTTAATATTGGCAAGCATACAAACAGTCACACAAACTAGCTGCTTCCAACATAATAAAATTGCGCACCAATTCCTCTCAGGACATTGCCCAGTAGCAAAAGGTAATAGCTAGTAAATGGGTGGGTAAGAGAAAAAGTGAGGGTCTAACACTGAATTTATTGCTGAATTTTGACACAGCAATGTCGTAGGAAATTCATATCTGAACAACTCGCTTACCCAGGAATATTAACCGACCATTCAGATGCATTACTGACTCACATACTTGAGTATATGATTCGATCAGGTGTGTGAATTGAATGATGACTGACTGATAAGAATACATTTGTTAAAAATAACAACAACCATTTTTAAAAGAAATTTCTTTCGTTTCCTGCCCCGCAATCTATTACCAACTCGCTTACTTTTTTCGGTAACGAATTAATTTACTACTGGGTGGTCAGACACGCATTTACATATATGTATTTTTTTTTAATTTTTTTTTTTTTTTAGGGGCGTTGTGGTAGCGCACTACCCTCAAGTGGCCCTATGAAACCAGGATGAACCTGTTTTCGTCGAAATTCCGCTCCCCACGGGACTGCCGTCAAGCATTACATCATGGGGGGGAAAGGCGGTTAGTCGCCGCTGCTACGCTTTTGTCGGTTGAGAGTTCTCAAACTCTTCATTTCTTCTGCTATTGCCTCACAAGCTTTCTTCCATTTTTCGCTACTGCTAAAGGAGGCCGTCGGAACGGACGGGGTTCCAAGCAGCAACTTCCCTGGGTAAACTGGGGGCTGTCGGAATAAACAAGATTCCGAGCAGCCTGGTAGTGAGGGATGTCGGAACGGACGGGGTTCCGAGCATCATACGCTGGAATGGACGAGATTCCGAGCTTAATGGTTCGAACGCCGCTGTCTCTTCAGACCTGTTTGAAGATCCAGGGCACCAGTTTGACGACTACTTGGGTGTAGTTTTCTGCCAAAAAATTTTTTTTTTTGGTGTACTTTTCGCCCGATGTGCACTAGGTGGCATTTATTTATATCTGCATCCCACGTCTATATAACTGTTTAATAGTAAGACACTCATGTTTTCTAAGAGCTGTCGGAACGGACGAGGTTCCGAGCAGCACCTTCCCTGGTTTATCTGGGGGCTGTCGGAATGGACGAGATTCCGAGCAGCCTGATAGTGAGCTTCACATTTTGAAGGATGTCGGAACGGACGGGGTTCCGAGCATCGTTCGCTGGTTTCTTGAGCTGTCGGGGTAGACGAGATTTCGAGCTTAATGTTTGCAGTTCTTTATTTTGTTTAGAAACGGTTAATTTCCACTGCGACGCCGCTGCAGCTCTAATATTCTAAGCTGCTTCAAAATCGAGGCAATTATGTCGCTTATTGCCGTCCATTCCTTTTCTCCTTTAAGCATGCAGTTTACTACCGAAGGTGGTGAAAAGTTTTCGCCCACCGCAGCTTTCAATTTATCTCTTTGTAGGATGAACCTTGGGCATTCGAAGAATACGTGGTAAACATCTTCATCAACACCGTCTCCGCAATCATCGCAGAAGGGGTCGACATCGTGCTTAAACTTGTATAAATATGACTTGAAGCACCCGTGCCCACTTAGAAATTGGCATAGGTAAAAATCTACTTCACCATGTTTTCTTTTTATCCAAGTATCAAGTCTTTGGATACATCTATGTGTCCAGCGCCCTTTCGATGCATTATCCCAGCTATATAGCTCTCCCTTGCCAGCTTTCTGTCGCTTTCTTTTGTTGGGCGTGGACCAGCCCAGAGTTCAGCCGCTTCTTTGGCCAGTAGATAAACGGGTGGCATGCTGGAGATGACAAGAGCTGCCTCGTCTGACACCGTTCTAAAAGCACTACATACTCTGAGAGCGCACAGGCGGTACGTTGAATTTAATCCCCGACAAAAAGAAGGACATTCCATTGCGCTTGCCCAGATGGGGGCTCCATATAGGATTTGGCTAGTTACAACGCTGGCTAGAAGTCGCCGCCGCTTCTGCTTAGGACCTCGAGTGTTCAGCATTATTCTCGATAAAGCCGTGACTGTTGCCGCTGCTTTGTTCCTTGCATATTCCAAATGTGCTTTGAAGGTCAACCTCTTGTCTAGAATCACTCCTAGGTATTTAATGGAGGACTTGTATGTTTGTATGTATTTGTGTTTGCATGTACATACATACATTTGTATGAGGGTATGGAATGACGGAGCCACACAAAAGCGTGTTTATGTTGGGCTTAGATATGGGCAGTCATTCGGCTTCCAGAGAAGGTGTATGGTATGTATGTACATATCTCTACTTGCATACACACATCCATACATACAGTGACGGTAACAAAAAAATAGCACTACGATGTGCTATGCTCTCTGAGGAAGTAAAAATTCAAATATCTTTGATTTTTAATAACATTTTATTGGTCTAATATACTTATTATAATTTAATGCAATATTTACAAAATAAATATTTTAATTTTATTCAATATTTCTGAATATGTTTATAGAATTCAATGGAAACTTTCATGGCGGTAATAAAAATAGCAGATAAGATAATATTATTTATAAAATAAAAATATCTCAGAATCTATTAAAATATATTAATTAGTAATCAAAAATAAAGTTATGTATTCCATCTTTTACTACCGTCCAAAGCACTGCATTGCTGGTGGGTCTTGCATCAAGAATCGCCTTTTTGATCTCAGTCCAAAAATTCTAAGGCGACTGCGCAGGTTACTCAATCACATTGATCAGATGATCCCCAAACCATTTTTTTTGCCTTCTTGGTCGTATGCTTGGGACCATTATCCTTCTTGTATCCAATGTATAGGGCATATGCCATTGTAGGAAAAGCAAGCTCACACCATTACACTGGACCCTCCATGTTTAATGGTTGTTGTCTGTCGTCTGTCCATAAAATATTCCTCCATCTCTCTACCGGCCAGTCCAAATGATCTTTTGCAAAACTCAAAAGGGGTACCTTTCTGGGAGAGTGCGACGATACATTTTTAACCCTAAGCCGACTGCGAACTGTCTCTACACATGCGGTGATATTAAGTTCTTTTTTCAGTACAGTTGCCGATTTAAACGGGTCCTTCTTGATCTCCCGTACAAGTCGTTTGACGAGTAACGATCACGTTGCGCGCTTTCGTCCACGAGTTTCGGCCTTTGAAATAAATTTTATTTCTTTCCTGATCGTTTTGTTAGAACAGCCAACTGCAAGTCCTACTTCTGCATAAGTTTTGCCCGAAGAAATTAGATTAATTATAATTTCTCGCTTTTCGGCACTGCAATGCTTTCCCATAGCTACTTAGAAAATTAAAATTTGCTTTAATTTTTTTAAAAGGGAAAATAAAGTTTTTCACAGTAGTGCTATTTTTTTTACCGCCACTGTATATGCAGAAAAAAAAATTAAATATCTGGGAATAGTAAATATGTAATTGTACCGACATTTGATCTTTGCATCCGCTCAGTTTTAAGTGAATGTTATCAATCCCAAATTAAATGAAAATTGTGTTTATTCACAAATAAATATAATCATATGTACGTACGTACATATACAGGTATATACATATGTTCAGTATTCCAAAAAAAAATCCATACTGTTTTACCACACAAATTATAATAAAATTTTGTACATTTTACGGCTTCTCCCGCAATATTTTTGCTCTTTATTGGGTTATTCATCTTGTACCTGTTTTGCTTTTTGAATCATATATTCACCTGATCCCAGCTATTTGAATTTATGTAAATATATATGTATATACATAAGTTTATACGAGTATGTATAGTACATACAAGTGCACATTCATATGTACGAGCACATATGTATTATGTTCTTAGTAGCTCCAAAAAGAGATAGATAACTTCATACGCTATACTTAGCGGCGGTGCTTGTTGACACATCCAAGATTTTTGGCTAAGGTCCACAATATTTCCTGCTTCTCGATATACGATGTACACACTCGTATGTATGTTTGTGCGAGTATTACCTCTCCTTAATTCTGTTTATATGTTCCATGATTTCAACCACTGTGAACGTGACTTGCCTTTGCTAGTGCATTTCTCTGATCGTACATGCGATATACATACATACATACATACAAACATAAGTACCATCGGCAATATCGAAATACCGCTTACCATAAATATGTACATACCTTCTTGTACATCCATACATACGCAGATACATATGTGCATACATACATATATCTTATAATCAAACTGAGGGAGAACCAAAATATTTGCAATCATAATTTGCTTATTGATGATGGCGTTTTCAACACATTCATTCACATTCCGCATTCCGTTTTCAATGATTTCCTCATTTGCATACAACCATAATAAGAATTTATGTACATACTCGTACATACATATGTATGTATGTCGCTATAGCGATATACATATTTAATATTAAAAACGTATTTTTAATAAGGGTTCGAAAACTTGTATGATTCATGCGTTAGAACAAAAAAGCAAATATGTCATTGCGAATTTCATGTTAAGAAGTTGATACATTTTCGTAAATCTTTTCAATTAATTAAAATTCGGCGTTTGCTTTATTAATTAGGAAACACGCACCGCACAAATTTCCATTAAGGGAATATACAGATACATTCGAGGGTACCGGAAAAGGACGTTGTCCATAACAAAGAAGTTTAACGGCGCTCCGTTTGGTAAGGCGAGATACACACATACATATCTAGCTCGGCTTATTTCACCACACACATTCTTTATGGTATGGTGGAATGACCTGACATATCTATTTTGTCACCGGAAGGGAATGAAATTTGCAACTTCATTCTAATCTATGTACGTGTACTACGTACTTTTTACTTTTGCACCGGTGGATTCTATGTCCCAAAATTAAAAAAAAATATATATATAAAAACGATTAATCGTTTTTTATGGTCTATTAGGGGGAGTAGAGCACTCAAATTTTGTCAAGTGGACATGTCTATCGCTGAGTACAAAATATGTATGTAAATATGCGACTATACATTCTTACTAAAATATTTATATTCATATGAAGACGTTATTAGTAAAACATTTTATGATCGAAAATCTATCACGTACGATATCATATTTTAATATAATTAAAATGAACGATAATAATTTGACTTGATTTAAACAATAAGATTAGGAATAATTAAGAAAATAAAAGCTCACAAGTTTAGCAGAGTTTTGCTTATTTTACATGACTTTGAAACCACTTCCGTTTCTTGTCACGTCCGATATCACCCGCTTTTCACCGAAGTTGTACGAATGTCGATTAAAAAAAACTATAGTGTAAAATTACAAATACTGATTGAAATGCTTGCGGAGAGACTGGATACCCCCTACAATGACTTCTGCAGAAGCTGCAGAGACGGGAAACCGCGAGACATTTTGTGCGAATGTCCCGCAATATGGAAAAGGAGGGGGAAATTTCTAGGCTCGTAAGTTCTTCAATGGCTTTGGTGACCTAGCCATGGTAGAAGAACGGCCAGTTATTAAAATATGTAGAATCTACACGATGGTTTGAGTACGGGAATTCTTATCAACAATGAGACCAAACTAGGGCCTAGGGTGTGCTGGCGGGATCGCTGGCAACCACTTCAACCTAACCTTACTTAAGTACAGTTTTATGCCGATCCGAACTGCAGATGTATTGAATGAAAAGCTTTTTTATCGCTGCTTCCGTGTGAACTCGAAAAAAGTGCTCCCAAACTCAAACGCCAAATTTTAAAGTTTCGACATCAGCTGGCACAATGTAAGGAAACAAATTTTAGCAAAATAATTAATTTTTATAGCACTATTTTGGATTTATTTAGCAAAATGAATATCCTTGGGGAGTGTTGGAATTGTATTATAATTGTATTAAATAAACAAGCATTTATAAATGCCGATGAGGTGCTCAAATATGGTCAAGTGTTCTGAGACCGTCGTCATTAAATAAGATCCATGAACTGGCTTCGGTGCTAAGGATTTTGCGAAAAGTGGGGACCAGCACGGATTCGGAAATGATTATAATATACTAATGGCCCAATCAACATTTTTTCAAGTTTTGAAAGAAGTTTTGAATGCATTGCAATCACGGCTATGACCTCTATGGATAAAGCTAGAAATGAGTAACGACGAAAAACGAAATGCGAAAATGTACTTCGATGCAAAATTCAGGTTTACGGGTGTAAAATTATGTTTTCCAAAAGTTGTCCACCTCCTCCTTTTGGGATTTGGTGTAATCCGCTCCAAATTCTGAATTTTCCTGCATTAATTCTAGCAACCGAGCGTATTGCGGGCGCTTGTTAAAATTTTTGACTTCAAATGGAAAACAATATACAAGAAAGAAAATTGCTTTAAACTGAAATATTTTAATCAAATTTAATACTGACAATTTCACTTTGTTTTAGTATTATTATAAATTTTTGAAATAAAGTTGATATTCCTTCTGAATATTATTTTTCAACTTTTCTTCGACAACCAAAACACGTCGTAACAAATTCATCGAAACATCTACGAAATGGCGCTACGAATGAACTCACTGATGCCACTCTACGAATTTCAAATCTACGACATATCCATTCGAACTAAGCGATGCCTTTTTCGTAGAATCTACGAAAATCGTACTACGATGGTTTCAGCGATAGGGCAATGGGTACTAAATTTCATGTTTTCAAACAGCATTCCTCAAACTCATTATAAAATAAAGCATGCTTCATCGGGACTTCAGTAGGTAAATTGTTAAAATTTTAAATTGTTAAATTTCGCAGCCGTCATATACAAGTATAAGAAACTAGAAGACCTGGCGAACTTCGTCCCGCCCAAAATTTATTAGCAGTAAATGAAATACTTTTTTAACTCTGTTGTACACGTATTTAATGTTGAGAATGAAACGGACACCTAATTTTCGCATTCGTTTTCGTAGCTTCCTACTGTTCTTTATAGTTATAGCAGATTTTCCAAGTTAAATATTTCGTCGTCCCAGTTAAGAAGTATATTTTTCTGTATATCTCGACTCCAGCGCTACGAAGCAAATAATTGAAAAAAATGAAATCCTATTTTTTATCATGCGAGTAGAATTCCATCAAAATCGGTTCAGAACCACCACTTTTATAAATAACTCGACTCCAGCGCCGCCTATTTGATACATTTTTCGCAGAGACATTTTTCTTCCTCTTACTAATACCTACATATATAGAATATTTTGCTAATAAACCGAAAACATTTCGAATGTTTTAAAATTTTGATATTGGATCATTATTAACATAGGTTTTTTGTAAATATCTTCGGAACTACATAACCGATTTAAGACTTTGATATCTCGTTTTAAAAAACATGACAACGGCAAAAAGCAAAAAAAAAAAATAAAAATATGTATATGTCATTGGTGGTGCAATATGAAAATTCAAAAATCAGAATTCACAGTGTCACCCGCCTAAATATTCTGAAGATTCCCTGAAAATTTCATCAAAATCGGCCCAGCCGTTTTGGAGTCCATACGTTACATATGTACATACACACATCCTGTTTTATGTATATAGATAAATTATAAAGGTTCGAGTTTTACCTACTTGCGGACCGAAATAATTTCCATAACAAAACTTAAATAGAATTTGGTTTGCCAAAAAAAAATTTTTCTGACATCTTTGACCAATTTTGTTTTACAGGTAAAAATTGATTTTTTGAGTAATTCGCGCGAACTTTTTTCAGTTCCATAACATTTTCCAATCTTGACCGATTTGAACAATTTTTACTCTAACATGTTTGTCATCTTTTGCACTATTCATTACCTTAATGAACAATTTAATTGTCATCATTAATAATTTTTAATTTAGCAATAAAAAAGATAAATTTTTTTTTAATTTGATATCTCGAAAAATGTTTTTTTTTCGAAACTTTTTTGTCATCATCAATATACCTTAATGTTCAAATTCACTTAATGGCTGTTAGCTAAACTTTTTTTTGTGTTATGATTTAAAAAAAAAATATTAGTTTTATTTGCAAAAACGCTGACTGCACTATGATTTTGGGATGCTTTATTTTTAGATCAAATTAAACGCTAGAATAAATAATTACGTTTCTTTTAGATTTTTATAGATTTTATCACTTTATTATTTAAATCTGACTCCTCTGCGCTAATTACTTTCTTAGCCAAAATGCAAATCTTAAATTAAACACATTTGCGCCCTTCAAGAAGTTTTTAGTAACGACAGGAGACTAATACATAACAGATTCGACGGCCGCTGTGGTCGAGTGTGTAGCGGTGCGTGCTATAAGTCGCTATGCCGCTGAGTTCGGGGATCGAATCTCAGTCAGGGCAAGCAAAATCTTAATTTTAGAAAAAGTTTTTTCTAATAGCGGTCACCCCTCGGTAGGCAATGTCAAACCTTCGATGGAATTTCTGCAATGAAAAAGCTTCTCATAAAATTCATTTGTGGTACAACATAAAGACACTCACCATTATTATTATTATTATTATTATAGGTTCATACATAGATATGTATATATGCATATAATAATATTTGTTACCCTTAAATAATTTGAAATATAACATAGTCAATTACCTATTCATTAGGCTTTATTGGAGCCCTTCCCTTTTTAAATTTACCCACTCAAATATAAATTTGCCTTATTTTTGTCATTTTAGGTTCCGATACTTGAAGCTCGAGATGAGCCTGCACACACCCACTACAGCCGCGATCCATACGCGGTGGAAGTGTCGGGTTGCCGCTCGGCAAGTAGCGAAATTGTGCTCTCTTTAGTGCTCAAAAATCACGATTGGACTGATTTGAATGACAATAAAAAGGACAAAGTACTAGAGAAATTATCAAAGTTCTTTGCCATACCGAAGGTACGGCCTTAAAAGATTCACATACTCGTTTATGTATTTACATATGTACATAGATAAGTATGAACGCTTATGTTTGTGTAATATTTCTTACATTTCACTTTATAGGAATTTATCGTTATGGAATCTGTAACAAAACGAGAACTGAGCGAAATGCAGAAGGAATCTATACGCAAGGGTCATAATAAGTGCCATAATGATAATTATAATCGCTCCCTGGGGCGAGCTAGCTTTGTGGTAAGTTTATAATTAATTAATATGATTATGTAGAGCTTTTGAGCGTTAATTTTTATACATGTCTTGAATTTTGCATTCAGCTTGGCTGTGGATCTACATATTTTACAATTAGTGAACCAATTAACAAGCAAATAGGTGCCCAAATGAAAGATGGTTCCATCGACAACATAGCTGGAATAAAGTTCGGTTGGTGGGTCATTTGGCGCAAGAATTACAAAACAAGGTATTCATTGAAGTGTACAAATGTGTATGGGTAAACAGCTTGTATGTTTAATTGTCCGCAAAATTTATTTTTAATGAACAGAGCACAACGTAATCGCCGCCAAACCGATGGTTCCGGTGCAGATGAGACCGACGATTATGAGTATGAAGATAGTTATGACGATGAGGATGTTGGGTATGTATCAAATTTAAACATTGCCATCTGCCTAGGTTTACAACAGATAAATGCGTGTTTTTTTAATAAATATGAGTAGAACTTGATTGGCTTATGACTTTTAAAGCACTTATCTGCGCGGACATTTTAGAACGCAACTATTTGCTGAATTATCAATTAGTAAATATAAAGGTAGTCGAATTTTTTTTACATTTGCGATTTAACTATTTAGATTTTAATATATTGGCAACACTATTTTGTAATAAACTATACTATTAGTTGCACAGTTTACGAGGGTGGTTTAATAAGTCAGTGTCCCTTTGAATTTCCTGCGTAGAAACTTTAAATTCATCACTGCTGCCCTTAACTGCCATCTATTAATAGACTACTGAGCAAGCTGAGTCATTTAGTTTATGCTTGATAGCTATTGAAATCAGATAACCTCTTGACTTTAAACAAAAACGAAAAAAGTGCGTTTCGTGTGCTGATGAAATATTATTTTTTGCTTAAAAAAAACCATTACCGAATCCAATTAAAGGCTTCATAAATACAATGGGGACACTACACCAGGTGCGGATACATGGTCTGGACCCCCAAAACCCTCCCGAAATATCAGAACCTTACACGCAGAAAAATATAAATGTCTGTAACAGTTCATCTATCACAATTTGTCTACAAAAATATTTGTTTGGATCGTACATATTTAAAAAGAGACTATGTTGTAAAATATAAACTTTTTTAACGAAATAAAATATATTTTATTCTAAGGTCCCTGACTTATCAAATTTACCTCGTAAATGACTACATTTTTTTGGCTTAAATATAGATAATCTTCTTCATGTTTTCACATTTTTGACACGCTGAAATAATCGCTAAACTAAATCGACACCTACCAATATCAGGGTTAAGTTGATACTTTTTTTGTTCAATGGTATGTGTTTGGGAAGTTTGGATGGTTTAACGGGCATTGTCATGCCCAAACTTCTTTATCTTTGGTTCACCTTGTTTTTAAGCTTGGCTTTATAGCTCCTTGAAATTATATTTTAATTTACAAATGTTAAATATTAACAATTGAATCAAGGTTCAATTAGAGGTACCATACCATAACGCCATAACCATAATCGTAGTCATAACCATAACCATATTTAAGCAATCGATTAGTGGTGCCATAACCATAAACAGCTGATATTTGCAATAAACTGAAAGTAAATAAAAATTTAGTAAAGTATGTAAAACGCGGACGCAAAATATAAATTAAAACTCATCAAAACAAAATAAACTGCACACGAAGAACAAAAATATCACAAAAACAAGGCGAATCAGCAATCATTTGTTTATGGTTACGGCAAAAACCAAAATTCAGTTGGTCGCTATGGTTATGGTTATGGTATGGCACCACTAATCGATTACAGTGTAACCCATAAGGTTGGTTGGATCAGCTGTTTTCTATGGTTATGGTTATGGCACCTCTAATTGAACCTTTATTCAAATTATGTATGTTTCCTATAATGAATATACATATACGAAAATATTGAATAATATCCGCCAAACTGTTCTCTACGAATTAAATGTTTTTTTCAGTTTAGTAGTAAAGTCACGAGCAAGACACATGCAGCGAACACAAGTCAAATGCTCTCAAAAACGTTTAAGCTATAAAACTGAATACTCAAATAAGTTTTGAGTAAAAAGTTTGGAATTTTGTTTAAACTTGATACAGTTTTTTATGATTTTCTATTTTATTGTTGATAAATTTTTGTAAGTTTTTGTTTAGGTTAATAGGATTTATTGATTTAATTTTGCAAGTAGTACTTCTCTTTTTCTAGCCAACATTCGTATCGCAAACTTTCATATTTAGTAAAACCCATATCCGGAATGAACTTGAATTTAAAACAATCGAATTTTGTTTCCGATGATTAGTGTTTTTTCGAGTAATGATAATTCGAGATTGTCAACTAAGAAAAAACTTCGAATTTCGCAGTTAACAGACTCAACGATTGACGTTGATACTAATTTCCGATCGCATTATGAAAATAATTATCAGAAAGTTAGGAGGTACTACTTTTATGCACACATGTGTATGTATGTTTATGTATACATATGTATTTTTAATGAAAATGTCGCGTTTTTAAAAATATTCGTTATTGAGATTATAAAATAAATTTGTTTTGCTTATTTGTGAGTATAATCGCTTAGTCTGACGGAAAACAAAATTCCAAAAAACTAGTTTTGGGGGGAAAATATCACATCACTGCATTTTTGCAACTGCATAACATTACTTAAACCTACTATTAGCAAAAAATTATAAAATCGAGTAAAAATGTATTCCTGTATTTTTACTTAATAATAAATAACTTTTAGACTCATTGTTTGAGTGAACATAGGTATGTATTTTTATGGAGCTTTTGTAGAAAATTGAATTAATATTTGCTAACCACTTCCGAAGTTAATTGCAATTTGGTGAGTTGCCCTAGGTCAATTTGATTTTAGAGATCAATTGTATTTTTGAAGGAGTCAATTTCGAATTTCGAAAGTCTCATAAGCAGTTTATAATAATCGAATAGGTTTTGTGCTACTAAATGTGAACATTTGCATATATTTGTTTTTGTAATGAAGTTGCTGTGACTAAAATTAATTATACTTACTTATTTTTAGGGAGAACGTAACGGAAGTACCAGCCACCTCGATGCACGCACATCGTCACCATCACGGCGCCGGAGAGGTGAGTCATCTTCTAGTTAAGATTAAAAGATTGTTTTTTTTTTCGATTTATTGTAAAAGAAAAAAATGAATCAAATGCTTTTCGCGAAATGGTGTACTTAACGTGGTCATTGTTCGGGGTTGCAATTATGTCAGTAACACACACTTTGTAATTAACAATTGAATTGTTCATATAAAAAAAGTATATATGTATGTATATTTTGCAAACGAACAACATACGTATGGATGTGTAGTTCTCATCCTACTCACACAAATACACTTGGTAATGAGTATTTTATTCACTTTACATAAGTACATTCATACAAACATATGTACATACATATGTACATACATACATATATTAAAAGTTTGTTACTTAACCATTAAAATGATGTTTCCCCTTTGGTCTCTTTCTTCTCTCTGTCTCTTTCTGTGCTAACACTTAAACGTTTTCTGTGAATCCAAACGTAAATGAAACAAACAAAAATAAAAAAAAAACATACCGGCCATTTTTAATATCATTGCAATAATTTTCTAATATTTTATATTAACATATTGTAATCAAACATCACATTACATACATACATATACGCACATTTGTGGTTACATGAAAAACTTCACCTGAATTCACCACACTAATACAACCATATGCACATATATTTACGCACACTGCGCATATTTACACCGGTAGTCAAATCACGAGGATAATAGATTGGATATATCATCGGTATCGTCACCTTCGGTATCGGGTGGCCAAGTCGTGAATTCCGTCATCGGTACCGAAATCGAGGCCGAGGAAGGGGCTGCAGCTGTAGCAGCTGCGCCGTCAAGTGCCAAACAGTCTACCTCTATTAGCGACTCAAACTTCTTGCTAACGAATAAAGCAAGTAACATCGACGAAGAAATAGTTGAGAGCGTATCGCAGTTGGAATCAGTTATAACCAAAACAATTGAAAATACGAAGAACATCAAAGAGCTGCCTATCATAGAAGATGAAGATGGTGAAGACGTGCCAGTCGCTGTGGAAATTGATAAAGATATGGTCGTACCGAATGCACTTGAAGAGCTCAACGGAGAGATTGGACGATCAAATAATGTTGATATAAATGTAAACATCAAAGCAAACACAAATGGCACAACACAGTTAGCTGTACAATTTCGTATAGAAAATAATGCTGACAGTGAAATATATTCATTGGGAGCGTCTGCTAATAACGCATCTGTTGGACATGATGCTAAAGTTGTGCAAAGTGTCACCGCTGTGGATAAAAACAATACGAATAAATCCACGCTGGACCGTGCTGAGCCATCTGTTGTAAATGAGAAGAGTTTGTTTGAATCAACGTCATCATTTGGTATGGAAGTGAATACTTTGTCACCGGAAGTGACTACCTTAAAACCGTATGTGGCCACCACCAGTCATACAAATTCAATTGTTGAATATGCTGCCAAAGTCGAGTTGACCTCTTCTCCACCACCTGCTTTACATACGATTGCAACCACACTTCCAGCTCTAAAATATTTAAATGCAGTTGCAACTTCATTATTCGCATCTACGTCAACTACCGCCACACCCCCTTCCTCGTCTTCATACTCTTCCTTTGTATCATCGACTATTTCGATCGCGTCACCGTCATCTTGGTCATTCGCGCCTCCTTCTTCCATGTTATCAACAAGCACAGCTTCATTAACGACAACAACATCATCCATCATCACACCACTGTTAACTAAGGTAAATACTCATTAACTGTTACTTGTGGCTTCGCATTCTCATCATTCTCGCATTCAAAGTCGTACATTCACAAACAAATTTTCAAAAAAAAAAAAAACCCACTTAAGTTTTTTAATGTTAAAAATAATACTCGTATATATGTATATATCCACTATAGTCATGTACTTTCTAGATTGCTGTTATTATTCGTTCGTATTTTTCTTTATTCGTTTTTCGAAATGTGTAGTTCACTGCTATGTATGCTCGACGGAGTTATAAACCCATTGACATAACATTAAAAATTTATATGAAAATAAATGCATCAAAAGCGACGCATTGTGGGATGAATCGATATTCTAGTTGGACAAAATTTTTCTGACCTGGTTTTTGGTGCCTATATCGATACTGACCTCAAACGAATGCTCGTCAAGCATTTGTCCTTTCATTATTTCTTTTTAAAATGTTAGACTGAATAAGAGAAGTTCTCACACATGGTTTTACATTATCTTTGCTACTTATTGTACAAATAACGTGTTAACGCTTAGCTGTAGATTCATGTAGCTCATTTTTCTAGAAGACAAGCAATAGGTTGCAAATATAGGCTCAAAGTTAAAATGTAGAGTTCAGAGTAGTAAGCCAGAGTAGTTATATATGTTACGTGATTAAGTGTGTGATATTTTTTTTTTTGGTACTATTTGGTACTTCTTCTTGCACAACTTAAAAATGTTTACAATGTTTTTTCATATACTTGAAAAATTTATAATTTGACTGCTTTCAAGGCAAATTCATTCAAGGTGGTGGCATCCCTGCAAAAACAAAATAAACGTGTATTTTGTTTTTGCTTTTTTGTTGCGATTGCCATAATCAGTTGACTGTTTCCAAAGTAAATAGACAAAAAAAAAAAACGCAAACAAAGATGACGGTTTTGACAATCACGAAAATAAAGCAATAAAAAAAATCAAATTAGCCGCTGAATTGATTCCGCCTTTAATGAATTCGCCCTGACTGCTTTCAACAAAATATTGCTTGATATTTAATTAACTTCAATGTGTATTCAAACATGTGTTATAAGTAATGACGAGATGCTTATTATGTCAAAACGGCAACTTTCAAAATTTATTCACAATGCTTTAACCTATAAATACACGTTGGAGGAAAAATACCTAACAAAAATTAGGATAAAACAATTAATTTATATAATAAATTTAGCGCAAATAAAGAATAGCTAAAACGTGAACAGAGTAAACATTCAAGCTTAGTCTTTGGAATGAAAATTTTCCAAATGTTTTTTAGTTATAATATTAAGATCTTTTTATGTTTATTCAAATTAAGCGTTTCGAAGTTGTTGCATTTGGTTGCAGCCTTCGTCATTTGCCAGTATAAAACTCGGCTTCGTCGAAATGTTTCTCACATACTCTCACCGAATCGGAATCTTGTTAAGCACACCTCTTCTTGGTACTTGCATAAAAAGAAAATTGGTTGCACGATGCAATTTTTTCGTTATATTTAAAATTATTTGCTGAATTTTTTTGCAAGCTCTGTATGTATACATGTTTATTGGTACATTTTTTCACAAAACTTTTTGTTTACATTTTTTTTCATAACGCTCCGGAATTCAGGCGCTGTCAGTACTTAGCGCACATTGTTAAATAGATTTTGATTAACTTCATAAAATAAATCAATTTAACATTAAAAAAAGTATTATATTTTTGCTTAGATGCCTTTATATATTAATCCTTTTATGTAAAAAAAAACTCAAGTACGCGCGAGATCCCAATTTTAAAGGAACACTCGAAGGGCACTTTCAATGCAAAATCTGCTTCACTTTTCGGCATATTATCCATCTAGTTTTGTAATCTATTATATTGTGGGGCGCATGTAATTTCACTTCTTTACATAAAAAATAAACATGGTGCAAAATATATAAATAGATTTTATGTACATATGTAAGTACATATGTATATGCTTAGTTTTCCCTTATATACCGAAATGCTTAGTAAGATGAGGGGAATAATTTTAGCCAGAAAACTTGACTTTATCGCAAAAAATACCAGGACCAAACATTGCTTTTTTTGTTTCCTATTTGTTATATTTTGCTTTATGAAAAAGGTCAGAGAAATTCGGCGAATTGCTTAAATTTTGCCTCGTCAGTGCAACTTTAATTCATTTCATTCAATCACCAAAAAAACCGACCAAAGTAAAGCATAATGATAAGATGCAAACTCGCCGTCTTGTTACTTACTTAGATTGATAAATTCGAATTTTTGACGGACTTGTATAAAATATTGTAAATATATAAGTTAAAGCCCTCTTACACGGTATGTATTTTACTCCATTCAGCTTTTAAGGTTTTCATTTGAAAAAATTCTTCATAAAAATAGTAATTACGGTTGTAAACTGGCGCAAGCACAATGTGCTTATCAATTAGATTAGACCATTATATTTATGTATATGCGAAATCCAAAAAAATTTGCAGAAGAAACGTAACAAAAGTATTTTAGAAGATTTTATATACATTTAGACAAATGCCATAAGAGGACAAGAAAACCTTGAAAGATTGTATAACGCCTTAACTGACCATACCCTTACTAGCTCGCTCAATATCAAGTATTATAAAAACTGAAGAAAAAAATGTAATTTGGTGTAATCTCAAGTTTTAAAATTTAAGACTATGCAACAGTTTGAGATTATTGTCATTCCTCGCCTGCTTATCCCCTGGCCACAATTTAGAGACTTTATTTTGAGACTAGACATTTTATTTTGAAACCAATTATTGCCAACTGGTCTAAAATTGCGACTTTTGTCTCTATTATCCCCGAATTCAGTAACTTGGTATAATCTCAAGTCTCAAAATTTGTGACTGAGCTAGAGATTATTGCTTTTCATCGCTTTCACGTTTTTCTCTTTTATATTAATTTGAATTTTTTGTGACCTACTCATCACCAAGTCACTATTTTAAAAGTGGAGGTTTTATTTTGAAACTAATGAATGCCAACTGGTCTTAAATTGTGACTTTTGTCTCTTTTAGAGACTGAGACTGCCTATTGAATTCGGGCATTAGAGACTGAGACTGAGACTTCTTACAGAATACGTGCATTTTATTTTTAAAATCCTTTTTTTATAAAAATAATTGTATTTAGTTACATTTACCTTGATGTAGATTTTTACTTATTTGGAACAAGAACCGGTTTACCCGTTTTTTTCTTGATTTAAATTGCCATTTTTCAAATAATTCGAAAACCGTGTTTTCAAAAATTTCGAATTATCAAACACTCTAGTAAGTCTTTAGAGCTCTATTTCTCTAGTATTACCATTTTGTGGTTCAGAAGTGAAAGCTAAATGCCAAAGTGTCGAATTTTATTTTCTTTAGCATCCTTGTCTCGTTTAAGGCGAGAGCACGTCCTCGATCGAGTTAATATCTTCAAAATGCTTATCGTTTAGTTTGCGGTAGTCGATTTGATAACAGAAACAACTGATTATGTGGTAGCGCCGATTGTCAAAAATGCAAAGTGAATAGCAAAATGGACGTTTGCCACTACAACAGAAATAGTTAAATTCCGCTTTTAGCTGCCCCTTGACTGAAGTTGGTAACTTAGTTCAGTCCTTGCCAAGAGTGCAGAACGTCACCAAAAGCCTGCAGTCTTCCATGGCTTGATATTTTGTTGTTTTACTAATAAAATGTTACAGCTCAAAAAACCGGGGTTGATCAAAAAATGTTATTAAAACTGTAAATGAGTAAGTTACCAATAACGTAGGCGCCTTTTTTGTGTGTTTAGTGTAATTATTATAGATGTACGGGTATTTGAAAATTCTTAGAATTTGCTTGCTATTTTGTGCTTTACTTTGTGTAAAAGACTAAGAATAAAAAAAGTAATTGAACTCACGACAAAAGTTAAACTTATTTATCCGAGATTTTGTAAAGAAGAATAGCGAGGTGAATGTAATCGATCATTCGGATATGATTGAAATTGAAAGTATTTAATTTTAAACCTTTGTGTAAAGTAGTAGACAAAATTGTAATTGCTGCTCTTTTATTTAAGATTAATTCTTGTAACATATTTATACTCCACTATTTCGTTAATTCGCCTATACTAAATGTTAATATATTGTAAATGTAAATTATTGGTTGTCTATTATATTGTGTGGGAATGCCACTGCAGCAAGAGCCAATACAACAACAAGCACATCACCAGCAAACACTTAAACCATCGACAAAACACTTTGAAGCGTTTCTATTCTCCTCATTATCGCCCATAAATGGAGAAAATGTTTCAGAGGCTGCTTCCAATGTTGTATCTTTACTAACCACGCAAAGGCTGCCATCTTTAGATACAACAACAGCGCCTAGCATAAAAAGTGAAAACGATGAAAATGGCTTTAGTGTGTCTACGGTAGCTGATAAGCGCACAGAGTCGACGTCAACATCGACGTTGATGACAATGTCCATAGACAGAAATGACAAAAAGGTGAAAACCCAGCTGATTTGTAGATATGTATAGTGGAAAACCATTCAATTTGATTGGTCACAAGCAACCAAAAGTCAAAAAACAAAAAGCAAACGAATTGAAAATTCGCATTGGCGAAAAGTTTTGTTATATTGGGAATGCCAATAACGATAACGAAATTATGGAATGCATGTGTGCAAACAGAAAAACAATTATCAATTTTTTTTTTGTTTTGTTTCGCACCCACTGGTCCTGGCTACCTCCGCAGTCCTGCCCCCAGTTCAAACGCCCATTATCCGAATAGTCTGCATGCTCAATATACAACAAGTTCAGCGTACTATTATTGGCAAAAAAAAAAAAAAAATTTGGTAGCATTGTAGGCGTTGAAAGCGCGCGTTAATTGGCGTCCAAGTGAAATCCAACATACCACCACCAACTCTCATCCGCCGTTTGCTACCTTCTGTCAGATTTATCACAACATCAAACTGCTAATCACATTTTATTGTTGCACATTCACACTTCGTAAAGTTGTTAATTGCCTTTCTCTTAATTTGCTGTCGACTCAATTTTTGGTGTTTTAGCTGTGCTTTATAGTTTTTTTTTCTTTTTTTTTGCATTCCTACTAACTTTTTCGCACCTACACTCGTACCTACCTACATACATACATACAAATTTGCTCGTACAAACAAATGTAAATGAACATCTGTAAATTTGTTTTATACGATTTTACTTTTGCATAATTAGTTTAATTAGTTTGGTGTGGAATGGCAGAGCATACGCGTGCAATTGAGGTTAAAAAAATAGCATCGATTGAGTTTGTTGGTTAATAAACTTACACACACACGATCAACGATGCGATAAAACACCACACTATTTTAAGTTAAACAAAATACTACAACTATTATTTAACCCCTAATGCATGTAAAGTTCAACTAGCAAAAAATGGGTAATTTAATGTTCTTAAAACATATTTGTTTTACAATATTTATTAAAGAAACGGTGGCATGTAAATAAAAAAAAAGTGGTTACTCCTTGTATTTATTTTGAAGCATTGATTTCATTTATTTATTTTCAAAAAACCCCACACGCACGAAACTAATCATAATTTGGCGTCGTTACAAATTCACAATCGTAATACTTCGATGAATTATAAATAGAATGATAATGAGACGAGCACATTACTTCCTGGACAAGATGCCAGTCGAACGGTAAGTCATTCAGTTTTAAAAGCCTTCAATTGTCCCCGAAATACAAAATTAATGAACTCTGGCTTTTAACTTAAAAATTTTCAGGTCTCCACCACAACCCAAGTAATGGACGGTTATAGTTCCTCTCCCAACACTTCGCCAGTTGCACCAATATCCTCAACGTATGACACAACGCCGTCAACAGGGAGTGGCGAAGCTGTCTCGCCCACCGACTACGTTGAAACTAAAGTGGAGAATACGCCACCGATAATACGCAATCGCTTGCAGAAGTTCGCTGTGACATCGGGCAAAGCGTTCTCGTACTCGGTGCCACAGGACACTTTCTATGATGCAGAGGATCTAACAAATCTACGTTTAGGTTTAACGGACAAGGATGGGCGTGAATTGAAGGCATCGTCGTGGCTACAATTTAATCCAGAAACACATGTTCTTTATGGACTGTAAGTATTAATTTGTGCGCATATTTCTTGTGGAAATGTAAACAAACAAAAAAAATAAATTAAAATGGTTTTATTTGCTTCATTTTAGACCTTTGGACGATTCTGTATCGAAATGGCAGTACCGGTTGTCGGCAACTGATTCCGGCAATGAGTCCGTAACGGAGACCCTTGAGATATCTGTCCAGCAGCATCGCGGTGTGCGCACTGTCAACCATGAATTAAGCATCACTGTGAAGATTAACGAGAAAAATATGCACAACATTGACTGGCAGTTGAAATTGATGCGCGGTTAGTACATGTGTGGATATTTTTTTTTTTTTTTTTAATTCTATCAAACAAAATAAATACATATGTATGTATGTATTTGTTTATTTTTTTTATCTTGTCGTAGATGTTGCCTCAACATTGGGCGATGAAAATACGAACTGGATTGTGGTACGCGAGATACGCCCAATGCCGCAGGATCCGAATACAACCACTTTTGTGTACTTTAATGAGACTTTTTCCACCAGCGAGTGCCCAGAGGTAGAACTCAATAAGTTAGTTAAGCGTTTGGATGCAAGCCGTTTAAGTGATTTGATTTATCCCGCACTGAGCGTGAAATCCATAACTGGCCAGCTGATTGGCGCCTGTCAGAAGTCGCATATTACTAAACCGAAACCAACGACTCATATAGCAACAAATGTACCGCCATTGCCGCGCAATCAAGTGGACCGTGTAAACGCTACTGTTGGCCATTTGCTTGTTTTTAAGGTACCGAGCGACACATTTTACGACCCGAACGACAACGAGCATCTTACCCTGACTCTAAAAACAAAAGATCACAAGGAACTAAATCCCAGACATTGGTTGCAGTTCGATTCGAAGAATCAAGAGTTCTATGGAATACCAAAGAGTGGCGACACTGGTTCGGAGGAGTACTTATTGGTGGCCCAAGATGCTGGTGGGCTAACTGCAACCGATGCATTGGTTGTGGTGGTGAATCATGGCCCCAAAAAGGAGTTCAGCGTTTACTTTAAAGCGTACCTAGCCATAAGACATGAGCAATTTAATGCCGACCTTCAACGAAAATTTGTAGAACGCATTGCACAGCTGTTTAATGATCCAACTACACAACATGTGCAAATACGTTCGGTGATGACTCATCTTGACTCGGACAGTACGATTGTAAACTTCTATAACACAAGCTTGCATAAGTATCAAAATCGTTGTCCGGAGGAGGAAATTGAGAGAGTACGCAGTGTATACTTAATCAAGGATAATATGGTGCGCGATCACGTTAAAAAGATGCTTGGACCTGAATTAAACCTCACCAATGTGCAAGCGTTGCCGTTGGGCTTATGCCATCGTAAGTTCATAACTTACGTGTTTGAATGTGAACTGTTTTTGTAGTTTTTTAATTTTTTTTTACCTTTAGCACAAACTGATAACATACATCGGGATTATGTACCTACAAAAACTGATCGGCCAACTCTGAAGTCGAACTTCAGTGAAGAATATTTGTACACAATTATACTTCCGGCTATAATTATAGTCAGTATGATTGTTATCGCTTTGCTTGTTGCATGTTGTTTGCATCGGCGTCGTCGAAAGAGCGGTAAAATGGAGCTAGGTAAGCCAGTTGGTTTTTTAGACTTGAAAACGCATAAATTTCCTATACACTTTTTAAGAATCTCTAGAAAAGCAACGTTTTTTTTCATCTACACCTTTTGCAACAGTATTTCCAAAAAAAAACCCAAATGTATTTCAGCAAATATCAATTATATTTCAGAAAACCGCGAATGAAATTCAGAAATGGCTAAATGTATTTCAGAGAAACACAAAGGGATTTCAGAATAGGCCAAATATATTTCAGAAAAAGACAAATGTATATCAGAATAGGCAAAATGTATTTCAGAAAAACGCATTTTTTTTTCATTTCGTCTTTTTTTTTTTTTTAATACCTTTGTGTTTTTCTGAAATACTGTTGGAATAGGTGTAGACGATTGGTTATACAAAATATTAATAGATATACATACATTTATCATACGTTTGTCTCTAGGTGATGAGGAGGAGCGTAGATCCTTCCGTAAGAAAAATATACCTGTCATTTTCCAAGATGAATTGGACGAAAAGCCTGAAATCGGCAACAAGAGCCCAATTATACTGAAGGACGAGAAGCCACCATTGTTGCCGCCATCGTACAACACCTCCCACATGAATGGTACGTACGCTGTTCAATGCACCCACTTACACATACATACGAGTATTATACTATTATATATTAATGCTTATGCTTAATACAGGTGATAACGATGTGGATGAATATGTACCACCGCCAGCTGTTGTTGTTGGTGGTCGGGAAGCGCGAGGGAAATCACCAGCAACACCATCGTATCGAAAGCCACCACCCTACGTTTCGCCATAAATACATATACATATAAAATAAGTGTCAAGAATTAGAATAGAGCAACAAATTTAATTTACTCTTGCAGCTGAACTTGAGACACTTGGAAACTTTACTACATAATTCACTACTTATACATTGTTTAATTATGTAAATGTTGTGTGGGAACAAGCAACTAAAAGAAAATCTTCTCATACTTAAATAATAACATAGAAGATAAAGCCAAGCGATGTGAAATGAGTAGTGAAATCGAGCAAGTATTGCTGAAAATAATTACTTTTTGCGATATATAGTATACAACATGCAAAGCGAATAATAATATATTAGCTGTTCGAGCTTATGAACAAATTCATAATACTAATTAATCAATTCATGTGCAACATTCGTTCCCATCTCCTCAGTCAAGAGCTAAGTAATGAAATGCTAAACTAATTTGATTTTTTTGCCGAACTGTATAAAAAATCAATAAAGTTAAGAATGTAGAGGAAGTGAGTAGAACTTTGCGGCACATGATTTTAATAAAACTAATCGAATCGAGCATTTCGCTTGCTGATTAAAGGCGAAAATGATACTAAGTTTAAGTTGCTTAATATTAGGATAACTGGCTGCTACTACAGTTTATTTGAAGATAAGATTTTAAAAATATTCAAATATCGAAGGTTTCGAAGGTTGTTTTGTAAAACGGGTAGAGCTGTCTCGATTAATTTGCACCATTTGAAATTATTATTTTTCGAAGTGAGTGAAGTACTTTAAACTCGAAATCACGCTTTTTGCGCTTAAGGAAACATCAATACAATCGTGCTCAAAACCAATGTATGTATTTTTTGTTATGATCTTCCTCCCTTTTTTTATTTGACATTTTATGGCGCTTCCGTTTTAGTAAAAAAATATTTAATATAAACAACAACCGAGGGTTCAAATTAATATATTCGAAACCTAAAATTAAACTAAGACGTTTAAGAACAATACTGTATTGTAATCAAAATGAGAACATGTCACAATCATATTACCACGCGTATTACATAAGCCTCTTCAATTACAAAAGTGAAAGAAATCTCTTAGGATAATCGGTCCTGCGAATTCAAAAGCAATTTCTATTATTTATACATAAATATGACTAAGAATATTTCATGGTAGTATGTATGATTAATCGGTACACATTTGTATTGTACATACAAATGTATGTATAGATAGATGTATGTATGTGCAAAATTACAAAAAAAAAAAACAACAAAGAGAGATGGTACTTAAGTTTGCCTCGCGGTTGATTGCGTACGCGACAATTAAATCGGCTAATCAACATAGATGCTAACTCATAAATCGTTTTCTATACTTTTTGAATTCAAATAAACACGCATACCATTAAATCTATATATACATATATATATTTTGGATATCTGTTATTAGATAATGAAGTAGCAAGCCTACAAAGAAAGCATACATATGTACATATAAGAAATATATTTAACCCATTTAAGTAATATACTTCGTTTATTTACATTTGAACATTTTTTATATATATTCGTATTACCTTTTATTACGAACTTTACAATCCGATATGCTATATATGTATGTACATACATAAGTACATACATAGGTCTGTATGCAGTTGCCACGTATTATATGTTAATTATTTATGTATATTTAATCAATTTCCTCAGTTTATATAAATTGTATTTGTGAAGGACGAGATTATTTTCTAATCACAACACCAATTTTTCAACTAACAAACAATATGTATGTGTATATATGTACTTATAGAATGCATACATTTTGTACACACAAGTGTTACGTTTCTCTACTAAATGGAAAACGTATTTTGCATCTTTTAATGATACATAAATGTACTGCCAAATTGGTGTGAACATGACCCTGAGTATGTAAACTATTGTTACATTTTTTTTTTTACAATTTTCAGATTATGTAACACCATTTAAATTATATTATCACTTAAATAATTTTTATATGCATACAACCATACATTAAACTTAATCAAAATGTTTATAACGTTCATAGTTTAAATAAAACATCCGTCAAATGATCGCATGAAATTTCAATTGAAAGTTGTAACAATAAAATGCCAAAGATGAAGACATTGTAATTTTATTTCGCTCTGAAAATTTGTTAGATATTTTATCATAATGCAGTTGATGAGATAAAACAAGGTACATAGTTGTCTAATGATTTTCGCAAATTTACATTATCAAATTTGCTTCACATTAATGTAATAATAAAAATAAATATTGAAAGAACTTGTAAAATTAACAATTAATTTATTTTCAACAAATCTCTTACTTAACGAATTTATTTAAAAATTTCTTTTTATCAAATGCACATGTCATTTCATAGTTCAAATTATCATACTTTTTCTTTAGTATTTGTGTCTTTATAGATTTCGTAATAGAATTTCGTAAAATCACAAAATCGCAATGTTTTATAATACGGTTCTGATGGATCGCTTGCTTGCTGGGTAAAAATTTGTTGGCGTAAAAGTAACTACATTTCAGTTCAAATTTGTTTATTTATTCGACCCTATTTTAAAATAACCAAGTTTTCACCCGAAACCCATATTTGAGGAAGTAAACAAATTTATTATATATTTACATATTCACTATGCTTTGATACATATTAAAAACTCGTAAGTTTCAATAACTTTAATTACATTAAACGACAAATAAATCCATTCTTCAAATCTTCAATAAATCCCGATAGCACTCCATAGCGTTTTTAAAATCTCGATGCAATTTCGCTTAACGTTAATCATTAGTGCTTGCAAAACGTGTTAAAAATAAAACAAAGAGACAAAATCAGAAAGAATCACGTTAAAAAAAGCAACAGGGGATTGCGGAATAATCCGTGTTCAAAAAGTCCGCGTTAAAAACCGTGTAACAATGGGGGATTGTAGAAAACTCTGCGTTAAGAAAATCCGCGTTAAAAAGAACCGCGTTAAAAGGAGATCGACTGTATTTTCATAAGCTAAGCTTTAATGTTTTGCGGATGCGGTTGCAGGCATTCATGCTTGCGTTTGCTTTGCAATTTCTTGGGGTCCAATTTAGATGATGGCACATGTTTCATGAAAACCGTCTGCTATTCGTAGTCAAAAAAAAAAAAAAAAAATTATGAGAAGTTCGTTCAGACACAGCGTTAAAATATATGTATGCATCGTTTGCATATATGTCCTTATACCTTTTTCAAATTATTACGATTACACTGAGTGAAATCTTTGTAAATGCGGGACTTATTCTCATTGTATTCGAACTGTTTTTAAGGTATTCCCTAGGAAGAAGGCTATAAACGATGCATGCAATTTTGCAGATTGGCATGTAATTTTTAGGTGCGCAAAAAAGCTTCCATCCAAACAGTGGAAGTAATGTTTTAGGAAAAAAAAAACGTAAAACACTATTTAGTAAAAAATCACATGCTTATGACAATGTCTTTTCTTTAAACATTTTAAAGAATATGTTTACGGACATTTGTAAAATAATTTTGAAGCACATCTTATGCGACACCCGGTCTATAAATGTTGAAGGCTCTGTCCATTTGTTACTGCAATCAATCAATATTTATCCACCCACCTTTGTTCTTTTAAAATACAAGAACAATCGTACACATCACCTTCAAAATTTCATCTAATTTTCCCACACCGTGTATTATACCAGAACCACCGTCGATGCTATCAATTCATAACACTCGAAAAGCTCCAAGCAAAATAATTGAGCAAACAAAAGCAAAGTAAACAAATACAATAATTATAGATAAGCATGTATGTATGTGAAAAGACGAACCAATTGAAATGCAAGCCACAATTGAAATGAAACATAAAATAAATATGCAGCCATAAAAACAGAGAAAAATGTGTGTAAAGCATAAAACTACAGTAGAAGGATATGTACACATCCTAATTAGTATATAATAAATATACATATATACATATATAATAAACAGTAAACAAATAAATAATTTTAGTTTTGAAAAAAGCGTTGACTAAAAATGTCGAAAACTTTTTTTTAAAGGATATGAGAACATGTACATACATAGGTATTTACGTGTATATGTTCGTGATATATAGAAACATTAGTTCATATCGCTCATTTACGAAGAAATTTTAATAATCCAAAAAATACAAAAAATCGAGTTAATTATGCAGAAATGTCCGTTACTTATTCTTCTATGTTGAGTTAAAATTGCAGGCAGTAACAATAATCAGTAGCTACAACACTACAACAAAAATATTTCAATTTTTTCTAAGGAAGTATACACTCTGTTCACAAATTATAGCACAAACACATATTGACACATTTTGAAAATTTATTTATCCACCAATTTAAAAAAAAAATTTTTTGAATTAAAACTTTTTGAATTATCGAACAAACACTATTAAAAATAATATTTTCAAATACATAAAAATGTAGAAACCTTTCATCAAAATTTCAAATTAAAAAAAAAGTTTTAGAATTTTTTGGGGCATGCAGATATGTATGTAGACCATTAAATTTTAGTACAACAAAGTGCAAGTTTCTAGCGACTATGGAAATGCACTGATTTTTGACAATTTTTACTGACGCTCTTTCGCAATTCCTTCCTTAAAAAACAATTATCGCGGTTTTGCCTTGTTTGAAGGAAACTCACAGTAAAAAAAATTGTAAAAAATCAGTGATAACTTGTAGACACTCGCAACTTACACTTTTTCGGACTAAATTTGAATGAGCTAAAAAACTGCAAACTCAAAAAAATTCTAAAAACTTTGGTTTTTAAAGTTCGACATTTTGTTAAACCATTGTACATTTAGTAAAAAGTTTAAAAAAGTGGGTGTTCATGGTTTATCTAAGAGAATGAACCATAATTTACTTGAACGATAATTTTGATTAATTAGAAGAAAAATAAAGTCCCAAAATCTGACAATATACGATTGTGCTATAATTCAAAGCGTTGCAGCAGTTTTTCCGGATTGTTGGTTTTTTGAGTTATCACAATTTTTTTTTTTTGTAAATGAGCAATATGTAAGAATGTATTTGTGTACATTTATGCAAAATGATATTGTTAGAAAAATACACAAAATGGAAATGATTATAACAAATTTCGGGATTGTCCATATACAAATGGAAATTTATGACACAAAATTTCCATATTATGAAATATTACTTATAAATCGTACTCCATACTTATTGTACGTATGTATGTACTTATGAGATTGAATGTTTTGTATGCATAAGTTTGTGTATGTCGTATATGTATGTAGTATATACAAGCAGATTTTGTATGAAAAAATTTCATTAAGTATATGCAATAAGCAATGGATCGGTAACTAAAACACAAATTACATTACGTAATTTTGCATATGTACGTATGTAAGTGAAAGAAGTAATTGCTTTAAATTTTGAATAATGTCATAACTAAATATTTATATTTTGATAAATTTAAACAAATAAATAATAATAACCCAAGAAACCAACAAAATATGTATGTTTCTATTCATAACTTTTATTTTGCACTGTTTTTATTTTAGTTGAACTAAAGAAACGATGAAAGCGATGCTACTTCTTTGTTTTTTTTTTCACGGCTTTGGGCCGATTCAATAATTCATGTAATTATGGGAATAATGCAAAACCAACGAACATATCCCTAAGATGTTGCGAATATTCATAAGGTAGAGACTCAATCGAAAAAAGTAGCAAAGCCGAAAGAAAGCACGAATGACGCTCTCCCATATAAGACGATCGTAGCGCTGTGTTAATGTTTAGTTTTTGTTGTAAAGCATGTAGCAGACAATGCTGAACTGAATATAAGACCCGGTCGTTCCAGTTCGTAGACCTGAGTCGTTGGAAAGCCGCGACGTGCAACAAAATGTAAGCACAGAAGACAATTTGGTTATCAAACTGAATGTAAACAGTGTTTGTTTTAGAGCATAATTTTAGTATAACCGGAAGAAATGCAATCCAGTCATCTTTCCACTCCACTTTAGCCGCATTTCTTTTGCACGCAAGTCTTTGTTGCTACCATTTCTAACTGTCCATTTGTTTGTACCCAAACGTAGGAATCAACTCATGCAAAGTAGACAAACCAAAAACTCAGTTCTCTTAACAACGAACTCTTTTTAGTTCGGAATTCATCATTGCGAGAGTAGCACCAAAAATGTAAAAATTGTTGCGTAGAACGTTGCCTGAAAGATTATAGGTTGGAGTCAACTTTTCACTTTCTACTTACTTGCCCAGCTTTTGCTAAAATTATCGCATCTGCTCTTTCCGATGAATCGGCGCTTTCTTATTATAGTGACTACGTTTCTATTATTTAACAAACGATTTGTTACTTCACCAGCTGTGGCTAACTCACTGGTAGTTCGAGATCAAACCAGGTATTGGACCCTACTTTGTTTAGTTTCGAAAGACGAATTTTCAAAGCAAACTTTGCGACCTGCAGATGAAAACTACACTGATAGCGTGCACACTCTTCAAGCAGCGTCATACACGATCTAAAAAAAAAAATTCTTTATAAAATTCCGGGCAAGAATGTCGCATTCAATTACATCCCCTGCATAGTCTAATGCCCGAATTCAAAAACTTGGTATAATCTCAAGTCTGAAAATGAGCTAGAGATTATTGCTTTTCTTCGCTTTCCCGTTTTTTTCTTATGTTTTTATTTTTTGTGACCTGCTCATCACCAGGTCACTATTTAGAGACTTTATTTTGAGATGCAAACTGGTGTAAAATTGTGACTTTTGTCTCTATTAAAGACTGAGACTGCTTACTGAATTCGTGCATAAGACAGTTTTAATGTTATATAAAAAATCAGCTTGGATAGAAAACCAGAAAAACTAGAAAAATATTGTTATTTCAAGTTTTTCCTTTTGTTGCAACCAAATCTTCAATAAAATATTAATAATTTTTTTTATATTCTATAATTATTGCCTAGCATCCTTTTAAATGTGTGGTGTTGCTAATGTGATTTGATGAAAAAATTTAATATATCTTGATTTGAATTTTGTCCACCTAACTTGAACCAGGCAATTCAATGTGCGTCGTGCGATACTGAGGTTCATGCTCGGTGACTGTGTTTTAAGACTAATAAAATAAAGTTATTCTACCATGCCTCAATTAAAGTAATATCGTAAATATCGTTGGCACCGCGGTTAAAGCCTTTTAAGAAATGAAAAAATAAATTAAATAAAAATTGTACTATTTCAATCAACCTTTTAGTCTGATATAATTCTGGGCGATTGACGTCGAGTTGTAGAAAAACTCTTAATTTTATTTTACTGAAAATTGTTTGATACCTATTAACCACGTAAAAGGAAGGAATACAAATATCCGAATAACGATTAGTAAAGAAGAATTTATATTTCGTGTTTATATTTTTCAGTTTTCTAGCCCTTTAAAATAAGTTGAAGTGCAGTGAAAAAACAAAAACTAAGTGGAGCGAAATTTAAGCTGAACCTCCGGAAGATACATAATGATGATATTTTGAGCATGAAACCATTCGAAATGTGTACGTTTATAAATTTATGGCGAACAAAAACCACACTATAAGTATCACATCATGCCCGTCCTATTGTATGCCGCAGAAGAACGGACGATGCAGACAACTGATGAGAGAGAGCTTTTGGATTGTGTGAGAGCAAAACTATTTGAAAGCCATGTACGAGCGTCACAAGAACAAATATAACCTAACGAAGGTTTAGCTTCGTTATATCGAGACTTCACTGTTTGTACGCATGTGGTTTTGTGGTCTCCTGTCAGCAGTAGTAGAGCAGATTATCCGATCGCCTGATTTTGTATGTCTATGCGTGTAAAAAAACTTGTCACGTTTTCATATAAATACAAACACGTAAGTTTTTACTTACATAATCTTACATAATGATACACACACCGACGCATTGAGAGGTTTTGAAAATATATGTACATATACATATTTTTTTTTCAAAAATTTTCAAATGTACTTACCATGCTTACACTGGCTACACAAAAGATTGAATAAGGCTATTGAAAAAGTCGATAAATTACACTATACAGGAAACTGAGATATTTTTTTTGATCAGTTGATGTTTAATTGAGGAAGCTGAAGTAAATGGTAAGAGTTTGTGTAAGTTCATCAAGCGAGGTTTTTCAATTTTGTATGTTGAAATGTAAATATGCCAAGCTTAAGTGAACAACAAGCAATTTTTTAATATATCAATACATACATACATACATAACCTGCAGTCAAAAAATATCAATTGCTAAAACTAACTAACTTTTAAATAACTACTTTGCGATAATTGCGAAAAATACGCAACTTTTATCAAACGCATAAAAACTAATTACTAATAAGCTGAAAATTCATGCAGAACTACGAGTATCCAAAAACTTCATTAAATAGAGATATGACAATGACATAAAATTAAACGGAAAAAGGGAAGGCGAACGCAAAATTTTTGGATTTTGCAGATACATACATATAAGTATCTTGATAAATGTAGGAAAAAGTCTATAAAAAAGGTAAAAATGAACGTAGGTATGAATCCGATTTATATGGAAAACGTTTAAGTAGGAGATATGCGGTTTGGCAAAACTGATAATATGTTTGTAAAATGCTATGTATCTAATAGCTGTAGCGAAAAAATATGTTCGACCAAATTGTGGCCAAACGTAGTTAGATAATTGTTACTTGGTACCTCATGCAGAGGTAGCCAAAACTGACTTCTTTTTGGCCATCGCACTGCAAAAGTAATTAGTTTGTTTACATGCAAATATACAGAAAATAATCAGCACTATTGTTTTTGAATGCAATTTAAATTTACGATAATATCAGCTTCAATTCCTGCAGGCTACTATATACAACTTGTAAACTTATTGCTCATACGCCCTGACAAATTTGGCAAAAAAAAATTAATGAAGAAAAACCAAATTGTCAAAACTGGTTAATACGTCGGTGTACAACTCAATTCAATTGCTATTCCTTTAAAAAAAAAGAGAATGAAAAAAAACCAAATTGTCAAAACTAGTTAATACGTCGGTGTGCAACTACATTCGCCGCGATTCTTGTTGTATTTTAGATGGATAAAGCGCATTTCATCTGCACGTTTTTGAAGGCACTCTCGGCATTTGCAGGTTCGCATAATATGATAAGCTTGTACTTTTTTCACACCTCCATCCTTACACACATTCGAGTGCTTTCACATCACGTTACGTGATTTTTTCGTTTATAATGTTTAGATATGGTGTTTTAGTTTAAAAAGTGTTGCACATATGTATGTATGTACATATATATGTATGTATGTATGTATGTATGCAAGTATGTGGACTCACTTGTGATTGGGAAGAGTTTTGTAGTTCGCTCTGTAAATATTTCATAGCTCCTGTTGCTCACTAGCACAAAATATGTAGTATATGGTGATTCACAAGGTGTCGTAAAATGTCGTAAAGTTGTAAGATCATACAATTTTTGCGATAGTTATAAATTAATTTTTTTTTGATTTTGTTGCATTACACAGAAAAATTATGTAAAATAACAAAAATCAGAATTTTATAAATTTTATGCTTTAAGGTCAATACGACACTTTACGACACCTTATGAATCACCTTATTGATTTTTAATGAGTCTATTTGTTTTTTGTTTATTTATTATGTGCGAGTAGTTTTCGTTATCTAAATACTGTCTTATTATACCCAAGCGTACCTGTACACAAGTAAAAGGCCTGCCAGATAGAATACGTTGAGTCCGCTCCAACGAGGCATTCAACTGACGCAGAGGTACGCCACATTAAAAGCGTTGTCGCATGTAAACAAATTAGTTGTTTTATATTGGCGGTTAATTTTTTTTTTGTATACAAATCAAATATATCTTAAAGTTGTGTTGATATTTACTTTTGTGTAAAGATTATAAAAAAAAAAATGGAAATAATTGAAAAAAAACAATCAGCTGACACTAGCGACGGATTTGAATGCGTCAAAAGTAGAGAGTTGGACAACAGTAACGTTGCGGCATCGCATGCGTTGCGAATGTGGCATTCTGCATTCAACTACATATAATATACTTAGCTGTCAGTCGAATGCTTCGCCTTAACGCACGTAACATGCTCTATCTGGCAGGCCTTTAAGTTTGTTCGCATAACGGTTGTTTGTAACAGCTACAAAAAAATCGAGATAAATATAGACATATGTATGTATAGCAAAATGATCAGAATGAAAAGAGGAATCGATTTAGCCCTGACTGTCTGTCCTTCCTTGGTCCGTGGACTCGATAACTTGAGTAAAAATTGAGAAATCTGAATGAAATTTGGTACACAGATTGGTCTTTGGCCAGGGTAGGTTGGTATTGAAAATGGTCAAGATCGGTCAATAACCCCGCCCACCTCCCATATAACGAAAGTTTTGAAAAATGCAAAAACTCCGTGTTTTCGATGTCTATTAGAACAAATTGAGTAAAATTTGGTATTAGAAGCGATTTAAAACCGAGAGATTGACTATTTATGAAATTTTGGAAAATAGGCGTTGCCACGCCCACTTATCATAAAATATCCATATCTCAGAAAGGTGTTAGGTATCGTCACAAAACTTGGTGGACATATTGTCCTGGATAACAATAGTATAATCGTAAAAAAATGTTTGAAATCGGACCATTACCACGCCCACCTTCCATGTAATGGAAGTTTTGAAATATACAAAAAACTTCGTTTTTCAGTATCTATTGAAACAAGTTTGGTAAAATTTAATATTTCCTGCGATTTGTGGCACCGCCCATAAAAAATACATCGCGAGGGTATACAAAATTCCTCATCATAGCTTCTCCTACCAATTTCGGTGTGCGTTTTTATATTCTATCACAAATAGAGGGACCTACAGTTTTGTGCTGACTCCGAACGGCAGTTGTATTTTATGAGAAACTTTTTCTGTGTTTAAGATTTTACTAAGATTTTACCTCGAACCCAGCGGCCTATCGAGTTATAGCACGCATTGCTACCCACTCGTCCACAGGGGCCACTAGAGCCTGTTTTTAGCTGAAGTTTTTAACTTAAATATTGCATATAGTGTTTTCTTCTTTTTCTTGTCCGACAGGGTGGAATGTTGATATTTGTAGGAACGATTTTCCGCCAACCCTTGTCAAGTTTTGTTTGAAGACAAACCGGTTTCGGCGCTGTGCCATCTTCAGTGTCAATTTTCGTTCTGTCTATTGTTCCGTATTTATTCGTTTTTTGGTCAAACAGGTATTGGTGCATAATCATCATTGTTAACAAATGTTAAGAATCCTGAGTATGGTACCTGAAGTCTCGCGCGGTTAGAATCCAAAAGGGTATACTTTATCGCGGGGTTGCCGAATTCAAGTATTCTTCTTTTTTAGACGTGCGGGCGCGGAGATCAGAGACGCCATCGTTGGTCACATCTTGATTATTCTTTTAATTTTTGAAAAAATGTGTTATCAAATTACCATTATGATTATAATTTTCATGTTGAAGATGTGGTTAGTATGCTCGTCGCTGGTGCGCTTAAAAATAATTAGCTCGGAAAGGATTATACATACATATATACATTATAGAAAACTCATGTCTCATCTCTCATAAAATAATTTAGTAGAGATTAGGGTGTCTGATTATTCGACTTTTTTGTAAAACCGGTTTTCGAACTATTTGAAAAATCACAATTTGAAAAAAACCGGTTCCTAATTTTTATATCAAGAAAAACCCGGTTTCTCTTCCAAGTAAGAAAAAAGCTACATCTATGCACATTTAACACAATGCAATTATTTCTATGAAAGAAATATCTTGAAAAAAAAATTTTGTTTAATGCCCGAATTCAGTACAAATTTTGGACTATACCTTAGACATTATTGCATTTTTTGCTGTCACATATTTCTCTTTTGTTTTAATTTAAATTTTTTATGACCTGCTCATCACCTGTTCACAATTTAGAGACTAAAGGCTTTATTTGACACTAATTAATGCCAACTGGTCTAAAATAGTGACTTTTGTCTCTATTAGAGACTGAGACTGCTTACTGAGTTCGGGCATTATCGTCAGTAAGGCGTTATACAATTTTTTCAAGGTTTTCCCTTCCTCTAAAGACATATGTCCAAATATATAAAATATGCTAAGTAAAATGCCTTTGTTTTGTAATTTTTATTGTTTGGATTTCGAATATCTTATCTAATTAATAAGCGCAACGGATTGACGTTTCAATAGAAATATAAAGAATGTAAAATGAATCCGGTTTTGGAGATTAAAAAAACCGATTTATTTGATATTCGAAAAATCAAGATTTCAAAGAAAACCGTGCAAAAATTTATGAAAAAGCCGCAGAAAACCAGTTTGAAAAAATCGAGTCAATCACCCTAGTAGAGATGGATACTATCTTTGATATTACTTAAAAGTGTGCGGCGCCGCTTGGTAGTTAGCTCCATGATTTATAACTCTCCCATTTTTTTTTTAGAATTTACCGCCGGCTTTATATACACTTTTTACTAACAAAAAATTATAATAGGCTATACATACATAAATCTATACTTACAAATATCTGCATGCAGCTATGAATGCATTTTATATTACAGCAAACTAAATTTACACCGTACTTTCAATTTGTAAAGGGTCGGTACAGAGTAAAATAAAAGCAAAGTCAAAACAATAAGCCGGATTATCTTTAAGCACTCAGAATCATTCACGCTACTTTCAATGTTTCGAGACTTCATAACTACGGACTCTGTGTATACATACGTACATCCAATAAAAACGTACTTGTTTAAGTCCATACCCGGCAACTTCTATTAACCCATCAAACATATTCAGTGTGTAAAGAATTTATAAATTCGAATTCGTGTTTTAACATTTCCATCCAAATGGTTGCATTAAGGAAGGAACCAGGGGTACTATATGTTACCTTTTACCAGAAAGATGAAATGAAATGAGAGAAAAAAAGAAAGAGAGTAAGTCCGAAGTTTCTGTCAAAGTCTCTCAATTGTTTTGTTAGGGTAAAGAATTCAAACCGTTTAGCTAAAATAAATATGAAATAAGGCTCAACGGAGCTTTTTGCCGTGATTCTTATAGTGTAAACTTTATTTCGCACAAGTGAAAAACAGATATAGAGATACAAGTTGGCCAATAAGCCACCAGTTTTACATAATAAGCGTTCTCATCCTTTTTGTCAAATAATTATTTGTTATTTAGACATCATATAAGTGTACTTCATAAATATTATATAAATGTACATACATATATAAGAACTAATAGATTTTATTCTTTTATTATTCATCGTTTGTTTATTATTCCAAATTGTAGATGATACACTGGAATCAGCATGTTCAGCGTCCCATATATATTTCTGAACTTTTGAATTTTTTTTGGTACGAACAGAGAATTCATTTTTTTCTGCTAACAGAGTGATTTCGATTTATTTTCACCTCTTGTAAATCATAATTCATTGACAATCTCTTGTTTAATAATATAATAATATAATTTAGATTTAAGAGAAATCGTTTTATGAAAAAATAAACAATTACAAGAACATATTTCAATAATTCACTGTATTTCGTAATATTTATACCTTTCATGGAAATTGTATATTAATTTTGGTCCGATGTTTGTAAGTACCAGAACGATAAGAGTCAGACCCATCAAAAAGTATACCGATATGATCAGAGTGACGAGCTGAGTCGATTAAGCCATGTCCGTCTGTCCGTCTGTCCGTCGGTTCGTCGGTCCGCCAGTCTGTCTGTTTTTGAACTATTTAAATGAAACTTGATTTATTAGACATTTGTCGGAACTCCTTCATTTAAGCAGCAAGAAGCTTGAAAACCGCTCCATTTAAGCAGCTAAAGTCTTGAAGTAGGAGCAGTGGCCCATATGTATGTATATACAAACGTAAATATCCCTGCGCAAGAAACGATTGACGTTCTAAAAAAAAACTTTTCAATCTCATTTATGACTCCAAGAGACGTTTGCACCGCCTCTGGTTAAAACTACTGGCAGTTAGCTACAATTCAACTAACTATTCAGCGATTACTTATCTGGCGGATGGTCTTTACCGGCGCTTTTAGTTCCGATTAAGCGTTTAACCGGCTAACGTTCCTAAATGTTTGCTGGGTATTCACATACAAACTTGATACTTTTGTACTCTTTGTGTATTAGGGAGTCTCATTTTGCAAACATAGAAAATAATAAGACGAATTTCATGAATATTCGCTTACATTTAGTGGTTGCAAACTTTGAACTCGCTTGAAAAAAAAAATATTAGCAGTTTTAACTGAGAAAATTGAGTTTTACAAACGTATTTACTAAAATAAATAACATTAGAGAGAGAGAGAGAGAGAGAGAGAGAGAGAGAGAGAGAGATACGACTACAGCGAACGACGATCCAAGACCCAGTTGTAATTCGCAGCGGACTTATCAACTGTAGCGATACAGCAAACGTCGCTAAGTAATAAACCCACTACCAATATCAATAGCTAAAAAATTAGACATGCACCCTGTTTTTCATTTCATTTCATTTCATTCTTTATTAGGTCTATGATTACAAAAATCTTACAGACTAGAAGTACAGAAAAATTCTATAGTAAGTAACGCACTAACTGATACATGTAAATATGCATATTACGCCTTTAAATTGCAAATTCTAATAGAGTATAGGTAAAAATAATTGGCATACAATAGTAATTTTAAGAGAAAAATTATCTAAGATGGTTTAATAATATGGCATACGGCAACGTGAAATCAGCATCAAAAGAACTGAAGAACGAATTTAAATCAGAACATGCCCTAGAAATAGGGGCATTCACTCCATAATTGGTTCTGGAAAAATCAATATGTAAGGTTTCAAACTGCCTGAGATTCTTATATGGGACATTAAACTGAATCTTACTTAAAAGCGTAGGGCAATCAATAGTCCCAGAAATGATACCAATGACAAATGAAGACGACAGTATAGATCTTCTGTTCTCAAGGGATTTTAAGTTTATCAATAGACAACGAGATCGGTAAGATGGCAAAGGATCTGAAAAATTTATTGAGCGAAGTGCAAATCGTAGAAAGACTTTTTGAACTCTCTCAAGACGATTGGAAAGCCCTATTTGGCAAGGCCTCCAGATAAAAGCGGCATACTCCAGCCTCGATCTAACAAACGCACAATACAATGTTTTGAGAGTATACGGATCAGTGAACGCAGAGCAATTACGACGTACGAATGCTAACATCGAATATGACCGAGTAATAACATAATTAACGTGGCTAGTGAAATTTAACTTTGAATCAAAAATGACGCCTAAATCTTTAATTTCATCAACGAATTTCAGGGCAGAGTCAGCAATAGTATAGGAAGTATGCAAAGTAGTTTTTAGCTTAGCAAACCTTGCGTGGAAACATTTATTTATGTTTAACGACAAACGATTTAAACAACACCAGTTATGAACCTTATCTAGATCATGTTGCAACTTTTCAGAGTCTTGAAAGTTGTTGACAATCGCAAAAATTTTTTGTATATACATACATATGTATGTAAATAAATGGCTTGTTAGGATTTTTGGAATTTTACTAATGAAAAAGTGAAAAGAGATGTTTTAAGTTCATTCAACTATGATCTTTTTGAAATTTAAAATAAGTTTCAGCAAAAGCACGACATATACTCGTACATTTTTTAAATCACTCAGACTCGGGGCACATCAAAAAGTCATTAAAAAAATCACAGTTTTGGAAAATGAAACAACCTAATGTGTATGCACTTAAAATAGGTTTACCTAAGTATACATTTATACATACTTAACCATTTATTTGTATATGTGTATCTTCGTGGAAAATTTACTTCGCTCATCTCAATGCTTTATTAAGGACGTTTTCTTCGCTAATTGAAGTATAAAGCTTATCTTTTAAATTTTAAGTAAGTAGGTGCGTGCAATTACTTCAAGTGCACTTTGAAAATGTGCTACACAAAACAAAACAATTATTTCAGTTGATGAAAATATATTTATTGGGAGCTGTCATACCATTTTCAAGACTGGATGGGGCACATTGCGATTTTTTTTCGAAAAGCAAAGGACGTATAAATATTAAAAAGAAGCCGCAACTCTCGTTCTGCTTCACGAAAAAAAAATATGTTAGCCCAATTTATCACGTTCGTTAAACGTCATAATATCAAATTGGAATACAGAAACATCAAATTTGTTCTGCTGGTTCCTTTTTAATTCACAACATTTGCGCTATTCCATCATTATCAGTATTAAATTTGAATAGGAAGCGATGATCATGGAAAACCCTAAGATATGCTAAAAACGTGCTGAAGTGACAGTCCTTGGCTGGACATAAATCCGGGTCGTTCCAGTATTGTCGACCCGACTGTCGTGGGAACGTATGTATATATCTTTGCTTGACTTTTGACGAAAGTGCATAGTTTGGAAGTGTAAGACTTCATTTCTTGGGTTAATATCCATAAATATATTTAAAAGCTTATTTATTATATTTTCGAAGTCAACCATTGTGTGTTAATATCTTTGAGAATGGCAAATGTTAGGCTGAATTGTTTCACCAAAGGCAACTAGAAACGGCGTGTATAATCTGTTCAAATACGCTAAAAACGTAACATGGATTCTTGAAATAATGGTCGTATTATTTCTGATAGCACTATCGATGAAGAATATTTTTATACCACTGCTATCTCGCTGAAATTTCGAAGGCGCCATTACTGACTTTCCAAAATACTGGTAACTTCTCTTTGACAGACTTGACACAAGACAAAACGTAACAAGTGGTTAAATTTTTTTTTATAGCTTTCATGGAAATTGTTTATTAACTTTGGTCCATAACTCCTTCATTTAAGCGGAAAGAAATTTTGCAAGAAGATCCGCTATTTTAAGCTCTATAGAAGCAGTGAAAATCGATCCGATCAAAGATATATAACATATAGACCCATACAAACGATTGTTCAGATATTTACATTTAGCACGAAAACTCCTTCATTTAAGTTGTTAACTTGCAGAAACAATAGTTAATTGGAGAACTATTTTAGCAGTGAAAATCATTAAATTTAGATAAATATAACATATAGCTGCGATACAACCGGTAGTTCAGATATTGAATGTTGGACCATAACTACTTCATTGAAATTTCGCACAAATATCATTTAATATTGGTACTATTATAGCAGTCAAAATCATTAATATCGAACAAATATAACATATGGCAACCATACAAATGTTCCCTCCATTAAAGGTGTAAAGCCTTCGGCATAGCTGAAGACAGCCTTTTTAATTGTTTATATTTGACTTACGCTCTTTTGGTGAGAACTGTGGGTTTCAACTGTCTCAGAATGTCAGGCTTCTCTACAAAATGGGACCAATGACTTCGTCGACGACATAAATATCGGTGAACTTTCTCCCCGTTGTTCCCGTAGTATTTACCCATTGTATTTAACACAGTTGCTAAGCCGAAATTAAAAGTTTGCTTTCTCTATTTTTCATTATGTTTTATGACATTTTATTAAGGCAAAAGCACAGCAAGAGGCTAGCACTTAAATCATATACTCTACATACTCGTACATACCTTACTCTCACTCAGAAGTGAAATAACTTTATTTTCCGAGCTTTGTTTCTGCAATTGCTCTCTTGCAATGGGCTATTTCTTTAATTTTTAGCGCGTTCAACTGGCCTCCTTTGTTTTTGGTCTAGTAGAGTCCCGCGATTGATTTGTAACCAATTCCCGGTAAGTTTTAACGTATCTCAGAACCAAATAATAATACCATTTAAAAGACAATTTAACCCCACAGGAGTTCTGGTAAATTCAGAGAAATATTCTCTGAGAAAATTAGCGCTCTGTGTGCCAGCGGATTTGCGATATTCGTAAAAGTAACATTTATGGCCAGAATCAGTTGATATGATTCTACATAACAGACAACCGACTGTATTCTGCAATGGTCATCGAAAAGGTTTTTATTCGTAACCGCTGCAAGACATTGTCTGTTACAAGTCTACTAAAGTTGTACACTTGCGTGACATTGTCAGAGCACCGGTTAGTTATGCATACTTAATCCTCATATGTGTCTATCCGACCGCTACAGGAGTTATGTGTTTCATTTATGTATATGTATGTACGAGTATTTACCTATACGTGTAGGAATGTGTGACTGTACTTTTTTAATAATTTTATATTTCACATACAAAACATTTCGATAGTACTTAGAGCAGAAAATGTATCCTAACACCAGGTCTCTTAGCTGTGTACGTACGTACATATGTATGTATGTGTGGCTATATACCATATGTACCTAGGTTCATACGGGATTTGTAAAAGAAATTGTCCATTTCAAACCTTGCGGTGAGATAAGCGTTAGTAGAATAAGGATGTCGCCATCTTTTTACCTTGCAGTCCCCATTTACGGATTATCGGATTTATAAAATTTTACGACAATAAATGCCCGAATTTAATATACATACACGCTTACTAAAGCTACCCACAGTGTATTCTTAATTTGAACGCATTCCTTACGGCATCAATATTTTAATTAGATGCGATTTGCAAGTGAATCTAAACATGACCGGTCGCCGCAGGCAAACTATTTTCAAAGCATGTAGCCGTAGTTGAAATAAAAAAAAAAAAAAAAAAAGGAACAACGAAAAATCTTGTGTACAAATTAAACTTAGGACATTCCTCAGTAAATACAAATAAATTAAATGCAAGTAATTAAGATTAATTTACGTTCTGTCGGCTGGGCAATCGCAATGGCAATGGTGAATGTTTGTGCAAGCGTTCGCATTGGTTATTCAGGTATGTACTCGTATAAATTTCGTTCTATACACATTTGGAAGTGTCTTCATATACGCAATGTATGTATGTATGTATGTACTAATAAATATTGGTTTTTCTTTGTTTCGTTTTCCAAGCTAGCAGGCTGAACCATCTGTACATATGTATGTAGATAGAAATGTGGGAATGTCCCCCACCGGACACTACAAACATGATACAGAGTTGTTTATCAATAAACTTTGGTCCATACCCCGCGAGATGTCGATCGTCGTCCGAGCAATAATTAATTTCTCATTGTTGGGCTTTTAAAGTGTTATCTAAAAACTTTTACATAAAATAATTCAATGCGCTTAGCTTTAAACTAAAGTCCTCAATGAACTAATTTGTTTTACCCAAGACCAAAGTGCTTAAAGGACGATTACTTGATTACAAGTGTAGAGCGTTGTAAGGCCCTCAATGGCTGGATGATGAGGATGATGAGGAGACATTAAGCTCCAGGATTTAATCAGCCCTAAATCGAACTCTCAAATGGTGTTCTGAAAAAGGATTGTCAATCAAACCAACAAAGTCCACAATCGACCCATTCACCAAAAGAAAGAAGGTGAACCTGACTAACCCAATTTTGGAAGGTACTGTCATCGAGTTCTCTAAAGAGGTATCATACTAGATAATAGGCTCACCTATTCGGCACTGGCATGGTGGCCTAAAGCGAAAATGATGAGTTTCGGCGCTACACGCCTCGTTTGTGTGGCCATTACGGGTGCCATGTGAATATGTCCAACTGATGCCCTTGTGGCCGCAATTAACATCATGTCTGACAGCCAGAATCAAAATTGGAAGACAGTTGTAAAATGGTACTGGACTGATTAGAATACGACAACAGGGTTAATCTGTGGTGGGTTCCGGATCATGAGGGCTTGGATAGCAACGAAATGGTGAATTATTTTTCTAAAGGAGGGGTCCAATGGAATCTTTATGGCCCTAAGCCGCTCTGTGGTCCTTCCAAGGGAAACACAGCAGAGTTGGGAGGACTCAAAAAAACCGAAGTTCACTAGTAGGCTCACTCAAAAAATAATTTCTTTTTCTGGAAGAGTTCTTAAATGTAGTTGTCTCACTTCTTCAGATACAGAAACGATACCATTTTGTTTTGTTAACGAGCAAAATTAACTTAACGAAATGAGTTTGTTGCATTTCGGCGCCATGTTATCAAAACGAAATCAAATCGTTAATGTTGCAACGTTATAAAATTTCAGTTTTCGTTAATTTTAATGTGCCTAAAAGTATGCAGCGCTTCTGTTTGCGACGAGTGAATCTCCAGCGTTTTTCTTAACGATTTAACGTTAATGCCAGCATTTCGTTTCGGTTCAAAACGTAATGAAATTTATTATGATAATTGCTTTAACGATAATATTTTGAAATGTTTCAACCGAAACAAGAGAAAACATTTCGGAACGGTTAAATTTAACGTTAAAATGCATCCCTGACATATTCACAATTTTACAGGAATGTGCATTGATTTTGCAGAACAACCACCGCGCATGAGCTCTGCGCTTTCTTACGTTCAAAATCAACTTTATAGAGTTTCGACTTATTTTTAACGGACTTCAAAATGGCTGAGGTAATTAATTCGTCTGAATAATTTTATTGAATAATTTTATTTTTTGCGACTAGCCAACCGGTTTCAATAGTTCTTCCTTTATTTGAAATTAAGTATTACTCCTCCAGATATTCTTGCAGGGTATGTACTGTGTCTATGTATGTATGTACACAGTAGAATTTCTGCATATATAAGTATGTATGTATGTATGTACGTACGTTCTATAAATAAAACAAACAATTGTGCCCGATGGGCTCTGTCGTATACTCGTAAATACTGGGCGTGTATTTTCTGACTTGGACCCGGTGCTCATGGTGACGGTTGGCACGGCGGGTGTGACAACAAGACAGCACAAAGGCCCAGCATGACCACTCATGAAGTGTAAATGCGACAAAGCTGCTTGTTGCCAATCCACCTGGAATGCTGCAGCATTTGGCCAGTGACACCCCCGACACACACTTTACTAAATATGCACACGTCCATCAGATCAGCTCAGCAAGCCATTAGTCCTGTGTATGTTATGTGTGCGAGTTTGTCGTGGGCTGCGGATTTGCCTTCCGTCATTTTTCCTGCGTATTTCATTAATTCGCATTGTTTTCATTCTTGGATTTGTTTTTTAATGTTGCTATTTTTACGGGATTCGATACATATATACATACATACGTATGTTTGTATGTATGCTCTCATTGCTTGAATTGTTAAATACAAGTTTTTAATGTTAAATAACCATTGTAGCGTTAAATCTTTTAATGAAAAATTTCCATTCGCCATTCGTATGTGTACATATGTATGTATGTATGTGTGTATGAATGTATATATGTTACATACATATGTATGTACGTATATAACTCGGTGGAACGAAGAATACCGCATTACTTTGCGAGCGATAACTGAGTTTTGATTTTATTTTTTAATTTTGTACTGCTCCTTTAAACATTTTCGAACAGAGAGGGTAGGGTACTGAGTTTAGGAAGGCGACATACAGTTCAACACCTATGGGAAAAACATGAATTGGTAAGATTTGCTCCTGAAGCAGCTAATGGCTAATCTTGCTGATTGGTAATTGACAATGCGAAAGCCAATCAAATTGGAAACTGCCGGTGTTTGAAATTTTAAGATATATCTGTTCGTATCCTTGAGATTTTTGGTAAAATCATGGTCTCTATAACTTTTGAGTATCTAAATTTTTGTAAAGTATCAAATGCCGCCAAGGAAATTCAATTGACTCGAAGGAGTAACGAAACAAAATCGAATAATATACAGCTTGCATTTCTTCGGTGGTTCTAGCGAATGATTCGCTTTGTTTTGCCCTGGCATTCTTAACTCTCTCCATGTTTTTGGAATTGATTTCTTTTATCTTTATGTGAAATTGTAGTACTCGACCACAATTACTTCTAGAAATATGTAGGCAGTATTTAAACAGGTGACAATTACCTTGAAAATATTTTGATTGCAGTAAGCTGTGCAGACAGATAGAGATGCCGGGCTTAGTGCTGCGTTGGTGTCGTGTGTTCGACTCCCGCCGAAGCCTTGAAGATAAGAAAATGTGATGATCTTCGAAATAGTGTAGTGCTATAATTTCTACCGCTTTGAGTTTTGTTGTTTTTTCATTAACCTCAAAAAACAAAAAAAAAAAAAACAATTAAATAAAATAATTATATGACCAAACAATAAAAGAAAATATTTTTGTTTTGAAAAATTAGTCACTTGTTAACGTTTTAGTAACAACACATAATTTTCATATAACTTTAATGGCGGAACACAGAAGAACATAAAAAAGTACCATGAAAGGTTTTTGGTAGATTTTGAGTTTTAAGTTGCGGAGTGAAAAAAATAATATCAGGTGGTAATGATTTTTCTTGAATGCTATCAATAAAAATTACAAAAAAATCTTTATGATTGATTGAAAAATTCACATCAAAATAAAGTTAATAATTTCGATCAAAAATATTGTCATCAAGAAATAATCATTATTTTTGAACGGAAGAAAAAAGAAATCGGTAGATATATTTGAGCAAAAAAGTAAAATTAAGTAAGTAATTTTTAGTTATGATTAAAAATTAAAACGAGATAAACAAATTAAATGTTGATTCACATTTACTTTTTTTTTTATTTATAATGATTACCATTGATGATGGCTTGGCCATGTCGTTCGCATGGATGATGATGCTACAGTGAAAAAGTCTTTCGAAACGGCACCCATGGGTGGGCAAAGACGGCAAGGGCGCCCAAGAACACACTGGAAGGACCAAGTGCAGAAGGACCTGCCTACGCTTGGTATGAGTAATTGGCGTAACCTCGCAAAGGAGAGAGGGAACTGGCGAAGCCTTTTGATCTCGGCTTAAACCGACAAACGGTTGTAGCGCCATAAAAGAAGAAGAAGAATGATTACCATTCTTGGTTAAAATTGTTTCGAGAGCGTACGTTTACATACATATTTCACAGACATTTAAAAAATAAATCATAAAATTTGGATATTATTTAATTAACTACAAAACTTATATGTATGTATGTATACATACACATGTACGACAAATATGTATGTATGTACATATGTACATGGGTACATGTACCCCAAATCGGAAGAGCTCCATATGGAATTTGATCATATACATACATACTCGTATGTATGTAAGTATGTACTATGACCTCATTTTAAATCGAAAATCAGCCAGCGTAAACTCCCAAAGGACATCGAAAATTTATGTTTTTCAATGAGGAGAGCTGCGGCGTGTGCCTGTGTAGACGTGCTTAAGTTACAAGTTACAGAGATTTGCTTTGCTACTTCCCACTAGGAATTTTTATGCATGTACATACCGATTTATGCCTGAACAAATGAATGTATGTAGCTTATAAGTAAAAATTTTTAAAGTAATGCACAAACATAGACACATACTATACGGCGTGTTTATGGGGTTCAGTCCTGGAAAAATCAGAACTTTCGAATGACACGATTAAATAAAGCATGAATTCATGAAAAAATTTATAAACAAAAATCTCAAAAATTACAAGCTTGTTTATTTATTTGTTTATTAAAAAAAAAAAAAAAATCCTTTAAATAAAAGAACAATCAATGTTTAAAAAGCGCAAGTAGAGGTCATTGATGCTCTGGCAAGTGCTGCTGAGTAGCAAAAAAGCGTGAATAAAAATTTGTAATTATTTTCAGCTCTGCAATTAACGTATATTTGTTGCACTGCCAGGAACTTTAGAAAGAAGTAAATATTCATGAAAAAGTCATGCGTGAGCTTTTCGAAATACGCAGGATGTCTGGCAAGCTACAATCCGAAACTTGCAATTGCGGTTATAAACTTCTGACTGAGCCTGTGGTACAGATGCCCTGGAATTTTTGTGGGAAAACATATTGAAATAGAAGTTCTGGAGATCAGAAGATTTTTCTGTTATTGCATTTCCCATTGAGGCAGTGCCTTAAAAGCTTTATTCTTTTGGTCCGTTTGCAATGGAAATCAAATATTTGCGTACAGAAGAATACAGCAGACCTTTAAGCTTGAAATCTTAAAAATTTAAGTACAATTGAGTTAGTTCGCTAGTTTGAGAACGTTTAAAAAACACACTTTAAAAATTAGTTAAAGAGAGAGTTAGGTTTTTCTGGTATCATAGTGTGATTTTCCTAATGGGTTGTAATATACACACATACAAATTAGGTGGCGCAAGTCTTGCGTTTGTAAATCAAAGCCACAATAATTGGAATGAAACCTTCAATCGCAGTAAGCGTTAGAAAAGTGAGTACAGACATGTTTAGGGTTTTTTATTTGCAATTTGTCGATGAGTCTAGCTATTGCATTTCATACCACTTCCGCGTCAGCCAAGGCAATTTTATGTGGTAAGATAACATATCGAAATTATTATGAAACATGATCGCTGTATACTTTATATTTATGTATATATGTACATGAACATATATACATTCATAGAAGTATAAAAATGAAAACTCAATTCAAAAGTATTACCACTTTGGACACACTCGCGCTTAGGACTCACTCTGTAAACCGTTTCCCGATCTAGTTCTGATTTTCGCTACAGTCTACATAACAAAACTATACGAGTACATATTTACGAGTGGAAAATTCGTGATTTTTTTTAAATTAAACTGCCCACACCATAATCGAAGAGAAGCGCTTGAACTAGAAATGATTCCGCTATGTTTTCACTAAAATCTAATCGAGCCATCGTACACGAGATAATTCAGATTATATTGCCTTTTTTAAGAGGATGCGGGCTGCTTGCGTTTTTATGAAGTTACGATGCTAATACTCGTACATACACAATAACACCTTAAATGATATTTCGTTTGCATAGTTTTTTTTTTGAAATACTCTAACAAACAAACATACATACATACATACATACATACATACATACATATGTACGTATGTACATGTGTTCATATGCGAGTTTGTACAAAAATATGTATCACCCCAAGTACACAAACGTGTGTCCACCTCCTCCATGTCTCTACTTTTATTTTGCGCACAGCTGGCCGGATAGACGTCTGGCGCCAAGGCATGACTGGCTTAGCAGTTGTCAGCGAAAAGTGCTGTGACAGGGGATGCAAATGCAATGCTGTGTGGAAATTTGTCGGCTGTGAAAGCAAGCAACAGGGGCGAAACAAGCAGGCGGCCTGGGTCGATTGACAGGAATAAGCTGAATGGCAACAGGAGTCCGCTCGGCAATGCCAACGGCTGTTGTCTCATGTATGGAATTTTCTGAAAATAGGTGACATTTTGTGATGCGACTGACGCCAAACGACTGAGGCGCCAAGTCAACTCTTTTCAGCCTCAAATCAGCCGTCATCCCGAACCACATGAAACAGATCTCCTTCCACGCCGCGCCACAATAATTAAGTTCTAAATAAGTAGCAGCAGGGGTTATACCAACAATAACAACAACAATAACATCTAAGAGATATTCTTAGGTGGTGCATCCAAAGCGGAAAGCTATAACAGTTATACATACATACATATGTACATATTTAAATGAAACAAAAAATACAAACGCAAAATCAACATGAGCAACAATAAACAGCGAATAAAAAACAAATAACGCCAGCATTATGCCACCACAGCGACAGCGACAACGACGCCAAGAAGGATATGTCCTACATACTCGTACATACATACATACCTACATATGCACATATTTACCCCATCCACAGAACGGTGGCGGTGAATGAGAAACTTCGCTCCAGAAGGATAATGATGAAATGTAGAATTGGAAATAGAAAGTGGAGCTACGAGCTACGTGGCAAGGGCGGCAATACCCCGCAAGTATAATCGGACGGTAATTGTACACCAATTTGGTTTATGAATATAAATTAACTCGAGCGCCAGCGACGAAGTTCAAAGATTATAAACATTATTATGTTATTATTATCGCTGGCAAGTGTGAAGCGGGCACTCAGATCTGGTAGCGCTTTGAGTTGCATAGTAACTACACGTCATTACACATGCCTGCCGGTAACAAACGAGATTTCTCTGGAATTTGTGCGTGGATGTGACGATTCAGGCGAACTGGCAAAAGCAAAAAATGACAAGCGCCAGACAACTAGCGAAAGAGCGGTGCAAATTGTCATGCCACATTCACTTCCTTACACTTTTTGTAAACATCGATACATACTAAGTGTGTACTTAGTACGAGTGTATGAACACATAAATGTACATACCCAATCGGAAATTCAAGTTAGTTTGATTGCGAAGCGCTTGCCTTGCTGCGATTTGAGTAGAACTCAGTTGAGGTGGAGACAAATTGAAATAGATTCTTAAAAAAATACGCCCGACCCATCGTGTGTTTTTTGACGTCTGTTTTTCGGTTTTCTCACTCTCTTGACATCGCACTGCGTATAATTATCTTTTGCCTTCCAACGACTTTACTGTTTGCCAGATGTGACTGTCAAATATCAGCTTTTTGGAATTGAAGGAAGCCACTCCCTTCTTGCTGTCACAAGATTTGATTTAGGGGGAAAATATACCGGTTTTTATCATTTTTTTGAATGACTTCGGGCCGTTTGCACCATCTCTGGGTAAGCGGTAAGCTACTATTCAGCGCTTACTTTTCTAATAAGCGCCGGTTAAGACCATCCGTCAGATAAGCGCTGAGTAGCGCTGAGTAGTAAGCTGAATTGTAGCTTATCGCCAGTAATTTTAACCAGAGATGGTGCAAACGGGCCTTAGTCTTTTAAAACAATGCTTGGATAAAAAGTGCATTATAACCTCTTACGAAGGCAAGTGTTTTTATTATAACTTTTGTTTTGCTTGTCCTTGTTCTACGCTGTTTTGTAAGTATATATTTGAATTGTCAATATGTATATATAAAGAAAACTAAGTACAATCGTGCAAAAATTTATTATAATAAATATAAGCAATTAAAATTGAACAGGCTGTATTTCCGACTTTGATACTTTGGCCCGAAAACTGAATCGCTTTGGTTAAATATGTAATACCGAAATATTTATTTATCGATGCACTTCTATCCCGAATAGCTATGGGAGGCACGCGGAAAAAAAAACCAAACATGTTTACTTTTTTCCGAAAAATGTATGCGACTCTACAAAAAGTGCCAATGTGCTGGCCTAATATGAGCTTGCTTTGCTCAATTTTCTTGCTTGGCTAAATGTGAGCTTTAATCGCTGATAATATACATAGTTAGTAGAAGTGTGCTGTACCGGTACTTTTACGCAATGAACTTTTAATACTCGGTGCTAGCGATTTCTTAAAAAAGCGATCTTAAGAAGAAAATCGGAAGTACTGTGTGTCAATATTTTTTAAGTTTTGGACCGTGCACTGAAAATTGACTGATTAGCACAAAAATGAAAATGTCAAAAGCCTTCAAAGCGCTATCAAATAATACTTTCTCTTCAGGCGGTTGAACAAAAGTTGCCATTTAGACAACTTTCTTGTTGTTTCTCTCTCCATGTTTGACAGTTGTCGCTGGCACCTCTATACGGCTCACTACTTTCCGAGCACTGTTGATGCACCCCATTTCATCTTGGGTACATGAGTACCTACTAGAGTGTTCTATTATTCGACTTTTTTTTTTAAACCGGTTTTCGAATTATTCGAAAAATGGCAATTTCAAAAAAACCGGTTCTTAATTTTTAAATCAAGAAAAACCGAGTAAACCGGTTCTTGTTCCAAGTAAAAAAAAAAGTTACATAAATGTGCATACATTTTACTAAATGCTATTATTTCTATGAATTAAATTTTTGGAAAATTAAATGTAGTCACAATTTTAGACCAGTTGGCATTAATAAATAGGTCTCATAATAAAACCTCTAGTCTCATAATAAAGTCTTTCAATTATAACCAGGCGATAAGCAGGTCATAAAAATTAGGACAAAACATAAAAAATAAAAACGTAAAAGCGAGGAGAGGTAATAAATAATCGGCAATTCATTTTAAAACTTGAGATTATACCAAATTGCTTAATTTCTCATTGAGCAAATTGAGCGAGCTAGAAGGACTTGTTGTCAAAAAGGCGTTGTACAATTTTTCAAGGATTTCCCGTCCTCTTATGACATTTGTCTAAATATATAAAATCTTCTAAAATATATTTGCTGCGTTCTTTCTACAAATTATTTGAATTTCCTAAAAGTCTTAACTAATTGATAAAGCACTTTGTGGTTGCTGTTTTAATACAAATATGTATATATGTGTTGCCATATTTCTATCAAAGGCTATATCTTCACATCTACAAAAAAAACCGCTTTTGGAGATTAAAAAAACCGATTTATTCGATATTCGAAAAATCCAGATTTCAAAAAAATAACGTACAATAATTTATGAAAAAACCGGAGAAAACCGGTTTGCATAAACCGAGTCAATTACCCTAGCACCTATGTACATACATATGTTCAAATGTATATGTATAAATAAATATTATACATACATATACATATATACATATGTATAATATGTTCACATGCAAGAGTTTTTGAAATAAATGGGAGACCATTATGTAAATACAAATTCAAGTATAGCATTAACATATCCATAACTTTGAACATCAAATAGTTAAAAGAAAGGTTAAAAAATAGGAATACTCGTACAAAATATTTTTGTTAGGTTTCACACAAACAATGGAAGCCAGCGTGAAATTATTCGAATTCTTTGTCATTTTATTCGGTATTTGTTACAGCGACAGCACACAAAATCTAATAATAGCTGCTATCATTGAATACGATTAAATTTGTGGTAATGGCCTTGGTATACAAAATTTTTACAATTTTTTTTTTTCAAACTTGATATGTACTTATGTGTATAGGTATGTATATCAAGGGGCGTCATAGCCGTTTTCGACAATTATTTCAAGCTCTGAACTTCGCATTGTGATTAAGTATTCATTAAAATACGAAGTTTAATCTGTTTTTTTGTTTGTTTTAGCAGGCTGAATGTGTTGAGCAATAATGTTTGTGCAGGCGCCACAGTAAAACTTGAATAGCTGAATTACAACAGCAGATAGAAAAATTTTCAATTGACGCCAATCACGCAACGCTAACATTCCAATATTCCGGTTACTTTTTGCCTTTAAACGTACAGATTTTAAATAGAAATGCTCATCAAAACAGTTGCGCCTGAAAGAGTTGTTTGTTTACGAGCGCACTTCAAATTACCGACTGGGAAACTCACCTAAATAAGTGAGCCAGAAACTTTTGAGATTGTCAGCAACCGCATTTTCCAATTCAAGAAGGAAATCGTGCAAGTGTTGTACTCCTAATCTTAATCAACCAATAATTCAACAGAGTCCAGCAGAGCTCAGCAAATGTTTGAAGTCAATTATTCAAAAATTACAAAACCATTATGTAGCTCGCCAAGTTTGCCCATCAGTGGGGAAGTTCTTAACCGCATAGACCGTACAACACTTCCTTTTGGGTGCAAGTAATTTGGTGAATATTATGGTGCCAGTAGTGTGTCTGATTGATTTTGTTCATTACCATCGCTTTTTAACTGCGATTTGATATTCTTTGAGATTTATACTTGCTAAAAATGCTGAATTTTCTGTAGAATATTGGGGAATTTCTCACACTATTTATCATAATAAATAACAATAAGAAAATACATTAATTGAAATTGACTTAAATGTGTAGGTACATATTTATGTATAATTATTATTAAACAACCGAAAGGTGAAATATTAAGCTCGGAATCTCAATGATACATTCCAACCAGCTGGCCTTGACTTCTGAAACCACCGTTTGCCTTACATCCAATCCAGCAACGCGATCTCTAAAATAGTAGTGTTCCAGTGAACATCCATAAATTTGGATGTGATGAAGAGTCAGAAGAAATAACCTGATGAAACTAGCCAGCAAATTTACCAGCCGCACCGTAGTTTAAATTTTAAAACAATCGAAAGGTTTCGGAGAAAGTGACGAATAAGAATTCCAGTAGGTCCCAGAAATGCAAGAGTTCCACAAATTCTTTTATTTACCTGCTCGCAAGCTTAATATGCGAATATGACAAAGAATGGCGGAGACGAAGGTACTCGATTAGGGCGGATTCCTCTGTAATTGTTGCAGCGACTAGCTACACCCCATCGAGGGCGGAGGCACCATCAGGCGTTATCGTCGAGCTAGCGTGAGGTCCAGGAAACGTGCTGATTCAACAGGGTTAAACCATAGGAAGAGGGGTGTTAGTTGAGTAGGTTTGGCGGGGTATGTGAATAGGGGATTGGTGTTGTGCGGAGGGGGTGTTTAGGTTGATTGTGGATAGGTACGAGTTTAGTCTGCTTCAATATACAAATCGTTATTGTGCCAGTGTAACGCGAAACTTACTAGGTAGCTGGAGCTCTTCAGCTGCTATAGGTGGTGCTTGGACTTCAAGGGCAGCAAACATAGGTCGTGAATTCAGGAACCGGAAGACAGACTTCCTGTGGATATCGCCAAGGCATCTTCGGTACGTTATCGGGCCTAGGTGATATCTAATGTAGACTAGATCTCGTCCGTTAGTTGCGACATGTGCTCCCTGATGTGTCTAGCAATCGGCTCCAGTGAAAGCAACTGTCCTTGACTAGACAGAAACTGGGTTCTAATAGTTACAGGAGACCAGAACCGACCCCCCAATCACCTTATATGTTGTCAGCAACGTTTCTTTGTCCTTGGCTAGCAACTTGAGAACCCTCTTGCGGCTCTGTCCTTTATTGACGACTGCGACTGTGAGCGCTGAGAAGGTGATCAGGCTATCGATGGTAACCCAAAGGATCTTCGGATGGTTAACTGATGAAATGGGGGTAACATAGATGCAGATGTTTAGGTTTAGATCGACGTCATTCGTCTTCGATGTGAACAGGGTCACTGTGGCCTTAGTAGGGGAAAGTGTTAAGTCTTGTCCAGCGAAGAAACGAGCAAGATCGTGGAGATAGCTGTTCACCTTTGAGCACAGGTCATCAACTCCAACAGAATGAACGTAGATGCCGGAAGGAAAACAGTACATGACGATAAGAGATTTTGTTCGGGTTAAGTTTTCACACAAACTTAGCGGTGTTTGTTGTTTTATTCACGAAAGCGTTAAGTACTGATAACTAAGTACTAAGCTGGCAATCTTTAAAGCGTACCAGCTAAGGTGCTGGCCTAATGTGAGGTAATTTTACACTCCTTGCTTATTTATATTACATTGCTTTAGAGTATATACAGAGAATGGCGTATTAAAGAAAAACGCCAGCTGTTCAAAGCGAGGACTGAAAGTCGGCAAAGCTGTTGAAAATTTTGAAGCCCCATTTGCTCAACTTTCGGACTTTTAAGTACATGTGCATTCACTCATTTATTAATTCTACTATAAACACGTGAACAATTTATTTATGTTATATGTATATGAAAATGTTTTGGCGCTGAGTTTCAGAATTGTTACCACCGATGTTTATAATAATCGGTGGTATTGAGATAAAGTTCATGCAAAAGCCCAAATAAATATAAATAAAATAGGCAACCGTGTACTTGTAATTGATTTTGAGAAAAAAGTGTGTGACACCGCGCTTTTGAAGTTTATCGTTTTGTTTGGACGAGTGTAAAACACTTTTCGCTAATTTCCAATCAATTTTACTTAATAAATCTTGTTACAATTACAATTATTCATTACACTCAAGCATAGCATATTTTTGGTGTTCTTGTTTCGTTTTACTTTTTGTTATAAATTCGCTTCTTTTGATAGCAAACAAACATGGTCTCATAAAGTGCTACGTCACTGTTAGAAAATGATTTCTTTCTCTCGTTTCGTATTGCTTGATCTGGGGTATATTCGTTTATTACAGCAAAATGTATTAATAAGCGAGAAGTCAATATACATAAGTAGATATTATAGTAGACGTAAAGTTAATTTTATTTTCGTAGGAACTTAGGAATATTTACTCAAGCTGTCAAATCAGCTTACGTATACAGTGTGGTTTTGTGGTCAGCTAATTTGTGCTCCGTACAAGGGTAATAAGGACTGATTACTTTTTATTTTATTTATTTCATAAGTCAATGAACAAAGTTCTTACGGACTACTGAAAGCTACAATTTAACAATAGAAAACGATAACAGAAAATAAATTAACAATAACAAATTTCACAAGGCATAATATAATAAGGAAAGAAACAAAAAACAACAAAAAAAAAAAAGGGAAAGAAACTCAACTTTACATAAAGAAAAATCGAGGAACACAGAGTTCGAGATCTCTTTGAATTCGCAAAGTGCACGCGACAAAGGGGTATTTCTTGCATAATTGGTATTTAAGTTTATCCATATAGAAAGGATTGAAATTACGTAAAGTCCTAAATGGCACAAGGAAATTTATACTTTGAAGCAAAAACGGACAGCCAACAGTTCCTTTAATTATATTGTACACAAAAGAAAGCGAAAAAACTGTTCTTCTCTTCTCGAGCGATTTAAGACTTATAAGAAGCAAACGCGAGTTGTAAGAAGGTAAGGGATCCGAAAATTTCAAAGAACGTAGAGCGAACTTCAAAAAAAAAAAACCTTTTGCACACGTTCAAGTCTGCAAACTGTGCAAAAACTGTGAATAAGGTCGCCAAATAAAAGCTGCATATTCCAGTCGAGATCTAACAAAAGACGAAAAAAGTAATTTTAGAGTATATGGGTCAGTAAACTTTGTGCTGTGCCGGCGTACAAAGCCTAAAACTGATGTGATTATTAAAAGAGAAATTGGAATCAAATATAACTCCAACCACCGTGGGATAAGCCTTCTAAATATCGCATACAAGCTCCTTTCGGCAAGACTGTGTAAAAGACTGAACCCTTATATGAACTAGCTGATTGGACCTTAGCAGTGTGACTTCAGGCCTGGTAAATCCACCATTGGCCAACAAGTCGACACACACCATCTCGTTGCCGCTTTTTACAGCATGAAAAGAAGTTGATTGTACGATGTCACGCTTAAATTAGGAATCCATGCTAAACTTATACGGTAGTGTTGAGTAAAACTTTTAGCTGCGTTCAAGTTAGAAAGGGCCGCTCCAAGCCGCTTGAGACCAAACTAGGTTTTAGACAAGGCGACTCACTTTCGTGCAACTTCTTCAATCTGATGCTGGAATCTATAATAAGAACTGCCAATCTGAATCGCAGTGGCACTATTTATAACAAAAATACGATGCTTCTGGCGTATGCGGATGATATTGACATCGTTGAGGGAAGCAAAAGAGGTTAGTCTTGCAGTGGACGAGAACAAAACAAAGTACCTTGTGGCAACAAACAAAAAATCCTCGCGTATTGTGATCCACGTCACTGTTGGCAACTACAACTTTGAAGTAGTCAACGATTTTGTATAACTTGGATCGCCACCACTAACGTCAGCATGACGCAGAAACATTGACAATGCTAAACAGCCTTCTGGAGGCTTTCGAGAGAAATGTTCTTCGCAAGATTTATGGTCCTGTTCGCGTTAGCGACGAGTACCGAAGAAGATGAAATGATGAACTGTATGAGCTGTATAACGATATGGACATAGTCAACCGCATAAAAATTCAACGTCTGCAATGGCTTGGCCATGTCGTTCGTATAGATAATGATGATGATCCGGTAAAAAAATCCTTCGAATCAGCACTCATTGGTGGACAACGGAGGCAAGGGCGCCCACGAATACACTGGAAAGACCAAGTGCAGAAGGTTCTATCTTCTGTTGGTGTGAATAATTGGCGGAACCTGGCGAAGGAGAGTGGGAACTGGTTTGGTCTCGGCCCAAACCGACAAACGGTTGTAGCGCCATAAAAGAAGAAGAAGAAGAATCACAAATCAACAATTCTCTTAGTTTATAATAAGAGTAATCATTATTTTTAGGCATTTAACAGAGTTTGGGTATCAATAAAAAGCTTGGAAAAATTGTTTTTTCTAAACAAAAATTAAGCGGATTGCCACTAATTCAAAAGGTAAAACTAAGTTGAAATATGTAGTTATGTACATATGTAAAAATATGGTGTCAAACAAAATAACTTATTACTAGTTTTACAAATTAATTCTTACAATATAAATACGAATCAAAATAGGTTCGAAATGTTTGCAAATATTTATGTACACAGAAATTTATATTAATAAATATCAATAGGTATATATTAATAAGCTAACGAATGCGCATAATGTAAATTCCTCTCTTTAAAGGCACTAAATCATAATCACTTTTTAGTTGGATTCGTATGTACATATGTATGTGCATATGTGCGGAGTGGAGTAAAGACAGTGTCTATACCGAGCCTATAGGCACAAAATGGAAGGGATGGGAGGCCCATCTTCTGAATCGAGTATGGAAAAGGTGCGTCTATAATTAATACAATTATTGCTACAATTTCATGACACAAACAGACAAATTGAATTAGCGGCGGAAATCTGCACTGGATTGGAGTTTCTTATAAAGAAAATATGGAAAATAACGACCGTGCCGAGTGTATTGTAAGCTTAGCTTAGCATGTAGCGTGTTGGCTTTTGCCAAAATTAAGTAAATTGGTATAATCTAAAGTCTCAAAATGTGAGACTATGAGCTAGAGATGTGATTACCTTTCCATAATAATAACAATAATTTGGCGACTACGCTATGTAGCTCAGTGTTTGGCCGGTCTTCTCCTACCAACTTTTCTATGATTAAGATTTTCCTTGACCTGACTGAGATTCGTACCTCGAACTCAGCGGCATATCGAGTTATAGCACGTACCGCTACCAACTCGACCACAGCGGCCACACCTTTGCACGCTTTCACGTTTTTCTCTTTTATTTTTTATTAAAATTTGTTGTGACCTGTTTATCACGTGGTCACAATTTTTATACCTTATTTTGAGGCTAGAGGCTTTATTTTGAGACTAAGGAATGCCAACTGGTCGAAAATTGTGAATTATGTCTCTATTAGAGTTTGAAATTGTTCACTGAATTCCGGCATTAGTAAGCCGCGGCATCAAGGTCCGACGGTTCGTAGTGAGTAGAAAGGAAAAAAGTAGGAGGATGGTGAAGATGGTGAACTCTATGCATTTTTTGTTTTCATTTTCTTATACTTATCAAATAGGGACCCATGAGAAACTAGTAAAAATCAACGAAGGTGAAAATAAAGGTAAAATTCATAATCCATAATTAAATACTATTGGGTTTAGATATTAATTCACCAGCGAGTATTGCTTGTATTTTGTCGGCTTATACACACAAACAAACATACATAGATGCAAGTATGCAAAGGCATAAAAAATAAGTGGCTTTACCGAGTTAATGCCGGAATATGCAGAATTTCAATATAACATATGTACATATGTACATACGCACATACAAAAATTAACTGCTAATATCTGCATTTAACTGCGACCTGCTCTCTCGAAATCAAGTAGCTCTCCAAATGCCAACGCACACACATTTTCGCATGTACAAGTACATATGTTTGTATGTGTGTATGTACATATATGCACATGTAGTGCACCAACTTGTTGCTGCAAATGCAGTACTCTCCAACCACACAATGCAGCCATAGTCGTAAAAGTGGGCCAAATGTCTGCGTCTGTACCCATTATCGAAACTCTTCATCTCCTGCTTGCGAATGTCTTGTGCGCCATTGTCTGGAGCTTTTCAAGTCAATTCAACAAGTAACATATGTATGTTCGCCCCCCTCCGGCCTGAGTGAGTAAAAACCCTATCGAATCAAAGTACATATATGCACATATGTTACATATGTATGTATGTACGTGCCTTATGGGAGCAGGGGAGCCAAGAAACACTTCCAGTGCCAAGTCATCAAGCCATTCAAGCTTTCCATTTTTTTGCAGCAGATTTTCTCCCCTTAACTTCAGGCGTATGGCGTGTAATGGCATTTAAACTGTTTCACCGCCGCCATGCTGTAGTACGCCTTCGTCCACAAAATCGTTTTCGTGCAAGCTCGCGGCGCCCTCTCACTCGAACTCGGACTCGCCGATGAGACAGTCTGCTCGTACAACTTTTGATTTTTGAGCTTCTTTGCTTCAACGGCATCAACAACTAGGCCCTCCGTCCACTCGTTTGTTATTCTCGTACTCTCTTTTAACTTTCTTTGTACTTCATAAGTTTGTATGCGTATACGTGTACATATGTATGTATGTGAAAGCACATACCTTTGTCAATTTTGTTTCATTTAAATTTGTATCCTATTCTTACCCATTCCGTCGTGTTTTGCTCATTTTACGCTGTCGCTACAGCTGAGAAGTGTAAAATTGACGCTTTAGCTCGCCCTAGTTGCGCCCCGAATTGCCTGTTGCTAACAGCAGCCTGTTGCCGCTTCACAAACTACATTACACATATATGTATGTATGTATGCTTGGATGTCAGTAGGTACAATCTGTGTCTTTTTTACGCGGTCTTTTTGTATGTAGTTTTTTTTTAATACAATTTTTAAATCTCTTTCAATTACTGGTTGAACGCGGTTTTCTTGTTATTTCGAAATTTGTTTCTGCTTCTTATACGAGCGAAATGTGAAGCTCTTTGCCGATGCGAATTCATAAAAAGTGGTGTTAATTAATCAGCTGATTGATGATTGGTTGTCAAAATTAATTGTTTTGTCTCAAGTAAGCAAAACTACCGTTTAACTACTAGAGAATACAAAAGTGGTTCAATAAAACTTTTTACAGTGGTTCTACTTAGTATGTATTTGGACATCAAAAATTGAGGAAAGGAATTAACAAAAGAAATAATTCTGAATATCGTCGGTGGAAGCAGTACCAACATCGTATGACCGTTTGCAAATTGATGATTGCGATGTCGATGACGATGACGGTATTTAGAATAAGGCCAAATGAAAAATTGCGCTCATCTACAATTACAGCAAAACAAAACCAACTTTTACTAGCTACTTATTAACCGGTTTTCTAACGTAGATTTAACAAAATATATTTCTTTACTTGGCATCTCCACACAAGCAATAGTTTTTATCTAGATAATGTTTTAGGCAATACTTTGCCAATGAAGACCGCATATTGCTCTTATCAAGCAATAATTATTAGAGGTTTTATCTTGATAATTATTGGCTGCTATGTTGTCACTTAGCTAATTTGTCAGAAAATTTTTCATTTCAACTGAAAGTGCCATTGTGAAAACATCTTCCAATTGCACGCGAAGATTTCGCCAGCGTATAGAGTTGATCCAATACAATAATGATAGAGAACAAGAATACGCTGATATCGAAAATAGTGATGTAAGTGTCGTCTGTAAATGCCAAAGATGGAGGAGCGATGAAGTAGAGAACGCGAAAAGAGATAGAGTTAAACTGCTTTTACACAGAGTGGGTCATTTAAAGGTTCATCGTTTAATTGCGGTATTTTTTATGTTTTCTTAATATTTGTAGTTGTAGAAAACCAAAACCTTAACCTTGAAATAAAAAAATATATAAACACAGGCAAGGAAATAGCTTGTTTGCGGTACCTTTATCAGCGTCATATTTAGTTCGCTGCATCGTGCATCCAATACTCGTATTTATTTTTTCTTCTTTTCCGCCTTTCTTCGACAACTGATACATTTTTTTTATGCAATAAAAATGACAGTTGTTAGGCGAAAATATTTCGTTTATTGACCAGTTTTTTATTTAGAAAAAATTTCGGAAAGCAGCAAAAGTCAGAGGGAACTAACGTCACCTTAAAAATTTTATTAGCTTTTAGATTAAGTAGATATAAATCTAGGAATTAAAATCTTCAATCAATTAAAGAAAAAACGCGACAAGCCTTTTTGAGTATTAAGATAGAAATTCATAGATCTAAATATGTAGGTACATACTTTTATACTATTTAGGGTTTTAATCGGTAGAAGTTGCGTATGGAAATTAAAAAAAAAACAATTTTTTTTTTTAGTTCAAAGTCAAACGCGTTAAAGGAGAGTCAACTGTACATGCACACACATATGGTCGCTTTCACAGGCGCCACCATCGCTTGTTTTTGTTTCGCTGCTCAATACAAGAAGCACTCACTCATTTGCTTCGTATAACAACATGACGCCGCTCAAACATACGTAGTAAATACGAGTACATACATATGTAAGTAATTTTGCCTTTAAATGTATGCAGAGACATACATACATATGTACATACTCGTCGTAAAAGGTGAGAGACACTTTGTTCGCCAACTTTCTCTCTTTGATAGCAACGCATGCTCGCCAAATTGTTTGGAGTTGTTTTTGAGTGAAAAAATAGCAATGATTCTTGTTAAATGCCTGTCTATACTCGCAGATACATATTTTCCATCGACATAGTCGTTATGAATTTGCTGTGTTTTTTTTTCGTTATCCGCGGATTTTAGAACCATCTGTTGCGGTTTTAGGCTTTCGATGCTTCCTCTTCAGAAAAAAAAACGCCTTTAATTTGTCTAGTTCCCAATTGCCAGACATGGCCATTTGTCTTCTAAAAAGTGCTGATGCCATTTTGTTTGCTTAACCCGTTGCCTGCCCATTTCTCGAGAAGGAGCTCCAGCAGCCCTCTTTGGAGTTGTTTTGTAATGCGTTACGAAAAGATGGCCCTGCAAATTTGCCTCCGTTATACATATGTACATACATATGTACGTGCATACTTACATCGGCTTGTACATATGTACATATGTGGATGTGGATACATTTATATGTGTGTGTGTGTGTGTGTACAATTATAAGAAGTTGTTATCAGCTATTTGCAAAGCTTATCGTCGCTCCGCAACCGAGTACGCGTGAGAAAAGAACATATTGAAGGTCCACTACAAGCACATAAACGCTTACATCCTGTACAGTGTTTATAACATCCTCATTCACAGAGGCAAATAGAGGCAAATGAGCGACATACGAGTATGTATTTGAATGTATGTATGTATATGTACATTGGAACGCGGCGCTCTCAATTGCGCGAGGTTCATAGACGAAGCGAACGTACGATTTCGCTCGATCGGCTGCTGTCAACTTCCTTCTGTTGTGCACTCTACATGAATGTCTGTCGGTCGGTCGGTCGGCTTGTGCACGAGTAAGGATGTACATATGTATGTACTTACATTCCTATGAGTACACGACTGAAATTCCGGTATACCGCGCCCAAGTTGTCAACGTTACAATATACGAGTATGTGCCCATGCTGCCTGAGGCGCATACAGTAAGGAAAGAAGATTGCTGACCGAAAGAGAGGCATATTGTTTGTACTCGTATTGCTTGTGTGTTTGAGCCTAAGCCGATACTCGGTGGAGGATTGGTGGGTAGTCAAAATCAATTCAGGCACCGCTAAGCGAAGTTTCACTTTGCCAACGTTTGCGTGGGTAGCTAGCTGCCGATGTTTGTATGCTTGAACGCAAAAGTGGAAGCTATTCGGTGATGAGCGATAATAATAAGCAAACAAATTATGTATGTTAGGGGTATTATTAACTTTTACAGGCCAAGTTATTGACAAAGTAAGCGCTTAAAATCATACATACTTACACTCGTACAAATAAAATTGTGTACTCAACATCGTAGCCGCATAAAATGTTTATGCAAGTCATCGGGGCGATGATAACTACGAATAGAAAGGCGCGTTTGGAGTTGAGTGCAAAATGCTTCTCAATTGCCGATGTTTGATGGCCCGTTTTGAATAACCTCAACTCGTTTGCAATTCGCACGCACTCGGAGAATAACCGAATAATAATTGGTGCGATATGACAGTTGACTCTTGTCATGCGTATGCGTATCGGTATTGGTATTGGTATTGGTATAGGATACTCGTCGGTACATATGTACTCGTACATATTGTTGCTGTTAGTGTTCGTACACTTCGAGACGTTCAATCCGATAAATTATCAAACTGTATGCCAGTCAGATAAAATATCTCAACAGGATAGGACCTCAAATAGTGTGATAAGCGACATACAATCATATTTGTGTAGAAAAGGCAGTTTAACACACAAAATTTATCACAAGTACACACACATGCATACCATACATACATACATATGTATGTATGTATGTAGTATGTGTGCAAAAAAAAAAAAACTTTGAAGTAACAATAAATAAATGAAAACAATTTTATAATTGCCATTTCGGTTTCGTCAGCATTATTAGCGTCGTCGGCAAAGAGGTGTACCAACAACTACAACCGCACGGAATAACCTGTGGCTTTAAATGATTGCATTGAGTGCCAGATGGTGGACGATGGCAAATTAAAGGCATACTCTTGGGCGTTTTTTTGCGGATGGGTAATGGTTGAAGCATGTATGTAAGTGTGCGTGCGTGTTTGTGTGTGTGTGTGTGTGTGTATTTGTGTGCATAGATGGCGGACGGCATAGCCTCGAAACTACCATATGGCAGAGTAAGTAACCAAATGACAGACAGACATGGCGATAAGTAAACAGCACTGAGGCATAAACATTTATACCAGCACCGCTACATACATATATATGTATATACTCGTATATATGTATCTACATATGTACATACATACATACATACTCGTATATACATACATACACTTAGAACACCTGTTAGTGTGAAGGATTTTACTTGGTGTAAAGCAAATATCATATTAAATGAATCAGTGTGCTTCATACATATTTCACATCTTGTTTTGCCTTTGGCAAGCTGTTATCGCATCCATAACTATATCTTACCTATGTATGTATATATGTATGTATGTATGAATGTATATCGACAAATTATAGTCTGGGCGTATAGTCCTATCCATTGCGGTTCATGTCGACTTATCGAGCAAGTACCAATAAAATTTGCTGGCATACAAACAAGCAAATATACGGTCGGCAAGCACACACACTGGCAAACACATATACATATGTATGTATCTATGTATTGTATATAAGTATACATGTACATATGTTTGTTTGCATGTCATACCTACAAATTTACATACTTTTGATAACGATACACATACTATTTTCCTTTCCTTTTCTTCTGCGAAACAATATTGAAATATGTTCACATTTGAAAGCGAAGCAGCAAAACATTTTTTTCATCTGCCAGAATATTTGGTACAGCAATGCAGACAGTACAATTCGAGATTTTTTTCTATTATACTGCTGTCTACGCTTCCATATGTTGGCTTAAAAAGTAAACTGCACTTCTTTCCCGCTATTTTTTTTTTTGCAAGCATCTGAGCATTTCGGCTAGAGGTTATGACATGTAATATTTTAAAGTATGTAAAAGCAATATTTCTATCTACAAGCTTTTGCTGCTACTACAACTTACTTTCACGCATCGTTAAATGCAATTTTTATGACAGTTCCAATCGACGTTCGCCATATTGGCTTTTCGGTATATATCGGCATTGAAAGTTAATCTTTTGCTTTCGAAATGCCAAAGCTTGTCACTTATATTTATTTATTTATTTTTAAGAATTTTAATCAAAGTTTTTAAGCTTGGTAGAAAACTAAAAAAAAATATTCAAGAAATTTGTATATAGATTTTGAATTTTTTTCTCAGAAGTGTTTGAAAATTGTGTATGCAGTTTTTTAGCCCATTCAATTTTAGTCTAACAAAGTGAAAGTTTCAAGTAGATAGGAATTACCGTTTATTTTAAGAATTTTTTTTTGTCAAGGGTGTTGAGACTTTCTTCCATATAAAAATAAATGTTACTTATTCGTTATATGGAAGAAAGTCGCAACACCCTTGACAGAAAATATTCTTAAACATTAGCTTACGATTTTCCATATTTTATTTAAGTTTAATCACATTGCTCGCATTTATAAAATAGTTATTGCCTTTCCATATGGAAAAGTGTTTCTTCAACTTATTTTTAAAATATATTTTATTTTAGTATTGGTGACTAATAATAATTTGTTTTTTTTTTCATTAAAAATACTTACAAATGAATACTTTATTTAAACACGCTATTCGAATTTTTCGTAAACGATTGATAAAAAAATATATATTTCACGTTTTCGTTGCCAGCTGGTAATATTTATTAACGGTGTGGCGTATAAGTAATAAAGTAAAACGTAGTTAACCATCCAATCCCAGAACCAGTTATTATTGAGCTTTAGCCCAGATATTATAAAAAAAAAATCGTTTTTGATTAAAAAATTTTCAAGTATACTTCATTTATGCCTTAAATAAAGCAATTTGTCTATAAAAAAATAGCATAGTTTGCTTCCACATTGGCTTAATGCAAACGAGCTTGTAGCAGTAAAAGAGTTAAACTCAATAATACTTAAGCGAAAACAGTTTACATACCACGACGAAGAAAATAATTTGATTCTACAAAATTTATATTTTATTGTCAGCCACAGTTTTGTAGTGCGAACCCTTTAATTAGTACTCTCAATTGCTGTAAATTGCTAGCGTCGCGTACTTGTTTTGGCAGCTTGTTAAATGTTTAAGCGTAATAGTTCCTCATCGATTCAGTACTAAAAAAAAAGTCAGTTCTAAAAAAAATTGTTCTGCATGTAAAGTTGGTTTCCAAAAATTACTTATAGACAGGAATTTCATTGCGATAAGAGTTTGCAAGATACATTTACATCTTACTCGATTTATAGTAAAAAAAAAAAACTTACTGGAAGTTTCATATGTCAGTTTTATACAAACTAAAAATTAGCTCGTCACCTCGTGTTTTTTAATAATTTTAAAATTATAAACCAATGGCTCGCAATAATCATAATTTACATTGACAGCTCGTATCACAAAAATGCACATCAACAACCAATATCTCTTATTTGGTTCTCTTACTAGTTGGCGTCAAAATAAGTGCAAACATATTTGATTTTTGTTACGGCTTCGACAGCCAATATCCCAAAAGCCCGAAACAAAATAAGTAAATGCACTTAAATGCTTAAATACGGATGTTTGGAAAAACTATGAAAAAAATTCAAACGTTGTTGCACTCATTCAAAAGTGTTTCAGAAAACACAACAGATTTGTATGGGCTTTCTATTTTGCATACCCAATTAAATTTCTACTTAGAATAAAAAATCTTAAAAGAGCAATTTTTATTTTTTGTCTTGTTTCAAAATCAAAATCTAAACTCATCTTGTGACTAAAGTGACAATATGAGTTGAACTTATTTTTTTTTTGTTTTGGTCTTTATCGGCATTTTCAATTCAAACAAATGAAACTTATTTTATAAAATACAAATCACTAAAATGAAGCCAAAGGCGCGAACAAGTGCGAAAAAGTGTCAGTAAACAAAAATTGTAAAAATAAACCGCTATTTTAAGGCACTTCGAGTATACTTAAATTTAAAGCGCTAGAAAACAGCGTCCTTAAAAAATGGTTTGAAATGTTTAAAAAAGGTTTAATATTTTAAAGAATTTCATCAGGTTTTTTTAGTACTCGTTTTATAACTCATTATATAATTATAATTAGTATAATAAAGTTTTTGAGCTTTAATGCTTGGTTTGCTTGGCCAATTGATTTTTAATTACATTTTTTTTCGCATCGTAAAATATAGGCGATACAAGAGTAAACATTATTACAAAAGTAAATATTATATATTGCAATCTCTGTTTAAACTTAACAAGTTAAACTTTATTAATGCTTTAAACAGGTGTAAGCGCGTCTGCTAATATTTTTGAAATTTAATTTCCATATGCCTATTTCGTTTGACATTCAAATTGCAATATTTGATTTAATTTATTAATTTAACTTTACATATTGGTTGCAAACTCGCTTTAAACACAGTTTATTTTTAAATAAAGCTTTTATATACTCAATATATAATTATAACACAACCACATATTGACAGATTTGCGCACTTTATTTTTCGCAATTAGAATTATTTCTAAAGTAAAATATGGTTAAATCTCTAAGATAAACCATAAACATCCAATTTTTAAACTATTTACAAAATGCACAATGATTTAATAAAATTTCATCGAAATTTGGAATTTAAAAAAAAGTTTTATACTTTTTTTGAGTATGCAGTTTTTTGGCTTATTCAATTTTCGTATGAAAAAGTGCAAGTTCCAAGTTTATACAAGTTATTAGTGATTAGTGACAATATTTTTTTTTTGATTGCAGTTTCCTCAAACCGCGATTATTTTTTATATGGTACGAATTGCGAAAGAGGGTTAGTAAAAAAATTGTCAAAAATCAATGGTAATTCGTAGCCACTAGAAACTTGCATTTTGTTGTATGAGCTACATATCTGCAAGCCCTAAAATTTTGTAAAAATTTTTTTTTAAAGTATGAAATTTTAATGACATTTTAATAAACGTGTTCTACATTTGTTATAAAATTAAAAAAAAAAGAATTAACCTTGTTTTAATTGAAAAATAATTTCAAATAATTGGAGGATAAATAAATTGTCCGAAAGTGTCACTATGTGTTTGTTAACAGAGTGTATATTGCAAAATTAGCTTAAAGTCAAATTAAAAAAAAAAAAGAATTTTTTAAGTAGTCATAAACGTTCGCATTTATAATATAAGTTGAATTAATTTTAGGCCTAAGATCTACTAGACTCTTTTGCTCCAAAGTATTGTAAGTAGAAACCGATTCAGCAGGGAACGAGTTTAAAAAAAAATCGTTCCACGCAAATTGACCCACCTTATTGCAGCACAGTTTTTTTTTGTCTAAAACGTATATACATGCATACCTACATTCGTATGTACAGAGATAACATACTCCTACTTAAAGACCTGTCAGTTTGTCAACTTCTCAACTTTTCACCCTTATATGCACTAAAGCCAGCCAGCCACCCCATCCACCCCATCCACCCGCATGCTTCCGGTTTGTGGAGATTTTATTTGGTTACTTGTTGAGTTATTTAGTTGTTGTTGTCCATTCGTCGGCGGCTGCTGCTGTTTATTCAATTTATAATGCATATGTCCTTTGCCATCCTAATTAGGGATATTAATTAGATATGCTGGCGATAATAACATTTATTGTGTTGTGTTAATTATATTGTTTTATGGCATGGTGAGCGAAGCTCTACCCATCAACACACAATTGAATGCACAAACAACTATATATGTGGATATGTATACGAGTATATATATATATGTATGTATATAAACATATATGAATGTATATACTTGTAAGCGAGCACTTGAAGTTACAGGCCAGGCGTCGGGTGTATGCTTGCCAGTTCTTGTTGTTGCTACTACTGGCTTTTATTCATATATGTAACTGCAACAATGAGAGGTCCATTCATGTGGCAAATATATAGTTTTTCATTACAACTTAACAAACTTACATACATACATACACACCTTCATATACATATGTATGTGTAAACGGATACGAGTTTGTGCATTATAATAAGATGCAATTGGATCGGGATGATTTAAAGTGTATCGTTGTAATGTCCTGATAAGGAAGCCGTTGTGTGGCGAAACAAATGAACAGGCATCTACATTTGTACTTACGTATATATGTATGTATGTATGTAGATGTACATACTTTTAAGGATACAAACGCATGTAAATGAGCCTCTCCATTTCAAGACAATCGGTTCATTCGGGTCATGTTTTTTTTTTCTCTATGAAACTCGAAAAAATTATTCCTTGGTCAAAATAATGAGACACTTATTTTTTCTTTTGACCGAAAAAAATTGCTTACGATATTTTTCGCCGATTTCAATTATGCTCTAAAAATCGTATGTTCCCGTCTTTGAAAAAATCTAGCAAAATGTTCGAAATTAGTTAAACATTAATATGCAACTTTTTTTTCGGTAAAATCAAAAAATGATTGTTTATTTTCAAAATTGAATTTCTCGAAAAGAGTATCTTTTTCTTCACATTAAAAACAATTTTTTTGGCGATTTCAATAAAATAAATCTGTGTCTCATTATTGTGACCAAAGAATAACATATTCGAGCTTCAGAGTGAAAAAAAAAAAACATGACTGGAAGGGACCGGTCGTCTTGAAATGGAAAGGCTCATATGTAATAGACATTTATTGAAACAATAGCAAGTTATAATTTAAAAAAATATAAAAAAAATGAATATTGAGCAATTAATAAGTGCTATTTTGTGTAGAAATTCATTGTGGAATCAGAGGGATGCAAAGCATCGAAATATATATGTACGTGCTAGACAAATTGTGAAATTTTTTACTTCTTTATTTTTACTAATTTTCATTAAATATAAAATTCTTAACGATAATTTTTTTAATAAAAGCAAATCCATTTTTAAATAAAGACCTAACTTCGCGGTGTTTTGAATGAATTGTGTTTGGTTTGACGCTTTGAGCAAATCGATCCTCATTCGACGCTATGCGCTTTGCCTTACTCATCACATTACTTGACTTGCATGTACGTGAGTATGTACATACTGTATACCACTGTATGTTAGTTATGTATACCATCTACAAAAACCGAACACAACATCAAATTCCGGCCGGCACAAATAATTCTGTGGCGAATTAAACACACCGTTATCCTATTTTCTCTATTCTTCGTTAAAATTTATCATCACTTCACATTCAAATTTCTATTCAAAAGTGTCACAAATGCGCAAATGTCTTCAAGTTTTTTTTTTTAACTTATTAAAAAATTTGAGGAATTGAACAAAAAAAGCAAGCAAGCAAAATGGGCGAAACAAAATTTCGTGTAAATTGTTGTATTGTTTTAAGATAATACAAAAATAGACAGTGCCATGCGCTTTATAACTTTTTTAAATAAAATTCACTTCTTTTCAAACACGTTGCTCTAAATTAAAGAATTAAATGAATTGATAATTACAAACATTTGAAAAAAAAATTGCCTAAATGGGTTGATATTTGTCAAAGTTATGCGTGTTTGAAAAAAAGTTCGTGAAACGAACGATAAAAATCGATTTTCAAGAAAATCACAAAAATATTTTTGAGCAAACCGCAAAAAAAAAATATACCCAAAAACAACATATTAAAGTTTCGTAAAAATCTAAGTTATGACCCGAAACGACCGGACGTTTTGAAACGGAAAGGGCCACATCTAATTGAACATAAATTTTAAATTTTTCGATATAAAAAGTTGCCCTTTCTTCGTCAAATATGGTTTTGAAAAAATTCCAGTCTTCCAAATCGTTTCACTCTGGTCCATACTTTTTCTCCAATAACTTAGATGTTTCTTTCTTTTTTTCATTCTTTATTTTATTGCCTATGTCAGCACGTGGCAAAATTGCTTTCCGTTCTTCAAAAAACAATTGATTCGTATTTGAAATTAAAATTACTTTGCACTTTTTATATAACCTCAAAGACCCAACTCACAACCAAACTATATACGATGATGATGATATGAAGATAGACAAAATTACAGTGCAAATTTTATTTTTGTTTCCAAATATTGAGCAAACGAAACAGCTGCATCTGTAATAGTTACCTTTTTTGGTGCGATAGAGTGATTTTACCACAACTTAACAGAGTTTCGGTTGCTTTTTTTTTTGCCTTTCTTAGTTAAAATATCGATAGAAACCAGCGAGAAGAAAGAATTTCCATTCAAAAGTTCTTTTTCCCAATTTTGGGACTTCGGTTTTTAATTATATAATATATTTGTAAAATAACTGCCGTTAGTACTCAAAATTAATTCTGGCTTAGTCATTCATAAAATATTATGCTGTAAAATTTTCGAGAAATATCGTTTGACTGGGCGTATGAGCAACATGTTGACTTTTTATTTAATAAAAGTTGTATACATAGATACCTTCACTAAATAATTTTGTTAGGTTTTAGTGCAATAAATTTGAAGGTTTGAAAGATTTAGTAAAATAAATTAATTCAATACTTGGAAAAATTACAAGGTGTAATAAAAAAATGTTCGAACTGACTTTAGCTTCTCCTGTTCCGTTTTTCGACTGTCTCAGAGTCATTCAGATTCACATCACTTCCTTTATTAGAAATATTTAAATTAATTTTTATTTTTATAACTTTAAGAAATGATAAATGATCGTACAATGCGGAAACTTACGCTAAGCTATATTTATTTATTTATTTATTCATATTTAGTAAATCTAGAAATACGTGATTTCTTACAGACTACTACAAAAATACATTACGAAAATAGTTCATTCTTAATTATATAACACAATCAGTGACAAATTAAACGATTGCACGAAAAATCGAAAGCCAAAGAATTTGACATTTGATTGAATTCTCTCAACGTTCTATAAAGTGGAGCATAAGATGCATACACCGTTCTAACTTGCTCCAAAAAGAATAAATCATTGCTCTGCAAGTTTCTTTGTGAAATATAAAAATGGATACGCTCTAAAAGAAACGGACAGTCGATTTTTCCACTGATAACATCGAATATAAAACAGAGTGCAAGAACACATCTTCCACCTTAAAAATACTTCAAAATTATTAATGCCCCTCTTGCATCGTACGCAGGAATTAGATACGTAAAGTTAAGCGATCTGAGAGCGAGACGAAGAAAGTTCTTTTCAATTCTCTCAAGTCTATTAACCCATTTACAGCGACCGATCGTTGTAAAGATAAAAAAATTCGTAAAATCATGTTGATACGAGACAAAAAATAGTTTCAGTAACAACCGGGTCAATGTGAAAAAGGTGATGTGGCCTCCATACTCGTATAAAGACTTCGATTGTACAAGCGTGGTAAATAGTAGTAGTTTTAGAGTGTATGAGTCAGTAAAGTCAGAACCAAAGCGCCGAATAAAGGCAAGTATAGAATATGACTTAGAAATTATGTAACTTAAATGGCTATGAAAAAGAAATTTTTAGTCAAATATTACACCCAGTGAATGTTTACTGTAAAGGTTTGTGATATAATTCATATAAGTACGTACTTAAACACATATAAATACACATGTACATATGTACACACATACATGCAACCACAGTGCAATGGAGATATCCGCCAAACACCTTCACTAAATATCCGAAACAGCTACTGCTGCAGTGGGTATAATCAAGGCATGGCTCGACCAACAGGGGCTCACACTAGCTGAGCAGAAGACAGAGTCAGTTCTAATCTTAAGCAGAACAAAGCTGGAGGATAAAAATTTCAGAGTTAACAGCTACCGTTTGACCACGAAGTCTGCGATAAGGTATTTGGGAATCATAATCGATAGAAGGTTGACGTTTACGCCAGAGACAAGGTGGCAAACACAATGATTTCTTTATCAAGAATAAAGCTCAACGCGACAGGTCCAAAGCAACGAAGTAAAAAGCTGCTGGCAGCAGTACTTAGAAGTCAAATCATGTTTGGAGTCCCGATGTGGTTCGATGCGGTATGTCATGTCACTCATCATATTTCCGGAGCATAAAGTCAACTTATCGCCTGTGTGCACTCCGGGTATGCGGCGCATTCAAAACTGTGCCCGATGAAGCAGCTGTGGTAATTGCTGGAATGTACCCTGCCTGCCTATAACTTCACAAGGACGGGAATAACAAATGAAGCCACACGCAAGGAAGCTAAAGACATAGCCTAGCGGAGTGGCAAAATAAGTGGAATCGCGCGTTAAACGGACGGTGGACACACCGGTGTATCCCCAATATAGAGCGCTGGATTCGAAGCAGATTTCTATACGACCCCATTTTCTAAGCGGTCATCGATGCTTTAAGTCGTTTCTCCACAGATTCAAACACGAGGTCGAGCCTTACTGTGATTTCTGTGGTATCGGAGTAGTAGACATTGCGGAACATGTTTTCATGATGTGCCCGCGCTTTAACGACGAAAGGAACATACTGCAAACAGCAATCCGAGAAAACTTGTCTCCATAAGCAATCGTAAATTAATAGGCAAAGACAAATGGAACTTAGCCAATGGCATTATTTCATAAACGATGAAAGTTCTAAAACGTGAGAAAGACAAAGACGCAAAAGTGTCAGTGCCATATGAGACGTAGTAAGAGGTAGATCGGAATCTCAACCTTTCCGACTGCGCCTAATTTTAACTTCAATCTCTTTTTTTCAACCAGGCACGTTCCCACCGCCAAATGAACGAGCTCGCTCGCTTGGCCCAATGAACAAGCAGATGGGAATGACGGACTTATCGACTGCTTAAGATTTCGTGCCGAAACACACACACTCAGGCGTCGACGTAGATTGGAACCTAGGACGTTCCAAGCGTGAAGAGCTACAGATGCAGAACTGGTTTAGTCTTTCCGTTTTTAACATTCTAACATAATATGAATATATTCGTCACACACATACTCGTATGTAAGTACATTGATGTCTGTATAAAAAATATCATAAAGGGGACGAGGCTGAGGCACACGACTGATTACAATAGACCTAAAACGTACGATCGAGCTTAATGCTCAAACCACCTCCCGACGGAATACCTGACGGTGATACCGAGGGTATTGATACATGACAGTAGTAGGTTTAGTGCACGTTAAAGTCGCCCACTGACGAGGTATAGGCTTTCGATGCTTTCTCCTCAAAAAAAAAAAAAAAAAAATCATACGTGCATATTTAGGCTTTGTAGCGGAAAAAGGCAATGCCAATTTTCGTTAGCGGGAGTTGTTTGATGCGCGTGGTTAGCGCGGTGCTGTTCCGAATAATATTATCATTATTTCCATCAATCATTTCACCGTATGACGAAAATGAAACTTTTTTATGGCTTCCTTCTCAAATGGAAATTCTTTAAATTCCACTGACGCATCCATATTCGGCATCCACATATGTCCGCAATCAAAACCGCATCTATTATCTGGCTATCCGAGCGTTATCATATACATACATATATACATATCTTTGTGCGTACAATCGATAATATGAATACACCCAGTGACAAATGAGACGAGCCAAAACCATGGGAAAACTGAATTCTTTTGTCGATCGTCACTGGTCTAAATTCATATATCTACTGGTTTTTTTTTTAGTTTTTGCAGAAAAGCGTCAACTAACCTCCACCAACACCGGCTGAAAGTCAATTGACACACACACATACACACATATGTACATATTTATGTGTATATTTGAAAGGCTAACTCAGCATTTATTGCCGGGTGCATGTCGTCGTTTCTATGTACATATGTACATATGTATGTATGTATGTATGTCACGTGAGAGTTGCAGCAGTGGTCGAGAGGTTAACCGTAATTTTGCGGCAATTATTTAACGCACACATGCATAATTAAAATGCAAGCAAACAAACAGCGTACTCAGCTGGAACCACAGCCGCAAGGAAAGCCGCAAATACAGCGACAGCGACAGCGACAACAACAGTAACAGTAACAGTAACAGTAATGGCAATAGCAGTGGTGGTGGCGGTGACAGCGGCAGGGAACAACAAAAAATGCACAATAGACATTTCATATACAGTTGCAATAAGTGCAGTCGCAGTGGCAGGGATGCAAGCAGCAAAAGCCGTAGTGGCATCGGCAACATTGCAGAGGCGTCGAAAGTGCGAAAGGCTCCAATTAAAGTTGTTCATACGTAAAACCAGGCCAATTGGAGGCGTGTTGTGTCTGGGTGTGTTCGGTTTGTTGTTTCTGCCAACGAATGTGCGCATAAGCAAATGCATTAGTATATGCATATACATATTTGTACTATGTAGCTAGTATAAACAGAAATATATATATACATACATACATATGTACATACGTACACTCTGTTCATAAATTATAGCACAATTACATATTGAAACATTTGAATAATTTATTTATCCTCCAATTATTTAACTCTCAACCAAACGGCATTAAAACCAATTTTTAAATTCTTAAAAATTTCGAAATTTTAAAAAAAAGTTTTTAGCTTATTTTTGAGTACGCAGTTTTTTGGCTCGTTCAATTTTAGTTTGAGAAAGTGCAAGTCTCTAGTGACTATGAATAAACACTGATTTTTGACAATTTGTTTACTGTCGCTCTTTCACAAATTCTACCGTAAAAAAAATAATCGCGGTTTTGTGTAAGTAAAAAAATTTTCAGTGATAACTTGTAGACACTTGAAACTTGCACTTTCTCAGATTAAAATTAAATGAGCCTAAAAAATGCATACTCAAAAAAAATGTTAACAACTTTTTTTAATATCGAAATTTTATTAAATCATGGGTGCCTATGGTTTTTCTTATTGAACGATACTTTACTTGAAAAATAATTTTAATTAGAAAAAAAAATAAAGTGCCCAAATCTGTTAATATGTGATTGCGCTATAATTTGTGAAAAGATTATAAATGTTTATGACAGTGTTCGATCTATTTAATATCTCAGTAGAAAAAAAAAACGATTACAGAAGCCGTTTGTTGGAATGTGAAGGACCTACTTACTCTGAGCAGGATGTATATAGGTGGAGGGTCTAAGTTAATAGTAATGTGGAGGTCCTCAATGGAACCTAGACCGTAGCAAAATCACGCAATCAATACTATTGAATACTGCAAAACTTTATTCTCGTTTAACGAAACAAATAACTACTCACTAATATCTTTGTTCTTTTGAATTACATACAAAATTAAAGTATACTCGTCTCTTTATCGAACGAAAATCGCATTGAGGCTGATAGCTATTTTCACTAATTTACCTCTGCGTATCAGCTGTTCGTGGTCCCCTGATTCGGTTTTGTTTTGTAAATATTGGTAGAAAATTCCCTGCCATTATATTTTTCACTCACTCTGCTTATTTTTCATTTGTTTTAAATTTAAGGGAGCAATTTCCCTGTTGCCCTGAAGTAAATCTAGCTCTGATATCACCATTTGCATAATTTCCCTCCGAGATAATCTAGATTAGTGTTACTACTCCCAACTTGAAATAATATTATATCAAAGCTGTTCCAACTCCAAATGGGATAGATAAGTCCTTAATTTTATTGTATTTGACACCTTACAGGACTTGCGCGCCGAAGAATGTACATAAGAGATTAATTTCAAGAGCAAAAGCTAAGCAACGCAAATTATATTATTTTTTATATTTATTTTTTTAATGAGTTAAAGTCTAATTTTCGTTGGAAAAATGAGAGAAAAACAACAACATCCAAAGCGGTCGAAGCTATAGTACTATTTCGGAGATCAGCGCATCTCCTCATCAGACTTCTCTCTTCACGACTTCCGCGGGAGCCCATGCCACCACGTAACTCTTAAGGGGTTAGGCCACCTTGAAATTAAAAAAAATTTGTTTTCTTTTCGATTGTTGCAGTTGGACCGAGATTTTTTTTAGCTATGTACACCCTGTATTTGGTATACTCACCCGGCGAGAGAAAAAATTAAAACCTTGTCAAAAGATTTGCCTCACGGTGTATAATTTCGCTGCAAAAAAAAACTTAATTTGGGCATCGATTTCGGGTTCCCCAGCCAGCGTCTCGCTCTAAGCTTATGCTGTGTGAGCAGTTGTTATTTATATCAAAAGCTTGTCTTGACCCTCCTGGGTGCCTCCATTGGGACTCGTATATCCATGTTCCGTCACCAGTTATGACCCTTTTGAGCAAATCAATATCATCAATGACGTCGTGCAAGTAAAGGTATGAATGTCGAGCAAATTTTTGAAATTCATACCTTTACTCAATTGCGAATATAAGCGAAACGAGTGCATCCATTTTCATGATCTTTGTCTCATTTTGCTCATAGGTTATGTGACTTTGTGCGAAAAAGTAACTAGACTTGAAACTTATTTCCGTTTTGTATTTTTTATGAATTTAAAAAAAAAAAATTTTTTTCTTCATCCGCTTATTTTTAACTTGGAAACTGTTGCTTGTACAGGAAAACAATATATGAACAGATTAAGGGAATTGTAATTCTAAATTTTTTTAAATTTATTTCAACTAAATCGGGCTAGTGGCTGTCGAGCTATGTCAAACAACAGGGCCTAAAACGTGATAAATTCCCCTATACGATAGTACTAACTTCAAATCGATATTAAAAATATTTTGGCAGGTAAGAAGACAAAACGAATGATGCAGAAATTATTATTTTTGGGTCTAATTTCACATACAGTTCTCAGAATTGAGTTGGCAATCAATGATCTGAAAAATGTTGTACTGTGTAATCGAATGTACCAAAAATGATAGAGAAGTAGATTGCGCCGTCTAAAGATGCGTGAGCGAAAGAAGGGGTAAAAAGGAGTCACTGTGGAAGAGCTCCCGCAGAACAGCATTGCCACTTTGGTAATTTTTTACCAAAACTGTAATTTGGTAAATTTTTTTTTTAATTTGGAAATTTTTTCAAAGTCTTTTGTTTTATGTTTTAAATACTAAATTACTACTAATAAAATTTAATACGTTTAACCTTCTTATAATTGCACAAGAAATGATCTTATTAACATACGACTCATTAACAAAAACACGGTCATAACTCAAAAAAAACAACAACCGAGAAAAACTGCTGGGGAGTTTTTAATTTGCATATCGTACGACCTTACAAAAATTAAATGTTTTTTGTTGTAGTGATTATTGTATTTTATCCTCTACAATTTCTAGCACACAACACGGGTTCTCTAAGGGTAAATCTACCGTTACAAACTTGCTTGAGTTCACAACTCATGTTTCAAATGGATTCAGAGAATTTATGCGCACTGATGTTATATACACTGATTTTAGTAAAGCATTCAACAGAGTAAGTCACTCTTTACTGATCCATAAACTCGATCTCCTTGGTTTTCAACCTAATCTCCTTCGTTGGATATCTTCTTACCTCATTGACAGAACATAACGAGTTCTTTTTAAAAATAGTTCCTGAAACATTATTTATGTTTCTTCAGGGGTCCCGCAAGCAAGTCACCTTGGTCCGATTCTGTTTTTACTTTTTATAAATGATTTATCTTCTGTAATAAGTTATTCAAAAATTTTATTGTATGCTGATGATGTAAAGCTTTTTAGATCGTATCATTCTGTTGAGGAAAGGTCCTTACTACAAGCGGATTTAAATAGCATGACTAACTGGTGTGAAATAAATTGCATGCCACTAAACCTTAAAAACAATTTCTACTTTTTGCTTTAAGGAATTTTCGTTTGGATTCTCAGTAAAACCTGCCGCCATATATAAGTCGTTTGAAACTCATTATTCTTCCTACATTTGCTAGTCGCAGAGAAATGCTAGGCATTGTATTTTTGGTCAAGTTACTCACAGGCTTGATCTCTAGCCCATCTCTTCTTAGCGAAATAAAACTAAACGTTCCCTCCAGAATTTCAAGACATTTCCGGCCTCTCTTTCTGAATAATTGATACATACATACATATACATATATTTTACTATTCGATCAGCTGATGAGCATTTGCACAAACCTCTGCCTTTCATGACTTGGCGCAACATATATATATGAAAAAAACAAGGTTTTGACGAGTTAAAAGATTTTCGGTAATATTTTTCTGGGTTTGGTAATTTTTTTTAAACAATTTTGGTATTAAATTCAAATCTCTGTGGCAACGCTGTCACTAACTTGACGTCACTCAACTGTCAAAGGTACCCCGGAAGATGCAATCTTCTTCTCTATCATTTTTACGAATGTACATATGTCATCCGCGAAATTTTAAAAGTCACCTTACTTTTTGAACACACCATATACATAAATTTTTTTTTTCACTTTTAATTCCTTCATATATGTAGGTAAATACGAGTATATACGATTGTTTTTGTTACAAAACTGTATGATAACTGTAGGTTTTTAATTTCTCTTATTCTAAGTAAATAATTAAAAATTTAAAAAAAAAGAAAATATTTAAATACAAATTTCATTATATTAAAACATTAACTCTTTCGACTTGAAGCTATTGGATTTTTTTTTTAATTTAAACCTTGCGAAAAATTGATAATTTGCGAAGAAATCTAATGAAAAACATGCTAAACATTTTAAGTCCTGCGTTTGATTCGTCTAAAAGTTTTAGTTAGTTTGATTCTAAATTGGAAGACTCAATAGTCTTTGGCAAACAAGTTCACATAATGCTTTTTTTTCTCGCCTATGAAAAATACCCACGCTCTTTGATAATTTGCAAATACATATACCAATTTATTTTGCTGAGTAGCGTACTTACATATACTCGTACATACATATCTATATATACATATGTACATATGTACGTATAAAAGTATAATTGTATGCATTCGTACTTGCACACTTACGAAATATTCAAGGCGTGTGTTGTGGTCGGTCGTCCCGGAAGTGCTCGAATTGCAATGAATAAAATTTCATTGGTGACAAACGTTTTGCCACGCTAAATAAATACTTCGTGCTGTTGTCTCGATATTCGGAATTAGTTGTGCTTCTGTGACTGTGTTTACTCTGCTTTTTTCATGCAAATGAATTTTCTCTTTTTACCCGCCGTACATATTAAAATGCTAAATGCGTTTCAAATGATTTTTTGTTTTGCAAACGAACAACGGCAACTTAATAAATATATATGTGCACATAAAATAACAAACGACGGGCAAAGAGAAGCGTTTAATTGTCAAGCTAATTTAACCGGAAAATATCGTAATAGAGAATATCAGATTAAAACAGAGAAACCATAATTATAGATTGTTTTAAAACAAAAAGGTTATTGCCATAATTATGTATGTAAAAATACGAGTATACAATCTTGTAGATATGGATGCCTAAGGAAATATTCAAATGACCTAATATTTAGTATGCATTGTCACAACATTTGATTTTTTCTCCCTACCCAAACAATCAATTGTCGCCCGATATCTTGTCGCAAATTAATTAATTCTAAGGAAACAAAATGTACATATCAACATATTTCGTTGTTCCCCTTTGACTGCCCATTGTCGATGCGATTCTTTCCCATTCCTTATTTTCCGTTTTCCATTATTTTTTCACCGTAATTGCTTTCAATTTTTATTTATGCATTTTACTTTAACCCTGTTTCGTGCTTGTTTTGCCACTGACACTTCTTGCTCTTACACTAAATACGTGTGTATGCATTCGTGCACACACACACACACATACACATAAGCAAACATACATATTTCCGTGGTATCCATTGCTGGTCGTGCTTCACTTTGTCGCTGGAGCATTGCTGCGTACTTCGATGAAGCAAACAATAAATAGACAGCGCAAAAAATGGGTGCCTGAATGCAATCACTTTTTCTGCTTACTTAAACAAATTGGAGAAGCATTAAGATTTTATTCGTTAATTTTCATACACACATACATATGTACATACATACATATAAGAAACGGTAAAGTTATTTAGGAAAAATAACTACATACATACATACATACGAGCATGTAAGTAACAAATGCCAGTACACGGCACAGACTCCATCACAAATAACGCGATTACCTTCAATTAATTAATTAATTAATTAATCGACACTATCGTTCTCAGCTATAAATTTATGTTTCTTTGAAGGTGTGCGTATGTATATGCATGTGTGTGTGTGTTTGCGCGTGTTAGCGGAATGATTGCCTATAAAAGACCGCAGCGTGTAATGACAGTCGTCACGCATACGCCGTGTAGACCCGCCATTCGATTGCGGTCGATGTTCTACGGTAAATTGCTGCAATTGGAATAATGTTCGTTGGCTTTAATAAATTAAATGGATCACAGAGGTTTCTGGTCGCCGAACATGGGAAGCTTTCGAAGTTGAAATATTTGTATTGCCATTGTTCTTCGCTTTGTTATAATTTCAGTTTGTATGAGAAATTCCATTTGGCTTTTATAAAAAGTTGTAAAACAAGTCATAAAACACAAAAGCTGCATTATAAAATTAGGATATTTTAAAGCCGAAAAATACTTATTAACTTACATGAAAAATATGTATATTCTGAATGGTTATCACCCATCTTTTGGAAAATACTCCAAGTACTTGAAAATGTGATGAACATGCATTTTTTTTTTAATTACATAAAATTTATGTTCGCTCACTTTAAATCAGTGAAAGAAAATGAACAATATTGCAAGGTAGAAAAATAAGATTACATTACCTTTTTTTTTGTTTGTCAACCATATAAGAGATGGACAAAAATGCTTTTATTTATTAAAAAAAATTAAAATCATATACATTCAAAGGTTGTCGCAATATTTGTAGGGGCGGGTTGTACGGGTAACTGTATGAAATTCCTTGTCATAAAGATAATCTCCTTAGGCCTGTGACCTCTCTACGATTTAAATACGATACAAAAATAGTCGATGAAAGATTTCAAAATTACCAAAAAAAAAAAACAAACAAATTATTTGTAAATAAAAAAATTAAAAATTACTACATAACAAATTATCGTATAAAAATAATAAAATTTGAATGTAATCCCTAACACATGTTTCTCATAATCAATTTATTTTTCCTTTTAGGTAAATTGAAAATAAAATGAATTGTGAAAAAATGATTTCATGTCGAGTTATTGCAGAGCAAAAGTACCTTCCGCTTTTTGCTATGTTGTACTTCGATTTTTTTTTATTATGTACTTCAACAGTTCGAGAAAAGACAGAAATGAAATGACTGAGTCTCTTTGCCGATCGCACACTCAAAGGCTCAACAACAAATAATACAATAAGGTGGACAAATGGATAGAATTATAGAGTGAGGGTCCCGGCACCGAGAGAGGAATGTACGGCTGCATTGTACTCAGTCCGAAGTAGCGCTTGGGGATTTCAGGGTAAGGGTAAGTTTTGCTGTTTTTATACTATTTGTTATCTGTTTTCAGCTAGCCACACTGATTTCTTTCTTTGTATCAACATTTTTGTTTATATTTTGTTTTTCTTTTAATTTGTACAATTTTTGAAACTAATGTAATTCAAATAAAATACAAGAGAAATAAATTGCAAACAGTTGTAGGTGGCGAAAACTTTATTTAGAAAATATTCAAATATTGTAGACATTTCAACTCGTTCAGAATACGCATATATGTATGCACATAAATCTGTGCCCACAAGGAATAACAAATATGTAAAATCGATTTGGAGTATTTTTAAAATACTATAGTAGAAGTGTGTAATGTGGTGCACTCTTTTTTGACTTGCTCGTATAAACGTATTTTTCAATTGAATACAACGAGTAAGCATACATTTACGCAAAACAACATTTTTGTAACAAGAAATCTTCTTGATGTAAATAAAAAATTAATTAATTAAAAAAAGTGCACCACATTAACCCCATCGAAATTTGTACGGACATGTGGTGCATTATTTTTCGAGCGTAGTAACGGTACCAGAATGTGAAAAAAAATGATAATTATTGGTTAGATTTAAGAAAGTAAACCATTGTTATGTATTTATTTATTATTCTACAAATAATTTCATGTAGATAGTTATATCTATATAAATTCGTATGAAGTTAATGAAACACAGTTGACGGTAAAAAAAAATGAAAATAAGTAAAATTACGCTATTTGCTAGATAAAATATAAAAAAAGAAGACTTGATGAATGCGCAACAAATAGTTGTCATGGAAAAAATGTTGAACAATTTTTTTTATTTATTTATTTTACTTATTTATTCAAAAAAATCTCAATTTATTAAAAAAAAACAATTTTTTGAATACTAAAACATAAAATTCGATCGAAAAAAACTAAATAAAACAGCGCTTTGTATTCAAAAAATAGACCTAAATATCAGTATGTTCAATTTGAATCGTTCTATATAGTGCACGACATTACCCCGCATCAAAATGCACCACATTTTCCCAACGGTCATATATCAGGTTAACTTTAATAATACGGTAAAAAACACAATTCTGTCAAAAATAAATAATTATTTTTCATTGGCAGTAAATTTCACTTTGGAAATCACTAACCTGGTGTATTTTTTTGTGAGACAAATTATTTGTTTCACACGATAAAACAAAACGCTTTTGTCGTCCCCGAAAACGTGAATTTTACAAATGTCGCCACACTTTTGGTCACAAATACATGACGATTGCTTATATTGTATGCATAAGCCCCGTCGGTCACCGGGCACCTACCTTACTGACGGCAAGTTAATCATTTCATTCTGTTTGTCTTAAAAAAAAACCAGTTCACCACATTACCCCATGCACCACATTGCCCCCCCCCCCCTTTTACTCTGCTTTAAATGTCAATTAATTAACTGAACTGATTAGCTCGGCGTTCAGACCGCGCTTAATTGAGTCAATTAGTAAATTTTGTACACACAAAATACACGACGCCAATTTGCTAATTACCTCAATTAAGGCTGTGTCTGTGCGCCGCTTTAGTTTATATTTCTTTATTTCATTTAGACAATTCAATGGTAGTTTCACTAAAAATATATTTTCCAATAAACATAATAACAAAATTCACAGTCTAATTTTTTCTTCTATATATTTATTACTAAATCGACTTTAGTTGTTAATCGTTGTGGGAACTTAAAAAAATTGATGATGGTACTACAGGGCGTATGAGCAACATTATTACTATAATAAGCCAAATGTTATTCAATGGAGTACCAAAAGTAACAAAAATATCCATCTGTTGCGGAAATAGGGAGATAATACAAGATATGTATGTGTTATTTACAACAATGTTTTACGTTAGATTTGAAAAATCGTAGTTCAAAATGTAACGGCGCTACAGACAATCTTTGACCCCCCTGAAATAAACTTGGACGTAAACTTGCAAGACATTGATACACGTAAGTATATACATATGTATGTATATCTTTTGGATTTTTCTTGCAGAATCAGAGGTCGGAGAATTGTGTTTCTTGTTGCGTCTTCCACGAACTCGGAAAATCCACTAACAATAACTTTTGAGTTGCAGTTAAGTCTTGTGTATGTACTCGTATATATGTATATAAAAAAGTTATTAATATATACCAAATGGTCATCCACGCGCAAAGCAGAAATACATACGTAAATATTTCAATATTATTAATTGGCGAAAATATTTGTTATAAAATCTCTATAAATCAATTTTAAAAGTTTTTAAAATATTGTGAAGAATAACTAATTGAAACTACTTGTAAGTAAATGTGTAAAGTTAAAGTGTTTAAACTAATACTCAGAGGAGCTTTAATACAAAACTGATTTGGAAGTGTATTGGAAAACAAAAATTAAAAAGTGATGAAAAACATTCGAATATGATGTGAACAGTGCTTTCGTTGTCGGTGGTGTAGTTGCATACACGAACAAACACCTTATTTATGCTCCTCTATGCATCAAAAGATAAGAAACTTGAAAGGCCACGCGTATTCTTGGGTTACTAACACGCTATTTATGTTGTTATTGCTTGAGAATACACGTAGTTAACAAGTCTTCCTCCACACAGCTTTTGACAGAGGTACTCAGTGCAAAGTGTTTGTTTCAAATTGACATAAACGGCATGCTATACAATTTGCCAATAAGTATTTCTAATGAAAAGGTGCTGTGCATGTTTTTATGTATGTATATATGTACATTAGGCATGTCAATCACGGGATCCCGGCCTTTTTCAACTCCCGAATATGCCGGTTTCAGTCTATTTAAATCCCGGAATTGCAGAAAACAAATTCACGTTTTTGTTTTAATTTTTAATTTACATTTTTTCAAACAAAAATAACGTCAAATGATTTAAAACAAAACGAGCCGATCGAATAAATCAAATAACACACTAAACATACCTTTCAGTGTTGTATAGAAATACAAAAATTTAACATGCGAAACAAAAACAACAAGTTTACAACTGTTGTATTACGATAATACAATACGACAAATAACACGGCTTGTGAACTCCTTAAAATTCGTCTTGCCCTCGCCATTATACTTAAATTAGCTGGAGAATATCTATCTCGAGCAGAAAATGAGACTTACTATGAAAGCGATGTTAATAGAACTAACAACGACGTCCTTGAACTGGACAAGGCAGAAAGTTGGAAAGATAAATTGAATCAAGTTTAAACAAGCAGCTGGCAATTGTTCATTAATCGAAAGCATATAATTTATTAGAAGGCTTGGAAAAAGAAATTAATAGTTTTTGTAATGAGGCGATAAAGGCTATGTCCTATAGAGAGCATTTAACTTTTTGTCGACAATCCACGCAACAAGTGTTCAGGCGCAGCAGTGCTTCTCCACTGCATATTTTAATTGCAACAAACTTAGGTCCAGGTTGGAGGATAACACACTTAAGACTTTTATTACTTTAAGATTGCATTTTGATCAGAATAAGGAATAATTCTGCCTCGCTTAAAATGGAATGGGTGATGCATTTAATTTTTACTTGAAGTATTTCTTTTTTTTACTAAATGGTTATGTATTAATATTTAATATTTTTATTTAAATAATTTTATTTATGTGGTAGCATTTGCTACTGTAATATGTATATTGGTACAAGAATTAAAAAATTATTTTGTATGATTGTCAAATTTTACGTTTCTTTCTTTTCAGTTATTAAAAATACCAACAAATACATACATACATACATGAATTACAACAAATCGTTTTTCATTGTTATATTAATGTTGTTTTATATACTTCTATAATACGACGATTACAAACGTGTTGTATTCTTTGATAAATTAAAAATTACGAATCGCAACTTCGTGAAATTCGGGATCCCTGGATTGTTCCGGGATTTTGTTTTCAGATCTAGAAAATTTCGGGATCAATAAAATGCCCAAAATTGACACGGACCGTCGGAAAATTGTTCTTACGGAACGTTGCTTCGCTGTTCTGCAAAATTTACCATTGAGTTTGACATTTCATTTGACCGACAGGTAAAATTGTTGTAAAATTATTTCTCTTTTCTCGCCACCATAAAATAAATTGTACAAATTATACTATGTTCAAACAGCTGAGGCAATTAAGATGTAAATTGACTAAAGGAAAAAAATATGGATAACCTGGTGATTACTCACAACTTTGCGAGGCAGCAGTTCTTGCTAATTGAGGCATTACAAATAAACGCCACTCAAAGATCTTTGTGGAAAATAACAAGAGAAGTATACATATACGTATGTATATGTTTGTTTTAAAATTTTTAATTCCTATAATTTTAAATTTTCGACTTTTCGAATTTCATATAAAAATCTCAATAAACTTACTCACTGTCGGTTTTACCAAATATTTTCGTTTCGAATTTTCGAATCTGATATTACCCAAGAATGATATAATACAAAAATGCGATAATCGAGCTGAGAGCAAAAATCAGTGACGCAGTGATTCTAAGAATGGGAGAGCAAAGAAGAAATTGAAAAAAAGAAGAGCGAACGGATGATTAGCTGCCTTCACACGGCAATAGTTGTATACTACCATGAAAAATTAACGCAAACTCATGTCCTTACAGTAAAAAAGCCAACCAATTTTTTAAACCGCAAATATGAATGATTTACGTGAATTTTTAACCATCATTCATGTTTGCATAGAAGAAAGATCGTGTAAAGGCGACTTATTGCGTGAAAAGACTAATCGATAAAGAGTGGACTAGCGGTTCTCAGGTGAAGCAAACTTTCTTTCACTCGACCATGGATATTACCGACATTTGTTTTCTGTCATTTCTTTTGGTGACATTTCGATTTCTTATTATTATACACACGCTTTTCTTCTATTACTGAACAGGGTTGTACAGTACTTATATTGCTGCAATTTATTGGCAATTAATCACTAATTTATGCAGTTAGTTAATTGCTCTATTGTATGGTAAATTGCGGACCATTAGAAGTTAAATTGCATCTGTCTGTACATGGCATCAAATAATAAAAGAAGTAATTAGTATAGTAGTTCGTATACAAAACAATAGATGAAAAAGCATAAGTTCGCCATATTTGATTTTTAATTTAATCTCCAGTTTTAATTTAAATTTCGAAATCAAACCGAATCTGACTTTGAATATTACTTTAAGTTTTGCGGTAAGTAAATATAAAACGAATCTGCTTTAAATCAAATTTTTTTTTGGGGTTTTATGTATACAAAGTTTCCGTAATTAAGTTAACGATAATAATGCTAACACATATTTTAAGATCTCTGTAAAAGTTTTTTATTAAGGTAGCCTTGTGGTCACAACATTGTCTTCGAATGGTTTTGGGGATACGGCGGCTATTGAGGACTACCTTATTAATCCTAGAGTATTATACATTCGTAAATTTTATGAAGGGAAGAAGCTCCCCGTCTTATTTAAATCTCAATTAGCTTCATACTTTGCGGTGACGGGTTGTTTTGTGTGAGATTCGGGATGCTTAGTGGTGGACTTCAATTCGAAATAACGGTAATTTCGAAAAAAAATTTTCGAGTAGTCAGTGTTACTGAAGTATTTTTTATTTACCAAATTATAGACTAGTTTATTTTAATTTCGAGAATGGTTTTATTTTAGTTGAATCATTAAGAAGTTTTCTGAATATATTCACCTCCTAAATTTGGAGGAAGTCGAAGCTGTTTTAGAAGAACTCCCCGAAATACAGTTTGATCAATGTGTAACGGCATGAATTGTATTCGAAAATCCCGAAAATGGCCGATGACGGTTTTTTATGATATGCTAAATTGGCTTGTGTATCGGTTTATTGTTCAAACAAATGAGCATCGCCGATTTCAAGACAGACGCGCTTCTACCTCCTCAGTCTGAATTTCATTTAAAGCTTTAGATATTTGCAACTCCAATGCTTTTCCAAATGTTCAGCAAGTACTTAGAATCATAGCAGTTTTTCCTGTTACGACTACCCCGAATAAAAAAAAACGTTTTCAATTTTGGGCCGTCTAAAAACTTATTTGAGATCAACTTTGTAAATAACGTATCATGTGATTTTACTTTGATGTGTGCGTTTCACTTTCCTTATTTAATTCCTGAATTTTTTTCTAAAACGAATTCCGGTTATGGTAGACGAATTCACAAAAACATTTCGGTTGTCGTTCACATTTACTTATTTAAAATTTCAACATAAACGCAACTTTTGCGACTCTACCGCGGAAATTTACGCGGTATTCACCAATTGATGCTTCTTATAAATACCGAACACGAACGCCCAATAATAAGGTTAATGGACATTTTTTTTTCGACGGGTTTTTATAAAAAAATGTGTCCTCTAAATATAACAAAAAAAAAAAACAAGTACGCACATTAAATCAGATACATTTTAATGATTCCAATGGACTTACTGGATCCTTCCGCTAATTCCCCAAGCTTGTCATTTTCTAATAAAATATTTTTATGTATATCTCTTGCCAAATTTGATATTGTGACATACCGGTTTCGGCGGTGTGCCATCTTCCGTGTCGTTTTCATTCTCGACTCATATTTTAAGTTTTAATATTAAAAAATTTTAGAAAAAGATTTCGTATCTATTATTAGGGCAACCAAAAATATATTACAACATATTAACACAAGGGAGCTTTGTGAATAAGCTTTCAGACGATTTTTTTTTTTTTGCATCTAAGGAGTCGGTCAACATTTTGGAACCGACTGCGAAATAACTGATAAACACTGTGCAGGTCTCCTTTTTCGAACTCTGGACTGCAAATATTAACGTGATGTACAAAAAAAAAAAACGATCAATTGAGCAGTGGGTTAGCGTCACTAATAAACCTGGGTTAATCAAAAACTCTAGTTTTGGGATTTGGGAATCTCAAAGCGATTTAAGCTGACATATCTGTATCACTCGATTTCTTAAAAAAAGAGTGGAAGTTGTAAATTTGTTCCATATGTAAATATATGTATATACAATTATAGCCGATTTTGTTGTACTTGGATATATTAGATTCAAAATTTAGGAGCCTATTTCTGGCGCATTTAGGCCTACTACAGACTGCTAGTACTCTCACTCGCTGACGTGCAGCCATGAAAATAACTAGCTCAGCAAAAAGTTTCCTTGATTGATATCGCGGCTACCGGTATATTTCGGAAACTGTGCTTATTTGTAATGCAGTCTGTATAAAACTTAAATTACCTGATACATAATTATCTGAAAATAAATATCTCTAAACAAAAATTTAAATATGAAGATCGAACAACTAATGAAGAGTATTTATTTTCAAGGTTTATGTGCTACTTAGAATAAAAAAAAACATATTTTGCGTAGCAAACCCTTTGAGTTACTCGTAGATATTTCCACTTACGTGTAGACTAAGCGTGTCTTAAAATTAACAGAGAGGATCCAAGTACTCTCACGGGCTTCTTGACAGACCACTGCATCTCGGTGGTTGCGGACTGCAGGTATTGTGGCCTAGATGAGAAGACCACTGAGCATATACTGAGTGAATGCGCGCGTATAAGTGAACTCAGTCTTATACACCTTGGGGAGCGACAATCATCTCTATCCAGTGCTTAATTTCATAAAGTTTTGATGGAGTGACAACTTAAAGGGTTAGCACAATAGAACTTGTTGGGTCGCACCGCTACTATGCCCTAATAATAATATGTAAGTATGTATATGTATATTATATCTAAATATGTATAAGTTTTCTCCTAAAATCTAGAGAAAACGATATTTGAATTGGTATTTGGGTTACAGTTTAAATTAATAAAAAAACAACCCTTCTTTTTTAAATGGCTTTATAACTAGTAATTCAATTGGTAAGTTTGAACTTTGACTGAAATTTTACAGAAAGGTACAGATTTTTTGTACATATTTAAAACATATTATCTAATAATGCCTCATTCACAACAAAGTTGCCTCTTACTTCAAAATGTACTTGTCAAAAAAATATAAAAAAACGAGGAAAAATTTTTGCATTTCTGGTGACAATTTGTAGGAAATGAATTAACAAATTATTAAAGATTCAATAAGAAATCTTATCATATTAATATAATAAAAAACAGTCCCTAATGTTAAGCCTTGAAGCAAATAATTAATTTTATTTAATGCCGCGATTCTGTAATTCTGTATTTTATTTATAGTTTATTACCATCACTTTCACGTTCTTCCTTTTTGTTTTAATTTGTTGTGACCGGATAATCACCTCGACACAATTTAAGGGGGTCGGTTCATTTACATTGAAAATAAAATCGATTTTTTTTTTGCTTAATCTCTTCCAAAACTATCTAAAAACTTATGTGTAAAATATAAGATTTGATTTCGAAGTGGTTCCAAAGATATTTCTGGTAATAGACAAGTGCGTCGACGAAAATTCTTCTTTCGTTGCACTTTATCGAAACTTTGAAGCGCGTTTTCTGAAAACCATGTTTTAGCAATTGGCGTGCACGATTGCGCGAAAAGTATCTCACCAATCAATCTGATTAAACTTCTATTTTGTAAAGTATGAAAAACTGTTCTATGTGAGACAGAGAGCTGCAACGGGTACACAAGTTGGCCACAACACTCGAAAGCTCTTCATACGTACTGTATTGGGTTTGGATGTCCTGCAGGACAATATAGTCGAGTGCTCGAGTTTCAACTCGAGTGTACACAAAATTATCTTGTTTGGCCTAGTGTAGTGTGCGATCGCAAGCGCAGTAATAGTTTGATTTTTTTCTGTGAATGCTTTGTTAAGTTAGTAGCAACTTTGTGACATTGGCTGCATAGATTTTCCGGTTAGCTGCGGGTGTTCTAATACGCAACCCGGTCGTGCAAATAGTTTTTGAGTGTGGCACTCGTTTGTACTCAACTTTTAAGGGTCAGTTAGTCAAGACTTAACTTAACTTAAGAATTGGAGCAGATTACTCAACATGTCAACTTAATTTTTGTTGCATTTTGTTCTTTGAATATCTCCGTTCACACAAAGTACAAAGTAGTAAATAAAAGCACTTGTATGATTATTTTAGAATCGCATATTGCTTGTAAAAATGTCAAGGAAAAATAAATTGTGTCGAATGTTTTTAAGTTTAGCACAAATGTGCAAGAAGCAGTCACTAGGTCCGAGAAAAAGGTGGTGGCAAATCCTACGGATAAATAGACATTTTGTTGTGACAATTTACATCCAGGGCAGAATTTATCATACAGTTCTTTATTGGAGGATACGATTAACTTTTCGTCATTCGTTGTTAGGTTTAAATTTTCTTTTTGTCCATAATTTTTTTCCAGCTATTTGACGGTTAGCCGTCTATGTTATCACATCAAATAAACTCGTTTTAAATGTAATTTTTGCATACATTTATTTTCAAAAATTGTAAATGTCAAGATCTGGTAAGCCGGATAATCTCACCGCTCTCAATTTACGTAAGGCCGAAACTTAAGAATCTAAAACCAACAGATTCTTAAGTTTCTTACGTTAAGTTAAATGTTGACTAATCGCTTGCACGGCTTTCCATATAACAGTTTGGCTTAAGTTAAGTCTTGACTAACTGAGCCTTTAGCGATGGTGATCGAACAAACTCGAGATGCTTAAAGCAGCTCTCGGGTGTGCCACTCGCACGAACATTTGGTTACCGAGTTTGGCGTTCGCTTGTGCTCAAACTCTGTCGCGGGTGATCAAAGCAGATCTCTGATGTGAACCAAAGATGTGAATAATTACATGGTTTTTTTTTTTTAATTTTCAGAAGTGAAAATATGCACAAATTTAACGTTGAAAATCGATTTCAATGTTCAAACATAGAAAAAAATTATTAATTTTCAGTTTTCATTGGCTTTCTGGGGTTCACGGTATCAGTTGCGACACGTTCCACTGCAACATGGATTCCTCCACCAGTTTTCAACATTTTTGAGTGGTTCAATCATTAAAAAAATCTTTTCAGATATGCTCTAAAATATATTCACTTTAAACGAATTGTCTACAATGTTTCTTATTCAAAAAATAAAATTCAAAACAGCTTTTTTCTGGCCTCTTAATGATCCGACCCCCTTAAGTGGCGTACAGAAAGAGCCTTAATTGAGGCAATTAGCAAATTGTCTCATTTCGTACATCGATTATAAACGCTGAATCTAATAAATTTTTATTTTTTCATTCTAAATGTTAAAATGTGAAATATTTCGCCTTTTTCGTAGTCCAATTTCACCTGACCCATTTCAACAATACGATTTTCAAACAGGCAATACTTTATACAAAAGAATTGAATAAGTCGAATGGTGACTAAGAACAAATGTATGTATGTGGACTAATATATTTCAAAGATGTTCAAAAAGTAAGGTGACTTTATATTTTTATGCAAAAATATGTAAATATTCATCAATTTTCCAATTACTTAGAGCAGAAGCACTGTACGCCATCGTCAGTCAACATTTCGAACTCTAAAAGCACTCGTCGAGCACAACAAAACACGTCTAACCATTTTATCTGTCAAAAACGAACGAATGCACTTCGTCCTCAAAATTTGAAAAGTTACCTTATTATTTGAATACATCTAGTAGAAGTTGAGGGAATAAAAAAAAACGCTGCGAGTTTAGAGTAATGAATAGGGAAAAAATATTATTTTAAGAAAATGTCTCTTCTCTTAATTGTTTAAAACATTTATACAAATTATACAAATTAAACACTAATAAAAATATTTCATAAAGTATTGTATAATTCACACACATTTTAATATTTATACATAAATGAACTAAAATGTTTAGGTCTTCTTGTTTCGTATGTGTTGCTTGGCTAACACACTATCGTAAGGACGCGTTGACGGCACTTCCTCCTCGGCCGTTAGCCGTAAGTAATTTGCATTTAATTTAAGGACACCTTATTGTGTAGCTGCGAGACCATCACACCTCGCTGCGTGTGACTTCTGAGGATCACAGTCGCCGTCAGCATTTAAAAAAGAATTTTGAACCTGCTGTTCCGCCATCAGTTGGATTGCGCTTGTCGAACTTCTTGTCGCATCTATAGAAGTGGCGGGTTTCGTGTTTGTCGAACTACTTCTGCCATTATCATCATTGTCTTCGAAATTTATTTGTTTTTGTGCAGATGGCACTGGTGATGTGGATAGCATTGGTATATCACTTGCTAGGGCTGGGCTCATTTGTCGGGGTGGTGGCTGTGTGTGTTCCGACGATGTCGCTGCGGATGAAGTCGTTTCGGACACGACATTCCTTGGCAACAGTACAGGTTGTGGCACTGTTGTATTTAAAATTGCCACCACCTCCTGACCATCTTGCACAGACAGTGGTAAATCGGCGTGAGACGCGTTCATATCAACTGGCGCGCCGACATTTTCAATATTCTTCTGCTCCGCACTTACACTCGTAGTATCGAGTAACGGTTCTTCGTTCCGTAAAGGTCGTCTCGTTTCATTATCATACCCGTTGTCAAGTAGTGCTGAAGCCAGTGAATCCTGCGCAGTTTTATTTTCTGCATTAAGTAAAGGTTTAATATGGACAACCTGAGTCGATTGATTTTCTGTAGAGCTTGCTTGAATATTAAAGTTTGTATCATTTTCCTTTGAGCCTTCCTTCTTTGCATTGTCACATTGTGGATCTTGAAAGGAATGTAAAATTGAAAAAAAAAAAAGGAAATAAATACTTCTGTCGAACATATGGAACTATTTAGGCCTCAGTCGCCGAAGTTTATCCTAAATTGTTAAAGCAAAGCTGTATTATCTTTTTACAATAAATATTTTAATAGTAATAATAATAATAATAAAATGGAACTATTTAGAGAGTTTTTTAAGTTAAACAAGTCCATTAAAAATACATTTTGGTAAGAGTAAAAAATCCAATTCTAAATTAAATTCAATAAAAAACTCCAACTGTTCAAAATTTCCACACCGCTGTATTTTATAGTAAAATTAGTAGCAAATTTACAATTGAAATAAAAATAATTCATAATTTATACGCACAGGAAAAATTAAAAAAAAAAAAAGCAAATTGTGCCAACAAAATTCTTTAGAAATGTCATGCTTTTAGTGTTTACTAGGGGAATGTCGTCAAGTTCAGATCCTTCTTAAGGTTGGAGTCTTGCAGTTTTTAATATTTATGTACTAGCGCCACCTCTGGGTGAGCTTGGCGAAACTACTCTTGCCGTATGCAAACTGTGCAGAGCATAACTTATATTGAAGCGTGTTCATGAAAAGTGATGCGCATACAGTTGCATTTCGACAGTGCTAGAAGTAACAAATCATCCAAAATAGCTGTCTAAGAATTTCGAGCGAAAAAATGCAATCGCCAAGGTAAGCATATACATACATACATATGTACGTATGTGTCTTATGTGGTAACCATCTTACGAATTACCACGGAATATATCCAATATTTTAAGCAGTGAAGTTGTTGTAGGACGCGATTCGGTAATGGCGCATGTCGTCAAGGTTGGACCACCACAATTTTTTTTTCGGCAGAAAAATAGCGTCGCTTTACAAATTTTGAATACCGCGAAACGTTGACAATGGTAAATTACGTTATAAGAAACTGGACTAGCATTTTTAAAACGTATTCAATGTTTTATTTTTGTGGCATTAGAAGGTTAAGATCCGTAATACGAGCTGTTGCTGAAGCTAAAGTCAATGACATGGATTTACACCGTCGTAGCTCTGTTTCGGATATCACTTAAGTTGACACGCACGAGGAAGTCACGAAATACACTGAGCTATCCGCATCTACGTCCAGTGAGACCAACTTTTCTTCTGTTTTGTCTTCCAATCGCGGACGGCGCCCCATGAAAAGTTTTGACACAGTTTTTACTTCGCCAGAAAGCTTAGAAACATTGCAGTGGGTTTGAAAATAAAAAAAAAATTGTCAACTTTCAATTGGAAGCGTGTATGGCGAAGTTTAGCATATCCTTTTCAGAATTCTTATAAAACTTTTGGAGCTGTCAAAGATCGATTTCGATTTTTTGACCTTTTTAGTTTAATATTTAGATAAATATTTATATTCGGATTTATGAAGGACAAGAATCGTGAACATAATTTAGGTATTCAAAAATTCTTAAAGAGCATAGCATTTGTGTTTTTGTGGCATCTGGAATACATTTGTTATTCCTTTGCTCCTCTACATATAAATACTAACTTATTAAAATGTCTATCAAAAGCTTATCAGTGGCCTTCTTTTAAATCGCAGATAGGGGGATAGAGCAATTTTGTACTTTTCTGGCATTCTTTGCCGTAAATCATTTGTAAAGTTTTAACACTTTCTTTAATCCAATTCCTAACTGACCGAAGTTCGCTATAAACGACTTTGGCTGAAGTAAAGTACACTTGAGAATAAACTGCGCCTGAATCTATGACATAACAGTTTGATTTTGAGCTCCGTAATGATATCAACAAAGCAATGACAGTTATTGTTAAAACCTACCGCGTATGTGACAACAATGGAACAAAGGTTATAACCTGCGCCATTTTGTAAGGCACAGTGATTATGACAACGGTCATGCGATGTCCTTTGTTATTGGCGTTGGAATAGCCCTATAAGAAATGCATATGTTGGTGCTGTAATGTTTGTGCTATGCGTAATAATAGGACTTGTAAACGTTAAAAAAGCGGAGCCGGGTTTATTTTTTAATTGGTTTCCTTAAATTCCTAATAAAGGCATCGTAAGGTGTAATAAGATTTTTGTGATTTTTGACTTGCGTACAAACGAAAATCGATTTTTAAAACACCAATGTTTGAGCCATGGTTTATAGAATATATTTTGCACATTTCTCAAATAAAAATTATGTTATGTATGTAAGTTCTAATTTATTCACCTATCACTGGCTGTGATTCCGCTCCAGCGTTTCGCGTCACCTCTGCTGTCGACGTGTTTAAAGGAGTTGTTGCTAATGGAGTAGATTCATCATTGGCGACGCCATTTTCTGTCATCATCTCTCCATCGTCTGACGATGGTGAATTAAAAGTGATCGTTATGCCAAAGTTTGGAGCGCTGCCTCCAATAAGGGGATTTCTTGTTGTTCCATTTATCGCACCATCGCCATCTTCTGCCTGTGTTATGGTAACACTATCACCACTTCTATCGTTGCCCGTACCATCAGTCCTCGTACCCGTTTCGCCTGCTGACCCAGAGGCTGGGGTGTCTGCGTCTAAATTTGCTGGATTTATTTGAATGGAACGCAAATTGATGCGCTGCAAATTGGCGATTTGCACGCGGACACGTGGCGCTCCCATCCAGCCACGTTGGAGCAGCGTGCGGCGTAAAGTGTCCACAGCACCGACGCGTCGCTGCAACAATCCACCGACGAATGGTATTTGGCGCTGATTTCGCAGTACGTCGAGCATTTGCTGCTGCTGTTGCTGCTGTTGCTGCTGCTGCTGCTGTTGTTGCCGAGCTGGGCGACGAAATAGTCGCCCCATTAGAATGGCTGCAGGTCGTCCCTGGCCACCTTGCAACTGTTGTTGCTGCTGTGGGGGGCCATTTCCTGCCACATTCTGATTGTTTGTTATGATAAGTATTTGCGCTTGTTGAATAATGACAGGCAGCTCGTAACGATGGAAAAAATAAAACATGGAGTGCTACATAAACATATGTACATACATATGTATATATGGAAGAGAAGAAGAGAGAGAGAGAGAATGAATAATCAGTTTGCGGGATATGACAATATGAAGCAGAAGAAAAACAAATTATGTTTCCACGTGATAGCAGAAGGCTGCCATAACTCCGCTGTTGGCGGACGCTCTGCTACTCATCGCTATTTCTATTCTGTACAAACAAAAAAAAAAAATTGTATCTGCTGGCATTGACAAAAGAAATAAAAATACAGCCACACATTCACACATTCAATTTTCGCATTTGCAATTTGTCTTATGAAATGGTTTCGATAATCACAATCTTTTGTTGGTTTTTTTCCGATCTCTAAATTTTTGCTTCTCAGAGAAAAATAAGTATTCATGTACATATTTTGAATGCCAAATAATAAATATATATAAATGTAAGTAATATCTGTATAGTCGCATGTTTCATGTTACACATGCAATGCAAGTCCCATATCATTTATTCATTTATTTTTTACATTTCCCTTTAATCTTAGTGCTTTCTTTTATTTTCTTAAATTTTATGCTTACCAAATTGCAAAAATGTTGGCACTCTTGTTACGTTGCTCTAACCAAATAATGGAGTTTCTCTAACTGCGCGGGGCAAGAAATTACACCTCTTGGTTTTATATTGCCCGACTTTACTTATGTCGATCAACCTTAATCGACGAGCCTAAATTCTTCAGCCTGAGATAACTTTATTAAGTTTCTGCTGTATTTTCGGAAAGTCCGTTAAAGTCATTCAAAGATATTAACATACATACATACATACATCTTCTGAGAGAGTACACGTTTAGTAGGCTTGTGTTTCCGAAGTCAAATATGTAGATCCGGAATTCACAGAAAAAATTGTATACGCATTTCTCAGCCTCAGACTAGGTAGGTAGGTAGGTAGGTATGAGTGGCTGTCACTGATAGTCCAGCGATTCACTTAGGCCATTAGTAGAGGCCCGTTGTGATACCACAAGCTTAACATTCACTCCCTCTTGCAGCTTCTTCAGCATCTATAGAAGGGTACTCCAAGACGCTTCGCATGGTTACCTATGAGGCAGTGCCGTGTTATAGCACCAATTACTTGGGATATATCGTTCCGTTTTAAGTTAAAAAAAACTACGCGACAGTTTACGGTCTAATCTTGGCCAAGTCAGCCTAGATATCTTACAGGCCGTGGTATGCGTCCATCTGTCGTTTGCACGAGCATAAGTAGATTCTTTTAAAAGCAGCTTCCAATTGCCAAAGGGCATACCAATGCGTTCTTTACTGGGAAGAATCTGTTTGGTTGTTTCTTCCCTTGCAAGTTCAGTTACCCTCGATGTCCCTGTGGCCTGGAACCCAAATGAAGTTAAACCTGTGCTGCTTAGCCATCTCCTGCAGAGATCGGCTGCAATCCAGTACACTCTTTGATTTAATTATAGCTGAGCTCACAGCTCTGATTGCCGCTTGGCTATCACTAAATATAAAGTTATTCTTGCCTTTTAACATTCTTGCCTGTAACAAGTCTATAGTCTCTTTAATGGATAAAACTACAGTCTGGAAAACAACACAGTGATCTGGCAGCCGAACGGAACAGTTCAGGGATAGGTCCTGCGAGATGACCCCTCCTCCCACTCTGGCATTTAATTTCGAGCCATCTGTAAAGGCCGTTAGACTTCCAGGTAGAGTGTAGAAGTTTCTTGACCACGCGTCCCTTTAGGGGATTACCATCGCTAATTTTCTGTCCGGGACCACAGTATCGACACAGCGGTCTGTGTATTCCGGAAGCATTCTATAATTATTTAGTATGCTTGAGTGCCCACGCAAGCTAGACTCCCAAAGCCATGTCTTTCTTAACCGAAGCGCGGCAAGAGTCGCCACTTGCTGACCCACTAAGTCTAGGGGTAGAATGTCTCAGACTAACTAAACACACAATTGGTATGTCCGAGTGAAGAGTTTAGACAGATATAGTTGTGCATATAACAAACAGATATAATAAACAAAAAGAGAAAACGATTAAACTCTATCGGCCTGTCCGGCTATGCATGCGATGGCTTAAAATGAAGAGGTAAAAAAGGTGAAATTTAAATAAAACAATGCCCCTTCCAAGTCATTTTCGAAAAACTGAAAGTTTGCGTATTTAAGATGCCATGCCTTCCCTGCAATAAAACATTAAACTAGTCAGAAAATATACTATTTTATAAATAGAATTTCCTGATTGAAATCGAACTAGTCCAAAAAAGTCGAAATTTTTACTAAATACAAAATGATTTATTCATATAACTTGTACACATAAAGCCTTGTTAACAATGAATATTAACTATTCTTATATGTATGTATGTATATATCAACGAAAACATCCAATGCAGTTATCTAATCTCAAATTCAACAAGCTTTAACATTGTGAATTTCACATTATTGATTTTTATATATATACGTACATAAACACAATGTAATTAGTATTTCTTTGTCTGTTTGGAACTAGTAGAAGACTGGTATGTTTGGTCCATAATTAGACTAAACCTTTTCCAAGAAATCGTAAAATGTATTTCAGAATAGTCAATTTGTACTTCGGAAAATGTAAAATAAAATTCAGAATAGTCAATTGAATCAGAAAACTAAAATTGAACTTCAGAATAGTTGATTGTACTTCGGAAAACGTTAAAACTATTTCAGAAGCTGTAAATTGTACTACCGAAATTGTAAAATATATTTCAGAAATTGTAAATTGTATTTCCGAATCTGTAAAATGTACTTCAGAAACTGTACTTCCGAATTTATTAAATCTACATTTCTGAATGGAAAGTAGTAGAATGTTTATTGGAACGGCCACAATCACCACCATTCATACAGCGCTTCAGAAGTGTATTGCTTTGTGGAACAACCTGAAGTACTTGGGTTCTGATCCAAATTTGACAATTCCTTTCTCGTAGTATATCCCCATGTTGAAAATACCAGTTGCTTGTATGGAAAAAAGACAGTTAGCTGTCTAGTTGGGCTTGCGATGCATACTAGTTGCGAAGAAGTTTACAATCACTACATTTCACTACAGGGTTGGAGTGAAAATGAGGTAACCTCTGAAAAGTTATCCAATTGAACTATAAATACGCCCTGCTACCATTTTACGGTATTTTCCAAAATCGTGGTACCATCTACTTAATTTTACAGCTTTAAACAATATCTTTGAAATCATATTAATTATCAGTAGTTTTCGAAACACATAAAAAAATTAGTAAGAAATCAGAAATCACATATAGAAAATATTGCGGGAGTATAAACCCTTTGGAGAGATATATTATTTTATCATTTTCTTGTTTTAAAAGTTTATTTTCAAGCGTACTATTAAAGCTTAGCGCATGCAAAATGCTAGAGGGACTCTTGGCTACAGAATATTGTCTTAAGCGAAGAGCAGGAAGGGCTACCTACCCTGTCAAAAGATCTACATACTCGTACATAAAATACTTGCATTCAAAACATAACTTTGTGTGTAGTGGTTTTGAGTGCGACGCACATGCAGAACAGAGAACTGCATGCAACAAATGCCACATTGAACCATTCGTAGAAACACGATTGGTAAAACAGCAGTAGACATCACACGAGCGAATACCATTTGAACGCATAATTCGCTCAACGCAATGTGAAGCGAAAATGCATCAAATGTCTGTGGTGAATTTGCGAAAAAGCATTAATTGATTATCTGTGCCAATAGCGATTAGTGACGTTTTTAAACATGAAATCGAATACTCAACAGAGAAAAAAGTTTAAAATTTAATTGAAAATTTGTTGAATTATTTTTTTGATTTTCTACAAAGTTTCAAACTAGATTTTATACATTTTACGATTATGTTAGAGAATGAACTGAATTTTAATTAAAAATTCTTAAGAATTAATAAATGAATAAAAGTGACAAACAATGCCATTTTGAGTTTGGTTGCAAATCAATTGGCCACCACCGTATGCATATGAATGGCGAAGAAAGCAGGTACATATACAATGCGAAGTGTGTGACGATGTCAACGAGTTGAGAAGATAAAAACACCACTCAATATATTTACACAAATCGTGGGTGCATGCATTTCGAATGAATGCATGTCATAAGCAGCGAATGTATGTATGATTATGATTCACTTTATATGACACTCACTGTAGTTCTCTGATGCAGAACATACAAGACTTTTGGGCGGCTTTGATTAGGATTAAAATTAGTCTAAAAATTGCTAAAAAATATCCATCGCCAAAAACGAAACATGCACACTTTTGGTCGTAAATGCAAATTTTTTAGAGTGAAGCGAGTATGTTATTTTTTGAATATTAAAATTTCCAAATAGATAAATTTTCAATCGATTTTTATATATTTAGAGTTATATGCTTTTAAAAAAATATTTTTTAATATTGACACGATTCATTTATAATTGATAATAGAACATGAAAAAATTCAGTTCCATTGAAAAGGAAACTCTTTTATTTAGACCGCTTTTGGTCACCTTTAGCTACATAACTAAGGTAAATTAGAGTTGAGCAGAGCTGACATTTGCAATCGCAAACACCATTGCCGTGAGTTTTTAATCACGTGCTGTCGGCGAATAAAATCGATGCAAGCCACGTGAGCGAGCGCTTCTGCGTCGTCATCCACAATGGCATAGTCAACGAACTAACCAACTTTGGATAACTGAACACATATCTAAATATGTATGTACTAATGTAGGATACACGTGACCCAGACATAGCAACATTGGGCACATTGACGGTGGCGCTTGCTGCTGATTTCATATAAAAATGACATGAAAAACTGTGAGAAGTTTGCAAAAATAAAAAGCTGCTAACAATCGTAAACTAAACTTTTCGGCAAAAAATCACTAAGATTTGGAGTAAAAGTTGTGTTGGAAACACTTTCTTGAAATGATTGCAGCCATTTGAAATCGGAAAGGTCCAGGGCGATAAAGGAACAAATAGTTTTTTTTACCTCAAAAAGCATGCGATTATCGCGACTTTTGCTAGAGCACAGAGCTAAACGGGTTCATCTGTTATTAAAGGGGTCGAAGTCTAAAGAAAGATTGGTGGCTTCTTAATATTATCTTGAAGTTATTTTCAAATTTGATGAAAAGGAAATCGGTGTAAATTTCTTGTTTATTCATTTTTTATGGAATTTTGTACTTTTGTGTGTAAAAATATGCGATTGCAAGAGAAAATCTTCTTACTTTTATGTGAAAAATCGTATAATGCCAATTATGTCTTATTCCTCTAATTTTTACTAAAATTAAATTTATTAATAAGGAATGAGAAAAAAAAGCCTTTTAAATTCAAATTTTGTTTTTAACGTCTTAAGGGGGTCCTCTACTCTCGCCGTTTCAAAAAATCTCTGTCTCGGAAAAACATAGCCAACGTATTTTAATGTACATATGTAATTTCTGATTACAGATTACCCAACTGGCCAACATTTTACTTAAGCGGGAACCATGCAGTTTCAACGTCAATTTAGTCAATGACGTTTCCATACAAAAATGTTAAAGTCAAAACATGTACCTTTAAAATAAATAAAAAAAATTCTTAAATCCATTCAGTAGATCCTTCGCAATTTATTTCCAAAAAACCGCTCGATTTCAGGCCTAGGGAGCAGAGGACCGCCTTAAGCTTCGTACACGGCTCTCAAGAAAATGACACTCAAGAAATGAAATGGAAGTTTTCTTCTATAAAAATTTCCTAAAACTGTCTGAAGCTCTTAAGAAAAAAATTTTCGTATATTTATTTCTTTAAAAAATTTTACACCAACGGCCAAGTACTTTTTCAAGCAACAGAAATAATGAGAAATATTTCTTATGATTTTTCTTGAGAGCTGTATTCTTAGTTGGAACATACAAACACACACAGAACTAAAAAGTTTATACTATGAACGTATTTATTTATTTATTAAAAGGGAATATAATTATAGATAATTGTACTGTGTTAAATAGCGCCAGTAAGAAAGCCTCCGGCTACTTCAAATATAAAAATTAAAATAAGTAAAAAACCTTCTTTTTTCTAAGAAAAATAATTAATAAATTTTTACAATTAAAAAAAAAGTATTATATTTATTTTCTGAAAATAATCTGCTTTAATTAATTTAGGTGGCAATTATTTCAAATTGATAAGATCATCATCGGATTATTAAAATTAAGAGGAGATTCTAATGCAAGCCGAGTCTCCCTTCTTAATTATATTGAAAAGGTTTTAATCTTTGTTTTACAGGTCAGATATCTACTAGAAAACACATATCCAGTCATAATAAGAGATGCTTCTTATGAGAAAAAAAATCATAGAGGAATCTAGAAACCCGCTAAAATTCGTTCTGTTTTACAAGCCCCTTTAGGTGGTATTTTATTTCGGTGTAATATTTAACTAGTAAATATAATTTTAAAGAACCGAAAATAGATAAAACGAAATGTAAAATTCGAAAAACGAATTGTAACTACACTACGCTACTCACCTGTATAAATAACCAAGAGGATACCAATGCCAAACTTCGGTTTTGTCCACTAAATCGGTAATGATAGGCGTAGAATGCAAAATGGTACAAATAGAAAAATCTGGAAAAGAAAGTAAAAATTATGTATACGAATATGAATAGATTGTCAAAAATTAAATTAAGCACTTAAACGAACATAAGGTCGAAACATAAAATAAATGGAAAACTTTACTGAATGCTGAGCGCTGAGGAAAACAATAAAGAACTTTAAACCCTCAAAGGTTTGGGATATGACAATTTGAGTACTTTAGTGCGCAGCGATCAGAAATATGACAAAAGTTTTCCAAACCCTTTAAAAAATGTGCTTCATTCAATGAAAATTTGCTGCCAATAACGCTAATAAGCTATACACATTTGGCAATACTAACTCTTTGAAGGTAAAAGTCATAGTAAAACAGCGAAACCATGAGAAATCGCCGGTAATGATAAGCTACCAAATGTTACATTAGCGCTTCTAAATACTTTCTGAAATCAGGGAAAAGGTCGCAGATCAAAATGACAGGCAAGCCTGGAAAAGATGCAACACAGTCTCACATACCAATAAACTTACTGCCCGAATTCTATGAAGCTTGAATTGCGAAGAGAATGTTTCGTATCACACTTTTAGTGAATTCGCACAATTAAAATTCGGTGCCACCGAAACCACAGTCAGAGACAAAAGTTCAAATACACCAATATATTTCCACTTTTAATTGAAATAAAACATTTTAATGCAAATGTAAGTATGCAGTATATTTATAGTAGATAATTAACTTAGAATGAAAGCGTAAGTGGCAGTAAGTTCGACAAAAACTTAAAAGTACGCGGGTAAAGAGTTTAAATTCACCCACGGGAAAAATACGAATCGCATATGAGGCATTCCATTATATTTCAATAAAAAATTTAGTTTGTTTTAGATGTTCGTATAAATTTAGTATGTTGTAGAAAAACTCATTAGAAATGACAGAAGCTCGGAAATTAAAAAAAAAAAAATATTGTATTTTTAAAGTTATGCAACTGTTTTTTTTTAAAGGAAACTTTTTTATGCCTTTTTTAATAAAAAAAATCATTCGGCTGAAAAATCATGTTTGCACAATTTTAAAATATATGTGTTATATCAAAGAATTAACTGAATCCCTTTAGCGCCTGATATATTAATTTTTTCGTGAAGCAATGTCCAATAAAATCAAGTGTTTCGCTGAGCGCATGCAAACTAGCTCGTTACTTGTTACAGCCCTAATCACTTTAAATTCGTACACCGTGCATTTTAAAGACAAAGTAACATTAGTGTTTTCTAGTGGCCATCATCTAGCACCTTAATCCCATTGGGAGCATGTGGACAATCATGAAAAGAAAGCTGTCAAATGATCCAAAAAGAGCTCTCAGCGGATTAAAACTAAAAATTCAAGAAACTTGGAACTCCATCACTGCTGAAGAGTGTCAAAACTTAGTAAATACAATACCCAAAGTATTATTGAAATTTAAGACTAATAAATAGTCTTTGTAAAAAGTATACATTGGTATGTGCAACCATCAGTTGTTTTTGAAATAGGCTGACATAAAAACGACTTCGTCTGAAAAATGCACGGTGTTCGAATTAAAAGTGGTTAGGGCTCGTAATACATACATACATACATGCATGTGCTCAGCGAAACACGTTCTATCGCATATATATATTTTTTTTTTAATTTTAAAATCGTGGAAATTTTTTTTTAGCAAATAAATTTTTATTTTATTAACAAAGATATGAAAAATTTTACTTAAAAAAAACAATTTTTTTTATAAATATATGACTCTTTGTCTATAAAAAAGTAGTTCTTATTCTTTTTGATAAAATTAATATTTTGCAAGCTATGAAGGGATAAACAATGGGTTACGGCGGGACACTTTACTTTTTTAAAGTTCGTTATATACATATGTATAATTATTTATCAACTCATGCATTATAATTAGGGATTAGTCGTGATTTCTGTTCCATCATTGGACTTAAAATAAAAATGTGGCAAAGGAAAACCAGTAGAGATTGGTGTTAAAAATTTAATAATAATACATTTTAAACACTAATAATCTCACCGAGATATAGAAAAACTTCTTTATCTGTTTTGTGCGAGTGTACCAAATAATGTAAGAAAGTATAAAGCATACATACAAATCTGTTGTAAATAGGCGAAAATTTAGGCGTCCAAAAAAGCTTTCTCGGCGAGATTTTAGTTTTATCATCAAGAAAATAACAAAAATCCAAAAATAAGTGCTCCAAAGTTAACCGCTAGTATTGCTGCAGCATCGGGCAAAAATGTACACGCAATAACTATTGCAAAGCTTAACGGGAAAATAACTATCGAAGCAGAGTTCCGCGTAAAAAACCGCTCATATCAAAGAAAAATAAAAATGTTCGACTTAAATTCACAAACAAATGCAAAGATATGGACTAATCATATTTACTGACAAATATAAGTTCAACATTTTTAGAAGCGATGGTCGTGTAAAAATTTGCCGCAAAGCTGGAAAAGCATACCAAACTCAAAATTTAATTTTATCCTTTAAACATGGTGAGGGTAGTTGGTGAAGGATTGACTGCTGTATTATGCACGTTGTCAGCTCAAGAGTCATTCACAATCACCAGACTTGAAACCGATTGAGCATCTTTGAGAACTATTAACTCGGAAAATTGGTTATGCGTCTTGGTGAGAAATCACGCCATTGGCTAAACTCAGTGTATTTAAAATTTTGTTTCTGACTGTATGCCTCTGCGCAATATGAGAGTTTATTATGAGAAAACCCTTTTCGAGTCGCATCCTAATTGATTTCGATCGATTGTGGTATTCAAAGGGATGACTTTGAAAACATTAGAGAGAATGTGTTCCCAAGTACTTTAAATTCTTTTTTTCTTTCTAACTACAAGTATGTTTGATTATATGTACATATTTGATTGGATGTATGCTAATGGTTCAAGTTTGGTTCCTCTATATATTAGAAAATTTGTTTATATACGACTGCACACCCCTTCGCTGTCCATAAAATTGCAAAGCAGGAACATCGGTTGAATGGGTTGGACATTCGACACCGGCGATTGCACAACGGCCCCTACCCCATCCAAATGCGACCACTCATGTTTGACGCACACGATAATATCGATATGCGTCTCCCCCTGGTTGTTTGTCTAACATTTTTCTAACTTTATTTTATGTTGATAAATACTCGTATGTATTAAGCACTTGCGTTGCTACTAGGGTGTTCGATAATTCGATTTTTTTGTAAAACCGGTTTTCGAATTATTTGAATTTTTAAATCAAGAAAAAACCAGGTAATCCGGTTCCTGTATTAAGTAAGAAAAAAGCTAATCAAAGTACATAGATGTAACTAAATGCAAATATTTCTATGAAAGAAATCTTTCGCAAAAGCAGTCTCTGGCTCGTATTCTGTAATTTGGTATAATCTCAAGTCTCAAAATTTGAGACTATAAATTGGAGATTATAGCCTCTCTTTCCTGTCGCATGTTTTTTGGTTATATTTTAATTTTTTGTGACTTGCTCATTACATGGTCACAATTTAGAGGCTTTATTTTGAAACTTATGAATGCCAACTGGTCTAAAATTGTGACTTAGTCTCTATTAGAAAACTGTGACATTTGTCTATATATTTCAAAATTTATAAAATACCTTTGTTGCACTCTTTCTACAAATTATTTGGATTTCGAATATATCTAATTGATAAAGCACTTCAGGGTTGTCGTTTCAAAAAAATTTAATTGATGTAAAATTTGTCGAGGAGCTGCCGTATTGCTATTACTTCTCAAAGGCTATATCTTTTCCAAAAAAAAAACGGTTTTGGAGATTAAAAAACCAATTTATTCGATATTCGAAAAATCAAGATTTAAAAAACAAAAGTTTATGAAAAAAAAACCGGAGGAAACCGGTCAATCACCTTAGTTGCGACTATGATATATGTATGTAAATATATGTATGTAAGTATGTATGTATAGATGTGAGTGTGCTTCGTAACAACGCATTTTACTAAAATGATTTCATAATGGACCCACACCCCGGCATGGCAACAATCAAAAGCCAAAGGCGATGTGCCATGAACAAAAGTACGCGTATGATTATTCTCCAATAACATTCAACTAAATAAAATGGGTCATTCGACAGGTCATGGAAGCCAGAAAATGAGTTGTTTCATACAATAACAAATGAAAAACAAACAAACACACCCAAATGATTTGAGCGAAGTGAGAGAAGTTACATACAAACATACATACTCGTACCTACATACATATGTAGGGGTACACCCGCGTTATGTCAATGATATAAACTAAGTATGTACATATGTAGAGCAGAGGGAAACAAGCGGCAACAATTGAAATATCAGCTATCTTTTTCCATATTGAATGTTACAAAAGTGATTCATTATACTATGTACATATGTATGTATGTATGTATGTACTTATGTATGTATGTACAAGCACTCGAGTGCTCAATAGTTTATAGTTTTTATTGCACAACAACAAATGCGACACCTTTACAGAGCAAACACTTGAATAACTCTTCACGAAAACATTGCTCGACAAATGGCGAATTCTACTTTAATTTAGTCGCAAACAATTGTGGGATGGGAGTGCGAACATACACACACACACGCACATATGTTTGTATATACATATTTGTTTTCGCTATCGGCTTCCGTTCATTATCGACATCGAACGCTAGCGATGAGACGGGCAAACCCACAAGCGACAACTCTGAGAGGTGGTCGAGTGAATTATGTTATTGAATTAAAGTTCAGTTGTTGTTGCTGACCACTACTATCGTCAGTATTCAGAGCCAGGAGGCAACGTAGTGCTTCTACCACCCCCGCCAATCAAACTGATACCTGTTTTTATAGTCTTTGCATGTTTTACAACGCAATACACATTGTTTTTGTTGGCTCTCGGTAGGTCTGGTCTTCTTGTTGCTGACGCTAGTTTCACTGTGCCACTGCACTGCATGACACGATTGCGTTAGTGGCTGCCAGCCGTAGTCGGTGCCGTAGTCGGAGCCGGAGCCGTAGCAATCTTCACGATGTTGTTTTCGCTCTTAAGCAGCAAGGCCAGTCGGAAAGCACTCAACGTCATTACGGACACGTTCTCTGCGGTATTTTGCACAATCTGGCTTTCCGTGTCGTTTCTTTTCCAATTCATTCACTTTGCTAATGTAGCGAGAAAAGACGTCAACCGTTCAATGTTGATTTGAATTTGAACGAAAAGAAGCCCCACGGCATCAACAGGTGCCCAACTACCATAAACAATAGATTGGAACATATTGCAGTACAGATTAAGTTATTTTCCTTTGTGCAATGTTGCCTTTCAGAAGTATAACTATTTAATACGAGTATGTACACATGCACATACATACATATGTTTGTATGTATGTATGTATGTACTTATAAATCTAGAGTCCGTTGGCAGCTTGTTGTTTTCACGTATCCTAATTAATGGTTGTAATAGTTATGTGCGTAAATCGCGTGTCGCTGAAATGGAAATTTAAGCCATGCGAAGCAGAAATGCTTTCCTTTTCGAGGTCAACTAATTTTCTAGGATTTGACTATTCTGGGCCTTCTAATTATTGCGTCAGTGTTATTGCGAAAACCAATCCTGTGTTGTCTTTTCTTTTCGATTTAGTATGTGGCTCTGTAGACTGCCGCCTTCTTCTTCGGAAGATTTTCTTAAATATTCGTTGTTCTAAGATTTTCCATATTGGATTGTAAAAGTAGTACAGGCCTATCGTGAAAATGTTATTATCAATTTTGACGTGATCACGAAATTCCTACGAAGTTTCGAAATTCGGCGGATTGGCATCATGGATTTCGAGTGAAAAGCAATTTTGACAGTTGTTCGTGAAAATATTTACGAACGCTTTCTTTTATAGGGAGATGTGAAAGTAATCATTAAAACAAAACAAGAATATGCAAGTGAATTAAAATCGTCTTAAGTCGATATATTTTACACTGAAGTTATTAAAAATGTAAACAGTGTTTTTTTTTTAATGAATAAATTTAAATCTAATTTTCAAAAGTCAAGACCACCCGCAAACCGGAGTTAGTATGAGAAACTGGTGAAGACGGTAGCAAAAGTTTTCCAAAAACCCCTAAAGAAATGAGCATAGTTTTTGGGAGGATACGACATTTGTAGTAAACGTATTGAATAAATAAATGCAGAAGGAAGTGCACAAGTATCAAGTGCCAAGGCACATTCAATTATATTGTAACAAAAAACTTCAACAGCGATAACCTGGAAAAAAGTAAGTAAGCAAAAATATTTGCTAATTTGTTGAATTATTGTATGTAAAAAGTAAAACGATATTTTGTTTTTGTTATTTTCTTAATTTTACAGGTCTGTTTGGACTATAACTATAACTAGGTACAACGGAAGCTAACTCTAAACAAAACTACTGAGTCCAGAGCAACGGCAGGGCAAAGCAACCACACACGCACATTCAAAAATTTAGAGGTAACGGTAATAACGATTTGCGGGTTGGAAACGTCTATTTCGGGCTTCCTCGCTTGCTCTATTAATAAATAATCTACCGCAAGTGAAACCATTTAATTTTTTTTTGTATTTAAATAACACTGTACAACAAGCAAAAAATTTCCACTGGGTTTCTCAACGGTTTCTAAAGCTTTTGGGTCTGCTAAATCCGAATATGACGTCAGAATTTTCGGGTCACCCTAGGTTTTCTCTACAGTACGTGGTTTGTCCAGAAATCTGCATTTGTCAAAAAAATCAAACATTTTATTTTTAATCCTTGAACCCCCCAAGGAATCTTAATATAATATTTTTTCTTAGATTTGACCTCATACTGATGTTGCTGTAGTGCGAATAACTGGAGTTTTATAAAGTACATTTTCTACTCATTTAAAAAATTTTTTTTTTATTAAGTAACAAACAGTTACAGCTTGCACACTATAGTGACATCTTTAAGCGGTCAAATTTTAAAATAAATATTATATAACGATTTCTTGGCCCCAAAAACCTTTAGTTATACTTGTTCAATGATAAACAAAAAGTGTTAGAATTTTGTTTTCACAAATGGTGGTTTCGGGACAAACCTCTTAGTGTAGAGAAAACATAGGGTGGCCCAAAAATTCTGACTTCAGATTCGGATTCAGCAGACACAAAAGAAAACGTCAGAAATTTAAACAAAGACTTCGAAGGAAGCGGAGCATCCCGAAAATCATTACAGATAGTATTAAAAAGTATTTTAAGAACCTTGGAATAAGGTCAATTAAGTTGATAGAGATTATATTGAATAAAAAATTGTCTGATTAAAAACTCACATTCCTTAATTTGTGTCTTAAATCATTTCTTATTAACCTGATTTTATATACACAATCAGTTTTTGGTGGCCAGCATCACCAAGAGAGATGTTCGACCAAAAAACGAGCTACGTATGTACATACATATGTAAGTTAGTATGAATATGATGTAAGCGCTTAATATTTACTAAAACCGTCGGTTAAGATCATCTGTCAGATAAGTAAGCGCTGAATTGTAGCTAACCGCCGGTAATTTTAACCAGAGATGGTGCAAACGGCCCCCTTATTTCTGTTTATATTAAGTATCTTATTTATTATGACTTAATTTTTTGTTCGTTAAACATATTTTTTAAATTACAAGTTTTTCAATATTTTTTGCAAAAATTATCCACAAATTTGTATGACGAGTATGTTTGTATGCACATATGCACGTATGCATTTTCGAAATAATGGTAGCCAATCAAGACCAGTGTTGCCACTCAAAGCAAATGTCTAATACTAAAAATGGCAAAAAATCGCCATTAGCCGACCAATATGAGATTTTTATTGAAAAAAAATCAATCAAATTTTATTCCATACTTTAATTCATTGTTGGCCGCTATAACTCGTTATGACGCTAAATTTGTTTTTTAATTGCGGTCACCCCTCGGCAGACACTGGCGAACCTTCAATGATATTTCTGCCATGAAAAAATTCGCACAAAATACATCTGCAATTCGGAGTCGTCACAAAACTGTAATCCTTCCATTAGTGATACAACATTAAAGACGCCCACCACAAAGGGTAGGAGAAGCTCGACCAAACACTGACCAACCTACATACATACTCGTATATACATATAGTGTAAGCCCCAAATTATAATCACCCTTATTGTGAGTTTCGTTTTCGCCCGAAATAGTTCACTTTTCACTGTTCGCTTATTATAAATTTCGGGCGGAAATTTTCCGCTTTCGCACATTGTTTCCCCTTATCGGGCGGAAATAATTGCCGGATTAATTGAATTTGTTCACTATTTTTTGAGAAGCAAAAAATTTTGCGGATTCAAAATATAAGTAATTTAATTTACATTTTTTTACATTGGATTGCCTATTCCAGGAACGAAACAGTCAACAAAGTTCAAAGAGAGAGAAATACTATTAGGTAGAATGGAGGAAAGGCCAGATACTGCAAGAGGATTTGTCAAAGAAAACAAGGGAAATGTAGGTGAGCTATGAAAAAACATAAGAATGGAGCTGAATAGTTGGTGCCTGCAATGAAAAATGAGTCCAAATGGAAAGGGGCCGTTTTTCCCGTTGCGGAAATAATATGGACTCGTTAGTTTTGACAACTTCTTTCAGAATCTGCCTAAAAGACGATTGCGCCAGCCCAATTTCAAAACTATTCCCAACTGGCGGAATAGCAAATTGTAGTTGTCAAAATTTTTGAAAATTTATAGTTTTTTTCATTTTACTATTTATTTTAAAATATTTGATAATTTTACACGTCAAGTACATGATTCAATAATAAAAGGTTCTGTAATAAAGCAGCTCACTCTTTCCCGCATGACAAATCGGCTCCTTAACTCATGAAGAATGTTGCATACTCTACAGTTTTCACTTGTAATAGTAGTATATTGAAAACATCTTCATACTAAATAAAGCGTTGGCATTACTGACTCGTTTGTCTAATTTATAATTTTTTTCACTATTGACATTTGATTTTGTGATAGCGTGAATTCGGGTAAGTTTTACAAAAAGTTTATGTTATTTTGTAATAATTTAGCAATTTTTCAAATATATCTTATTTGCAGTATAGTTAACCATCACTTACAAAAAGTGGGATATTATTTGCATTTTCCTGAGGATCTGGTGAGTAAATCTCAGTTTTGATTGGAGTTGTTTACATTATGATAAATACATTTATTTTCAGAATATACATTTTCCCCAGTCAGCAATAACTATAAACATACATACGTTTCCATCGTCAATCGCCTGGTGCTTTGTTTAAGAAGCGAGACAAAGATAAGCCGCTATTTTATGAAAAAGAAATGGAGCAAACAATGAATATGATTGGAACAGGATTAAATGGGAATAATAATTCTTCTAGTAAAACTCTGGGTGATAATATTTATGATGACATTGGCGACTATCAACCAAGCACCAAGAATGAAAGTGCAAAATTGGATAAAAATAACCCAAAAAATGCTGGATCCTATTTCGGGGATGTTAAAGGCGTTGGTGATTCCGAACCATTGGTTACTAATATACGTCCGCCACCAAAAATCATAAAAAAAAATTGCATCGCGCTTTACCAACGAACCTGAGGGTTACGCTGAGTGTTATGGACTAGAGGAAATGAATGACGCCATCGATGATTCGGACGACGAAGTAGACTACACAAAAATGGATTTGGGTAATAAAAAGGGACCAATTGGACGATGGGATTTCGATACACAAGAGGAATATTCTGATTACATGAGCACTAAAGAGGCTTTACCCAAAGCAGCTTTTCAATACGGTGTCAAAATGCAAGACGGAAGAAGAACTCGCAAAAACAAAACCGAGAAGAGTGAAAAGGCAGAGTTGGATCGAGAATGGCAGAAAATTCAGGTACAAACGAATTGGCTGACACTTTGCTGTTAGATGTGCACTAATTTTTTTCGATTTTTTCAGAATATTATACAAAAAAGGAAATTTCCTAAAGGAAGTGCTGACGAACCTGATTATAAAGCTGCTAAATATTAATACACTAAAATTACAAAAGCAATACATACATACATACTACATAAAATATTCACATAAACAAACATGCAGAAATAAATGGCACATAATTTGCTGTTGTAAGTACATTATATTCATGCATGCTTATTAATAGTTTTTATATTGTAATATGCTCCCTACGCATCGCCGGAAAAAACTTACCATAGATTCACGAAAAAATTCCTTATTCGCAAATCTTAGATTCATGAAAGTTTTCAGAATTACAAGTAATTTAAAGTAAGCTACTTTCTGAATCCTTAATTGTAAAAAGTTTTACCTAAAATTAACTAATTATAATGAATTTTGTATATTTATGTACCTTTACAGAAACCCTAATTTACCAAACTTGCCAAAAACTATCAAATTGTTTAACACTTGGATTTGGTCGATCAAAAGAAAATAAAAGTGGTTTTTCTTGTTAGAGTTTCCACTATAAACATGTTGTTTTATTTATAATCTGGAAAAAATTAACTCCGCAAAAAATATGTAGGAAATGCAAAATTTTTCATTCTTATATTTTTTGAGAATATTTGGATCTTTGTTATACATCCTCGTAGCTCAACAAATTCAAATAAAATTTAACAGGAAAGCATGAGCCTATTTTGGAACATAGCATACTTTTTATAAAATGTAATTGAAAATGGCTGTGCTGATGGAATTGGTGCGGATGCATATTTATAAATAAAAGCATTTTCATGTTCATAGAGAAAGCTATAGGTTAATTTTTGATATCGGTTTTCTAAGAATATAAGATATGTTATGTGCAATTGAGTACTTGAAAGATGTTGTTACACACAACCACGTACAACACGATGGTTGACTTATTTTTTATTTTAAGTTTCATTCTTTATACATACATATATTTTATTTATGGAAAATTTTGCGGGTATAAGCTAGCTCATAAATAAATTTAATAAATACTTTAAAAAAATAGTATTTAAATACATTTTTTACTTAGTATTTTCTACTACCATTTCCCAAAAAGGGATCACATTATTCCCCCTTTATGCGTACTTCCAAAATACAACTATAGATTAAGGAGTGTCAGAATTTAGCTGTCAGTAAGTACATAACCTTTTATAATTGAATCATGCGTCAAGTATACACATTTAAGATTTGTAATTTCCATGTTCGAATTTTCGAAGCGAAATTTATTTCGGGTGAAACTTGCAATTGGTGTATTCAATCCGGGCGAAACTTCCGATAAGGGTGAATATAATAATAATATAAACATAAGAATGAATAATTTTGAATTTGATTCCAATCGAAAATTATTTTAAACAAATGATCTGCCCAAGATTCATCATAATGCATAGTTGCTTTTCGGCAGAAGAAAAAAAAAATGGTTGACATTTTCCTCTCTGCTTTTTTTGTGCATCTACGTTTTATTTTAAACACTGGCTTGTCACATACATAATATTTAAAATATTTATGACACAGGAACTTCCAAGTCACATTATGCAAAAACTGAACAATATCAAACTACAAATTGTGGTCCAACTGATATTAACATTATCGCTGTCTTAACGATTAATTTATTGCATTGTCATCAAAATCATAGCGAGACTGAATATTTAATATTTTTAGCAAACAAATACAAAAGCGTCCTACAAATAATTTTAAAAAATTTAACTTCCAAAAAATCTGCTTTAAACGTGTCTATAAATAATCACAGAAATTACTTTCTTCTAAACGCTGTCGGCTCTCGGCAAGTAATGGCAAGTCTTCGAGTTTAGTTCTGCCAATAAAAAGCATTTTGTTAAAATAACTGTTATAGAAATTTAAAAAAAAATTTACTTACAAAATTTAATCATTTTTCAAAACACAAAAGCTTCGCCGCAAGTGCTGTGTTATTATGATCAATGTTGCTATCGGCACTGTTTGTTCCTATTCTTGTTGTCGTCATTGTTATGGACATTGCTAATCAGATCCTTTTCTCGTATCATTAGTTTTTATACTTTGCGTAAGTCGTTATCTAAATTGATTATCGCTTTTGTCATTTTTGATTGAGATTTCCTCAATTATCCTACGAAAAAACCAGTGATGTTTTCCAATAAAAATACAAAAGCGATATTTAAAGTAATTTAATAATAAAAGAAAAGTCGCCTTTGCAAAAATTTATCCTACTCCTTTTTTAATTTTAGTTTCAAAATAATTGAATTCTTGGAACAATTATAAACGAATCGACAATTATGTAGGAATTTACATACACACATATGGATGTGTGTATGAACGTTTGTATGTATGTATGTCTGTAGCTTACTCTCTGTAGGATGTGCATGGACATTGTATCCGAGTGTAAAGTGTAAAAAAAAAGTAGTGTACACAGGCTTATCACCCGCCAGTTGCAACGTCATTTTAAGGATTATAAAATAAGTGTATCTACAATATGTATGTATGTATGCATGTATGTAAAATACACACACACACATTCCCATACATAAATAGACGGACGAGGAGTAGAGAATTAAAAATGCCACAATATTATTTATCTATTATTTGGCTAATGGGAAGCATGAAAATTGTATCAATACAAATGAAAATGCTTACAAATGTTGTAAAATAATTTTAAAATCGCACAACGAAAAAACCTGTCTAAAACTATTTTAGTTATACCCTCTTGTTTTTTTAATTTACCTTTTTATGCACGATTCATAATTTTATTCAATATTGAAGAAATAACTTGTTTGTCAAGTGGATATCTAACATTTTTCTCCAATTGAGATCAAACGGGTTTCCTAAGATTTGATTTCAGTTTGAGTTCAATTTGTGGCTTTATATAAAGCTTTTATACATACATACATATATGATAGCACCGTTAATACATAATTTTTTTTACGGAACTGGACAATCATAGTGTCTCAAGGGAAATATACATAGAATTTATAATTGCGGGATGCGTAGGATAAAAAAGTGAAAAGCGAGGTGAGGCAGGTGATGGCTTTGCTATCGGAGCGCTCATTGTACAATGAAAGTTTGGTGCGTTAAGATATCGAATATATGATCGTTGAATTATTTTTTTTATTAAATGCAAATATAAATAAATATACTAATTTAAAAGGAGTAAATTATTTTAATAAGAATTGGAATTAAATTCGAATAGGAAGCCAAAATGTGTCCTTTGCCACCGAAAACAGCAGCGCAAGCTTTTTTTATTATTTTTTTTTAATATTTTAATATACATAGTTCTGCAGCGATATCGAGGAAATGGAAGTTTCGGACTGTCGCAAGCACTACATTGATTCAGACAAATATGTATATCCTTTGCCGCAAATACAGGCAATATAAAAAGAGTAGATTTAAAAAACTGAGTTAACAATAACACGGTACAACAAAATTTGTAATTTTAAAATTCCCCCCCGGGATTCTCTGCTGAATCCGAACCTGAAGTCAGAATTTTCGGGTCACCCTAGGCTTCCGCTAAAGTACGTAATATGAACGTACGCGAGCGCGAGTGATAAAGTTCGAAAATTTGTCACAATTACAATTTTGTACCGCCCACTCCAAAATTTTTAAATTGATAACTGAAAAATATAATGTACATTTAAAAAAAAATAACTCAATAAAAATAGTTTCGAATTAAAACAAAAAATATTTGTTTATAAAAATTTACTTTTTGTTTATAAAAAAATAAGTCGCAAAAATTCAACGAATTTTTTTATTGGAAAGTTGAGAAAAAAGCGTAAACTTTAGGCCTGCTAGTTATTTTTATAACGAAATACTTTTCTTCGTATACGCAAATGTTTAGAGATATATTTTTCCATCGTCAAAATTTAGAAAATTCATTAATCCAAAACTTGTATATTGTGTCGAAATAAAAAAATACGTGTCCAATATTTTGCCTCAAAGAACAAAAAAAAATATTTCGCACGAAAAAAAAATGTTTGAATGTAAATTTTTAATTAAAATGTCCCATATAAAAAATGAAGTGCATGCCTTAAGCGCCTTAAATCTTTTCGTCATTCGAAATTTATTAATAAATAGAAAGTTTTGCAAAATGTTTAGTTAAATTTTCCGCCAAAATTGTAAAATTTTATTTTATAAAAGCGAAATTATTTCATTCGAAATTCGGTAGGAAAAGTTCGATTTATCCGAATTTTAGGAAATATTTTTTTTTTAATATGAAGTTTGTTTGTTCATTTTCAACACGATGTATTTTATATTCGTCGCTCTGAACACTTCGCGCTTCATACTCTAAAACTCTAACAAATTTCCGTTTTGTTCCAAAAAATTTATCCAATTTTCATTATTTTCAATATTAAATCTGCATACAGCCGTCGATCACACACGTGTTTGGGATGCCTCGCCACTAAGTTTGAAAAAAACTTAATTTTCTCATTCGACTTATAATTAATTCCCCAGTAGCTTAAGTTTAATATTCATTAAATTTTAAAACACCCAGTCTTCTTCCGAATCATATATTTACATAAGTAGATAATTGAGAAATTCGTTTAATCATCTATAAAATTAACAAAGTTTTGTTTTAGTTGTAATAGGGCAGCAAACCTTTCCAAAGGGGCGCTAGGTTTTTCGCAGAGGGACACCAAACACTTCACGAAGGTGTTTGCCTTTAAGGGGCTCCTCTACTCTCGCGTTTTCTAAAAATCGATTTTTTTTAATTTTATTTAATTTTAATCTATACATATGTATCCAATAATAGGCCACAGAGAGGATTTCATAGAAATCACATTCCTTTGCATGCTTTTGGGCTCCGTAATGTACCCGTCTCCATCAAGTTATACACCGTAATTTATCTTTAAAAGCGTTTTCCCGAAATTAGTGTTTTTTTTTAGCTGCCGAGTAAGACTTTTCATAAAAGTATTGGTCCAATTTCAAAATGTTTTTTATTGAATTATTCAGTGAACATGCCCCTATGTTTTTCCGAGTACGATTTGCAAAATTTTATTTTGTTCTATTTTTAGAGTCGCTAATATGTCAAAAAATGACGTGAAAATTGAAATGTTTACACAAATCGTTGCATAGATTTTACAATTTACAAAATAAAAAAATTCTATCCCGGGAAAACATAGCCAACGTATTTAATTTCTGATTACAGATTACCCAACTGGCCAGAATTTTACTTAAGCGGGACCCATGCAGTTTCAACATCAATTTAGTCAATGACGTTTCAAGCTCGACAAAGGTACTTTAAAAAAAAAAAAAAAAAAAATTCATAAATCCATTCAGTAGATCCTTCGCAATTTATTTCCAAAAAAAAACCGCTGGAATGCCTCGCTATCATTCTGATCTTCTTGTAAACATTCTTAAGAGTTTCGTTTCTATTTTTTTCGGTTTGACAGCGTTCCTGAGAGTTTTGTTCCATTTTGCGGGAACGTTATTGATTCTGTTCTAGTCTGGTCTTCAAAGTGCAAGTATATTATCTGATTTTTGGAAGAAAAAAAATTCAAATTACTTGCTGAAGGGAATCGACTTTTGCACCAAACAATTCGACATTTTGTAGGGAGCTTGCTCTGAAAAGTTCAACTGGACTACTCATTGATATATTCGCATGCATACATACATACATATGTAGGTGTTTGTGTCATAATTTGAAATACAAAAAGTAAAATAAAAATAAAAAAAAAACTTAATAATGGGTAACAACAAACAACAATTCAGGTATGCATTGACGATAATGAAGCGATTTTCCAGTTATGTACACTCATCAGCTGCACCTTAGTAGAATGAAAGCAAACAGAAATAGTGAAAGTTGAAGCATCTAACGTTACACGAAAAAACAAATGAAACAAAAAGAAAATGGTAAATGGAGAAAAGACCCAGCCTCGACTCAGCGTTTAGAATACATAACGGTAACTGCCTCGTCCAACTGCACACCCTGCACATTTCTACATACCCTTACTCCCCTGAGCCAGCATTTCTTAGCACTTGGCATTTCACACGATACAACTTAACGCAATTTCGCTTTACGTAACGTGATCTCAATCAACAAAAACACCAAAGGAAACAGTTATAACAACAGCAACAATAACAAACATCAACGACAACAAAAGCCATAAAAGCAGGAGCCGTCGAGTTATAAAACTCACAAGCACACATACAAATATGTATGTATGAATGTATGCATGTATGTGTGTGTGTGTGTGTGTGTGTGTGTGTGTGTGTGTGTGTGTCGATATCGACATAATGTTGGCAAGTTGGTAGAAGCGTCAAATCCTGTGGAAGCATACGGAGAGAATGGCATGACCTCATCACCGCCTATTCCACGCTAGTTACCATTTTAACCACCAACGCTATCCGCACAACCCTAACCAACTAAGGCATCTGTGCCACCACCGCCGACAAAGCCAACAAAGCCAACAAAGCCAGCAACAATCTGTTGCTGCCGGCTGAAGGCTTTGCTGTTTATAAACGAACTTACATATAAAGGGTGTTTTGTTTTAGACATTTGGTTTTTAAGAAGAAATAAAACGCATACAACTTAATTACGAGCTTATTACGAGTATAAAGATAAGGATTTGCCATTATGTTTTCAAAATAATTTCGGGCAAGTAACCGCCGCGGCTGGCTCAAAAGAATTCTAGCCGAGAGGCCCAATTTTCGAACACTTTTTGCAGCAATGGGGGCCGTATGTTAGCAATAACGCGCCAAATATTCTCTTCCAAGGCGTCAATCGTCTCGGATTTATCTGCGTAGACAAGCGACTTCACATAACCCCACAAAAACTAGTCCAGAGTAATTCAATCGCACGATCGTGGAGGTCACGCCACAGGCCCACGACCCGAGATAATGCGCTCACCAAAAGTTTCCTTCAATAAATTGTTTCGCTGGCTGTATGGCATGTAGCGTCGTCTTCTCGGAACCAAAGGTCGTCCACATCAACATCCTCCAATTTAGGTACGAAAAATTCATTAATCATGGCTCTATAGCGCGCCCCATTGCCTGTAACATTATGGTCGGCTACATTTTTAAAGAAATATGGACCAATAAACCCCTCTACCCATAGAGCACATTAAACAGTGACTTTTTGAGGATGTTACGGCGTCTCAACAATGGCTTGTGGATTATCATCACTGCAAATGTGACAACCAAAAGTGAGCTTCATCGCTGAACAAAATTTTCTTGTAAAAATCGGGTTCGGTGGCCATCTCGTTTTAGGCCCATTTGCAAAAGTTGTTCCGGAGTAAGACTGTTCATTATGAAATGGCAAACCAAACTGAGTATAAATCAAGTTACAGCTGTTAAAAAGAACAACTCCGAAAAAAGTATTGCCTCATTGAAAAGCACACGTCTCAAAAAAAAAAACAACACAACACCCGTTACTGCGATTACATTGGTACATAGCACATACGCACACATACATACTCGTACATACTCGTGCAGGCGCAAATAAAAAATCTAACGTACAGATTGCTCGTAGGCTTGTCCCTGCAGTTGTTCAAGTGGCAATTGCCATTTAAATACTAGCGATGTAACTAGCGACTTTTCGATACCTAAATGCTTCTCAAGTGCCTTGGCAATTTCTTTTGTTCGTCTTCTTATTCTTGTTATAACTTTGGTCTTTGGCTTAGATTGCTTGTTATGAATAGCCAATTGCGGGATGCGAGCGAAATAGCTGGGCTTTTGTGGCCAGTGAAATACTCAAAGGGAAGGTTATCTGTTTGTAACTATGTATATGGCTTGCTCATTTACAAACGCGTCAATTACGCACGAATAAAGTAGATTGTCGGGAACTAGTGGTTGTATATTTTAGCTGGTGGAATCGCTATTTGGAAACCGACTCCAACGAACCTCTGCAGCATTTCACAGGCAGCTCGTTCATAAGCAAATAAAAAAAAAAAAAAACATGGCTACAAAGTGTGTGTGCATATGTGTGTGTGTGTGTATCTGCACATACACATGTACATATAACAGGAATTATGACGAGTGTAAGAGAATTCGACAAAATACTCGATTCATCGCTATGTCACCACAAATGGCCCCACTCCTTCCAAGTCGCAATCACAACAATCCCATGGGTGGTTGGCATTCAGCAAAACAACAGGCAGCTGGCATTCGACGGGAGGGAAGATGGCCTGGCCTGGCAATGGCAAAGTTGTAACACAGTCTTAGCTTGTCGCATTCGGGGTTTGGCTGGCTGATATGCTTTGTGCCGTGCCACGGTTAGTACTCGTACATAGAGCCCCCACACCTACAACATTTTTCTCAGTTTGCTACTTTGGCTTAAAGCCGTACACAGTCTTGCCTTACCTCGCTGAGTGCTTGGTAACATCATCATCATGGCATGGCAACGCCAGCTTATGAGTTACACAACTATAAGCATCTCACAAAACCAAACAGCTTTATTATGCTCATTTCAAGAAGTCATTTTAATTTTATTTTTAAGTACCTTCGGCTATTGTATCTAATGAGTGCAAAGTATTTTATTTGAATTCTAATTGCATGGTTAAATTATCCACGCTTGATATTTCTCGAGACTATGCAGCGATGTAAACTTTGAATAGTAAAGAATTAAAGAATTGGGCCTTAAACTTTAGAAAACAAAAAGCTAAATAGAGTACGCTACATTTGCATGCAATCTGATTAGGGCATCAAAGAGAGACATCACAAAGGATAATCTCATTCGTTGCTTAGTTTGGCGCTTTTGTCGACAAAGAAATTAAGTTAAGTTCAGTTTAGATTCACTTTTGGACTAGGCAAGTCGTTTTTTATGAGAACATAATAAGCACGTGGCCGCTGTGGTAGAGTGGGTAGGAGTGCGTGCTATATGTAGCTCGATATGCCGCAGAGTTCGAGGTTCGAACCTCAGCATAGGCAAGTAAAATATTAAACATATAAATTTTTTTTTCTAATATCGACCACCCCTCAGCGGGCAATGGCAAACCACCGTATAAATCCGTATTATCTAAAACGCGGTTTCCATGTTTCCCACACTTTTTTTTAATGAATTAAATAATGGAAATATTTCATTATCTAGAGTGGATCGAGTATTTTCGTCATGCTCACACCCGTACGCAATTTTAATCAACAATATATGAAAATGGTGTACACGCGAAAATTTTATTATACAGGAAATTTAATTTATTTGCAAAAAGAAGGTCTGTAAATTTATACAAAAACCTGAAAGAATACACATTACTCATTGAAGCCCAAAATTGGAAAATAACGATAGTTCTTTCATTATATTTTTTTTATCATTTTTTTTAGGAAATAAAGTGAAAAAACGAACAAATACGAAAATCCGTATTTTCTTTGAAATCCGTATAAAAATTCGTATTTTCCCTCAGGAAGATGAAAAATCCGTAAAAAACGGACATATTCGTATATCTGGCAGCACTGGTGCCATGGCGTCTACCTGACTAGATCTTAGAAGCAACACAGGTCACCGGATTCCAGCTTTCGCTATCGCTAAAACTCGATCGCCAAATGCCAAATGCCAAATGAATTTTAGCAATTTTAAGCTATTTTTACGATTCTGACATAAAAAAGCATATCTGAAAACCTTCTGTTCTATAATAAGAGAAAAAATATCCTAAATAATACGTGAACATAAGTTCAATGAACAGCTGATTGAATTTTGGTAAGCAACCAAATGTGCAAAATGAAAAACATTGCATTAGTGTTTTCTTGAAACATTCTACTAAGGAAACTTAACGAAATTAACATTTACTTGCTTCTTGAAGGTTTAACACTCATATTTTTTATTTTGCACCTTTAAAATGCTTTGCAATCAGCTGTTTTTGTTTAGCTCTTTTTTTGTTGGCAAAGTCCTGGTGGCAAACATTTTTCCAGCAGAAACCAGCAAGATCATCCTTAAAATTAAGAGAACTTTGAGGTTTATTTAAACAATTAATTAAATAAACTATATAATATGATTTTTTGGTTCCAAATTATTGAAAAATGTTGGAGTTATTCATGGTGCCGTAAATCATTTCTTTGCAAAAGTTGTCAGTTTGCGGATACAAGGTGTTTTCTTATTTTTTATATTATAAGTCTATGAACTTCAAAAACTTCAGATAACTGGGGATTTGAATTTTTTTCCACGTTTCAAAGGCAAAATATGGTTTTTAACGTCATTTTTTATGTCATTTTTTGTTATAAAAATATTATATAATAAAGTATTTATTCAATTTTCGGGGTTCACATGGAGAAGATTTTCATAAGCTACAAAATTAACGTTGAATCGCGTTATGTTGGATAGTTGTAACTCTCACAATATTTGGAATTTGGCGCTGTACAGATATTCTTCAAAGCTAGACTTATTCATTGGTGAAATAAAAAAAATCGATTTTTTTATCGCGCTAGATGGCCGGACCCGTTCAATGTCACTTTGCTGGCTCAATTTCGTTCTGATTTGCAAGGTTTTTGCGTACGCGAACACTAAAAGCTGATTATTTTTTAAAACTTTTAATAATTACACTGGTCTGCAACAAAAATGCTGTCTGGATATTTCCAAATGATTTCTATGTATTTAGGTGTTCTGAAAACTAAAAAATTATTAAAAAAATTCCAGAACGTAAGGTTATTTTACAAAACGCAAAATTTTATTATAAAAAAGGGTTTTTTTTGGGCTAACTTGTAGGCATTAATAATAATAATAATAATAATTTTGGCGCTTACACTATATAGCTCAGTGTTTGGCCGAACTTCTCCTACCATTTGTGGTGTGCGTCTTTATATTCTACCACAAATTGAGGGACCTACAGTTTTTGTGCCGACTCCGAATGGCAGATGTATTTTATGAGAAGCTTTTTCATGGCAGAAATACTCTCGGAGGTTTGCCATTGCCTGCCGAGGGGTGACCGCTATTAGAAGAAAACTTTTTCTATGATTAAGATTTTGTTTGCCCTGACTGAGATTCGAACCTCGAACTCACCGCCATATCGAGTTATAGCACGCACCGCTACCAACTCGACCACAGCGGCCACCAGGCATTAATAATAGGTATAATTTTATTTTGATTACTGTTTTTAAATGTTTACCATAACTATCATTAATTTCTAAATAAGGAACACCCTGCGTGAGCTGCATTAACAAACATAAACATGTTGTAACCTGAACGTGCGCGATCCGATAGGGTAGAAAATTTGATGGATACATTTAAGATCTCATACGACCCAGCAGAGTGGCGTATTTTCATAGAATCTTCAAAAAAGAAGCCTTAAAGCGGTTTCTATACTTCCATTACTGTCGGTCATTCCGTACATCTCAAGGAAACCTACAAGAACTTGGAATTGATTCTTTGCAAATTAAAATATAAAGAACACGGTTGGCAAGTGCTTTTTGTGTCTATGGGATAGTAGAGACCGAACAAATCACTGGACCAAAAAGTGTTGGCCTCCGAGGGAGCTTTAAGTTGGCGAAAAGAATGTCCTCATGAAACTTTGGTGCCTCCTCATAAAGTTCTTCTACCACCGTTTCACATACATAAGGCTGGGATTGATGAAGCAATTTGTAAAGTCACTTCCAAGAGATGGAAAATTTAGGAGAAGTAAGTGAAGAGCAAGGTGAACGATTTTACCAAGATATTAAGGAGAAGGAAAAAAGATACCAGGGAAGATGGAGCGTTTCAATAATGGCAGACTACTGTTGAACACTTCAAAGAGACCTTCCCGATGCTTCCCACAAACGAAAATGTACCAAAAGGAGTCTTACTGAGAAAAAGAAATGTGTTTAGTGCTTACGTATTTTACATAAATAAATTAGTTTTGTTACGCAATTATAAATTACAAAATTTTTTTTTTTAATCTTTTATATTTTATTTTAAGATGATAACTTGTTTAACATAGACATTTACATTGTCAGAAAACGTGAGAACATAAGAATTACACAAAAAAAACCAAAACAGCTCTCAATTATTTGTAGCCAATTTTTTTTTTTGCAGATTTTAGCGATAAACAATATGAATCGGATAAAATGAGTTAACTGTTTTTGACAGCTCAAACGAATAAAATTCCGATTCGAACGCAGTTTCCATTGCTAAAAATCTCCATTTTTCGCTAAATGAAGCGTTAAATTAGCGAAGAGGAAAAGTCTATGCTAAAAAGATCAGACAAATGACCAAAAATATATGCTCGTTCGCAATGCTACAAAAAGCCTTAAAATTTTCAACAATCCACAACTTGATTTCCTTTGCAGTACTAAGGGTCGGATTTCATTAAAAAAAAAAGTCTGCATATTTCTTTTGAAAGTTGAAAAATTTAAGTACACTGTCCTCTGAAATAGTGAAAGCGTCCGTAGATTCGCGCAACCATTTTCTTTGCCTGTGCAAATATCTTCGCAACGCACTCGTTTTGATAATATTTATTTTCAGAATCTTTTTTTCTTTTAACTTTTTTTGTTTAATATTCCGCGATTGTGACAAGTTTTAGCTAAATATTCGTGTGCCTTAAATGTGAACAAAATTGACATTTCTCTTCAACTACACCAGCGACTCCAGCGGTGAAAGAGTATTAGAATTTTCCTTGGAGATTTTTGGTGATGAAAATGCCAGAATCGCATTTAAGGAAAATCGCTAAAAGTTCGCATAATTTGTGGCGTTTCGAAATTGAGAGATTTTTAGAGTTTTAGCGACAGCGAAAGCTGGAAACCGGCTGCAGATCACATTTTTTGTCTGCAGTGACCTGTCAGAATAATTGTAATACTTCTAAGCTTTACCTTATTTGTATTTTAAATCGCCTCTCTGCCTGGAGAACTGCTGGAGTGTTCTTAATGTACTCTTCCTTATACTTATTACTCTCTTTCCTCAGCGTTCATGTGTATCGGGAGTGTCTCCCGTCGACCCTCGGGTTCGGACACATGCCGGATTTTGCCATCTACATTGGATATTCTGCATACGCAAAATAAAGCTATATATGCAATATGAATTTAAGTCTCAACTTTTAAACCCTATATACAGCAAATGAGGCCGGGATTTTACGGCTCTTTTTCAACGATTTATTGAAGATATCTCTCTTATGTCTACATTAAATCTCTATGCGTATAAAATAAAATGAACCAGTCCTATTTAGCGAAAGTAAATGCAACTACTTAAATATCGTCATTAAGAGTAGCTGAGAAAATGTTACGGAGTAAGGGGTCAAATTGAGTGAGTTTTAAAGCAAAATCTGATATCTGTACCATCAGTTCGATGAGAATTATATCTCACAGTGTGTCGATCCTGGCGATTCCATCAGTAGACCATTCATAATTGATAGGCGAATAGCTCCATAAATTTAAGGACTTCAGCTGCTTTAAGATGCTAATAAAAGCGTTAAAGGCGTGCCTTATATAACACTATTTAGTCGCAATCGCACTTAGCCGATCAAGTAACTATGTATGTAGGTACTTCGTAACGTATTGAGTAATTTACAGCTACGCCAAAACTAGCTTTACTCATAATATAATAGCAATGCAAATTAATCCGGGATGCAACCCGGTGTGCGCAGCTAACGAGCAGATGCGAGCAGTATTGCCTTTTGTTATTCATTTTTAAAAAAAAGCTCGTCATTTTGTTTGCATCTTAGACGCCTTTGGTTATTAAATTTTCAAAATAGTTTACTTTTAAATCTGCGAAGCTTGATGGGCACAAGTGGAGAGTTAAAATACCAAAAATTATATTCAATAAAATGTGTGCGCTTAACTCTAGAAAGACGAACAGGGGTCATTGTGACCCATTTTGTTAATTGACTTTCATGAAAATGGTAGATATATTAACTTTGGTCCGATGTTTGTAAGTACCGGAACGACAAGAGTTAGACCCATTAAAATGTATACTGATATGATCAGGGTGTCGAGCTGAGTCGATTTAGCCATGCCCGTTCATGTCTGTTCGTCATTCCGTCTGTTTGAACGCAAAACTGCCTCATTAAAACAGCTAAAGACTTGAAATATTCACACAATTATTAATTATTATTGGGACTATTATTTTGTCTATTTGTGGAATGTTGTTGTTTTTTTGGAACGATTTCCCGTCATTCCTTGTCGAATTTGGCATCGAGGAACGAAAATTGAGACTAAAAATGGCTCAACTCCGAAACCGGTTAGTCTCCAAACCAAACTTGACAAGGGATGACGGCAAATCGTTCCAATAAATATCAACTTATTGAAATCATTAATTTTTATTGAAGCATTTCCAATTCAAATAAATATCATGGCTACCTAAGTATAAAGACGCATTGGGGTACTTTTAAGATTTTTTATGTTTGCAGTTTATAGTCCATTAATTTCTCGTATAATAAAGTGAAAGTTTTAAGTGGACAAAAGTTAGCGTTGATTTTTGGAGATTTTTTTCTCTTTTGCCAATGCAGTGCAGCCTCTGAAAAAAAAAAAAAAAATTGCTATGTTCTGACTGAAAATTCGGATATTTTTTGGTTAATTTTTCTTCAACGTTTGGTAATTCCACTCGCGGCAACGACTGTTAGTTTAGCGCTTTTGGTTATCAAACACGATAGAATTACGTTTTGTGCGTTTTTAAATACGTTTTTCTGTCGACTGGCTAAATTAATTATTTTAATGCTTGGGAAATCGATTTCCCAGAAACTCTAAGGCATATTTTTTACCAAAGCTTCAGAGAATGTTATTAACTTGTTTACTAAATTATCTTATTTTTATTGTTATCTATCATATTACCATGAGTTTTTCACCCGGATTTTTGCAAATTTAGGTAATAACGTTAATTTTGATAATGAACAATGAGCGAGACACGTTTGTTTTTTTCTGATTTTACCTGAAGTATAAACACAAATGTATTTTACCGCGTGAACTCGGCTAAAGTTCTCAGGGCATAAACGTAATTTGGCCAGTTAATGGTTGACCTGGCGACTTATTGATGAACATTGCGATGTCCAGTCGAATTGGGAAACTGCAGGAGTTTGAAATTGAAAGATAGATGGAAAAATATCTACACGGCTTCAATAAAATTGGGTAAAGTTATGATTAGCCATTGCCTAGCTGTAGAGCATTTAAAATACGCGACAAATTCTAATTGGGTATCAATCGTTGCAGTGAAATTCCCGATATTTCCTAGGGACTCGGAAACACAAACGGATAATGCAAATTTAATATTTGGTATTCCACAACAAATACATCTGAGAATATGTTTGTATGTATGTATGGACGCAGTATGTATAAATGACATCCATTTTGCAAAGATTGAAGTTATTATTTCAGTTCAATTAAAAGTTTTAACCGGTTCAAATAAAGGCTTTCAATTTTTTTTTCTTGTTTCACACCCATATTTTCATACGTGATTCAACTTAATACGGTATTTATATTTAATGTATAGACAGGTGGCAACTCTCTTTAAAAAAATACCCTTTGTTTTTATTCATGATAGAAAGAAACCCCTTTTTCGAGTTCCGGATTTTTGTCAAATACATATTTAGCTTTCAAATTTTAAGAATTTACCACACACACTTACAAAGTATGAAAAGTTCATCTTGTATAACCACATTTTTCCATCTATTTTTTCCATATACTTTTCGAGATACATATGTACATACATATGTAACAAATAAACCATGAAATTCGAATTGATATATCAGAATTATTTTAAGTCTTTGACAATCCTTCGGCTGTCTGCAAGTTTAAAACTAAAAAGCAATTAAACAAATTTTCAATTAAATTTTGAACTTTTTTCTCAGAAGTGCTAAAATATTTTAGAGTCCAAAATCGTAAAAGTTTCACAATTAATATTCATATTTCAATAGCTTGTGTATTACGAAATATAAATATATTTTTTAAAGGGGTTACAAATATTTTCAAACTGCCAACTTCTTAAACACATTATCCACTCCATGCAAAAATTAAAGGTCTCTTACCCCCCATTTTGATAAGATTATTCATGGCAGAAATAAAGTCGGTAATTTGCCATTGCCTGCCGAGGCGCGAACGCTATAAAAAGAACGTTTGCTTTTCTGCTGCTTTTGATTAAAGAATTCGCAGGTGTTGTTATCGCTTTGTAAAAAAAAGTCTATATTTTTAAATTAAATGGAAAAATGTCCAAAAATCAAAACAAAAACATTATGGCATGGGAACGAGACTACTGCTGAACGCCGTATAAGAAGCCACGGATGACACCAAAATCACAGCAAATGCATACAAACATTGTGTATATGTACATACATACATCAGAGAACAGCAACGGGTGATTGTAAAATGTTCATACATACATACGTAATCATTGCACTGAATATATGCCTTTAAGCTCAATCGATCGAACTTGTTCGAACACTCATATTAAGCGTTGATTTTAATTCAATCAAACCATGCGGTTCGTGTTCGCTCAAAGATTTAATCATTGATCGCCTCAAATCACTCAAGTCAAAAAGGCACAAATAAATGCTTTGACAACAAAATTATATATATTTTCATACAATAAATACCTTAAATATTGATAAAAAAAAATATTTTTTAAAATATAAGAAAAATAAAAAATTTAATTTTAATTTCATTACCCGCGTATTAAATGATAAAAACAATGCATTTACCGGCACGATTGCATGTACTTTTAACATTTTTTATGTTGTTTTTTATGTCTGCCTCTACACAACAAACTAAATAAATTCATATGGTTTGATTTTATTCAAATCGAACTTTCGTTTGCTCAAGCAAGTGAATTTATACAAACATGTTCGATCATTAGACTCATAAATATCCAAGAGACGTGTTCGCCAACATGATGCTGATTTTATTCAATGCTGAGTTTTGTTGCATGAATAAATGTGAATAAGAATTTTGTTGTATGATGAAATCAAGAAAAAGGTGATATTTGTTGATCTCTGGTATATATCCCCTACAATACCTTCGGAAAGTAAAGGCTGGTATAACCCTGATAATTCCATGTACAGAAACGCATGCTTTCGATGCGATCCATGGGACGATACACTCGTTCACATTTTGGACTAGAATCTCGCTACAATATACATTGAACTAAAATTGCCAGCTCAGATCAATTAATCTAATATTATGATATGTTGTCATTACTGCAGCGCACTTACGTTTCAACAATCAATAGGCTAACACCGGAATGTATGCAGAAAGGCCACCAAACTTTCATGACAACTTTTTTGAATAACCTCGAGATCCTAAAATTATCTACTTGTCAATTGAACTAAGGCGGCAATTTAAAATAAACTCTCGCAGAGTTGTTCGGGTATTCATGTCCACAGGTATTTGACAAGAAGTACATACATACATACATATCTATATATGATTGTCACAACTCTATTAAATTCCCCTTGGATATATCACACGTTTTCAATCGAAAGTGTTTTAACTAAGAAAGTAATAAATAAAACAGAGCTTACCTTAACCAATGCCGTTTCGTAATGCTTGTGTGACAACAAATCGCATCATATTGGTCAGCCACCCAAACAATCAATATGATGTAAAAAGCAGTTGTTGTGTCATTAAAGAATTCAGACATAATAGATTCCATACCTTAAATAGAGCATAAGTGTTGATAGTGAAAACGATAAAGTATTACAATTACATGAATCCGTTCAACTTACCGACTAGTGCTAAAATTACTGTGAGCAGCGGAGCGATAGGAAAACGAGCAGTTACATTGAACTCCAGCATTTGCAAGAGATCAACTACAAGAAATTTAACAATTTGTATATCATTAAAACAAAACTGCGATAATATATGTATGTATGTAAATATGTAGACTTACCAATAAACACGAAAATTTGATGGTGAGAAAATCGTAAAAGCATTGAAATAGAAAAGGTCTAAAAGGACATACATACATACATATCATTATACATATATGAAGTAACAATCTCAATTTTAATTGGAAGTAATTTTACTTACGAAAAGCACCATTACAAAAAATGCAGTGAGATATGAACTCCATGCAGCCCACCACATAGAAACAAAGCGATAATGCTCGCCTGTTATAACATTTCGCAGATAGCCCTTATTATCCTCCTTTTCGGCAATGACCCGCACTGAAGCCATCAATAAATCATCATATCTGTAATTACGGACGATAAATCAAATCGCATTTTTCAGAAGATACAATTTATAAAAATTAAGTAGAATCTTCTATTCTTACCCCAAAAGCTGTTTAAGTAAGAATTTACTAAATTTATCACCAAAACATCTGTCAGTCATCGGATCTAACTGTACTACATGAACAGGTATTTTCAATCGTTTGCGTGTTGAAGGCGATAAACGTAAGTGTCCATATTCTAATGAATATTCTACTATATACTGCTCATCTAGGAAATTACTTAATATATTTCTTGATTATAAATGGCACGATTAGAAGTTTACCATCGTCAATTTCGACATTTTCTGTCTTCTCCTCGACAGTCTTCGCCGCAGTTTGGTCAGATATCGCCTCTGTTTTAAAATAATATATTAATGTTTCATTTGCGTAAGTAAAAGTTGGACGCAATTGGTAGCCAGCGCGAGTTAATTTACGTTCGTACTCCTTTAAACGATTGTGGTTTATTTTTGTTTGAGGCCCGATACCATAATGACTAAATGAAAGCATTAAATTGTTTTTGTAAAAATATCATTTTTAGTGAAATTAAATATAATTAGACTTACTAGTAATTTTGGAGATAACGTACTAATTGCTCATTTGCTTTGGTTTTCGCCAACAAATCTCGTTGCTTTTCCAAATTGGGAATGACTTCAACTCTAGAGAAATATTTATTAAGAAATGTCACGTATATCCCAAAGTAACGTAAGAAATTTTTACCTTAAGACTCCATCTCGTGGCCAATCTTTTACATTCTGCAGACAAGTAGCTGGGTTTTTTATGAACGCAAGATGAATATATACCAACGCGAAGAAGAATAGTAAAGCTTTTAACAATATGAAGTACTCCAGTGCTCGTTGAAGAGGCCTTTGTAGAAGAAATAAAGATATCTTTATAAATTTAAACATACGAAGGACACATTTAGTATATTCACTTACTTGGGAAATATTTGTGCATACATTAGAGCGACTTTAAAGAAAATCGCATGGAATAGTCGATCACGAACGCTCATTAAATTATTCTGGAATTGCATATAAAGTTGGAATTAAATAAATACCTGCAACAGCTACACAGCAAATTTGAACACAGCTAATTGTTAGTTCTGCAAGAACTTAGAAACTCTCTTAAAATTGTTCTTGTAATATATTTTAGTTATTTTGAAAACGACACTGAACTAATACATATTTAAAAATAATAACTTTTCAAATGGATGGCTGAAACTAACAACATTTCAGTATTTATTTATTACGTACTTGCCCACCACGATTGCGATTGTTATTAAAATTAAATGGATTTGCTGTTAAATCTATATTCCATACATTCGCTATGTTCGGCACATTCACATTTATATTAGGATTATTAACACCCGGTGGAGGTGGCTGTTGTTGGGGTGGCGTCGGCGGTTGAGGTGGCGTTGACGGTTGAGCTGGTGTTTCCCCTCCAGTAGTTCCATTGTCTGCCATGGTATAATGTCCTAATTTTTTTCGTCTAAATGGTAAAAATATCAGACTTTGTGAACCACAATCCTCAGCAACCTCTCTGCTATCAAAATTTTTTTGACTTTTTAGCCAATTCTTTTGTTAATGATTTTTATAGCCTAGATTTAATTTGGCTAAAACGAAACTTTTGGTGATGATGTGGTGTTCACACAGCTTAAGAATCTACACTTCAAACAAGAAATCAATAGAAGCGTCAAAGCGCAACTTTGATAACATCTTGCATACAAACTGGTTAAACTTTAGATTTTGCTGTTTTCAATAAATTTTGCAGTTAGGCAATAATAAATCAAGCACTAGAGATGGAGAACCGTCGATGTGGATATCGATACTATCGATAGTTGCATTTTATCGCTATTACCCAGTTTTCCAAAAAACTATCGGTAGTACCTCATATATATATATGTATATATAATAAACCTAATTGGCAAGTTTTTACTTGTGACCAAAAATCATTAGCTGTAAGATAAATTATGCTGTATTTAATTCACAAAATGGATTAATAAGGATTAACATATCATTGAACTATTAAACAACATTTACACTTGAAAACAAACTCTTCATGGTTAAGTTATTAAATTCATTATTGAAAAACAAAACCACTTCAACTCATTTAGACAATTTACACATATATAATTTTAATATCCTTTCTGGCAACGAACTAGATAAATTAGGACCTAGATAAATGCCGAAAAAAACGGACAAAAAGATTGCTATATCACTTGCACAATTCGTTTTGGCTTCATAAGTTATAGAATATACTTGTGTCGTATATTGAGATATCTAAAGCTTTCAAAAGAATCGGTAATATAAAAAACACTTTGCACAGTCACTATCGATTGTATATACTATAAATCTCTCCAACACTATCATGCACAATTTCGTTTTTCTGACGTTTTCTTCTTCGCAGTAAAGCTCATTCACAATAAAGTGTGATATAAAATAATAAAAAAGGTTGTTCCCGCAGCAGTGTACTCATAGTTTTTACCAAAGTACTTTGTAAAAACGAACACAAACAAACTTTTTTCCTACATGCGTAAGTAACTAGTGTGTTTTGAAAATTGAAAGGAAAAATTGCTGAAATTTAAGAGCAGAAACCCGAAGCCAGAAAAATAACGTTTAATGGACTGGTTTCAATTTAATTTAATTAAACAACGGCAAAGTTTTAACATGTAAATTTTGTTGGCCAGTTTAAAACATTTGCCTTAAAATTCTAATTAACTTTTCCACTAAATATTGACTTTACACATATTTTATATTTCTCAACTTTCGTTGATAACAGTTTTGTCTACCAAAAACTAACCCAGCAAGAACACTTTCGTTTAAATAATATGAAATGCATAGATGCTCTATCAGCGATTTTTTTAAAGGAGAGTTGACATTCTTACCGAAACTCTTACATACCATCTCTTTCTGACTCACACAGTTCGAAATGTACGCAAAATATATACTCGTATACGCAGATTCCGCTTACTCATTTTAGATATCACGGTATAAATACCGGAAACAACTACGAGAATTGCAGTTTCAGTTAGTCGTGTCTTGTAGGATAGCAGAGAAAAGTGAAACTAACAATTTAAGTTCAATAAGACTAAAAAATTTTAATTTAAAAAACTAAAAAACACGCTTTTAAAGAACATCAAACATTGTGCAAAGAGCATAGGTTGCTCGATGTACGAAAATATATGGCACAAAGCGCTCCATGCTTTTTTCACAATAATACTAGTATTTTCCGTTCATTATACATATTATATTCAGCTTATATGAACAATTATTTTTCCATTTTTAGCTTGATATGCTTTAATGGCGTGATTTTTAAACAATATTTATTATTTTTATTTTCTATATGCAGGATACTAAGGGCTGATTTTACAATCTAATCTTAAGTCGAACTTAAGTTCAAGTTAAGACAAATCTTAGCTAAGACCAGTTTAAGATTTTGCACACATTTGCGTTTCACAATGGACACTTATGTATGTATGTAAGCATGGAAAATGTTTAATTCAGAAATATGGTAGCAGCACAAGAATTTGCTTTGTTTTTCCATATTTTGAAATTTATGCAAATAGAAAATAACTCATTTAAATTGATTTGTGTGCTGTTAATTAAAAAAGTATCAAAGTTCAAATATTACAGAAATATATTTATTTAATTTAAACAAACTTGAAAATACAAAGAGAAGAAGCAAATTCGCTCCGAATGAGATTGACTTGGAGTGTAATCTAATGCAAACTAAATTTTGACACAGTCTTCATTTTCTCTTTGTCGAAGTTTTATAAATTTTCGCTCAACAATGCTATAGGGTGTGACGTAAACTCGTATGTATGTTATGACTCGTGGGACAGTAACTTTATCGAAATGTTAATAAAAACATACTCTTCAGACACAACGCATGGTTCCTAAGACAAATTCAAGTAGTTTATGTTTCTTTGGAAATAATAAAGGATACACATACCTGATAGTCTTATGCTTCATCACTACTCCAATCAAATTCCATATTTCGAAAATTCTTTAGATTATTTTAATGAATTGTATTTAGGTCTTAACAATTTTATTTGATCAGCTGTTCGAAGAGATAAGATCAGTTTAAGACTAGAAATTCGGCGACTTAAGTTCAATTTAAGTCGAGCTTAAGATTTGGTTGGTGAAACCTAAAATCCATACAATCCATTCTCCATACAAATTTTTGTGAGCGAATCATCTCATTTGTAGTTGATTCAATCTGAATCAACATGCGAATCAAAAAAAAATCGATGCCGTCTCTAATTTTAATCGGAAATTTTTCGAAAATAGCTACAAAAGTACATATAAATATCAGAACAACACAAAAATTAAACAAACAAGAAACAATTAAATGCTTAAATGGTTCCAAACGTTGAGTTTGTGAAAAAAATAATCATGTAAAAGAGGTTGTTGGGCAAACCTAGAGTGAATGAAGACGCAAAAGTATGTATGTAAGTATTACAACAGCAACAGATATGCCCATCGAATCAAGAATGTGTCGTGTAAACGGGTTGATTGGTCATTCGTAATTCAAACATGATTCACTTGCCGTGAAAACGCCTTTTTAAATCGTTTCGTATGCGATCATGTAACTCATACGTCGTGTACGACAAATTCGAGTTAATTTACTGCCGACTGTCTGTGCTCATAAATTCAATATAACGTACATAATCTTAACGAATTATTGTATTGCCACCAGTTCTTGTTAAGTGAACAAATTTTAAATGTAATCTGCCCGTTTAAAGTGGGTCAAAATCGAGTCCAAAGAAGTCGGTTATAAAAATACATATGTACATACAGACAAGAAAGCGTGTTCAAAAGGAAATCCTTTCGCACAGAGGAGTATTTCTACTAAAAAGTTGACCAAAATTAAAAAATGTTATATTTTGCAAGAATCACTTCAGTATATGAAATAAAGAAACTATTTTAAAGTGAGGAACGTGTTTTAATTTTAGTATATTGTGTAAATATATACATATGTATACATATATATAACTTTCATACATAAAACTTTCATAGAATAAAAATAAAATTAAAAAAGAACATGTAAATTCCAAATTTAAATTTGCAAAAACGCTAGAATATGAAATACTGGAAACAGGTTACATGGTTCACAAGAATTTAAAGTAAAACTATTAGGGAGACATGTATGTACATACTTGTCTTCTTTTTGTCAATTTTTGACTATACATAGTTGTTTTGTTTATTGAATTTTAGTAATTTACTTATTAAAATCAAGGTTCATAAAATAGAAGATTACGACTGGTGCTGTCAAAAATGTTGTATTCCCCCAATGACATGTAAATTCGAAATGAGTTTAGATCAAGGTGAATTCAGTAAGATGGCGTTGAGGCGCCAGCTGGTTTTTTTCGCTTTGGTGAGCATTAGGTCAAACTGCTTCGTTCTGACTGCACCATCTCTGGTTAAAATTTCCGGCGGTTAGCTACAATTCAGCTTACAATTCAGCGCTTGCTTATCTGACGGATGGTCTAAACCGGATCTTGTAGTTCCGATTAAGCGCTTAACCGGAGATGGTGCAAACGGCCCTAAGGATATAAAGTTTGACAATAACCCACTAAAGGGTTGCATTTTTAGAATCGCTACCACCTTACATCAATTCGCCTTGCCTTATATGAAATTATAGTTAACGCTATAAACAATAATAATAATAAAAAATGTATGCATGTATGCATGCATGTAGGCAATGCATCAAATTTTCATAAAAATTCCGAAATTTTTGTTCACAACTTTTAGAAAAAGAGAGGGCGCAGTTTTGTAGCACGTAGATTGGGGGAATTTTGTGACTAGAATGTTGCTCATTCATATTATGAAAAAAATCTTAAAAATCAACGATAATTTTATAACTTTAAAATTGTTTCTAAAAACTCCCTGCTTGAATATTATAGAATGATTTTTATTCTATTTAAAATATTTTATTTTTACAACTATTTATTTTATACATCCAGTCAATTTTATACGACAAGTAAATAAATAATAAAAAAATATTTGAAAAATATTGTAAGACAAATTTGTATATGAAAACAATAATATTAAAACAAGTTTTAATTAACAAAGTAGAAATTAATATACTATAAAATGTTTATATAAAAATAATAATATTAATACAAGTTTTAATTAACAAAGTAGATTAATTATAAACCCTACAAATATTTTCTAAAAATTCTGAAAAAATATCGAATTTTAATAAAAAGTGTTATATAAATAAATTATAAAAATTCAATCCGATGGTCGGAGGAGTATTTTTCAAACAAATTTTTTTTACATAGTTATAAAAAGTCATTGTACTCTTTTGTTTTGCGTTTTATTTAAAAATGTTTATATTCGTTTCTCAGTTTAGCAAATTATTATTTGAAATTATATGTACATACATTCATCTTGATTTTAAACCTTTTCTAGTTCTCTCATGCCTGCTGGTTATATTCGAAAAATATTTGTTCGAAATGGATATTTGATGTGGATGTGTTTTCGTTTGCCATTTCATTACTTCATTCGATTCATAACTATACATGTGTATGTATGTATGTACTCGTATTGTAAAGAATTTTGAGTTCGTTAAATTGTTTTTATTTACTTATGTACATATGTAAATACATAATTGAATTTTCTATGTTTTCATACAAACATATCATACTCATATGTTGGTATGTAATTGCACTATTTTGCTTGATATTTTTCGCCGAACCTCTTAAAAGTTTTAGTTGGATATGCTTGCAAGTACATATGTATTTATGTTCTATATGTAGATACACGTTCGCCCAAAAATGTTATTCATACTCGTAAGAAGGTATTTACTTGCTGGTATTTTTTTATTATTTAAACTAAATGTAGGCATTAGTTCATTTATTCCATTTCTCATCGGTGTATACAATCAATAAATACGCGGTTTTCTTAATAGATTGTTTTGCACATTTTGTTTGCGTTTTGTTAAATCTTATTTTTATATTGGGCAAATAAATACATACATAAGTCTGTGGACAGTAAAGCTTTCTAGTTGTGTTCTAATTGGAGATAAATTTGCACAATCGCAAAATGCTTTAAACCTACTACATACTCACTTACTTATGTAGTAAACATAAATGCATATGTACATACATACATACATACATACTTATGTTCATGGATACCGCAAACTTCAGCCAATCTTATTAAAATCAACGACAAATTAAATGTGGCTTAATTGTTATAAATAACTTGTTTTAGGGCCAGTTTTTCAGTGCAAGTTGAACTCTGTTTGTTGTTTAAACTAAGCTTAAACTCTGTATGCAGTTTTTCAGTTAACTTTAAACGGAGTTTAAACTAAGTTTAAACGGCCGATCGCGCACGGTTAAACTTAGTTTAAGTTATCAGCTGTTTGCTGCTTACTTCGCTTTGGTTGCAATAAATTTTATTGAGCGCAAGGAAACTAAGTTTAAATTTAAACTGAGTTTAAAGTAGCACAATAAAACTGGACCTTAGAAGCTCTTCTGATTTATTTTTTAGAGTTGATAGACATAAGCGGCTCCTCTGACTAGCTCAATGTCAATAGAAGGGATGAAAATGCTTCCGAAGCACTCACGAAGGTATTCAACGCCCTGCCCGCTGGTGGTAGCAAAGGAAAGGTTCCGCGCTAAAGTAAAAATACATTCAAAAAACTAAAAAATCATATGTGAATATACATAAACATGAAGAATGTAACGATCTACATAATCGTGTTTTGCTGTGGTGAAATATGCTTAGATATCTCACCGACAGAAATAGTGCTGGTAATCTGCAAAAATGTGTATGTTAATCTTCAAAAAAACAAAATATAATCCAAAAAAAAAATTAATATCGTTGATTATCAAAAATGCTGATCCTGGTATCCGATAATAACCCAACTCTTCAGAAAAAACCTTGGCGCCAAAGAATTTACAAACGAATTGTCCATCTTCTTTATGAGACCAAGACCACACCAAGATTGAAGAATAAGAGTATGCGGCTTGCGGCCGTACGTTACTTTTTACTTTACGATATTGGCAATCAGCTGTTCGTGATAACGTCACATCAACAAAGATTCTTTAAAATTGCAACACGAGTGAAGTGAATATTTGGTGTTCTATTTTTTTAAAGGTTTAATTAAAGTTTTAAAGCAATTCTTCATTCGAAATGAGAATACGTTATTGATGGTGTGAGGTACATGCCTAGATCGTAAACTACTTTTTTTTAGCTGTCGGCGCAATCTCTTCTATATCAATGTTGAGACCACACTTGTTCGTGCCAGTGTGTTATTGGTGCCAGTTAAGTCTTCACATGTTTATGCAACTTTCTAGTGCAATTTTTTATAGTCTGATTCAAGGCGAATTCAATAAGGTGGCGTTGAGGCGCCAGCTGCTTTTTTCGCTTTGGTGAGCATTATGTCAAACTGCTTCGTTTTGATTGGCTGGCAATATAAATGTCGAATGGTATTTGGTATAATGCTCACCAAAAAGCATAAACGAAATACATATTGGTTTTTTATTTATATGCGGTTACCGCCACCTTATTGAATATGCCTTGGCTCTGATTTAGTTGTTCGACTGATATGGACGTTTTTTTATAGCACTATTTTTGTAAACATGGATTTCGCTGCAAAATCTCAAAGAGCAATAATTTTCTTTTTGTGGAAAGAAGGTTTTGAAATATCAGAAATAAATCAGCGTCTGCAAGGAGTATTTGGATGTTTCACCCAGTGATTATCATCTTCGACTTGAAAGCTTAACTGACTTAAAATCTGTCATAAGTAAGTGGATTGAGGGGACACCGAAAAAGTTCCTTGAGGAAGGCTTAAAAAATATAGTTTATCGTTGGGATAAATGTATTCAGTTTAATGGAGATGATGTTGAAAAACTACATTGTAATATTTACGAAAATTAACAAAATAATACAAATTATAGTTAAATTCCCAAACTTAAGAAACATCCCTCGAACATATTCGAGACCTGCACGAGTTATTCCGGCATCGTACTCGTATGATTACTAGTACAAGTATAAAATTTCATTGACAAAGCGAAGAGTTTTAAAGAATCGTATAATCACTTTTACGATGCCGATTCTGCCGATGTGACATCGAAGCACTGGAGTCGGTTCAACAAATTTTCACTAAATTTCGTTTGTTTACATATGCTATGTAACTGTCAACGCAAGTAAAAATTGTCAAACTTTTAGCCTTGCCTTGGCTTATGCGGCCTTCGGACAGCGCTTAATTGAGTCAATTAGTAAATTGTGTATACTCAAAATAGACGAGGACAATTTGCTAATTACCTCAATTAAGGCTCTGTCTATACCATTGTGTATAATAACAAGTGAGACATCTTTTCGATAAATGTCAAAATTTGGAACAGCTGAGATCACCTGTTTTTGTAAAGTAAATTCGCAACCCTGGCGTTCCCCATATATTTTACCCGAATGCAGGGACGGATAAAGGGCAGGGGCCCTGGGCGTCTGGATTTCCCCCAAAAAATCGGTAGTCTCAGAAAATTTCAACCGTGTTTTCTAATTCGTAGCACACACAAAAACTCACTCTAGACAAAAAAATTGAAAATTATTACCCAGTAACTGGAATACAAAGAATGCTTTTTTGCCGAAAAAGTATATTTTATTCTAAAAGTTTATGACTTATAAAACCGCCTTCGTAATATGCAATTTTACAAACACATTTACCCATTTTTTTCAAATCAGTGTTACGTTGCCAGTCACGGTGGCTCCGAGTGAACGGTCCATTTCTATTTTACGGAGATTGAAGACGTATCTCGAGATATTGAGGTTACTAGTGACCTAGATATTTTGGCCAAGAAAAAGAGGAGAATCGATGAAGCACTTTAAACCCCTGACGTTTTATGATTCTACTGATTCAAATGATATCATAGCCTATCGATGGCTTTATAAAAATGCATTCAACATTTTACCCAATATTATTATATCTATGTTTACAATGGATATTAATCGAATATCTCAAAATATGTAAAATATCCTAAAAAAATTGAAACCCGCCCCCCAAATATTTTCAGAACAGCTTTTCCCAACTTCAGGCCATTCGTAATTGTCGATATATTGGCGGACAGCTTAGGTACCCTGTCAAATCCAATTGTTAAATAAGATATCTCACTTGTCATTATACACAATGGTCTGTGTACCGCTTTAGGCGTTGCTCAGCGTAGTTAATATGTGGGCAGCTTCGTTTAAATACATGAATTAACCTCAGCTGTCAACGCGAACGCCAATTAGAAAGTTGTACGTAGACGTGCCTTTACACATTTTAATGAATTGTTAAGTTTTTTTTTGTAATTTTTACACATTTTTCAAAATGAATTCCTATAAGGGTACAAGTTTATGAAAATAATGTTCTGTAAAATATCCGATTACGACGTTTATTAAGGTGCTACATTTTAATTTTTTTTAAATAGATACTAAAAAAACGAGGTTTGTTGAATTTTTCAAAACCTCCGTTATTGACACATCTTGACCATTTTCATTGACCAACCTACCCTGGCCAAAGATCGATCTATGTATGTACCAAGTTTTATTAAGAAATCGCTGAAATGTTTACTCAAGTTATCGTGACCACGAACAGACGGACGGACGGACGAACGGACAGACAGTCAGGGCTAAAGCGATTACTCTTTTCATTCTAATCATTTTGGTATAATTGATTATTTTTGTCATTACAAACAACCGTTATATACCCTTTTGTATTATAAGTACGCTCGGGTTTTAAAAATGCCACGAGTTTTCAAAACATATTTGAGTGAGATTAAATTCCGTTTCCTTTAGATATGTACGAGTATGTCAGCGGCCGCAAGGAATAACAGCTAAACTCGATGTTGAGCATTTTTCTGACACAGCTTTCAAATACCAATTAATTGGCCAACATTTATTAAGGGGGTCCTCTACTCCCAAGGCCTGAAATCAAGCGGTTTGACTTTAAAATTTTTGTATTGAATACCAAAAAAAAAACTTTGTCGACCTTGAAACGTCATTGACTAAATTGATGTTGAAACTGCATGGGTCCAAAATACAATTTTACAATAAAAAACATTTTGAATTCGGACCAATACTTTTATGAAGTCTTACTTAAAAAAACACTACTTTCGGAAAAGGGCGTTTAAAGATACGGAGCCCAGAAGCATGCTAAGGAATGCGATTTCTACGAAATCCTCTCTGTGGCGTATTCTTGGATACAAATACATACATACATAGATAAAAATAAAATAAAATTAAAAAAAAATCGATTTTTAGAAAACGCGAGAGTAGAGGAGCCACTTAACTAAAAATTTAAGCGGCGTTCGAACAGAGCTTTAACTGAGGCAATTAGCAAATTACGCTCCATCTGAAAGGCCTCTAAATTTATTCTACATATATTACTCCTGTTTAATTTTTTTCTTTTTCACTCGTATATTCATTTAATATTAAAAGGACTTCAGCTGTTACTTCCTTGTGGCCACACATAGATTGGTCGAGCAATATGCATACATATGGACATAAGTTTGTATGGATGTATGTGTGCATGTACATGCGTATGCATTTATGGACATAGTAGTATGTATGTATGTATGTAGGTACATATGTATACATTTTTAGGATATTAATGTGTGTAGTAATATCGCGTATTAGGCTAGGCTTGCAGCATGCAGCGAGTGGCGAGTGTTAGACATACACATGTATGTACATATGTATGTATTGTACATACCTAAACACGTGCACAATAATTAAGTGAAGCGTGTGTTATTTGCCGCACTAATTGGTAATACATACATAACCTTAATCATATGTAGTGTTATATTCTTTTGTGTTAATACAATTTAAAAATTTTCAAAATTTCGCTATAAAAAGTGTTTTTTTTTTTGCATTTTGCTTAGTTATTCTTTTAAATATACTTTCGTTTGCTCATAAATGATATTTGCTAGCGTTCTAATTCATACATACATACATAGTTTTTCATTTTTAATAGTTAACTTACAACTACCACTACAACATTAAATATATATGTATATATATTATCGGTTCTTCTGTAGCAGACGTTCATATGTATGTATATGTTATATGATTACATCGATATCTACTTACAGTACAAATATTTTTTTATGAATTCTGACTTCCATATTTTTTAATTTCAATACGGTAATATTTATCAGATATTCAAGTTAAACATTTAGTAGCACTACTCTTGTATTTTTTTTTATATTTTTTTTTTGTAAAAAATGCGATGCAAATTAGCCTTTTTTTTAGTACTTTACACTTGTGTTTTTTGTTCTGTTGATTTGCTTGCATGTTTCTTTATGTGTGTACGTATGAATGCATGTGTATGTATGTATGTATGTATAGAAGAGTCAATCTGGCACTTAAGGTCGAAATCATTACCTAACGAATAAAAAATATACCGCCTTGTTCAGAAAAATATGCCAATCAAAGTAACGAAATGTCCAATCTCTCAATTTGGCCGGAACTAAAACTACGATTCATCAGTTTCGGGTATGGCACATCAAACAGGTGGCAGCAGAAGAGCAAAACAAAATTCCTAGGAATTTTGTTGTTGTACAAAGCCTCTGGAATATACATATTTATGTTTGTATTCGCCGCATTACAAGTACGAGCATGTCCGGCTGAAAAAAGCGCAGACAGTCTGTTTTCAAACAAATGCAGCGTTTTTATTTATGTATTTAATTCATCGTAATAAAAACATTTTATTTCAGTTGGAAAATAAAGTTATTTAGACGTTTTTGCAGTCGAATATATTTGAATGCAGAGTCGGATAATTGACTTGCTTCTAGGACGTCGCCATGTTAATAAAGTTAGTTGATTACAAGAAAATAGGAAGAATTTAAACCACTTGAAGTTGGAAGAAAAGTACTTTTTAAATTGCTTGTAAATTCATTTAATTTCCGACAGGGATGTGACCCAGACATGCAACACCAAAACCTGTCAGTTTTCCATTCAACATTCAAATATTTGTACAATGTAATAATTTTAGCAAAATTCAAAATTAATTATTATATGTATACTGACCCAAACAAGAGTTCACGTGGTGTTTTCTTCTTGGGGTGGTTGTTTGTTTGTTTTTGCAATACCACTGTATGGTTAGTTATGGTGAATTTTTTGATTCCACTACCAATAAATGAACCGTGTGAAGTGAAATGTTCAGTGCACTTAAAAAACAGTGCAGTTTGCCCTACCCTGGTATTCCAGCTAGAAATTACGCAAAACTGATTAATCGTAGAGTAGTACGTATGTATACTTCAACCAGTGACATTAGCAGAGACGTGCGCCAATTTTTAAATTTGTTTCGTTAATTGAAATTGTTCAGCAAAATATTGCCAGATTTACCGGACCAATTATGGTTTGTGTGCGATGTTCACATCTTTTTACGAGTATATTGTTTATAATTACAATTTAATTAAAATATTGACAGTCACAGACTTAGGTGAAGCATTCTTTCAAATGTTTGTATGTATGTTTGTATGTATGTTTATTTGTTTGTTTGTATGCGTGCATGTTTATCTGTGTGCATTATACATATGTATGTATGTAGGTATGTAGTATTTTTTTTTTTAAATAGTTACCTACAATCTAAGTTCAACTAATTTAGACTTTCTTTTAAAATGTAAAATCATCTCTTTGTACAAACTCAACTCTTCCCCAAACGAAACGATACATTAAACTAATGTCAGGAGTATTGACCGTTGTTGATAAGTATTTATGACGGCATTTCAAAGCAATCCCGTCTCCACATTATGTGCAGTCCCCAGCGTATTCGGATCGAAATTCAATTTCAGTTCTCCGGCCAGCACAATTTCCGAAATGCAGCCGATAAAGCCACTTGCATATTTCCGTCGAGTAAAATCGATTGCATCCGGCATGCCACCTGTAAATAATTTTTGCCAATGTCAGTGTAAATGTGACCACAGATACATATGTATATTCTGCCATTAAGAGAGTCACAATCAAAATAAATCATGCATTCCACTCACCGACATAGAGTCCTGTGTCTGTGTTTAATTGCTTTAATTTGCCTGGCGAGTACTGGGTTGCTGTTTTTCTTCCGTCTACCTCTAAATAACCTGCTTGGGAATCTCTGTTGGCAAAAATTGGAAAAAGTATGTAGAGACATATGTATGTATGTATGTATGTACATATGTATGTGTGAAATGAGAAATACAGAAACGGAAATTCTTATAAGTCAATCAACATTTAATTATTATTACCATATTTTTATTTAATCTTTATAAATAATTGTTCAATCATATTAAATTTTTGACACAAAATTCATTAATTTAATTCGTTTTTTATTATTTTAACGTTTTCGAATTAGAGTTTTTATACTCAAGAACAAGGATTTTATGGTATTTTTTTATTTATTCGCTTAAGTATAATTATTATTTTAGGGTTTTTATTTTTCATAATAAAAGCAATATTTCTCTAAGATTTCAAGCAAATATTTTATATAGTCTAGATCATAAAAATAATAAAATAGTCATGATACCTGCGCGAAAAAATATAGAAAATAAAAGTAATCATTTTGCTTGAGCGAAAATATATAATAAAACTATAAAAATTACTTTTGAACATTAAATAAAATTGAAATTTGAATTGTTTTTTTATTATTTTTATTTGTACGACACTAATGACATATTGCTTTGTCATATAACAATTGAAAAAATAATCACTTTTTTAAAGATTTAATGTAATAACCAAATGCGTAGAGCTACTGAAAATATATACATATATGCATGTCACACAAATGTATTATTACCTGATTGCGCGTACCCGATGCCAAAGACCATCACTAACCCGGCTCGTGTTGTATCTAATATCCAATTCTCCGGATCCCAAATCATAACGAAAATGTAAATAACTGGAATTGCAAACATTAAAATATTGAGTAAAGATATTTCTTCAGCCAACTTATAAAAATATGCATATGTACATAAAATACACACATATGTATGTACATATAGATATACCATATAACTTTGTATTATAGGTACATACGGGGAGCCTAAGCCATTCTTTCAACACTTGCTCTCCATCGAATGTTATATGAACTATGTAAGTACGCACCAACATCTTTATATCCATATTATTTATATGCCTAACAGAATGAGACACATTTGCTCTTAATTCTACAAACGAAGAATATTGATACTCTCCTCCCGCCTAGCCTGGTACTCGTGTGAAGAACCACAGTTGGCTCTCGACACTGACGATCGAAATAACGTGGTGACGAGAAACCGGCAAAATTTAGCTTGCTTCATAAAACAAACGGCTACAATTTTAACTCCATGTTGAATTTTACAACTTAAGTATGAGCTAGAAATCGTTTAAAACACCTTTAAAAGTAAATATTGGAAGGCATCATTCATTTCGAAATTGGCTAAGTTAGTGTCTTGAAGAAAGCCCATTGAGTTCCTTAGAGCATCGCCTTATGAAAGTCAACACCACTTCAGCTACATATATTCATGCAAAAATTTATTAAAATTGTTTAATTGCTCATTAGAAGGAAAATTCACAAATTTTTAGGTTAAAGTGCTAATAAATTCGTTTTTAAAAATGCTTCTTGGAAGAGAAAGGCATTGCTGACCGCTTTCTCTATGATCCCTGGAGAATCCGAGATGTTCTTTTATTTTAATAGTGAAATATATTTAAGTTCTTGAATAAATCATGTAAGCAAAATTTAAATACGTACCCATTTTCGATTCCCAGGGACAAAAAGTCGGCGTTTCCTTCCGAAGTACCTTGCCTGCCGGTCCACAGTATTACACCATTCTGTGAATGGGTCTTGATGCGTAAATTAAAGTCAATATTGTAACTAATGACCTGGCTCATGGTCTCGGCATCATTATAATGGAAATAGCTATCCTTTCCGGCGAAGCATGCACCAAAATTCTTTCTCACGCCGACGAATTGGCTTTGATGGTCTGCCGGTAACTCCAGCCTTTTCAGTAGGCTCCAATCTGTTTGAGTATTTGGGTCGTTTTTTGTTTTATTTTGTTCAGACATCGTTCCTTTCTTTTCATTTTTTTCATCTGCAATTGTTTGCACCGGTTCCAAAAGGTCATCGTTGGTTTCTCCAAAATCAAAACCAAATTCTGTTGATATGCTCAAATTCTTTATTTCACTCTTTCCCTCGTTTGCAGTTAACTTCCTTCCATCTGCTTGACCACTGTCATCTTTGTCGTAATCGTACTCATCTACAACAAGCTTTAGCTCTTTTTTACTAGCAATGTTTTCTGGCCCATTCGCAAGAATACGGCGCATATCCTGAACAAGTTCTTTGCGATGATAGTTTTCAGTGCTGTCCTTCGAATCAAACAAAGCCTCATCCAAAAAAAATGGCTCGGACTTTGTTTCTTCATTCATCGCATCGTGCGCATGCTTACGATCGCTTCCAGACTCAACGAATTTCCTATCATAAGACAAACTTCTTGTATCCTCCGCTGAAAAATCCTGTGCTTTATTGCCACTACTGTTTTCATCATTTTCGTTTCTAGTATTTGGCAAGTTTTCATAGTCCGAGTCTTGGTCTACGCCAATTTCAACTTCAACATTATCGTCGAATGTCAAAATATCTACCTCCGGGTTTGTTTGAAAACTCTCGTAGTGCGTTGGCAATCTGCTCAGCTTAAAATTAAATGAATCTTTCTCGTATCGCTCCTCTTTTCCGCGGACTTTTGAATTGCTTCGATGCTTGCCCAGCAAGTCGCTCTCACTAGCATTTGGCTGGTGTTTTCGGCCTACTTCCTTTTGTTTATAACTGTCAAATCGCTGATCAAAGCTGGTGTGCTGACCATCCGTGCGATGCGCATCGCGATATATTATATCGTCGTCGTTATCAACTCGATCCTGTTCTATTTTGAGGCGTTTCTTTGACTCGCCGTGGTGTACATGCTTTGAAGGGGTAGTACGCTTTGCCAACGGGTTCAGGGTAGTCTGGACTGTCGTACGAGGTTTCGCGTTTTCCGTATGCACTTTTAAGCGATTACCCATCTTACTTTTCTTGAACGAGTGATGATGTTTGTCGCTTCTTATATTTTCTTTATATTTTTTCTTAGCCTTGTTCATTTGCAATTCCTCCAGTGTCACCTCAGCAGCTCTATTGCACTGACTGCTGAACGCATTGCAACGACATTCGTAGCTCTCCATTTGCGGTATGCATTCAGCAAGCGGACCACAAGGCCTTGCAACGCACGCATGGGGACAATTTCCAATGTTTGTGCCGCCTAACGCTTCCGATATTATAGACAACGAACGACCATTAATGTCAATCTACGGAAGAAAGATCAGAAGTCTTAGTAAACGTACTCTGATAAGGATAGTTCTTTTCTTCTACCATAAGCTTTAATTTTAATTACTTTACCTTCTGAATACAACCAACGAAAAAGGATTTCGACTTCAGATTCAATGGTAATTTGTCTTCGTGATTTACACCTCCCAAAAATATATTTCCAGGCAGAGAGAGATGCCAAAATCCATTTGTTGAGATAGTCATCACTTCCGGAAACGTATCGATCTGAAGGAAAATGCAATGAAAAAAATTCGTTGCGATAACAGAAAATTTCAATCCTTGCCAATATTACAAATTAAATACCTTAAGCACTGCCAAGCGTGCCGTGCGAGATACTTTTACTGAGTGCCATTGCCCCATCGCCAACTGATATTCACTCCTGTTTGAAAATTTTAAAAATTTTTGAATGCAACAAAGGACCGATAATTTTATATAAAACATTGAAAAGAGAAACTCAATACATATGATAACTAAAATATTGAGAAAACATATTTACCTTACGAGAGCAGGCCCACTGCCCAGATCAAAAATGAACTCAACAAAACCTCCACTCAGTGATAGAGCGATAAAATCGCCATGCTTCTCGGATCCTGAATAGAGTATCAAGCCATCAGGGTATTCAGCTTTCAATATGACCTGTAGACCGTAGATTAATTAGCGTTATTGAAATTTTTAACATTTAATTATTCGCTAAAAGTACTGGGCATTCACCTTCAATTCCAACCAAATGAGTGCACTGTCACCAAGGGGGGCATAACGCAGGAAGGACGAGCCATTAAACGCCGGCACCTGGGTAGATTTTCATTTAGCATCAATGGTTAGATTAAAACATACATATCAACGTACCTGTAGATCCATGCGTATTTCGCAAAGATCGCCCACAAAACCAATGGGACATAGGCAAACGGCACCTTCTTCGGAGGGCAAACATTTGCCGCCATGCTGGCACGGATATTTGAAGCATTTGTCAGTTGCACAGTCCTCTATAAAATGGAAAAGTAAAAAAAATGCAATTAATCAAAATCAAAATTTATAGGCACACAATCGAAAAAAATCGTTTAAGGAAATTTTCTTATTATTTTAAACGACATATTATTATAAATGTAAGTATATACATACATATACTGACATCGGACTGACATCGAAAACAAGTTTTCGTGGCTAAAAGTGGGTTTTGCCCTAAAACTCGTATTTTCGTCCATATAAAATCTGTCATACGAAAAAAAAGTTTTGCTTTTGATGTCTTCAATTATTTATTTGAACTATTTATCGACACCATATCAAAAGTTTGTCATCTGTATTTCTAATTTTCGGAAAACTACTGATATTTAATAAATTACACTTAATTCAATTCTGTTATACAATTCAGCAACCGTTTATTTTCATTTAAAGCTTTTAAAAATGTCAACGAAAATACTCAGAGTCAGTGCGAACTTAAATCACAAAATGAGTTCACTAAGTAATTTCACTGTCGATTAAATCATAGTAGTTCGTATTTCTTTTAAATTAGATACTACAATATGGGTAGGGGAGATCCATGAAACATTGGCCATTCTAAAAATATTGAAATTGGGGGGTTGTATGACACGCTCATAGCACTGAAATTGCTCAGTTCGCATTGTCTCGCGGTTTCAAAAAATCGATTTTTTAAATTTAATTTGAATTTATATGTATCCAAGATTTCGCCACAAATCACAATCTCCAATATGTCAAAAAATGACAAGAAAATTTAAAATTTTCACAAATCGTTGCATAAATTTTACAATTTGCAAAATAAAAAAAACATAGCCAACGTAATTAATTTCTGATTGCAGATTACCCAACTGGCCAGAATTTTACTTAAGCGTGACCCAAGCAGTTTGAACATCAATTTAGTCAATGACGTTTCAAGGTCAACAAAGTTTTTTTTGGTATTCAATACAAAAATTTTAAAGTCAAAACATGAACCATTAATATAAAAAAACAATAAATTCTTAAATCCATTCAGTAGATCCCTCGCAATTTATTTCCAAAAAAACCGCTCGATTTCAGGCCTTGGGAGTAAAGGACCCCCATAAAAGTTTTATCGAGCGCAGTAAGTAGCCTTCTGACACCCAAATGAAAGTTGCATAAAAACTCAATGTATCCATGAAGCATTGGCCATTCTAAAAATATTGAAATTGGGGGGTCGTGACACAACATGTTTGGGAAGTTATGAGACACGCTATCCACTTAAAACCATATTTTATAGCCGTATTCTACATATTTTAGAAATACTTCGAATGTTTCATGCAATTTTAAATATTTTTTATGAATGCCTTGTTTTTTTTATGAAAATTTTTACATTTTTTAGTTATTATTATTACAAGCAGTAGAATAAGTATTAAGTACAACATTCATCTGTTTTGAAAATGTGAAAGAACAATTTCGACGAAAAAAATGTGCTTGGAATTATTAGAAATAATATTTCAAGTAGATTGTAACCTTTCGAATATTAATATAAGGTTACCATTTACTTTAAAATTTTTTTTAATTAATTGAAATTAATAAAAAATGGATACTACCGTAAGGAATAAAAAATCTTCTTGAATGGCACTTACACTTTTCATTTATGTGACACAAATTGTTAGCACAAGTATTGAATGCAACTAAGCGGAATATTCTACAGATAATCGAACATATTCTCAATTTCAATTTCACTCAGGTTTTCTTCACTGTACCAAGCAAGTTGAGATAGGCTCAACACACAAATTATCACGGAATTTAAATGCAGGACACGCCCGAATTGAATAGTGTTGCTGCCTGATTTTGTTATACAACCTTTTATCAGTAAGTGGTACGAAGTACAGAGAATACATGTTGCTTAAATTTAATGTCATTATGTACATACATGCTAAGGCGAATTTATAATTCTCGATAAAAGTCAATTGCTTTCTTACATATAAATAACTCCAACCACTTAGCTACAGTAAAACTGCGATGTAATTAAATATTACTTTCTATAGTTATTATAACAGAGTCAGTAAAAAAGAAACAGCATAGTATTTCTGGAATAACTACAATCTTAAATGAATTCGCCCTGGAACAAACATACTTTCCTTTTCTTTTTTTTTTTTTTTGAAAATAAATTCTTGAACTAACAGCTGGTTTCACTAGCAATTTAAATGGTAATTAAATTTTTATTTTATGAAAGTCAAAAAATCAAAGACATTTATTGTGCCATGCATTTTTCTTATAAATTGCTTTCGTGAAACTGGTTGTGAGTAATGTCGGATGAAGACTGAAGGTTTCTAGCGTCAATACAATATTTATAAATATATATGAACATATGTATATATGTATGTAGGTTCGATTGTACTTACGTATGTCGAAACCCTTTGTGACGTCTCCCAAGGGATGTTCCTCAAACTTGTACTCGTGTTCGTTCGCTACGAATCGTCTTACACATCCGATAAAACCATTTTGGACCGGTAAACGCTTTGCCAATCCCGTGATATTACCAGTGCCGCCAAGGAACACAGGCTCTCGGAATGTGATTCGCGAAAAGAGACCCTACGTAAAAGGTTTTTTAAATGTAACATATGTATAGCATACAAAATAGATAAAGATATACGTGATGTGTCTCTTAGTGATTTTAAAATTTTACTAACATTTGAGCGACCTTGCACTTTGCTTCCGTGATTCAGCACCAACCAGGCATCCCACCGGTGACGGTAAATTATCACACAATTCCACTCGTTCAACAATATTGTTTCTCGCGATCGTACGTTGCCAACACCCGATCCGCAGTCAAACCTTTTCAAATAAAAGCTCTATATAAGTACATACATGTGTGTCATAAAATTTGAGTCGTTCTCTATTTACCAAAATTCCACAAAGCCCTTGTGCAAAAGCAGTGCCATAAAATCGCCAGTCAGGTCATCTCTCTCGCCACTTAACAAAATAACACCATCAAACGACTCTGGCCTGAATTCAACCCGAATCTGGTAAATAAAATTGATAAGTGGGGTTTTATGTAAAAAGGATTACGTTTGACTCAGAAAATACATATACATATATGAATTTAAAGAAAAACATGTTTGAGATTTTGCTCAACTTAAACAGCCACTGGATTTACACAGGAAAATGATATGCGAGCATGTGTAAACACATAAATTATGACAATTAAGCTCTCCCTAACACTTTTGAGATGATTTTATAAAGTATAAATTTAAGGTACATAATAATCAGCACCCACCTGTACGTGTTTGTATGCGCCTCTTAATGCCGGAAATGCCAACCATGAATGCTCAGAAAATTTAGGATTTCTGATTTTGACTTCTGAAATGTTAATAGATAATATATAATAGAAAATACAAAATAAATAATTGATGCAAGATAATAGATAATACGAGTTTTTTGTATTATTTCTCTACTCACCCTCCAAGCAGCCGTCACCGGTCTTCCCGAAAGGGCACAGACATCTGCTAATGTCTTCGACGCGTTTGCACACCCCTTCTGCTCCACAATCTAAGACACAAGCATGGCCACTAAAGAAATTGATGACCAAAGTAAAAAAAACTGATTCCGTAAATATATTTTTACCAACTTACGACGCACGCAATGAACTGTCGTCTCCTCTCGTTTTATTCGATATGTTAGATGTGTCTGCACTTCCTTGGACACCAGAAGCAGCAGCAGCAGCAGCCGCCGCCGCCGAATGTGACACACTTTTTCTTTGATCCCTCCTATTTGATTTAGATATTATGCCTGAAAGATCGACTGCATTCGTGAGAGGCTGATCGTGATATGTAATTTGACTTGACTTTCGATTGCTGTTCCGATCTCCAAGGGCACCCACAGATGTTGGCATGTCCATCTCTAAGGAATTGGAACGGTAGCTTATTTTCTTATTTGGACTATTAAATGATTTTATGGTTTGGGACGATGTATTTTCTTTATTCCCATTGGTGGTAATTGATTTATCTGAAGGTTTGGCTTCGGATTTTAAATTAATTCGCATTGATTTTTTAATTGGTGACACTGCTAAAGTGTCGTGAGTTGTGGCAGTTACTGCAACATGCCGGGAGCTGTTAGCTGCCTGCGCCGTTGCGTGTTCTGTCAATTTAGCTTTAAACTCAGGTACATCTTGGCTAGTATTAGTTAACTCTTGATCATCGCCGTTACTGAAATAGACGTCTTCAGATGATATGTAATAATCGTTTGAATTGACCATCGTTTGCTCTTCGTTGCGTTTCAAATCCTCATCAAAAAAGTTTTCATCTCCCTCAGTTCCGATGTCTTCTAGCGAGGAGGATGCCGAAGAAATTGGTGCTGAATCTGCTGAAATGTGTGCCTCATCTGCCATTGACGATGATTGTGAATAATCGAGCAATACTTGGCTATCGCGATAACTACCGTTAGCTAGCTTAGCGCTAAACGATGCGCCCTTTTGGTAAAGAACATCCTCGTCAGATTTTGAAGGCCCATCGTTGTTGAATGTGGAATTGATTACTAAGGAGAAAAACAAAAAATAATATAAAATATCAAAGCCAAATGCTTTTGGACAACAATATCTAAAGTGCAAATTAAACGCACAACAAAAATGGGCGTGAATTTCAAATGTTTCTCACTTCTGCTGCCAACAGCAACATAAACAAATCAAAAGTACTTGTTTCTGTTTCGGTTGTAAATGAACTGAATCTCGACAACGAACGACAGATGTAAATATTTTATGAGAAGCTTTTTTATGAAAGTTTGAAACTTGGAATTCATACGACAGGGTGGAATGTTAATGTTTGATGGAAAGATTTTCCTTCATCGCTTGTCAAGTTTGGTTCGAAGACAAACCGGTTTCGGCTCTGTGCCATCTTCAATGTCGATTTTCGTTCGACCAAACAACGCCGAGACCGGTTTGTCTTCAAACCAAACTTGACAAAGGATTACGGAAATTCGTTCCAACAAACATCGACAATATTTTTATTTTTATGTAAAAGAACTTAAACAGCAAAATTGCATTATGTAGTCAACAGGTCACATTTGTCGTTGTCGTATCGATCTGAAACTTCGCAAATTTTTTTTTTTTGATCTTTTTAATAAATGTGCCTTTTTGTAACTCTATAACTGCAGTTTTCGAATTAATGCGAAGTATAGTATATAAAGTATAGGCGTGATTTTGCTTTTAGTTATACGAAGTATTGCGCGCCAAACGCCATGCTATGTATGTTTGAGTATGTATGTATGTATGTACATATATAGGTGAAATGTATACAAATCAATTGACAAACATATAACACATGATTCAATTATAAAAGGTTGGATACTTATTGACGTTTAAGTTTTCCGACTGCCTTGTAAGGTTGCATTTAGGAAGGTCTGATACAGGGGAAAATATTTTATCCCTTTTCGCGCAAAGGTAGTAGAAAAGTAGGTAACTAGCAGCGAAATGCGGTTTGTACATAGAACGAAACATATTTGCAAAAATTTGATGTTTCAATTTATGTAATATAATATAACCGAATATTCAACCACACATGTATGTATATATGTACATATCACATATTAATACAACAACAAATAAAAAAAAACGCAAGTGTGATTTATAAGCAAATTTCTTTTACACATTTTGTTAACAAAAACAATGCGATTTCAACCTTTTTAAGTTTTTACATGCAGAAAATAGAACTTTCACGTTTGGAAAAATTTTGATAATACATTTTTCTTTAATTCAATATCAATTTGAGCAACCAAAATAAGAGGTATATATTAAAAGCCCAGTAACTAGGATTGTATACATATTCATTACAATTTCAAACTTTTTAAAAAATATAATTACCATTTTTGTAGATCATAAAATTGTAAGATTCAAGTCACTAAAAATGTAACATTAGTTGTTCGAAAAAATTTTGGTTTTATATAGAAAACACCACACAATACCTTCGTCAAAAAATTAACGGAATTTTTATTGATATACATCTGTTAGAAATCAAGAAAAGACGTTAGTCAAAACTGGTCAAAATACTAATAAATGTTCTTCTATTCGATATTTTAACTGTATAATTTTATGGTTGTTATTATTTATATACATTTTTTTTTTAATTTTATGTTATTTTATATAAAATATATTCAGTAAAAAATTTAAAAACATAAAATGCTTTTTTTGAAAAAAAAATATCAAACAAAATGATCTGAACTGGCCGGGAATCCAACCAACGACCAATCAATTTCATACAAAAAAAAAAAAGTTTCAATTACCGCTCGCTGCTAAATAGGCAAAGCTACTGGAAAACGTACGAGAATGCCGTCAATTCGATTATTTAATGTAGGGCATGCTGAAATAATTTGAAAATTACAAAAAGGCACCAGTATTGCCTGCCAGGCCATTTCACAAGAAAAGTACTAATTTCCACGTGTTTGAAAACATTTTTCTTCCTTAAATTAAAAGAGAGCAACACAGGCTACCTTAAGGCAGCGTGCAAGAGTGAGACAACTGCCTAGTTATCCAACCTTGTATAATTGAATCATGCATATAACATTGACTTACCTTGACAGCTGTAACCATTTTTATTGAGCTCATATCCTTCTATGCAATCGCATTCGTACATTCCGTCATGGATTTCATAGCACAACTGTTCGCACGGACTGGTGTGTCCACAGTGGCCTGAATTCAAAAAGTAGAAATAGTTTTAAGGTAAAAGTTGTACTTAAACACAAGTATAATTGATAAAGATGGAAATAATAATAGTCACAACAATACCTCCCAGCAAACCATAAGAGCTCTGAACGCGCGCATATACTCATAATGAATTCATAAAATAACCACTAACAGTCATAAAACACTCGAATTGGAAAGAATTTTTAATGAATAAAATTGTTTCTGATGTTATTAATTTTTAAATATTGCCACATAATTCAAAATACGAGCATAAAGTATTCTAATTAAGTAAATAACTAATAATAATAAGCTCAAGATAAGTTCACTTCTAAACGCCTCTTTACCATTCAAAAATAATAAGCAAACGCTCATATTGGAGCTCAGAATTAAAAGCAATGATAGAACGTTTTTTTTGGTTTTGAAGTCGAAATTTGATTCCCATCTTTTCCATGTCATACATGAGACTTTGCTGACTCCTATTGAAAGTATGACCAAAAAAATCTCTCGAATGGGTGAGTGGATGGGTTTATGGTGCCCGGAAAATTAGTTATATTTTTCCAAACGCAGCTCAGAAAGTATTTAACGGTAGGATAAGCGGGAAATAAATAGGTTATGACTTATTTCAAAGTATGTAATTCTTATCCGAAATGCACCACTTGATGAGAAAAAATTCAGAAGTCGCTCTGTGTTGTTTTTGTTCTCTTTATAAATATAGGTAAAGTAAAGATTTTGCTCTAATAATCAACATTCTTGAGGTGAATGAAGACTGTTTATTTTTGGTAATTTTTAAAAAAAATTTTGGAGTTACTTTTTTCCATGTAACGCAAATATTTTATGCAAGACTTACGGCGTGTTAAATACTTAAAAAATCGATGAAATTGTTTCTTAAATGTATACGTTATATGAAAAAAAATCAACACCAAAATTAAAAAAAAAAATTTATCAAAAATCAAACTTAAATGTGAGCCACTTGAAATGTGCACTTTATTATAATATAATTAAATAGGCTACCAAAACTTTTCGGAACGCTCTTATTAAAATCTTCGAAATTTGGACAAAATTTTGGAAATTGTCATACATTTTGTATAAGGTTTAAAACTTTAATTTTCATGACATTTTTTAAAGAACGAACTACATATATTTTTATAGAAACCTAATATCTCGAAAAAGCAAACATGCACTTGGTTTTGCTCGCCAGTGTACGTAGATAATGGTTGCGTATAGGAAATCAAAATGCCATTTTCATTAATTTATAATGTTTGTCAAGTTTACCTTGAAAAGCAGCCTCCATAGTAATTTCTGGCTCTGCGCTATTGGTAATAGCCAAAATGGCCACCAATATTAATCCATGCATCAGCGTTTGTATATTTTTAGACATTCTGGTTTTTTTTTCTATCCTCGCGCGCGCTCCAGACCAACTGCAAAACGAAAGGCGATTATTACATAAATAAATGTTTCTAAATCAGAGGCGTATTTACAAACATACATACACACATACGTATGAAGTTTAACACTCTTATCAATTAGCTTCCGCTGTCAATTCAATCTTTTGTGAGATGATGCCGATAATTGGATTTGCTCACAGTCACACTGCGATGTTTGTAGTAATGTGGTAGGATAATTTTCCAATGCTGCTTCGTATGGATACCATTTTTTTTCAAATCAATTAAAATATTTGATTGATCTCATTGCAAATATCTACCCAAATGTAACGGTTGAGCCGAGTGGGTGCTTGGCGGCTTTCAATCCTGCAGTTGGGAGAACATAATGTTATTTACTCAACAGACACATTCAAAGTCCAATACAAAAAAAAAAAAAAAACTGCACAAACACGCAACATACATAAATATGTATTAACATATCAACACACTTCCCTCACGATACATAGTTAGTTGACATTCGATCGGTGGGCAGCGATTAACAAGGACCTTTCATTTCAGCCTTAATTGGGAAAAGTATAGATTTTGTCAACCGAGGCAAGGAGGTATCGAAATAAAACAGTTCTGTAATTTGATCTGAACAAAAAAATAACGTTATTCGCGTCGTGTTGTCCGATTAAACATTGTTCTCGTTTCGAAACCAAATGATCTGTTATAAACAAATTTTAGTTTTTGTCAAGTGATTACTAGATCGGCCAAACGTTTGATGAAATTTTTTACAAATTCAGAACTATCGCAAACCCGATGTTGTACACCATGCTTAGCCCTACAGAGTGATGCCCGAACTAATGCATTTTTTGTGTGAATTTATTGTGCGGCAAAGCATAACAATTGAAAAAGCCTTGACAACAGATTGTTCCACAACAAATCAACGTGAAGCCAACACAACACTTGAAGGTTATGAAAAGAGGAGAAGATAAGAAAAATGACTGTGTACAGTAAATTTTTTTATTTTTTTTGGTCGATGTCTTAACCTATTTTGTCAGCCGAATTTACAGATGGTGTGAGCCCTTTTGCAAATGAGCGCTTCAAAGTCGAGAGCTTCTACTGGTATATACATATGTATGTATGTGTGTATTAGTCGCACACATAATTGCTACTACGTTTGTTGGCAGTCAACCAACCACCTGGTGGTCGCGACTGCACCCCTTTCCATTGCTGCGAAATTGCGCGGTCTGTGAATTTTTGAGTTTTTCAAAAATTTTACCAATGCGCTCGCACGAGTATGACATTTCATTACCGGACAGGTAGGCGAATATTTCATGCTTTCTACACCTGAAATCGCTGCCGCGCACTACTTTCGATATTTTCATGCTAACATATGTACATATGTATGTATCTATGTGTGTGTGTATGCAAGCACACTCCTAAAATTACTTTTGCCTTTTTTTTATTAAAATCGATTTTTGTCATTCCTTCTAACTTCGATTCAATGTTTCAAGTGACCGTGCACGCACACACACACACACACACCCTTATGTATATACAATACATACATATATGTATATGTACCTGCCAACATACATATATACACTTTAACTTGCTTCCTCCCTAACACATCGCACAGTGGTCTGAAATCAGAAAATTCTGAGCGAAACGAGGCAACAACATTATTTTCCGTAAAGTGCAGATATCTTTAAGGTTTTTGAGGTCGCTGATTTCAAAAATTACGTCAGAACTAAAAAATTTAAAATTGCTGACACAAAATGGCGGACGGATTTTGGGAAAAAATTGTTTTAAGAGTTGAAATTGAGTGTAAGGGTGTTTTTGAAGTCGCTGATTTCAAAAATATTGTCTAAAACAAAATTCAAGATAGCTGACACAAAATGGCGGACACTTCTTTGGAAAAAGTTGTTTAAAGAGCTGAAATTAAGTGTAAGAGGCTTTTTGAGGTTGCTGATTTCAAAAATGACGTCAGAATGTGAAAATTCAAAATGGTCGACACAGAATGGAGGAAAGTTTTTCGAACACTTTTTGTTATAATTTTGTGTACAAGTAATGAAACACGCAAGTAAGTGTGTTTCGCAACATTCAACACAAGTAAATGGCAAACACAAACATGTTTAATCACCTTTAAAAACCTTTAAAATCATACTCCATTTTGCAAAACACAAAAAAAAATTTAATAAATGTATAATTTAACATCAAAAAGGGATTTTGTAGCAGTAGTACTACGCATGGCAAGGACTAGTCCAGCAGTGTCAACTTCACATGACTGTACGTGACTGCATTATAAATTCCAGAAATTGAACTGACCAACGCCACCTCTGCGACATATCGAAGAACTATTTTGACCCGGTATTTTTAAGTTTTTGTGCTTTCGGCACGCTTTTTCCAATTTTCGACCAGTGTGCAACGCCTCTTTTATAAATTTAGTGTTTTTTTGTCGTTTTGAAAGGTTCTTCACAATGCTCCATTTTGTCATTTACCTTTGGTCAGCTTCGAAACTCTGTGTGAATGAATAATCAAGCGCTTATTTATTTCGCTGCTGATTTGTCGAACGAATCAGTGAATATCGCACATTTGTAACAGCTAATTAACTGAATTAAGGTCCCATCCAAATGCCGATTGACTGGATCGCTTTTGCAGCAGGTGGCGATGGCCTCGGCGGCGGCAAGGGCGTAGGATTAATTGTAAGTCACATATGTATGTATGTATGTATGTAGCTTTATAAGTAGAATGTTTAATCGGACATACATACATACATATACATATATGTAAGTAAGTCTGAAGGTATTTAATTACATACTTACAAGTCGATATTTACCACTAATTTGCGCCACAATTATACATAGTTACATATAGCATATATACTCGTATATAAATGTTAATATATGTATGTATGTACATATGTATGTAGAGACATTGTATGTATGCAAAGTATGTATGTATGTATATACATAAATATTTACTTATTCTTTCCCTTCAATGCGAGCATTGCGTGCCAGCGCAGACAAAAGTTTGACATTATGATTTAGGTGTGTTCTTAGTTCTTTTATATACAAATGTATACCATACAAGTAACTCAATATTCGACTGTAGTATGACTTCACTAGAATTGAAGCAAATGAAAAGAGTAAATCCATATCCATTATTATTTTTTTTTTCATTAAGTAAAAACTCAGCTCCTTTGAACTGCCCTGCGAAGGTCATCGTAGCGTATACTTAACCAAAGGCTTCCTTGTAAGTAAAACGTACACAATAATGGCAAAATAAAACAAAAACAAATTGACAATTTTTGTCAGTCAGTCATTTTTATTACAACTTCCCTCATTATACCAGCACTAAACATTCTACTGTCATGTACCGTTCTCCTCCCGGCACTACCGCCAAGTATTTCGTCGGGATGCAGTTTGAGCACTAAGCTCTAAGTCCGTTACCGTCTTGAAGCAGTCCGTGGTCGCAGTTGTATGTACTTGGTGCCACCTCTGTTGGTCTAACTAGCCTAACCTGGTAGGGTCCGTCGTCCACGCCCACTTGTGTCATGTCCGCCTAATTCCATTGATCTGACACTATTTAAAAGTTCTTAGTTGATTTTAGTATCTTTATAATTCAACTTCATTGAGGCTGTCGAAATGGACGAGAATCCGAGCAGTGAAATTTCTCAGGTTAATTGATTTCGGCCTACTTAGCCTTGCTGACACTATAAAGAGCACTTCAGTATGCCGAGGCCGTCGTCAAAACGGACTTGGTTCCGAGCGGCTTCTTGCCTGGCTATGTACAAGTTCCCTTGCTGCGCTGGCTCAGCGAATAGAATGACCGAGGTGGTCCAGCAAACGAATACCAATAGCCGCAGTTCACTGAAGAGCGTTTGATTCCATCTCACTTTGACGTTTAAGATTCACTTCTCAAACGTAGAGCTTGTCTTCAATCATATTTGTCGGAACAGACGAGATTTCGAGCAACATCTGACAGAGCTATACTTTGTGTGGGTGGTCCGACGAACAAAATCCAGATCCGCACTGAGTTTGCTCGAGGAGAGCGTTCGGTTCCAAACCCGCGTATTCTTCTCACTTTACCTTACCGTCCACAAACTGCCAAAACCGGTGGTATATTTGTATTTAGATATGTATGAATATTACAAAAGTGCTTTTTAAATCAGCTTTCATTGGCACATTTGAATCGTCGTTTGTTTTTTTTCATTCTTTCACTGAACCTCAACACATTCCGAGTCGCACTAAAACAAATACAACAAATATTCCACCACCGTTCGAATTGCAGGCGAAGCAATAATTCTTCCGAACAAAAACAATAATAATAACCAATGAAGGCACATTAACATAAACACAGGATATGTACGGGTATAGTGAAAGATACTCGAGGTGACGCATCGCCTTTTTGTGGCAACACAGGTAACTAACTACCCCATACATACAAATGTACGTGTGTATGTATGTGTGCCTGAGGATTGCCGTACGTACATCACTCGGCCGTAGTGCCGGAGTTTAATATTCTTCAGTGCATTGGCGGCTTTTATAAACTTTTTCCTTCGAATATTAGGCGTTGAAAATTACATATTATTTTACTCTCCCACAGGATAACTGCCATACACATACACATGCACACACAAATACTTTTATAAGTAGACATGTATGCATACACACATACACACAATGTACTTAGAAGTCGCTTAAATGCGCTGCAACGGAATATATTTTTTTGTGCCATCCAACACCCACACTCACAAGCTTTTTGCGTAGCTATACTAAGTCCTTTTCTCGAAATTTTGTTTAGTAGTTTTTTTTTTCAGCTGAATCGAATATTGAAAATTCGTAAGGAAAATATGTACACACAGTTATTGGCACATACATATGTATGTATGTATGTATTAAAGGTGATTTTCAGTTCTCCGTTCATAAATATCTATGTACTTTCTTTATGGGACAACTTCTTCAAATATTTTCACATTTTTCAATTCACACCCACACACATAACTTGATTCACAATTATTAAAAATTGTTCCCACCTTTACCTCATATTTTTAAGGAGTGCTCAAGTTATAACAGTTTTTTATCATCATCGAGCAAGTAGGACCGTTTATAGCAAAATGAAAATATTTGTAGATATGTACATACATAAATACATACGTACATGTATGTATGTATGTATTCGTTCTTGTGCTTTATTTAGTGGATTCCTGACTAAGCATTCCTTGCGTTGCGAAACAGCAAACTGGCCACGGTTATCTTCACTATAATTGACGGGAGACTATCGAATCGAAAGCGAATTGAACGAGCAAATGCTAAGGTAGCTCAACTCTCAACTGTTTTTTCACCGTTTGCCTTACATCGTATTCGCAGCCCCCTTTAAATGGACGACTCCATTTACTGCTGAGTTAAGTTTTGCGAGAGGAAATCCTGTTTGCAAACAGAGTTACCATAACGATAACGATTTTTGTATATTTTGAATCATTGCACTCCTTTAGTTAAGAAACTCGAATATTTATTTGTGCAGCGGAAAGTATTGCCAAAGAAATGTAATCGAAGCAATGTACGAGTATTGAAGGATTATAAAACAAAACTTAATTGTTGAAAATTTTCATCAAAGCATAAATACAATACAAACAACTTTTCCCATGATTTTAAGCTATGATAAATTCTTTTTTTTCGGAGGGATGTCAAAACCTTCTACGAATTAACCTTGTTTTGTTAGTTAAGATGTCATCACAAAAGAGCATAGAGAAATGAGAAAGAATTTGTTTATCGCGCTATTACTGAAACTCTAATGGAAAAAGAATAATCACCTTATTTTTTGCTCCCGGGCTCGTGTGCACGGGGGGATCGGTTTGAGGGTTGAAACCCACTCCGTGAGCAAATTAACGCATATGAAAAGATGTGAATCGTATTCATCAAATTTTATTCCAGCACGCCCACCGTGGGCTAAGTCCTGCACACGGCCCTAATTACCATCATCTGGAATGAGCTCAGCTTGGTTTCTTCGCCATTTCGATGCTTTTGATTGATACATTTTGAGAATATTTCAAAGAATTATGTCTGTACATCTTCTCATTTTAGACTTTTCTTAACGAGAACACACCTCAGAACTGCGCATGCGGCAGAATAAGCAAAACACAAAAGCGAAATGCAAGACATTTTCAATAAGGTGATGGCGGTGGGGGTTAAAACAAAATTTGCACATACTTTCTTGTTGCTATTACATACTGTATATTTAGTCAAAATTTCGCTAGGCGAAATGAAAATGACTTCGCCATATTGAATATGCCTTGGATAAAAGTCATGATCAGCGCACTTGAACAGAGCCCTTACAATTGATTCGCTTTTTCATATTTGCAAAGAAATTTTCATAAAATATTTTCAGATGTAAGTTCTGATTTCGTTACTCAGTTTTTTCATGGCATTTCCAGCCGAGGGCGACAACCATTAAAAAATGTATCACAGATTAGCACAATGAGAAGCGTCCAATAAATTTGACCAATTTGAATATTTGAGTTTTCTACAACAATAACGATAATAAATATGTAAATAAATACAAGGATCCGAGGCGCAATATTAGTGATGCGAGGTTAAATTAGCTAATATTATGTATAAACATAAATCAGCAAATTTACACCATAACGAAAATATAATAAGCTAGAACGTTTTTTTAATTCGTCTGGCATTATTTTTCTCGGACGTTTTTAAGCATTTTAAAATTCATTGATTTTTTTAAAGCGAAATAAATAATAAAATAGCAAATAAACAATATAAGTTGTTTGAAATTGTTTTTTGTTTGAGATTGGGCATTAATATGTGTATGAGAAAAAAGTAAAAAAAAAAGCAAAATTGGTTTGATTTGCTAAAAAGCGGAAAACAAGGCGAATTTAACAAGGTGATGTTAAGGAGCCAGCTGGTTTTTTCGCTTTTTTCACTTTGCTGGACTGAACGTCAAAGAGCTTCGTTCTGATTGCTTGGCGATTGGCGCTTGCGAATGGCTGGCGATGTAAATCATCTACAGAAATTTGACATTCAGTCCAGCAAAGCAGCAACAAAATACATGGAGGCCTTTTACTTATACATATACGCTTACCAACACCTTGATAAATTCGCCTTTTACATTGAACATATACATACATATAATACAATACAAATGAGAGCAAAAACCCATATTTATACATTTGGAAAACTCCAATTTATTTCAATTGTTTTTTTTTTCGATTTAAGCATCGTTAATTCTCTAACAAACACCGTTAAACTTTTTTTAATTTTATAAAAAATATACATAGATATATTTATCAAAATTTCATAAAAATTTTGAACTTAAAAAAAATTTCGAATTTTTTGGGGTATGCAAATATGTATGTAGCTCATTCAATTTTAGTTCGACAAAGTGCAAGTTTCTAGTAGCTACGAATTGCCACTGACTTTAGGCAAAAAATTTTCACTGACGCTCATTCGAAATTCCTTGCATGTAAACAATTAATCGCGGACAACAAAAAAAAAATTGTCAAAAAACAGTAATAACTTGGGCACACTTAAAACTTGCACTTTCTCAGACTAAAATTTAATGAGCAAAAAAAAATTGCATACTCGAAAAAATTCTAAAAAGTTCTAAATTTTGATGAAATTTTGATAAATTATTGCATATTTTGTAAATAGTTTAAATAATAGTGCTTTTGGTTTTTCTTAAAGAATGGACCGTATTTTACTTGAAATATAATTTAAATCAATTAGAAGAAAAATAAAGTGCCCAAATCTGCCAATATATGGCTGTGCAGTAATTTTTGAACAGAGCACAACAATAATTTGATTTTTTTTCATTCTTTATTTTAATTTTAATTGTCAAAATTGTGAATTTGGTTTTTGTAACTTTAGCTTATAAAGGCAAAAACAAAGAACTTTTTAATGTTTTTTTTTTATATTTCTACACTTCTGCTACCTATTAGAGCGATTATTTTTACATTCGAGAATGATTACTCTAAAAAAACTATTTTGCTTGTTAAAAGGGCTTGTTTTGGAAAATGCCTTACCTTTTTTTTAACAATGTGATGTACATATGTAGAGTAAGTTAAGGTATTGTGATATATGTAGGTATAACTCAGTTTGTGTGATAGTTTTACGATAAACTAAAATAAGACCTTGCAACTTTATTAATTGATGTATTGTGCAGCAAGTTCTAAAACAAGATTCCATTATATTAAGTAGTTCAATTAAAACCAGAAATAGTCAAAAAAGTTGTGTTGTCAAAATTTATGAATAATGTGACATTCCATGTCGGGCAAAGTGATAGACTTTTCTCTTTCAAGAAAAATGTCTTATAAATATTGAAATTAATAATATATTTTTTTGAAAATTGATAGTAATTAAATTTACTAAACACAAGAAAAATTTCATTATTTTAATAGAATACAAAAAAATTTACACAAGCGAAATTAATGAAAAGTGCACAAAAATGAAAACATCTATGTACATATACGAGTCAAGCCTCGCGATTGAATATCACTTGGCGTTTAGAGTTTCTGTTGCAAAACGAGCTCACAGTATTCTTGCTGGGTGGAGTCTCTTTCAGATTTGATCCTTAATACGCTTTTCTTCATTTAATGCTCTCCTCCAAATATGCTTTGTATGGTGGTATGCTTTTACAAAAGTTGTAAGACATCGAATCGTGCCACATTTCTACTTTATTCTTCCATGAACGTTCATATTTATATTTGAAGGAGGTTTTGAGAGGCCAATACAATAAAATATTTGGGGTATAACTGTAGAGACCATCCTTGACGGATTTGTGAACCGCAAAAAGTTATTAAGCCACAAAGAAAAAGTTTAAATTTATAGTCATCCCAGAGACTTCTTCAACAAAAGCGGTTAAAAATTGGTCTTTTATATCATCGATAGCTTTATCAGTACGTGAAGCTCTTGGCAACGTTGCAAATTAAATACCATACGTGTTCGATGCCCATAGTATTCCCATCTTCCTATCTCTAACAACATTAATGGCCTTTTCATATTTTCTACGTTCTGCTTACGAATTTTGCCTTTATTCTGCTGACATACCCATAGGCCAGTTTATGTTGTCAATTAATTTTATTAACAGAATAGGTCATTTGTAAAATATTAATTTCTGTATGTTTATTGTGATATACTATAACACATTGAACGACTTTGACTATATCACATTACCCCATCTCGAGTTTTTTAAACTAAACAATTTTTTCTATTGAAATAATTTACCAATTATAAAAAACTTACTTGAATTATTATTAAATATATTCACGAAAAACCAAAATAAATGTCAGAAGTTTAAAATCTTTGAAAACTTTGGACTAATCACTTTTCGAAGCAGGTACTAAAATATTTCGGTTCGCACACTGAAAGAAAACTAAGTTTTCAGTGGTGCGAGCTATAACTTGATATGCGGGTGAGTTCGAGGTTCGAATCTCAGTCAGTGCAAGCTAAATCTTTATAATAGAAATGGCAAACCTCAGAGGGTATTTCTGCCATGAAAAAGCTTCTCATTAAATACATCTGCCGTTCGGAGTCGGCACAAAACTGTAGGTCCCTCTATTTGGTGGTAGAATATAAAGACGCACAGCACAAATGGTAGGAGAAGCTCGGCTAAACACTGAGCTATGTAGTGTATGCGCCAAAATTATATTATTATTATTATATTACATTTACAGAAAAGTTAATAGAAAACCATGCTTAGTTAGAAAATATCCTGGTATATCACTTTACCCACCCATATCACAATAACCCAATTTACTCTATGTATTTGAAAAAAAAATAAAAAAATAACCGGAATCGCAATGTAGCAGAGGCAGTTTTTTCTGAAATCAGCTGTTTTTTTAAAGAAGCTGTGCTTTGCTATGAAGCGACGATGAAGGAGAAATTTATTGTTATAACTTTTCGCGTACTTATGTAAGAGTATATGTAAAGAGTGCTTTGAACCATTGATTGATCAATAGCAAATTATTTGAATATTTAAGATTTTTGTTATTTATAATCTTGATTTCTCGAGTAAATAACAACTTAACTTTTGTGTTGTCGTAATTTCAAATTACTCTTATAATTGCTGATTAATTTAAATTTTGAATAATCAATTAATCGCGCAGCTCTAGTACATACAAACATATTTAAAAAAATTTAAAAAACTTCGATTACAAAATTTGAAATGTCGTTCTTAATCTTTATAAATTGTCAACTTCATTTGGAATGTTTTAAATTTTTCAGGAAAGTTTGGACCTCTTAATATTTAACGACTTTAAAATAAAAGAAGGGAGGCTTATTATTCGAGATGACCAATCTTTATTTATTTTTGGACCACCCTTATGAATATATGTACATACATATGTATGTATGTCTATGTGTATATGCCCTTCTTAGTTTAAAAACAGCATAGCGTTCACATACAGCAACAATGCCACACTATGGGAGTGATCGGCGCACTTGCAAATGTCCGATTTATCTGAAGGTTGATATACAGTTATACCGCCGACGCAATGGCAGACGCCGAACTTATCCCAAGAAACAATTTTCCGTATTTCCGCCATATTAAGAAACTCTCCAAAACCGAAAAGGCCACACAAAGCACCTGAAGTAGAAAACATATCGAGTTATATACATAAATGTTAGTTAGTAAATATGTATGAACATATGTTAATGGTGGGTAACGGCGCCGATTATTTTACGCTGAAGCACTGGCGCCCCATAACTCTGTGTTGGCGCGATTGCGACATTATTCAATACTGATTTTCCGATGGCCTCAACCGCAGCCTAATCCAATATAATTTTCTCGCATTACTAGCCATTTTCATTACGGCAACTTCAACTTTTCCCACAATTTTTTCGGTGGCCCCTCACAGTATTAAGTTTCGTTTAAGCGCTACTCGGAACTAGAACCGCTGGTTAAGACCATCCTTCAAATAATTAAGCGCTGAGTTGTAGCTAACCGCCGCTAATTTTAATCAAACACTGAGCAACCAGGCTTTAGTATGTCATAATCCAGCAACAAATGCTTTGAGTCTAGGATGAGTCCGGGAATAGTCGCAAAGGAACATGAGACTAATGCAACTTGTCGTCTCTTTATATGGAATAAACTTAGCTTCGAGTGAGATTCGAACGGCCTGGTCAAGGTTTGCTAAGCTCTGCTTACATGACAACGACGCGCATAAAATTTCGCTGCCTAAGTGCGTCCATATATCAAAACATTTTTTATTTTGTTCCAAAGAGATGCATACAGGAATAATCTCCTACAATAAAACCCGCTTGAGATGAGTTGCGAATAATTAATACACGATTTAGCGACAAATACAGGACTACTTTCATTTGATACTTATTAGTCGCACAAATTTTTGCAGGGAAACTTTAAGTTATATATTATGTATGTACGTGTTTGCTTTCCCTAAAACAAGAAGTGTATTTGTCGTATTTAAGACACTTAGAGACCACGCCTAATCTGTCCTAAGAATTTCAGGAAAAAAATCCGTGGACTTATTTCAAAGCTAAACCAACCTTTATGCCACACGAACTGCGCGGATCAATATTAAATTCGAGGCGATTTCAACAAGGTGGTAGCAGGCGCATACAAGTAAAAAAACATGTAATTTGTTTTTGGTTTTGGTGGATTGCTGTCACAATCCTGTAGGCATTTAGGACGTCAGCCAACCAGAACGAAGCCATTTGAAATTTAGTCCAGCAAAGCGAAAAAAAAGTAGCAGGCGCCTCAACACAACCTTATTGAATTTGCCTTGGTTGACGTTCCTAGTGTTTCTGTGCCGCTAGCGACATTACGTCACAGCGTTGTCAAGTTCGCTATCAGCGGTCTTAAGTCAACAACCGATATCGGCGCAACAGTGCAACGCCTCACTGTGTTACGCACCACTAACGTATGAATGTAATTTTTAAAGACGCACACCTTGCTCTATATACAATTCGCGGCGAGCTTGAGAATGCGACATTGCCAAAATCCTATGCTCACGATAAACTTTCGAGCAATGTTGTGTTGAAAGAATTTCATAGACGAGTGGCGAACCAAAGTGCGAGGCACAGTTATGGTGCATCAGCACATAGAGAATTAGAATTCTGTGACAGGATGAAATAAGTTAAATTTTTAGAGAAAACGTATCGTTGAAATTTACATACTGATGCATACGCCGGTAGCCGTACGTTGGAGCATTGGAGCTCACCACATGGAGGCACTCCTCTTCAATCGCATTGCAATTATCTAAAGCACTGATATGGAGCAAGCAGCGATCTTCGTGAGAATAAGAGAAATTTAAATCAAGCGATTTAGAGTTTGTTTGAAGTTTGTTGGTCATTCATTTACCTGAAAGCGTTGTGTTCGGAAATCCTTTGTTTTGCAATTCTTCATAATTTCGCTCCAAAGATCTATACTCCAACTCTGTGTTGATTTGGTTTTCGACAAGTACAGGTTTTACCAACACGACGTTCTTCTGCAGAATATTAGCCAGCCTTCCTATACCGTTTTTAAGTACAATTTTTGCTTTAAAGGCTGCAATTTTTTTTAGAATATGGTCATACAATTGACTTTCGAAACGAGTCGGTTCATAAAAACGTACTTTTTCTATATTAAAAAAAAAACAAATTAATAGTTTTTTTTTTAATAAACTTTTTCGTTAATGTATGTAAGTCAAAGCGAAATTTTCAGAACTCTTACGTTTTATTATAAACTCGGAAAAAATTAACGCAAAATGCAAGTTTTCATTCCAAACTTTACTTCGTTCCATATTTATTAACAGATTCGTAACGAGATTGCTCAAATTCAACTTGTTCTTGTTTAAATTATTAGACTGAGCCTGTGTAACGGAATGCGTCAATGCCAATGAAAATAATAATAGAACACTAATTTTTCTCTGCGAGTACAACATTTTCACGCGACTTTCGGAATTGTTTTGAATTGACTCAACTGTTTGGAGAAATTGCAATCGCTGTACGCCATCGTTCCGGTCAAAGTACATACAGCCAATATCTACGAATCACCACATCTGTTCAATCGTACAAATCACATTTACCACTAAATCGTCCAAATGACATACATTTGTTCATACACAGAGCAAAATTGCAAAAGAAACTTTTATTCAAATATGCAATTGGCTAATACATTACGAAAACGCCACAGGCAGATTACTTGCAGAAGATGATTTTATTTTTAAAAATTACTTTTCTGCCAATTGTTTACATATTTGCAAGAGGGCATGAAAGTTCGCATGGTGAGGATATTGGAGATTTATCATATAATTAAAAAAATGTATAAGAAGTCAAGTAACAAAATCGTTCAGTGTAGCACGTAAATCCGCACCATGCGTACCTCATTTTTCTTAATACATACAAATGAATTGATTGGAGACGTTTTTCGGAAATGCCAACAAATGGATTTGTCCATATGCACATTTAGTTCTCATTCTACAATAGGAAAGTTCAATAAAAAAAAAGAAAACAGCTTTGCTGCAAAACATACGACCAAACACAAAAATAGAACTGCAAAGCAGCAAAAATTAAATTGCGTTTTTTGAAATTACTTATCTAATAAGTTTGCACTTGCAACAATGTAAAGTAGCAAAAAAATTCAAATTTTATTTAAATATATGTATGTATGTATGTATGTTCTGTGTTTGATTTGTTTAAACAGTTTTTCTTAAACATTTCTTTTTTAATTGAACTACATACATATGTATGTACATATTTCGCAATAGTACTTCAAAAAGCATCAAATGTACTTCAAAACAATCAATTGTACTTTAGAAACCGAAAAATGTATTTCAGAATAGTCAATTGTATTTCGGAAACCGAAAACTATATTTCAGAACAGTCAATTGTACTTCAGAAAACGAAAAATGTATTTCAGAATAGTCAATTGAAATTCGGAAAACATAAATTGAACTTCAGAATAGTCAATTTTACTTTAGGAATCGTAAAATTAAATTCAGAAAAGTAAATTGTGCTTCGGAAAACATAAAATGAACTTCAGAATAGCTAATTAGACTTCAGAAAACGTTGAAAGTATTTCAAACATTGTAAATTGCATTCCCAAATCTGTAAAATGTACTTCATAAACTGTAAATTGTATCTTAGAAACTGTAAAATGTACTTCAAATGAAATGTTATTGAAATATTCAGACCTGTTCTGACCTGTTGATTTCGACAAATTGCGTCCCTTTAAATAAAACGGTCTATTATTGTATGAATTTGGACAATGTACCCTTAGCGTGGATTTACACGTAGTATCTTATTTTAAGGTCTTGGTAAGCGGTATGCATTATCTGAATTGAGTAGATTAAATATGGATTCATCCAGAACCAGTTTTCTGGAGTAAACTTTGAATGAGATTCGGTGAAATCCAAGCTAACTTTTGTAAAATATAAAAAAAAAATTAAATAAAATTTCAACTTTGAAATTAATCCCTTTTTAAAGTGTTTTTTTGTTTTTGTAAGAATAGGTTGTTTAGTTGGCTTGTTACTTCTCAAAGCGTTTTCCAATAAACGTTTTTGAGTAGTGCTTGAACTAATATTACGGATAAGATCTTAAACACTCTCTTTTTGAAGAAATAAAGGGATATTTTTTTAAATAATCGAATGAGGTTCTTACCGGTTTGTACTGTTTTATTAGTTTCATACTTTTTAATTAATCGAGAAAACATGGTTTCTTATAATTAATTAATATCAAGTTTATTGACTATAAAACTTTACTTTGTTTAAGTTTCGAACAATAATTTATTGAGTTGTTTTTGTTTTTGTTTATGTATTACTTACTGTGAATTATAATTTAAATTTTGTTATTTCAGAAAGTAGGTACATGTATTAATAATTAAAGCTCAAGCTAATTTTTTTAAATAAACTGATTTTTTTTTGTAAAAACCAGCGAAGTCGATACATTGTTTTGAATGGCTAAATCCAAGGGTAGCAAATCTTTTTTTTTCACGTTTGCCATAGTTTGCCATTGAGGACGTGACAATTGGCTGTGGATACCGAACAAAACATAGCCGGCTTCAGATCCTCAAACTGCATTTCGATTTGAAAGGACAAATAAACTTGTTCGAATTCGATTGATTGGGGCTGTGACAGCATTAAGCACTTTGAATAGCACTTTTATCAATTCGAACTACAGGCTAAGAGCCCTAATGTATGTATGTATAAATACATCTTGTCTACAAACAATTTTGCGATCGACATTAATAACTAAATATACTTTGACTTTTATATATGATAAAACTGGTTTTTTATTTAATGGGTTCTTAAAGATAAAATATGTATGTATGTACGGGTATAACCATGTTTATGTATGTATTTATGTATAAACTTAACAAACAGACCACATATCGCGGTTTAGGAATATCTCAACTTTAGGGCTATTGAAGTATTAATTAAATTTCGTTTCCTTTGTAAAATTATTTCATTTATGTGAATAGCATAAATACTCTTAATATGCAACAGTAGAGGATTTTCCGGATAACTCGACTCTTGTGGGACTGAGCAGGTAAATTTGTTCATTAAGCCAACAAACATGAACCAAATATGAACTTAATCGGAACCTAATCGGACCGGCTATGAGGATTTTGCAAATATCTCAACTGCTGTGCACACAATGGAATCTGAGTTGGGTTTAAACTTTAAAAATCAATCATAAAATTCCCACGACCACATATGTATGTTAATATAGACGTCGTGAAAAAAAAAGAAATTATCATGGAACGTGTGTAGGTATGTGTGTACATACATACTCGTATGTAATGCGGCATCAACGACGATATGTGACCGACAGTCAAGTTCAAATCAGCAGAAGCATCGCGTTGGCAAACAGCACCAGTAATATACTATATTTGTGGTCCGTACACCGACAATGTTTCGGTACAGTGACGGCTAGAAAATGAGATTTTATACAGTTCCAGGTATCGTCATTGGTCCATTCTATGATCCGTGTCAGTTCTTTGATGTTAATGAATTCGGCGAAACCAAAAAGGCCACAAACCGCACCTGTGAAAAAATATTTCAATTTTGCATGAAAGAGCTTTTTTTTTATTTTGCTTATATATTTACTTTGTTCTATATATAATTCGTGCCAATCCGTTCCAGCAAGTGCAGAAATTATTTGGTGTTCGCGATAGACTTGCGAACAATGCTCGGTGGCTAATATTTCAAAAGACAGCCGGTTTCCATAAAAACGCGCGCAACTATGATGCATGAGAAAATATAGTTGCAAGACTCTGAAATAGAAATCCCCTAACTCGGTTTCAATACGAACTCTGGTACACACATGAAAAATACTTATGTATGTATGTATGTCAAACAGGTCACAATATTTTTATTAGGTATTTTAGAACATGTTACTACTATTATAGAATATGTGAGGTTTAAAAAAAAGCATCTACTCTAACAGTTCGGTTTTATTTCATAGAGAGCAGAAAGTACAACGACACCCTTGCCACTGTCTAACTTAAATTGAAGCAGAGACCAAACTTTACACATATTTATAATCGTTACAAAAAAAGCAAGAAATAAATAATGATACAATTATTTAGCGGCATTATCTTCAAAGAGAGCGTCTTATTATGAAAATATCGGAGTTGCTTGCAAAGAATATTCATTGAAAAAAGCGGAGATATCTCTATTTTGTAACAACCTGTTAATTTGTATGCAAGAAAATTCCTTATTTATGTGTGTGTCCTTGAGGAATACCAACTTTTAGTAAGTTGTATTGACCTCACTGTAATCTCGCATTCCCTTTGTTGCCCGAAGAAATTCGGCACTCAATGAAAAGTTTGCCAAATTAGTCAAAACCAAGAATGATAGAGGAAGACGCTAACGGTTGAAAATGAACAAATTTTGAAAGCTAAATTTAAAGATTAACATTTATTTTTAGCCATCATAAGCTCATACTACCTGCCTTGATTTTTATGTTCGTTACTGTAGTGATAAATAAAATTTGTATCAAAGCTTATGTTTGTCTCTTATTATGGCTCATTAAAGTCTTTCTGCTTTGTCGCCTCAATGTGCGCACTTAATTTTTTTTAATAATTAATATAAACTTAAAATTGAAGAAATTAGCACTTCAACGTAAATTGTTAAAACGTTAATTTCCAGAAACACATTTCAGTGTTTAAATAAAAATTAAGCAGCGCGAATTTAGATGTGAAGCTAAATTTTTTTGGAAAACAGTGCCTGCGAATTATTGTATAATGGTAATGAAGCTTCCACAAGTCTGATTGTACCGAGTGTTTTTATAAAAAAATATTTGAAGATATCTGAATCAGTTTAGATACTTGTTATCTACATATGTATGTATGTAGATGCCAATGCGCATATCGTCGCATTTGAGTCAGTCACCTCAAAGCACTATAACCTAATTATTTGCATTTTCATTTCTCGCCTTGGTTCATATTTAACATTAACTTACTGGTGTGTGCGTCGATAGCCAAATGTTGGAATGTCAAATTTAATTTCGGCGAGGCAGGTGCGACGCAGCCGTTCGCATTGTTCCAATTCTTGCATATGCACCAGACAAAGATCTAAGTATACATACAGGAGCGTTAAAAAACAGAGGCTTGCAAAAAGGGACTATTGTTTACCTGCAAATGTATTTTTTGGAAAACCCGTACCCATCAAAGCAGAATAGTTTCGCACCATTGATTTGTACTCTATGTTGGTATCAATTTGATTCTTTCTTAACTGGTAACTGGTAACCAACATATTGTTTTGTAGTAACGCATCCAAATTGTGCACACCAAAACTCTGAATTACTTTCGAACGTATTGAGTTAATCTTTTCGAGTATATCCAAATATAAACTGCCTAGAGCAGTATTTAGCACTGGAGATTTGTAATGCCGCATTTTTTCTAGAGTAGAAAAATAAATAAAAATTTTGTTTGTAAATATGTATGTAGTACACATGTATGCATGTACATATGTATGTGTGCGAATATAATTATATAAAAGAAAATAAGTACGTTTTACTAAAAACTCTGTAAAAATCAAGGCCGAGTTAAAGTTTTCGTTCCATTGACCGCCTCTATCAATATTATTTAATAGATTTTTCACGATTTCAGCTAAATTAAGCGCCATTGTTGTGGCGGGACTCCTCGGCCACTCCTCCGATGCGGTGGAGATGGCGTTTGCAAGCAGAGATGCTAGTAAAATTAAGAGCAAGTCGTTTCTCGTGCACAACATCGCAATGTGAATTTCTGAAATGATACGAAATAATTGTGGCTGCAATAAGTCCACTAATCAATACTTAACTCATTTAAGTCGAAGTACAATCACAAAGCGCAATTATTCCGAGATAATAAACATTTGTGTAAGCACATACTTATGTACATACATACATACATTTGTATGTTTGTATGTCAATATGTTTTGCACTGATCGAAACCATTTGTCTACTGCTTCAAATACATACTATGTACATACATACATACCAATCAAACATTTTTAATCGCGTAAGAATCTAATTATGAAATTCTCCATAGAAGGGGAATGGAGTTTTATTGTTCAGAAAGATTCGTCAATAGCAAGCCACTGTCCATTTGGCCTTACATAGCCCAAAAATTGCCAAACTCTTTCAGAAGAGTACTGAATTCAACGTTTTGATGATCCCAATAATAATAAATATGTTTTTCTATTAGGTTGTTAATATATATCAGGTAGATTTATATATTATGTTAATAACGTCAAATGCTCTTATGCAAGTGTCGTGGATTAATTCTTTTTGGAAAAACTCTTCCAAATATAATAACTTTGAAAAAATACCTTTTTTCTTTTGTTTTAACTCAAAGTGGTTCTTCTAACAGGGTTTTAAACGTTTTTGATTATATTTCGTCTTTAAGAGGTTCGCGAAGGAGTCGCTTTGGTAATCTTCTAAGGAACTTATGCCGGCTCTTTAAAATTTCTTAGTGGGAGTAAAAGAGTTATTTTTGCGATGAAAAATGTTTTCTGCTCACAAACTTTGTATGTATGTATATTTATATTTTGAAAACTTAATTTTCTACTACGGATATCCGCTTTAATAAAAGTCCATTTAACTAATGACAATTGAAAAGACGCATTTTGCACAGGGTGGTCGTTTAACCCGGCAGTTACACGATCAATTTTTTATTCAAGTTGCTTTTCAATTTACCGATGTACTCTGACTTTTCGAACTTCAAATTGAGTTCTACTCTCCTATCAATTTGCCGTTCAACTAAATGGTCAAGTCGAACAGCTGTATGTATGTCGTAAATAAACTTTCTTATTTTCACAAACGATTTTGAAACAAAGAAACGATAGATTTTAAAATATAAATAATAATAATAATAATTTGGTAAAAAACATCTGACTTTTCAACTTGTTGAATGGGCCTTGATACAGCCTGTAATTACAACAGAAATGAACAAACTGACTCACATACCTTATGTGTAACATATGTGCTTGTTTTCATATTTTCATTTTCGCGTAAGCTATAAATCATCACAATATTGGGAAAATTCTTTATTATATGCATTCGTCGATATTCGTACGATATAACACGGAAAGTAATCCAACAAGTTGCCACAAATAATGCGCTATATAAAGCCTACTTTATGCTGACATTAAAATATTTTACGCAACACCCTGTGCCTAATAATTATTACTGGCAACACTGCAATTGAGACAAGCAAGTTTTTCTCCAATTCATATGAGTTGAAATTTTTCAATGCGTTTTGTTATAACACAAAAGAAATATAAAATTTTTGACTTAAACTATCGTTGAGTTAATTTACATAGCCGCTAAACGGTTTTGAAAATATATTTATTTGTTGACGAAGAATCTGCGTGCATGAAAGCAAACAGACTAAAGCAATTTACACAAATGTCGGAGAACAAAGACGAGATTTTGGCGACTTTTCAGGTAGTAAAGAAATAGTTTTGCTCTGATACTGAGAAAAAAAATTTGTCCAAATTTATAAATAAAGAATATGTGATATGCTGGTACAAGCCCGTTTGCATAAATGCTTACTCATTTTTGTGGTTTAAGAAACTCAAGTTACTATAGGATAGCACCACCCCTTAAAGTGACTGGCAACAAACATTTGCACTATTGAGATACATAGGAAAATAATTGTAATTAAAGGACAAAATTCACAGTGTAATAGTTGAACAAATGTTCACGAACTAACAACAAAGTCCTCAAAAATGTTGCAATGATGATTAAGGATATTAAAATCTTTTTAATAGTTAGTTTTTCCTCCAACGTACGATACATTTAGATTTAACTTTTCTATCGAAATTAAGGCTATTGGCATTTACATATGTATGTACATACATATGTGTTTTAATGCGTATATAAATATATTGCATTTTTAAACATTTTTATTATCGAATTGTAGAGCATCACTGGTATAGATGATGTTGGAGAGGCATTTTCTCATTTGGAGGAGACCAACTGGGATCTTATGGTATGGTTTCAATTGTTACCGAAATGACTTTAAGTATGTACTTAGCAGTAATAATATGATTTCAGACTGCCATACGGCGGGTCATACCCCAGGATGATGTCCCAATACATGGAAGAAACTTGTCTTCAGGGTTTAGAGAAAACACATCGGTATTCTCGGCAACAACAGCTCTCAATGATTTATCTACAGCGGCGGGATCTTCAAACTGTCGTCAGTGGAACGCTAATAGTGCTCCAAATCTTGGTTTAGCAGGTAAATACTTTACAATATGTATGCTCATCTAAGTCAGGCCGTTTCGATATTGTCAATTCTGAACAAAATTAGAAAGTTCTACTCGTTTTTTTTTTGTCAAACACTTAAATATTTCAATCAGTAGATAATACAATCAATCCTCTCAATAAAGATAGCTTAGGTGTTTGGCATGATATTTAAATTACGCTTCTGGTAAAATAAGCTCAAGCACTTTGTAAACAAGATAGAGTCAAAGTTGTGACGACTAAGATTACTTTGTAATTCGGAACGAATAACTTTATTTCAAGAAGCTAACCCGACGATTTTAAATATTTTAATTAAAATAGTATGACGAATGGGATTCGTACTTGTCATTTTAAATTAAGAAAAACTTAATCTTTTCTAGCTTCCACTTCTGCAGACGCTGAAATAATAGACCTTACTTCCGACATGGACTTAGATCCCGCAAGGCACAACGATGTGAAGATTCTGATACTGAACATACACTACAATGAATCAGTCCACACGATCCGTCTGCCATCAATTGCTACAATCGGTATGTAAAATAAATTTTTTTTTTTTTATAGCTGTTTTCATTTGTTTTGATTTGCACCATACAAAGTACATTTGCTGAAGCTTAACAAAGTCAGTGCGTAGAAAAGTCAAAAGTGCACTTTATTCCCAATGGGTCTGCGTCACCGCAATGATCACTTAAACAACAACTTTTTTTATATAGATAATAATAGATGGAGCTTTAATTGCCGGGGTATTATATAATATTGCAAGAAATTTTATATAACGTAAAATTGAACATACGACGATGTAAAAATTAAATTGCTATTCTCATACCTCAAAACAGAGGTAGTAAGAATAAATTGGTAAGCGGATCAAAATATAAATACAAATCGAATGCAAATTTCGAATCAAAATCGCTTTGGCATCGAGAACCTTATTTCGGGCCTTAGATATGTTGTATATATTATCACAGAGTTAGTATACATTTGAAATTTGAATCTGCTAGGACAAGAAAATATGGAATTTCTAAATATCTCTGCTCTGGCTCCATCTATCGGTCAAACATCTTGTGGAGATACATATTTATGTTCAGTTAATTACCATAAATTTCAACCAGATCGAATCACAAATCGATGCGACAAATGCATCCCTGCTCTTGCTACATATTGGTCATTTTTTTTTTGTTAGGGCAAAAAAGCGGAATTTCTAGATATCTCGGCACTGGCTCCATCTATCGTCTAGAGACTCCCTGCGACACTAAAAATATATTTTGGACCATGTAAGCCAAATACGTTCTAAATTTAAACTAAACTTTTATAAATTACTTGGTTCCAACGCCACCTAGCGAATTTTCTAGGGCCACATATGCAAGAAATGAACCCGAAAGTTTTAATCAATTATATCCGAACAACGAAAGCGGTTCTAGCATTTTAAATATTTACATTTGTAGATATGTATGTGTTTGCGTGTATATTATATGTGGATTATATTTTTGAATTTTTAGAGCAACTCAAACATAAAATAGCGGAAGAAACAAACATACCGATTTGCCGACAAGCGATTCGAGGTTGGCCGCCGGCTAAACTGCAAGATGCTCGAAAAACAAATACGCAATTATGTAACTTAGATTTGGGTCCTGAAAACGATTTAATTTTGCACAACTTAAGCGAAGAAGGCTACATAGACACAGAAAGGTATGAAATATATAAAAATTTAAACATTAATATTAAAACTTTTTAAATATACCCACAGCGAGGAGAATGCACAGCGTCTGCAAGAGACATTCAAATTGACTATAGTGGAGCAACCGAGTGGAAAAACCATAACGTTACCCGTTCCAGGTAGTACCACTATTTTAGAGGTGAAGACAAGGGTGTACTATGTCAGCAATATAAATGTTCGAAATCAGGAATGGGAAGGCTGGCCCTCTAACTGTGATGACAACTTGACATTAGCTGTAAATTTTGAATCCAAAATATACATACATATATGTATTACTTCTGGACTACGACTCTTTTTAAATTTTTGTTTTTGTTTTCTTTTTTATTAGCAATCTGGCATTGGGGTTACCCATAATTTTACACTTCGGAATGAAAGTGATAAGAATATGGATATCGTTGGAGTTTCTAATAACTTAAATCCTAGCAAGTAAGTCAATTAACAGCGACCAACGTTGAAATTACAATTTATTGATAAATACACCCGTTTCAGTAATACCATCGAGACTGATGACGACAACAGTTTAGACGATGAGGATGGTTACGATCCATTGCAAGATGAGCATCCTGCTCCTCCACGTAGCAGACACTTAAGTATTACTTTAGAAATACTTTCAGCTTGGCTTTCAACAATTTTGTAGCCAGCTATAGGAAAATGCTGATCAAATATTTAAATTTATTTATATCAACAGTTCCAAATAACATCGGCAATGAATGTGCTGGTTCAATAGAGTTTTTTGACAATTACCGCGAACGGTTCGGGGAACCGCATCCAGTTTTCTATGTCGGCAGTTTAGAAGATGCAATCAGGGAAGCTTGCCATAAACCGGCGCGTGAAGTAATAGATGAATTTTAACTCTTTTGCACACCTCAAAAAATACTAATATTTATTCTTATTACAGCGGAAACTACTTGCAATTTATTTACATCACGGCGATAGCATTCTCACAAACGTGTTCTGTGATCAGGTTATGAAGAACGAGAGAATAATAGAAGCATTTGCACACAATTTCATACTCTATGGATGGGACTTAACATTTGAAAGCAACAGAAATATGTTAGTAAAAATCAATTCCAAAACTAATAATGATTGAATAGGTCGGTGTTTAATACTTCCCAATTATATTGTCGTACAGGTTTTTATCTTCGGTCACTGCCTGTGTGAGCAATACAGCGTCCATAACGATTAGTACAAAGCCAGTTGATAAACTGCCTTCAATATTAATTATTGGTAAAAGTCGGCTCTCTGGAAGGTCATCATGCGAGGTGCTCTCTGTCGTGGATGGTAACCAACTGTAGTTGCAGGCAATGTCGTTTATTATATATTTTTTTTCGTTATGCTCTGTCAGGAAACTCCGATTTAAATTCATTTCTATCGCGCCTCATGGATGCAGTGGAAATGTACAAACTACAATTGAAGGATGAAATTCGGGAAGAAGATGAACGAGCTGAACGCCATCAAGTCAAGGCTGAGCAGGATTTAGCCTATCGTGAAACATTGGAAGCGGATATGGCGAAGGAAGCCGCCAAACAGCGAAAAGAAGTCGCAATTGCCGAAGAACGCAAACGTTTAGAGTCGGAACAGGCTGAAGAGGAAGCAAAACGAGAATCGATACGATTAGTGGTAAATAATTATCCAGTGAACAGAAGCAAAATATTAAGCAATTTTCATTTAGGCACAACATTCTCTACCGAAAGAACCTTCAGACTCTGAGACGAATGTTTCCACAATACGTATTCAAATACCATCTGGCGAGTTCTTAGAACGAAGATTCTACACACACAATACACTACAAGTAAGATTTCATGTCATATAGTAATCAATTATTGACACGTTTCATTTCAGGATGTCTTGAACTTTGTAGCTGCAAATAATTATCTCATCGAAGAAAATAAATTAATTCTTATATCTAGTTGGCCACGTAGCGACTTAACAGCCATCGATCCTAACAAAACGCTCGACGAGCTTAAACTGTTTCCGCAAGCGAAAGCCGTGCTGGAAGAACGATGATTTTACTTTTAACAGCTAAAACTAATTTACACATGAAACATTGTAACAATAGATTTGTAATAAAAAACTACGTGGTTTATTGACGGACTGACCGGCAATCCAACAAATATTTTACGAAATCTATAAAAATGGCGTAACCTAAAAGATCGATATTTGAATTTGTTTGACAAACATTCCTGACTACATCTTTCTCTCACTCCAAGGCGAATTCATAGAAGTTGGTTGCTTGTTCTACCTTCGCCTTGCGCGGTAAAAAGTCCAAAATTACTATTTTGTTTACATTTTCCATTTCTATTTACATACATATGTACATATGTATGTACGTGATAGGATATTAAATGCGTTTGCATAATATTACAAAGAAATTCAATTGAAAATTTTTACTATAAATCCTTAGTACGTTTGCTTTTTGTGCCAAACTTGGAATTCCGATCATTTGTTTATTTTTGTTTTTCTAAGTTTCTGTGACATTTTCACCGCAAAATAAACAAAAATTTTACTTATATGCCTTGTATGTATGTGGAATATACCACCTTAAATGAATTCGCCTTGCTCTCACTCGTGCGAGTCTGTGTTATAATGGGGGGATTGAAATGAATTTAATTGTTTAAAATATTTGGAAACTTTTACACATTAAATAATTTTCGTAAATTTTGTATAAAAGCAAATTTTTTCTGAACAAAATGTAAAAGATATTTTTTATCTTAAGCTTTTTAATTGGCTGACCAAAGACTCACAATTCCAAAAATAAGACACGAATATGCAGCACAGAGCTAAGCACATTCAATAGGTAGCAGCAGTAGAAAAATTAAAAAAAAAATGTGAGCTCTGTATATTTTGTTTTTGCTTTTAAAAGCTATAATTTCGAAAATATTTTATCAACTACCTTGAATTGTACTGAAAGCATTCTTATCACAACGAAATTCAAAATTTGACAATTCAAATTAAAATAAAATATGAAAAAAGTTCAAAAAAAAGTTTGCTGCGGCTACGTACATATTTGGCACAGAGTATGGAGTCACAGTCACAAAAAGTTGGCACGCACTCAATCTGATTATCACTCTCACATTCAATGAGTAGAATAAAATTCATACATACCCTGCAAGCCAGCAGAAAAGTGGTTAACGGGTGGGCTTCGTTCGCTTGTAGACAGGTAAAAAAAGTAGCTAATTTTGTTCTAGCTGTATGAAAGTATTAACCACTTTTTTATATATGTACGTGTGACGCGCCGTCTCCCTCGCACTAATAGAATTTTCGATTTCACTGAATTACTCTTATTTTCCCTCCTGCGGCTAATATTATGGTAAAAATGTAGTTAATGCTACCATTAGTATCAGTTAATGTTTTGGTGAACTTTTACCTATTGCTACCTTCGTTACAGGTTAATGTTTTGATGAGCTTGTAGCTAATGTTAACATCTCTACAAGTTAATATTCTGGTAAACGTATAGCTAATGTTAACATCTGCACAAGTTAATATTCTGGTAAACTTGTAGTTAATGTTAACATCTGGACTAGTTAATGTTCTGGTAAACGTATAGCTGATGTTAATATCTGCACAAGTTAATATTCTGGTTAATATGTAGTTACTGGTAACATCTGCTCTAGTTAATATGGTAACCACAATTTTTTTAAATACATTGTACAATAATATTTTTTTTTCATTTATTTTTTGTTAAAATATTAAAAAAAAAAATATTTATATAAAAAAATAATATTAAAATTATTATTTTATACAATCAAAGATATATACATATGTATGTATATACAAAACATCCAAATTTATTAAAATTAATTTTTTAAACTACTAAATAACAATATTTCAAACAAACAATAAAATAAAAGTGAATCCAAAGTACTCCCAAGCAAACATAAGCAATTTGTTCATGAAGCCACCCACGAATCACTATGCCACAACCAACCAAGGATCGCTGCTTATTTTTTGGTAAGTTCCCCCACAACTGCTCGACTTCATCTTCCCAGCCGGCATTTTCAATTGCAAAAAATTTCTATTCGATCAGATACTGGCTAGATCCTGCATGTATGTACATATGTACAATTTGCTCCAGCTGCAACTGCTAAAATGCATAATATTTAACTGCAACTTTGTACATGTGAAAATTCCGTGGAAATAATTATCGTCGGAGATACTGCAAAACATTTTATGCCAATTATTACTGGTAGTGTTTAAATACAGGTAGCAGACCAGTATTTGATCGACAATAGATGTTCCGCAACTGAAAATGCTGGCTGGGAAGATATAGTCGCGCAGTTTTGAAGAAACTTACCAAAAGAAAAAAAATGAGTTGCTATTCTTGGGTGGTTGTGGCGTAGTGATACTTGGGTGGTTTCAGGAACAAATTGCTTATGTTTGCTTGTGACTGCTTTGGATGCACTTTTATTTTATTGTTTGTTTTGTGGTGCAGCGATCTTTACGTGGTTGTAATTTTATTTAAGTTCAGGGGAAACTGGTTAGAGGTGGCTTGCACCCGAACGGTATGAAATGTGCTGTGAGTAATTGTGAGCAAAAAATCAACAAATCCTTGTCAGTGGTACTGATAGATGAAATTCCCGTTTTACATGTGGATGTAACGGATTATAATTTCTTTGAGCGTATTATAGTCATAATCACTTTGAACACTAAGAAGTCATTCGGATTTCCATCTTTATCTGCAGATGTATTGACGCCGACGCTGATCCGCTCGGACGCCATTATCCCTTCACTTTGGTGTCGTGTGCTGTTTAACAAGTAATACTTGATTGCTCTTGGGTTAAGGTCGACATTGTAATATTTTCGCTAACATCATGTATGTATAATATTATGTGTTCACTTTGGTGCATCTTCACTATGAAGTGCAGCGGCAAGATGGCGTCTCTTGGATCAAGCGGCGCGCTATATAAACTAACATCTCGTACGCGCGCTATATAAACTAATAACTCGCTGTAACTGTGCAGCCTCGGATCATGAACTCCCACATCGTTGACGACCCCACAAATGAGACAAGGCTATGATTTACAGATATGTATCTGAAATTTCCGGACTCTATAAGGAAGGTGCCTTTATCCATCTGCTAGATGTCCTACATAAATATAAGGCTAACGTCACTGCAGTACGGGAAACGCGTTGGACGAGCCATCGATGCAAAAAGTATGCCAAAATCTTAAGGGGCATATTTAATGCTAAGGTGGGCAAAGATGGCATATTTGGTCGAACAGTTGGGCAATTGCGCCGTCATTAGACTACGTCTGATATTATCGCGGCACGAAGTATGGTTGTGAGTAAATAATACCAAATTCAGGCATTGAAGCAAAGCCACTTTGGTGTCACCTGATCAAAGAACGAAGAACCAAGATCACGTTGTAATAGATGTGAGATACCCTCCATTCGATCCGAGGAGCAAGTCCGCTATAAAGAGCGACGTTGAGCACAACTTTTTGCTCCGTTCATTGAAAAAGACTTCTTAACGCTCGGAGCCGCGATTTTTCATAAGGCGACTCACTTTCGGGCAACTTCAGCTTATTTGCAGGGTATGGTCGGACGAATACCTGCCTATTGATTGAAATCTAAGTGTGGTTTGCCCTATCTAAAACTCCCGCCAACTATCGCGGCATCAGTCTTCTTAACAGCGCAAATAAGGTTCTGCCGAACGTAATATGTTACCTTATTAGTATGGCTTTAGACCATTAACGTCAGATCTTGGAAAAGACCAGGTCGGTTTCAAAGTCGCTTTTGACAGCAGAAGAATAATAAGAAGAAGGATAATTCTTTATCATGCGATTGCTTTAACCTGATAGAGAAGATAATTAAAGCCGCAAAACTAAATCGGTCAGGCACCATCTTTTATAAGAGTGTGCAACTCCTTGCGTACGCCACTGACATTGATATTATCGGTCTTAACAATCGCGCAGCAAGTTCTGACTTTTCCAAACTGGATAGAGAATCGAAACTAATGGGTCTGGAGGTAAACGAGGACAAAACATAGTATCTTCTGTCATCAAATAGACTGTTGGCACATTCACGACTGGAAAATCACACCACAGTTATAATTTTGAAAAAGCAGAGGCCTTCGGTTTCTTACGCACCAGTATTAACATCAATAGTGATGTCAGGCTTGAAATCCAGCTGAGAGTATTTCTTGCCTACAAGTGCTTTTATGAACTGAGTAGGTGACTGAGCAATAAAGTCCACTATCGGCGGGCAAAATCATACTCTGCCAGTCCTATTGTACGGCGCAGAAGCATATACGATGAAGGCATCAGATGAGAGAGCTCTTGTAGTATTCGAGAGAAAGATTATTCGGAAGATTTGTGAACCTTTACGCAAATACCACAGACGATGGAACGATGAGCTTTGTAAGCTTAGCAAGGAAATAAATATAGTACAGCGAATTAAGATCCAGCTGCTTTTTCAATGGATGAAAGCGCTCGAGCTCTGAAAGAAGTCGGCGTGGTACCCGCTGGTGCTGGCAGGGGAAAAGGAAGGCCTCCTCTGCGTTGGAAAGAATAAGCGGTAAAAGACTTGAGCAATTGAGTAAGTTAAAGAAAAACAGAAACAAGCTGAGCATAGCTGAAATTGGCCAGCATCGCCTACGAAGACGTGCTTCCCTAGATTTTATTGGCAACACCCCCTTTATTAATTTTTGTAGTCAAATCGTCTGAAAAACCCGTCGCTGTCCACGCACCCAGGTGCTTTGGAAAAATCTGGAAGATTACTCTGTAGTTCGATTCGATAGTACAACACAACCTGTTGGAATTGTAGCGTGTAAGTGTTCGATTTATTATATTTCCTTTGTCTATTGTACACATTTGGATGCGATCCAGAATTCAATCAGCTTACAAGATCTTCCAAGTTTTGCATTCGCGTATTTTTTTTTTTTTTTTTTTTTTTCATTTGAGAGTGAAGTTGCTGGTGGATATTTTAAAAAATAATTAAACGAAACTTTAATATACAGGCCCGTTCTGCATTTCGCTTTCGACAAATTTGGTCGGAATCGGAATAAATAAATCCTGTCTCCTCGATATGTTGTTTGCTTTTTAAGTTCTGTGGTTATCAGAATTTATTCTTTTCTTTGCGGGGAACCAGAGGCCATACTTTAAGACAAAAAAAAACTGATCGCTTTTGATGTGAGGCAATGTCGTTCATTCCGATTCCGACCAAATTTGTCGGAGTCGAAATGCAGAACAGGCCTGATATTGTTTTCGGGTTAATTTAAGATGACACGTATTTTTTCTTTTTTTTCCAAATTTTTTTTTTTTGTTGCTTCGCAATTTTATTTTTTTGTTGAAAATCGATTTTTTTCGTTCGTTTCACGAGCTTTTTTTTCAAACACGCATAACTTCGACAAATACCAACCGATTTAAGCAATTTTTTTTCAAATTTTTGTAATTATCTATTCTGAAAATCGATTTGCGAAACGATCACAAATAAAATTTTTTGGGCAAAAAGAAAAAATATGCGTCCCCTTAAATTATCCCAAAAACAACATATTAAAGTTTCGTTAAAATCTAAAATCATGACCCGAAATAAAGGGACGTTTTGAAGAAGAAAATGAAATGAAGATGAAGATGAAGAAAAGAAAAACGAAGTGAAGCTGTTTTTTAGTGTTTTAATTACGGTAAAATGTAAAAATATGAGTACGGTTGTACTGAAGATTTTATCGAATTTAAGTTTATTTACTTTTACTTGCGAATTGTCAAAACATATGTGCTTACCAATGTACGAGTACATACAAACTTACGTGATGTTTGGAACCGCCATAAAGCAAAAAAAACAAAAAACATTGATATTTGTTCAAAATATTTTCGTTTGGGAATAAATTATTTTAACAATGTACAATAAATCTCTATACAACAAATAACTGAAATACTAAATGTATGTTTGAGCATACTTATGTGCATACATATGTACAATACATGTGTAACATTACCAAAGGCACTGAATGGGGAAGCGAAATACAGTGGTTCACAGCTTATTTCCACCAGCATGCGTTTAGAATTTTATCTGATTATAACTTTTAACTTAGACTTAATATGGAAAAAATTTTAATGCAAATCGATAGACTAGTATAGTTACTAAGTATACTAAATTAAGTGCATTTATTTTCATATACGTTGTTTCAATAAGGTTTTAACATAAGTTGGGCATTGTTCAGTCGTGGCTAATATGGAACTGCCCCCACTTAATGGCTCCACCGGCTCAATCCCCTGATCTGAATGTGATAGAAAATGTGTGGGCAATATTAGACCAAAATATTCGCAAACACAAAATAACATGCAAAAACGACCTTAAAAACGCCTTAGTGGAGGAATGGGCAAAAATAAGTCCCGAGACTACTCGGAAGTTAGTGCAAATGATGCCAAAAAGGTTGCAATCGGTCATAGATATGAAAGGAGGACATACAAACTACTGAAACAACTTAAATTTAACCAATCGTTATATAAGTTTTGATCTTTTATTAGCTGGTTGAAATAAGCTGTGACATTGTATTTTGCACTATTTTTGATTTTTATGTTAAAAACTTATTTAGTATACTTAGTAACTATACTAGTCTATCGATTTGCATTTAACTTTTTTCCATATTAAGTCTAAGTTAAAAGTTATAATCAGATAAAATTCTAAACGCATGCTGGTTGAAATAAGCTGTGAACCACTGTATGTACGTTTGCAATTTAATTATTGACGCGCTAATACAAAATGTTAATAAATAAATGTTTTTTTATATTCCAAGATTTTTTTTTAAACTTTCTTATGTACTCGTAGGTGTATCATAAAGTGAACTAAGGGAATATTAAATCAATCATATGTATTTCAAAAACATGTTTTGGGCGCATAAGGCTTTTTGTTCGATATGTACATATGTATCTATATACAAAATATGTATGTATGTATGTATGTTTCTAAATATGGTAAAATCTTACAATAAAAATGCTTTGAGGTACAAACAATGAGCTTGAATTACATCGAGCATAGCACTTATGTATGTATGTATGTATGTATGTGTATACAACTTCTTGTAGACTTGAGCGAATCTCCTTGGTATTTATTCTTTTCAGGTTTTAGATTTTTTTAATTTGAGTTCAATCACGAATCAAACATTTGTTGTTCAGTTACTGCTTAGCTGATTGAACGTTTCTTCAATCGGCGCGAGCACTACAATAAGTACTAGTACAATAACGAAAAGTACCACAATTATAGTGTACGCCGCTAAAAGTCCTTTGCGAAAACCGGCATACTGAAAATAAGCAAAGTGAAATGTTAAGCATTTATAGTAATGTTAGTGATTATAGGGCTTTAATTCTGCCAATATACCGGCGCATCCATTTTGCGTTCCATCCTGTGACCATTACGCATACCGTGGTGTCCCATATCGCTCATTTGGAAGGCATTAGCCTGCTGTGTCTGCTGACGTTCCGAAAAGAAACCGGCAATCTGCACGCACAAAAATATCTTAAAATTAAATTCATGTACTCTTCCAGTCAGAGGGAGCCCAAAGCTTATCAATACAATCAACTGACAAGCTCTGTTTACACAATTGCGAGCCCACTTACCGAGTAAATTAAATGAACAATCACATGCACCACCACGAACGCTACCAGAACCCAGTCCATCCACTCAGGCAGCTCGGCCTTGGCCAACTTGACAGCGAAGAAAATTGTGACAACTGTAAAGAGTAAACTTATGAAAATATGTACACAAACACGAAATATTTGACAAAATTACTCGATAATATGTGGGCCAGATTTCCTCCCAGCCAATGGATCCAATTGAAGATTGGGCGGTTTCGGGAGCTGGGCGCTGGACGGAAAAGAGCACCAATTGGTTGAATAAAGCAAATTAAGGTCGTTATAGTGCCAAGTATAGCGTGCGGGTTACGTTCTGACGACCAATCTCCAATTTCCACAAATATAATAATAAAGGCAACAACTGTTAGCGACCAGGTGGTGACCATGCAAGCACGATGCCACTAGAATGACAAAAAAAAATGCAAGCGCCAGTTAAGAAGTTTTAAACGAGTTTTGTTTCCTTAAATTTCTCGGTAACAAGTTAAGCTTTGAGTGTTTAAATGCTTAAAAACATGCTTAGCAAAATGTCTTTGGTTTGTGACAACTGAAATTAGACACTCCTTAATCTACACTCTGTTCACAAATTATAGCACAAACACATTTGGTCAATTTATTTATCCTCCAATTATTTAAAATTATTTTTCAATTAAAATATCGTTAATTGTATAACAATCACCAATAAAAACAATTTTTTAAATTTTATAAAAAATGTAGGAAACATTTATCAAAATTTCAACCTTTAAAAAAAAATTTTTAGAATTTTTTGGAGTATGCAAATATGTAGCTCATTCAATTTTAGTACAACAAAGTACAAGTTTTTAGTTGCTACGAATTACCATTGATTTTTGACAATTTTTTTTTAACAGACGCCCTTTCGGAATTCCTTCCATATAAAAAGTAATCGCGGTTTTGTGTTATATGAAAGAACCTGCCAGTAAAAAAAATGTCAAAAATCAGTGATAACTTGCAGACACTTAAAACTTACACTTTCTCAGACTAAAAATAAATGTGCCAAAAAACTGCATACTCAAAAAAATTCTTTTTTTTTAAAGTTCGAAATTTTGATACAAGTTTGATAAATCATTGTACATTTCGTTAATAGTTTAAAATATTGGTGCTTATGGTTTTTCTTAGAAAAATAATTTTAATTAATTAGAAGGAAATTTAGGTATTTTCCATCTAATTAATTAAAATTATGTTTCTAAGAAAAACCATAAGCCCAAATATGTCAATATGAGGTTGTGCTATAATTTGTGAACAGAGTATATAGTTGCATTTAGGAGATAGGAGAGTACAAATATTTCAAATGACTTTTGACTAATGACTTATTTCACTGTCATTTAACGTCTTGGGTTAATTTCATAATTATGCAATTGTGATCGGATTCAAGTTAACCGAGTAAGTTTCTAAGTTCAACATTGAGTAATTTCGAGATATTCATTTAATTATTAAACAATTATTACAAATTGTTAAACAAATATTTCAAGTAACATGCAATTCACTGTCAATTTCCAATTTTATACGTTTTTACTAAAACTTTTGCTAAGATAAGGTTATTTTCTCTTATCCCCTAATTTAAAATTGCAACTTTGGAGTAAGCAGCCAATTTGTCTTGAGGGAGGGCTAATTATAGTAGCATCATCTAGACAACAATAACATCGCGGTCAAACTTCTGCTCACTAGGTCGTGATCTATCAATCATTTTAACATACATTTTTTGCTGTTTTTACGTTGAATTTTTAGTAAAACTTTTTTATAATTAATAATTTAAATAATTAATATTAAATTAAATTTCCGTTTTAATTAACAATTCACAAGCATAATATTTGCATTCAAATTTGGTCAAATTTTACTCACCACAAACCACTGATCCTTTCCACAAGACTGTTTGCCAACCCAAGTTTGCTTGAAATATCGGGCTAGCAGAATACCCAATGACGTTGTGCCGATCCATGCAACTACCATAAAAGCACCGTGCAAGCGCAACAGTAACGTAGACGAACCAGATAGGTCCTGAACTATGGCTAAATTTATCGGGCTACCAGATGGCAAACGACCAATATCATGGTATCCCACGCTGTTTTCTACAAAGTACAAAGCGGATATACATATCTCAGTACATTTCACATGCTGAAAAAAAAAATAATGGCAAACCTTTAAGTCCCGTGCCAGCTGCTAGCAAGAGATGATATTTGTTGTTGAGCAAATTAAAGGTTTTGCCTCGCACCTGATTAACCACATCTCTCTGCACTTTGCAATAGATAACGCCGTCTATCACGGATGATTGAACTAAACGCACATTATTTTGTGGCTAGAAGTTAGAATAAATTTTCGAAGATTTAGTCAATCAAATAAGATACTTTTTCTAAACTTTGCTTACCACGTAGACTCTGCTGGCGGCATAATTTGGTGAGCCTGACGTGTAGGAGGAATATAAATTAACCCTGCCGTTCTGTGGTACGCACTCCGTCACTAGATCGTCTCCCATTTTGGTGTCCTCCGAGAGTCCCAATGCAACGTAGGCAGCATCATCTGTAAATTAATAGATATGCTTAATATTATTTGGTAAGTATGTACATACATAGACTTGTGTTCAGCAACTACTTTTAATTTTCACAATGGATTCTATGATAAACATTTCTTTTTTGAGTTTTTCTTGAGCATTTTGCTTGAAACTCTTCTCATTCGCGCAATTCGACCACTTTCCTTCCCTTCTCCCATTAACTCACTGCCAAGCTGATGTTCGAGAGTTACCAGAAGATACTGTAGTGAAACCACCCGAGACTTTCCCCAATTCGCGTGGACTACCGCTTACGGAACCAGCTTCTAAACGAACTATAGTTTTAATTAAAATTTACGACAAGGATTTATCATAAAAATAGTTGTAGGTGTCTTAAGTCGCTAAGCACACGGGTACATAGTAGGGATACTACACCAATACTCAATATTTAAGTTTAAATTCTTTTAACAGTGCAGTCCGCGTTAACCACCTTTCATTTCTATGTATCCGCGAAAATCGTTTGACGATGGACTGGCAAACACACACATTGAAAACAAGTTTTGCGTTCTGCTTCAAACATCTCCGCAGGTTGCAAGTTCTCCATGGAAGAAAAGTTACTCAATTTTTGTTTTTTTTTCATACAATTTTTTCGATAGGTTTTTATAAAAATATAATTCGTTCATTAAAAAAATTCATATAAATTGAAGTTTTAAACGTTTTACAAATTTTATGACAATTTTCCAAAATTTCGTCCAAATTTCGAAGATTTTAATAAGAGCGCTCGGAAAAGTTTCGGGTATGCAGTTTTATAGCCCATTAAATTCTAGTACAATAAAGTGCACATTTCAAGTGGTTTACACTTAACGTGGATTTTCCAGAATTTTTTTTAATTCTTGTGTTGAATTTTTTTTTAATTTTTTTGTGGACAGTTGTATGTGATTAAAATGAATCGAAGTACCAAACTATAAATATGTAAATAACATTCTTAAAAATAATGATTCTAATTAATTTGGAGGATTAGGTCAAGGGCTGAATGCGGATCAACTGTTTTAAATTCCTAAGTTAAGTCGAAGCTAACTAAATACTTCATCGCAACCAACGTGACATCTGTCTAGCCAATAAAGTCAGTGTAACATTCGGAATAGATTAAACATAAATATTTAAGCTGAATCCATTGACATTTTTAATTTGTCTGCCTTTTTCAAAAATTAAACGAAATAGCTATATAGTTCCTGCGAGGGCGATTCAGCCGTTAGTCGTTAACGTCAAACAGTTTCGGCAGGATCGGACCGAAGGCGGGACGATGTGATTGATTCCGGATAAATACGAGTTTAACCTGTTAGAGTATCCCGATCATAAGTATGTCAGGGTGACGACGAGGCAGCTGGAGCTATCCTCTGCAATGGGTTTACGTTGGACTGCCAATATGGCATTCACGATGCGAGTGCTTGTGAAAGTTGTAATTGAATAGAATTTTAATATGAGAGACAGCAGAGTAATTAGCTGATGTTATTACCGTTTGAATTCTAGCCAGCTTGAAATCTAAGTGAAAAACATATTCTTAACTTATTTAACTTTAACAGGTGCATTAGTTTTCATGTAACTACATAGAAATTTAAAGTGGCAACACCTACCTGAGTATTTCTGTCGTAAATAAACTTCTTATTCAACTTTTGTTTGACCTTCGGCCTTAAATTTGTAGCTCATCATCTGAGTGCCCATCACAATTGAACTTAACGTCAAGCTTTATAATAAAAACCGGTTAAGGAATAACTAATTGCAACAAGATTTTTTGAAATTCTTTTACGGAAAACTAAGTAATTTCTTACGAATAACGGCTATGCTGACCTACATAAAATATCTGCGAGTTTTTTATCTTCATTGTCTGTCGTGCAACCCTGTCGTCGCCAAAATATTTATCTACATTAAATATCGTGTTTTATTGTAGTTTCGGCATTACGGAAAACCAAACACTGCTTTTGCGAGTCACCTTAATGCAATTGTTTGAGCTATCGAATTGTGTGATGCTTCAGTGCACATTTAATGCTCTGTATGTTTGTATGTAGATATGCACATCATTATTGGGAAGGCAAAAACCAAACATATGTATACATATATGAAGGTCTGGGCTAGCTTAAAATTAATAAATCAAGTTCAATATACACAAGAATTGACATCACTTGTTTGTATATATGTATGTATGTATGTATGTATCAAATAAATACTCACTACTTCCCGATTTCATTTCGAATTCATACACGTCACCGCGTACCGTTATTGCCGATATTGCTTTACACGATTTTTCTCCAATGCAGCCATTCGGAAAGCCAAAACAAGTTTTACTACGACCACACTCGGAGTAAAATGGATCTTCTTGCGACACCTTCACCAAGGGTGGTTCGGTTTGCGGTGCGTAGACGCCACGTGGCGGCGGCGTTGCATATGGCCGTCTTGTAGTCTGAGGATAAGCGCCAACAGTATCCCGCCGTACAACCTGCACAGGGCTCGACGGTATACCGACCCAAAACGAGTCGTATGATTGTGCTACAGTAGCGCTAAAGATAAAGTTTATATTGAAACGGTTAAGAGTAAAGAATATAAATTTAGATACGTATATGTATGTTAAAAAAAGACGTACTTGAAGACAACTTCTCCCAAAAAGTCAACTGGCGGTTGCCACTCTAAGCTAACAGACTGCTTTGGTCCCGGATTTGAGTGCGTTGCGGAGTTTCCAACGGAGCTTTCACAGTTCATCAATTTCACACGGCCATCTGCAGACGAATTAAATTGACCAAGCTAGAAGAAGAAGAAGAAAAAACAGCTCAATTTTAAAAAGATGTTTTTCACATTAATTTAAGATCGCCGCATTTGTATGCAATTTTTTTTTTAAAGATTTTCGTATTTTAATATTATTTTGGTTCCTCAAATATTATTATACGAGGGCAATTTGAAAATTCAGTGACTTTTTGAATGTCTCGCGCAGAAATTTTAAATTCATTACCGCTGCCCTTAACTACCTTCTATTAATAGACTGCTGTCAAATTTTGCATAATTTAGTTTATGCTTGACAGCCATTGACCGCAGAGAACCTCTTGACTTTAAAAAAAAAGGAAAAAAATAAATTTTGTGTGCTGATAAGGAAGTATTTTTTGTGTTAAAAAACCGTCACCGAAACCAAGGAAAGGCTTGATAAATACTAAGGGGATACTGCACCATCAATTTCATTGGTTAAGAAGTGGTTTACTGAGTTCCGTTGTGGTCGCATCAGCTCAAGTGGAGCCGAACGTTCAGGTCACCCAAAAAGGTCGTTACACCAGAAATCGGCGTCCAAATCTATGAAATGATATTGTTCTGAGGCTGTAGGCATCTCAACTGTGGGGGTACATCATATTTTAAACGAATATTTGGATATGAAAAAGCTATCCGCGCAATAGGTGCCACAATTGCTCATACTCGATCAAAAACGCATCCGTGTGACCACTACGGCTAAGAACTTTTACCTCATCCAGCATATTTTCCAGATTTAGCCACATGCTACTATTTCCAAATCTGAAGAAATTGCTTTGTGCTAAGAGGTTTGGGTCAAATGAAGAGTTCTCACAGAAACAAACGCCTATTTTGAAAGTCTTGGCAATGGCCATAATTTGGAAGGTATAAAAAAAAATGGAAAAACGCTGGACTAAGTTTATCGATAAGCTTGCCGGACTGATGTTTTTATTTATTTTAAATTTTGCTTTTGATTGCTGAAAGCCTTTTTATACAAATGTTACATTTTTAAATTAATTAATATTTGGAAAAGCGTTGCAAAACATCCCCATAAGAATTTTATTAAGGATTTTTGAAATGCTAACAACGATGTGCACCTACATAGTTACATATATACATACTTATATGCCTAATTTAAGAAACTTATCGTTTACATTTCGCAGTTTTATTTATGTATATACGAAAACTAATTGCTTTTATGTTCTTTGATATTAATGCAAATAACATTAAATTTGAACTTTGACACAGAGTAAAGTTCGTGGATGAAGAACAACTATGTACTCGTACGTCTCACTGTAAAAGTTTTACTTGCGTTTTCAAGTGCAAGCAGATTTTTGATTTTTATACATTTCTTGCATGAAATATCTCTAAAGTTATTCAGGCAGATTCCGCAGTTCACTTCAGAGTACAGATGCTAAATTTTCCAAATTGTTCGATAAATTTTATCGATTTGAAACTTGCATATTATTGTGCTAAAATTACATACTGGTTTTAGAAAAGTTCGAAACTTTTATAAATTAGTCAGAATTTGTTATATTGCAAAATTGTCCAACTAGAAAAAATTGCATATTTGCATAGTCTTTTAATATACAAATGTACATTTGTATTTATGTATATATGTACATACATACATATATGTAAGTAGTAGGTAGGTGCATACTCGTAAGGTCATCTTTTTATTTATTTATTTATTCATAACAAACACAACAACCAGATAGTTATATTTCTAGTGTTTGATTAATAATTTATATAACATATAAGATTGAACTTAAAAAGCGATATTTTACATTGCTATTATATTTACATGACATAAGTACTATTTCTTTATAAGCATTAAGGGAATGGTAAAAAAAAAAGTTTAATAATAGAAATTAAGAAAGTGGTAAAGGTAAGTGAGGGATTCATAGATGTACGTATAATTAATTTAAAGAGTGATAGGATTAGGTTGAGAAAGAGGATAGGATATTGGGTAACAAATGACTTAGTACTTTCATGAGTGCTTATTCTTGTTAAAACCGAATTAGCATCCTTCTGAATTGCAATGTGTTTCTAACGCTCCTAATCTCCAGAGGCAAATTGTTCCAAAGGCGAACTGCATACACGAAAAACTGACGCTCAGATATTTTGTAATTAAAAGTTGTGTGAAGCAATTGTGAGAAACGCGAAGATCGAGTTGCGTTAAATCGTTCGAATAGATAATCTGCATCCTGGTTTATCAATAATTTATGTACTTATATAAGAACCTTGAGGTTTAAATAATTGTTTAGGGAAATCGTATATATGTATGTATTTTAAGAGCATGGTCAGAAATATGGTCTTTGCGTTTAATATCATAAATATAACGGGCAATATTTTTAAGGACACGCGCTGTCGCAATTAACATAGAGTTCGCAAGCGTAGAGCATCTTTGGAAGCAAATATGTAGCTTTTGGCTAGGAGCAGTCTTATTTTAATCGGCGTAAAGTGCTGGGTAGTCCATAAGGATCGTAACATACCATACACTTTCCCTATAGTTGTAAAGATGTGATCTTTCCATGTCAAGGTTCTGTTAAATGTTCTACTCAGGTTTTTAACGGAGTCAACGAATTTTATAATCAAATTGTCTAACGTTACTTTTAAAAAATTGTCAAGCTTCAAATATTTTTTATATGTACATATATCGCAATTATCAAATTTTTTTTTTCAACAAAATTTATAGCTTTGACTGTAAAAGCTTTGTCGACTTATAGCATTTTATATGTATGTCTGGCTGTCAAGGGCTAACTTAAACCACTCTTCGAAATGAACACTGATATGTACATACATACATATGTATATATATTTATATGTACTTGCAGTTTTGTACATAAGTATGTTTGTGTAAGTCCAATTTACTAATTATTATGTTTACAAGCTTACATATATTTTCCTTCATATCGTCCAAGGTATAAATACTTGTTAATATATGTAAATGCATACATATGTATGTACATTTTTGAATACCCAATCGGAAATGCGAAGCATAAATAGTACGTTAGAAATGAGTTGTCGCTTCATTATCTCTTATCTGTCAGCTTTCTTCCATACGCTTTGGATGTGCTTCTTTTGCTTAAGAGACAAGAAGTATAGAATAAAAGATTTTGTCATATACTGATCAAAAATCTTCTAAAGTAATTTACGTACTACGTCATAATAGAACCAATGCAACCAACCACTGTGCAATGAGAGGGAATCGAGAAATTGTTAACAATAATTTGAAGTTATGCTATAAACTAAAGATCAACGTTTGATGATGCAAAATTGTGAAACCTAATACCTAGTCTGTGACTCAATGGCGTTAAATTTATGTGTCTTATTATCTAAGTTTATAGGTAGGTATTCTGCGAGTTCAATTACTGAAAGGAAAGTATGTTCTGAAATGTTATTAAGAAGTTGTGGATAAAAATTCGAATTCATATTTTCAAGATGAGCATTGACAAGTGTTTGCGGGCAAATTTACTGAGAGCAAATTTAATGAATTTCAAGTCTACCTTAACAATGTTCTCATGTTTACATTGCCTGCCTAAAGCGCAACAAGAAAGCGCATTTCCGATTGGGTAACTATACATATATTTATGTACATACAGACGTACATATGTATGTATGTATATAGTACGTGTGCATGAATGAAATAGAACGGCTTACAATTTGATGAGGCGAGTTTCGATTGCGTGCCTGTATCATGAATCCCCCGAAACTTAAGCCAGGTGGAACGCCTACGATGTCCACACGCATTGTTTGCCCTTGAGCAATTGCCGATGACGACGTTTCTATTCGGAAAGGCGGCAAAGAACTCGCTGGCAGAATGCCACCACCGTGGAACGGCAACATTGTGTCGCACACCGTTTCCGGAGCACCTTGCGGCAAAGACATTACTGCTGCCCATGATATCATTTGTATAGCGACGATTAGCACCACACTCTGGGCCATTGTTCGTTTTCTTTTGCCAGGCATTTTTTTGGTTTGACAATAACTTAAAATGTGAGTTTAAAAATCTGCAAAGAAAAATTTGTATAAAAATATAAAAATTAGATATAAAAATGCTACGAGTATATATGTATGTATGTATGTTACAGATGTACAATTTTTAAAACCTCAGAGTTTAGATATCCATAGTTTTGAAACTTCTAAATTCCTAAAATTCTACCAATACTGTTTGATAATCTCTCCATCATACTCATAATAAATAAAAAATTATACTGTTTATTTCAAATGTAAATAATTTCATTAGTAACAAATCAAAAGGCATATATAAAGTTGATTTTATACGTATTGGATGTATGTTTATCTCATGAAATATCTAAAGTATGTACACTAAAGAGCAAAACTGAGCACCGAGTGATTTTTTTTTACAAGTTTGCCAAAATTTTTCCTCGGTAAATCTTATATTATTTTTAAACAAATAAAAAAAATCGCAATTTCTTTCTAGACTATCTAAGAGAGTATTATTAAAAAATTACTCATATTTATAACAACCACTAAATTTTTCGAGTTTAAAGGGTTTTAAGTATTTATTCCATAAAAAAAATTAAACAATCGCAAAAGTCACAACGTTGAGAAAAGGACCATGCTGCACGCAATCATTTTCTTTGCTTAGCCGATCTCGATCGGGATTCTTAACAAATTTCCAGTAACCCGGGATTGACATCCCTAATACATATGTATGTGTGAAGCGCATAACTCTCTTTCATAAGAGTTCTAATTCGGCATTAGGATTAGGTACTTCCTTCCATTCAATGCGCTTTTGAAGCACTACTTACTGATTCGAAGGAATCTTAATAAAATCATACTTTTTTTATATGCCAAGTTGCGAATTAGAATTTCTGATAAGGTAATTTATTTTATCTTGTGAAAGAAATTGTGTGAATCGATTAAAATTATTTTTAATAGCAAGGACATTACCAGTTTATGATATATTTTTTGATATGCCACTGAATGCTTAATTTACTCTTTCATGAGTACTGTGACATTATTTTCCACCAAAGCTCAAACTTTCATTTGTTTCAGCACTTTTAATCGTACTGCCTTTCCAATGCCAAGTTAGAAATAAACATTAAAATGGTTTCTATAAATTGCAAACAAATATATTATGATAATGTTAATAACGTGTGAATATCCGGCTAATAAATTGCATGACAATTTCATACACAACGTGAAATATGCAACGATTTCATTAAAACTTATGTATATTCAAATTATATTATTTTGCGTCCTGAAGGCCAGCAAGTTCTAAACAACTTATGTATGTATGTATGTACATACGAGTATGTGAACCTTATATTTATTACTCAGCACATGTTTTCTCTATAGTTTTGAACGCAATTAAAATGAATTCCTTTCTCAATAATTTTCAATAAGATCGTGATCTCATCACAAGCGATTACCTTGAATGTTTCTTTGCTGAGATTTCGAAGTTAATTCAAGATCAAATAAAAAGTAGTCATAATCGAACAATTTTACGTTTGGCACACATTCAATCCCATTAATACCCATTAATAAAATGAAATGTTAATCAAATGCAAAGTGTTACTCGCTTTTTATGTTTGTGAAATTGAAAGTACTACATATGTAGCCGTCGTAAATACAAAAAGTACAATAATTGTGTTTAGTTAAAGCAAAATGCCACTCATCGCGACTTGTATGCGAGTAAATGTTTATGTACATATGTACATTCATAGGCACCCAGTCGGAAATTTGGTCATGTTTGACTTTTTGCATAATCGCTCCGTTTTGTAGTTGCCAATTAATAAGAAACAGGACGCACGCTAGCAAACATCGCAAAAATACCGAGCTGGACAGATGCTTTCAAGCAAGTTTCATCAATCTTGTGTTTACATGTAAACATCTTAACTAGTTTTTAGTTTTATTATATTATAGGTAGAAAAATCATGCCAGATGGAGCAGTGGTCTACATCTATTCCACGATAAATGCCGGAGTAAGTAAGCCACCAACGGAGTCAGGAGCTAGTACACATTAACCATAAATGAATATGGTCGTGGTTGTAAAATATTTGTGTTTGTATTTTGGGTATTTTGTAAGAATCTTTTTTTGTTGTTGTTGTGATATAAACACTTTGCCGATGTGACGTCATTTTGAGCAGCTGATTGCCAATATCGTAAACCAAAAAAATAACGGACCTGCGCAAGGCGCAATCTCTTATTTATCAATCTTGGCTTTCAAGCATCCTAAAGGCAGCGAAATGGTCATGTTTGCATTACCATGGCATGTATGTATAAAATAATAATCACTCCTTTAATAGTTTCCAGCGAAGCGACTCGCTTTTATTCAAGTTACAAAAATACTATTTCGAGCGAAGCGACAAAATACGCTTTTCTAATACCCATTGTAAATGTTCTAATTTGCCAAATGACTCAAGCTTTGGTTTTTGCTTACGATTTGGATATTTATGTACTTATGCGGATGGCCTTGACTCCACAATGCTTAATCTCTTGCTAGGCATGAGCATTCGTCTTGCATCTTGTGTGCAGCAACAATTTAATTGGAGTTGTTGATATTTCTTGTTGCTTAGCATTAGTATTCGCATGCATTGTTGTGCCTGCCCAGCATCAGGTGATAATACGGTTGGAGTTCTTAATGCATTTGCACACGGTTGTAATGGCATTATTAGTCATGTACTACTAGGTATAAATATGTGCGTACATATGTGCATCTTTATAGCTCAGCATAATTTTGGCTCAACATGCAACCCAGCATAAGCATACAGGAGGCCATCACCGCGAAAAAAATATGCTTCCTGAAATGTATTGCGCCTAATGCCGATACATTGTATGTATAAATGTATATATGTAGATACCACGATTTAGAAAATACAGAGGTTGCGCCTTCCGCAAACCGCTATTCGCTCTCAGCAAATTTGACAGAATCAGCTGTTTATGCTACGTCACAAAACGCGGTTGGTTTTGTTTGTATGTTTGTAAGCATACAATTGTTTGTGCTTAAATTCAATTAAACATGAATTGCGCAGTGTTAAGTGTTAAGTCGAAAAGTCTATCAATGATACGGGACTATAAAACTTGCTAAAAATTAAGTGAAGGTGCAGCTGCTAACTTGGTTGCAAGTTAAGTGTCTTGTGTCTCCTAATGCTGCACTGCAGTTTTCTTCAAGGCATCCAATCAAAGACAGTGCATAAATGAAGTTATGTTGCACAAAGTACCGAAATTGGTAAAAACTTTAAAATTTACAAATCATAGGGGAACCTAACCTCACATTTTTCTTGCAATTTCTTCCGATTCTCAGTCAATTCATGTTCATGACGTTGCACGCATTTTGCGGAAATGAAATTACTTTAAAAGCAATTAAAAAAGTACTCCGACTCTGCATTTGATTTTAACCACTTTCACAATATATTTAACTGAAAAAACATCAATATTACTTTTTTTTAACTGCAATAAAATGTTTTTATTACGACGAACTAAATAAATGAAGAACTAAATATTCGCAAGCTGCATTTGTTTCAAATCATTTGATATCCAACTACTTTAAAGTTTTATTAATTTTTTCAAACTGTCTGCTTTTTTCCAGCAGGGTAATTACAAGCGTACACATGCATACATATATTTGTACCTGTTAAATTTTCGCACACACTTATGTGTACATTGGACTCTACCAGAAAAAAGTGCGCCGTACACCTACAAAGCTAAGTATTTTTGACAGACGCGAAAAGGCGCAATAAATGCCGAAGATATGGTCAAATGTATAAAAAAGCGACCCCTAAGGCGGTGACACAACACCATCAATTTCAATGGTTAAGAAGTGATTTACTGCTTTCCGTTGTGGTCGCATCAGCACAAGTGATCCCGAAAGTTCAGGTCGCCCAAAAAAGGTTCGTTACACCAGAAATCGTCGATAAAATCTTTGCAATCATATAATTGACGCATTCTCCAGACTTCGGCTCATCCAACTATTTCCTATTTCCAAGCTTGAAGAAATTACTGGGTCTTAGGAGATTTGAGTCAAATTAAGAGGTTATCACATAAACAAAAGCCTATTTTGAGGGTATTGAGCAAAGTTACAATTTGGAAGGAATAAAAAATTTGGAAAAGTGCTGGACTAAGGGTAGAAAAGAAATATAAGAAAGAAAATAAATTTTCTTCAAAAGGTCACTGACTTATCAAACCGCCCTCGTATATGGAAATTAAACAATAAAATAGAAAAACAAAACGAGTTTGAGCTGATTGCTAAAATACTGGTTGTATGTACATACATACATACATATGTATGTACGAGTAGATATGTACATATTTCGTAATTTAGATTTTTTGACAAGAAACTACGTAACCAGTTTTCAAGATAATACCAATAAAAACATGCTTGTTATAAAACTGTATACTCTAATTTTTGAGAAAAATGTGAACATTTTGAGTAAAACTCGTTCAATTTATTTTTTTAATGGGTTTGCTAAAGAATTTGCTGAATTTTAATCGAAAAATAATGGAAATAATTTAAAAAAAATTAATTTGTGAAAAATTGTCAATCGCAGGTGCATACTTATTTATTATATATATTTATACCGAAATATTTTTGATAAACTTCTTTGAACTTGAAAAGCTTTAGTTGTAATTAAATATGTAACAAAACCTAAAGAAAACTGAGGGTGCCGGGATTTGCAACGCCAACAATTCCAATGTGTCGTTGTCATTATAGCCCGAATATGAATTAGCACTTACAAGACATCAATTATGTATGTACTCGGTGCGACTGGAGTATAGTATGTACATATATTTAAACATACAAATATACAAAACATATGTACAAGCGCGCATATGCACATACATACATACATAGATATTGTTACCTTTATATACAAAGCAAAAATATAGAAAGGCTGTAACTCATTTCCATATCAAATTTAGATTTTTACAAAAACTTTCAAAAAGCGGACAATGCTCAAAAAAAATTGAAAAGAAATGTAACATCCTTAGAAAAAATAAATAGTATGTCTAATAAAAATCTGCATTTAGTTGAAACTATAAAACTTGTCGTTTTCAACGAACAAAAAAATGAGTTAGGGAATTTCTTTATTAAGTTTACGATATACATATATGTATGTATGTATGTACAAACATAAATATATATGTACATAAAGTGTGTTCATACATTGTACATATGCATGTACATAAGAATACTAAGGTATATACATACATGCATACATACAATTTGAAGGGAGTGAGAGAGGAAAGTGCTCCAACGAGCCGAGATCGGCCAACTTTGAGACAACGAAGTGAGTAAGAGTTCAAAACCAGTTTATTTAAAAATAATATTTATGTATGTACATACATATGTATGTATGTACATTGTAATTAAGTAAAAAAAAAAATGCAGAATTTTTTCTCGAATGGTGAGACTCATTGGATTTTTTCATGACTAATTTTTTTACATTTGAGCAGCTATGTACATAGCATACATATGTACATATGTATGTAAATATTCCTTAATTTCCACTGGTAAACCATAACATCGATGGCCCATTTATTAATGGCTCTATGCACATACGCAAATACATACATACATACATGCAAACATACATATATGATATGGCATCAAATAAACTAAATCCAAGTATAATTCACAGTATTCCTTTTACCCACTTTGCATACTTAAACACTCGGGTGTGGTAAAACTTCTTTGCTTCTAAAAATGTTATAAACTCACGTATGTACGTACGTAAATATGTACATTTATATGTATGTTTGTATATATGCATGTAAGTAAGTCGTATTTCCAAACTACTATATGTACATATATAGTAAATGCACATATTTTCAGATATTTGAAGGTTATTTTTTAATTAAACGCCACAATTTTTTAGAATGTTGTCCACCTCACTAAATATTTAACCGAAAATCGAATACAAATTTTAGCACCGATACTTTGCATACATACATACATATGTACGTGCGTAAATCAACGTGTATGTACATATTTATAGTAAATTAGCAATATTCAAAAAAATATTTACCTACTTTACGCACTTTTTAAAACTTAAAATATGTATGTGTAAATGTATGTATTGTAAGTGCACTGTGTATGTAAAAGGTGTGTCACGCCCGTAAACTCCTATGCTATTACAACTAACTCAACCAACCGCTCGTGATGCAAAGCCGCCGCAAACTAAAGACAACTCCAGACGGCCCGAGCCACTGAAACTGCCAGCATAACCGCAATTCTAACTGGCTAGTAAATGCGACTGTAAATGTCGTTTCAGTGTTAACGTCAATACGCCTTAACTTGTACGAGTAAGCACTTTCCAGCTACATACATGAATGCACAACTAACGACTACAAATGAATATATCATACATACATACATACATACATATATAGTATGTTAAAATATTTTATGTTTAAGAGATTATGTTTGAACAGTTTTCTTAGCATGACGATCACTTGGAAGTATTTGATATCCTAGTTTGTATGTATGCACAAATATTCGCGTTAAAAATAAGCTTTTGAGCTTTTGTCCTTTCGCTTACATTTTTTTTTTTATAAAGCGAGAACGCATCGAAAGCCCAATCCAATTGCTGGGATTGCCCGTTTGTCCGCTGCTGTATTGTTTAATTTCTTGCTGTTGACTTAAGATCACCATCGCGATGTTATTTACACACACACAGTGGTTGTGCTTGAGCAGTCGGAATTTCGGAGATTCCGATCCGACCGGACGAGGCGCTATCAGCCCATACGCCAAGTTTTCGATCTGCATTGTTCGGCGGTTAGACACTTTTATTACAAAACATGTTTCAATGCGGCATGTCGATTCATTTCATTTCTATTGTCTTCGGGAATCGGAAGGGCCGAAATTCCGATCTGTTTATGCGCCGGACCTTGTATCAAGCCTGTACCGAAGAATCAAATTCGCAATGCCATTTGATTCAAGAGTCTTTTTGATTACCCCAGTAGATTGTTTTTCGTCTTTGTAACAAATATATTCTGTTGACCATTTTTTTTTTCAGATGCGCGCTGGCAACGGCTGAAGCAGTTAATATATGAGCTCTATAATTGCTGTTAAGGCTTGAGATAACTACATATGTAAATATGAATGACCATGCTTTCTCAATGTTGATTTGAGAGACCAAGTGAGTCTAGCGCCGCGTGCTATTATATATCCTGCCATGAGCGCCATTCCATTCCCTTTATGAGCTATTGGGTTTTGTTAAGCCGATTTGCAACGAAACCATTTAAGTGAAATAACTCCTCCGTCAGCCATGACAAAGCTATGCCGAAATTTTAAATTGTGTACACAACTTGCGCAAGTTTGTTTAGTGTCGCGCAAAACAATTTGAGACACAAGAGGAGATTAGTTTTGCTCATCAAAAGCTAAAGGCTTTAATTCTACATACGATTCGCTGCTGGATTATTGGTAAAGCCATTAAGACTTCATCCAGCGAGTATTCGTCAAATACAGCACTGAGTTTTTGGCTGTCGCTTTTTAAGACGCTTTGATAGAGCTTCATATTTGTAATTGGGGATGGAACAACACCAACGCACTTTTAAAAATTCTAAACACTGAACATTCACTACTATATTACGCTGAAGTCGGCGATTCAGTGCAGGGAACCGTCTCAAAGCTCACTGGGTTATCCAAGTAAATTAAAACTGTGCTTCAAATATAAACGAATAAAGTTATTGTCTACCCCCAAGATTTTGACTTAACCAAAAATGATCGGGAACTACTATCCGCATAGTGGGTATTAAATATATACAATAATGCTGTATTTTGGAACGAATTTCCGTCATCCCTTGTCAAGTTTGGTTTGGAGACAAACCGGTTTCGGCGTTGTGCCATCTTCAGTGTAATTTTTCGTTCTGATTATTTTCTGTACGTACGTTAGTCTTTATAGTATTGTCCTTGTCTGTTGCTTTTGGTTAGGTACTCCTTAGCGGACCATTTTTTGTGTTTGTATTATAGCCTTAAGTTGCTGTTATACCTGCAGGTATATATAACTTAGTTGTTTACATTTTATTGATTATTATTGTCTGGATTCGAAGGTAGCTAAAAATCAGTTATTTTCTTTCGCTTGGGTTCAGTGGTTTGCATTTGCGTACCCTTTTGTGTGTTAGTTACGGGACTTCTGACCTGTTTTGGGTATAGTAGCCTAAGAGGCTCGAATGATACATCCGAGGCTGGGTTTATCTGTTCGTTTATTATTTTTCCCACGAAGGTTTTTTTGTTTGTATATTTCCATGTTTTCTAAAACGTTTGGACGATGTCCTTTATGTTGTACGTGGAGAACTTTGGCTGCTTTCCCTATTTTGCATGGTGTACATTTGTTTTCTGCCATATGGTTTGCGAAGTTTGACTCCGGCGTAGTGGATGGTTTTAGCCTTTTCTTGTTGTAGTCTCTAATATGTTCACGATATCTTGTTTTTATCTTGCGCCCTGTCTGTCCTATATAGCTATATTGACATTCGCAGGTCAACTTGTATACACCCTGCTTATCTAATGGGTCTTCTTCGTTGGTGCTATTTTGTAGTATTTTGCCCATATTATTCCTTGTTTTAAAGGCTGTTTTTATATTGTATTTTCGGAACACTTTAGCCAATTTGTAGGAAGTTGTTCCTGTATAGTTTAAGACTGCCCAATTTTTATCGTTATCTTCCTTCTTATTCGACTTCTTTGTTTTAGTGCCTTTCATGATTTTGTTTACCAGCTCTTTTTTGTATCCGTTGTTTTCGGCGATAGCATATATTGTTTTAAGTTCTTTGTTGTACGCATCTTTTTTTAGTGGAGTTCGTTGAAGTCTCGTTATTAGATGCCTAAATGCGGTATTTTTGTGTTGCTGCGGGTGGTTCGAGGTGTTATGTATTATTGTGTCTGTGGCTGTGGGCTTCCTATATATTTCGAATTCAAACTTGTTTGTGTCTTTATTTATTTTAATTGTTGTGTCCAAATAGTTAATTTTTCCTTCCTGTTCTGTATCCATCGTGAACTTTATGTTTGTGTGTTGGTCGTTAAGATAATTAAGTATTTGTTCCTCCTTGTCTTCCGTTACAAGGCAAATGATATCATCGACATATCTCGCGTAGAACCTTACTCCTATGTTGCTTGCCAATTTCTCCATGTATTGTATAATACATAATGTACACCATGCAAAATAGGGAAAGCAGCCAAAGTTCTCCACGTACAACATAAAGGACATCGTCTAAACGTTTTAGAAAACATGGAAATATACAAACAAAAAACCTTCGTGGGAAAAATAATAAACGAACAGATAAACACAGCCTCGGATGTATCATTCGAGCCTCTTAGGCTACTATACCCAAAACAGGTCAGAAGTCCCGTAACTAACACACAAAAGGGTACGCAAATGCAAACCACTGAACCCAAGCGAAAGAAAATAACGGATTTTTACCTACCTTCGAATCCAGACAATAATAATCAATAAAATGTAAACAACTAAGTTATATATACCTGCAGGTATAACAGCAACATAAGGCTATAATACAAACACAAAAAATGGTCCGCTAAGGAGTACCTAACCAAAAGCAACAGACAAGGACAATACTATAAAGACTAACGTACGTACAGAAAATAATCAGAACAAAAAATTACACTGAAGATGGCACAACGCCGAAACCGGTTTGTCTCCAAACCAAACTTGACAAGGGATGACGGAAATTCGTTCCAAAATACAGCATATAATTACCCTGTCGGAAACCACAACAACCAAAAAGAATATATACAATAATGATAAATTGTGATTTTTTTTAAATATTTTTTATTAGTTTGAGCTACTCTTGTGCCACTCGTTGGTTGGAGAGATTTATTTGGCTCGTTCCTGAGTATATAACGCCACCATTAATTATTTTATCATGCCAAATTCATTTTTTATATATCTACATTAGGGTGACAGTTAATTTCGAAAGTGATATTTTCTTTGGTCTCAGTATTTTTTTGTGTGTTTTATTTAAAAAATATTCTAGTAAAATTTCAAGGTCGTAGGAAGAGGATTAGGGGGCGCGTCGGCCCCCCAAAGTTACACAAAATACGTTTTTTCACGCAAATTCTTACTTTGACTGCTTGTAACTTTCTCTGTGTTTTTTTTTTTTTTAAACATTACTGGCGAAAGATGTTCATTAATATGTCTACAATAACATCTGTCAATAACAGTTTTGTCTAATGTTAATATTTAATGAAAAAAACTTAAATATAGAAGAAAAAGTACGCCTCAATGTCGATTTATTATACTTAAATAAAACTACTTATGTATATGATTTCTCTTTTTATTAATATTGTTTAAAGCACTTGAGACAATGTGTTTTTATTACAGTCCGGAAACCGATGGCGGTAATCGCTAACAATTTTTAAAACAAATTGTTTTTGGCGTTCATTTTTGGTAAATAGTTTATTATACTCTTCCATCAATTTAACCCCCCTTTCGGCAGTGTCATTTGTAACATTTAATTTTTTCATCAGTTCAGCCGCTTTACAATAAGATTGGTCCTGCTTCCATTTGTCTGGGTTTAATTTAAAAAAATCAGTATTTATTTGAAATCTTTCAAATAATGCTTTTGTTTCGGCAGAGACGAACTGCTCAATTCCGTCATGGAATATTTCAACGATTTCTCTATCATTTATTGTAGCTCGCTTTGTGTTTTGCTCTTGTTCAAAATCATTTTCCAAAGCCGCCACCATTTTTTGTTTTGAAAAAAAGGGATACGTTGCTGTCAAAAAATGCAAGACCAACCGCCTCAGGGCTTAAATACCACAAGTGGTTCCTGAACTTTTTAAGAGCAACATAAGATATAGCAGCATCAATTTTTTTGAAGTTTCCAAGTTTTTGTAAAAATAAAAAATCTTGATATGGCGCTTTAATGGCCAAAGGAGCAGAAAACCACGCTTCGACATAGACTTCAGCAATAAAAACACAAATTTGACGAAGCCCATTTAATTCAGTTGCTGAAAGCTGGAACTCGTTACGGAATAAAAATATTTTTAGACAGTAAATCGCTTTTGCCATCCACCTTGCATGGTGAACAGCTCCTGGCGATCGAAACATTAGGCTGTTTGGATGTGTCTTTTCTGGTTTTTGACCCAGGAAGAGCAAAGTGAGTTCCAAGAATTCTTTATAGTCTTCCCTGGGTTGTTTTTCTTCCAAGATATTATTTACTGCACCGATAATGCGAACAGCAGACTCTTTCATGTACGTCTTGACAGTTGGATCGTTGATGCCATACTCATAGTTTTTAGCATCAATCTTAGCCCAAGCATTTTTAAATTTCTCAAACATTTTAACGTTTGGACTTCCATAACAGCTTATTTTTTCTTCGAAAACGCATCTTAAAACAATCTCGTATATATGATGACGGCATGGTAACCATAAAAGTTGTCTTTGTAAATTATTTTCAATTAACGTACAGGTACCATTGAAACGCCCAGTATTGACCGCTGTTGTATCAAACACTAAAGCTTTGATGTGATTTTGCAGACCATATTCATAAATAGCATCGCATACAGCGGATGCCTCTTCTTTTCCAGTACCGGAATCAAGTGCAGGTATTTCAAGAAGCTGTTCAACTTTACCGCTCGATATTATTATAGGCAACCTATCAACTTTATCATTTCCCGTCAGCGCCGGCAAAAGTTTACCATCCCAATGAAGGCAGATAGCGTCGAGCTCATTTAATTTTAATTTATTTTTTAATGCTGAAATTCTTTCTTCACGGATTTGTTCCCTTTCCTGGTGTACAGACGTTCGGTTTAAAATATAATCTGCAACATTATTACCCAGAGCTTCAAAATAAACAATAACATACAACGAACCAATTAATGCAATTTCACGATTATTCCGCTCCACTTGTTGTAATAAATTGTTGTTGCGTTCTTCAAGTCGGCACTCTCGGCATACTTCTTCGTAATCGATACCATACATAAAGCCTGGGCGCCCCGTTTTTCGTTGACTTATCAAGAAATCAATATCTTCTTGATTCGACATTATTTTTAATGCACTTGCATGCGCCACGTCAAAAAGCATATCCAATTTTTCTTTCCACGTGTTTACTTTGCTCTTATGGAAATTAGAAGTCTTCTTTGAATCTTTTTGAAAGCTTTGCCATTCTTTATACAATTTCTCTACATTTGTAATGCAGTGTTGTTTATCCTTGACCGGAATGCGGGCTTTTTCCCAGAACACGAATAGTTCTTTTACAACTAAATCTGAACTTTCCCGTAAATTTTTTTTTACTACACGTAAATTGAAAAACAAAACTTTCAACACTTCTATATTGGAGGGTAGTTTACTTCCCGTTAATAAGTTGGTACAATAACCAATTAAATATATGCGTTCACGTAAATTTCTAGCAGACATTTTCGACTTTTCACATTCAAATATTCACTTCGAATGATTTTTTTGCAAATTTAATGCTGCTGCATATAACTGTAAAATAAGAATCTATTTTCCGAGAAACATTGGTGCTGATTTTTTGTCGGTAGCTTACGCAAGCATTGAGAATAATATTGTTGAGGTTGTAACGGGAATATTCTCGGTCACAATTGTCAATATTATAGATCGCTTCAGCATACAGGCAAAAAAAAATTTGAAGCAAACTTTTAAAGACAATTCTTACACTTGAAAACAAAAGTAAACAAAAAAAGTCTGAAGTTCGGACTAGCGAGGTCTTACTGTATATAATTGTTGAAGCTACTCTTATGCTTGGTTTTCATTAGGTCAAATTTGACGTCAAATGTTGTCATATGAATGAAAACGGGTTGTCATAAGGTGCCATTTGTGTTTGCAGTCAGTTTTGACCTCGTACTGTCATATAAAATGACAGCCAAGTGAAAACGGTCAGATTTTAATTTGCCCACCGATATGGCAACATTTGACATCCAAAATGAATTTGCCAACATGTTGGCAAATTATTTTCGTTTGCCAAGCGAACAGCTGATTCCGTTTAAAAAAAAACTGCTAGCAAGTCCGAAACAGCAATATTTTTCCAGCAAAGGTAATGTTATAATCTTTATAATTCATTGAATTGCTATGTGTTTTCCATCTAACGCCCCACAGCAATTAGGGAAATTCCATCGTTGCTCGAAACTGTCAGCAACTATTTTCCACTGTTCAGGAGTACTCGGAACCTTAATCCAAAATATCAAATGTTCTTATATAAATATCAGCCCTGTCACTTTTACTTGGATGACACAAAAACTTACCTTTAGAAATTCTTCTCTCAGAGCCTCGAAAATAGCACCACATGTTTCATGTATTATATGGCAAATCGTCGTTTTCCCTATTAGGAAAACAGTCATTAGGCTTGAAAAACTATCGCCTGTAGCCAAGTAGCATAAAGTTGCCGCCAATCTTTCACCGACGGAGATTGCTTTCCTAAAACGAGTTGATTTTTTCGATATATATGTATGTGGTGAGACGCTCGACAAGACATTCGAAATCCTCCAAATTCATTCTTAAAAAGTTTTTTAACTTGTCTCCTATCAGCTGGCCGGCTGTCAAAAAATATCATTTCACATATGGCATTAGTAATGAAAACTGCATGGCAGTCAATTGACCTAAAAATTTGATGGCAGTGTTTGACAGTCACTGCCTTACCAACTTTGCGTCAATTTATAACATGTAATGAAAACACATTTGACACCAAATGACTAGCTGTCACTTGAGGACAGTTTTTGATGGCAGTGAATTTGACCTAGTGAAAACCAAGCATTACGTAAATCATAAGGAATTTTCTATATGAATCTTTAATTAAATAAATCTGAACAAAATCCAAAATTTGAATCATATATGTAAGTAATTTTATTAAAGTATAATAAATCGACATTGAGGCGTACTTTTTCTCCTATATTTAAGTTTTTTTCATTAAATATTAACATTAGACAAAAATGTTATTGACAGATGTTATTGTAGACATATTAATGAACATCTTTCGCCAGTAATGTTTAAAAAAAAAAAACACAGAAAAAGTTACAAGCAGTCAAAGTAAGAATTTGCGTGAAAAAACGTATTTTGTGTAACTTTGGGGGGCCGACGCGCCCCCTAATCCTCTTCCTACGACCTTGAAATTTTACTAGAATTTTTTTTAAATAAAACTACACACAAAAAAACACTGAGACCAAAACAATAAAGAAAAAAAATACTCCATCCAAATAATTGTCACCCTAATCTACATACATATAGTACACATGTATTCGTAAAAACAGTGTATTAAGTAATAACTTATTTGACGATCTTACTTACTTACTTAATTGGCGCAACAACCGCCTAAGCGATTTTGGCCGAGGTCAACAAAGCACGCCAGCTGTCCCTATCTTTTGCTAACTGGCGCCAATTGGAAATCCCAAGTATAGCCAAGTCTTTTTCCACTTGGTCTTTCCAACGCAGAGGAGGTCTTCCTTTTCCTCTGCTACCACCAGCGGGTACCGCGTCAAAAACCTTCAGGGCTGGAGCTATTTCATCCATTCGTACGACGTGGCCTAGCCAGCGGAGCCGCTGGTTCTTAATCCGCTGCACTATATCTACGTCATTGTACAGCTCGTACAGCTCATCGTTCCATCGTACACGGTATTCGCCGTCGCAAAGACGCAAAGGTCCATAAATCTTTCGAAGAATCTTTCTCTCGAACACTCCAAGAGCTCTCTCATCTGATGTTGTCATCGTCCATGCCTCTGCGCCATATAAGAGGACGGGCATGATGAGAGACTTATAGAGTATGGTTTTTGTCCGCCGAGAGAGGACTTTACTGTGCAATTGCCTACTCAGTCCGAAGTAGCACTTGTTGGCAAGAGAGATTCTGCGTTGGATTTCAAGGCTGACGCTGTTATTGGTGTTAATGCTGGTTCCTAAGTAAACGAAGTCCTCTACTTTTTCGAAGTTATAACTGTCAACAGTGATGTTTGATCCCAGTCGTGAATGTGCCGACTGTCTATTTGATGACAGGAGATACTTCGTCTTGCCCTCGTTCACCTCCAGACCCATTCGCTTCGCTTCTCTATCCAGTTTGGAGAAGGCAGAACTAACTGCGCGGTTGTTAAGACCGATGATGTCAATGTCATCGGCGTACGCCAGCAATTGCACACTCTTATAAAAGATGGTGCCTGACCGATTAAGTTCTGCGGCTCGAATTATCTTCTCCAGCATCAGGTTAAAGAAATCGCACGACAAAGAGTCACCCTGTCTGAAACCTCGTTTGGTATCAAACGGCTCGGAGAGGTCCTTCCCGATTCTGACGGAGCTGGTGGTGTTGCTCAACGTCATTTTACATAGCCGTATAAGTTTTGCCGGGATACCAAATTCAGACATTGCGGCATATAGGAAACTTCTTGTCGTGCTGTCGAAGGCGGCTTTGAAGTCGACAAAAAGATGGTGTGTGTCGATTCTTCTTTCTCGGGTCTTTTCCAAGATCTGGCGTATTGTGAATATCTGGTCGGTGGTAGATTTACCAGGTCTAAAGCCGCACTGATAAGGTCCAATCAGTTCATTGACGGTGGGCTTAAGTCTTTCACACAATACACTCGACAGAACCTTATATGCGATGTTAAGAAGACTAATCCCGCGATAGTTGGCGCAAACTGCAGGATCACCCTTTTTGTGGATTGGGCAGAGCACACTTAAGTTCCAATCAGTAGGCATGCGTTCTTCCGACCATATTCTAGAGATGAGCTCGTGTATGCACTTAACCAGCTCCTCTCCGCCGTACTTAAATAACTCAGCTGGTAACCCATCGGCCCCGGGGGCTTTGTTGTTCTTCAGCCGTGCTATCGCTTTCCGAATTTCGTCACAGTCGGGTGATGGTACATCGCGTCCATCATCATTGATTGGGGATTCGGGTTCAACATCTCCAGGGTTGCAGTTGCTTCCATTAAGCAGTGTGGAGAAGTGCTCCCTCCATAATTTAAGTATGCTGTGGACATCAGTCACCAGGTCGCCGTTTTCATTCTTACAGGAATTCGCCCCGGTCTTAAAACCTTCTGTAAGCCGTCGAACTTTTTGAAAAAATTTTCGGGCGCTTTTCCTGTCGGCCAGCATCTCAAGCTCTTCGCACTCACGCATTTCGGCCTCTCTCTTTTTCTCACGAAAAATGCGTCTTGCTTCCTTCTTTAGCTCACGATAACGCTCCCGCACAGCTCGCGTTGCGCCCGATCGCAGTGTGGCCCTGTAGGCAGCGTCTTTACGTTCCGTAGCTGCGCGGCATTCCTCGTCATACCAGTTGTTCTTTCGGGCTCGCTGAAATCCGATGGATTCTTCAGCGGCGGTATGTAGACAGCGAGAAATATGGTTCCACTGCTCGGAAATATCGTTATGTTGATTATTGCTCTCAGAGAGCAGGAGTGCAAGTCGAGTGGCGAAGTGGGTAGCTGTCTGTTGCGATTGCAGCTTTCCGACGTCGAGCTTTCCTTGTGTCCATTTGCGCGCGCTTTTTGCTGCACAGAGGCGCGTGCGGATCTTGGCTGCCACAAGAAAATGATCCGAGTCGATGTTGGCTCCTCGGTTCGTGCGCACATTTAGGACACTGGAAGCATGCCTTCCGTCTATCACAACGTGGTCGATTTGGTTTCGTGTCTTACCATCTGGAGACAGCCACGTAGCCTGGTGAATCTTCTTATGCTGGAACCTGGTACTACAGACTACCATGTTTCGGGCCCCGGCGAAGTCGATCAGTCTCAATCCGTTATCGGACGTTTCGTCGTGGAGACTGAATTTTCCGACTGTGGAACCAAAGATGCCCTCCTTGCCCACCTTGGCATTGAAGTCGCCAAGCACGATTTTTATATCGTGGTGGGGGCACCGCTCATACGTGCGGCCAAGGAGATCGTAGAAGCGATCTTTAGTCCCATCGTCCTTCTCTTCCGTCGGGGCGTGGGCGCAAATTAGGGAGATGTTGAAGAATCTCGCCTTGATGCGGATTGTGGCGAGACGCTCGTCCACCGGAGTGAAGGACAGTACTTTACGGCGCAGTCTCTCTCCCACCACAAATCCGACACCAAATTTGCGCTCCTTTACATGGCAGCTGTAGTAGATGTCGCAAGGGCCTATCACTTGTTTCCCTTGCCCCGTCCATCGCATCTCTTGGATGGCGGTGATGTCAGCCTTTGCTCTGCTGAGGACATCAACCAGCCGGGCAGAGGCACCTTCCCAATTAAGGGTTCGGACATTCCAGGTGCATGCCCTCAAATCATTGTCCTTTAAACGTTTGCTGTGGTCGTCATCAAAAAAGGGGGGTCTCATCCGAGGCTTTGTTTTCTTTTTCATTGGATGTTGGTTTTTACGTGGCGGGTTCCAAGCCCTGCGCACAACCCATTGCTGGGGGTTGAAATTTTATATTCGTTTATATAGCGAGCCGCTTGCTCCAAGACAGACGCCCGCTTGCAGCCGCACCTCCTGGTGGACAGACGCTGCGGACTTTAGTGGACCCTTAAACCGAATATGTCGGAGTGGCTCCGCTAAAGCTCCCTCTCTATTAGCCGTGACCCATGGCTCCATACGGGTTGGTTACCGTATCTCGCACATGGGTTGCTCACGTTGCCCAGGGTGCACGAACGTGGACGTTAGAGTAGGGATTGAGTACAGCCGTGCTACTGTAACCGCATACCCAGAAGCACCACTGCACCCCATTACACCCCTGTTATGTATGTTAATTATCTCTTGTTAATAAATCGAGATTACAGGATCTCTTAGGAAGTTAACAATAACATTGTATGTAAGTTTGTACTCCTTCAGTTTTAAATATATTATAAGGTCATCTATGTATGTAATTAACGTCTGAAGCGTCGTTCTTAATATATTTTATTTTTTGCTGCCTTTTTACCTTTTTCTGTTGCATCATTGATGTTCAATTGCAAGTTTATTATTTCGCCCTGGAATACTGCTATGACCAGGAATATACTGGCCTGTTCTGCATATTGATTTCAACCACTTTGGTCGCATTCGGAATGTATAAACCCTGCTTCTCGATCTGTAGTTGGTTTCTTCAATTTTGTGAGGATCAGAAGGTATTCTTTTCTTTTTTCTGATAGTGTATTTATGTTTTATTTATGTTTGAGTTTGTTTCTGTTATCTGTGAGGATCAATAACTATTTTTGTAGCCTGGTATATACTGGATGATAGCATTTTGTTCGTGTCAAAGTGTTTTATAATTCGTGAAAGAAGCATTTGTGGTTTCATTTTTTAATCCAGCCATCCTAATTTCCTGCATATTCAATTTTAGGTAGGACGAATGCCCTTCAAAACCGAAACTCCATTACAGGCGTAACTCCGAATCTACATTAGAAAATATATTTGCCATTTCTAGAATTGCATTTACGTGGATTGGGGCGGTGTTGTTTTCTGAAATACATACATATGTACATACATCCCAGGTATTTGAGTTAAGTTGCAAGTCCATTTGATAACAGAGGTTTGTAAATTCCGTGATTTCGTTTTTATGGTTTGTGGGTGGAAACTTGGTGATTTTAACTAGGAATTCTTTTTTTGCGCTGATTTTTCGTAAAATAGGAACGAATAAACAAATTTGTACTAAAATGTGGATATTTTTACGAGGTTTTGTGAACCGCGTTAAAAAGAAATCGACTGTTTTTGGATTGTTTATGTTGATGGTCTGTTCGGCTGTCCAATTGCTCAAAATTGTATCTAATTATAAATTTTATTCAACTTATGTTGAATGTCGTTTTTGATATTTCTTGTAATAAATTATTTCTTTGCTTTTTAAGTATTTCAGATTGGAATATTTTTTTTTGCCTCTGCGAGTTTATTGAGTTTCAAAGCGTTTCCTTGCATTATTCCCAATTTGTTCTTATTCTTAACAGCTGCATTTTTTTGGTTTGTATTTGTTTTGTTACCGCTGTGGTCGAGTGGGTAGCGGTGCGTACCATAACTCGATATACCGGAGAGTTCGAGGCATTGTGTATAACAACAAGTGAGATATCTTATTTGTCAGTTGCTTTTGACAGGATACCTAAGATGGCGTTTGACAGGGTACCTAAGCTGGCCGCCAATATGTCGACAATTACGAATGGCCCGAAGTTGGAAAAAGCTGATCTGAAAATATTTTGGGGGGGTTTCAATTTTTTAGGATATTTTACATATTTTGAGATATTCGATTAATATCCATTATAAACATAGAAATAATAATATTGGGTAAAATGTTGAATGCATTTTTATAAAGCCATCAATAGGCTATAATATAATTTGAATCAGTAGAATCATAAAACGTCAGGGGTTTAAAGTGCTTCATCGATTCTCCTCTTTTTCTTTGCCAAAATATCTAGCTCACTAGTAACCTCAATATCTCGAGATACGTCTTCAATCTCCGTAAAATAGAAAAAGACCGTTCACTCGGAGCCACCGTGACTGGTGTGTTTGTAAAATTGCATATTACGATTGGGGTTTGATAAGTCATAAACTTTTAGAATAAAATATACTTTTCGGCAAAAAATCATTTCTTTGTATTCCAGTTAAATTTTAATTTTTTTGTCTAGAGTGAGTTTTTGTGTGTGCTACGAATTTGAAAACACGGTTGAAATTTTCTGAGACTACCGATTTTTTGGGGGGAATCCAGACACCCAGAACCCCTCCCCTGTATCCGTCCCTGCATTCGGGTAAAATATACGAGGAACGCCAGGGTTGCGAATTTACTTTGCAAAAACAGGTGATCTCAGCTGTTCCAAATTTTGACGTTTATCGAAAAGATATCTCACTTGTTATTATACACAATGGTTCGAGGTGCATATCTCAAGTAAAATCTTATTCATAGAAAAAGTTTTTTCTAATAGCGGTCACCCCTCGGCAGGCAATGGCAAAGCTCCGAGGGTATTTCTGCCATGAAAAAGCTTTTCAATAAATATATCTTCCGTTCGGAGTCGGCACATTTTGTCAAGGCATAGCGAATATTGGCATGAAGCAAAATGAAAAGGGCAATATGGCGTCTATGAATTTGTATTGGGGCAAATTAGCGCTTGGAAAGTATAAATTCACTCTAAAGGACTTCTTTCCTTTTTTATTTTTTGTGGTAAATAAACTTATTCTTTAGTTCTTTCAGTACTCTCGGATTGCACCTTTAGGTGGGTTCAACCATTAAAGAACAACCGCATATTGAAAAATTTGGACAATTTTTTTTCATCTAATTATTTTCAATTGTTGTTTTAAAAAGTGTCGTTCATTTATTAAAAACTATAAAAACCAATTTTTAAATTTAATACATAGTATACAATGACTACAACCTACAAAACAAATTCGAACTTAAAAAAATAAATTTACTTATTCCGCTATTTTCATTCAGAAGCACAAAATTATTTTTTCTTTCTATTGCACTATAAATATTTATGTATTTGAAAGGGAAATGAAACATCTCTTATAATATTTTTAACATATTAGCGCTAACAAAAAACAAAGCGAACTGCCCACATATAAAAGATGGCAATATATTTGTCACATTTTTCTGTCAAAATAACAAAAAATCTGACGGGTTTCTATTATGAGAAAACAACACATACTGTCAGATATATCTACACTCTTATAAACTTTTTGTGCACACATCGAACAGAGCTACAATTTCTATCAGCGACACTATCGAAACTATCGACCGAAAACAATCGATTTGTTCCAAAAATTAAACTCACGATACTCTCAATAGTTTTGCAGCACTATACTGTGCTGTCAAATTTTGCAAAAATCAGAAATTTCCTTCAAATAATTAATTGTGCTCATATTTGATAAAAATGTGTAGATATAGGTTACTTTGTGTAGTTCTAGCACTTACGCTTAGCGTCACAAATAGTGAATTGGTTATTGGACAGGAGGATCTCAGCGAGGAAGTGACGGGTTTTTATAGTATTGAAGGAAGAATATTTTCACCCGAAACCCAGAGCAAAGGACATTCTGAAACATCGTTGTCTATAAACAGCGGAGAATATAAAGGATTTATGCGAGAGGATGGTACATTTATCATAAGCGGCGTACCGTCAGGTAGTTATGTATTAGAAGTTCACAATCCGGATTACTATTATGAGCCCATACGTGTAGAAATTAACCCCAAAGGAAAGTTTCGGGCTCGTAAAGTTAACTATGTACAGCCTTCGCAAATCATACAAGTACCATATCCTTTGAAAATGAAGGCATTAACCCGATTTAAATATTTCCAAACTCGTGAACAATGGAAGGTAATACACCCTTCATTAAATTGAGTTAGATTTTCAATTATATTCATGGGTGTATGAATGTATTTTTATTTAAAATAGATTACCGACTTCTTGTTTAGTCCAATGGTTTTAATGATGGTGCTACCACTTTTAGTCATGCTAGTTTTGCCAAAGATGATTAATGACCCAGAGACGAAGAAAGAAATTGAAAATATTCAGTTCCCAAAAGTAAGTATACAGATTTGTATATATTTTAACAATCATATTCATATGTACGAAATAAAATAGGTTAGTAATGAGATGCCAGAAATCAGCGAAATGATTACATCGTTCTTCTCTGGGGCTAAACCACCCGAGAAAGAAAAAAAACCAATAGCATCCAAACAAAACAAGAAGCGAAACTGAAGACTGGATAAATGTTCATATGTTCATACTCGTATGTAAGTACATATCTAAAATAGTAAAAATTATTTACGTTAATTATTTCATTATAACGCTGGTTATTTTTTATTGAAGGAATCCCACGGTGTTGCGTCGTTTGGAACCCACACGTTCTTCTTCAACTTTTAAAGTTTTAACCAATTCGTTGTTCAAGTCTTCAGCGGCTGATAAACCCAAGTTTATGCAATTGTGTAAAGTGTCCTTGTGTAAAGATCCTTCTCCTATTGTGTGGACGTTGGACATGTAATCTAAAATAGTTTGAATAAAAACATCAGTATGAACATATAATATTCCATTCGTACATTTTGCATTTCGCTTTGAAACTCCGACTACAACGCTGGCAATACTGCACTCCTCCTCTTCAGCGGAAGGATCTACAAGGCATGAGTCTCCAATTTTACACACTGTGACCAAAATAGGTAAATTATCAATTTGTATTCGGGTGCAATCGTAGGGATCATCTGATATTATTAAATCGGCTTCGCCAGCATCCATCAAAGCTGCCGTAACTCTAGGAATCTTCGTATTAAATAAAGCCGCCTTAGCCGCTAGAGATACCGCATCAAATAAATTTCCTCCGCACTCTAAGATCTGGAATAATGAAGTTTACTTGCAAGTGCATTAGTTAAATTTTCTGCGCCATAAAATACCAGAATATCGACGAAAAGCTTCCAACATTGCTGACCAGGCAAGATACAAAGTGATTTTAAATCAAAAGCTTTCGGGGACTCGTATGCATTTGTTAAAGTATCGGCTAATTCTAAAGCCAAATCTTCTCCACCACGCCCTTCAAACTCTGGTGCCGCATTTGCTGAACTAAAAACAAGGAATAAAATAATTTTAAGTTTAACAGCCAATCGCTTTTGTCTTGTCGAGGCGCAGCTTTGTTTTTTTGTAGCTTTCCTTTGATAATTACGTCTAAACGAACGCACGTTATCTCTCATTTAAAGAGGTTTATTAACATTGCATCCAATTACCCCACAAAATGCTTTAAAACCTTTTTAAATTCGCTGCTACACCCAAAATCAGCTACAAAATTCCAAGCATTGCATATTATTGACATACCAATCTACGAAAAACTCAATTTTTCCTTGGGCTGGTGTTAAATAATAAGGTTTATCAATTTCGGTTTTAATGCCAACCAATACATCGGTGTTTGCTAAACGCAACCTGGCTGAACCACTGGCATTGCTAACTAAACCAGTTTCCATTTCCATAGGTCGATAGTCACGACGTGATCGCCCATCACAACGAAAATCTTCCTGCAAACACGCATTTATGTACATACATACATATATATACAATTAAATAATTTTCTTGATGGTGTAGCAAAGCAGATATTAAATTATTTTGGATACTTACTTCTACGCCATGCAAAATAAATGTTTTTTCTGCTTCACTCAAAGAAATGCTAGTCATATTTTATTTTACCATAAACGTTTTGGTTGGTAGTTTAAATAAGTTTTATAAAACCTTAACCTTAGCACAACACATATACCAAAACTTAGAACAGTCAAAACATTGGATTGTATCGATAGTTTACATATCTAAAAACTATCGACGTTTTTTATGGCTGAGTCGCAATCATTGTACATTTCTATTAGTGAGATAACTATCAGCTGATTGTCAAAAAAAGCTTACAGCTGAGTTCACCTTTTCGTGTTAGGGTTACCACTTCTTTTTATTGAATGCGAAAATATTTTCACATCGCGATGCCTTTGTAATATTGTTTGTGTAAGAATATTCGAAATAGATTAAAAATTAACACTAAAATGGACTAGGCCATTGTGTGCATAGATTTTTGATGAAGCGATCCAGAGATGACGCATTCCGGTGTACCGGATAAAACTTTAAAACGGCTTGCGCAACAACCTTTCTTGCTAGTTTTTTGGTAATTTATTTATTCTGCTACTTATATTTTAACAATTTTTCGAAATTAAACCACGTTTAACAATAAAAATCAGCATTTCCTTTCCTTCATATTCTTTGCTTACTTTCCTTAAGAAATCTAGGCTGCCGTGGAAGCCGTGTTTTTGTAATATATCGTTCTTGAGAGTCCTACAGGTTTATGCCGACTCCGAACAGTTGATATATTTTTATGAGAAGCTCTTTCTACCACTATTAGAGACAAATTTTTCTATGACTGAGCTTTTGCTTGCCCGGGCTGTGATTCGATCCTAGAATTCAGCTGCGTTGCGATTTCTATACACATTCGACGACAGCAGCCGGCTCCAAGCAAATGCACGGCGCATATTTGTATGTACATATGTATGTATGTGCATATTTTCTAGGTGTGATAACGGCAGATGCGCTGCTTCCAGGCAAGATCTCAGTAGAAAGTAGTATTTGGTGTAGTAAGTCCTTAGTTTAGGCTTTATAAATATGTATGTGCAGAGAAATTAAACAGAATATAAAAAAAGAAATAAGCAAAATGGCGCCGCAATGCTTTTGATTGTAATTATTAAAATAGCGTACTACTAAAATTACACTTTGCGAACTTTAAAGAGATTTTAAGCTCGAGGTTTTGTATTTCAAAATTAAATTTTGTTTCTCATTTTCTAATATATTGTTCAAATATTAGTTTTTATAAAGAATTTCTACATACATAAATCTATTTTTCGATATTTTAAATTTCGGCCTTTTACATATTACGGTTACATTGAAAGCAACATAGTATCCGTTGAATAAAATGAAACTAGTTTTCGAATACACGATTTCAATACTTGACTCACATATCCCAATATGCATCTAAGAGATCCTCAATTATTAATTAGCCCATGAGAGTAATTGTTTCATATCTGGATCGTTTTCTAACCAAAATTATTTAAAAAAATCAATATAATAATGAATTTTGGAAAACTTTGTAACTTAGTTTACCATCATCTACCGCCGTAGTTGAAGCGGATGCCGCAGTCTTCCTTTTCTCAGGAATTTTATCTGGCACTTCGTCCGCTGGTACTTCAGGTAATGTAACATTGGGCTCCGGTATGCCGATAACTTTTTTATCAAATTCTTCTTGTTCTAATTCATCCAATTCGCGCTCTAAGTCTTCATCATCCAGATCGGCACCTGTATGTTAAATTTTATTATAAGTATTTATAATCAACTTTTTTTTTTTAAACGTACCAAAGGCAACTGGGTTAGATATAGCATCAGAAATTTCACGTGCAACATCTTGTTGCTCGGCAATATCATCCATCATATCATGCACATTATCCACATCCCTAAAATTTTCATATCAATGTAGATACCCACAATCAAAGTTTTTAAAAAAAAATACTAACATATTTTTATGTGCCGCCTTAAGGGCATCAGCAGCATTTTTCATAGTGGTCAAGACCGCCGTATTAGTATTAGCGCTCTCCAATGCTTCGCGCTGCATTTCAATTGTAGATAAAGTTCCATCTATTTGCTGAAGTTGTTTTTCCAAGCGCTTCTTTTTCTTCAACGCTTGTAATGCCACTGAAAATGTAAGAGTATATAAAATTATAGTTGTACAGTAGAACACCTAAAAGATTTGTTACTGTCGTATAAGAGCACATATTACTGAATTGTTTTTAGAATATGACTTTGTTTTGAAAGAGGAGGATTCGTAGGACTGAAACTAAAAACTTAATATCAGTTCTATCATTATTTACAAATAAATTTACAAAGTATATTTTGGGAGCTGGTCTACTAGGTCATTTTGCCTCTCAAATAGATTTATGCTTCGTGAAGTAGGTTGTGTTTTTTGAGTGTATCGGTTATCTGTTTAATTGTGATTTCCTTGCTACAGTCAAGCACAGTGGTTGAGCTAATATTAAATAAAAGGGCAAACAAAAATTAAAAGTGGAATTATAGCGATTTGAAAGAGTATCCCACTAATCCAAACTTTTCTTGAAAAGTCTAAGAGCAAAGCAAATTTTACCGGGTAACATTTGGTCCGCTAATTTTAATTTTTTTCTATTGATTTGGGTTCGAAATTGTCATATTTTGCTTACTTTACTCTGAACTGCAAGACAATTTTAAAATTTCTAACCAAAACTAAACACAAAATACATACAAGACGATTGTTCTACTGCTACTGAACAGGTAGTGAGACGTGCTAAGAGCCTATTTATGAAATGAGTATGGCACTTGGAGTAAATTTTTTTAGCCTTAAGATATTCCTGACTTAATCTACAAATCTACATTAAGATTTGGATTATTACATAGCTTTAGAACATTACAACGAAGCGCATGTACATACATACATACAAACATACACATATTCATATGGATAAACAAAAACTACATACATATTAAATAAATAACTACATACAATACATATTTTTACTGATCAACATTACATTCTAATCATTGATGGAAATATGCGAGTCCAGGAAGTGAAGATTGGTAAGCGCAGTTGTAGCATTATTTAAGAAAAATGAATGGAAAAAGAAGACAAGAAAAGTTTTTAATAGCCAACAATGAGTCATTCTCTCTCTGTTGACAATTCGTGAATAAAAGATACGCAATTTACTAGAATTGGAACTAAACGCACTTTTGTTGAAATAAAAGTATTTATTACCGCTTTAATTAAAATGCAAAACAATGCTCACCTCGTTTGTTTTTCGATGCATTTTTCCTGGCAATGTTCAGCTCTTCTTCTATCTTGGATTCGAGAAATTCCTGCTTTTTTATAAGCATATTTTCTGTTTCACGAAGTTTTTGTATGGCTTCTCCGGTGGTGGGCGCCACTTCCTTATTGCCACTAAACATTTTGGTGAAGAAGCTCATTTTTACGCAGTTTTATTCTTTGCAAATTAAAAATATTATTTCCAGGGTATATTTTACATTAATCGTACTTTGGGTGCCCCTTTTCTTCCTTCCTTTCTTATTAAAAACTTTAATTTTTGACATTGAGTGCGTCATCTACAGCGTTGCCGTAGTTCGGAAAGGCAGTTGCACGACCAAAAACTTGCTTAAATATTGCCAACACATAGGTTTGGTTTTTTTATTCATTCCAAACGTCCGGAATCCATTTTTTTTTATACTTATTCGTTACAACGCAAAATTATCAAAAACTTGCAAGTTTTTCGAAACAGCTCATTGAATTCTTGTTCCGTAACCCGACATCTCCACAGAAAATAGCTGATGTCCTAAAATAAATTGTCAATGGAGACCGCTTATTTCTTCATGTCAGCCATTTATGTCAGCGTTTATGTCTTGGCATCTAGTGTATGAATTAAGCTGTCACTTTGGTACTTTGACAGCTAATTTTTCATTTGGCTGTAAATTAGGTGGATAGATATTTTCATCCAGAAGCAAAAACTGAGTTGTTTTCTATTGCATTTATTAATGTTTACGTGTTTGGGAGGAAAGAAAACATATTTCTTGTCATGTTTTCAGCATATTTGCGATTTATTAAACGGACTTACTTACATAAAAATTGGCAAAACATTTTTCATTTTTTCCTGCGACTCCATATTATTCCCGAAGTGGGAAAAGCGGCTTTTGGCCAGTTCAAGTCTATTTTGCATAAACATTTTTTTATCTCTGCGTACATTTAAATATAAATTGATTACCCCTTTCCATTCGGACTAATTTTTCATTGCAGGTCCAAAACTATGCAGCTTCATCCTTAGCTGTTTTCATAACTCAGCTACATTTTCCTTGTTTTCTTTGGCAAATCCTTTGGCAATATCGGGCTTTTCCTGCATTCTATCTGATAGTATTCCTCTTTGAATTTAGTTTAATTTTTTTTTCCTAGAATAGGCGATCTTAAGTAAATAAATTTAAATTAAATTTCTTACATATTGAATATGTTTAAAATTTTCGCCTCCCAAAAAATAAAGAACAAATTCAATTAATCCGCCAACTATTTCCGCCGGAAATAAGTGTTGTCAATAAGGAAAACAATGTTCAAAAGCGGAAAATTTCCGCCCGAAATTTATAGTAAACGAACAGTGAAAAGTGAACTATTTCAGCCGAAAACAAAACTCAAAACAAGGGTGAATATCCGGAGAGTGTGCTAACATGGTATAAATTAAACTTTGTCGATTGACAATCGAGTGTCAAAAATCATCAATAGTTAGGGAACATAAAAGCAATCGATTTCGATAGTTATGCAGCTCTAATGTTCAATAATCGCAAGCAAAACAAAATTGACAATTTTTTAGTTTATTGAAAAATTACAGCTTGTGAAAATGGCCAATCGCACCGTGAAGGAGGCAAAAAATATTCATGGAACAAATCCGCAGTATCTTGTGGAAAAAATTATTCGCTCTCGCATTTACGATTCGAAGTATTGGAAAGAGCAGTGTTTTGCACTCACTGCAGAACTTTTGGTTGATAAAGCAATGGAGCTTAGATTCATCGGCGGTGTTTATGGAGGAAATATAAAACCTACTCAATTTCTTTGCCTTACCCTTAAAATGCTCCAGATCCAGCCAGAAAAGGATATTGTCGTTGAATTTATAAAAAATGAAGAGTTTAAATATGTTCGTGCGCTAGGCGCTTTTTATTTACGGTAAGTTTAAGTTGTACGTATTTAATAAAAATTAAACTTCATTTAAAGTTTTTATCGCTAGTCTAACAGGAAGCGCTCTAGATTGTTATAAATATTTGGAGCCTTTGTATAATGACAATCGCAAACTTCGACGTCAAAACAGGGCAGGACAGTATGAAATAGTTCACATGGACGATTTAATAGATGAATTACTCCGTAGTGACCGAGTCTGTGACATAATTCTGCCGCGTATTCAAAAACGTGCTGTGCTCGAGGAAAATAATGAGCTTGAACCAAAAGTATCAGCTTTAGACGAGGATTTGGATGACGATGTGGTCAGTGATGATGACGGTGCCGGTGACCGAGATGATGAGAAACATAAACTTTCATTTCTGCCTAAGAAACGAACTCGCAAAGATCATTCACGTTCACGTAGTCTATCGCCTTCTCGGGATTCGAGAGGCGGGCGAATCCATGATTACGATACTGAATTAGAAGACTATAGTCGTCAACGTGATCGCGATCGTTTCGGTGTAAATTCTACATCGCATAGTAACCGCCACTGGGAGGACCGTGGTGGTGGTGGAAGCTCTAGTTATCGCGGAAGTCGCGAAGATTACAGGGATGATCATAGACGAGAAGATTATAGAGATAGGCGATATGAGCGGGAAAGAAGACGACATTAACTTTCTCGTAAATAACTAATTATAATTTTTTTAAATTAATAATAAAAAATAAAGTGAATGCGTTGGTTTTTGACAATTCATGTTACAACTTTTACAGGTTATGTTATAAAGAATTGTCTCCCTCCATCATTAGCAATCGGCTATTTAAACTATAGTTTCAATTTGAAATTAAGGAATGAGATCAAATAATATGATATCTTAGCAAAAATTGTAGTAAAATCGTACAAAATTGGAAATCAGGAGTGAATTTTAATTATTGTTATTGTAAAAATTTTATGGATATGCCCTTCGTTTAAAACAAAAAATCTTGCAGCAATTAAAATATATTTTATATTTTATGCATCGATATATGTATGTACATACATTCATATGTATCTGCGATTCAACTGCAGTTTTAACGAAAAGATATCTGTTTGCTACCTACTCACCAAAATGCAACTGTAGATTAAGGAGTCCGAAATTTCACAATTTAAAATGGTATTCGATACTACACGGTTTAAAAAAAGACGATGTCATTAACATAACCTCACTTTCAGTATTTTAATCTCGTTTACGGATTTAAAACGAGGAAAATTAATGATTACTTTTATTATTTTTTCGGTGTTACTTGCAGTACGAATTTTTCCCTTTACAAATTTTGTATTTCCATCACTTTAACGATTTATTCAAATACTTAATACGAAAATCATTTTACATAAAAAAATATGTTTTCAGCCTAACGTGAAATTTACAGCAGTTGGGTTATTTTTGTTAATGAAAAATTTTATTTTCTTAAAAAATTAACTTACATAATAATGCCTAGTTAGGTAGCTTAAATTGCTCAAGGTTTGAGACAATCATTAATTTGGCTCTATTGTTTTGACTTAATCTATGCAAAAATTGTATTATTATTATGATACAAATCAACTAAAATATTTAACACTTATAATTAGATGCTAAAAATGTTAACAATAATTTCATTATTCAAATTTATTTTACTAATTTCGCCTTATTTGGCTTTGTTGAGGCAGTACCGTTATTGGTATTGTTTTCACGTTGGCTTACTTTTGCATTAAAGTGCTCCTCGAACATTGCACGTATGTCGGCTAATGCTTTACAAATATTTTCTGCAAACCGGTGAACATCCTAAAATACAAATCATTAAAATTTTTGAGTCAGTTATTAATAAACTTTCGCAAACTACTCACTGTCTGTTTGCAGTTTAACTTGGCTGATATGTGGAAGAATATTAAGTGTTCGCCTGCTATGATGTACGATACGCCATAGCCGTCATCGGCAACTGGACCGAAGCCCCCGCCTGCGCTTATGCAGTTTGGATGTTTCTTCAAATCCATTTTCGGAGTTTGGCCGTGAGGTGTTTGACTTGTTGACAGGCGCCATGGCTCACTCAACACCTCATTGAGGAATGGCGAGTCGACTTCTAAATATTTCGAGACCACATAAAGACAAAATAGATGGCGATCGATTCCTCGCCCGCACATAGCGTCCTGATAACCAAGTTGATGACGCTCGCATGCCTCCTGTATTAGCTTGACTCGTCCCTCATTCTTTGGAAAAAATAAATATGTATGTACATATGTATGTTTGTTAGTTGTGTTATGTTTAAGAGATATATATATACATATTAATGTACATATATGTTTGTATGTACAAAATTTGTCGACTTACTGTTGAATTTGGGTCCCCCATTGCTTTCACCCAAGCAGCAGATTCTATTGTACATGGCCTGACGGTTTCAGTTCGACCTTCACGGAATAAGCGCGTCATCGATGCTTCGTATGTTAACGAAAATCTACCAGCGTCACGATAGTATGCCAACTGGAGAGCCATTTGGATATATGCATCGGGCGACAGACGACACTTCTTCATAAAACCCTTTCCATACTCGTTGTGAACGAGAATACGTAGGTCCACGTCCTAGATAAATATTTTATATAATAATAATAATCCCAACGAATACAGTTCAACTTGATATGTACATATGTACATACATACATACATATTCGAGCACTTACTGCAATTTTGTTGTAACCGACGGACAGAAAATTTTAAAGTTGAAGGTTTTTCTTAATTAATTGTTATCAAATAAGGCAGAGTTACTAACACAAAACTAGGTATGTATATGTTACACATTGTACTTTCGTAAAGGTACTCATTTTACTTGTGTCATTTCGTGAGATGGTTTAAATAATAAAAAAAAAATTATCGATCGAAGTAAAAAAAAAAACTGAAATTGAAAGTTTTGTTTGTTACACCAAAATTGCGGTTTGGGCTCGATAAACTTATGGTCATTTGAGGGACTCACATTTATTAACTTGGTAGCATCTAGTGTTGCCACTTCAATCTGTGGTTGCAAGGCAGTAAGTTCCCAGTTCAATCTTGTCGGAGATGGTGGCTGAAATTCGGGAGTTCCTTTGACGTTTCCGGACTCATCGTATCTGTGTTTAAAGGGAAGTAAGTTGCAAAAGTAAATGCATATACAAAATTACATACACACATAAATAGTACGAAAGCGATGACTTCCAGAAGCACATAGTATGTACATACATACATACATACACACATAAATAGTACGAAAGAGATGACTTCCAGAAGCACATAGTATGTACATACATACATACATATGTACATATGTATGATGTAGATACAGTATCGGACATATTATTTGCAACAAAATTTAAAATGGCGTAGCTTCCCAATTATATGCATTTATTTATTTTTAATCATTTTGATTTATACTGCTATAGAATCTTTAACCGAAACCATATAAATAAAAGTTTCTAAGCTTATAAGAAATTCGAAAAAATTAAACAAATTTCATCGAAATTTTCAACTTTTTATTCAGAATTTTAAGGAAAAATCTGGGTATGCAGTTTTGTAGCCAAGCTAAAGGGCAAGTGTTTCGATAAAAAGTTTAAAATTTGTATGACAATTTTTAGAAATTTGTTTAATGTTGGCGAATTTGGTATAAGCTTTGGAACTATTTTTTTATATGGCTTCGGTCTTAGATTCTAAAGAATTTTAAATGAAAATTCCCAAAAATAAATTAATTATTATAAGTGGCAAGCTATGCCATTTTAAAATTGGTTGCAAATGATATGTCCGATACTGTAGGTATAAGTTTTCCACATTTCTTTACTTTTTTATTTATTATTGAACAAATTTTGGGTTAACCAATTTCATAAGTTTTGACATACATAGTTAAATACACTTTGATCTAAACGAAATACGAAATTTGACAATTCCAATTAAAATTTAAAAAAAATATTTGTTTCTTTTTGCTGCTGCTACCTGTTTGAAGTGCCTTCAATTCAACACAATTTATGCATCATATGTATGTATATATAGTATGTATGTATGTGTACGTATCTATGTTTGTATATACGCATAAGAGTAAAATATATGTAAATGTGTGAACTTGAAATTTGCATAATGTTATTGGTGTTGAAAGTTTATTGGCTATTTACCACTACAAAATCCGGAAATACGAGAAGACTACAAACCGGAAAATTCAAGTATACAAATAAAGTTAGTATAAAGCTTAGCATTTATGATGAAATGAAAATGAGTTCAACTCTACATTAATGATAAGTTACATGTACATATGTACATATGTATGTATGTATGTATGTATGTATAGGTTAAGATGTGTTTGTAATGACATATGTATGCACATAGGTGTGAATTACGCGTACCCATATATATCATCACCGAAAATATACTCCCAAAGATGGCCCATAACCGGTGCATCGGCCCTAAAATTTTAGAAAAGAAGTTACATAAATGCAACAGCAGGGAAAAGCGCAACGAAATATGATATACACATACATACATACATACATAGATACATATGTACGTACGTATATAAATAGTTTATATGTAACTATGTATGTATGTATATGCACATACATATGTACAGAGAAAGCTAAATAATTTATTTTATTTTGAAAACACTGCGGCGAACTTCCTAATTGTAAAAAGAAATTGAATCCAAAACCTCAAAAACTATTTTCGCATTTTTCTTTAGTTCTCGCTAAAATTAAAAAAAAAATAAACAAATTTAAAAAATAGATTTCAAACAGTTCTCGCATATTTTTTCCCAATTGTGGTAGCGATGGAAAAGATTAGAGCTATCCGTGCAGAAATTCAACAGATTAAACCGAATCCAAAAGTACAATGTAAAATAAAAACTTGAGTTTGTTTTTAAATTTAGTTCCATAAAATTCAAATAATGTGAATTTTTAGATGTACACTACAGAGGCTAAATTTAATCATCTCCGTTGCAAATAAAGCTTTATCAATTCAAGTAAAATTATTGAAATGTTACTTTTTGTTGTTAACCTACTTATACATACATACATATGCACATATGTATGTATGTATGTAAATATATAAGTTTCTACATATACATACATATAACTAATCAAATAACCAAAAAAATAGGGATATTCCATGGTGAATTCAATAAGACGTGATCGATTTGTGTTCTCTTCTCCTTAACGTCTTATTAATATTATTAATTAAATAAATTGTCTCCCTATATGTACATATGTACTAACATACATACAAACGCACATGTACTTATGCCTTAAAACTTAGTATCATATAACCAAAAGATTTCAATTGAAATAGTTTATAATGGGGAGTCAAAAAAGGTCTTGAAATTTCCTCCTGTCCTCTGTCTATAAAATTACATATATGAATCTACTGATCACACCTTTATGATTCCACCATGGCGATATTCCATGTATGTATACATATACATACATACATTAATTACAATAATATAAGGAAAATATAGTCCCTCCACCATAAGTTTGTTTCAGTTATACATAAGTATGTACAAAAAGCACTCAAGTAAAGTACATAGAAGTTTGGAAAGCCTTCAAGTGTATTAAGATAAAAGGAGTCTTGTTTACCCGTTGGTGGTGGCATCGTCCATGACAAGATTCTCCCACACGTGAGCCATAACAGCAGCATCGGCCCTTTTAAAAGGTTTAACAGTCAGCGTTTGGCAATAAACAATAAGTAGCGCACCAGGGACAGCAATATATTCTACTTACGGAATGTATATGTAAGTACTTACCAAGTGTGTTCAGCATTGAAGCCAACGCGACCATTCGTGCCAACGCATACAGTGAAACTCTTATCAAACCAACGGTTATATCCATTGCCATGCAATAATGTTTTGCCAAACTTATCGAGCAATTCGGGCCGTGCCAAATCGAATTCAAATGGTTCATTGTCTAATGACAGCACAAAAGCAGACGACTCGACCAGGTTGAGGGACACACGGTTTACGCCTCGCGCGAAGTGTGCATTGCGTATCTCGGCCCATTTAGAACGGTTCATTGTGGTCAATGCCGCTAAATGTTCCTCGCCCGACACAGGTGTGGCTTTAGAATTCAATATCTCTTCCATTTGTATTTGAATCTCGCATGGTCTTAATATGCGTCCTTTGAAATAAATAACGACCTTATAGTAGCACCCTTTATGCAGTACAACAATGTGATTTGAGTCGCGATAATGAACAATGCGATCAGTTTCTAAGCCCGGCACCCGAACCGTATTAAAAGTGCGCTCATATTGCCATGAGCAAAGCGGTATCATGCCTTGCACCAATATCTGTAAAAACAAATGCAGAACTATAGGGAAAGTCCGATAAATCTGTGTGTGTGATAATCATTTCATACCGGCTGTAATTCTTGACGTTCGATAATGCGTCTAAAACCCAATAACAAATATACGACATGCGCCGCACGAGCTGCTTGGTTGTTCGTCAAATTCATAAAAATTGCATCCGTGCCATAAAAATTGCTGTTGATCATCAACGGGCTGCGCCCGCGGAGATAAACATATTCTTCCCACCAATCCGATACGTAATTGGTGGCCCACCAGCTTTTCAATGTTAGGTACCATTGCAGTTTTTTGCCGATTGTAATTTCAAATTCATTAGCCAAACGCTCCATGCGAGCGTAGTTTTCGTCATCCAACAATGGGCGCACGGAACGTAAATAGCGTTGCATTGTATCATGGAGTGCGGGTACAGGCAGCCTGGGTAGTGAGCCCTGGAAGCTGTAAAGGCCGGGAGTGTTCCAGCTGGAGAGTATCTTCACGAATGCAGCCCATATTTTAGTTTTTAACGATACCCTATTGCCCGGCACTCTAGACTCATACATCCAACCTTTATACATGAGCAGCAATTTGAGTGTGTAACGCATTGTAAAACATATAGAAAGCCAGACAACCAGCGCTGCAAAGAAGCAGGCGGTCACTTGCCAATTTACCGTATTGGCTGGCAGGTGAACCAAGATCCGATGGACAAGATCAAATGGCACTGCAAAGCCTGAAAAATGTAAACCGATAGCAATGGCCGTGATGAGCCAAAGGCTCTGTATGTGCGCGGGATAGACCCCATTACGAATTCCGTTCTGCAAGTGGAAAAAAAAGCGTTTTAAAAATAATGTCAAGCTACATACATACATGCACATGTATCTACCAAAATCAGTTTTCACATCTCTACCACATAAGCAATTGTATTGTAGAGCTTTTACCTACGAGAGAACTGACAAAATTTCGCTTAGTCGACCAGAAAAAAACCAAAGAATCAGTTTGTACTTATTCCTAAAATGTATCTTTTTTATCTTCTATACGTAATCTAAATTACTTCTTATTTCAGCTGTGTGAGCAGGCGCGCTGTAATAATGTAAAAAGTATCGTCGCAAATCTTCTTTCTCCTTGTTCTGCATCGAATTTGTAAAAACTTTAGGTAAGCAGTCTTCGGTATCCCATTTTGCAGTTACCGGCTGACCCATTTCGAAGCGAATAGCAGGCAGCTACGATTTTTGATCGGGTGAAGTAAATAGGCATCATTACTTTTGTTGCTTAGCTTTTACGGGTGGGCTTGCTCCTGTTGGGCTCTACACAATGAACTGAGTCACAGTTACGTCATCAATGGAAGATTTTGGTCGACCTTGTCAGTGCTCGTCCTCTACAGAAAAATTTCCCGTTTGGAATCTTCGAAAACATTTGGAAATAGTTTGTAGAGACAGTGTATTCGTTCTTTATGCACATTGGCATTCATTGACATTTGAAGTGACTTTAGCATATACAGAAAACCCAAGAGATTCTCATATTTTATTTTTGTTTCCGTTGGGCGTCAAATTTTGTCTGATCTATCGCCATATACATATTTTGCATTTACTAGTCTCTATTTAAACAGATTATTCTGAAATTTAAAATAAAGAATTTGGTATTTTTGGATAAAAAAAAAAAAAAAAAAAATTGAGAGTCACCAATAAAGCGAACTTTTGTTAGTCCCCTCGTATAATCCAACTCTTTTTTTTTTTAAGCCACTGAATCAAAATAAACAATATTTCGATAATTTAGCTGTGTAGTGTATACCCAGTAGCATATTTTTATAATAATCATACATTTGAATTTCATCTAAGAACATCTGAACACTGTTTTGGTTTGTTCCACAAATGAGTTTAAACAAAGTCTACTACAATTTTCTCAAAGACTACACTATTTTTGGTGGATTTTACCACATAAAAAAAGGATGTGAAAACTGATCAAAAAAAATTTAGCCGCCTTACCCGAGCACGTGCCATGCGTTTTTTCCACGATCGCACTCCAGAATTCCAAACAAGGTTTAGAACCTCTTGATCATAATTAATGTCGAATCCTTCGTGGGTGATGGCGAAGGAGAACGCCACGGCGGAATGAGCTTCAGCCATTGTTGTGGCAACTCAGATTCAAATCTGTTGAGAAAAAACAATAAAAGGCCAAAAATCATTGGATGATATATGTACATTTATATTTGACTAAAATCTTGGATATTTACTTAATCAACGAGTATGTATTAAGGCATAAAATTTATATATAAATAAAATAAAAGGGATGATAATTCGATTTCCAGTCCAAAAGTTTAATTTCGTAGAACGTAAGTAATAAAATCATATGGCACTTTATGCAGCCTCATTAAATTCAGTCATAACAACAAAAAGTATGTACAGTGTTGTGCATAGCAAAAGCAACAGCATTCAAAATATCAAAGCTTGTCACGTATGTATGTATGTACATTTGTTTGTTTATTTTTAAGAATTTTCAATTAAAATTCACTACGCAGCTGCAGTTTTAGAGCCTTTTAAATTTTGCTCTAACAAAGTGAATATTTCAAGTAGCTAGGTGTTAACGTTTATTTATTAGAATTTTTTTTTGTCAAGGGTGTTGCGACTTTCTTCCATATAAAAATAAATGTCGCTAATTCTTTGCTTTAGTTCTAATATGCATTTCGTGTGACAATCTGTAATACTAAAGAACCAAATGGATAATTACATTTTTTTTACAGGGGATGCAAATTCTTAAATGTAATTATAAATATCAAATTCTTTGAAAAAAACAGAAATAAATAAATGTTGGTTATTTTAAGATATCGTTAAAAGTTTCATATATGTACATATGTATGCTAATATCTCACAGCAAAGGAAAAAAATATCGAATCCAAGTAGGTACATACATACATATGTACATAGATAAAACGCGATCTTTCCGATTCCAGTACCTACGTACATATATGTATGTACATACATACCTACATACTTGCATATGTCGTACATATGTACATACATACGTGCATAGGTACGTATTTATTTAAATATGTATATTCATAAGCATCTATGTATGTATGTATGTATGTATGTATATACTATGTTACAATTGCCAGACTTAATTCTCCGTCCGCAAGCGTCCAAAGTCCAATTGCGATATTTTTTGTTTTCATCGCTGTTAAGAGGTGGCGTTTTTAGAGAATTCGTTTCTTTTTTTACCTCACTGCTCACAGACATACATATATAGTACATAAGTACATACATACATATGTATGTGTGTATTTACGTTAATACTTTTCGATTTTACATGAATAATAGTGTGGGTAAATTCATACATGTGTGTATGTACATATGTACATACATATTTACATGCACGCATTTCTTAGCATACATATGTACATATAAACATTCCCTTGCATACCCCACAGTGAGAAATAAAGTATTACTAAATAAGGTTTAACAATTCATTCATTAAAGAATACTCTAACCTCGTTTCAACTAGGCCAAATCCACCGAATTATTATATGTACATAATACATTTGTACGGCCATCATCGCAAGAAAGCTTGTTATCATTGAGATACCTACATTTGTATTCTCTTCGAACTCATCGGAAGTACTTTTTATATTACCGTTATTTGTGGTATAAGCGGCAAAGTTTATAGAACTCGGATTTATGTAAGTCAGATTTATAGCAGTTGAGATGCTGCCAAATCTGATACGGCATGTGTACGCATACACATACATACATATGTACATACCTGTGGCAATGAGAAATAACAGCTGAACTCGAACAAATCGAACTTAAAGTTCATCGTTGGCTTTGAATTAACAAGAGCCTCTCACAAACCTTGAGGTCCATTGGAGGCACACTATTAGTTCTCTCTTCACGATTTCATAAATAAATACAAATATCTCGCAACCACAACAACATACGTACATACATATATATTGTAGATACATACATACATATGTATGTAGGTGCATAGAGAACGGGTTTATAGTAAACATGGAACGGATTTTATGAAAGTTGCCCTTTCTTTCTGAAAACCGATAGAATGGTTTCGATTAAAAATAACCACAATTTCACTTTATCTGATTTCAAATGCATATTTCATATGGCCTGTATTTGCCTTTTTTCAAAATAAACACCTTTTCTTGCGTTAATTGCAATAATTATTCCCCATTTTACTTTTTTAATATTTTTTCTGCCTGCTTTACGTTTTGAGATCTTTAAAATTGCGTTCCCTGGCAATGCATAACCAAACTATCACGCAGACAATTCCATTAAAACATTTATCTGATAAAAGTTTAATTACACACTCGTTTACACCTATGTATGTATGTACATATGTATCCATGTTTGTGCATACATACACACATATACATACGCTAATATCTACGTATTTACTTTTAACAAAATAACATTTGTATGTAAAATGTTTGCTTTGAACCAATACATGTATGTATGTATGTATGTATGTATGTAGATAAGTATATGAATATTTCATAGAATAATTGTTTGATATAACTCGTAGGGCCAGTTTTTCAATGCTTGATTAATCTAAGTTTACCTAAACTCAGTCTAATTTTAAGGTCGCTTCGAAGTGTATCAGTTTTGTAGAGCATAATTGTTTTTTATCATTTTTAGATAACAGAAAAGTCGTACATTTTTACTTTTGACAAGATTGTTTGCTAAATTAATGCGTTAAAATAAGTTGATATTGTTTGCAAAGAATAATAAGTTTATTTGTTTTCACTTTTACCCAAGCCGTGGCAGCAAACAGCCGAACAGCTGATTAATTAAAATCAATTTAACCTTGCCAGAATGAGCTATCAAAGACTAAACAACGATTTTGAACCTATGTACATATGTATGTATGTATGTACATACATATGTATGTATATAGTTTAACTTGCGCTGAAAAACTGGGCCTGAGCAGCACCTAAGTCAAATAAGACAACGATGTTTACTACGCTAAATAGAAGCTAACCGCCAATTACTTATACATATATTTTAATCAGATATTGAACGACCGGCCCTTAATTATTTATTGTACATACCTACATATGTACATATGTAGGTATATATGTAAATGCTGCATGAATGCAATTGCAAAAGTGTAGTTTTCTGCTTGACTAAAGAAGTCCACCGATACTTAAATATGTTGCATGTACATATATACATATGTACATATGTATGTATGTATGTACGTACATATGCTTGTACATACAAATGTTAGTACCTACGAGTATTTACGCAAAAGTCGCATATACTTTCATATACATACTTATGTACATTTATGCGTGTATGTATATGTATGTATGTTCGATGTATGTATTTGTGCTTGTTACGCAATTTTGTTGATATTAAAATGAAAACAAACCATTTGATAAATATTAAAGTTCACCTGCAGTTAGTGGCACCGCTAAAGAGACATGCAGCACACAAACATACACATATTTATGAACATACATACATACATATGTAAGTATATGCATATGTTCGGCAGGCATTAAAAACTCACCCATGCACGTATACAATGTGTATATGTTTATGTACATACATATATACACACATATCCATCTACATACATATGTGAAAATTTATATTTTTATACACATCCATACACTTATACTATATTCATATACATACATACATAAGTATGTACATATATGTGTATGTACACACATACACGCAAACACTAGATGTTCGATTCGAAAAACCAGCTAAAGCAATTCCAAATCTTTTGTTGTTGGTTAAAAATTCGGTCAAGTATACACATTTAAATGCTGCATGTGCTAATGTAAATGGCAGGAAAAAGAAAACCGCTCAATTTCTCATATTTTTATGGAAGAGTACATATACAGAAGGTCGAAATATTCAAGTTTCTTATCTCTTATCTTCAATGAATGAGACATTATTCTCTAAGCGTTTTTTTCTGGGCACTTACGTTTTCTTAATCAAAATATGTACTTATGTCTTTAATTAAAATTTATGTTCACTTTGAATAAGACAACCGATTTGTTGAATATGTTTTTGTTTGGCACTTTAATTTTCTCTTTTCAACACACCTCTACCCGAAAACTAAACTTGATCGTTTGACTTCTAAAGGCTTACTGTCTGCTAACTGAATTCGGAAATATTCCCTCTAGATCTTACTAGCATTTTAATATGCACATACATAAGCACAACACAATGTACACATGTACACATACATATGTATATGTACACACACAATCATATTTAAATGGATGTGTTAAAGCAAGAGACCGCATTTCTCTCAGAGGATTCCCTGTAGTCAAAACTCAGATAGCCTAAAAAGCGATTGTTTTGATACTCATCATGCTAGACTGGTTCCATACTGGCGAGCCTGTATGTATTCTAACTTCGCACTGCATATTTTAGATTTATGCATATTTTTTGTTAATACAACCGCAAACCGCAATTAGCTGTAGTAAATTAGTAATATAATATAAATGTGGCCGCTTGATTAGCGGTGCATGCTATAGCTTGTTATACTGGCGAGTACTGGGATCGAATCTTAGCCTGGGCAAGAAAAATCTAAATCATAGAAAAAGCATTTTAAATAGCATTCGTCCCTCGGTAAGGAAAGGCTTCTCATTAAATATATCTGCCGTTCGGAGTCGCCATAAGCCAGGTCCATTTGTGATACTTAAATAACAAAAATTGTTGGAGAAGCTCGCTAACATCGAGCTACATATGTATGTATGTGTATGATGTTATCGTCAAAACATTAATAGTAAGCGAGTCGATCGTAAGTGGCGTTGTGCCTAACACCCTATCCTCAAATTTTTGTTACAACTTCTTGAATTCTCTTTTATTCGTTCCACGCAGGTTGCTTTACATAATTTTCTTCGCCAAAACGCATTCTTGTATTATATCGTTCTGAAGTAAACAAGGTACATACATATATACATACATACATACATATATTTGAAGCAGATATTATATTTACGCTATACATTTTTAATACACAATACTCAACCCTTACTATGCTTGTTTCCATTCAACTGTTTCGTTAAATTTTTAGTATTGAATTGCTCATTTCGCACTGGGTATGTACATAAAATGTATGTAAATAAAAAATATACGAATGTATATAAATATATATATATATATATATATATATATACATATATGTACATTTATAAGCTTCTTAAGTGAATTCGTTGTTGTGCTCAATTCGAAGCAGCGGGAGAGAGAGCGCCCTACTGGTGTTAAAATAGAAAATAATACAAGCTTGTTTACTGAGCTAAACTTAGTTCATAGGCTATTGTATGTGTGTCTATACGAGTATACGTATGTATAAAATCACTCAATGCGGAGGTGGATTGCGGATAACAGAGCAGAATGAAGGTGAAAAAAGAGGGGTGTGTACCTACCCTGCAGCAAAATTTAGAGACAGTCTGAACTGAAGATATTTCTGCACTACCAGTTACGTGATTGTCTCCGAACTACCGCCAAACAGATGCAGGGCGACATTTTTGAAACTCGTGTTTCGCTTGTTACGATGTCGTCAAACCTTCCCGAAGTGCTTGCCGATTGCAAGAGGCTTTACTTTACCAGTTTAGCCTACTCAATGCATAGTAATGAAGATATTTTTTTTCCCGAAATGTGGAGTCATCAGACATCTTCCTTCAAGAAAATCACCTTCTTTTCCTATTGCGAGTTACTCTAACCAAGTTAATTTGTTGTTGTTTCTGCAACTACACTCACACGGCGCACATTTGGCTGAATTTCAAATCTCGGTAGACAAAAGTCGGATAACCAAACTCTTCCAAATTAATATTTTTCATGCTTTTACATATATTAAAACAATAGCCACTTTTGAAATTCGAAACTTAAGTTCCTTGAATTGTATTAATATTTAAAGATGTATTTAACTTTGTGTTTTCCATATTGGTGGAATTTGAATTAAAAAAAAAATAGATTTCGGATTCAGACTGATTTAGTTTCATGTGCTGGCATAGATTGGAAGGAAGAAGTCCTAACAAAAGCAGGCCCCTAGCTCAATAAAATTTTTTTCGATAATGGAATTAGTTACTAGGCCACAAATTACATACATATTTACCATGGAATAATATAGACGCAGAACTAGTGTAAAGATTCTGATTCGAAATTAGTTACAAGTAAATAATTAGTACAAAAAAACCAAGCTGCGACTTTAGGGACACCGGAACCTATTTTGCAAAAACATTTTTTTAAATTATGAAATCCTCTTCTCCTCAGTAAGTAATTAATGATGGTTTCCGAAAGTTTCGTAAAACCCCAAAAAAGTTAGCTCACTCAGACCTGTCCTGATTCACCCGACCTCTTGGCACATACATATACATATGTACATATACATACATACATACATATGTACGTAATATACCCTTTGGTTAAATCAATTAAAATTTTGGGGAGTAAAAAAAATTAATTTATTTACTTTTTGGTTTGAACATACATATGTATGTACATACATATAACCACAATTTGTTTGGTAAATTTCAAAACATTTTGTTTGTCAGACGGTCCTTTGTAAGCAAAGGAAATTGTCACAAACCTTCGGAAGCACGAGCAAAAATAAACCGGAAATTCGCGAAAATTTTAAAATCTGTGTATAAACAAACTCTCCGCATGTGCTCTGTTGGGAGCTCAAAAGGAATACTCTTTCGAAAAGACAGGCAACGTGAAAAATTAAAAATTAAAATTGTAAGCAATTCGGATGTTTGTGTTCGCAAAGGAGCGATTTAAGATTAGTCTTACTGGGTACATACACACATGCATATACACACATATGTACATACATATACATACATAAAAAAAAAAAACATATGTAGGTGTTTGTCAACAAAATGCAATTACTCAAACATCGCATATTTCCCTCGTGACTGGGCCTGCTGAGCACTTGTTGCGAGAACAGTGAACGAGAGTGATGTATACAAATACACTCAAATTTATACACTCAGATTTACACATCTTATGTGTATACATACATACAAACATACATACATTTTACTACGGTAGTATGCAAGAATCGGACTTTGAACTCTGAAATATTTTGCTTTTGTAAGTAAAAGGTAAATAAACAAATCAATATGTGAAATCAAATAATGGGTCCATACAGGGCCGTGTGCACGGGGGGTTTTGGGGGTTGAAACCCCTCCATGGGCAAAGTAACGCATATGAAAAGTGAATCATGTTCGTAAAATTTTATTCGTAAATGAAATTTCAATCCAGAACTCCCCCCGTGGGCTGAGTCCTGCGCACGGCCCTGGGTCCAAATATTCAACTCACAAATATGTACATACATATATATTAGGAGTGTTCATGCCAAGCTCAACAAAAATGAGGCAAATTTAATAATATTATTCGTAAGTCTTTTATCAAAATCGAATCAGTCAAAATGTGTACTGTGCTACCATGAAACTATTATTCACATAGTACAAATGTGTTGCGGTGGTGGCCAATTGATTTGCAACCAAATTCACAATGACAAACCTACGTAGTTTGCCACTTATGTTAATTAATTAAGTTTTTATAATTATCAAAGTTTTAAACATTGCGGAAAATTACAAAAAAAAAAAGCCACAAACTTTCAATTAAATTTTGAACTTTTTTTCTCAGAAATGTTAGAATTATTTGATTAGAATATTTTGTCAAAGGTGTTGAGACTATCTTCCATATAAAAATAAATGTCGCTTATTCGTTATGTGGATGCAAACGCAACAAAAAAAATTCTAAAAAATCAACGGTTATACCTAGCCACTTGAAACTTTCACATTATTAGACTATAAAACTGCATACTCAAAAAAATTACAATGAGAAAAAAGTTCAAAATGTATGTCAAAATTTCTTAAATTTTTTTTTTGTTTTCTACAAAGTTTTAAAATTGGATTGATATACTTAGCTTATCAATTTCAATTGAAAATTTTTAAGAATAAATAAATGAATATAATAATACATTTACATTGAGCCCAAATGCGCATTTCGAATGAATAATTTCAAAACCGTTTTTATTGTATTATTCGCATTTCCTTTGACAAGTCAGTTGAAACAACTATTTTGTACAAGACCGGTTTGATAAGTCAGTAACTTTTTGAACTTTGCCTCGCAGAAACTACTAGTATCTATTAGTAAACTACTTTTAAATTTCGAGCAAACTGAGTAATTTAGTTTATACTTGATAGACATTGAAAGCAGATAACCTCTTGACTTTTAACAAAAATTGAAATAAGTGAATTTTGGGCGCTGATTAGGCCCTATTTTTTGCGTAAAAAAACCATCACCGAAACGAAGGAAAGGCTTGATAAATACTATGGGGACACTGCATCATTAATTGCAATTGTTAATAAGTGGTTTGCTGAGTTTCATTGTGTTTATTTCAAAGAGGTCGTTACACCAGAAGTGAAAGGTATTGGATGAGCGTAGAATGAGGCAGCTATGGCTGTAGGTAACTCGACTCAGCGCGTACATCATACACTCGACCATAAGTGCAGGTGCACACGTATTGTTGTCAGATTAAGCCCCACGGGACTATTTACTATTTCCAAACCTAAAGAAATGGCTGAGTGGTAAGAGATTTGGGTCAAATGAAAAGGTCATCACAGAAACAAACGTCTATTTTGAGAGTCTTAAGAAAGGCATTAATTTGGTACGAATGAAAAAAGTGGAAAACACTGGACTAAAGGTATAGAGTTAAAAGAAGAGTATGTTGAGAAATAGAACCCTTTCCGAACATTAAATTTGTTTAATTCAAAAAGTCACTCACTTATCAATTATTAATTGCGTTGACATTCAATTGTCAGTGGCAAAAATAAGCCAAATCGTTTATCAGGGATGTTACCTTTTGATGCGTTCGAGAAAATATGTCAGGTTGGAACGCATTTCGTTCATGATTTTGTTCAAATGCGGTGAAATGAGTAATTTCAGTAATGCCAATTTGTCATGGAGAAATGCGGGATTTGGCTTCGCATTTGAGATTTTATAACCAAATTACGCATTTGGGTTCAATGTAAATGTATTATACATAAGTGGCAAACCAAGCTATTTTGTATTTGGTAGCAAATCCATTGGACACCCCTGTACTTACATACATAAGTCGTCATCTTTGGTAAGCGACTAGCAAAAGAACGCCCAACTCGCTTATAATGAGCTCTCTTATATTTTGAATACACTTTACAACACCATTCTCACAAAATTAATGATCGTTTTGTAAAATTTGCTAGCAAAACAAAACAAAATGAGTAATTCTTATAAGAGCGATTTTACTTACGTCCGCTCTATATTGGTTTTTTGACTTATTTTGATGTTTAACGAACATTTTCGAATTTCCCTTGGTACTTTCCAATGATTATTCACATAGCACCAATTTCTCACTTTCCAACACTTTCAATGAGGTCGGCTATTTTTTAAACGAGTTTATTTCAACTCGCTTATTTTTGTTGTTGCTTTCCACGTTATACGATAAGCTACATGTCCCAGTTATGTATTTGAATCGAAAAAATATGTGAGATCTGACTGTTCCCACTTTTTGGAATCAAATTCAGAGTGGTGGATTTTAATGGTAAGGGATCTCCGAATGATAGCCGAATAAGCACTTATTGGCCGAGTAGACGGGTACTACTACACGGTGCCGGTTAAAAGGATAATACCTGAGTTATGTAACGGAAGAAATCTTTTTAAATCTACTCCGTGGCGAAAAATATTCATTCACTGAGAAAATGTATATGAGATGAACTTGTTTAAAGTCTATAACGTACACGACTATGTATACATACACAAATACGTACATATACTTTTCAAAATATTTTATAAAACCTGAATATTTGTTGTTGTTTTTGAAAGTATTATTTAATTTTAAAAAAGCTTTATAATCACGACGGCTGAGTATTTTCTGCCAGATGCTTTAAATTTAGTTTCTACCAAGGCACATCAAATAGGTAGCCGCAGCAAACTTTTTTTTTGAACTTTTTTCATATTTTATTTTAATTTGAATTGTCAAATTTTGAATTTCGTTGTGATAAGATACAATTCAAGGTAGTTGATAAAATTTTTTTAGAATTTTAGCTTTTAAAAGCAAACACAAAATATACAGAGCTCAAATTTTTTTATTTTTTTATTTTTTTTATTTTTCTACAGCTGCTACCTATTGAATGTGCCTTGGTTTCTACTCATGCGCCCTGTCCGATATCTGTGCACACATAATTAAGTACATACATATGTATGTACATACATACATACATATGTATTTTTTTTTACGTGGAGGAAGCATCCAAAGCCCGTCAGTGTGGGACTTTAACCAGCCCTAAACCTCCTGCCGTCATGGACCATCTCCTCCCGGTACTACCGTCAAGTATTTATCGGGAGATGTATGTACTTAGGTACATACATGATCTTAAAATCTATCATTCTTGATATGCACATCAACATGTAATTTTAACAAAATAACTACAAATAATAATACAACATTTTACTTTGGACGCTTTAATTTAAATATGTCATAGACAAATTAAATATTTTAAATCGATTTAAGTCTACGAATGCACTATTTTAAACTACACATTTACATTATTGTCTGAAAATAAAACAGCGCATTTTCTTTATGAGCACGAATGGAGAAGAGACAAACTTGATATAAGTTGTTTTTTTTAATTTTCACAGATGTGTTTGAATGTTGATTTCTCCACCGGTTGGGTTTTGCTGTTCACACTAAGGGTTTCTACAGTAGTCTACACTTTTATATAGTTATATACATATATCTACATATATACATACATAGAACATACCTACATACTTACAAAATCTTTAAGGCTAGTATTGCCCTAGTATGCCACTATTTGTATGGAGACTTGTGTATACGTATAGTTGCAGTCTACTAGCCGAGGCTACTAGACCCGTACTTCGTATTATGTATAGCGATTGATCTCAGTTTTTTTAATTACATAATTGGGGTATAAGAGAATTTATCGTGAGAACATAATTTTTAGTTATAAGAGAAATTAGAGTAAGTTTCATGTAATGATGTATAGTTGTACTATTAAGAAATAAAGAAGTCCGTTCTTATCGAGACAGTAAATATTTCGTTTTATTAAATAATGTTAATATATAAGTACATGCGCGTGAGTATTTGCAAACCTATGGATGGCGAAATAATATCAAATTTGTGATTTTTTTTCTTTTCAAATTTACCGGGATACCAATGGATTTGTCTTTGACATGAAATATGTTGCAGTTTTTTCATGGCGTTATATTATTTAAAAAGCTTAAGAACATTTTGCGTAGAAAAGTATTTTAGATTGGCACTAATATACCATATTTTAATTAATGTTTCTTGACAGCCTAGATTAGCAAAAGAAGACCAAAAAGATTGCAAAAAGTAGCTCAAAGTGGTTCCTGACAACTTCTAATAATATATAATAAAATTTATTGCCGCTAATTTTAGCACCTGCCATATATTTTAGCTTAAGTTAAATTTAAGTTGTAATAACTTTTACATTAAACAATGGTATGTGTGAATATTATCCGATTTGTTTCTTTATTTAAAAATTCTTTTACAAAAATTGATGACATTTTTTTTTATAATTGGAATTTGCAATCATTTATAGAACAATAGTAAAATTAGAAAGTACAATTCAATATTAATCCAAAACATAAGCAGAAATATTTGTATTAAAAAAGAAAAAATACAGAAATATAAGACAAGATTTCACTTTTTTAAGAAAGCTTCAATTACGTGTATAAAATAGACTATTTTAATGAAAGCTTATATTATTTTTTGAAATGAATGGAATGCTTAAGGACATAAACCCTTTAGCACAAGTGAAAATACATATGTGTCGCCAACCTAGACGTTACAGTCAATATTGACTTAAATCTCAGTAGGCAACCGCTATTGCAAATACAAAAAATTTCAGTTCGGTTCATATATACATATGTATGTATGTATATGTACATCATGTAAGCCTGCATATATAAATTTAAAAAAAAAATACCGGTTTTATATTTTTAAATAATGCATTATCCCGATTTTCGGGGCTTATCACTACATAGTATTCATTATTTTACCATACTGATCTAATTATTTTCCACTTCTTTATCGTCTTGTGTGGAATTGTTGCGTAGACCACGAATGCTAATATCATAAATAACTTCTTCTATTTTTTTCACATCATATTTCAAGGCATCGAACCGCTTTCGTAAGCCGTCATTTTTTAAATTAAGCAGTCGAAAGCCAGAATTTAAATGTGCCATGAAATGAGAAATATTCAGAGGACGGTCGTAGTCACCCATTGTAACTGAATTGGTTGCAAAACGAGAAAGTTCTGAAGCCATTTGTAAAATGCCCATCAAATAATCTTCTATATCCAAATGGAATCCTTGGGCTTGATTAATTTTCACTGTGCAAATTAATAATGTGTATGAGCGTATTTACGAAATTTGAATGGCAAATGCAATACTTACATCCCAGCATTTCCGCAACAGTTTCACGACTAACCAAAAATCCTGCTTCTAAATAAACAACCATTGCAATAAGAAATACCAGACGCTGCGTTATAAATGTCCAATGATCTGAGTATCTGAAAATGTTTGAAAAATCATTTCAGTATTACAATTTCTAAAAGCAAAATAAATAATGAGGCAAATGTTAATTAATTCGGAATCGTATGCTGAACGCTTGACTTTAATATTATTTAAATAACTTAGGTGATACTTGCATTATAGTTTTCATAACAAGTACCTCTGTTGTTGATAGCCAACCAAATTTATCGAAATTCAAATGCAGATTAAACTTTATATATGTATGTATAGCGCGGATTAGATTTTCATAACAATATACCTATAATACTGCCCAGCGGGAATTAGTTCAGATAATTGATGGTATATATCAGAACAAGCCGATATCTGTTTTCTTGCTTCTATACACGCATAGTCAACTAAAAGGAAAGATCAATATTTAATTTAAACATCTGTCTATGTTTAATCTCTTACCCTTTGATAAGTCAGAATGAATGACTTGAAGTTGAATTGTGGCTTCCTTTACGAACTGCTCAATTTCCCGCACTTTTGCTCTGATTTTCTGAAATAAAAAAAAAAAATTAAAGGAACGTGAATACATATGTATTTGTGGTTTAGTTCATTTGGAATGTTCAAACATTAGATATATATTGCTACTAAATAACCACCTCACGAATTTCTTGCTCATTTTCAATATACTTTTGATAATTGGAGAAAATCTCCAAATTCACAAAATTTGTCATACTTTGCAACAATATTAACTTGTGTTTATTGGTATTTATATATCTTTTCAAATTTAGCTCTGACACAATATATACTGTGAGCTTTGTTTAGGGATGCAAAAAAACATCGATGCATCGGAAACATTGATGTTTTATATTCGATGGTTTGAATAAAACCGATGTTTCTGCCCTTCCGATATATATGTATATGTGTGTACATCGATATACATATACGGCATCGAAGTGTGTATATTTATATTATGGGCAATGTCCACGAGCAAAAGTTTAAATCTTGATACATATGTCAGAATATATATTACCAACGGAGGCTGCTTATTGCTCATGGGCTTCAATATATATAATAATATTTAAGTCCTGGCATCTATTGCGAACAATCAACTGTCATTTTCCTACATTCAAAACTATATATTCGTCTGCACGTACCGTGACGTCAACGTTATTGGTATATAAACATGAAAGCAAATATTGAGTTATTTTCAATTGAATTGTTTTTTTATTTTAACACATTTTCTGTAATATTTAAAGCATATTTTCGCTTTAGCGCAGCGGACATACTTAAATACAATTGTCTGACGCCATCATACTGATATTATAACTTACTCTTAATATAAATAAAAAATTTTGAAGATAAATCTGTGCAATGACAACTCTGCCTATGACCAATAAGTTGCTCAACTTCAATTCACCATAAATTTACTTATCGATATTTTAGCGGTGAGTTTGAGATCTGTTTCCAGCAAAAACAAATCGTTTTGTATTCGTGTTTAAAATGGTGTTTACACAGCAAGTGAATCATGTTTGAATTACGAACGGCCAATCAACCCGTTTACACCACACATTCGTGATTCGTTTGGCATATCTGTTGCTGTTTTAATACTTACATACATACTTTTGCGTCTTCATTCACTCTAGGTTTGCCCAACAACCTCTTTTACATGATTATTTTTTTCACAAACTCAACGTTTGGAACCATTTAAGCATTTAATTGTTCCTTGTTTGTTTAATTTTTGTGTTGTTCTGATATTTACATGTACTTTGGTAGCTATTTTCGATAAAGTTCCGATTAAAATTAGAGACGGCATCGATCTTTTCTTGATTCGGATGTTGATTCAGATTGAATCAATTACATATGAGATGATTCGCTCACAAAAATGTGTATGGGGAATCGAATGGATTCGTTTCGTGATTGGGCTGCCAATGAATGAGAGAGCGAATTACGAATGGGAGAGCGAATCATGTGCCGTGGAAACATAGTTAGGGAGTTCACAAGCTATGTCGTATCTCGTATTTCGTCGTATCGCTTATTAGAACAAACTAGTTTAAACTTGTTGTTATTGTTTCACATGTTAAATTTTCGTATTTCAATACAACTCTGAAAGGTATGTTTAGTGTGTTATATGGGTGTAATATTCGATCAGTTCTTTCCGTTTATCATCATTTTAGGCTTGATTGAAAAAAAGGTAAATTTAGTCCAATAGTGATGTACGACTGTTCAAACTTATTAAAAGTGATTTTTTGCTGATTAATTGCTTGAATACCACATACAATAGTAAAGGAAATAACACAGTGCGTTCACAAGCTTCTGTGTTATTTAAATAAAGCACTAAAAAAATACGACTAATAACACGCTTGTGAACTCCCTAAGGGCCAGTTTTTCAGTGCTGGTTTAAACTCAGGTTAAACTAAGTTTAGTTAAACTCAGTTTAAATTTAAACTTAGTTTCTTTGCGCTCAATAAAATTTGTTGTAACCAAAACGAAGTAGTCAGCACACAGCTGATAAGTTAAACTAAGTTTAACCGAGCACAATCGGTCGTTTAAACTTAGTTTAAACTCCGTTTAAAGTTGACTGAAAAACTGCATACTGAGTTTAAACTTAGTTTACACGACAAACAGAGCTCAACTTGCACTGAAAAACTGGCCCTATCAATGATTCGAATGAACTCCCGTCGTGACAAAATCTCCCGTCACGAATTCGGGAAAAATGCTATCAGCAATTACGACGTTTTCATAGTTTGCGTTGCCAACTGTTACGCTAAGTTCGAATGAGCGTTACCAACTCTTTACACGAAATTCAGAGGTTTTTTGTTTATCTCTTTGACAGCAGTTAAAAGAAGATGCATAGATTTTCACAGGCAAAGTTTACAATACTTATTTAAATACAAAAAATAATTAAATGAGTTCCATTGTGGAAGCTGTTTTATTAAAAAAGCAAGCACGAATCCCGAAATTGACTTTTCTAACCCGCAAATCCTTTTTACCGTTTCCTATAAATTATTGAATGTGTGTATGTGGTTGCTACTTTTTATAACAATTCAACAAATTAGCAAACATATTTGGCTATTTACTTTTCTCCAGGTGGTTGCTGTTGAAGTTGTATGTTATATTATAGTTGAATGTACATGGCACTTTATACTAGTGTTAGTTTAGCTGCTCGGGGTTTTTTGGAAACCCTTGCGCAATATCTGCCCGCTCCTCCATCATATTCACTAGTCTCATACTAACTAAGGTTAGTGGATGGTGTTGACCTGTTTAAAAATAAATTTAAATTTATGTCCTAAAGCCATTAATAAACACTTCTTACATTTTTAATTTCTTTAGTGAAAAATATCCACTTACTTTCTAGTTCACTTATATTTTTTTGTTCATTCTAATTATTTTTTCACTTCTCCCGATAAGGGAAAGAGTTCGTAGAATATTTTCACGAATAAATGTCAAAATTGCGTTTCCCTCGGAAACCGTTATGGCAATCTCCCGAATTTCGAAATTTCGTAATAATTTCGTGATCACGTCGGAATTGATGATAGCTCCGACGAAAATCATATAGGCCTGATAACATAAGCTTCCATGAACAACATATTAAAAATCTGAAACAGCTTTGTATGTTCCTAATTTATTAACTCCAGAACAGCCCTTATATACCACATGATTCACAATTGCACAATAAACATGTACAAGTGTTTATTCTTGGAATCTTATAAAACTGTATAAGTTTTTATTAAATTACTTTATTATGAATGAAATGATTTTTGATATTGACACTCAATAATCATTCACGGCATATTTTACTCACAGACCATTCGATATAAGAGCTGAAATCGATTGTTTTGCAGCTCAAGTATTGAAATAATTTATTGGTATTGGGCATGATTCAATAATTTGATACATCTTGGTATTGGGTAGGGGTGGGCAATGGCGCAATTTTTCATGCGTTGATACATTGGCGCAAGCGCACTGTAATGCGTTAATACGTTGAGTTACAAATTTTGGAGGTATTTTTTTTTTTTAATTGGAGCAATTTTGTGTTTGTTTGCCGTTAAGGCCATGCCACATAAAACTTCTGTTTCGCTTTACGTCAGAGTTTAGCTTTGACAGCAAAGATGAATACATGCAATTATACGAAATTTCCCACATATGCAACACCGTCGCCAAAGCGAAGCGAAATCTGGGCAACTCTCATCTTTTCGCTGACTTTGACAGTTCCCTCTTACCAATTTTGTTTATTTCTGACATAAATATAAAATTTAACTGAACTAAATGCTTAAATATACATACTATATGGATGTATATACATATGTGATGATTTACTAAAGGATTTTTCTTTTATAATAGAGGAGCATTGCAGAGCCCGGTGGAAGTCACTTCGTGACCGGTTCTTGCAGGAGGTGGAAGCAAATATATAATTCCCTTACCCACATTTTCCGCCTTGATATTTTTTTTAAACATAATAAGGCTTCCTGGAGTAAAAGAACTATTAACAACATTTCCATAATGTCCATAATTATGCCGAATGTATGCAAATATGTTTATAAAGTTCCGTGCGGTTTTTACAACTCACAATAAACAAACGAAAAGTATGTATTGTCAAGTTTTATTGTGGCATACCCTTTGCGTTTATCGCTTTTCTGACAAAGTTACAAATGTCACGTAAAGCGAAGCAAGTCTTATGTGGCATGGACTTTAATGTTTGTTATCTACGAATATTCGTAATAAAAGGCTATTTCACATAATCGTGTTCAGTACTTCTACACAGGAAATACATATTTTTAAGAAAATCTCAAAAACTTTGTTTGTTTCATTGCTTGAATGGGGAAGAATATCAAAACGCTCATTCATTGTGCTGGGACACTAGAAGTGATTGTTGAGCTCTCAACGCAGTATTGTGCCAAATTGCAGCGAAATTTCATTTTATTTTTTGGTCTTGTTGAAGTATCCGACTTTCCTATCATTGGTGGTATTGCGCTATCAACATAATGTATCGCTCTCAACGCATTATGCTGTCAACGCAATGTTTCGCTCTTAATGCATTGTTGTGTTGTCAACGCTTTATTGCGCTACTGAGTTTAAAAGTTGGTGTATCAGCGCACATAACTCACCTTGAGTATCAACTCAATAACGCAGCCCTGCATTGCGTTACACATCAATACTGTTGGGCAAGGTGGATTCAATTGAATTCGCCTTGGTATTGGGTACTGGCTATTCGCTACCGACAAATCAGAACATCTCTATAATTAAAACTATAAAGCACTCAATGATTTTTGTAAAATTCTAAGAAAAATTATTACAGTATTTATAAGCATACAATTTGAAAAATAGAAGGCTTTACGTGAACTTGATATTTAATATCTTACAACCTTTGCTGGTTTTGCCTTGTTCCCAAACAAATGCGCTAAAACTTTTATTCAATTTTATTTTGTAATTTTTGAAATTTGATATTAATCGATATGTCTTACGGTGTAAGTACATACATATATCTAAATAAACAAAAAATATCTCGTGCTGAAAACAATATTTTTAATAAACCCTTTTGAATAGGGCGGAGGCTATAACCCATATGCTGCTCCGCCTGGCGCTTTTTCACCGCAAAATGCTCAAGTTTCACCACAGGCTCAACAATGGTTCAATATGGTCGATCGGGATCGTTCCGGCAAGATAAGTTCCGTCGAACTGAAAGCGGCTTTGGTAAATGGACGCGGAGAAAATTTTTCGGACAATGCTTGCAAATTAATGATTAGTGAGTGATTCATGAACATTAGTCAATTAAAAAATAGTATATTGGTTGATCCATATTCAAAGCGATATATCGTACTTTTCCAATCATGCCTTGCCACGTATCCTACGCTTTTCACTTTGCGATTTCAAACAGAATTTACAGTCGATTCCGCTTTCTGAACTATTTATTTTATTATCACCAAATATGTTCCAATTTACTTATTTAAGGGCCGTTTGCATCATCTCCGGTTAAGCGCTTAATCGGAACTAAAAGCCTAAGAGATGGTGCAAACGGCCCTTAAATAAGTAAATCGAATTAACGCCAATATGTAACACCTAAACGCGCTGAGCTATGTTTTCGGCATATAAGGTTATATTTTTATTCTCTAATATTTTAGAAATACAACTAAATTAATTGTTTTAAAGTAAGTTTTTAGGAAAAGGAGTCCAATTAAATTTTAAACTAATCACGAAAACAAAATAAAAAGACATGGATTTCAATAACATAAATATTAATAAATAGTAGGGTACATTCCTTTTAATGTAAACCTTTTACAGGTGCTTTTGTAGTTAATCCAGCTAAAAGGTAAACAATTTTGTTTCCCTTTAGTTTTCTAAAATATTTAAAGTCTTAAAAAAGCACCGCACGCATATCTGTGCTATAGCATATTTATGTATACATATACATACATATGTACATTAATGTGGTCCAAAATTGCATGAAAATTAATTTGGTTAAGGTTTAAAACTATATTATTTTCTTAAGATTTTCATAGTAAATAATTCGTATCCATTTTCTCAGGCATGTTCGACAAAGACGCCAGCGGCACTATTGACGTATATGAATTCGAAAAGCTTTATGAATACATAAATCAGTGGTTAATGGTTTTTAAAACCTACGATAGGGACGGCAGCGGGCACATCGATGAAAATGAGTTAATGCAAGGTAAGAATTAATTAAAATTAAAATTTTGAAATTTAATCACTTCTCGTATTTTTGTCAAAGCTTTCGCCCAAATGGGCTTCAGATTTTCACCGGACTTTATAAATTTTCTGGTTAAAAAGAGTGATCCAAAAGAGCATAAGGAAATCTCGGTGGATCAGTTTATTGTTCTCTGTGTGCAAGTGCAACGCTTTACTGAGGCGTTTCGCCAACGTGATTCGCAACAAAGCGGTACAATAACGATTGGATTTGAGGATTTTCTAAGTATTGCTATCGGATGTTCTTACTGATTATTGGAAACAAGTTGAATTTCGCTTCAAATTTGCATATTTGAACTCATTAAAATATGTGTGTATGTACATCATTCCTTAAATGTATTAGTTATGTTGTTGGTAGAATCTGAATAGGATCCTGTACAAAAAGTTTCTATATTAATTTCACAAGCATATTTACAATTTTATAATCATTTTAGATCGTAATCGTACTGTTTTTAAACATCAAACAATAATAAAGTTCTATCATTCTGTTCGACAGAAGCGAAATTAAAGCATTTGTATTATCATGACAACATTGGCGACGAATAACTTTAAATTGTGTTTTTTAAATTTCTTTAAAATTGCTGCGTCTAAGCGATTTGTGGAACCTTAATCTCTTCAATTCTTTTGCGATAACATCAGATGCCAATTTCCAATTTTCTCTGCTTTAATCTAGAAAACGCATGTAATTAAAAAAAATCGTGTTGTACGTCTGTAGCCTCACACCCGCTCATGAGTTCAATTGAGTGTTTATTGAGTCTATGATTAGAAAATCTTACAGACTAGATTGATGAAATTTTATTAAGCTCAGTAAGAGCCCACCAAATTGCTGCCCCAATACAGACGAACCGCAATATTCTGCCATGGAGATTGAATCCAATAAGCTCAAGTAATTCCAGACGGCCAAGGAAGCCAACAATAAAATCGTAAACAAACATTAGGGAATGGATATGTATTCTACACGCAACACAATTTAAATCAATAAGCTTGCACTGCGTCAAATAGGGTGGAATAGAGGCCTGAAACCGTTCAATACGAAATGAATGAAAGCATTGAACTAGCAAGAACACTGTGATTTTGAGAAAAAAGGGGCAAATATCGTCAGAATCACATTTAAGAGAGTTTTTAAGAGAGACAATACCTTTGATACAAGATTGATAAATAATAGATTGCGCCTTGCGCAGGTCCGTTACCTTTTTGCTCTACGATATTGGCATTCAGCTGCTCAAAATGACGTCACATCGGCAAAGTTTCTTTAAAATTCCAACACGAGTGAAGTGAATATTTGGTGTTCTATAAAATTAAAGTTTTAATATAAAAATTCGAACTTATAAAGCAATTCTAAAATCAAAATGATTATACGTTATTGCAGGTGTGACGTACATGCGCAGATCGTAAATTTTTTTTCTTAGCTGTCGCCGCAATCTCTCTATAGCAATCTTGCCTTTGATAATATCAGATTCTGACAAAGAAAGCGTTCCAAAATCTATGCAATTTGAAGGACAAGAATTAACAGGAAGCTGGGACAAGTTTCTCATCAACAAGCGACTCAGAAATGCACTCTTACCATTATAGTAGCTACATACGAGTACATTTAACTCGTGCGCTCTATTTACGTACATGTGTAGGAGTCGGGAAACCGTTTTTTTTATATTTTCAAATCGTTCCAGACAATATCTGTAAGATTGAAATCGCCAACAATGCAAAACGTACAGTCAGGATTCTGCTCACAAAGATAGACGATATTGTCAACGTGACAACGTGTATAGATAATCGTTGTACACAAACAAGCTGTCGTTAAGTTTCTGGCTGAGGCCACCATTGGCTCGTTAGTTTCGTGCTCTTCTCCTGATGGCCAGCTAAAAACGCTAGAAGTGTGCAGCTACTTACTATCCAAAAACAAGTTTCTATATACAAAATTAAAAATTCAACAGTATATAATTCTTTTTTTTTTCATATTCCCGGTAAACTTTGTACACATTTGCTATATGCGTATGCACATTAGGGTGCTTCGTTTGAGACGACTATTTTTTTCTCGCTCCTTTTAACGATATTTTGTTCTTTAAATAGAAAACAAAAAACCTTTACCAAAGCGGAGCTCTTAGTTTTAAGATTAAGTACTCGCTAAATGAATTTAAAGTTTTCCCATTTAATTAACCCGTAAATAATTTTTTTGTACCTTTCATGAAAATGGTATATTAACTTTGGTCCGATGTTTGTAAGTACTAGAACGGAAAGAGTTAGACCCATCAAACAGTATACCGATATGATCAGGGTGATGAGCTGAGTCGATTTAGCCATGTCCGTCTGTCCGTCAGTTTTTGAGCTATTTGAATGAAACTTGGCAGCCAGATGCTTTTTTATAATTTATTAGACATTTGTCGGAACCGACTAGATCGGATGACTAAAACGTATATAGGAGCCGATTGTTCGTATATTATATTTTGCTTCATAAATTTTGGACAAATAATAGCTATTATGAGAAATATTTTAGCAGTGAAAATTATTAAGATCGGATATATAGAACATTAGAAACCAAGTAACAGAAATGCACTTAATGGTAGACTGGAAACTACGCCTTTCCAGCTACCCAACTACGCAATTATTTTTAAGCATTTTTATATATGATTTGTAAAAATATATCTAACATGTACTTGCGCTTTAATGAAAAAAATATATTACAACTTTGTAAAATTGTACATTTTAAAGTCGCAAGACTGTAAAAAATCAATAAATAAATATAGCTGCCATACAGCCGATAGTTCAGATATAGCATTTTGGGCAAAAACTCCTTATTTTAATCAGCTAAAGATTTGAAATATTTCACAAATAATTGACCATATCATTGAGCTCGAGATCAGTTTGTGGAAGATTTCTATTTGGAAAAAATCACAACAGTTTCTTAATGGTAGAAGTTATAGTGCTATATCGGAAATTACCACATTTCCATTTCCACAAATATTAATTATTATTGGGACTATTATAGCAGTCAAAATCATTAATATCGAATAAATATTGCACATGGCTTCCATACAATTATTTCATTCATGAAAAACAGCTTTTTTTTTTTTTACTTTTTTTTGTTTAAATAGGCTATGGAATAGCGTCATTTCATGATATTCATTTGACCATGGGCGGAAATTGTAGAGGGATACAGCTCATTGTATATTTTATTTATTTTTTTCTTGTAATTATTTAAATTAATTTCATTCTTCTTGTAGAAAATTAAATTCTCTACAAAAATGTTCAATGTAATTTTAGTGTCAAGTCAGTTGTTTAGGAGAAAATGTCAAAAAAAAACACGATTTTTGAGAAAAAATTGACTACGCAATTTTTTACTGGCAAGATACATAGCTCATAAATTCGAAATAAGCCGTAATAGCTTTATAAAAGGGAGGATCTCTCTACAACTTCCGCCCATGGTCAAATGAATATAATGAACTGGCGCCATGCTATAGATAATTTAAGCAAAACAAATATGTTTACGGGTTAATTAAATGGGAAAACTTTAAATTCATTTAGCGAGTACTTAAAATTAAAATTAAGAGCTCACCTTTGGTGAAAGATTTTTTTTTTTCTAATATAAGAACAATATATATCGTCAAAGCACCCTAATGCAAATATAATGTGATAAATAAGTAGGTAATTATTTGAGGTTTAATTTATTTTGTATTTATTCTCAGTATATGTATGTATTAACTAAACGGCATTTACTCATTTGGTTGTATTTTTAAGAAAACATTAAGTTTTTGTGCTTATAATAGAATATGCATTTATAGGTATGTATGTATGTGCTAAGATGTACATATGTATGTGTACATACATACATATACATTTTAATATACATACATATGTTGCCATAAAAGGCTCTTTCAGTCTTTTTTGCTAATAATCATAATCATAAAAAAATCAGTCAAAATTTTTGCGTAGAGATCAAGTATGCATGTACATACAAATAATTCAACGATGTTTTTACAAACATAATAGGGCAATTTACAGTTACGTGCAAATGGCCTAGCATAATTGTATTTTCGAAGCGTTCTTACAACGCAGAAATAGGCAAATGCAAGGCCATTCGCATCAGACGGTGCATTAAAATAGTATCGCTATATATTGACCAATTTAAACAATCACTAAAATTTTAAATGTGTTTCTGTGATGTGTGATTTTTCTTTTGTATACTCGTAATAATGTGCAAGACTACAAATTATCGTCGATTTATTCCATTTTTTTTTAAGTGCAGTGTGGCATTGTCTCCTCATAAACATTTATGCCGCAAACTCTAACAAATTCTAAAATATTAACGACAGTGCTAAGCCACTTGAAATAAACAAATTATTGTATTTAAATTAAATGAATTATAAAACGATTAAGTTGAAAGTTTTAGTTGTACAGATTTTATAAAAGTTAATTGAAAATTAAATAAAAAAATGTAATTGTCAATATGTACATAGCGCTACTATTTCTATGCACACATGCGTATACTAAATACGTTTGCAAAACATACATATTTATTTATTTGGAATTTCGAATTTAAAATTATCCACGTGGAAGCCTTGTCGACAATCAACATACCACACATACAATACAAAACATTAATTACAAATACATACATACTTATTGTCTTATACTAGCTCTTATTCAGTCTAAAAAGTAATACAACTTCTGGGTTTTCATTGATAAAGCACTCCTTTCTCTCTCTTTACCATATTTTAAGATACACAAGTGTTCAACTTTGGTTTTAGTTACATTTTTTTTTTTTAATAATTTTTCTTCATTCTTGTATGCTGATGCATTGTTCGTCTATGTTTTATATTCAACCTCATACAACACAATATGGAAGAGTGCGTCTGCTCAAAAGCCGCCATATAACTCAATAAAGGAAACTGACGAGAAAAATCCACTACGAGTTTAAGTAACCGTCAGTTTAAGTGAGTTGTTTATTGTCTTTTAAAGCAGGGGATATTGAATTTAATTGCTTATGAAAATAATTGTTTCAGTCGTATGAAAGTCAAGTGAGATCGCTGCGCTTAATCGGAACTAAAAGCGCAGGTTTAGACTATCCGTCAGATAAGTAAGCGCTAAATAGTAAGTTGAAATGTAGCTAACCGCCGGTTAGGCGCTTAATCGGAACGGATGGGTTGAAGCAAACAGCTGATTTATTAATATTTGTAACAATGGACCCGCTTTGTGAAAGAAAATTGGGGAAACTGTCACAAAACCGTAGTCGGTCACTTTAACAAGCGATAAAGTCGTTACGAATATGAAAACGTTTCGAGGTTTTGCTGAATTGCTCAACTACTTGGCGACTTTAATATCGAATAACGAAAAGCAATTGAGAGCTACCTAAAATAGATTTTCATATTCGTTTTTTTTCCTACGATGCAAAGAGGCTTAGCTCAACTTGGTAAAAAAAAGCACAATAAAGCGATAAGTATTGGACAAATTAAAGATGCTACATAACTTCCGTCTTTATCTTCACATCTAAAATTTTAATCGCAAACGACTCGATGTGAAAAAATAATGTGTTGGGACATTCGTTCATTATTTTTAGAAATTTTAAATTAAAATTCGTTTCATTCTCTAACAAAAGTTATATAAACTCAATTTTAAAACTTTGTAAAAAAACTAAAAAAAAAATTCAACCAATTTTGACATAGGTTTTGAACTCTTTTCTCAGAAGTAGAAAACAAAAAAAAAATTCAACCAATTTTGACATAGATTTTGAACTCTTTTCTCAGAAGTTTTAGAATTTTTTGAGTATGCAGTTTTATAGTCCATTAAATTTTAGTCTAATAATGTGAAAGCTTCAAGTAGATAGGTGTTACCGTTGATTTATTAGAATTTTTTTTTGTCAAGGGTGTTGCGACTTTCTTCCATATAAAAATAAATGTTGCTTATTCGTTATACATATGTATGTATGTAAGCAAATGTGACAAAAAAAAAATTATAAAAAATCAGCCGTCGTTCCTAGCTACTTGAAACTTTCACATTTAATGGACTATAAAACTGCATACACAAAAAATTCGAACACTTCTGAGAAAAGAGTTCAAAATCTATGTCAAAATTTCTTGAATTTTTATTAGTTTACTACAAAGTTAAAAAAAAAAACGGATTTAGTAGTACGAGTAGTTTAGGTTAGAGAATGAACTGAATTTGAATTGAAAATTCTTAGAAAAAAATAAATAAATGAACATAAGGGGCAAACTATGTTGTTTTGATACAAACAACACTGTAAATTTTGTTTGTCGAGTTGAAGAGGCGTTGCAGCAAACGAACACTTGCACATTGCACGAAATACATACATACAAATGTATGATACAAGGATTATAAATATACATACATACACGCTGTAGTAAAAACTTGGATTAAAGTGGCGCGAACGTATTTTTAACTGTCTTATTGAAATACATACATGGGCTGGTTCAGCTTATAAACAATGTTCAGCAAGTTCAAATGTTAAATCTAAACACTTATTTACATAAATATGAAAACGTTAAACCTAAAATAAAGGCACAGAATTATCGTTATATGTATGTATGTATAATTATCGGCTATAATTAAGCCGATCATAAAATTGGCAGCAACTTTTCTGTTAGATGCCATATAATAAACTTGGCCTGATTCTCATTATAACTAATTATGCGCCAATTTATTCCGGAAGTTATGCAACTTATAATTTTGTATATGTTTCTTATAATCTTATAACTAAAATATGTGTGTATATAATATCAGTTCATTTGATCTTATTGTAAGTAAATTACGTGCTCATGTAAATATGTTAGTATTTATGTATATAAAAAATGGCATAAGTTAAAAACAGAACAAACTCGTACATAATTTGGATTAAAAAATGCTTCCATCGCATTCGTCGTCAATTCAGTAGTTCATACTCCTATACATATAAGCACACTGATATACGTACGCATACACATGTGTACATACTACATACATACATATGTACATATATACAATACAGCTGTGTTCGAGGCAAAATTTGACAAATTTTTGGCGGTTCATTTTCACTCCATTTACTTTCAATTTAAGTCAGTTAAAATAAATATTCGAATGTATAAATCCAAGTTTCAAACTTTATACAAAATTCATAATGATTTTACAAAATTCAACGAAAATTTCAAACTTCAAACAAAAGTTTTACAAAATGTTCGAGAATACAGTTTGTAGCAAGGCACATCAAATAGGTAGCCGCAGCAAACTTTTTTTTTTGAACTTTTTTCATATTTTATTTTAATTTGAATTGTCAAATTTTGAATTTCGTTGTGATAAGAATGCTTTCAGTACAATTCAAGGTAGTTGATAAAATATTTTTGAAATTTTAGATTTTAAAAGCAAAAACAAAATATACAGAGCTCAAATTTTTTTTTTTCAAATTTTCTACTGCTGCTACCTATTGAATGTGCCTTGGTTTGTAGCCCATTAAATTTGAGTTGTTGCTTTTTTTTCATACAAAAAGAAATTTCGCTGCTTTGTTATATGAAAGCAAATGAGTGGAAAATTCCCAAGGCTCAGTAGTAATTTATAGCAACTCGAAACATGAAGGTGAGTATGTTAAAAGCGAACGTTTTCTAAAACTCCCGAAGTATAAGTTTGAAATTTTGTTTAAATAATGATGAAAATTTGTTTAAATAATTGTGAATTTTGTATAAAGCTTGCATCTTGGAGTTACATGATTTTTGTTAGAGAATGGATGTTAAAATATGTAAGCAAATAAACGGAAAATAAATCGCCAGGATTTCTGGAAATGAACAGACTACAAATTAAAAGTCATTAGTCTATCATGTCATTCATGAATTATTCGTCATTTTTGCAGTCTTAGGTGAATAATTGTAATTATAAATTGGAAGCAATCTTTGTGTGAAAGTATTTATAGAACTAGAATAAAATCAGCATAAAATCCTATAAACTCATTCTCAGCCCATTCTTAACTCCAGATATTATACATACAAGTATACAGTAGCTGGCCGATGAACTACAACCGAGGTAAAAATTGAGAAAGTTAAAAAATTGTTTTATAGAAATATTACCCCTGCGCCACTTAGGTTATAAACTTTTTTCAAACTTTGGAAGAATTAATAATTTTCATTAAAAATCGTATTCATTTTTTAAGGCCTATTTAAAGAAATATACTTTATATAAAAAAAAAACGTTGCTACTGTACTGCAAAAGGAAAAAAATGCGACTAACGTTTTGGAATTGCAATCAAATGACAAACAAAAAATTATTAAATAATACCAAACAATGGCTGAAATCAAGTGACTAAAAAAATAATATTAAAACAAATAATAAAAACGAATTTTCTATAGTCTTAGTCATGACTTAATGCAAGATTATTGCAACTACGTGTGACTTCAATCGACCGAATAATTTAGAAAAACAATGACTGCATTCCTTAACAACTCTGCCGTAAGAGACACCTATGTGCCTATTGCATGACATTCGGTAGCTATGTATACTCGTATGTACGTATGTACATATGTATGTATGGAATGTACACATGTCTGTATGTATGTATGTATGTTTCATTATTTCGAGCAATCAATAATTAATTTGCTTGACGAGTCATCAGAAGCATTTGCACTGTTATTGTCACTATCTAATTTATGTGAGTACTTCGAGCGCCGTCTGCTGGCCAATTGTGGCAGGTCCGAATGGTGCTTGCGAACGTGCACACCCAAATTGCCACGCTGCTTGGACTTATAAGGGCAGTAAGGGCATTGATGCGAGGGTTCCTTGCCGCCACACTCGACATTCTCGTGGCGACGTAGCGTCGACTTCCATCGATACTTTTTGCCACAATGCCGACACTCATAGACAGGTTCTGGTCCTTCATTTCCATTGTTTGGGGTGCTAGTATCGTGGCCCAACATACCAAGGGAATTATGACCGACATCACTGAGTGAATACTCTAGGTTGCGTAGCGCTTGAGCTTGTGCAGCAAACATAAATTTTTGCGAGTCGTCTGACATGTATTCGGTATTCGTTGAAGTCAACCTCGGTGAGGAAGAAGTTGCGGCATTGGTATGGAAGAGACTTGATACGGAGCAGTTGTTGTAGTTTGCCTTTGAGCTTTCGATTAAATGTATATCATCGAAACCATTATAGCGGGAGTCATCTTCATCATCGCCATCACAATCGCCATCGATTGCATCCATACCAGCTGTATGGTCTTGTATACCACCTTCGGATTTGTAGCGTCGCTGGCGCAAAAAGTTTTCTAGTATTTTTGTCGAAATATTATTCGTTATACTGTTGTCTACTTCATTGTTGCACTCGGTGCTTGCGTTGCTCCGTCCCTTGATCAATTCTTGTGTGCGCAACTGCTGCTGAAAGTTATTGTATCCGTCACGTAACAAGACTGCGGCAATCGCTGCCGCTTGAGGCAAGACATCGACTCTGGCAATAGGCTTGACGCTGTCCATAGCTGAACTCAGTGGGATTAACGATGGAATTGAGTTGTCGGCAATCGCAGGGACTGCCTTAATTACTGAAGAAGTTGCTGTGACGTTTGTTGTGTGGGGCATTGCAGAAATCACCTGACCGGTTAAGGGATGTATCAGTGGTTTCACGTCGATTTGTGAAGAGTTCGGCGCAACTACTACGGAGGTGGGGATTGCGCTGAGTGTTGTGGATAATTTTCTTGTGGTCTCTATTAAGTTCTTTTCCGCGTCGGTACCTCTAATTATGTTTCTATGTTCAGTTGGTTGATGAAATGATGCGGCAACGACGGCGGGTGTGGCTTCGTCGACGGTGCTTTTGGGTGCCGTTTCAGGTTTTTGCTGCTCGGTTGGCTTTGCGATCATTTCATCAATCTGCAAGTTTTTTGACTCGGTAACTGCAGCGGCGCCTTTAGTGGCTATGGCCGCTATGCTTGACGGTTCATGACCCTCCGCGTAGGTAGGCGAATTTTGGCTTAACTTACTAACAACTGACTGTTGGTTCTTTGGTGCATTTGCTATATTCCCTTTATATAATTCGATAAGCATATCGGACACATCTGACATCGACATATTTTTACGATTAAGTTTAGGTGGCACAACATCTTTCGTCAAAGGTGCCTCTACGTGCGGTAGGGGCGTCAGTATTGGCGCTCGACCAATAGCAACTTCTTGCGACCCTATAACTGGCAATGGAACGTTGCAAGGGTTCAAGCGCTTGATGGTGTGCGTGTTGAGGATGGAACGCTGACATGACTTCGGTATTAGTATTCCTTGTGGCGATGTATTTTCCTTGTGCAATTGGGAAAGTTTTCGGCTCAAATCTGAAAAATTTGATAATCGTAAATAAATGTTTTAAATGTTATAAAATATATACTACAAATTCATATTTATTTAATGACAAAATAACTAAAAATGTTAAGTGAATGCGGAATACAAAGTTAGTGAGTAATGCGTTGGCATGCAATAACACAAAACTACGTTATGGAACTAAATATGTATTTAAAATTAACGAATGTGAAAAAAATGTATTATCGATAAACATGCACATTTTATAAAAATAAATAAATAAAGCACTGGAATAAAATAAATGAAAAACAAAGTTATGATTTTTATTATGTTTTTATTAATATTTTTTTTTATAATACACATGAAACGAATTAAAAAATAACGAATTTTTTTGCACATCAATGTATGTATGTATCTAGGAACATTAGGAAATTAAAATTAAATATTAAGAATTCATACAAATAAATTTTAAAATGGTGTACAATAAAATAATTGTCTACACACCCAATCGGAAATGGGGTAACGCCTCGTAATCGCTTATGCAAAGATGCGCAATCAAATTTCCAATTGGGATGTTCAGTTATAACTAAAAAAAATGTGATTCAAAATCCAATGGATATTCGTTTTTGGATACAATGAATGACACTAGTCGTACTTAAAGTTTTTAACAAACAAAAAATTAGTTTATAGACTTTTCTTTATTGTTGTTGTTAAAGTTTCCAACAGGGTAGGCATCTGCTGATTTTTGGAACGAGTTTCCGTCATCCCTTGTCAAGTTGGACGAACATCGTTCCAAAATTTAGTTTATATGCCTTGTGCTCACTTAAATTATAATTAAGCTATGTATTGTAGTTTACGCAAAACAATGGTTGCAAAAATAAATTCCTGCAAGGCGTTAAGGGCGTGTTTCTCCTGCTTTTCGGCGCCCTATCCATGGCTGAGCGTTTTGAATGTAGCGACCATCGATTGGTCCGCCATTGGATGCACACTATCGATGTCAAAGTCAATTTATAGAAGAAGTTGTTTGCATTCATTCCAAGTTAAGTTGAAAGTTTTAAATATTTCTATTAAATTTTTTATCTAAACTCGAAAAATTTGCTTTAAACGCAAAAATGCTAAACTTAAATGAGTAGCTTTTTTCTAAAGCCATATTTTAACATTCATATGTATGTATGTACGTATGTTTATATGATTATGCATAAATATTTATATACCAAATAAGTATGTACATATGTATGTATGTCCTAATAAAGATATATACATACATACATACATACATATATATACTATGTACATATATGTAAGGCAATGACGCTCTACGAGTAATAAATAAATACGCTTTCTTTACAACAAACTTTGCACATATGTATGTATGTATGTATATATGTATATATAGATATGTATATACATACACACCTACATACATATGTACATAAGTATGTGCTAAAAGCAATTGAAATACTTTTTGATGAAATGCGGATGCTGATTGATGGTGACTTTACATTCAACAACGAAAGACTATGTACATATGTATGTATGTGTTTATGTACATACGTATATACATACATATGTATGTATGTATGTATGTATGCATGTATGTATGACTGGTAATTGTGTTTCGGTGCGCAACTTGGATGTTCAAATGGTTAATCACTTACCTTTAGGTAAATGTACATAATTACATTCGCAGGTAGATGCATTCGATCATTTAATTTCTCATAGAGCTTCAGCACTATTTGTCCTTGAATTCTCTGTAATAGATGAGAAAAGAGAAAATATATTAATTATGCGAAGAGCGAACCGGTTTAGCGACAAAACGGAGTTACTTTCATTGGCAGGAAACGCAAACAAATATTGACCTAGAAATAACAGAGTATTGTATTAAAATTGTGTTACAAAATGTGCGTGAATTTTTTTTTTTTTTAATATATTTGTATGTATGTATGTATGTATTGTATGTTGTAGTACTGAAACACGGACCACTGTTGCGTGACTGTGTGTGGCGATTTCATTTAAACTTTGTCTATTTCTTATTGCGATAAATGTCACAAATTTTAACGTTAAATTAAACACGGAACTTCATTGCATTTTTACATTATGATTTTTTCAAATTATTTCCAACACTGAGTTACACCTCGATTTAATTGAAATTGTCTACAAGAGTTGTAAGATGATTATTTTTTTCAAATCAAAAGCAAAACATTTATTACGTTTTCAACTTTAACGCACTATATGAATAATAATCTTGTGCTGTTTTTTTTTTTGTTTTTTTTTTTTGCAATAACCGCTTAAGTTCTATGTTATCACTTAAGCGGTTATTGTAAAAAAAAAATAAAATAAAACAAAACAGCTTTGTTTGTATTTCTTTCATAATAATTAACGTAAATAAATTTAATTAGAATGCACACTTCAATATAAAACAAACGAAAGCTTGCACAGCTTTTTGGTATCTTTTAACACATTGCCACACACAAACCAAAAAAAAAAAAGAAAGAAAAAAGCGTTGCAACAGCTCTACTCGTGTTTCAGCACTGCGCTTAGCAAAAATTTTTAACTTAAATTTCTAAGCGTTTCTTCGATTTTCATAGAATCACGGGCACCCATTGCGTTCGTGCACGCGCGCATACCGATATATACCGAAACAGACATACATATTTATACATAGATATGCGCATGTATGCAAGCCTAGAAAAGCATGCATGGATGTATGTGCTTACAACTATGTAACGTAAAAGGTTCGGAAAAATAGCAATGTGTCGATCACGGAAGCTATTTTCAATCCTGTCAAAAAGGGATACACACAAAACGTCCCGCACACACGCTTACATCGCTATATATGTACATATGTATGTATGTATGTTTGTATGTATGTATGTATGTATGGAAGGCGCAGGCGGTGACCATGCACTGTTGCAAACATCTGCTGCAATGTTGTTGTTGTCCTTAAAATGCAACCTTTATGTACATATGTATGTAAGTATGTATGTATATACATACATACATATGTACATACATTACCGAAGTTATCCTTGGCCTGAATACACACACTAACACACACACGAACGCAAGAGAGAAAGTTTGAGTATGCGCCGGGCCGTATTCATAAATACTCACTCTCATTCACCACCTCAGATACACAAATATCTACACACACACACACGCACACACACAAACGCTGGCCGAAGTAAGGCTTTAGGGAAATGTTGCAAGTGTACGACGAGCCGCAGGATCAGCACAGTGCAGATTTATTTCAAAAGTGCATCTAAATATACTCGTACATGTGCTCACACACACACACACACACACACACACACACACACACACACATGCATATGGATTTAGGTGTCTACACTCGCAGCATACCATTTGAATACAATGCAATAAGGCACCTATGTATGTACGTACATATGTATGTATGTATGCAGGTATGTATGATATATGTATATCTATATGTGTGTGTGTATGTGTGTGTGTATACATAAATAAATATCTGAATTTATATTTGGAGATATCGCTGCTTTTCCTGTGTTTTTATCTTTGTCGTTTTCAAGCACAGGCCTTACACACGCATACACACGCAGACACAACAAAAAGTAGGTACTGAAATATTTTGAAAACAATTGAATAAATTCTGAGAATTATTGGTTTTGTGAATGCCGGCTGCAGTCTAGGTGGCTTTGCTTAGTTCAATTTTTTCCTCTTTATATTCAATAGCGAAAAGTTACATCTACTCGTATACTATACGCACACACACACACACACACACACACTTACATATGTATGTATGTATGTATGTACATAAGTAAATGCTTGCAAGCGTAAAAATAAATATTCAAGGATGCAATTCGTTTAATGTACAAAGCAGCACATGTGAAAACTTGTTTATATGTATTTATGTATGTATGTATGTATGTACTTATGTATGCGTCTACAATTTTCATAAATATCTAAGACACATCCTCCCTCTTGTGCTTAAATTTAACGCTGCTTCTTTGTCAGTGTATTTAATATGTATGTGTGTATTTACAATACATATCTGTAAATCGTCATTAACTATTGTTTATAATCACAATTCCTTTTAGCAGACAAATGATAATTAAAGTACAAAACGATACACTTAGAAGCTTTTTGAAGATGTCCAGATTTTTATAATTTTCTAAAGATTTTAGCGGTGATGTAAATACAAACATATTTACAAATATCGCATTGTCGTTCCTTCAAACGCCGTTTGAAAATAGTACGATTTAAATTCGGTGCGATTTGCTAAATATTTTTGATTACTTCTTATAAAGAGACTAAGGCCCACAATCATAGTCAATTCAAAGTCGACTCTAATAGCCGAATTCAGTAAGCAGCCTCAGTCTCTAATAGAGACAATTTTAGACCAGTTGGCAATTATTATTTTTAAAATAAAGCCTCTAGTCTCAAAATAAAGTATCTAAATAGTGACCTGGTGCTGATGAGCAGGTTACAAAAAATTAAAGTAAAATCATAAGAATAAAACGTGAAAGCGAGGAAAAGCAATAACCTCCAGCTCATTTTGAGACTTGCGATGATACGAAGTTACTGAATTCGGCTTTATGATATACATACATACATACTTTTCGATGAGATATCTGTCAAAAAAGCCGACTTTAATTTGACTATGAATATGGCCCTAAGTATTTTACCTTAAAACTGTGAAAGATATATAAATGTGTAATGTAAATCATTCTTACATATATCAAAAACAGTGAATTTTTAAATGCAGCATCTTTGAAAGTACTGAGCAAATCGTATAGAATTGAAATCGAACTATTTTCAGAACATGCCCGATAGTTATGAATTTCGTCAAAGGGCAGTCTTTTTGTAGCTTATTTCGCTGATTTTGCATAAACTGGAATTCGAAATGGTAATCAGCTAGAGCCTTTCTCACAAATTATAGCACAAAGACATATTGTTACATTTGGACAATTTAATTATTCTCCAATTATACAAAATCATTTTTCAATTAACACATCACGAATTCTCTAATAAATACCATTAAAAACAATTCTTTTAGTTTCATAAAAAGTTTAGAAAACATTTATCATAATTTCATAAAAAAATTCGAACTTTAAAAAAAAAATAAGAATTTTTTCGGGTATGTATGTATGTACTTAAGAGCTCATTAAATTTTATTACAACAAAGCGCAAGTTTCCAATGACTACGATTTAATTCTGATTTTTGACCATTTTTTTCCGACGTTCTTTCGCAATTCCTTCCATAAAAAAAAGAAAATAGCGGACAGTGAAATTTTTTTTTTTAAATTAGTGATAACTTGTAGACGCTTGAAACTTGCACTTTCTCACAGTACAATTGAATGTGTCAAAAAACTGCATACTCGGAAAAAAATTCTAATTTTTTTTTTTTAAGTTCATAATTTTGATGTAATTTAGCATTGTACATTTTGTAAATAGTTTCAAAAATTGGTGCTTAAGGTTTTTTTCTTAGAGAATGATCCATATTTTAATTGAAATTCTCTATAAACATACATACATATATGTACATACATATATGTATATTCTAAAAACCGGCGCTTAGCTTGACCAAATTACAATACATACAGAGATGAAATAGTTATAAATAAATTAAATGTAATTGAAAATCGGACTGTTAGTTCTTTAGATATTTGTGTGGAAAGATAAACAAATTTTTCTTAAGACAACTGTCAAGCACACCCAATTATCGGGGATTACAAACTATGTAATTTTAATTAATAAGACGAGAAATAAAGTGCCAAAATCTCTCAATATGAGATTGTGCTATAATTTTTTGAACAGAATATATAACAAGAATGTTACAGCACAAGATTACGCCGAACACAGAAACGTGACATCAATTCAGAATATAAACAACGAAGACAGCGCAGCAAAGAGGTGGAGAATAGTAAAGCGAAAAAGTAGTAAAGAATTAAATAGCAGGGAGAAAGCAATGAGATAAGGCGATTTTACACTGGTCAAGCCATTCATAGTTTCTACGTGCACTTCTAATATTTCGGTACTTTTTTTTTCTCTCAATATTTGTTGTTGTTAGATGACAAAGTGAAGACGTATGTATGTATAAATACAAACGATATAAACAAAAAAAAAAATTAACCAAAAATCGCGATTTAAAACTATAAATAATTGAGCCATTTGAAACACTTGCAAGGAAATCGTTTGTTTATAATGAAAGACTGAGCTGATTCCATCAAATTCCATATGAGGAAAATTGTGGCACCCCCTAATTGGCGCCAACTTTAGTTCGCTGCAACGCGTTTTCATATATTTGGGTACCGTGAGAGAGAAGTGACAAACATTTTTTTTTAGAAATTTCTTTAAAAGCGTACATTTCAAACTTTTATTGCTAACATTAAACATTTAACCAACTTTCAGTTGTAGTATAAGTATAACAAATTTTGAAAATTAATAAAAGTACAAGTATGTATGTCCATATGTAAGTATGTACGTATGCACATGTGTAGATAAAAGTGTTCGTGACAACACATTTCTCAATGCAAGGCCTTGTTCTTCTTAACCTATTTATGTTTATATGTATGTAAGTAGGTACTCGTATATATACAACTTTTATGTGCATGCACTTACTTACATATTGTATGTATTTGTGTGTATGAAAATATGTATGTTTGTATGTATGCATTCTTAATCAACTTCCAGGACATTCTTCTTGAAGTTCGTATATATGTATGTATGTATGTATGTATGTATGTATGTACATGCCATGGCATCTACAGAATGGTCTATCATTGAGTATACATATACACATATCTACTACATACATACATATGTGTGTTTGTATATATGTACCAATGTAATATACATATGTACATACATACATTGTATGTTTGAATCTCGTCGCAACACCAAAATGCAAATTCACATCCATTAAATTTACATACATACATACATGTAATTATGTAAAGCGTTTGTATGTATGTATGTACGAGTATGTAAAAGTTGGGATTGCATTTTTTTTTTTTTGCTTATATTAAAACCGAATGCTCCTTCCGCATGTGCTCGTTAAGAAAAGCTTGTGAGCGATAAACGCGCGAACAAAGCGGACATCGATTTGTTTCGAATTGCGTCAAACGTTTCGAACTTTGTCTTGGCAATTTTCCAGATCGATTTGCATACAAATTGTCTGTATTCAAGAGGAGATTCTTCCGAAGTGTGGGCATTATGCGCTCCAAGGATTGTACGGAAGAAATGGAGGCCAGTTGTTGTAGGGCGATGAGAGCTGTTGGATTGTTGGTCATAATTTGGGAAGCGGCTTCCTCGCTGCCACAGGCACTTAAATCGCTGACAAGTAAATCAGCTGCAGTCGTTATACTTTGTTGGGCATCAATTATGGAGCAGCTAATGTTTGGACTGGCGCATGGTGGGCCATGAAGTTCGAGAGTGGTCGCCTTGCTTTTAGATGTAGAAGCGGTGCCTGTATTCGCAGAATCTTGTCGTGTGTGACGTCGCAAATTGTATTTACTCAACGTAATCGTTGTGCTGTCCGATGCTGAGGAATCTGGAAAATATAAAATACATGTTTAAATTAGAAATCACATTTCATTCTACATAAATAAGATAAACAAAGAAAGCAGAATAATCGTAACCAAAAAAAAAAAAAAAAGAGAATGATATCCAATATTACAGTTAAACAAATAATTAAAAACAAAAAGAAAAATACTCGTACATATCTATGTATGTATCTAAGTATTCCAAAAAACGTACCTAATTCAATCAACTACAGAGTGGAAATTAGGAAAGTTTCTTAAGTAGTAATTTAATTAGAATATAAAATAACGAATTCAATTGTTTCTATTCGCAATTAACACATATATACATACATATATATTACCAAAAAGTAGTTTTGCATTCTTAGACTTTTGGTAATAAACATGTACATACATACATACGCATAGAGAGCCATACCGCTCATTCTCACTCGGAGCAGTAATAACACAATGAAGTCGTGAAATCAGACAGCACGACGTTAAATAATAATAAGACAGCGTAGGTAGGTAAGAAAAAAAGTTAAAATTGCCAAGTTCAACTACAAATGTGGATTAGTTTGACTAACCGAGGGTGGGCTAAATTTAAGGCATCTTTTACGGACCGCATCAGGGCAATAACGAACGTTATTTGACGGCAAAAGGTTTAGTGCCTACACTGACTGACTTCAGGCTTTCCTCGCATCCTCCACGTAAGAAACATATCGAAAGCTTATACATATTTACAAAACCCACATTCAGTAAATTTCACAATAATAAGTTTCTGAGGGAATCGTCAGCTCTAATAAATATAGTAATTTGCCATTTGTGGTGTGCGTCCTGAGGGGGGGAAAAACAAAAAACGATTATATGATTTAGATTTTACTTGCTCTGGCTCGACCCTAAACATTCACGCTACATAAAATAAAACCAGTTTGCATATTTTACTCAAAACCGCAATGTAAAGAAGTGTGTGTACGAAGATGGGTGTAAGAATTTTGAAAATCACATTTTTGAAAATCACAATAACTTAGCGGGATAAGTGTAAGTTTCGAATTTATGTAAACCCACTATGTGTGTTTTCTTAAAATTATCATTGAAAGTGAAAAATTATTTTCCTTTGCTTTGCGAAATAACTAGTTTTCTAATTGATCATACTGATTCTGTTTTTTTTTTTTTAAATTTAATTAATCATATCATTTTTAAAATGCCTTAAATTTAGAAACTGAAAAAAAAAACACTAAATTTAAATATTTGAAAATCCTCTTATAAGTATATTCTCATAATTCTGTGACCATAAAGAATAACAACTTAACTCGATTCATTAAGAAATATATATGGAAGAAGAAATGAGACTATAAACTATGAAATTATGTTTATAGGAAATTATATTTTAAGTAAAATTAACATTGAATTGTTTTAATTTAATAAAAATATAAGTCTTGAGTTAATCATTTTAGTTAATTAATTGAAATTTAAAGTGGTATTTTAAAAATACTTCAGATCAAATTAATTTATTATTTCTTGTGGCCACAGAATTCAAATTTGGAAGTTATTGAATAGAGCGGTGCTTTATGGAGTTACTATTATAGTTTTTTGTCATATCGAATCTTTTAATTGGTGTTCACGAGATGTTGATCGTTGAAAATGGTTTTTATAAAAATTAACACCCTTTTACAACAACGCTGACGTGTGTGACACTTTGATGACACCTGCTGCTGGGAGCTCCACTATATATATATACATATATATATGTATATGTATGTATATATAATTTCGTTTAAAAAAAACATCTTAAATTTGTACGGAAATTGCCCATTTCAAAACTTTTTGTGATAAGCTTTAGTCACATTTGAATTCGCTTTTCGTTTATTGATGTTCAGTGCACTTACGTAAACATACATATACATACATGTATGTTTGTATGTATGTATATTTAAGACTAAAGCTTATCTGTTAGGTGTTCGAAAAACATTTTCTAACTTCAACTCACTTTGAAAAGTCCTGTATGTTTGAGTTACTTATTGACAAATTTATTGAGAAAATATTCATAAGTTAAAAAATGCACTGCAGTAAAATGTTATATACTCGAAAATATATATGTACGCATACATGTAGGTATGTATGCAGATAAATAAGTGCAGTCATCATTTTCCAATTAGGAGTTTCGATTCACACAACGAAATCGCAACGCTTTGTTGTCAACTCGCATTTTCATGGTACCTGCAAAAGAGATAAATATTAGAACTGAAAAAAATTAATATTTTCCAACAAATTAGCATGTTAGTATAATTGAAATTATGTACATATGTATGTACATACATATATTTGTATAATCAAGTACACAGTTTCTCTTCTTCAATTAAATAGTTTTAAGTTTTATTTTATATTTGAAACTTACGCTATTTTATTCTTACATTTTTTTTTCTTTCTTAAAACATCGTACTCACCTAATAACAAAAACCTTCTTTAGTTTTATATTAATCCAGAAAAAGTTAAGGAAAGAACTAAATAAATTTATTTTTAGGCTAAGGCGGCACGCTGACCGCATGAGCATCAAAAATCAAAATACAAACATAAAGTTACATAAATACAAATTTTTTTTTATTAATGGAAAGTCATTCACGGTATTATTTCCGTTCTTTATTTATAAAAGAGTGACAATGCCTCTTTGGCGTTTTTATTAATGAGAATTTGTGTGTCATCTTAGAGTTTTACATACATATGAATATATACAATATCTGAGTATGTATGTATGTATGTACATGCCTAGGTATGTATGTATACATTTCTGGTTTGTTAAAGCAACGCAATAGATCTACGTGAGTTCTGTGTTCTCACCCGCAGGAACTGCAGCATTTACAGGATTTAGTCAGAAAGCATTTCAATGACCAAACTCCGTGAGTGCACATCAGTGCAGGTGCATCCAAAAACAAATTCTCCAAATTATGGACCAAATTTAAAAGAAAACCTCAGTCAAAAAGTGTATTTGATCCAACACAATATACTTAAGTACATATGAATGTGCATATGTGTGTGAAAATAATAAAAAAATAAATTGAGTTATATTACACAAATTCCAAATTTATTAAGTTCTTTGGCGGCAGCAATGTCCGTTATTCTCTAATTATTTGTGGCCATATAACTGCTTTCAGACCACAGTTTAGCAGATGTTTTTTTTTTTTGCTTAAACAAAACACTACATACGTGTATATGTTATATATAAAAAGTTGACTAGTTAAATGGTTATGAGATCTTAATATAAAAACTAGCACATAAAATAGGTATTGTTAGGAATATAATCAAAGTTAGAACATTTGTCGAGAGATCTGTCTTCCTGTCGCCTACAAACAATCAAACGAATATTCGAAGGTGTTTACGAAAGAAAAATTTGTAAATTAATTGCTGATCTTTTTTTTTATAGCAATGTTTTAACTTACTCCGTTCACTTGGCGAACCAATTATTATATGGAAAGTAAGAAGTATATTAATTGGATAATTGCAGATTTCGCGTATTGGGAAACTATTTAATTGTAATACTATGTGGTAAGTTTGCTTGTCGATTTGGTATATGTATGTATGTACTACATATAGTATGTATGTGCATATATGAATGTACATTCGTATATAATAAATCCACGCGTATATGCTTTCAGTCTGATAAACGATTTTTCGTTAATTTTTAATTAACATTCAATTTCGTAAAAACTAATACTAGTAATACTTAAGTAAGTATAAAATTATAATTATTGAATGAAAAATATCGTCGATATACATACATACATTGTTGGACTAGTGAACAAAAGAGATTATTGCAATACATATCGGCCATTAACTTCAATAATGTCATAATCCGTTTGGCGGTAAATTCAAAACTTAAAGCCCGTTAATCACGATTGTTGTTTTTTTTTTTGTTTTGAGTTATGACACTGTTGAAGTAACTGAGAGATATGTGAAAACTCTTCACATTGATTTTATTTTCTTTGGCTTTGGATACATTTTTTAATTCCTATTCAAATTATCAATAAGTTACTTAAACAAGAACTCCATTGCCGATATTTGCGGCTATTCAGACTCTCTTCGCTAAATAAATGTATGAGCAATGTAGCTGACAACAGTGCTAAAAGCGAGAATTGGCGAACGCCTGTTTATTTAATTTAATTTATTAAATCTCATACCATGGCCAGTAAAGATCAGTCACATTAAATTCCAGCAATCTAACATTCTATAACTCAAACCAAAAATTCGAATTTAATTTTAGAATTCTAATGTAGCTCTTTACTGCTTCTGAAATCTAAAGCCAAGCCCAGGAACTATTATTGCAATTAAAAGAAATACGAGAATTAAACCGACGCTAGTAAAAAAAAACATTGGTTTAGGGCATTTAGTTGGCTATTCAATTTAAATTTCGCATATGAAATTTATTGGAATGGAGCGTTCGTATACAATGAGATCACTATAATAGGAAATGGCATACATGGTCGAAAGGTTACCAATTGTTTTCTAACGTTTTAGAAAATTGTATTAGAATGCAACTCTCGAGTTCTCTAATCTCGAGGTTGATTAATGTTTGCTGGGATATTACGCACAGCCTTTGTGAGTTATGGAGAGATTCATAATTTTTAAAGTATGCACATGTGTACTCGAATGCATGCTAATCATGCCTTCACCTTATTTAATTGCACTCCGATAAGTTTGTCACACTTAGTTCGTTGGCCACTCAATTGTCCAACAGAAGTTCATCACTACTTTGTCCTGCATGCTTTTGTGAGATATGCTTACGCAGATCAGATTTATATTTGCATTTGTGTGGACAGAAGACGCATGCCACGGTCGGCGCCACTCCACATTCATACCGTTTGTGTCGCTTTAATGACCCCTTTATTTTGTATGACTTTCCGCACAAATTGCAGACATACTGCAATTGAAGGCCAGTCTCCGTGGTAGCGGGCGTTAGGAATTTTGGTGTGCACTGCACGAGCGGTGAATCCTTCTCTTGTAGTTCATGATTTTGTGGCTTTGTTGTCTCTTTTTCCTCACGCTCTTGTTCCTGTTGCTGGTAAACGTCGAGAACCGTTTCGTTCACTGCTTCAATGGCTTCCTTGTCGAGTAGCTCAAGTTGTCGTGAGTTTCTTAATACTTCCCGCTGCTGCCGATGCAGTTTATCACTCTCCACCATTGCGTTGATGACATGAGACGCATCTGTGGGTAGCACATCAACAGATGGCGCTGTTACTGCCACTGAATCGTACTGTATAACATTGCGCAAAATCATTTTCTCAGGAATTTGCTCAATTTTAATGAACTCTGGTTGTTGTTGCTGATCGGGCTGTTGCCTTTGCAGATGATGCTGCTGTACCACTGCGCCAGCGCTTAGGCAATTATTCAATGTAAAATGTTGCTGCAAATGTGACTGTGTGACCTTATGTTGGCGTGTGGACGAGTGTTGTTCCACATTGGCTGACGCTAAGCTCGATTGTTGAGCGACAGTGACAGTGTGATTCAATCGTACGTCCTTAACAATGTGTATTCTCTGCTTGGAGCCGGCAGTAGCAAGTGTGCCGTCCGTAGCATGGATGAGCTGATGCTCCGCATCGGGAATGGTGTACTTAATCGTATTCCGCATCGATTCAGTTGGAATTTCAACAACCATTGTGGCTGAAGCTATTAAATTGTTTTCGCTGGAATTTCCATCATCTTGTCCTTGCAGAGATTGATGTGAAGGCGCCGACAATTGTGTATTGGCAACACTCGATATAGCTACACCAGCATTGCCGGTTGTATTTTGTAACGAATAAGGTACCGTCTCCAATATAGTCCAATAACCATCGGATGTACCTAAAATTGCCACAAAACATATGAAAAAAAAAATGCTTCATTAAAAGTTATCAATCTTTCGATTTAATTTCAAAAATATTGAACACCCTAATGATTGGTTTATTGAAATTAATTTCACATCAAATATCACAAACACAAACTGTGCGTTGGCAAAAAGGACAAAAAAAACAGGTTCTGAGTTTAGTTTTGAAAGTGTTTATTAAAACCAGTTTCCATTTACATTTAATCTATGTAAAAATATCCGTACACGCGTTAGTGTATGTGTGTACATACATACATACATACATGCGGGAGCACATTTGTATGTATGTTGAATTGTCAAATAAAAACTAATTATTAATGATAATTGTATACATAAACATTTACATACAAACATGTGTATGTAATAATATTCCAGCCCTATCTAAAAACATATACTAAATACATACATACATATTCGTAGTACATATGTATGTACATATGTACGTATGCATAATTTATTCTTACCAATGGAATGGTTCTTATGCAATTTTTAAATATTTTACTTAAACAGCTAAAATCTGTCGTTTAAAACGCCATCTTTATATACTCGAATAGCGATCTAATATTTTATCATTTGTCCATGAATGAATCGAAATGAATGCGTCTAAAGTACATAAATACGAGGTTTGGTCAAATAAATATACAACATGTACGTACATATTTATGCACTTAAATCAATTCATTAATGACGATCAATTTTTTACCTTCCATCTGCACTCCGGTCCAGCAAACACAAACTCTAAGGTCAAAAAAAAAAAAAGCGCGATTTTACATTAGAATTCTAATAGGGTTTTCTAATGTTGCTCGAATCAAAAACGAGCTAAGAGAACATTATTAGAATTTGATTATAGAATGATTTGGAGTAACACTCGTATGATACACTAATATAATTAATTTTACTTAAAACATTTACTTTACACAACTACCAGTAATTCAAAGCCAAATGTGGCAATATGTTAAGCTTTTTATCGGCTTTAAATTAATTGATTAATAATTGTTAATCTCTAAATAAGCTAGAGAATACTGCTATCACTCGCCTGAATGCCAACTGGTCTAAAATTGTGAATTTTGTCTCTATTAGAGACTGAGGTTGCTTACTGAATTCGTGGGTAAGTCTGATGCGGAGACGTGGTGATCTCCGAAATAGCGGCTATAACTTCTACCACTAAAACTTTTGTTGTTTTTTTTTTTTCAAATAAAACACTTTCATAAAACAATTTTAATTAAAAATAGATTACATCATAAAATGCGCTGTTTTAATAATTAACCAATGCGCCAATAAGCGCCAAAATAATCAAAAATCAACATTAGAAAGCAATTAGAATTCAAGCTTAGAAAACGATTAGATTGCTATAATTTTTCTCGATATCGAAAACTAAGTCCACTATTTTGTAGAGAATGCTATAGATCGCGACAATTTTTTTGAAAATTTTTTATAATGTTTTACCTTAGAGAAATATATTAGAGGTCGACTCATTCTCTAATCATTCACTAACTTAAAAGTTTGTTGGGGAGGGGGAGGGGGTTGAGGGTAGTTGTATGAAATTGAGTGATTTTATCACATAACGTGCTTTTATGTACAGTATTTAGCTAATAAATGGCAAGAATAGTTAAGATTTGTTAACGGGCAAGATCGGACTTTGTGCCTTTGGGTGTAACTATAAAAATACTTACAATTATATACATACATACATACATACATACATATGTACGAATATGCAAATTTCCTGAGGTGCCAGCTGAGCTGGTGCATACATACTTATATATATATATGTATAGTATATATGTACATACATACATATGTATGTATGTATGTATGTATATGTAAATGTGTTTGGTGTCTACCAAAGAAAATAAATTGTTTGCTTAAAAAAGGAACTTTCGTACATATTTACATACATATATACATGAATTCCTACTATGGAAATGCACCGCCACTGGCAACCCGTGATACGATCTTATTTCCTGAGTTAAATAAAATAAACATTTTGTCCCTAATCTTTTCCTATATGTGAATAAACACATTATACTTTGATTATGCCTTTACCGTTTTTATAATATGTATGTATGTTTGTATGTATGTATGTTTGGATTCTTAATGCATAATTTATCTACAAGTCATGTGTACACACATATGTATATTCTTTCTATATAAATTTCTATGTAATAAATTTGGAATGGGCATAGGTTACCTAGGCGGCTATGCACATATGTACATATGTACATACATACATATGTATATATTTATGTAGGGTGCTTTTTTTTCCACACCTTTTCCAACAGTATTTCAGAAAAGCACAATTGTATTTTAAAAAAAAAACCCAAATGTTTTTCAGAATGCATTACTTTTGTCCTTTCTGAAATACATTTGCGTTATTCTGAAATACATTTGTGTTTTTCTGAAATTCTGTTGGCAAAAGTGTAGACGTGTGGTTTTCAATGAGGCAATACTTTTTTCGGAATTGGTCTTTTTGACAGCTGTTACATGATTTATACTTAGTTTTGTTTGCCATTTCAAGACACCTTGGAAGATAAATAAATATGCGGCGCGTTATTGCTGACATACGGCTCCAAGTGGTCAAAAATTGGGCCTCTCGGTTGGAATTTAATCGAGCCAGCAGCGGCGGTCGATTGCCCGAAACCATTTTTAAAACATAATGGCAAACCCTTATCTTTATAATAAAGCTAAATTCTTGGCCATAGCATAAAAATTATATGCATTTTATTTCTTTTTAAAAACCACATGTCTAATAAAAACACCCTTTATGTACATGCAATTGTTTCACACACGTACATACTTATTTGCCTCGATGATTATGTTGTAAATGCGTAATGCGTTCAACGCTTAATATCCGCCTACACAATACTTACATATATGTATGTATGTATGTATGTACATATGTACATGTGTAGTAAGTACTCGTATATTGTGCCTATACATATGTAATTCACTTATATTCCCCACATCCTAATATGTATGTAGTTTTTTTTTTGTTTTTTTTTTTTAATCGTCCTCTTCATCGTAATTGTCATCGTCATCATCGTCGCTGTCCTGCAGTATAGGCACAGCGGTTATTGTTAAATCCCTACTCCCTAGGCCACCAAGGCCGAAATTAAAGTGCCCCATATCGACCAATGTATTCACTGGAATGGCATCAACATCATCAACATCACCATCACCACTATGGACACCATCATAGTCCGCTGTACGATCACCATCGCCTTCATTGCGTATCTCATAAAGACTCTCTTCGTTGTCGCGCAATGCCTCGTATAGGTCGCAATGTTTGCGTTTGGCATGACGCAGGACATGATCCTTACGACGCGATCGATACTCGCACGATACGCATTTGTACTTTTTCTGCTTAAGACAATACTTGCGTACGTGCTCTTGAAGTTTCTGATGAGACTTATAATAACGATTGCAATGTCTGCACTGCATGAAGCTTTCGCGTTGTAGTAACGTTGCCGCACCGCTACTATTGTTATTGAAATACGAATACAAGTCATTCGCCGGCGGCTCGTTCCTTGCCACAGAAGCCATGCTGTGAACACCGGCCGCCGCCGCCGCCGCCGCCGCCGCCGCCAATGATGTGCCCGGTAAAGTTGCGTCGGTCGCAGTTACGCTGGTATCAACGCCCAACAAACTACCAAGTATTGGATATATGTCTGTATGTAGTTACGGTTATACATATGTACATATGTATGTAAATGAAAACGAAAACGAAAAAAAGAGAAGAAAAACAGAAAAAAATAATTATGATATAAATTGAAATAAAATAAAATATGTACAAGAATGTACATATTTAAGTACATAAATAAAAATTAGAATTAAATATTTGGTAAATCGAGCGATTATATGGACATACATATGTATGTATGTATGTACATACAAATTTAGAAAATTCATTGTAACATATTTTGTGTATAATAAGACAATTAAAATAAACAATAACTTAAGATGTTTAATTCAACCATAAAATGTATGTTAATTACCCAAAAATGTATGTATGTTTGTTTATATGTACATATGTATGAATGTTGCTATTGTTTGTATTATGTACCGCCAGAAGTGCGTTTATGATGACTTGCCGTATACGAGTATACATATATGTATGTATGTATGTTTGTACATATGTTTATGTGTGAGATGAATCCCTTTTGATGTCCATTTATGGCGAACTTTTATGGCTAATGATGATGATGATGTGCTGGGTTAAATTATGAATGAGAGTATTGTGTGCCTGAAAAAAAGTCACATTTGCTCGATTTAACAATATTTGTTTAGAGTTAAATTGATTATGTTTAACCATTGCACTGCGTTGAATCAATAGGTAGGTAAATAAATGAAATCAGTTAAACAAATTTTTTGTTATAGATTTTCACGCAAAAAAAAAATTAAACTAACTCCCGAATTCAATAATTCAGTCTCATCTCAAGTCTCAAAATGAGCTGGAAATTGTTGCTTTTCATCGCTTTATTTTGAGACTAAATACTTTATTTTGAAGCTAATGAATGCCAACTGATCTAAAATTGTGACTTTTGTCTGTATTAGAGACTAAGACTGCTTACTGAATTCGGGGGTAAATTTTGAGTACTTGAATTAATAACAATTAACTGACAGCACTAAATCTGGTTTGCACTTGAACAGGGTTTTAATTTTTATTTAAATGGATTGTTTGTTAATTTGTGGATTCAATTTATTAATTTATTAGGATAAAGTAAACAAGTTCACACGAATAGTTGGTATAAGTTATGTTTATTAGTATACTAAACGCTCTTCGGGCAATAACGTTAAGGGGAGAACTTCTTGCGTGGAGTAACTGCATGAATCTTACTTATAGTGTGGTTGTAAATACATACAAATATTCATACAAAGATAACTATATACATATGTATGTATGTATGTAGATATGTATACAATACAGTTACACATTAGGTATGCGTACATACATACATATGTATGTATATATTGGTTATGGAATCAAAGTCCATCAGCATGCCGCCATATATGTACAAAGTTAATTGTTTTGAAGATGCAATCCAAGAACCTAGAAGAAAAGAAACCATAATTAGCATAAATTCTATAAATTCAAAATGTCGTTAATACATATACATGTGTATGAACGACGATGTACGAATACATACATGAATGTACAAATATACATTTTATAATTGACTGAAAATGAAAAAGAGAATGTTAATTTTCATATACATACAAGGGTAAGTTCTTACTTTTATATTGTTGCTATCCATTTATTTAACAGCATACAATTTATAGTTCATTTCTTCTTATCCAGACACGTAAAAGTTTTCTAAATAAAACTCATGCTACATATTGAATTTCTCTATATTTATTTGCTTTTTAAGTATGCATAACTATTTTTTATTAGATAGTTACTTTCGTTTCAGCGGCTACTAACAATAAAATATAAATTTTTAATAGATTGTATTTCAATAGTTTTTGGATTACAGTGAAGTTTGTAATTTACTTTCGGCGAATTTCGCTTATTATGTATGCTTTTATGTATTTATGTATGTATGTACATAGAAAAGGTATGCAACACTTTAACGTAAATAAATTAACTTAATTAATTTAATTAGTTTTTCGTCTTTTTTTTTTGTTTGCTTCTATTATGTGCTATGTTTCTATGTATGTACATACATACATACATACATATGTTAACATTGAATCATTTGCCTAAGTGTTCGACTTTTTTCTTTTTCATTTTAATTAACAACTACGCGCATATGACAAATAACAATTCGTTTGCATAAAATATAAAATATATGTACATATAAAGTATGTACATACGATGCATATTTTAATTAAATTTTTTTATTTATGTAAAATTTCGCATGTTTAGCATTTTCACAGTTTTCGAAAGGCATTTTATTTTCACAAGGGTGGGGTGTTACAACTTTGCAAGAGGACATATTTTTTTTTTTTTTTTAATGTGTATTCGTTTATGCGCTATGCGTACACTGAACTTCATTAAGAATTTTTCCTTATTTGATTACACATACATACATACATAAAATCTAATTCCGAATGCACATTCGGTAGCATAAATGTAATACAAGAAATGATTTTAATTTTACGGCATTTTGATTAGCGTAGTGTGCATGTGATCATTTATGCATACTCGTTTTTGAATTTTCTAAATTGCAGTAAGCCATTTAAATACAATCGTATGTACATTTTTTTAATTTTATTTTCTTCTTCTTAAGCATAAAAGCATGTGCTAGCGTGCTTGTGTGAGTGTGTGTGTGAGCGTGTGTGTGTTTATGACATTCTCATTTCCAGGACCCATTTACATATCGATTTTATTTGCATTGAATTTAAGCAGAAAACTCTAGATTCAATACAATCACAAACGGGTTTTTATCGCTAATATTTTAATTCGTTACCTTAATTCACTATGTTTCATTCACAGCTCATTTGGTTACACTTGTATAAGTGTAAGTATGTATGTATGTATGTATGTATGTAGGTATACTATTGCAAAATAAAAATTTCAACTATCGATCTGTTCTATTTATTAAATAATCGTTCATTAACATTATTTGTTTCTTTGCCCGACTTCTTTGTTTAGTTTCAATATTGGCAATAATACAAATTTTTATACATCTGTACTATGTACATGTACATATGTACATGTACATATGTACAATATGTACTATGTACATATGTACAATATGTATGTACATATGTATGTATTCCAATTGCAATTTATTTGTTTTCATTTATTTATTGTTTCAGCTTTATTTTGCATACAATTTGTATTTGCATATTTACTTATGTATGAAATAATATCTGTATGAAGTATGTATGTATGTATGTAAATATACAAGTATATAAACATACTACATACAATATACATACATATGTGCATATGTATGTATGCTTGTGTAAAGCGTGTGAAATATATTTGGTAAATTTAACAATTTTATTTAAATGACTTCCCCTGACGTAGTTTGCACATTTTTTAATGTTAATATATTCTTTAGTTTAAATTTGTGCCATTGCCATTTTTATATATTGAAAAACTTTAACAATGTTTAATATAAAATCAAAGGCTCATCAAAAGTGTAATTTTGAGTGCAAACCAAACTTCTTAGTACGACTCTTAAATATATGCACTTATACAAACATATACTATATGTACAAACCAACAGAGGTTAACGTTTACACATTTTCATGTGTTTCGATAAAAATACAAATCACAATTTAACATACACACAACAGTTTAATTTTATCACATAAATATTCGCGATATTGCACATCGTGACCTTAAATTTACATTTAATTACATACGACTATATAATTTTGGACCGCAGTTTAACATCAATATTACCTACATATACATATGTATATACATACTATATCTGTATGTAACTCGTTATCTTTCAAATTTACCATATGTATGTGATGCTCAAATAGTAATCAATTGATTTAAAAATTAAACTAAATCTACTATCAACAGTCCAGTATTTGACAAAAGGCCAAAATACAAGAAAGCTGAATCGGACAAAAACTTATTAAATATAGGTAAATTATGAAAAAAAAAACAAAACAAAGAAACCACAACCTTAAAGAGCAATGATTGAATAAGAGCTTACGAACATAAGTATTTAGTTTTAAATTAATGTGAAAAATAATAAAACATATTGTCGAACTACATATTACATAGTACATCACTTATAATTATTAAAATGATTTAATTATATGATATAAAATAGTTAGTGGTAAGTAGGAGATATAAAATGAGATGATTTCATACTACCAATGCATTCATATATTTGACTAGTTACATATTTTCAAAACTACTACAACGAATTAGTTAATAGCTAATCAATAATATGTGTGTTTAACAAATTTAAAGGTGCCACAATGAAATTGCCTTGATCACTCTGTAATAGTAATTGCTAAGTAAAAACAAACAAACAAACAAACAAATAAACAAAATCATCTTAATTCAAATACTGACCAAATTATATTTAATTTTCAAATATGTTTCTTTTTTTTTTAATGTTTTGCGTAACTTTTAATTTTTTACTCTTTTTTAACTCATGAACATTTTTTTCATCAGGTAATTTAGTACAATAAATCTGGTTGGTTCGGTCGACAAAAGAAAGTCACAAAATTTTGTAGCCGTTCGGTATCACAATCCCATGCGTGCCTATGCTTGCTCACATGTACGTATGTATGTATGTAGGTATGTATGTTTGTATATATTTATATACATCTTTATGCACTAACTCCTCTGCGGTCGTTTTAATTGAATTAACAATATTAGCAATATACCAAATTATCATTCAAGTGGACAATTAAGGTATGGACATACATAAATAAATATGCAAATATATTTCGTACATTTCTGAAGTTTAGAATACCGCTCTCAAGAAAAATCACAAGAAATATTTTTCATTATTTCTATTGCTTAAAAATGCGCTTTGCCGTTGCTGTAATATTTTTTGAAGAAAAATATAAATATATGAGCATTTTAATAGAAAAATATTGCCTTTCCATTTTTTGAATGTCATTTTATTTGAATTTTTCGATTTTTATGAATGGTGTATGCTAAGCGTAAAGCGCCAAAATTCAAAATAATACTGGGCCATAATCATAGTCGAGTTAAAGTCGACTCTAAAGTTAGTAGCATCTTTTTGACATACTTTTCGTTTAACTTGAAATATCTGTAAAAAAAATCGGATGTTAACTTTAAAGTCGACTTAAACTTGACAAAGATTATGGCCCATTGTTTGCTACTTATTTACATACAGATGTACATATATTTATTTAATTTCAAAAAAATTCTTTCAAGTATAGTTCGATCTATGTAAATAAAACTTTCAAACTTTGTACAAAGTTCACAAAAATTAAACGAAATTCCAAAAATTGCCATCAAAATTTCAAACTTTTTAATCAGAATTTTTAGAAAATTTTCATGTACGCAGTTTTGTAGCCCTTTAAATTTAAGTTTAATATAATGAAAGTTTCAGGTGCTAAATATGTATTACCACTGATTTATTAGAATTTTTTTGCCGTAATATTTAAAATTTTAAATACCGCTTAGCAATTTTTGGCAACTGTTAAAACAAAACAAAAAAAAAATGGCGATATGTTTAAACTAATAAGTTGTATGATGCAATTTCAGAATATACATACATACATACATACATACATAATTATTTATAATTCAGTTTTAGCCAAATCATTATTCTTCTGTTTTTTAACGTGGTTTTCTACTTTTTGACTTGCATGCATACCCACTATGATTGGAAAGACTTTCCTCGGAAAGGCTCGATTTTATTATGCATTTTTTGCACGCTTCAACACAAGAATGAACGTGAGTTAAGCTATACAATTGCTTTTGGAAATTCTATAAGAGTTTGGTAAGAGATAACATGCATGCACTTGCCAATGATGAGAAGATATATTGCTTTTGATTTGTGTTTGCTATATGACGCATGCTTTATGGCTAACGTATTCAAGAATGCCAATTTTATGCATTTAAATCTATACAAACATACACATATATTTTTAACATTTTTAACAAGAGATATACATACATACATAAGTATACTATATTCTTCCGCCTGCATTAAATCATTACTCCTCGCCCATTACTAATGACTAGTTTTTGTTTGTATTGATTTTACACATTTAGAAATAAAAAAAATAAAAAACATCTAATTTGCCATGTCAATTAAGAATGGTTGTTTGCTGCTTGTAGGAGGGGGGAGGTGGTGTGGCGGAAGTAGGTACTAGATTGTTTAGTACATCCTTTTGGACAATTTACAACCGATTCATTTGACTATATCCGATCATAATAGTTTGAGTGTTTTTTATGTCAATAAGTATCACATAAGATTTATCATGTTTTCGAATTCATTGCTATCTAAGCACTCTAATTTTATAGTGTTTAACCTAATTTTATAGCTTTACATTTAAATTTTATTTTTAATTACATAAATCGTTTTTCAAACGCAGATCACAATTATCTTAACTTCTCATTGTCTGTGCATTTTTTCGTGCTAATCCAAGCTGTTACATATGTATGAACAATATGTGTCATAATAATGGTAGATATAAATAAATAAAATCATTTAACTATTCATTGCTCGCTTTTGTTGATTATTTAAGCTTATTCTACAAAAAAAAAAAAAAAATTTTTTTTTAACATTTCTCCACTTCCTGCTTATCATTTCATATGTACATTTGTACATAAGTCCATACAGTTTATTGAATTAGAATCAGTTTTTAAATATTTTTATACGTACATTTGAATGCAGGCGTGCACTCGTATGTATGCATGTATGGTATGTATGTACATACATACATACATATATGTATTTAGTTCTAACTCAACGCGCGAGCGTACGAATATTGAAACATTATTGAATATTAACATTTAACATCTAAATGGGAAACCGTGAATTTGATGATATACATACATACATATGTACACACATATGGACTATGTATGTATCTACAAACATGCCTACAAGCATATGCATATACACATACATACATACATACATACATACATATACATATGTACATAAGAACATGGGATTAGACACACAAATCTATATACAATGTATATTATGTATATATGTATGTAGGTATGTATATATGTATGTTCATACAGATGTCCTTGTACAGTGTTGTGCATATCAAAAGCCACCCATATTTATTTATTGATTTTTAAGAATCCATTACATTCTATTACATTAACCACAAAAATCTACGTTTAAAACTTTTGTAGAAAACAAAAAAAAAAATTCATAAAAATTTTATATATGTACGTATGTACATACATAGACTTTTAAACTTTTTTCTCAGAAGTGTTAGACATTTTTTAAGTATGCAGTTCTATAGCGCATTCAATTTTAGTAAAACAATGTTAAAGTTTCAAGTGGCTAGGATCTACCGTTGATTTTTTTGAATTTTTATCGTCAAGCGTTTTGCAACTTTCTTCCATATAACGAATTAGCAACGTTTATTTTTATATGGAAGAAAGTAGCAACACCCTTGACAAAAAAAATTCGAATAAATCAACTTGGAACTTTCACTTTGTTAGACCAAAATTTAATGCGCTATAAAATGGCATACTCAAAAAAATTCTAATACTTATGAGAAAAAAGTAGAAAATATATATTTTTTCGAAATTTTTTTTTAGTTTTCTACAATGTTTAAAACTTTGATTTTTTTATCGTTTATTTTAGAGAACGGACTGAATTTTAATTGAAAATTCTTAAAAATAAATAAATACAAATATACGTGGCAAGCTATATATGTATGTACGTCATTTTGGTTTTAATATGCACAACACTGTACATACATATATGTATACATATGTACATATGTATGTATATCCAAATATCGAAAACATAAAACAAGGGTCCGTTTTAGCGAAACTGTTTTGAAACTGTACACTTTAAAATATATTTACATACAAACATCGTTTTGTGGCCAATCGAAATTTTGCAGATAACCATAATTATGCACTTGTTAAATTTTTTACGTTTGTTTCATAATATTTTTTCAAATATTAGTACAAAAATTTTCGTCCAATGTTTGAAATGCATCTTAGTTTTCATATGTAATTTTAAATAGCTGAGATCATTATTATTACTATTTTGTATTTTTTTTTTTCTTTTTCAAAATTTCCCTTCTTCTCTCTTTCACTTACAAACAATCAACATATGTACATATCAATATGTACATGTGTATGTATGGAAATCGCGCTCAAGTCCAAGCTAATTCAACATAAATTCCCTAATACCATCGCAATTCTATCGATCTAATTCATGCAAATTCCATATCACTTTGTGCTTCAAATATCACTTCATTTTTCTACCCCACTCATCTTCATTTTTCCTTCAGATGTTTGGTTGGCCTTTGTTGGCAACCATAAACACTTAAATATATGCAACAAGTATCTGTGTTGACTTTGTTTTTTTTTTTTTTTGTAAAACTACAATATTAATTGATCAATATATTGTTGTAACGCACAGACATACATAACGCTGTTGAGAAAATATTTATGTACATATGTACATATTTATGTTCGTATAAAATTACTTTAAGCTATAGTAAAATTGTAAAAATAAATGAATGTAAAAAAAACGACTAAGTTCTCAAGATCATTTGGAAAATTACAAGACTTCTTTCTGTTTAAAAGAATTAAATCACATTCGTGCTAATTAGTTAATGTGCTGCTTGGAGAACTCCCATTTCATATGTCCCCAACATATTAGCATTTATGCACATGCAGTATGTATGTATGTCTCACTGTCCCACTGTCTCACTACCTCACGGCCTCACTATTCTACAGCTACACGTGTTGGGCTCCATTGGTGCTTTATAACCTTCACGCATCCTCATCTCCCTCAACTATTAATTACTATTTACCACTTTTCTACGCCTTCGCTAAAAAAAAAAACAACAATGTGTTCGAATGCTTTGGAATGTCCTCTGCGCAATTTATGAAGTGACTGTGATCGTTATGAGAAAGTGTTGCTCCCAACGTGACGGTGTGTAAGACAAGATCGGTGCCGAACGAGACGAAAGCATCCATACCGTTTGTAATATATTTAGATGTTTGAAGTTGTTGTGATGTGTTCTTTTTTGTTTATACTGCTGCTCCCCCTTTTGAGTTTGTTTTTTCATATCGTTCCAAGCATAAGGCTGTTGGCGGAGTATCGGTGGTCATTGCAAATAACGGGGTTGATTGTATCATCGATGTTGGTGTGTGCGCATGTGCAATACCAGATTATGTTTGTGTTTTGATTTTTTGTGGCAAATCGGACACTCGAACTTCGGCTCAACGCCACACTCGAAGCGCATATGTCGGTTTAGGCTATGCGGACGCGCATAAGAATTCCCACAACGCTCACACGTATAGGCGCCGCCGAAAGAACCGCCTGACCCGATCGCAATCGGAGTTAGTGTAACGTGAGTGCTAGTGTTGGTGCTGCCGCTATTACCAACTACAGCACTGGCTGCCATCACTTCGTCGCTACTACTGCCACACGTTAAAAGAGCTGAGTTGGCTGCTGCTGCTGTTGCCTCCGCCGAGGTAGATGGTCCTGAGGTAGCAGACGAACTCGATCCGACTGCGAGTGAACCAGCGTTCATGTTAACACCAAGCGGTGATGCAACTCTATTTAAAGGCACTACTCCTACTCCGACACCAGCTCCAGTGGCGCCCAAAGCTGCGCTGGTGCTGGCACTGGTGCTGTAACGACGAGTTGGCGTAATTGAGCGCGGCTGCGCTAAAGTCTGAGGCGGCAATGAGGGGTGTGTGGGCGTATGCGGATGCGGAAAGTTAATCAGAGACGATAGATGGGTCGTGGGCGCAGCAGCTATCGACTGCAATGCAGCTTGTTGCATACCCGCGGAGCTCGTCACGGACCCACCACTTATGACGGCTGCGGCTGCTTGTTGCAGCGCCATTGATACAAGATTCATCCGAAAAGAACTTAAGCGTAGATCGCACGGCTGCTCCTCATCGGCACCATCTCCGACTGGTAGTATGACGCTATTATCATCGGTAATACCAACTGCAATTGTACTACTTTGTGTCGCCATACCAAGGGCCACCACCCCAGCCAAGTTGCCTGCATTGTCATCAACAGCGGCCGCTGGTTCGTACTTTATAACTGGCGTGCAAATAGGACTGCTAGGCGGACTGCTTTTCAAGCGCACATGGCGACGAAGATGAGAGACAGTGGCTGTGAATCTGCTCGGCACCATAGTTTTATCTGAACGCCGACGTAGTGGTACAAAAAAGAAAAACAAAAAATAAAAAAAATTAGTTTATCGTTCATTTTCACAAGATACAAATCTAATTCCATTAAAATAAGCTACGCTCGTAAGAATTGCAGTCATTTTAAGTAGTTATTGTTATTATTTTTAATACATATTTTTTTTTGCTTCATATGCATATTTACTCGTATTTATTGCGGTTATGAATAAATAGTCAAGGGATAATAATAAAATATGTTCAACAAAAACTGTGATGAATTATGTATTGTAAGATTGTTGTCTGCAAATTTGCAAAACTATTCAACGTATGAATTAAAAAGCAATCATCACATAATATACGAGTAGATTATTTAATTGCAAACAGGAGTACATACATACATATATATTTATACATACATACATACATAAGTGGCGAATGTGGTGGTTGTGGTGGTTGTGATGTTGGCAAGGTATTGATGATATGTATGCAAACACACTTAGGCAGGATGATGATGATGGACTTCTTTTGAATTTTGGCTCTTGCTTTATTAAATTGTATCCAAATCAGTTGGTTAAGGGTTTTCAATGAGTGGATCCGGATGTACATTAATGAATATATGCGTATGTGGTTTGTGTGAGTAAAAAAAGCTGGAGGCAATAGAAAATTACTGGCTTTACAAACTACATATGTGCATGTGTACATGCATACATACATATATACATATGTATGTATATGTATATGTATATGTATGTGTGACTGTAGCACGAATTTCTCCCATTTTGGTAGAGTGAACTGGTATGTATAGTGATTTGGTTTGCAGATTACACTGGTCAAAAGACCAAAAATGGCAAGAACGTCATCTCACTCAAAACCCCTTTCTTTGGGTCGCTGACACCGAAGAATTAACCCTCAGTTAAGAAACAATATACATAATTGGTACATATGTATGTATGTATCAGCAGCGCCTACTAAAAAGAAATAACGATTTAGTTATAAAAATGCTCATTTGGATTGTTGTGGTATTTTTAGAGACGCCGACAAATATTTGTTATATTTGTGCGCAGGTGAAAATTAAGTTTACTCAAGACAAATTCAGTTTTAAGTTGTAGGTCTAGCAGAGCGGAAAAACTGCATACACAAAATTTTTGATAAATACACAAAGTCATGAAAAATTAAAAAAAAGCAAATAGCGCTTAATATGTACAGAAAAATTGTTAAAATAAAAAAAATTAAAAATTTTTCTATTTTTTTTTTTACTGGATCAGCCGCATAAAAATTAATCTACTTATTAAAACTGGAAGCGTACAAGTTGTTGCATGTCAAAAAAAATTGCCAAACAAAAACCAATTTAAAGATTGAGGCTCTATTCGGAATCAGCAACCCAAAAATAGGAGGACAGGTAGAATGAGAGGGTCTTTTTGTATATCTGTGTAATCTATTTATGTACATTTGTGCATACACCTACCAGGTTAAATTTATATTTTTTTTTTTCAAATACACATAGTTGTAGTTAGTGACAATGTGCTGCTTATAAATAACATAATACGAAGAGAATTTCACTTCAATTTCTTAGAACACAATTAAAGTATTCAAACGATTGCAAAGATATTTGCAGGTAGAGCGGCATTCAGCGACTCTGTAAAGCTTTGAGATATAAATATATTTCCAGTGGTTCAGTACCCTCATACAGCTACGTTGACGAACAATATATGTACATATATATATATATATATTTTTTTTTAATGATTATACTCGAACTAGGGGACTGGGCAATAGAGATCGAATCGATAAAAAAGGTAATTAGAATACACATGCATTTTACATACGTCATAAAATTGTAGATATGTATAAACTTAAACTCACAATTTATTACATTTAACATTGGAACTCGTAAAATTATGTAAAAAAATAAGTAAAAAAATAAGTTCATATAAGCTAGATTCAAAACAAAAAAAAAAAAAAAAATTTAACTGAGCCCTTTTGATTGTGAACGAACGAAATTCTCGAGCAAATCTATTTGTAGAAATGGGAAGGTTTTCTAAATAATAAATACAAATAGATACATACGTACACACTATGTATACTAAACTTTAAACAGTGTTATAAAAAGTAAATATACGAATTCCAAATTTACAAAACAATATTTTTTTTTTTCTTTAACAAAAAATGTTACTGTGTAATAGACTACGAAACGTTATTTGATTTTTTTTTCGTTACAAATTAGCATTCAATCCTTTTTGCTAGTGTCCATATTCAATCTTTCCTTGCGTTTGGCGTTGTGATGCCTGGAAACTGTGCGTGCGCCTGTGTTAAAGAAATATTTGTAGAATATAAATTAGGATATACACATGTACATATATAAATATATATATTTTTTTCTTTCATACGCAAGAGAGTACGTATCAGCGTGATCATATGTGTGTTTGTATTGTTACTGAAGGCCTTCGATATCAGATTGCACACTTCCCAAAATGTACCTAAAAGAGAAAGCTGGTTAGTGAAAGTTCTTTAACAGCAATTACACATACGAATTATGATGTTTTGGGATGATATTCGAAATGAGCTTATTTATGGCTGAAATAGTAAAAAACTTATTTATGGTTATAGCAATGGATGCAGATGAAACCCGCTTTAATAAAATTGCAACTTTTTTTTTTTTACTTTCCGTCTTAAGTTTGCTCAAATGTGTTTTATTAGTAATTTTTATTCTCGAGTGTGTACAGATTTAAATGTTATAATTATTAACTCACTTTTGTTTTAACCATTTAAAGATAAATTATACATATACATATATGTACATATACATATGTATATACTTTATATGTATATATGAATTACTTAATGGCGATGCATAGAGTTATAGCATTACATTTTCGCCAGTTCATTTATTTATGTATGTTCGCATGGCTATGTGTACGTGTTTCTGTCTATGCGTGTGAGTGTCTGTGTGTGTGAGTGTGTGTGTGTTATATTGAGTTATTGCATTTACAAGGTGTTTCTTTTTACAATATTGCAACTTTACCGCCTTCAATTTAAAGAAGTTCAATTCAATGTGCTGTGTGTGTTCAAGTCAGCGTTTATTTTTTTTTTTTTTTTAAAGAAGTTGCATTAATACACATACAAACAATTATAGGAAACAGTCATGTACTATGTTTTATAGATAAAAGTATATAATAATACGTATGCAATCCTCTATACAAGGAAAAATAATTTTTTGTATGTTGGTTACGCGGAAAGCATTTTTCATACATATGTACATACATATGTATGTAGCTATATATATTAAAAAAAATATATATTAAACTAAAACTAAAATGGCTTTAACCAATAAATTGCAATGTTAATTCCATATACTAAAATAAATATCTATAATATTTGATATTAAATTTTCTAAAAGACTTTGAATCATTTGACTAGAAAAAGTTTCATTAATGACTTTAGTTTTTGTATTCCACTTTAAGCATACCGAGCGTATGAGAAATATTTTCTCATTATCGTCAAAATAAATGCTATATTTTCGAAAATTATATTTATGTATATACTTATGTATGCATTTATACGAAAATTTACATACTAAAAAGAATACATATACATAAGTATGTATAGTATATATAAGACGTGCACATATTTTCCATGAACATACATACATAAACACATACATACATACATACATCCCAATGCATACATGAATGTTTGAACTATCATATTTTATATGTTCCGTTCACTTTGACTATCGGCAAACTTGCATATTTAACTACATTCGAAATTATTGAACGTTCAAACGTAAAAAATTTGTATATGTGTGTATGCAAATGAACCTAAGGGTAGGTTATATGTATATGTACATACAAATGCTGTATGTATGTATGTATATGTTTAGCCGTAATTTGCAAATAAACAAGAAGCCAAGGCGTACTGGAATTGTTCGTTGTCGGCCCTTCCGAATATTAATTCCCCGCCTTTTGAATATCGCTTGCAGTTTGTGTGTGTACGTGTGTGGGTGTGTGCGATCGGTGCTTATTCATTTTGTTGGAATACAAGTGTGTAAGTGGTATTGTTTTTCTGGTCTTCTTCCAAGCGATCGCGACATTTGGTATTCAAGTGACGCTTCAAGTTGCTGTGCACATTCGTGGCATATCCGCAGAGTTTGCTGCAGAAGTAGCGAGGCGGTTGGCCACATTCATTTTTCAAATGGCATTTAAGACTATTTTTCCACTTATAATTGCGATTGCAATTCCGACATACCCATGGCTTTTCAATATCAGCATTATAAATCATATCTTCAGAGTGTTCCAGCGATTCTTTTCTCATTCGTTGATTCTGTACAAGAATGCGATAACGTTTGTCATCAGATACGGATGATTTAAAATCTGCATTTTTCGTGGTGCTGCCTGAATTCGAGTCGGGTTTTGTATTTAGTTCAGCGCCGACTTCAGTGATGGCTACACCGCTCGCACCATCACCGCCAACAATTGCATTATCACCACAAATTGCATCATTGATCGCTTTGCTGCTATTATTGTTACCCGTTGTTGCTGTTGTTGTTGTTGTGGTTGTTATTGAGGTGATTGTGGCGGGAATAGAAGCTAATTTGAATTGCAATGTCTGTTGAGTGGGTCGCAATTGCAGATGTTGTAGGTGTTGTTGTTGTTCCAATAGCAACTGCTGCTGCTGTTTCGATGACATATCTGACTCCCTGTTGTCGGCCAATGTTCGTCTCTTTGTGGAACCGCGTTCATGGCACTTGAATAGCATATTCTTGGAGTGAGCCGGTGTTGAGACTTTCGTGGCAGACATTTCCGAGGGTTCATCAGTTGACAACATAGGCGAGCTGGCGGCAGCTTGTTTTGTTGTTGCCGCTGCAGTGGTCAACAAGTCGTCTTCATCTTCGGTGTTGGTTGTGTCCTGTTCACCGGAGAGTATGTCCTCGAATTCTTCCTCATTTTCAATTTTCACTGTATCAAAAGCCCAAGACATTGGACTGGACAACTTCAGATCATAATTGAAGTCTGGTTCTTTTCCATCCGAGCCGTATTGACGCTCCGCTTCGCCATCATCATCACCGTCGCCCTGAACATCTTCTACAGCCTCCTCATCCGCGTCTGCGTCCGCCTCGGCCTCGGCCTCCAACTCCTCATCATCATCTTGTGCTGAAGACGATGAATTCTCTATTTTTACTAGCACCTCGGTCATACTCTCATCCACAGATTCGAGTTCTACGCCAGCTGCAGCCAAAGCAGCCGCCGATATCACACCCATACTGCCATTATTCAACAAATTCATCTCACCATCATCGCCTCTGATAGCGGGTGCAACGCACGCAATAGTCGTACGACCAATGCTTCCAATGCGCATCAAGGTTGGTTGCTTAGATGCCGTTGCCAATGCCGATGCCGATGCCGATGCCGATGCTGATGCCGATGCTGTTGCTGTTGCTGTTGCTGAGGCTGGTGTCGATGTGCATGTGGCAGAAGCCACAGCAGTTGTGGTGCTTGTTGCCAATGGTACTGTCACAGCAGACGCTAATAATGGGCGTTGTGTGCTGGCGTCTTCACTTCTCATTCCAATAGGTGTGGCGGTGTTAGTGGACGCTTTAGTGGTTGTGGTTAGTGATTTGTCTGAGACGGTTAGTTTGAATGAAATTTTAATTTATGGGATTTTGAAAACATATTCAAAATGCAGCGTGAAAAAGAAGGGAAGAGATAAGTTGGGTTAGTACGAATGCAATAATATTTGATCGTCTTGTTGTATGAATATGTAAGAGTCGATAGATTACATAGCTAAGGGAGTAGGAACCACATTGTATAGATCACTGCGACAAACAAAAGAAAAACGATTAGAAATGAAAAGAAAAAATTAAATTAAATTATGAGCATCGTTGCAACAAACGAAATAAAAACTGGAAAGAGAATAAAAAATCTATGATATAAACTAATAATAAGAAGTTACATTAAATTGATAAATTTACAAATATGAATGTACATACATATGTATGTATGTTAACCATGGAAGTATACATAAGTATGCATATGGATAAGATCGTGCCAGAAAAAAAAAACAACGTCGTAATACCTTTTTCGTCATACCTTCGACATTTACAGCCGAATCTCAAGGAGACTCAAATGTCGACCAATAAAAACGTTTTTATTTTATTGCTAACATAAGTTGTTACCGATTTAAGCTTTTGCCATAGCAGGCATCATACATTCAGATCCTACTGCAAATACCGAAGGTATGAATATGACATCGAATGAAAAATACATCTGATCGGGCGGTGTACGACGAACTTTTTTTTGTCAATGATTTGGTACGCTCTAATATGTGTACATACGCGTACTCATATACTTTTTATGTACATATAATATGTATGCATGCATGTAGTAAGTTCGTAAACAAAACACGTCTCTACACACACACACATCTATATTATGTTTTCTTATATTGTATGTGTGCATATGTATGCAGTCGTTCCCTGCAAGCCACCTCTAACGTTTATAATATTAACAAAATTTTTTTCATTGAAATCTTTTAAATCAGTAGTCATTTTAAGCGACTTGAAAGCTGAACATTATTTATATAAAACAAATAGTCATATGTTATGTATTTTTAAAATAATTTTTCAGAAAAAATATATTTTAAAAAAATAATTGTAGTGAAGTTTATTTAAGAAAAAATGGAGGTTATCGTTTTAACTTGTACAAATGTTAACATTAGCTACATGTTCACCAGAATATTAACTAGTGCAGATGGTAACGTAAGCTACAAGTTCACCAGAATATTAACTGGTGCAAATAGTAACATTGGCTTACATGTTCACCAAAACATTAACTGGTAAAAATGGTAAAATTAGCTACATATTAACCATAATATTAGCCGCGTAAGGAGAAGTAAGAGTAGTCCAGCTTTAGTTCAGTAAAATCGAACAATTATATTAGTGCGACGGAGATAGCGCGTCACACGAATATGAAAAAGTGGTTAATATTTTCACACAGCTAGAACAAAATTATCTACTTTTTTTACATGTCTACAAGTGAACTAAGCCCCCACGTTAACCAGATTTCTAGCTGGTAGCTGGCTTGCAGGGTTTATGTAAGTTTACATACATACATATACATATGTATGTATGGATGTATAAAGAAACAAAATATATAAATGGAATAACTAAGCAAATTTTTTTTACATATGAACAAACGAGAGCTACTTATATGTTTGAAATACCTGGATGAGGTTCTATCGCTTTCTGGAGTATAGACTGATCGGCGAGCATAAGCCAGTCGCGTACACGTATACGAGATTCGCATTGTGACTGAGTTTGTGCTTCGGAATCGTAGACAGTGTGAGCCTCTTTGAAGGGAGCACCAGGCAGGCATGTTGAGATCGTTGCGCTTTTGGAAGCCATCTTCAAGACCCCATCTGCAAGTAAAACAATAGCTATTTGTATTAGAGAAAAGGTTAAATAAATTGTTTGTAAATGTCCAAATATATAAAACGGGCACCGCTTATCGCTCAAGTAAACTCAGACTTAAGTCATATCAATCAAATCAACCAAATAGTTACAAAAATTAAAAAAAAAAAAAACAATTTAAGTTTAATTTTTAGTGTTTGTATGTACTTACTTTAAAAATACAAACTACTACAAAATACATAGATACATGTCAACAAATCTATGCTATAAATGCTGCAAAATGAACGTCAATAATAAAAACAAGACAAAACTTAGCAAAAAAAAAAAACAAAAAAAAGGGGGAAATGCACGATTAAATCGCTGCTAGGGTAAACACTTAAACTCATTGAGGCTCGGTTTTCACGAAATACAATATTTATTTGCATTCTGTTTGATGTTTTATTGGCCTTATTTATACAATAACTAAGTTTATACTATAAGATATTCTATAAACAAATTAAAATTCAGTGTATTTCACATAAGATATGTATGTATGAAGTGGCGATGGAAACATTCATTCAACTCACCGAATTTCAATTTGCATTTAAATTTAATAAAAAATATAACATTATGAGTATTTTTCATAGTTTCATTAATTATTGTGCCTAAAATCTATTTCTTTCCATTTTGGTTAAGCATATTTAATATGTTGTTTTTTTTGTCTTTTTGTGCTTTTTTTTTGTTTTATTTTGTTTTGTTTTGCATGACATTTTGGAAGATTTGCTTAGCAAAATCTAAATCTAATATATGTAATAATAAACAAGAAGTAAATAAGCCTGCGTTAAGGAAAATATATAATTTTTTTTTTCATTTGTTTCACAATAATTATTAATTTTGACATTAAAGGTTTTCTGTGATTTCATTACTTCATTCACAGCTATCCCATCACCAATTTTTTATCTTAAAGAGCCAATCACTATCTAATTCCGATAAAGTATCCACAATATTTATGTTTAAAAATGTCCACGAATTGAATTTGTAGCAAATCAATGTGGCTACTGAAATGATTGAGTTTGAAACGCTTATCATTTAATGAAATTTTGCAAATTATTTTACATTTTGTTTAGAGCGATCCTTTGTCTCGCTAAAATAAAACTCTAATTTTTTCTTCTTCATTGATTTAGTGCAATTTAACCTGAAGACTTCACATGGTGATTTCTCACAAAATTCTTCTAATTTCCTCAAGTTATGTATACATATCTACATATTCGTACATGTGTATGTCATTTTCGGCGGTATCTGTTGAGTTTTGTGCTTAGCGTTGAATTTTATAACGAGTGTTTGCTTGGTAAACTCATAAGCCAATAAATAAAAATAATAATATCGCCATTTAGTAGATATTTGGTAAATATGTATATTACTTATGTACATGAGTATAAATATGAAATTTAAAAGGCGGAATGTTATGTTTTGTGACAATTCTCGTTTTTGTTTTTTTTGTTTTTTTTTTTGTTTTTGGTTCTAAATCAATCTACACATTTTTCAATAGCTTAATGGCAGTGTCAAGCTCTGCTTGAAAGACCCTACCTATCGAAATTGCCAAAATAGCAATGTTTAAAAAAAAAAAACGTGAAAAACTTACGGCAACACGTGTATTTGACACCCACATTTATCAAATCAAATATTTTGTCTCACTGGCACAAGGTAATATATGTATGTATGTATGTGTACGTATGTACATATATTCATATGTAACATTATTTAATAATTAATTTTAAATCGCTTCAACTAAGTACCTGAGTTCTTTATTCGTTGTCATCTCTCCATATCTGTCTCTAACTTATGCTAAAACAATTTGCTCTCTGTTTGTTGTAACAATAATATACATTGATATTAAGCAGGAATGTTTCAAAACAAATACACATGCATGTGTATTCAATGGAAATATGTGTGTATCATGTTATTACATACATACATGTTAATGACTGAATATATTTAGAAAAAAAAAATACTAAAAAGTTTTCATTTGTCCCGCCCTGATCAGCAACATATGTATGTACATACATACATAAGTATGCATGTATGTATGTATATTCTTAAAAAAAAAATTATTATTTTTAATTGATACAAGTAAGGGAAAAACGGAATCAATATATTCGGAATGGTCAAAAAATATGTTTTGTTTAGAAACATTTTAAACTTTTTATACAAGCAAAGAATTAAATAATCGTTAGAAAAAAAAATGTAAGCACTTAAAAAATAAATGTAAATGTATGTATGTATATATGTATGTATATAGTTATTTTTTTCGCTCGCATATAGCCTTGTGGATTATTTTCTTCCGGTTATAACTGAGGTATAAAATGTTTTAACTCTAAAGCTATGCCTATGTGTATGTATGTATGTATGTATGTGTGCATACTGTCGCCTACATATTATTTAACGCTTTGCAACCTTAGAGTTAGCTGGTCTATCTGGTACTTGGGTCGTCTACTGTCTTTTGCAAGTACGTATTTATGTATCTATAGTTAATATTTTAAGACATTCAGGCGAATGTTGTCGACCATATCACAAACAATCTGATTTTCCTTTAATTGAAAAAACAAAAACTGCGATGCTGAAGTTATTTCCTTCTTCATGTAAGTATTTCCTTAAATAATAAAATATTAATTATATGAAGCTTTTTTCACTGAGTTTGTTGCTGCAATGTGCATAACATATGTATGTATGTATGTATGTGTCTGCTTGCATATACATACATATGTACATACATGGTATGTTTGTATGTGTGGTCTTTTTGTGTTTTTTTTTGTTAACTATGTACAAGTTAGACTGTCTTTTAATAAGCTCTAGGGAATGTTTTAGCTCTGTAGTAATGTACATACATATACATATGTATGTATGTATCTATTTTATGCCTATTTGAAACATTAATATCGCTTTAATCGGTTTCTGTATTGACTTTAAGTTTTGAGTGTAATTGATTTGCTTTATTTCTTCTCTGAAATTATCTTTATAAAAAAAAAGAATACAAAAAAAAATCCCAGATTTTCCATGTAAAAAAATATATGAAATGGTTCCTTTATGGACATATGTATGTACATGCATATGTATGTATGTACATGCATATGTATGTATGTATGTACATACATATATCAATTCAATTTGTACTATCACAGTGACTATAGCACCTGAGTACACCTGAGCATTTTCTGCAAACCTATTGGGAATATTCCAATTTCCTGTTTTCTATTCATGTATTGTTGCTTACAAATATGTTTAAATGTAAAAGATATAAATAATAGAATGAAATTCAAAGATTTCACCTGCATGCGCTAAAATATACCGTTTCATTTTTAACATTATTGTTTAGACATACAAATGTATGTATGTATGTATGTATGTAGTTCTGGCATTGAGTTGCAATTTGTCATTTCAACATATTAAAATTCTAACTTAATAAAAATACGAAACTTGTCTTCGTCAACAATGTGCAAAAAAAATTTTTCTTTTATAAGAGACACTATTTGTTTGTAGCTTGTTTCCATCAATAAAATATAAAAAAAAAAATATATGTATATATCAAACATTTTAATGGCAAATTTAAAATTTCAAAAGTTTTGAGGGTTTCTTTTAGTTTGAAATTTAATTCACGGTCACAGCTGTTCTCAAATTAACAACTCTCAATTGTTGAAAAAATCATTTAAAAGGCGTTATTTTAAAACTACCAAAACAACAAAACTACACAAAAGTAAAAAAAAAAAAAAAATTTTAAATAAAAAAAAAAAAATTTGGCACTCTATTTCCATGTCTATATTCACTTATGTACACCCAACTGATTTCGAGTTGTACAAATCGGTTTATGTATATGTAAACCCCTGCGCTTAGAGCTAGAATTGGTTGTTTCTTATGGCTCTGTATTTACTACGTTTTTTACGAGCTAAGAGAAATTCGGACGCAGTTCACTGGCTGCTGTTGTGGCCGATAGAGCAGCAGTCGGCGCACTACCGCTGTCGTCGCCACTACCTCCCGTGTAGCTCTTTAAGTCCTCCAGCTTTATGAATTTTTCTTTGTGCATTCGCTCCATGTGGCGACCGATGTGCATTTTCTGTTTGGCACGATAGACACAAAATGGACACTGGAACTGTGGCTCCTTGCCGCATTCCCACTTTTGGTGGTTACGCAGCGATGACTTAAGCTTGTACACACGACCACATTCTGGACAGGGATGACCACTGCCGCTGCCACTCAATCCGCTGCCCGCACTACCAGCCCCACTTCCACCTATTCCATTACCGCCAGCGCCAATCAAGCTATTCAGTGCGCTGATATTACTCAATATATTCATATTGCATAGTCCGCCAGCGCTGCCAACATCCGCAAATGCAGCTGCCCCACTTAATGCTGAGTGATATTCGCCACTTGTACTGATTACACTACTACCGGCGGCGTTTGCGTTATCCTCAATAAAACTGTTATCACTGAGATTTCCACTGTTGTTTGCCGTTGACTTCTCTACCGTTGCTTTCAACATCAGCATTGCAGCTTCCTCTTCCGTTAAGTGTTTCAATTTCATACTTGTTGCACCGGCACCAGCCGTACAGGTCTTCTCCACTGCACTGACACTCGTTACAGATCCGGAACTGCAATTCAAGGAGGTAATCGGTGCGTTCGCTTCGTTGGGTGCAACACCGCCTGCAATGCTGCTCAATTCACTCGATGTATCCGGGACCGGAGACTTGCATTCTAATGTTGTCGTTCCAATTATGTTGTCACCTTTGTCCATGGTATTAATGGAGAGATCGGTGGGGAACACTAGCGGATGGGCACCTTCACGCAATTGTGTGACCAAAGGCATGGCCAGACGAGCATTCCACTCGTTCCAAGTAAGGCCTGCTATACGTGTAATACTTAAATCTGCACTTAGCGTGAATCAATGTCAAAATCATATATTTAGAAATTAGAAAAATTATCGCCGAGTGCGTTGAATATTGGGTTGGTGGATTGGTAGTTTGATGGTGAATGTGTTACATTTGCGGTGGTGTCAAGGGAGTGAAAGTTAACGTGTTTTTTTTTTTGTTGTCAAAACATATGAAAATAAAAAGGAGAAGAAATAAAAAAAGAAAAAAAGGGAAAGAAAAAATAATGTTAAGATTGGACTGGCACAAAATAAAGATTTGTAAAAAAAAAAAACAAAACAATTATTAAACCTAACTGCATTACCTAATCCATGTGAAGCATGTTAAACGTCAAGCAACTAATCATATGAGAAAGAGTGGTAGGAGGAAATATGCTTTAAATATGTACATATGTAATTAAGCTACATATACATACATACATATGTACATATACATATGTACATATTAGAAAATGCCAACGCCTTAAAAGCAATACAAAGTTATGAATATGAGTACCACATCCAATGATAAAGAAACAAACATGTGCATTCATATGTAAGCATGTACGTATGTATATCGAGTTAAAACTTAATATGATTTTAGATGAGGATGGTGAAACACAAAATGCAAATGCGCAATGGAAATTTTTTCGAAATATAAAAATATTCCTATACTCTAAAAAACGCATAAAATTGATGAGCTTCTAGTGCGATTTCAATCAACTATGTATGTATGTATGTACATATATCGGGCATGTTCCGCATTTCACTTCCAAGTTAATGGACATATTGAGTATGCCAATGTATCTCAAATTGCTTGGTAAAGCGATACAACCGAGTGACAGTGAAAATCAGAGCATGCCTGCATGTTTACATTTGTATTTATAGCTAATAATAATGCATATAATATTGAAATAGTTTTACACAAATGTATTTACTGTATGTAATGTGTATATAATTATATATTTACTTGTACATATATACAACAAATTAAGACAATTTAAGGCAGTAGTTTTGGTATAAAACAAAGAAAGCGCTAAAATAAAATCATAAGAATTTAACACAGTACTCAGAGTTGGATAAGCTTCTTTTTATAAATAATGAAAAGAATAATTTAATCATTCAAACTTTCAAAAACTCGGACCATTCTGGTTGTTTTTCTTAAAACCTTTAATTAATACTTAATTGAGTTACAAATGCAATAATAATATTCGTATGCACGCAAAAATTTCGAGTATTTGCAGCCACAACTGTTTATGTCGATTGGTGTGCGTGCTTGCGCGAGCGCTTGCTAAATTTTATATCAATTGATTTAAATGTGTATTTATAACTCTAACTAAGATATTCATATTTATCAAGACGAAAGGTTGGTATGTTGCTTGGAACGACACAATTGGTCGTTTATTTTAATATGCTTAATTTTTCATATATGTCGAGACATACATATGTAGTTGATACATTCGCGGCAAAAATGATAGAAATACGATTCCTTAGACCAGTTTCGACAATTTCTTTATGTTTTATTTAATTTCTAATATTTTTCCAATAAAATACAGTTCAACCTTTAATCACAATATTTTTAAACCAAATTTTTAATATATATTTATAATTTATAATTCAAAGAAAGTTTATTAAAATTTGGCACCTTAAAAAAACGATTTTAGAACTTTTCTGAGTATGCAGTATTTTAGCCCATGCAATTCTAGAGTAAAGCGCATGTTTCAAGTCTTTAAAATTCAACGCTGCTTTTTTGTGTATACAGCATTAGCTTCTAAAAATTGATTAGCCACAAAATTGCATACGCAAAAAAATTATAAAATACTTTTTTTTAAATAGTTCGAAATTTTAATAATTGCTTTTATATGGCTTTTGTTAAAAAATAAATTGAAACTTTTTGAGAAAATATTAGAAATTATATTAAAGGAAAATAAATAGTCAAAACTGGTCGAAATATCGCTATTAAACTATTTATATCGCCAGTGTATATATGTAAATATGTTGGCATGCCATTTCATAAAATTACAAATTTCAGCAAAACTATAAAAAAATATTTCCTGGCCGGCCATCTTTAGATTCTCCAGCGGCTTTGAATATTACTTTTTATGTCAATAGGACTTGAAATTATTGTTTGGCGCTTTTAATGTTGAACAAGCACTTCAGAACCTCTTTATCGACCTTAAGAAAAGAAAAATATATTAGTTTTGTAAGAATAAGAAAATTAATAGTAACTAATTAATTCACAGTAAAATTATTTCAATTAAGAACTCTTTTTGCAGCAGTCACAAAAAAAAAAAACGCTGGACTTATAGAATATTTGAACACATCTTAAGATGACAAACGTTAGTATTAGACCTTAATTCCTTCATGGGCTTCACGTTGGTTTCGGCTGCCTGCAAATACAGAAAAATATGTTAGAAAAATTCGATTCGCAAATATCAAATGGGCAGGCGTTGTAGAAAGCGTTAGAGTTAGTTTATGTTTTATGCGTGAATATAAAATGAAGGATTGGGGGAAAAGGAAGGCACAAACGAGACCTTAGCTAGTTCTGCAATTTCGCATATGCTCGTAAACCATAAAAATGATACTCGTTGTCCCCGCATTTTAAACTTTATTTTTATCTTATTGCAACTTTATTTATCAGTATTGAATTAATACTAATACAATATTTGAGAATACACATACAATTTACATATGTACACGTATGCAATAAATAACCCAATTGTATACTTACACAATAAGAGAGAACTAATTAGGAAACTAGATATTTTTTTATGGTATAATCGTACATACAAATATGTACCATTTTGTACAAATACCATTTTAAGGTTGAAAATTAAAATATTACATTAATTATAATCGGCCATTACGTTAATGTATTTAACTAATATTATTTTTTTTCTACCATTATATATACATATGTATGTATGTATATGTGTGTGTATAAGAATATATATAACCTTTAATTGTTCCACTTAAAATGTTTACACAACATACTTATACTACTCGTACATAAACCCTCTTGCATGGCCTAAGCTATACATATACATATACATATATGTTCTTACAATTAGACTTATGCGAATTTTCGTTAACCATTGCAATAATGTGTCATTCCAACACTAACAAAATGGTCCAAAAAAAAATAATAAGACAACTTAAAGAATTCAAAGAAGTGCAAATTATACAACTTTGAAAAGCATTTACTATCTACATACATACATACATACATACTGTCTAAACTTAAAAGGTAAAATTTCTGGGTTAAAAATGATTTTGCAAGCCTTTCAAATATTCAGTACCGTATTTTTTTTAAATTATATATATATATAATGGTTTAAAACACTGTGATTAAAATAAATTGAACGAACCAAATTAAAGCTGTCCTATTGCTTTAAGAAAACCATGCGGAAATCGTATGGAATTCAGAGTAATGATATTTAAATTAAAATTATTTTCCTAAAAAAAAAATACTACGGCTAATTTCACGTTCTCTAAGCTGTTGAAGCGAAATTTCTATGACATTTAAAAATACAAATTAATAAGTTTTCATTGGGTGCCTACTTTCTAACAAACCGTAGAAATACATATGTATGTATTTACATAAATATTGAATACAGCTTTAGTTTTTCATAGAGAACATGAACATAAGTGTATGTTCGATTCAGGATAATTTTCACATTGGAGGGAAACTCCTTTTCGGTTGTTAACTGTGAATTTTCAATATGAAAATCGACAAAGGTAAACTCTCACTTTGAAAATGAACCAAAGTGGCAAAAGATAATGATAAAATGTAAATAAAAAAAAAAATCTTAGAAAGCTAAAATTTTTAATTCACTTTACCGCCCCAAAGAACGAATTGGTCCTCTTGACGGCAATAACATTGGGCAACCGTCTCTAAACTAATAAAGTTTCATAAGTATTTACTGCAATTAGACTTATATAAGAGTCATGTACACCCCAACTGGATTTGTAAAAGTTAGTACGAACAAACTATATGAAATAATTTGCATACGTAAATACATATGTATGTATGTATGTATGTACATATATACAAACTAACAAAAACGAAATTTCCTACTCTCGTCTTATAAAATATTCCTTTGTTTATGAAGGCAGCATCTCTCACATATTATGGAAAAAAATCGGACGCTTTTTAAAATTATTCACAATTTTTACGATTCAGTTTTTAAGGAATACATTTGTAGTCATACTTTCAAAAACCACTTAAACTTAATGTACAGCAAAAATAAAAAAGTAATCTTTAGTAATGAAAAAAAAAAAAAATATATGCATGCGTATGTATGTATGTATGTATGCAGTAAGTACATAGTACATAATATATTATTTACAAAAAATCGGACATGTCAAATTTTTCGGCTCTTGAATTGTACTAGCAGCGTCCTTTTTTCCTAACACACGAAATTATTTATTTGCGCCCGCGTTTACTTTCTAACGAAGGCTTTTCGGGATGATGCTTACGAACGTGCACTCCCAAATTTCCACGTTGTTTTGCCTTATATGAACAGTGTGGACAAGGATGGCATGGCTCTTTGCCTCCACACTCGACATTCTCGTGTCGCCGCAAAGTGGATTTCCAACGGTATTTCTTACCGCAATGACGACATACGTACTTGGACTCACCGTCGTCGTGATGCATTGATGAATCGCTCAGCGATAATTCATATGTGGTCGTTGTGGTACCATCGATGCTTGCAGAACCTTCTTGTTTAATGGGGCGTGTAGTGAGTATCGTGTAACTCTTTGTTATAGTCGGTTGCTCATGGAGGGTGATGCCATCGGGTAGAATGGTCGCCTCAACGCTCGTAGTGGCATCGTCTTGCTCATGCAATTGTAGTTGAGCGTGATGAGCCTGCGGATGGATGTGATGTACTTGAGTTTGTTGCAAATGCTGAACATGATGGTGATGATGAACTGTTTGCTCCGAATCATCATCGGCGCAAACTTGAACGTTAGATGGCGCTGCCGTCTGTATATGCTCCGTAATTTCGGTTGGAGCAAATCCAATGCCAATCTTTGTACCATCTGGCAATTCAATGTCATCAATCTCAGCATATTTAACTAAATCGCTTATTATGGCCGCAGAAGTTGATGGATTATTTAGATCGATCTCGCTTATTTCGTATTTGGTACCTTCCGTAAGTTGTTCATGATGATGATGATGATGATGATGATGATGAGGCTCCGCCTCTAGCGATTCCACAATCTGTACACTGGCGCTCGTGCCACTCTGCGGCGTTATGATTTTTCCACGTGAATACTTAATTCGCGATGGTATTGATTTTTGATCGGTGATTTGGACATTTCGCAGGCCCATCAGATTGATTGTTTGAGTGTGTGGCGGGTGTGTGGTAACAATACTTTGTACTTGTGGATGTGACTGCATTTGCTGTATTTGTTGTTGCTGCTGCTGCTGATGCTGCGACTGTTCTAAGCCATGGACATGCTGATGTTGTGACGTGTGCGATTGCTGACTAAATTGATGCTGTTGAATGATCGTCGTTGCAGGCTGATGAGCGGCGATCGTTGTTGTCGACGGTATTATTTTCTTTAAATTGATTAGCTCTAAATGAAATTGGAGGCAGTTAACATTAGAAAAAATATATAAATATGAAGCATTAAAAATACAAATCAGCATATGTTTTTACTTTGTATATGAATATAATTGCATGTGTATGAAAAAAAAAAAATAAGCAAGTAGAGATGCATTCAAAGTTTTGCCGCGCGGGCGACCACAGTTTCAATCATCCAGATGGAAAAAGATATTCAAACAAGGCAACCGCTTTTCTAAAATATGTACATAAATGCACTTAATTACTTTTGTAGATATCCGTAAGAGTTAGAGTTAAATAAATGCTATAGAAACGCAAGTGCCTTATAAACAAGTTTGGCGTTGAGTAGCATTTATAGGCTTTTTGTTTGAATTACAAGTGCTCTTGTGGAATTAAGTTTGCATGAAAAAGCTCATTTTCTAATTTAAATTTTAACAAGCTTCACAAAAAAAGCACTATGTAAGTAAAGATTTTTTAATAAACTCAAAGCGCATACAACTCTAACTAAATTAACTTAATACAATGATGGGTATAAACTTTTGAAGATATAAAAGTTGCTTTCAATGATTTCTTTTATGATATTTTAGTAATGCTATTTTTTAAAGTATTACAAGTTTGTAATAAAAACGCATATACATATCTCGCCTTAAACTACTTTAAAGAAATGCCGCAAATATTTTGCGTTATACAGTGAACACTGTCACATAATAAAACTTGAATGCTCTACGCTTACTAACGAGTCTTTAAAAATAAAAAACAAGAAAAAACTTTCCATATGTTTTAGTTAAATAAATATTTATGCTACAACGAACTCACCACATTCTGAAGAGGGAAGCTTTATCTGGCTGGTAGTCAATGTAGTCAGACTAGGTTTGACATCCGTGATATTTTGCACATCAGTTATGTGCGCTTGGGCATTAAGTTCAGTTATATTGCTTACGTCTGTCTGATCATCGTCTGTCTGAGCTATCTTCGCCGTTGTTATGTTACCTAATTTCTTCACATGCAATACGAATCCATCCTTGTTCTGAGTAATGACAATATCGTTACTCTCCAGCAGACAATCATCGAGTTCAAACTCTTCGGGGGTGATATCTGTTTGCTCCGATTTGTCATGTTTCACTATTAATTCAATGCAACAAAAATTATTATTTTTCAAGTAAAATTAAATAACAAAAAAAAAAAACAAAAAAAACTATGATTATATGTATGTAGATAGCATTAGAAGAATAAAATCGAAAACAAGCAAATCGATCGCAATCAATGCAAGCACATACATACATATGTATGTATGTTTGCATGTATGTATGTATGGATGTATGGATGTATGGATGGATGAATGTATGTGAATTAGCTATTTTAAATTCATAAATTTAGTATGAGTAGTAAATATGTTTGTGTGCAAAACAAAATATGTTAACATGTACATATGTCTTCATGTTTGTATGTATGTATGTACATATGTAAGTAAATAAGGGGCGTAAAATATGAGCATATATATAACATCAAGTACATAAGGCCGGTCAATTCGATTTCGATTTGATATTTGTCAGAAGACGAATAGTATTAAATGACACATTTCAACGTTTTCATAATTATTTATTTCGAAACGCTATAAATTTCACGACACATTTTCTCCTAACAATAATTACAAATCCATTCGTGTTAACTGAAAATAAGCAAAAACACATACATATACATAAAGTATATCAGCAATTTCGTTCCTTAGTTGGTCGCCGATATTATCATTTTTGCTTATGTGCTTATATTTACATATACATATACATATATGTACGTATGTACATATATAAAGTTATTTGTACTCTAATTATTTTAGGTCCGCTGCGTCAGAGTATACAACGCTCTCTGACTATCGTTCTTTCCCAGTTGTACAGACACAGAACCAATTTCGGGATGCTGTGTTTTCATATGCGTATTAAGGCTATGCCTGTAACGCGTTATATAAGGGCAGTGCGGACATCGTTCCGATGGCTTCTTCCCACACTCGAATCTCAGATGACGCGATAAATTCTTTTTATATGCGTACATCTTATCACACCGCGGACAAATATGCGAATCGGAAATTGTTGAAAGTGTAAGCGACGCTACATCATGATTAAAATCGTCTGCTTCGGCAATACAACTGCCATTATCGGGCTCTGTGACTAACCTTAGTTCCGTAGGAGTATCGGAATCGCTGTGACGTTTCTTTAATATTTCATTCCATCCAATGTTGTTCAATGAGGTCACCGACTTTATAGAAACCGCCCAATAATTTTCTGCAAAAGGAAAACGAAACACAAATAGGTTAAGTATGAATAAGTACATTTTTAAATTGATATGAAATTGAAAAATAAAAAACAAGAAAATTAGTAAAAATAAATTAGACGTACATACATACAAATTTTTTCCAATAACACTTTTATTTATCATAAAACAAAATCTTTACCAAGCATAATTTTCAATGAGATAAGGAAATATTAGCATTTGATGAGTACTACGATTTGTTGATGTTCTTATTACATATTGAGTTTTTTTTTTTTTTAATTCAAATAGCATGTAAGTATTTTTTTGTGTGCACTTGTACTTTAAAAAAAAGTATCGTGCTCGCGAATATTTGACAAAATAGTGTGTAAGATTATGAGAAAAACTTTGTGTAATAGATCCTTACCATATCTATGTATTTGGTGATGAGAGCTTTTAGATGTGCTAGAACAGAATACAACATTAATGGAATGTCCAGTGGGTATTGGAATTGAAGTTGATAAACTGAATTCAGAGGAAATGATAAAGGCAACAGGCGCAGGTAGTACCGTCTACTGTTCGCTTACGGTAGCAATTATTGGAATGACATCTCGAATCCAATGAATGACCTGACTTCACTCATCCAACTTATCTCCACTTCACTTCACGATCAACATTAAAAGAACATCTTTTCATTGACATATTCGACAATTTTATTGCAAAAAAATAAAAAATAATCTCTTTATGCTTGCCACTATTAGAACAAATTTTATGTTGGATGTTCCCGTTGAAAGTGTTTGAGAAGCGATTCTTTTAGACCGCAACCGAAACCACACAAATGACATTTAAATTTATTGTGCAGTGGAAAATTGTAGTTTTGGCGACCGAAGCGCTGATACGAAACAACCTCGTGCTTCTCAGCTGGCACAATAGCAAAAGCATTCACAGCAGACGTTGGTGTTGGCACGTACTCGAAACGAATACAACTTTGATCCATCGTGTCAAATGCTGTGGATTTATTATTTGTATGTTTCCCACGATCATTGCCAGCATCTCCAACACTTGTCACGATACTATCCTCATCGTCTAAATATTCCACTGTATTCGATGATTCCATCAGATCAAACTTTTCAATAACGTTGGAGACATCATCGGCCGATACATACGACTCTTCCGATGGCATTACAATATAATCAGTAATATTGATATCCTTTGCAGTATCCTCACACACGATATACTCGCTCCCAAGTGGCACTGTTGTAACCTGTGAATCGGGAACGTTATGCAATTGCTGTACATCGGAAGAGATATCGTTTTCATTGAGTTCAATTTCGCGCATAAGATGTTTTGCCTGCAACAGCTGATCTGCGAAGATGAGAGAAGAAATATATTTAAAATGTTATAAAAATGATACGAAGTACTTTTTGTAATTATCGGTTAGTGATTGATAATAAAATGTTATTGTTTTTTATCTACATATTTTATATGTATGTATGTATGTACATGTGTATGTTATGTTTATTCCAAATAAAACACTTGCTTTTTTTGAGTTTTCGTTCATTACGTTTCTTACCAATTTAAATATTTTATTCATTATTAACGTCATCATCATTCATTAAACAAATTATGCTATGTATGTATATATATAAACGCTTTAATATTCATAGTTTCGGCTTATGTAATTATGTATGTATGTATGTTTGTATGTTTATTTCTCTCTTTTCTTATTTTTCGACTATTGCAATTTATTAATTTCAAATGTAATTATTTCGATCTCATGTAAAACTAACACAGTAGATGGCATGTTAAGAAAAACAAAACAAAAAATAACAAAAAAAATATAACAAATACAAAAAACACCAACGTTTTACAACTTTTGTTTTTAACAAAAATAACGATTAACGAGTACATTTTCATTAAACAATGGCAACAAAATCTCAATATGGAATTGTAACCTAATTTTAATATTCAGCTTATATATACATACATATAATATATATGTATGTATGTTAGTTGCTCTTTACGTTTGTTTTGTTTGTAGTATGTAGTATCTTCGTTTGTATTTATGTATTAACAATTCGATTTGGAGAAAACTATAAATACGGGGGGTTTGAGTTTTTTTTCTGTAGTTAAATATTTTTGCATTTATGTATGTGTGTTTGTATATAATCGCAGTATTATTAATTCTTTTTAGGTACTAACAAATATCATCATAACCGTTTGTTTAGTGTATGCATCCATATATGTATGTATGTATGTATGTATGTATGTATAAATATCATGTTGCTCTATGCGTTTACTTATTTTTTGGCTTTGCCACGATTTCTTAAACAAAATAACAGTTAAAGATCTATTTTAAATTCCGTTTAACAGACGGTCAACTATTGCTATAATAAATATATGTATGTACATACCTATGTATGTACATATATCTCTTGCATTTTGTATACATATGTATGTTTGTACTACATACATATGTACATATGTATGTATTATCAATATATTAATGTACATACGAGTACATATGGGTGTTCTCGTGTTTTTTTTTGTAATTATTTCTTTTGTAGATTTTATATTGTATGTATACATATACATACATATATGTATATGTTATACATATGTACATTTGTATGTATGTATTTTAATATTTTCTACTAAAACAATTTCGTTTCATTGAATTTTCTCATTACATTAGATTCAAGTATTTTTATTGTGATCTAATGTGGTAATATGGCAAAAGTGTTCGCTTCTTTCAAGCTCACAATTACATAATTTATGTGTATAACAAGTTTTATTTATTTATATATTTATTTCTTATTCTGCCTTGCGTTGGCAGAGTTTCATTAACGTTTTTTTTTCTCTTGTATATGTATGTATATGTATTGTATGTATATATATAAATTTTTTTTCCTAGCTTACTTATGTATATGTACATATGTACATATGTATGTATATTATATATATTTCTACATATGCTTATATGTATACATTAACATAAACACGCATACTTCTCTCTCTCTATATGTACATGCATATACATACAATGTATGTATGTATGTATAAAGATAGAACTTGTATGTATGCAGTAAACATGTGTATAACTAGAGTTTATGTATTTGGTTGCTTTCTTTGGAGTATATTTTGTTCATTTATTATTTGTATATAGTTTCAACTGTTCCAACAAGTTTTCTAAATTAGTTGACGAATCGCTCATCACTATGCTATAAAATAACAACAATAACAATTCGGTTTCAATATGACGTTGCCCGTACTAAACAGCTTACCGAGACTTTGCATTTACGCACATCTGTAGAATTACATAAATAGTATTAAATACCAGTAAAATAACACTTTTTACCGTAAAATAAAAATTGTTTTAATAAAAATTAGATAAAAACAAATTAACTAGTAATATAAACTACAAAAGTAATACATATATGTATATGTATGTATATAATATATAAAATAAAAAAATAAACTAAATAGCGTCAAAGAAATGCAAATAATTATCGAAATTTATTAGAAAATCGATACGTGTTTCTATATCTCCATATAGATATGCAATTTAACACATCATTTATTTAATCTCTTCGTAATTACTTTAGAGTAAGTGTAAAAAAAAAAAAAAAATATATAGAAAAAAAAAAACAAATTAACATTTGTAACAGTAACGGCCCTTAACGCATTCCATATAACGTGCACATACTTATTTATCTATTAACTTTACATTCAGGTTTCATTGCTCATAGTCATCCAAGCTTCGATTTTATTCGATCACATTTTTCTGTTCAAATCTAACCAGTGCTAACTATCTTTAACAACAACAGTGTCCATAAATACTCAGCACATGCCTCAAATATATGTAAATTTGCATGTATGTATGCATAAGTGTGTATGTGCACACTATGTACACACTAAGTCTCCCAGGAGTGCGTTAGACACTTTAAAATACATTTTAATAACATTTATTTATTGCCCAATATGTATAGACAATGAAATGCATATGTATGTATGTACTACTATCAGTATTTGTTGCTGCGCTTATAATAGTTATAGATAAAATAAGGATAGTAGCAGCGGATTCCTGTTTCAAGTTTTATTCAATTTATATGTATGTAGACATAATCTTTTTTTTTCATATATTTTGGTAATACATTTGACTAGATATTAGAATAAGTCCTGCCTTGATATCGGGCAAATGTACATATATACATACATATGTATGTACATACATATGCATATACGAAGGTAGAATTTTAAAATTTCTAAAAGAAATAAAAGCAGCTTTTTCATGAGCATAAAATATTAATCTTTATGCATGAACGGTCACAATAAAAATAGAGCCGATGGGAGCGGCCAAAATGATGTATCATAGAAAATGTAGGCTATTTTCAACGGTACACATAACCCCAGTCGGAAATAGTCATGTACAGTCAGATACCAAGAAATGTATCCAGAAAGTGTTTTATATAAAAAAAAAAAAAAAAATTTATATAATCAATTCCACCGGCAACCGAACCAAAAAACAATGGAGTAGCAGGCAAGCATCAATCCACTAAGGTAGAGCCTTAGAGTTTTATGCACGAACGTAAAAAATATAATCTACGTACTCGGTTGTGTGTTTGTAAATACTTTGCATTTCAGAAACAATTTTATTTTTAAGCCACAACATGTCAAGTACACATTACCCAGTCGCTTACAAATAGGACTCATCGTTTCATTCAAGCTTTTTCGCCATACTTTTAGTACTGGAAATATGTTACGCATGACTCATTTTCCAACTGGGTATTCTACAAATACCAATGTATTTGTATGTATGTATGTATGTATGTGTATGGACGATAGCTGTAATAGCACACTTCGCGGAAGTTGCTCTCAAATCAAACCGAAGCTTAATTGTTTGATGGCGCCAATTGTTAACATTTTCATATATATTAATACATACATATGTATATAGTTTTAAATCAAAGAGTATTAAAGTTCATACAATTAACTATTACTTATAGGCTACTTAAAAATATTATATTAACATTACAGGATCTCTTCTAACAGCGTTTATGATATTAATATGGCACGTGCAACATTGTCAGATTTAGATGTGTACAAACATCTTTCCAGTTAATGGCTTGCTCTTTCAAAAAAATAAAATTTTTATTTTGTTCAACAAAGAAGACGCTTAGCACTCAGAGTTCTTACAAATTGGTTTAACCATCGCTGAGTTTGCATAAGCCTTGGTCTGAAGCAACTTCTAGACATTTTTTTTTTTTTTGTATCACCACTATCAGCAACTCAAATATTTAGTTTATAACTTTGAATATCGTCTGCTGTGACTACAAAGGCAAAATAAAAATTCTACGCGAACCCTTCTTTTTTTTTTTCAAATATATGTAGATAATTAATTAATTAATCTAATTGCCTAATTTTCCAAATGAATTATTTTTAACAAGGTACAGATGAAGCCTCCATGGTAAATGAGTGTGCTTATATGTATGTATGTATGTATGTATGTCATGAATATATATATGCCTGTGTGCCGAGGTTCGAAAATTTTATTTTAGGAACGTATGTATGTACACATTCATGCATTTATGAGTTTAACAAGCGCACGTGAAACTTAAAAAAAATTCTGCTTCATTCACATTCGCGCCTGAGGACAATAAAAAAAAATTCAGTTTGTTCGCTTTAGTGGGTGTCTGGTCTAGTAGACAAATTTGCCGTTGGCGTTCACTCGGGTGTGCATCAAAAAACGCAAATTTGCCAAGGGCAGCTAAACTTTATGTTCGGCTATGGTTCGATTTAAAGTTCGACTATAGTTAAGAATGTGCGTGGTTTGATTCGCGCGTGTGCACAACAACGAACACATTTTTGTACCCCCCCGAACGAACTGATTTTGGGGTTTTATTGCTCTTAGTTGCGAAAGTGAAAGAACGTGGAAGTATTCACGTTCACGTGCGCGTACGAAAGTGAGTAAATCATTCTGAACTCTGATGTGTGCATGTTTGTTACAATAATTGTTCGATACATTTGTTTGTGTGTGTGCAATTACATATGTATTTAGAGATACATACATATATTTAGAGATCTTTCAGATCTTTCAGTTGCAAACAACAAAGTGTACTGTATAACTGCTGCTATATATTTTTATATATTAATATTTTAATATTTTGATGGAAACTGAAACCGGGATAACCTTAAAACTTGTATTTCTATATATTTTGGCCGAACTCAGCTATCTCGCTTATTTTTTTTATTATTTTAAAACCGAGAAGGAAAATACGAACATTCTTTGCACATATGTACCTCAACAGGCAGACTAAATATCAGCTTGTCTATAAAAAATAATGTTAATTAATAATGAATTGAGTATTTTTCAAAAAATGTATTGCCTTAAAAAAACTTAAAGGGTGGCAATTGGTTATTTATGGTAAGTAAATTAAGTGACTGTTCGTCAGGTGTGAATGATTCTGAATTTCAATTGGCTTGTGTTCAGTGGCAAAAAATGATAAGACTGGGGCCATCAGTTAAGATATGTTTATAATAAGCGAAATTGAATTGGAAATTTGTTCGTAATAACGGGGGAATGGCACGCTTTGGGTTTTGCTTGATTTTTTCATACATCTACACACATTTGCATCAGTAGCGGATTTGGAGAAGGAGTGGAGTTTAAAAAATTTTGATTACTTTTGAATAAAAAATTGTTCCTACAAATATGCAAAACTTATTGAAATAATTCTATAGTGAATTATGTAGAAGTACATATTTACCAACCGGAAACCAATTTTGCTATTTTTTTTTTTTGTTTTTTTATAAAGAAAGCAGAAAAATAATTGATATTTGCAAATTGAATGAGGTCCGAAGGCGTGGGGGCGGAGGTGGCGGTGCCGGGACCCAAAAACCGCCGCCATGCATCCGCCACTGATTTGTATCAATATGTATGTATGTATCTCGTATGGCAGTAGCTTATAGTTATTTTCTAAACATTTTTACGAGTACATATTTCTATGTACATGTGCAGTGTAGTTCAGATGAGCCTGAATTGCTTGTTTATGTGTAGATGTAGTATGGTATGTAAGATGATGACCGCGCCAATTCAATTAAATCGAATTTCAAAAAGTAGCCGCCAGTTCAAAAATCGTTATACCTACTATGTATGTATGTATGTATGTATGTTTATATGTATACAATGCACAAAAGCATGTAACAATTGATTTGTAGTTTTTTTTTGTTTGCTCGTTCGCTAACTCCGTTATTTGTACGTACAACTCGTCTATAATTCACCTATGTATGTAAGTAAGTATGTTTTGTATGCACATGTGTTCATTTTTTTTTTTCTTTAAATACATATTTACTTTTTAAATATAAAGTTGAGTTTGTGTATATATAAAACAACAATAGATTTGCTATAAACAGATTTTACACATACTCGCATGTGTGTATGCATATATGTATGTATGTATATCGTATATGTATGTATGTATGTGTGTATGTATGTATGTATGTATTAATATATACACACACACACATATTTTGGCAACAAATAAACACAGTACGTTGTTAAACTCATTACTTCAACATTCCACTTAAATAAATAGTATTTCCTATATGACTTTTCTTAATTTCAATAAAACAATTACCTAAAAGGGCATATACATACATATGTATGTATGTATGTATTATGAACTTCGTTTTTTAGCGTTATTTTGATAATTTTTTGTTCTCTTATCTAAATTACGTGTTATTTGGTTAGTTTGACTAAATTTGTTAGTTTTGTTGTTTGAACCCTAAGTTTCGCTTTATATTGTATGTACGCATATACACGCATGCATGTACTAACATTTACAATTTTTTTTTTTATAATTTTACTAGAATTACATACTAATGCAACAATAACTGTTTTTTTTTTACGCAAAAAACCCATTTCTTTTTTCCGAATTACGAAAATATCGAGCCCCAAACCGTCAAATTAGCGTAAGTGGCACAGAAAGAATTTCAGCAGCAGCATGAAATATTGTAACTACTTATATTTGTTCTACAAAATGCTTCTACTTATACGAGTATTCATTCATTCAAAGGCGTTGCGTTATTGCAACGGAATTTAAGAAATCAAATTTGCTCCTTTAAAATTTCTCAGCTGCCGCTTACGTTATTTTGGCGTTTAAAGGCTCAGTTAGTCAATACTTAACTTAATAATTGGCGATCATTACTCAACATGTCAACTTAGTTTTTGATTTGCGTTGCATATTGTTTTTTGAATATCTTCGTTGACACAAAGTAGAAAATAAAAGCACTTGTGTGATTATTTTTGAATCGCATATTGCTTGATAAAATGTCAGTGAAAATTAAATTGTGTCGAATGTTTTTAAGTTTAGCACAAATGTACAAAATATGCAAGAAGCAGTCACTGGATTAGAGGAAAATGTGGTGGCAAATCCACCCGATAAATAGTGACTTTTTGTTGTGCCAAATTACATCCAGCATTGAATTTATCGTACAGTTCTTTATTGGAGTATACAATCAACTCTCCGTCATACATTTTAATGTTTAAATTTACTTTTTGTCTATAATTTCATTTTTAACATAGGTTCGCCGCCTATGTTACCAAATCAAATAAACTCTTTTAAAATATAATTTTTGCATCCATATATAATCGTAAAAATCAAGATCTGATATGCCTGAATCTCTCACCTCACTTACCGCTCTCAATTAACGTAAGTAAGGCCGAGACTTAAAAGTCTAAAATCAACAGATTCTTAAGTTTCTTACGGTGAGTTAAGGGTTGACTAATCGCGTGCACGGCTTTTCATATAACAAGTTGGCCATATCTTAAATTAAGTTAAGTTAAGTGAAGTCTTGACTAACTGTGCCTTAAGGCTCGATATGTATGTATGTAGGTTTGTATATGCATTTACATATGTTTGCCACAATCGACACAGTTGCATTTGTAAATGTATAATTTGATATAATCGCTTCAACATTTTTGTTTGCATGCAATACAATTTGTTCTTCATTATCAATTAAATAGTACATACAAACGAATGTATGTATGTACATATGTATGTATGTATGTATGTATGTTCACTTCAGTTAATTGATTATTTGTTCTAAATTACCTTAATATCATCAAATATTGTATCTAAATAAATGATGTGGCATCCAATAAATTCGTTTTGTTGTTGGTTTTTTATTCCCCTTTGTATCAAATTGTTTAAAAACATGGGTACGCTCGGTGTCCCCAACTATCCTACATTCTTATTGTTTGCTATTTTTTCTTGTATTTGTGTGTGTGTCTGTGTGTGTGTATTCCACTGTTCACATACTTTTCTGCTTATCAATTATATTGATGGTGAGGTTTGGGCTAAATTCCTACGTTTTCCTAATTTACACATACATGAGTATGTGTGTGTGTGTGTGTGTGTGTGTGTGTTGTTTTGATCTTACATACATAATTTTTTATTTTTTTTTTCGCATATTTCAATTATACTTTTGTTGTTGGTGTTAAACATATGTTGCCGTAATAGACGCACTAGCTCTATTTGATCTTAAAGAAAACATTATCTCATAAGTAGTATTTGACACAAACACCGGATTCCAGGTGTCGCTTTAGGTGGGAGCTTTGTGAAAATGCTTTACCGCACATGAGGCAGCGAAATTTTTTCTGTCCACCACATTCGTATCTGTAACAACAACATAACATCAAAAAACAATCATCGAAAATTTATCCAAAAATAAGCGTACTTATGTGTTAGTTATTATTAATTCTCATATCAAGTTTTTTGTTCTTAATAAACTATAATGACTTGGGGTCGTTCGTTATACATAGGTAGATGCATACTTCTTGTTAGTAGCTGTGCAAGTTCGAAAACTGTAACTGGTGGTAAATTGGTGTCAGAACGGGCATAGCTGCCGGTTAGAAAAGAATAATTTACGTTGACGTTAAAAAATGGCGTCAATTATTCAGGCATGAGAGCATTCAGGGTTTCAAACCTGCACGAATGCAGTGGGAAGTGGCGGCTGCCTTCCAGATGCCACAGCATCAAAGTAAAAGCCCAACAATTTTTCTTTTCACACAACTCAATCGTGGTTTAGCATAATAGCGCAGTAGTTGCTGGCTCGAGTCGTGCAGCAAGATGCTAAGGTTTTTCGATGAGTACTGTTTTTGAAATTTGTGCGAACAAAGGCTAAAATTTAATCCGCTAGATGGCTGGACTATGAGTTAATCAAAAAAAAAAAACGAAGCATCTAGAAATAATTTTACCTACGACAATGAATGCGTTTAATGACGCTAGAATTATCCAAAGGTGAACAATTTTTCCGCGATTTTTACACGACATGGCATGCAGAAGACACTGATCACGAAATGGTATTTTTTTTTTTTTAATCACCCAGAGCATTATTTGAGCTCAACTCAGCTGAAAATTTGGTCCTCTGTGTTAGCAATAACAACAACACAAATTATAAAAACGTTCGATATGAGTCTGGAAACGAAAAACTTAGATTGGCTAAGAAGAAAAAAAATGTCATCTAAGACCATTATTTGCGCTTCAGAAACTTTTTCAGAAAGTTACTCATTTTGAGCCAAAACTAAAAATGCTCTTTTGCATTTAAACAAAACAAACGAGAGTTCATTTTGATAACAGCCTAAAAAAAAAAGAGAAAACAAAATGTTTGTGCTAAATTCAAATTGTTATTTTTGCCAAATTTCAGTGGTGCACCTTAACAAATACTACAATTAGAGGAGTAGAAAGAAACACGTTTGCATCGGCTCACCTGATATGTCTCTGAAGAGAACTTGCATCCTTGTAGCTTTTAAGACAATTAAATCTTGGGCACTGATAACGTCCATCCGGATTTATAAATTTGAATAGGTCCGAAAACTTCAATTCATACCAATAGTCACGTATTAGAGATTGTTGGGTTGGCGGAGGAGTCTGGCTGGATGCCGTTGAAGAGCTGGTCGTGCAGCCTTTATAAATAACACAAAGTGAAAAAAAAAAATGTTGATTGTGAGAAATCTTTTGAAAAGCATATTATGTAAATATCTCAATGTAGTTGGAGCATTTGAAAATTATACATACATATGTATGTATCTATGTATATGTACGTATTTATTAAATTTTTCGTTTTCTCTGCAATAACTCTTAATCATTTGAGTGATTTGATTTATAGATTAGCTTTGATTTTGATTAGCGAAAAAGCAAGTTCAAGCATTGCAAAAGTTATGAATTTTCCAAACAAAAATCAATGCAGCAACAAACGAAACGAACCAGTAATTTAAAAAAAAAAATATGCTATTATCTAAAATATATGTATATGTATGTTTGTATGCATATACTATGTATGTATGTAGTAGTTGAAACATAATTTTTTTTTTTATACTACATCATAAATATGTATGCATGTATGTATGGCTAAAAAAAAAAAAAAAAACAAAAAACATAATAGTGAGAAATATTTACAATTACTTTTTTAGGAGTCTAGACAGCCTAGCCTGGATGGATAGTTGGTAATGTGTGCGGGCAAGCGTAACATACAGGCTGGCGTCTAACTGCTAGCCTCGGTGGTGTTGAGTGCGAAAGGTTATCCATTCGAACTAGCATTGGATTGATGATGGCGTTGTGAAAATGGCTGTGTTGGTGAGCTGAATGCTGGTGTTACTGTTGTTCTTGTTGGTAGTACTGATGATGGTGGTATTGGTAGTTAAGGTAGTAAATGGTGATTGTGACAAATGATGCGATTCTCTTTCATGGCATACATACATATATATATATATTGTATATATATATACATATACATATATATACGAGTATATATGTACATATGTACATATATATTAGAACCAATACTGTGATGTGATGATAAATTTGCGTTAATGCGTAGCAGTTGTTTTCTTTTTAGTCCTGACTGACTCTCTGCCCTCCTGTGCTTGCTCTCATTGCTCATTCCCTGTACTACACACACTCCCTCTCTCTCTCTTTCTCTCTCTCTCTCTTTCTCTGAAAAAAGCCCTTCAAAAGAAACTTTCAAGATTTGTTAATTGTATTAAAATGATTTATACTCCCCCCTATTATGTATGGAGATTATTCAGTTCAGTGGCTGGGACTAGTAGACGACCACTATTTAGTCACGGCCTTCTAAGTTCTTATAAGTAGTTGTGTACCTTGTTTAGTCTTATGTTTAGCGTTTAATAAAGAAAAGCGTGGACAATATCCCTGTGTTTCATTTTCTGATGAATAAGCAAATTTTTTTAATTTTGTGTAAAAAAATTAGCAAAATTGTCGTTTGAAGTGAAACATTTACGTTTATTGAAACATAAGTAAACTACGATGAGTAGTAGCTGGTTACTCTATGTAATGCACCTCTGTATGTACTCATACATATGTACATAAGTATCTATGCACGTCCGCTACTAATCTCCAAACATAATAGGGGTGTAATACTAACATAGTTACAACAAAGTTAGTAAATGGTAGTTAATTCATTTCAATATTGTTGAGCCAGACGAAAAGCAAAAGTGCAACTTTTTATTAGGACATTCAATTTTTTTTTTTTATTCAAGTATAAAAATATATATTTACCGTATAAAAATAGTATTTATCATTCGAATTTGTATGTATACAAGTGTATGTATAAATATATATGTGTGTACGTATTTTAATTATATGTATAAATAAGTTGGCAAGTATAAATACGAAAGTTATTTATTATTATAAATATATGTATATACATATGTATATGTCTTAATGTATAATGTAACTATGTATGTATGTATATTAGCATGTAGGCGAGCAATTATTAAATATCAAATAAATATCTATGTATGTGATTGTATCTATATGCTAAAATGCATTCCTTTTTAAAACTCTTAACATATGTGCTCACATGAAAGTACATACATACATATGTATGTATGTATGTATGTACTATGTCCGTTTGCTTTTTTAAGTTTCCCTTTTAATTGAGTCTTTAAGCCTTAAATTGTACATGAGTTTATTTGTTCGTTCGTTTATTTGTATTATAGCTATTCGTATTTGTATAATAGTTGGATTTGTTGCATTCATTGTACTTTTCTTGTAATATCGGCGGTTTTCTTCTTTTTTTTTTACTTATATGCACTGTACATAAATCAAAAATTTCTCGGTACAAGCGTAGATCGATTCATACGTAGGATATTTTATTCGCCTTAGTAAATGGTAACTCTATTTCTAGATCACTAACGGAAGGATATAGGCAAAGTGTTAGGAAAAATTAACTTCGTTTCTTTTTTTGTTTTGTTTTTGACAGGAACTTATTTTAGCTGGTTTCTGTTCTGCCAGTTTATCCAACAACTAATGATAACTATTTAGAATCTAACATACATATGTATTTATGTATGCATGTATGTATGTATGTGTGCTGCTCAAGCCTGATCTGGGCCCGAATCACAGCATTCGCGATCGCAGAGCTACTCGATTCGAATCGAACAAAATCGACAGATTTTCTTTACGTGTTATCGAGTGCCGTAATCTGAAATGCAAATTCGAATCGAAATCGAACCGTTATCGAATGCCACGATTCGGGCCCTGTTTCAAAATACATAATAAAAATTCTCATCATTTTTATTTTTGTTATTAAAACCATTACGACAATGGGCATCGATATAAATAAAAAATTCACAAATACTCAATTTCTTGCGCGGAATATTAGACGCGCTTTTCTGAGTTGGTTTAAACCATCTCTCAATCGTTAAGCGATACCTCTTTTGCCAAATGAAATGTCTCGTATTTGAAGTTTATTTTCAAGCAGCACTTAATAATCATTCTAAAAAACATACATACGTATGCTCCATTAATAGTGATTCAACTATTTGAATTTCCAATATTTATACTACCTTCTACTCTTTCTTTATGATTTTTATTTTCAGTAGCTGTCGATTTATAATGAAATCGCGATTGCTGGTAATCAAAGGCCCACCTACGGACTATAACTGTGGAAAGATTTAGGGAAAGCAAAAGCTGTACACATACATATACATATTTGTATCTTCAAGCGAAAGACTAATACTCTAATTACGAGTTGTAGTCGATTTTCACTACTTATCGAAAATCTAACCAAATTCATGAACCAGCCCTATTCCGGATAAAAACTCCCGGGGAATTTGCTTCTCCTTCCATTGATTTAACATGGGAAATGGAGAAAGATTTCCCATAAGTTTCTATTCAGAATTGGCTTGATTATGAGCTGTGCACTCCTGACGAAATTTTCGTTGAGTATCGACTTTTTTGTCGAATATAACTTTGTTTGCGAACATTAAAATACCATATGGAAATTTATTCGATCTGCACTTTACATAAAAGGGCCTAAAAGTTGTAGAAACATTTTGGCAAAAAAATGTGTACCTACAAAGCTGATTTCGAATATTTTGAAACACTGTTGCCAGAGGTACATAACGTCGTTACGCCAGCAAAGATATTTAGTTACATAGTATGTATGCGTTTTTCAGAAACTTTGCAGAAATCTGGCCAATCGATAGTATTATAAATATATATATGTATTTATAAAAAAAAGTTTTTTATTGGCGCAACGACAATATGTATTATTTGTATAAATAAATGGATAGTAACTTTATGTTGCTTAACTGGATATGAACCGGAACCCTATTTTATGCATAAAACCTTAATTAAAATATATGTATAACTAATTTCTTCAGCTGAAGTTTTGTGACTAGACAAGTCCTAATTTTACGACGAACATATATATTTAAGTAAACTAAGACGCACACATGTACATACATACATACATACATACAAATACACACCGCATACTAGTAAATCAAAAACAGCCACAACACGAAAAATCTCAAATTTTTAGGAGGCAAAAAACTGTTTATGAGGCATTCCACACTATTTCAATTGGTCCAAAACTACTTTTGCGCGAATTTTGGATATGTTACAGAGGAGGTACTAAAATGTCTGTAAACGCAATATAGAGCATACAACTTTTTTTTTTTAAGTTATGCAACTTTAAAAATGTAAGCTGTCTCGACGTAAGCCATTGTTTGTCATTTCATAGCTCGCAAAATAATATTCAGTACTTTTTTATAGACAAAGAGTCAGAGATTTATAAAAAAAATTTGTTTTTTTCAAAAGTAATTTTTTTTATGCCTTTTTTAATAAAAAAAAAAATGAATTTGCTGAAAAATCATGTTTGCACAAATTAAAAACTTTTTTTTTTTAAATATGTATGTGATTGAACGTATGTATATCAAAGAATAAACTGACAAATTTTTAAAGGGTGTCTCCTTATAGAGCATGGGATATTAATTTTTTCATGGAGAAATATCTAATAAAATCAATTGTTTCGCTGAGCGCATGCAAGTATTAGGCATGAACAGCTAAAAAACAAAAAAAAAATTTTTCATTGAAATAGTATGGAATGCCTCTTATTTAAATATTACTGTACTTTTAAAATCATATTGAGTTCCAACGTAAGGAAACCCCGACTAGAAGATGAAGTGAATTTTGCCAGTTAAAGGAGACTGTAACGGAAAAGAAATTCTTACGATCTTAGAGATGCGTTCTAGGTATTGGGTTAGGTGAAAAATTATTTTGAAAAATGTTGAGCTGTGACTGTTTTTGCTTAAGCGTGCGATTTATTGAATTTAAAAAAAAAATGCCTTGGCCCTTATTGCATGCAGTATTAGTATACTTTATTTTTACCATCTTCAGAGTTACTCTATTCATCCCTGTGTGTGTGTATGTATGTATGTATGTATGCATATAATATTTGTTACCATAAAATATACAGGCATTGAAGCTTGTAACTAATTTTATTTAACCTATGAAAATATTATATGTATCATTTAGACAGCAAATAATTACATATGTAAGCAAAAATACTTATTCTGTTTTATTTTTGTCAATTTGTAAAAAAAAAAAAAAAATACCCATATGTACATATGTATGTGCTGGACACATATGTACATATTTTAGTTCATAAATTGCGAAATAGCCTCCTTTCAGTGCCAGATTCTGAAATCATTGAAGCCCAACACCATAACAAGTGCTTAAGCATTTCTAGCCTACTCCCTCTAAAACATAAATCTTAAAAAAAAAATACTTGTCTTTTTTCCTGAGGCTCTACTCTACCATATTTTATGTACCTAAGCGTTTGTCGTATTTCAATTTTACTCTTTTGGTTTTCTCCAAATAACCTTTTACCCTAATTCTCACTTAACATGTAGTGAGTTCAAAATACTGGGGCGGCGACAAGGCGCCGCCACGCCACTGCTCTGAGTATTTTTGTTATTTAAATTGCTCGAACAATACAAACTGGTGTTGTTAAATTGATTGAATTTATAATCCTCGTTCAAGACAGCTGATTTAGGTGGTCGGTCGTCGTAATATTTTCATTGACTTGACTTCAAAAATCCAAATTCCAAAAACGATCGCCATATCCATATTCGCCGATTGACTAGCATAAAATATGTATGTATGTACATATGGATATTTTTATCACTTCTATGCGGTCTCTAATTGGCTCTGTATGGCATTTTGCATCTTCACTGCCAATGGCAGAAATTCCTTTTGCATTTTTGCGAAATGTGTCTTAATGTGTTTGGTGAGATTATCACTGCGCTTGGCTGCATAATTGCATGAGGGGCATTGAAATATGGGCCGCTCTGTTGTAAAACGGCATTCAAAGCGCCGATGGCGACTCAAACTTTTTCGCGTTTTATATGACTTGCCACACTGATCGCAAGAGTGTTGATACCATGTCAAAAGAAATTCTATATTCCGAGCGAAATATATATTTGATTTGATATAATAATCGTCGGCGCAGCCATGATTTGATGATAGCCCGCAGGATGTGTATGTAACGGTGTAACGGTGATGTGATTGATGTGGTGTAAGTGAGGTGAATTGAGTGGATGTTTTTTTTTTTACAAACAAGAAGTAGAAGAAGAAGACAATACATGATACAATTTTATATACCTTCTGAGGATTTTCATTTACTTTCTAAATATACTCAAGAAGACGACAGATGAGCATTGATGGATTGATGAGCAAGAGTGAAAGTTACGTATTTATGCAAATCAAAAAAAAAATAAATAAATAAAAATCTCTTTAGAATAAGCCTATGCCTACGAACACAAAAAAAACGAAAACGATAAAACACCAAAAGTTTAAGAAATTTTCATCTTATAAAAAATTAACATAATTACGCTTATTTCGTGTTTAGCCTTGTGTAGTATTTGTAGTTTTAACAAAACGTGCCCTATTTTCGATTTTATCGTAAGCGACAAAAAGCTGAATTCTTAGTCAATGAAAAGCAAACGTTAAAATTCACTTAAATTTTTTCCCTTACGATACATATTGAGGTTCTGTGGATTTGTAGGAGAAAGTAAAAATATATTACACAACCTATATACAACAAAAACTAAAAGATCCGATAAATTGTCGCTTACGATTCAATCACAAACAAGTATGTATAGATAGTATATAAGAAATAAAAATTCTACATATTTTGTGTAACTTGCGTTCAAAAGCTACATACAAAATCTTCGAAAACAATGCAAAGCGCCCCAAGCGAAATTTAGATTTTCACGATGCAGTACGATCGCGCCACGCCTCCTTTATATAGTCTCCTCCAACAAGAGCGAACAAAACTGAGAGCAATGACGAATGAAAATTAGTTACAACTTTATATTACTGGTAATGATTACATACTTTTTTTATGTATTTCGTTTAAAAAAAAAAAAGTGTGAAAATGAGATAACAATTTAAAATACGGCAACAACTTTCAGCCATAACTTATACAATCTAATCTAAAACGAAGCTCGGCCAAACGCTGAGCTACGAAACTTAAGAAAAAATCACTTAAAACTTTTTGCATTGTTAACGACGATTTGTATTCATAGACACATCATAAATTTATAAACGAGCATCTCTGTACTTCTACCAAATTCAATTCAAAAAAGTATTCTTGTTTAAACGTTCTAAAAAATTAAAAACTTTTCTATACATTTAAGACAGCAATACTACATACACAAATATGTATGTATGTATGTATGTATGCAGAACATATTTAACACTAAATATGTTAAAACATTGTCGCAAGCACAAGTTCCTACTTAAGTACATAAATATGTTTACCTCTTTACAAATATGTATTACAAAAAAAAGTATAAGAAACCAAAAAAAAAAAAAAAAAAAAAATAGAAAGAAAAAAATTGACGAGCCCAGAACCGAAAACAGCATTTAACAACTCAACAAAATGCCCAAAAATGAGAAATATTTCCTATTCTATCTACACGCATACATATCGTATGTATGTATGTATGTATGTTATGTACATACATATGTATGTATGTATGTTACTGGCAACAAAAATTATAGGACTCGGAGAAATTTTGACAAGTTTTGACTATTTATTTTACTTGTTTCTAATATCTAATAGTTTTCTATTAAAATTCAGCTTATTCTTAAACAAAAACCATATAAAACCTAACTTTCAACTTTATACAGAATGTATAAAAATTCAACAAAATATCATTCAATTTTCGAACTTCTTAAAAAAAAAAGTGAGAATGTTTGAAATGTTAAAAAAAAAACAAAACGCAACACTCTCGAGAGAAAAATCTCGAAAATCGGCGATCAAATTTTAGCGACTTGAAACATGCAATTTACGTTGCCAAAATTGTATGCACTAAAAAACTGCATATAAAATTTAATGGTTTTTGTTAGAGAATGAACTGAATTTTTATTGAAAAATATTAGAAAGCAGATAAAAAGAAAATAAACAGTCAAACCTAGTCGAATTATCTATCATTTCTAGTATTTTTGCCGCCAGTGTATGTAACAAAATACATTGGTTAAGGGGAATTCACACCTTCATATCCCCATTGCTTTATTATTGCTAGAATAACGTACATACATATATGTATATTATTTGCCTCAGTAGTATTGTAATTAGCTTCGCTTCAAGTAAAATTCAACCAATAATAGGCAGAGAGAAAGAACTGCCGAGTTGTAGCGGGAAGGAAAATCATTGCTCAGACTAGCAAAGATGAACCAAGGTGTGAATACTCCTATTATATATTGCATAAAAACAAAATATAAAAAAAAAAATAAATAAATGAGCAGACATTTTTTGCTTTCAATATGCATAAGCTTTATATTTTTTAACATGTATTTGAATAAAGAATTACAATTTACTTGTTTTTTTTTTTTGTTTTTTTTTTTTAATATACATACATTCGAACAATTGACGATAGCACAAAACACCAAAATGTAATGCGGCACAAGCCACTGATGGAAACACAGTAGGAGACTTGGAAAATGTATGGCGAGTTTTTTTTTTTTTGGCAATGGGGTAAGCAGTTTGGATGTTTCCTACCAAAACAAAAATCATGTTGCGCGAAGTATATAGTTGAGTTTGGGTTATAATGGCACATGTATGTATGTTTGTATTTTTACAGCCACCAAAAAGTGCACACCGCGCTAGAAGTAGTAGTGATAGTAGTAGTAGTAGTAGTAGTAGTAGTAGTAGTAGTAGAACTAGTGGTAGTAGTACTAGTAGTAATAGTAGTAGCAGTAGGTGTAAAGATGTGATAGACGAATGGAACAGATCTAGAAAAGATTTAGTTTAAAATTGATTAGTTCACAGTAACAGATAAAACCGAAATGAAACGCTAGGCTCGAAAACACTAAAGGCAAAACAAACCGTTTGAAATGTCTGAAAGAAAAATACAAATATAGCATTTAAATGTTTATTTTTTTTTTTTATATAGTATCATCAAATTAATTATATGTATGTTTGTATGTAAATATTTTCATAGTATCCTAATGCACAACATGGCATTTGCCTTTCGCGGTGTTAACACTGAAAATTCATCATTATAATTACATACATACAAAATATGTAGTTTAAAAATAATTTTATATAAAATAAATTAGCTCTTGTTTGCCATTATACATTTATACGATAAATTCGGTACAAGTTATGTACAAACACACAAATATGTACATACATGTCTAGGTAAATAGGCGTCTAAGAGTACACATATACATATGTACATAGTTTTACCACCATTGGCTCTGTTTTACAATTTTATATGGACAATATTAATAAATACATAAATGGTCTTACAATGTTCACAACACAAATCCATTTGCTTACATAGCTAATAGTGTATAAAAATTCGTTAATATTTACGTTTATAAAACATACATACATACATATGTACATACATTGCATGTGTGTACGTATGTATGTTATTTTATTGTTATTATTGAGTATTCTGACAGAAATAAATAATGATTGAAATTCACAATATCAGCATAAGTAACTTTGTAATATTTCTAAATGTCAATGAACTCGGCACGCACGAGTCGACAAAAAAAAATTTCATTTCCGTGTGAATGGATGCTAGAACAGGATCCAGACTAGAGTTTCAACATAAGCATTTCACGTTTTTTTTTTTTTTTTCTTTATGATATGCGTTTATTTTTCTTTTGCCATTCGAGTGATTTAAATATAAAATTTAGTTACATTTCTAGCTATAGAGTAGAGACTATGACTTTGGTTAAGCGGACAAGCTGGTCACATGGCAAGTTGCATGTGCGTCAAGTCAAATTAAAGTAGTCAATTACAATCTAAATAGGGTCGAATATTCCCTGGAGATCTTGTTTAACCGTTATGTAATACAATTATTGGCTAAAGTAATCATTTGGTTTTTGTTACCTTACAACATAAATATAAAATATGCAAATACATAATAGATACATATCAACTAACATCTTGTTTTTTAGATGTGTAGCACGCGCATACAGTATATATGTACATATGTATGTACACACATACACATACACATGTACATATTGATATACATATGTATATATACATATATACTGCATTGAAGACAAAAAGAAATGAGTAAAATAAAATTACATATAAATTTATGAGCAAAATTCGTTAAATGATAATACTTTTTGGTAACGTTTCATTGTTAAAATCCTTCATGAGTGTCATTCCTTCTTAAATGTATGTATGTATGTAGTAGTGTTGCTATTCGTACTTTTGACTTGTGTTAAATAAAACACGCGCATTTTCGTAAATACAGTAAATGTAAATGCAATAAATAAGTGAATAAGTGAAGGAATGAATGAATAAATAAATAAATAAATAAATAAATAAATAAATGAATAAATAAATATTATGCATTAGCTATTACATATAAATGAATAGCTTTCATTCTTCCCGATATAAATGGATTTGCTTAATTGTTATTGTAAGCGAATGGCATGGTATTTATGAGACGTTCCTTTAATAGCGAATTAGATATAAGCTGTATGCCCAACTTCATTTTCCAATCTTCTCCCATTACGCTGATCGCTTTGTTTGCCGCCTCTGGTCCAATCACTTTTGCATTATCGACGCCGCCAGCCAACGAATGGGCGACTTCTTCGTTAATAATTGAATTTGCCATTTTACCATTCCCATCAATGCTCTCACCGAGTACTGCCGCTGTTGATATAGCTGTAATGGCACCTGTTAGCCCATATGTTGGCTTTATTTCGCTTATTGTTTTAATCGTTTTTAAAGCGCAAGCGCCATCGATCTCACCGCCATTGCCATAGCCTGCTGCTTGAGGACTATGTGGCGAATTGTCCATCTCGTAGTTGTCTTTTTTCAATGATAAATTTTCTGGTATTGAACCATCACAATCATTGGCGTTATGTGAGCCTGCAACATTATTTTCGCCACAGCTGCGATAACCGCTGCCGCTACCGCCATTACTACTACTTGTAGACTGTTGAGCTATGGCCGGTGGAATGCCGTGTTTCGATGTCAAATGTCGCACCATGTGATACTTGCGCCGGAAACGCGATGGGCAAAGGTCGCAGCTAAAGCGCGGCGGTATGCCAATACATTCATCGCGCATGTGACGCTGCAAATGGCGCTTGCGCAAATAGCTTTTTCCACAAACTGCACAAGGGAAGCGTGCATGCGAATTCTCAACAAACATTTCACTGCCAATTAGCATTGACGATTTAAATTCATATTTCAGATCTATTTTTGTCCAAATCATATAGTATGAATAAACGAGATTATGTGCGATTTATCGAGTGGTTTCATGCGCAGATGTTTATGTAGTTGTGTGTGTATGTGATATTTTTGTGAAGTATGAAATGAAAATAAAAGGGAAATAAAAAGTTTATATAAATTAATTAAACGCATTCGTTTAACGCTCACAATTGTACGTACATACATACATACGCATGTATGCACATAATTTGAACTTAAATACAATTAAGCACAAATGCAACAAAAACTTTACTCACAACTCACTGATGTCTACGAAAAATTCAAATTACTGCTTCATCCAAATTCCTTACGACGGAATGTGTACTACTGATGGGTGTGCTTAGTCTTCCGTCAGCGTCAAGCATCATATGAAGCCAACATTTCAAAAAGTTACAATATACTGCACGCACACCTACACGTGTGGACATATTTCGAATTCCAAAGGCAACTCTAGGATTATAACTACTAATATTTTGAATATTATCTAACAAACTACAGTACGTGGACAACTGCAAGACTATACTTTCTAATCTAATATTACCAAATACGGGAACTCAACCGTATAAATATGAATGTATTTTATGTATGTAAATCAAGTTTCACAAAATCATCAGAGTGATTTTTTGTTAACCGATTGGCGGCCCGCGAGTTTTTCTTGCGTATTTGTTGCGTCAACCCAACAACATTCCTTTCGAAGTGCCGTAAATAGTTTTTGCCGCTCTTTAGTGCAGTCACACCGCGTTCTTCCGAGAGCAATGAGCTACTTTCAGCAATATCTGTAAAAATTCCTTCATACACATTTTCAATCACACAGGCTTCTCTTTATTATTATAATATTTTCATAGGCAATTGCATTACATACTAAAAAAAAAAATGGTTTCCGTATTATATACAATTTACGCTAAAAATAATAATAATAAATATTTAAGTTAAACGCGCTTAGCACTATACTAAATACATTTATGTATGTACACACAAGCGTACAAGTTACAAAAAAAAAAATAAATAAATAAACTGCTCTTTGATTATTTTAGAGAAAAAAAAACACAAAAACAGCGCACACCGGAGCATGCGAGACAACCAAAAATTTTTTGGTTGTCGAGCGTGATGTTTGTTTTCGAGCTGAAGCAAATTAAACGAGTCATTTTTCAATTGCAATACCCATTCACATCTTCTTGTTGTGAATTCCATGCTTTTGTCTTAAATGCAACTTCAAATCGTACTTCCATGAGCAGGAAAACGCACAAAATTCGCATTGAAACTGAACGGTGGTGGATTTCTTTGTCGCGCTCGCCAAATATAGCGACACTTTGCTGTTAGCAGAGTTCGTCGAGTTGAGTGTTTTGGCGAGGCCACAGCTGGTGGCACTGTCCACAGCATTGCTTGCCGCTCTACAAACAACCTTGTCCGCACTGCTGACGACGGCCAAATTTTTACCACCACCACCCACACTGTGCTGCTGCTGCTCGGCTACACTAACATCCATTGGTATTGTCGCACCGACAGCCACTGTGGGCTGTTGCGCCATGAGCTGCATTGAGCTGCCAATTAAATTGGCTAATTGGATTGAGGCGGCAGCCGATATTTGACAGCCGCTGCAATTGCCGTGCTGTGTTGTTGTTGTTGTTGTTATTGCAGCTGATAGGCCGCCAGTCGGCATTTGAACGGGTATATGTTGTGGTGATGGTGGTGTTGTTGCTGTCGTGCACCCACCTGTGACAATATGCGGCGTTTGTATAATTTGTAAATTCGACTGTTGCGGTTGGGTTTGGTGCTGGTGCTGCGGCTGCGGCTGCGGCTTCGCCTGCTGATGCTGATGTTGCAAAAAATTACTTCTACAGCATTTGTACATTGCACGAATCGATATTTCCGGTTCGAGAACCTCACACAACAAACTTTGGGCAGTTGGCAATGGCATCGATGCTGGCGCTGGAGTTTGGGGTGGCGTTGATGCAGTTGAAAGGGTGCCAGAAGTTGGATAAGGCAGTGCTGCTGAATGTACAGTGCTGCACAATGCTGCACTAGACAGGGTAAGCAGATTGTGCTCGGAATTGTTGTCAACAATTTCATCTTGGCCGTGTTGATTTTTATTAATATCGATTGGGTCACAGCCAAGGCTATGCCGCTGATTATTATGACCCACCACCGCTTGATGGTTTTTGTTGTTGTGGATGTTGACTGCTGCATTCGTTGCGGAAGCTGCTGCGACGACGGCTGCCGCTGCTGTGGCAATATTATACAATGTCCGTAAATCTGAAAAATTGATGATTTCGCATTGGAAATAGTTTTAAGCTGTTTATTGTCTTTCTGGGTAATTGACAATGACCCCAGCCCGAGTCCCCAACCCCTACCCCTACCCCCTCTCTGCATAAATAGTATGTATGCATGTATGCATGTATGTATGTATGTATGAACGTACGTATACAAACCCACTAAAATTGCATTACCTTTTGTGGTGTGAGTAAAAATTGGCTCAATAGAACCCACATATAAGTACATAAACATATACATATGTATGTATGTATACGCGTAGCGACGCAGATCCCAATTGATAACACACTTAAGATAAATGGTACATACATACATACATACATACATAAGTATGTACATTTGAATTTCCTCTTCTTTTTTTATAAACTTAATTCGTTTTTTATGCGATGTATTAATGCACATGTGTATGTATGTATGTATATGTATGTATGTAAGTGTACCCAACATTGTATGTATGTATGTATGTTATTTACTAAACCGCCTTAACATTTCGCAAAAATAAATACATAATTGGTTATATACAAACATATGTATAGTATATTATGTTTACACATGTACATACATATGTATGTATGTATATACAGGCATGCAGACATACCGTCGCGGCGCCATCAAAAGCAGTTATGTATGTAATGTAATTCGTAATTATTCATTTATTACAAACTTCATTAACACTAACGATGGGTCAAAGTTATGCCTTTGCTGTCCTTTATATTTCATTTCTTTTGGTTTGCACCTTTTCCAATAGTATTTTAGAAAAACGCAAATGCATTTGAGAAAAGATCAATTGTATTTCAGAAGAACACAAATGAAATTCAGAAAAGGACAAATGTATTTCAGAATAGGCCAAAAGTATTTCAGAAAAACACAACTGTATTTCAGAAAAACTCAAATGTATTTCGGAATAGGCCAAAAGTATTTCAGAAAAACACAAATGTATTTCAGAATAGGAAAAATGTATTTCAGAAAAACGCAAATGTATTTCAGAAAAACACAAATGTATTTCAGAAAAACGCAAATGTATTTCAGAAAAACGCAAATTTATGAACTTCGTCTTTTCTGAAATACATTTGGCCTATTCTGAAATACAATTGATCTTTTCTGAAATACATTTGTGTTTTTCTGAAATACACTAGCGTTTTTCTGAATTTCATTTGTGTTTTTCTGAAATACTGTTGGAAAAGGTGTAGAAGTGAAAAAGAACAGTAACAATGTGATCGCGGTACTAGAAAAATACTATAAAAATAAAAATAAAAACAATTAAAAAAGGCATAAAAATCAACAAAAACAAAATCAAAAAAGGCATAAAAAAAAAAAAAAATTTTTTTTTAAATATTAAATAATCAACTTTCTTGCACTTCTGACATGTTACGGAAAAACACATACATACATAACTGATTTTGTTACCGCAGCGACTCTCATTTAACAACTAAAAAACTGTCATCAAGCAAAAATGCAGTTTAGATCGCAGAAAGAGTTACCTCTTTTTCTATGTTTATATGGACGAATGTACATATGTACATACATATGTATTGTATTCTTTGCCAAAACTTTAATTTTTAAATTCGTTTTTCGCGGCCGTTGGATTTTTTAATTATGCTAGTTTTTTTAGTAATTGAGCTACATATGTACATACAGATACTATGTATGAAAAAGATGTGATTTATGGAAAGACATCGCATTTTGCTGGCAAATCGAGAATACACACACATATGAACAAGGCAAATACAAGAAAGACGAATGGCAAACATTCATACGTTGTGATTTTTAAATGCCGAACGAAATACTCTATGAAGCCTTCAGACAAGTGCCTGCCGCTGCCGCTGCACCTGCACCTGCCCCTCCGCCCTTCGCACAATACGCTATCACCAAATTTAAAAAAAAAAACGCCTCATATGTATAGATGCACAAAACTTACATTTATATTTGGATAAAAACGCACTTAACAAATTTTGTCGATATTATTACACATACAAATGTACATAGTTATTGTTGATGAATTCAAAAAAAAAAAAAAGAAGATATTCGTAAGTATTAATACTATAATTAATTAAATCAAAAGCATTTTGATTGAACTATATGTTTGTATATATAATAAATCTGTCCAGTCTCGTGGTTTTGAATAACTTACCGATACAACGCGCATATACTAAGCACATACATTCATAAATACATATGTACATGTGTACGTGTCAACAAATGTATGTACATACATATGTATGTATGTATAAAGCTTTGGAACATTTGACATTCTGTTATTTCTAACCTATAAATAAATACCTACATAAATAATATGCTTTCATATTCGAGTATTAATGGTTGAGCACAAACTTCGTTTGTTGATTCCTCAAAATTGAATGTGATTAGGGTTTTTCTTTGTCATTAAATTAAATTCTTTGGCCGGTTCATGCCAATACTATGTGAACTGCGAAAATATTGCACAAAAATGTTTTACCACAATACAAGACAATTCAAGGTATGCATGCATGTTTCAACATATATATGTATGTATGTATGTATATATATGTGTGTGTGTGTGTGTGTGTGAAAAATCTATAAAAAAAAAACAAACAAATTAAGCTTTATGCCAAATTTTCAGCATTGAAAGCATCGTGTACTCTTTGCTGGCGCTGATGCTGGAATTGTTGTAGTTGTAACAAGATTTGCGGGTGCGCCTGCTGCTGATGGTAGTTGCTGCTGCTGCTGCTGGTGTCCATCCTACCTAATTTCTCTCCGTGCACGCCGCCGCCGGACACTTCAAACTCTGTTCGCGATTGCTGTTTGACTTTGTCGCTATCTAAGTCCAACTGATCGGAATCGCTTTCATCGTCCCCGATATTGTCAATATTGTCATTATTATCATTATCATTATTCATATCGCCTTCTGCGTCCACATCGACCATATCAACACCCATGAAACTAACTGCTGCTGACGTGGCAGTTATATTGAATGCAAGCGATTTTGTTGCATCCTCCGAATCTTGCAACTGGCCGTGTGCCTCCGGGTACAACATTGGCGGTGATAAGGGCCGATGCTGCAAGAGTTGTCGCATGCGTTGTTCTGGTGCTGGGCGATGATGTGTGAGGCCGTGTTGGCGTATGCCATTATTACTGCCAACGGCACTTGTCGGCCGTCGAAATAGTGAACGCATTGCCATTTCCGGATGCTTCTTTCGCACATGTTGGCGCAAGTGATCGGCCCGTTTTGTCCTATGCCCGCACACCGAACACACCATGCTCTTACCCTTGCCGCACTCTTGACGCAAATGACGACGTAGGGTGCCATGACGGCGATACGTTCGATAACATTGTGGACACTCGTAATTCTCTTCGGAATTGTCGAGCATCGCATAGCGCGAGTTTATCGAAATGTTCTCGTGAAAGAGCGTGTCGGCGCTCTCGATTGTGGTGTCGCGGCCATCACGAGAATTACTTTCGAATAAATTGCAATTCTTGTTGTTATCTCGATGTATAGTCGATGTTAACGATTGTTGTTGAGGTCTCAAAAATTGACAGCCAGATGGACGAGTGTTTGAATTGGAGTTGGTGTTGATGATTGTGGTATTAGTTGAATGAGCGAAGGAAGGGTAATATCCTGAAATTTGTTGTTGTTTAGTTTTTAATTGAGCTTTTCCTTTATATGTACATATGTATGTATGTATGTTTTTTTTTTGGCGACGGGAGAGTATGTTTAATACTTAATTGCATAGTTGTGTCTTTTGTTATTGGAAAACTCACAGAGCATACATTGTACATAAATAGTAAACAATTTAACGTTTGAATTAGAGTAGAGCAATAAAACTTTACGAAAAGAAGTTCTTTAGGTTTTCTCATCTAATTGCGTGCAAAAAAGTTTATACATATTTATGTTTATTTTTCAAACATACACATATGTATGTATGTATTGAGAATACTATATGGTAGTTTGCTTTGGTGAGTATTGTATATTAGGCATGCCAATAGATATTAGAAAGCCAGCGCACGCCTGCCGATCAGCATCTACGAGTAAAGATCGCAACGGCTAAGAGACACTTACAATCACAATGCACATTCTGGGTTGCAACTTTCAAGCGTTAATAATTATTTTATTATATATGTATGTATGTGTATGTACATATGTATGTGCATACGTTTTAGTTTTTGTTAATAAAGTACGGTGTTAAAATATTAAATTTGTTAAATCGATTTTGTAAAGGCGATCGCCAACGCGCATCAGATCAGCTGGTACTTTCATTCAATATGTTGTTGTATTTTAAAGTTAAATGTGATAAAAAAAAATTAAAAAAAAAAGCTATTAGCAAATAATAAAAACGTTAAAGTCCATGCTTCAGCCTTTATAACCTTTCGCCGCCGCGCAACAGTGTTCTTAAGACTTTAGACAACTATGTATGTACTTATGAAAACGACTTAACTTCCTGAATGTTAAAACTGTGATTGGTCAAGCTCTATACGCCCTCATCTGTGTGTTATTTACTTCGTGCGTCAGTGTTGTCGACTCATCTGTATTTCTTATTATCCCCCACACTCAGCCCTTCCGCTACTCATGCGCCTCAAGTGGACATCCCAACATGATCTTCGCATTTCCAAGACTTTATAAAAACATCGCTTGTACTGAATGTAACTGGATCCTCAAAACAAACAATTAACATTCCTATTTTAGTAAGCAATCTTCGAATTGTACTCCCAAAAATTGAAATCAAGGTTGAACAATGTAAACGACTTAAAACAATTTAAATGGAACCAACGGCGTGCCTAAATAAGAGAAAAATTTGCGCGCGTGATCAACTACCCGAGATTTTGTTTCTTTGCAACAATACATACTTAGTTGCTTGCACTCTTTATCGAGGTCTGCTATCATCTCTGTTTCAATGATTTCAGTGATCTTCCGATTTAAAACACCGAAGGTCTTTTAATACCAAAACGCACTTCAAACGACGTTTAGACAATGCTTTTGGTAATATCGTTCTCTTCGCTCGCTCTATTTGTCCTTTATCAATTGTGATCCCCCATTTGGATTACCGAATATTGTCTAGCACGCCATTAGCTGGTTCAACACTTCGTCGATAGATTTAGTGAAGAACAGTCACTCGAAACTTAGCCGTCAACGCAAAATTAAATTTTCTCTGTTCACTCGTCACATCCATCGGCCCACAAGCAATCAAAAATAATAGTTTTTTTTTTTCTAAAATCGCTCAGCCCTTAGCAGACAACGTTCTTAGAGCACACACTCTTGTATAGATTATTTGTATCAATTTGAAGACAATTGCGGTGACTTAGAAAAACTGAAAGCGACACTATTAAACGCGAACATCTCTTTTCTAGCTTTCCTGCCTGAATCTGTCTATTGACACGGTCTAGAAATGTGGTATTTAAATCTATACAACATGCTAAAAATCGACACACAAACCATATTTTCGTTTATGTCCTTTATGTACTTGACAGGTCACTCCAGACTGAGATACCATTTTCACAAAATGGGACTCTCTGAGATTGCAGACTGTAGGTTTTGTGGCGTAGATGCGGAGACTTCTTAACCTATACTTTGTGAATGCCCAAGTATAAGCGGACTCCGGGTTATACACCTTTGGGAGCGAGTATTATCTCCATCCAGAATATGGACAACCACACCCTCCAAAGTACTTAATTTCTTAAGTAGCATAAGGATGGAGTGACAAACTTAAAAGGGTTAGCACAATAGACCTTGTAAGGTCGTAGCGCTACTATGCCCTAATAATAATAATATTAAAAATGTCCTTTATGACGGGTAGAGAAATCCTACAAAGTGGACATCCTTTTTGGTCTGTTTTTCCTTTTGCTCCCGAAATCCGCACGGCTGAGGTTCATACATACCACACATCGATTTCAATGACACAGCACCGACGAAACGGGTCATTTTTGACTGATGTCTTTAATTTTTTCAATTTCAAAATTTTCTATCGTACTTTTGTTGCTCTTGAAACATTTTTGCCCCGTTTTGTATTAATTTTTGCTTGTGATCTGACTAGTCACAATTTAAATATTGAATACATTTCTTTTTGTACTGATTAATTTGTTTTTTTTTTTTGTGTGGGTATTTTCTTTGTATATACACGACCGCAAATCCCATACTGCTCCTTGAGTTCTTTATAGCTTCGATTTAATTTGTTCATCCCTACTTCGAATACCGTCTATCACAAATCAAATAATGGATCGGTCATCATCGTCTTTCTTTTTCGCAAACACGCACATTTCCCTCATCATAACTCGCTCATCTTGCTCGGACCATCTACAAACTTTAACGTTCTCTTCGTTCGAAGTTGTTGCCCATCATCACGGATTTTAGTGCTTTTTGCCTTTGGACTTTTCTTGTGCGTCTTCTTCATTATTGCTCTTAATCTTATTTAGTCTGGTTCTTTTTACCGACATAGAAATACTTAAGAAAGTTGAAGCTTTTGCATAAGCTCCAACTTCAATTGATTGTAGGAATTAAAGAAGACGTGCTCCGTTAATTTAGTTTTTATTTGTATTCAATAAAAATTGTAATTTATTATGTACATATGTATATAAATGACTAACTCCCTAGGTTTTGCACCTACACCGCGCCCACTAACATTTTGTTTTTTAAATAAAATCACGTAATGGCGTTGAACTCAAGTAAAAAAATGCTTTGCTCCTAAACGCACCCAACTCTTTTGTGACGTAGCAGCGCAGAATTGTCTGTCAAATATATTGGAAGCGAATAGCTTAGAAGTGGCTTTTGAGATTGGGATTTGGAGTGAGATGTGAGTAGGGATTTCTGGCGCACAATCCTGCCTTTCACTTACCCCATAACTCTGTTTATTCAAAATTTTGGGCAGCTTCTTTTATGCTGACAAAAAAAAAATGGTAAAGAATACGGCAGATTATAATAGACAATTAACTCTCCAAATCTAATGTATTTTGGAACGATTTTCCGTCGATCCTTGTCAAATTTGGTTTTGAAACAAACCGGTTTCGGCGTTGTGCCATCTTCAAATCTACTTCACTTTACTTTGCTAACATCAACAGTCACACACCTGAAGACTCGGCACTGCATAAAGTTTGACAAAAATGCTGTGGCTACTGTTTTGATCGGCAAAAAATACAAGCTGTCTCTTTCCAACCGATAAGGAAAAATATGGCATGAGTTCCATACGATCTTCAACAGTGGTCGAAAGTCCTGAGTGTTTATTTCAACGATTATTTTACTTGCAAACCTTTAATGAATTACTTAGTGTACTTAGAGATATAAAATAAGTACAAATTTTTGTTTAATTCAATCGAAACTAAACAACAACAACTTGTCAAAATCCTTATTCGTGCAGTCGTAATCAATAATTTTTGATAGAAATTTGGTATAGGCTAAGCTAATTTGCTGTTGGGTTAAGTTGAAACGACAATATTTCTGTAAACGTCAAGTTTGCTCACGACAGAGAGTAAATTTGTAAGTAAAAGTGATTTTCTAAAAGAACAATGAACATAATTTAAAACTAATGTATCGCTGTGTATGAGTAAATTTAGATAAAAATTAAAACAATTTGTGAATTACTTAAAAAAAAATCGTATATTGACTAAGATTTTCCAAAGTCTGGCTTATGTTATATGTATGTAGATGTATGCCTTAGTAGACCCATTATGGCTTCTAAGGCTGCTAAGTTGCTGCCTATTTTATTACTTTGGAAACTGACGCGATCTCCACTCCTAAGGTAGGTGTTATCCAGCACATACTTACTTAAATACAGATTTTCTAAATCGGTAATACTTTTTGAATCGGAAACTAGATGAAATGCAAGCAACTTTGAAAGCTTCCTTAAGAAAATGCGACTTCGTGCAAAATATCCAATGAAATAGTTGGGAACTTTCATAAAAAATTGGTTATCTCTATCATATAATTGATGAATTGTCGTCGACGTCTTAACGCGTTTAGCCACTACAAATCCTTAGTCGACAAAGCCAACAATAAAAAGGGATGTTTAGGGAATATCTTGCAATGCCTGCATATTTTTTTTTTAATTCAAAGCATCACATTTGCTACAAAACATTTGCAACAGTCAAACGTTTTAGTACATTGTAACTGGACATTTGACGCTCGAATAATGCAATATTTCGACGTCAAGCGACTCGTATTCATTCCACAAGTTAAGAAAAGCTTCAGTAGATTGTCTGCAAAACCCGTTGCCGTTTATTTACACCAATATCACAAAACTATTGATATACAAATTAAAAGCGACCTCAACAAATTTGTATATTATTCTTGATACTTTAAGTTCACTCAAGTTGCGCAACGGGCAATACATTGGCCGAAATTTACAAAATATAAAGCCTTAAGCAGTTTCAAAAACAAACAAAAATTCGGACCGACGTGGATGTACATACCTACAATATACATAAGTGCAAACATCTTTGTCTGCACGCTCAGTCGGGAGCAAGCCATTATTCCTTTGAATTTTTAAACATTGCCTCGCACTAAGCCCAAAGCTGGGCTTTAGCTTTGTCTCTGGCATGGACTGTGCGCAAATGTCTGGACAAAATATCTCTGCGTGCGTATCTCTTTGAACATATTTTGCAGGAGAAGCGCTTCAATTGCCCAGTACCACAAGCACTTTTCAAATGTCGTTGCATGGTAGATACACGCGAGTAAATTTTTCCACAGCGAGGACAAGCCCGCAGTGCAGAGCTGTCCATGAGGAGCCTGAAATTGATTTCTTCAATGGATATTTGCCTTATGACTTGATTTTCTTGTTTATTTTAGTTATTACCTCAATTTTCTATCGGCCGCACCGCGGGAACTAACCCAGCTGCATGGAGGAATATTGGACGAGGATGGAGGCAGATCTGTGTGTGAATATGTTTTAGGCAAAAGTCAATTCTTTTATTCTGTACATAGCAGTGAAACCCAATAAGAGCCGACACTTGCTATGCCAAAGATCAAATGAGTTTTTTGAATAAAATAAAATTAAACGCAACAAGACACTCACATAAAATTACTGGACTATGTGTTCTAATAGAAATCGGAGACTATTTTTCAAATAGTATGTTTGCGGTCGCCGGCTCCAAAGACTCTTTTAAAATCCCTGATTTTACCGAAAGACACACCACACCCCAAATTTGTTTCTGGTTTTTTTTTTGCTACCCTTATTATTTGTAAGCGTAAGCGTAATCAATGTTTTTTTAAATAATTATGGGCGCTTTCTTCCCAACTGTTCCACAACAAAAAAATTGTGGAATTAGCTTGATTTAAATTTAAGAGAAAATGAAGAAAGATAAATTGCTGATTGCAATGAAATCATAATTAACTAAAAAAGCTCAAAGAGTATTTTTGCTTTGTCGACAAACTCTTGGCAAGTAATATACATACATATTTACTTGAATTAGTGAAATAGGCAATTTTTTTTTAATGTTCGGAGGGAATACCATCTCGAATTAAAGATTTAATTAACCTTAGCGCAAACTCTCAACCGTATTCATTTTTTTTTTAACACATGCATATACATACATATCTATGTATATTAAACTTTTAACATTTTCAAATATTTAGAGGTTCATTTAAAAATGGCGATGTGCTAGTTTGTACATACATATGTACATACTCGTATGTACCCAATACATGGTACCAAATACTGAACATCGGTACTCTATTCAGATTCTATACATTTTCCTCTGTGAAGAACGAGGATCCTTATCGAATTATACTCAATATTTGAGCGAAATTATGTTTTTCACCTTTGCTAAGTTAAAACATTTTGATATCTGCATTCTTGAATTGATTTGTTTTGTAATTAAAATACACTCCTTGGGAGTTTGGTATAAAACATAGATCTCTGTACAACATTATCGAGGATTTAAAACAGGATTAATATAATTCGAATAACTGCCTTACGCAATTTAATTTTAGACTGTGGTCAAATGTGTTGATCGAACAAATTTTCCTTTGGTATAATAACGCTCATTCGATAGGCTACAGAGCTGTACGAAAGTTAGTTCGATACTCAACGAAAACTTCGACAGGTCTGCACAACTCATAAAACCAAGTTGGCGTACTCTTCCCAATAAGGACAAGTAAGTGCAGGTACAACGGCTTTAGTATTAACGTGTACGGTTTCATGTTTATTAAATTCATGAGACTAGAATGTTGTTCTCTATTTGGACTTGCTCACGACTCCCGACATTTTAGTGAACCGATAAAGTCCATCATATTTGGTCATAGCCTACGAGAACTAAAAAAGATTTTATTTTGACCAGATTCTGAATTTTTAACTTTATTCTTAAAAGTTCTTAACTGCGTTCAAAGAATTTGTTGCAAGATTAGAAAGCTAAACTTGTTGAAGGGGTTTTAATTTCGGAAAAGTTGTTTTTAAAACTTCAACCCCTGCTTTATAGCTTGATTCGTTGCAATTGATCTCCACCATCAAATTATTCAATGTCAGGAGAACCAGTATTAAAAGAAACAATAACAGTATAGAATGTGTTTGAATAACTGTTGATTAAAATCTATTGCTTGCTTTTAAACCGTCAGTATAGTGGACATCACCAACTTTCTTTATTTGCAACTCAATTTATGGCAGTCCCACATTAAACATTTTTTTTGTTAATACCAATGGACCGAAAAAGATCTCTCTTCGAGGATACATTTTTTTTTTTTTTTTTTAACTTTAAAGGTTTAAATCAGCTATGCCCATCATAAATATTTACAGTTTTTAAGTCTGTTCTTGGTCAGGAAAAATATATATCTGTCCTACGGGTATTTTTATTTCTTGATAAAGGTACCTCACTTCCAAATCAACCTAGTACCTCATTAGTGAGCTTTTTAAAAAAATATGCCTTCGACAGAAACTAAAAAATTTCCCCAATATTACAACTTCCTTCACAATTTTTTTCATGAATATTAAAATATTGTTAACGACAAGACCTGAGTATAGTACCTTTCGCCATTATATTTGTGGTTACGGTTAACACTAAAAATTCATTTTCCCAATAGTTGTTAAACATTTTGTAGCGTACTGTATGCTGCTTTGTGATTGGCGTAGAGAATCTACTCATACGAAGTCTGATCAACGACTGCTTTTAAGCATAGCACGATTTGTCTTGTATGTATGTGTAAAAGCTGGGCATAAATGGTTAAAATCAATAAATTTTCGACACAATTACTTATACGGATTTGAAAGTGTAAATTCATTTAAAACATTAAAACTTTAATTATCTCTACACCTTGCACAATTCTCTTTTTATTGAGCTAATATTTTTACGAGTATTTAACAAATCTCAAAAATTTTTATATGTATTCGGGCTGGGAGTATATACATATATGTACATACATATGTATGTACGTCTATCGTATACAAAAGGGTGCGGCGAATGTCAATACGAATCCCAGTAGAGCATTTTAGGTGCGCGCTTAACTCTTTCCTTCGTCTTTGGCATGAACCGTGCGCATGTGCCGCGATAAGGTATCACTGCGGGCATATTTATTGCTGCACAACTTGCACAAAAACCGCTTCACTTTGCCAGAAACACAACCGCTTTTCAAATGACGTTGCATGGTGGAGACGTGCGAGTAGACTTTGCCACAGTGGGGACAAGTCGGCAGGGTGTCGCTACCAACAAAGGGACTGAAATGGTTTTCTACAGTTATTTATGTACATACATATTTGCGTGCAATGGATTCGAAAGAGTTATTACCTAGATTTGGTAGCGGCGACATCAAGGAAACTATTCAAGCTGCATGCAACATCGAACACTGGAGCGTGCAGAACTGCGGATCATACATGGCGTTTGGATATACATACATATGTACATATACAAATATTTAATAAAAAAATTTCAAATTTAATTTTTTTTCTACATGTCTGTACATACATAGCAAGGAAAACCACAAAGAGCCGCATTTTTATAGCCAAAGACCGAAACTTATTTGCGTAAAATGTAGCAAGTCGAAAAAAAGTACAAACGTAGTATCAAAATCTTACAAATTTATTTGCAAATTAAAAGCAACAATTGTGTATTGTAAAAATAGACCTTGGCCTGCTTGTGTCCAATCTATAAATCTAGCTAATATAAAAAGTGTGGCATTCAATTCGAAGTAAGGTTCGATCGATCTTCGATTTTTGCTGAATTTCAGTCAGTTTTGGAACCTCTTCTTGAGCAAAATTCAATTACTACCACAAAAATTCCTGCGCATATAAAGTCTTTATAATTCGACTCGTTGGCGTTTAACTTTGTGCGGAGATTATTCTTTTTTAGAAATAAAAAGTTTTCCCCTTAAAATTGTCAACTCTGCTTTGGTTTGAAACTTTACTAGAAGTCTCTCGGAGAGCGCACAGGTATATCTGTTTTAAGCAAAAAATAAATAAGCAAATAGGCAATTCAAAACCTTTCTTTCTTTCTCAATTAACAAAAAAAATTTTTTATTAAATTCGCGTGGTGGACAATGTGATTGTAAAAATTGCGAAAAATATGTAAAGATTCTCTGCTCAACATTTATCTGAATGATCACTGTCGTATTTAGTAATTTCAATGTAAGGTTAGTGCATACATTATCTACTACATACTTGTTATATTTTTGATTTTCAAAATAAATACTTTTTTTCATCTCAAGTTGACTAATGTCATGTTTTAAAATAATTTGATGCGTTTCTCTTTTAAACAGAGTAGTCAAAAAGTGCGCGAAAAAATTGTTCGATTTTATAACGAGAATCCAAATTAGACTCTCAAAGCAATTACTTGAAAAACAAATGTACCGTGTCGCGTGTAGTTCAAACTTTCAACAAATATTTGATTTTTCAATAGGAAGCAAGGAAGTGGTAGAAGTAAAGGTTATAATAAACCTGACCTCACTAAGTTGGTTTTAGTGCTTTTTACGAAAATACCAACATATCGGGGAGAAAAGTGACTGACATGTGTCAGAAGAGTTAAAAAGGAGGCTAAAGCCTTACAAAGTTCAGAAAGTTCCAGACGGGAATTCAAAAAAGCATGGAAAGCACGAACAGCACGGCAAAAGGTGGAGCCCAAAGGCTTCACCATGAACTTTTCAATAATTTTGACTGCTGCATAATGGATGACGAAACGGCTGTGTTTGGGGACTTCTAGGTGTGTCTTGCAGATCATAAAGGAAATCTTCAAGAGAAGTTTAAATACACAAAAATATACAAAGCTCCCTAAGAAAAGTTTGCTTTGGCCAGCAATTTGAAGCCGTGGTAAAAGAAGCAGAATTAAAAAAATATATCTATGAGTGCTTGCAAAATCTGTTTTTATCATTCATAAGACATGATTCAGCTTTGTGCCTTAATAGCTAATAGGCAGTTGAGTGGTATGAAAAGCACAATATAGCATTTGTACCCAGATATGCAAACCGACCTCACTGTCAGGAGCTTAGAAAATTCGATAGTAAAAAGTATTAATGAAGCGCGCAAAACAAGTAGCTGACACCACTAAAAATATTTCGTAAAAATCGTTGTCATCAAGCAAAAAAAAAATTACTGAAAATACTATTAAAGGTCTAATCGGAGGTATATTAAAAAAAAATGTATTATTTATAAAAGAGAACTAATCTTCAAAATGTTTAAAATAAATGTATACATGAAATGAATTTCCGTTTTTTTATTATTAATACTCGTAACTATTTCAAAATCTATTTAATTTATTTCGTGCACTAATTTCATTGTTCGAAAGTAGCTCTTTGTTGAACAAAGCCCTTACCATTTGTAGTGTGCATCTTTATCTTGCTAGTACTACAAGTTTTGGGGACCTGCAGTTTTATGCCGACTCCGAAGGGCAGAAGTTTTTATGAGACGCTTTTTTACTCTCGCAGGTTTGCCTTAGACTGCGAGGGCAGACAGCCCTTAGGCGAAATCCTTTTATATGATTTAAGTTTTTGCATATCCGTTCGGAGTTCGAGCCTGGTACTCAGCGGCATACAGAATATACAGCACACAATAATACATACGCGGCCGCCTCAAAAAACTCAAAAAAAAACAAAATAGCAGAAGTATAGGAGACTGTTAGTATAAGGTTTGAACTGACAAATCTGCTGTCAGTTAATGATTAGCTTTCGGTTACACAAATAATCAATATTTTACTTCCCAATTTTGACGAATTAAGGGACCCCCTCTACCATCCTCTACTCTCACGGTTTCAAAAATTCGGTTTTTTTTAAATGTAACATATGTGTGTACATATGTATCCAAGAATACGCCACAAAAAGGCTTTAGTAGAAATCACATTCATTCCATCAAGTTATACACGAAAGTAGTGTTTTTTTTTTTAGCCGCCGAGTAAGACTTTTCATAAAAGTATTGGTCCGATTTCAAACATTTTTTTATTGAATTATTCAGTGAACATACCGCTGTACGATTTGCAAAATTTTATTTTGTTTTATTTTTAGTCTCCAATATGTCAAAAAATGACGCGAAAATTTAAAATTTTCACAAATCGTTGCATAAATTTTCCAATTTGCAAAATAAAAAAATTCTGTCTCGGGAAAACATAGCCAACGCAACTGTGATTATAAAGAATATTTAATTTCTGAATACAGTTTACCCAACTGGCCAGAATTTTACTTAAGCGGGACCTATGAAGTTTCAACACTAATTTAGTCAATGACGTTTCAAGGTCGACAATGTTTTTGTTTTTTGGTATTCAATACAAGTCAAAACATGTACCTTTAAAATAAAATAAAAACCGCTCGATTTCAGGCCTTGAGTAGAGGACCCCTTTAACTTTCCGACAATTTGAAAGGCAGATGTGTAGTCTACACATTTAGGCTTCTTCGTTTACGTCTATGAATGTACATATGTATGTATGTATGTATGAGTATGTCCCTATTAAGATGTATATGGATGTTCAAGGAAATTACCTAAACTCAGTTTAAGCAGCAGAACGGGTTTACTGTGAGAGTTTAAGTAGTTTTTTTTGTTGCTTTCGTTATCTAGATAGCAAAAGAGAATTGTGTATTTAATGTAAAGTTGATTTGTGTGCAATTAAATTGTTGTTGTTCACTATATAAACCCACATTTACGTATAACTTGCTAAGAAAATTTAGTTTAGCTGAATTTTGACTTTCACACAAGCAGTGGCAGCAGACAGCTGAGAAGTAAACATTTGTTAAAGTACATTTAGAAACTGAAAGGAGATAAACACTTGTTGCTAATGAATACATACATATGTACATACATACATACATATGTTTCGAATCCAGATCCAGGCACCGTTTTTGTGTGGTTGTTATGTTATTGAGGGAAGAGGAAGTATTTTTAAGAGTTTTCGAGTCACTCAAATCGTGTGCATTAGTATCAAACGAAACACAAAACAAAAATAAGCGATGCCCAATTTGTATCGACTATCTGTATTGAGCTAAAGAAACGAAAGACTATTAAGAAATTAGCATCTCAAGTAATTGGCGTCAATAACATGCCCGTGTCCTGCAAAGCCTTTTTGAAGCAAAAGAGGAAGCGCTTGCAATTTCATTGAAAGACAAAATTTTAAGAAACGATTACAGATTTTTTTTTCTGCGAATGTGCCAAACCGTGTTCGATCTCCGGTCAAGTTCACAAATAAAAAAGTCTGAATGATATCAAAAAAAAAAAATCAAAAAAATTGTTGATTTTAAATAACAGATTTTGTGCCGCACGAATTAAAGATTTGTATGAAAGCATATAATCTAAGAACTTGAAGTGCAACTAGTTAAAAATTGGTTCAAAAATTAATCGTTCAAATCCATCTATTAAATACGTACACGCTTGTATGTATGTATGTTTGTATGTACATATGTATACCAACTAGGCGCGAATACTTTAGGTCATAAAATATGTAATTCAAAATTGCAGGGTGTGGAAAGTAGTAATGTGATAGGCATTTTTAAATCGTTCAATATAACATACGTATATTATGTATTTATACAGCAGCAAATTGGATTACATGTACTTACACACTTACATAGACATCGCTTGGTTACCTACCAGAAGATTGTCATAATTAAAAACACAAACAAAAAATCGAGTATAGTTATGTATATGGGACATTATCATGATTCAATTGTTAAAGGTTTGCTCAATAAGCAGCTAACTCCCACACTCTTTGTCAAACGGCTCCCAAAGCAATACAGTGTGTTGTCAACTCTTCAAAGTTGCATGAAAATTGGCGAAAAAACAAAATTTGTAGAACAAAAATGTCGATGCCATCACTGCTGCTCTTATTGTTCTTTACTTTTTACGTATTGGCTGACATTTCGTTTTCTGACTGCGTCAATTTGTGTAAGTTTTTCAATAAATTAATTTTATTCCAAAATATTAAGAATTTCTAATGTATGTATGTATGTTTGTACATATGTACATATGTATGTATAATACATCTCATTTGCAGAGTAATTAATCACAGCGTTATTGTACGTTGCCTATTTTTGCTGTTCCAAGTGCAGCACACTATATTTGAACGTTCTTCTTGTCCCGGAGCAGTGACACCGTTCTGTCTTAGGGCACATTAGATCCGGTTCGGAATGTGCTTTTATGATATGATTAATTTAGTTCGATTAAGCTTATTAATACATTTAGTTATTAGTTAAACAAGAAAATAACTAGAAAACAAGAACAGAAGCCCATTAAATATTGTTTTACATGCCAAAAAATGCTCCGGTTGGTGTGTGCTTTAAGTGCAATGTTTAAACATGTTATATGTACATATATGTATGTACTTGGTAGGTAGAAAAACGAATTTAGTTTTTTTTTTTACTAATTTAGTAAATCAAAAATGCCTCGTATTATCGAAACGCTTATATTTTGCTTATAATTAAAAAAAAAAAAAAAGGAATTTATTTTTGCCCTGTCTCCATCCTTCTTAAATACAACTTTTCACTTGAGAATGTCAAAACTCGAATGTCATTAGTGAGCAAACCTTTAATAATTGAATCATGGGACATTCCATGTAAAAGAGGAAACCGATTAATTAGCTTGAAGCAAGCAGCTGTGCTTTGAGAGCGTGGCATAGAAAAGTCCCACCATTCATAGTTATAATTATTTTTTAATATTTGTTTTTTTTTTTGGATTTCAGTATAATTTTTAATGACAGCGGAAACGATTTATATACATACATACTATATTTAAAATCAACTCCCTTCGATAATATTCATCTTTAAATGCGCAAAAAAACAAAATTAATATTTGGTATTACTTTAAAAGGCAAAAAGATATATGTATGTACATATGTACATTAGTTTTTATATTTTTAGAAATATTTTTCATTATTATATACATAAGTTCCGATGTCTTAGTTATAATTTTCTGTGTGTAAACTTAGATGAGACAAAAAGGCGACAAATCAAAACATATATTGGTCTAGTGAGCGACTGTTAATCGACGCAACTATGTGCTTTTTCGAAACATAGTATGTAGAAGAAGAGGTAACGATCATTGCCTGCATTTGTTTCTATGTACGTAGTATGCATGTATGTATGTACATATATATGTATGTACATACATATGTATGTATTAACTCGATTTTTTTCCATTATGACACTCTTTCGGTAAATGTGCGATATGTATGCATGCACATGCATTGTTAAAGTATACACAGTTGCGTTAAATTTAATAGTATCTAGTGGTTCATTTTAACAAATGCCGACAAACCATTGAAATCTTGGGAAATAATAAAGTTGGTAATTTACGGATTTTCATTTATTTGCTTAAATTTTTTTTTTTTTATTTAAATACAGTTATAATTTTTTAACGAAAATCGTATAAACCAAGTTTGAAACTTATTAAAAAATTAAAAAAATTCTCAAAATTTCAGCAAAATTAAAAAAAAAGTTTAAAACTTTCGAGCATTGAATAGGCTGCAAATTGCATTCTCGCAGTTTCTGAGAAAAGTTTAAAGTTTTTTTCAAAATGATTAAAACTTTGTATGTATATGGTTTCAAACTTGGCTTTTTTATGATTGTTATTTGGAAAATATTTTAAGGGAAAATAATTTGGCAAAATTCGTCGAAATAAACCACTACTAATAAATATAACACAGGTACATGTATGTATGTGTGTTTATATGTATATATGTATGTATACATGCATACACACACACACACGCACACACACACACAAATAAATCTAATACAAAACAAATCTATTCTATATTCAGCTCCGTGGCAAAGACTTATGCAGGCGCATATAGTGCTCCGTCAGTTTGAAATTATGATGAAAGCCTCGCCCGCAAATAACGCACACAAACTTTTTTGGCTGATTGCATTCGCTGGTCATATGGCGTTTCAATGTGAAAAACCTCTGATAGACTCGACCGCAACTTGTACACTTATACGGACATTGCGAGAAACTCGAAGAGGTAGCCGCGGAGTGAGAAGTAGCAGCAAAGGAAGCATCTCTGATTTCGATACATGTATGTACATACATATACATATGTATGTATGTATGTATAGACGTAAAGAAGCGAAAGAAGAAAAGAAAGCGCATTATTTGGTAGAGAAATTTGCAATAATAACAAGGGTATTTTAATTTACCTATGCGCTCTAATGGAGGTCACTAATCCCGGACGGATACCACCTCTTTCCCTTTCCCCAGATCTTCGAGCTCTTCTTGACTTCCTGGGTTTAAGCAATGACAATTCTGCAGAAGAAAGAAGAGAAAGAAGAGCGCAGATGTTGGTCAGATTCACTTTCTATTCTTGTTGTTTTTTTTTCCCGAAACGAAATTTGGGGGAAAGGGAATTTTATGTTCTATTATAGAATATAGCTAAGGAAGGCACTCCATAATAAAAAAAAAAAGAGACACCAACGGACAAAGAAGCCTTGCCACCATTACATCAACTAATGAAAACAAAAACAAAGCGTTTATATCTCGAACTACCTAGAAATCGAATTCCTACGTATGTACATATGTATGTATAAGACTAAATACTTTATCATACACATGGCATTTGCTGCACACTTCCACCCCAGTAAAAAAAAAAAGGTCCCTTGAAAAATTAACAAAATACAATAGCAAACAACGGTTAAGCTTAAACTCGAAAAAACACTCCTTAAAATATGTTGTAGTATTCCAAAAAAAGCAGTTAAAATTTAAATAATAAAAGATATTTGTTCGGTTTAAGTCCGGACCCAAGCTCTTGTATATAATATATTATCTATGTACATATGTATGTATGTATGCATGTACATATTTATGTATGCCAATAAAAACAATAAATGTGTATAAAATCACCGAATATGTGCAGTGTTGTGCTGTGTCTGTGATTGTGCCCACTCCACTCGTCCATCCAGCATTAAAAATTAAGAAATGAGAGTTAGAAAATATTTCAAGGTTTTTACTAAAGATCTGATACGATGGGGGGCGGGGGGCGCTCGCACAAAGCTCGTCGCCTAAACACCTTTACGACCAGCATGACCTTGAACTTGGCCACACATACACATTTCAAATTGCTAACATGCACAAAGCCAAACAGAAATCGAAACACGAATACAGGTTCGTTTAAAAAAACTAAAATTAAGAAAGAATAGATGCTTCGCGATGTTCTATACAGCGATAGAAATAATTAAATCAAAATTTGGAAAACAATCAGAGACATTTAATGACGCTAGCAAGAAATAGATTGGTAGCTCGCTCGGTGGCCGAACCAGTTATTCCAATCTACAAACACAACTTCTCGCACGTTTGCTGGCAGTGGCATATTAAAAAAAAAAGACACTTTTTGAGAAGGTATGCAGAAAATAATTGCCAGCTTGTTTTTATGATGTACATACCATACATATGTACATATGTATAAAAAATCGATACATTAGCTCATTAGAAAAAAAAATAGTATTCGTACTTTTACTTTGGTAAAATGTAGGTAAGTATGTAAATTGTTTTTCACGCGTTTTGACATTTCAGTATATGCCACTCTTCCAACGAACGTGCGTTGTTTTATTCACTTATGCATGTACATACATACATTCTCGTAGATATGTACATAAAGTATATATAAAATGGCGACGAAAACATACAAGCCAAGTTTACTTTGCAAACACACAACATTTTCCTCCCTTATAATTTAGTATAAATATACATATATAGATATGTTTGTATGCTTGTATTACAAAGCTCATTTAATAAGTTCTTTTATGCTGGAAATGTTTTCCTAAAACTAATAATAATAAAATAAAAACTACTTACACTTTGCGTTGAACAGCAGGCGTTTTCTTGTCGTAACCATCAAGTCGATGAACCAGTAGCGTAGCCTTGCAAGAGAGTTACAAACACTCACTAATAACGCTATTTGAATTTTTTCAACTTCAATTTTATCTGTACATTTCAAGCTAAAACAAAGTACACACAATTTGATACTCAACTGGAACATTTTCAAAGCCACGCGTGTTTCAAAAAACATATTTGCATTGCATTTTGGTTAAGTGAATTTTTTTTTTTTTATCATACGCGTATTTTGTTGTCAGAGAATTTTGATTTTGTAGAGCACTTCGATGCATTTCTACATACATACATACATACATATGTATGTAAAATATATACGCAACGGCTGCGTAATTAAGTGAATAGAAAAGAAAAAAATTAATTTAATATTTATGTATGTAAGCATCCTTTACATATGCATGTATGTATGTATGTATGTACATATGTATATCAACTTCTCAAAACCAAACTTTTTGGATGTGCATGCATATTATGCATGGCTGTTTGTATGTACATATGTATGTATTTACTTCCGAAATTTCGAAAGTATTGTTGATAAAATGGCATTTGGCAATAAGGAGAGGGGGAAAGGAGAGGCGATAGAAAAGGGTATTCGGAATATAACGGGAAAATGTATATCTAAAATAATGACATGACCGCATAATGAAATTCAAAGTAATATTCCATTTTAATGTACTCCTTGCGCAACCGATACCGTTGTACAAGGTATACTTACCTGGGCAAAGCGGGGCAAGCTTCTTCTTCTCCTGTTCAAAAAAGTTGTGGACGACAATGGCATGAAACGCACAGTACCTCGCTGCCATGCACACTTTACACAAGTGATGGCAACTACATGTTCCAGCCAACCGACTCTTCTGCCAAGTGCTCCCCAAGTGCTCTGGTCATTGAATGTATGCCGCTCTAGCTGATTCTTTGTCACTTACTAATCACTTATCATTTTTTTTTTTTTTCACTTGTAACACCGAAACACAAACGAAAACGTTTTTTATATACAACCCTCGTTGGAAAAGCGAGAGTCGTTCCGTAAAATCTCGACAACGGCGCTAATAGAATAAATTAATTGAATTCAAAGCATTGCTTTGCACTCAGTGCGTTCGCAACACTTCCCGACCGCTCGTCCCTTGCATTTTACCAGCCATCATATTGCTTAATGTGGCTTTAAGCAAAAAAAAAAAAAAACAATTAAAAAATTCAGACCCGTCAACCAACAAAAAATTAAAAATAATTAAATTAAGAAATATATGTTTATGTATAAAAATAATACCGAGAATTTTACAACAGTCTGTAATTGTTACAAGATTTTTGCAAGGGATATAACGGTAGATATGTATATTCCGGTAATTGGAAGGAAAAGTTGCATGCAATTTCCTGCGTATAAATATAACACCAATGTTGTTGTGTTGGGCAAACTTTTTCAACTTACATAAATAAGCACATAGTAAATAGAAAAAAAAACCAAACAAAACAATGTATAATGTGAATGCAATGGGTGGAAAAATATCCTGTCAATATGTATGTATAAGTTTTGGATTCTACAAAATGCCTTGAAATGAAATAATTTGAGGTGCTTCCATTCAAACAATAAAATTTACATTTTCTTATGAAGCTACCAACCATTTTCATGTTAACAAAAACAGATGAATGAAAAGCGCGATGAATTTAAAGCGGATTACTGGGAGGGTGGATGTGTGCACAACAAAAAAAAAAATATTTACATGTATATCTATCTAACTATTACAAAATACTTACAAAAAAAAACAAAGCAAAATGATATTTGCTGTTGAAGTTAAACAACCCTTATGTGGATCATTAATTCTCATTAGAAAACTAAGCAAATATATGTACATGTTTGTATATATGCTTATATGTATGTATTCTAGCATAGAGAAATGTACAAATGTCTGAACCTCTTTCCATAATTGGCAAATGTAAATATGTACATACTTTGTTGATGATTTCAAATATGAACTGAATATGGACCAAAAGAAATATACTAACAAAATATTTGTCTTTCTTATAAAATTAATCGAATTCTCTACACCAACACCAAATAAAGTGAAATATTGTTACAAACGAAATTAGTACAATCAACGAATACAAATAGAAAATTAATATAAAAAAAAATGTATCAAACAAAATAGGCTTATTTACCATTTTGTGTATTTGGTCTTAATTATTGCAAATATATTTGGACAAAAAATTTCAAGAAACTCTCAAATACAAATGATAATTAGACTGCATACACAAAAGAGTGAATAAGGCTAATAAAATTAGAAATATATGTAGCATTAAAATGGTAGTAAAATGTGGTAGTAAGTAATCACAGTTGAGGGTTAATGAACAATAACAAGAACGATACTTTCAACTTGCACAGTTATACAATTTGTTTTTAAAGAACTAACTAAATAAGAAAGAAATAAAAATAAAGTTGAAGTGGAAGTGGGCTGCATTGCGCTTTTCTTTGCTATTTGCTATTCTCTATTTCAAATAAACATACATATATGTGAATATATGTATGTATGTATGTAAAAGAATTTTTAACAAGTGTAGCATATATAGCAGTACCCTCTTCCGTTCTTCGCTTCTTACATGCTGCTCCATCAAATGATAATCAAAATTAATTTGCTTGTTTTTAATTCTCTTTTCTAACGCAAACTTTTCTTATAATCTGTTATATCTACTAATTGTTTAAATTGTACTGTTGAACATACAGCAATAACAGCTTCTTCGAGCACGACTAATAAAGTTTGCAAGTCCTTATTTAATCGTTTAAAAAAAATTATCATTTTTTTGTTTATAAATGGACAAAAATCAACAAAACGTTAAGTATACAACAAATCAAAATTTAGCTACGAAATCAAACTAAAATAAATGTCTATACGCATATGAATATATACATACATATATATAACTAGTATATAATGTACATACATAAGCATATGTATAAGCGGTGTTTATGTAAATAAAAAATAATAATAACTAAAGCAAGGGTTTTTTTCAATCCTCATTATTTGCCCATTTTCCGTTTCGCACAATATGTAATATACTACTTTCTGATATGTAATTGATTTCGAATTCGTTCATGGCACAATACTTTGCAACAAATGGCATGTAAAAATATTAATCATTCAATCTTTGGCATTTTATCTGTCGTGCTCTTTTTAGCCTTCTTTGCTTTTTCATATGGATTGCTTTGACAAAATATTACTCTAGCTCACCTTGTGGATCCCGTTGCTGTGTTTCTTGCGGCGCCAATAATAACTCGTCCTGAGATCTGTCATGTTGCCACGGTGCGTATCCTTTAATTAAAAAATAAATATATATTAAATTTATTGTCACTAATACACATACATACATATATTACTAGTAAAATACATGCGTATATTTGCGAAGATCAGTTCACGTTGACTTACCTTGACTAGATCCTTCGCCGGCTTGACTTGTGCCGGCATTTTGGTCTAAATCCTCCATACCCATTTCTTCGTCATCTAATGTCAGATCTTCAACTGTTTCCTCATTGCCCTCTTCATCGTATTCGCTTTTCGGTTCAATTACCAGATCGGCAGTTTCTTTAGCAACAACACCAGATGTCAACGATTTTTGTTTGTGATTAGATTTTTCACCCTTAACATGCTCTAAATTTTGCTCGTCTCCGGTACCGATTAAGCCCACAGCCTGTAAATTTTCTGTATTCATGGCATCGCTTGCTCCTTTAACACATTCAGTCTTTTTAGTAATGTTTGTCGTCATTTGCTGAGTAGTGGCTTGCGTGCTAACTATTGACCCAGTTGCTGCTAAAACACCACTTGAACCGGTTGATAGTGCAGATGCCGAGAGTGGGAGTGAAGTGGTGCCTGCCGTTATGGCCCCAACCCCAGTTACACTTGCATTGGGTTGTGGTTGTTGTGGCTGTGGCTGAAGTGATGGTTGATTAATTTGAGAAGAGTTGGAATTGTCATGGACGTCGGCTGTAAAGAAACAAAAAAAAAAACAAATACCCCAAATTAATTGGCAATTTCGATATTGAAAATAAAATGGACTAAGTATGCGCGAATAAATAGTGGAAGCTTTTACTTGGGTGACATTTTTTTTGTTAAACTTTCTTGATAGATATAACAATTCTCGTAATTTATGGAATACAATATCACTGACAAAATTGAAAGTATTTTTTACAATATTCGCAGTTATTTTCATGTAAACAAGTTTCATTAATTTTTATATAATATGGTTCCATTCAATAAGAAAAAAAATCGAAGTGCAAGTCATTAGTTATACAAAATTCGCGAACACTCAACCAGTTTTTTAAAGTTGCATCAAATTTTCAATATTTTTATTGTGAATTTTAAGAAAATGTTTAAGTATGCAGTTTTGTGGCCCATTCCGTTTTAGTGCAAAGTGCAAGTTTCAAGTAATTTTAAGGATATATAAAAATATATTTTGTTCATGCGTTGTATAGAAAAAACGACCATTTTGCACATTTTTATTCTAAAATTGAAGGACATCAAACTGCATAGATTCTCACACATTTTCTAAAAATTTGGATTAAGTGTGAAATTTTGATGGCCATTATTCTTGTTGAATTCTTGCGTGTTCTCTACAAAGTTGATATGAATATAATCATGAAAAACTATAAATATTTTAACGAAACGTATTTTATCACAATTCAATTTTTTTTATCAAGTTCACTTACCAGATATTGCATTTTCGACACTCCTACGCCTAATTTTCCTTCGGCGTCTAGATGGACTAGAAGAGCCCTCCCGAGAGCCCGATATATCTGCTGTGTCCATGGATGATGGTCCAACACGCGGACGTTTAGATTGCGCCTGCTCGAGGGTATAACCACTCAATTTACCACCACTGCCACTTCCAGGTACATTTAGACCACGATGTTGCTCTGTTTTCGGCGTACTGCCACTGCGATTGTCTGACAGACCCTTGATTTGAAGCGATTCAGCAGCTTTTAACAATGCGGCCAATTGATCCTGAGAAATATTCACTTCTCCGCGGTACATATAGTCCATCATGGCACGCAGTTCTTGGTATTTGACATCCTTCAAAATGAATATTGGATGTTTATCATACTGCTGTTGCAGTAAAGTCTAAAAAATAAAAGAAACACAAATTCATTTGGTAAATATTTGTAAAAATAGAATTACTAAATCCTTTAACTTACAGCAAAAAAGGGACTACATGCTGACAGCACCACTTTATGAGCTTTAAGGAATTTTCCTTCCGCAGCTAATGTGCAATCGACGAGAGTTTGGTTCTCCAATAATGTATCAAACACACTGATCAGCGTACTTTGGTGGTTGTTCCATCGCAGACAAAACTGCTGATCATCCTCCATGGTGCCAACTGAGAGCGATGGTCCCACGAGGAGCTAATTACGACGCCAATTTTATAGCAGGATTTGTGGATTTCGGGCAGTTTACGAGATACTTTTCGATTTATGCTTCGGTCAGAATAAGTAGCGATGAAAATTGTAGACAAATTATGATCCCTTAACGCTAGATTCTCAGTTTTCAATCTTATATTAGCAATGGTATGTATCTGAAAAATTTTTAAATAAAAATATGTTTTACAAATGGACACAAATTGTAAATTTAACAAAAATATATGTATATTATATTTATTCTATGTACCTACATAAATAAAACGGGTTGATTATGTAAAAAATGCGCATTACTTTTTCTTGGAACATATCTAGGTACATATGTATGTATGTATGTATGTATGTAAATACAAATTTTTTTGTTTTTGATTTTTATACACGTTTAGTAAATGATCGATATGTACCCAAACTCTAATAACAAGTACACTTACATATGTAGTTTATATTTAATATTTACAAAACATTGCAAGTTGGCGTTTTTCAAAAAATTCGAAAACCGCTTTCATAAAAGTAGCGATTCTAAAAATAAAATTCTTTATTGGGCTTTTGTCAAACTTATTTTTCACTTGATTGTCTATCCCATCTGTAATACGATATTAACCACAGTAAAAACAAGTCTAGACCCTTTATTTTGAGACTTATCAATGCCAACTGGCCAAATATGTGATAAATTATTTGTATTTGAAAATAAAAAACAATATGTAGGTACATATGTAATTTAAAAGCTAATCCGATATTGGGCCATAAATTAGAGAACAGTTTGAAATCTTGACTTCTCACAAATCGTTTGATTTTGGTTTTTGTATGGGATGCCGTTAATAATGCTTCAGATGGTTTTCAAAATTACATACATATGTACATATGTATGTATGTATGAATGTATGGACAATTGTATGTATGTACACGCATTATGTGTTTACAGTGTGACCATATTATTTGAATCTAACAAAATTCATATTAAGCCAAGTTTCAAAATATGCAGAAGAGGCGGTCATCCGCACAACTGATCGATTCATTTTTTTGAAATTATATGTACATATGTATGTATATGTATGTTAAAGATCAATTGTTGTGATGAGCTTCGAGGCCACAATAGACCCACTGGTCGCAGTGCATACCTCTCTTTATATCTATCTATCTAAAGATCAATGCAAACTGTGTTGTTTATGCAAAAAAAGATAAAAACGGGGAAATGGTTTAATTTTTCAAGCCCCAAGAGACGCAGAGAAATGAACCCTCTGCGATTATGTGTGGATATCTACCGACTTGCGTCAACAATTTTTCAAATTACACGCGTTATTTCTTCGTTGCAGCGACAGATATCGGTTTGTGAAGGAAATATGTATGCTTTGTTATTTGCTCAAGTAAACAAACAAACAAACAAACGTATGTATGCGTACCAAGAGCTAACAATCGACTTTTCCCTTCTTGTCTAAATTCGCCTTAAAAATAAATTCAGCTGATTTTGGGTATGGCAAATTCATAGGTTTTGACAAATGCTACGCTAAAAACATAAACAAAATACATAAACGTGTTTTTTTTTTGTTATTGTAGGGCTGTCACCGCCTTTAATACTACTTAGGGCCTGTTTTTCAGTGCCAGTTGAACTCTGTTTGTCGTTTAAACTAAGTCCAAAATCAGTATGCAGTTTTTCCTTCAACTTTAAACGAAGTTTAAACGGCCAAAAATTGGAAAAACTGGCCCTTATGTCACTTAACTACTTTGAAAGCTTTTTTTTATATTTTCACGATTACTTGGTGGCCGTACCGTTATATAAAAACAATTGCATTATTAATGTTTATGTAGGTATATTTTTAGCTTATTTACATACTACATGCACTTCTATGAAGAGAATTTGATGAAGTCAAACAAATAAACTTCCAGTAAAGAAAAAAATTTAAAATATACTTTATACTGGTACCTACTTATACTTGTATTGTCTGTCAAAATGGCAAACGGTAGCCTAATAACCATTTAATGTCGATTTGTGGGGCTAACAATACATCAATAAATACATACATATATTTTTCTAAAGAAATTTAGTACGTGCTCGGATTATGTCCCAGGTTTAAATATATGTATGTATTTACTTGATTTTTGAGCTATGGTTCTGTCTAAGCTGAAATAACCCACCAGAGATCTTTGCTTTGCAGCAATGACGGGTTCAAGAACAAAGATAATTTGGTAAATACAAATTACTTTAACAAAATTTTGTATTTTATGTGATTTACATATGTACAAATGCAGCCAAGTTCCACAAACATTATGGAATATACCTTACCCACATTTGTATGTATGTACATATGTAGATATGTACATGTACTAAATTATTTACACTTTTTGTGCTTGACCAAGTTAAATCAAGTTCCCACATAAGAATGATGATGTATACATATCGATGAATGTGTAAATTCTTGATACAAAAGAGCACATATGTACATACATGCATACACGCATATTTACCTACATACACACACTCATATTTGTTTGTGTTTTGCAGTAGGAGCGCCAGCTAGCAGGTTTAATTTCAGTGCGAGTTTACTGTAGCGACTGAAATATACATACTTTCTCTGCGAATAAATGGTAGAGAAAATATGCTAAATGTCAAAAATAGAAGCCACTCATACGAATCTACGATCTCAAAGAGGACAAATTTGTTGTTGTTGGTTAACAACATGTATGTACACTAAAATATGATGTGAGAATCGAAGAATTCGAACAAAATGGAAGCACCGTTAATATGGATGTGGGGATAAATTACTACTACCACCGTTAACAGCTCAAATGCGACCTACACAACAACAAACAGCATAGATTAAACAACCAACATGACTCGACTTCGTCTGCTGTCACCACTGCGCGAAATTATTCTTCGGCTTCGCGGCCGACGATGGAAATCGTAGCGTACAGTTTGCGCTCGTTACTTTTCTCCCCAGCAGTGTTGCCGCTGCAGCATTTATTCTCAACATTAAACGAATTTTAGCTTGTTTTACCAAAGACGCCCTTTCTGCGCTGTCGTCCACAAGCAAAATTATTACAATGATTTTTTTTTTTTTGGCCACAACTAAGATATAAACGTCTATATACACAATTTGGAGATTTTTCAAAACCACCGTTCCTTTGAAATGTAACTCTAGAAATTTTCGTATTTATTTCTGTAAGTTTTTTCTTTTAAATATAAATGTACATACATACACAGATACACCGTATTTTGCCCAATAATCCAGCAATTACAAAATCACGTCCTTCAAAGTCCCAAGCACTACAGAAAAACTGCTCTGCTTATGCACTTTTACTGTGTATGGTAATATATATGCACCTACATACATACTTCCATACATATGAATTAGTTGGTATAATTTTATTTGATTTTTCATCTAAACTCCACGTTGTACTTTTCGATATTATACATACATACATACATATGTATGTACAAATTCGTGTATGCATGCACAAAATTATATGTAAATGTACGTGCATACATACATACTTATGCATAGAAGTGTATGTATATATACACTTGCTTGCATAGATATATACATATCTATACGATTATACAGATGGGAATTATATGTTTTAATATGAATGCTTTTATCAGCACATATTTATTTCCTTATCAAAAACTCACAGCACACATATTTGTGTATTTATTTATAACGTTTATATGTTAAAAAACTCACATTTTCCAGACTTCAACTTTCTTTTCCACAAAACAACCGCGAAAATTGAAGCAGACACAAACAAAAGCTCCAACAGTCTAAACTCAACTGGCGCATCCCGAGCGACAGTCGACAAACGAGAGGTAAACAGGCCAGCAATAGCCGACGCCATTAATATAATATAACGAGTTCGCCGTCGCCCCTCAATTTCTCGGCTCTACGTGCGAAACATATTAAGGGAAATCATAGATTCTCTCTCCAACTGAAACATCAAACTCAGGCACGTAATGTACACACGATCACAAACTAGGGAGGGGAATGGAGTAAGGGGAATTTTCGTTCTCTTCACTTGCATATGTATGCAGGTACACAATTATGTACTAACGATATAGAATGTATATATACATTTAGACATATTTATATATGTATTTGCCCTCCGGTTGCCAACTGCTGCACAATTCTGCTTCTGCCTTTATTTTATGTAAAAACAACATACACACAATCACATTTTAATACAAAGTGATTTTGAAACGAAAGTTAACATGAAGAGAATGGGGAGTAATGGGAACTTCCCCTGTCGTTGCCAGAAGTCATGCAATGCCAAATAATTTTAAAATTTGCCAACTTTTCTTTTGCACTGGAAACGAGTTTAATTTCAGTTCCTACTAATATACGTACATACATATTTATGTATGTATGTATGTATGTACATATGCATTTTTGAAAATTTAGAAGAATCGCGTTTAGGCTACCATCACGGTGCTACTCTCATAAAATTTGACTTCAACTGAAGCAGTTTCTGTTAAATTTACTATCATAACCATTAAGCAAAAGAAAATAAAAGCAAGCCTTTTTAAAGTTTAATTAAATTTAATATTACGTTTATAAAAAAATAAGTTAGTTTTCATTTAGGTAAAAATAGTTGAATCGAAACGGAACCTTTGTTAAGTTAGCGTTTTAATACAAGCCTATTTTTTTATTAACATTTAGCAAGCCTTCATTAAACAGTATTAATAGACTTATATTCAAAAACTGAAATAAACTTTATACTACACTTTTAAGGGAATTCACCTTTTCAAAATCATTGCATCAACCGGCAAGAACGCTCTCCGTTAAATAACGTATGATACACCAGAGAGCTCTACCAGAGATTTCAGGTAAAGTTTGTATGAGATTCTTAAAGCCGAGTTTACAATTCTAACCGCAACTCCTACATTCCATCTCTTTCTTTGCAATTCAGTATGTATGCTAAATATATGTATACGTAAGTATATATTTGCAGATCCCGCTTAAAATACACGAAAGATCTGCGGGAATTGCAGTTTCAGTTAGTCGTGTCTTGTAGGGCATGATTAACACCATTAATGGCGCAAGCGGAATTACGCTGCGTAAGGGCAGTTTTACACTGCCATTAGATGGGTCGTAAACTTGTACCGACTTCTCAAATGAACAACATTTCATGTTCATTGGCTATAGCATCAAGCAAATCACTTCATAGTAAAATAACTTAAATAATTTATATAATACATAAAGCAATATTCAGAAATCCATTCGGAATGATCTCTGTCTAATAAAAAGAAAATTGTTGTAAAACCACAAAATGACAGGTTTGTCATATGTAGGCATATGTTTTAACTAAGGCGAATTTAGTAAGCAGCTGATTAATTTGTTTTTTCTATCGTCGCGGTACAGAAAATGTCAAAATCATTTGTTTGTGGGTTGGTTTTGACACTCGCTATACCGAAAGCAACAACAAAATACATGTACTTTTTTTCTTAAACATTTGCTGCCGCCACCTTTATGAGTTCGCCTTGGTTTTAACATTCATAATTCGCGGTCTACACCTGACATTTCAGTTTAAATACACAGCAAATTTAACATAATTTACAATCATATGCTAGGCTTAGATGTGGGTCAGGTTACAGGGCAACGCTAGGCAAGACTATAATAGTCAAATTTTTTGTTCAGATATGAAAATTCTTTCTTTTTTTACATTGAAAAGAAAATCAAAAGAGAGCGAACCGATGGAAATGAAACGAATAAATTGAGCAGAGTTTGAGCTGAGCTAACGTCATCAACGAAACGAATATTATTACCGAAGGCAAGTCTCTCAGTCAGTCATTCCCAACTCTCATTTTCAAAATTCATTTAAATATCGACCCACTAAACAGCATAGAGCCATATGTATTGTAAATGGAAATATGTAAACATGTGACGCACATATACTTATGTAAGTATGTATGTAGGTATGTGAGTTAACGATTGCTTACTTCGAATAGATACACATTGCTCTTGTTTACCCCACACTTTGCATTATCCCCTTGCAATGCACGTACCCATGGCCTTCCGAAATCTCTCCCCATTTGTTTCCATATATGTACCCGCAAATGAAGCACCCTTGCAACCACTTATGTATGTATGTATGTTTGTAGGTATGTATGTATGTTCGTTTCAAGAGCCCGTACACATAATCGTATATACATACATATGGTACATACATTAATACATATGTACGAGTACTTAAGCCCATACATACTACGCAAACATACATGTAAGTGCATAGAAACATCGATCAATACGAGGGTCCGAAGCTTTGAGAATCTAGTATGTGATACACATTTATGTATGTATGTAGACATGTTCATACATACATACATACATATGTACATGCATACTTTGTATGTATCCTTGGGGGATCTTTAAAGGGAGAATTCACCCTGAAGTTCTGCAGAAATTTGCGAAATGGAAAAAATAGTAAGGGTGGTTTTATCCACGTATGTATGTATGTATATATGCATATATACATACATACATACATACAAATATGTAATGTGTACATATGTATGTACATACCTACTATAAACGAACTTACAAAATTGACTATCGCATAAAACAGCCACATGCATAGCTACCTTCAACCCAAGGATGATGATAAAACTTTAATGTGTGTGTGTGTGCGTACAGACAAACTTACATACATACATATGTACATATAGATCCCTCAATCCTTAAGAAAAATACATAGGTATGCCTTTCGTCAAAAAACCCATAAAGCAGTTATCTGTATGTAATACTTTACCAAGTACATACATAAATATATTAATACTATGAAATTGATGCAGTAAATCGCGGTAAGTAATAAGCCTGCATTATTCGTTAATTTTCTCTTTTACTTAGGTTCAGTTTTTCCGCGCTGGTTTAAATTCAAGTTAAATAAAGTTAAGTTAAACTCAGTTTAAATTTAAAATAAGTTTCATTGTGCGTAAACAGCTGAAAGGTTTAACTAAGTTTAACTCAGCCAGAGTAGCCGTATAAACCATGTTTAAAGTTTACTGAAAAATCGCAAACTGTTTGTAAACTCAGTTCAAGCGACAAACTGAGTTAAACATGTACGAAAAAACTGGCTCTTAATGGCATGAAGAATAGATTACAAGATTACGCCAACCCGCTGCCGATTACATTTCTCAAGGAAAGTAAACAAATAATATGAAAGAAAGAAATACGAAGTGAAGCCGATTTTATTTGGGTTGTTTTAGCCTTTTTAGTTTGATTTCCGGAATGCATCATCGCTACTCAACTGCACCATAGAGTAAATGGGTTGTTTGTTATGACATTACGTCCGATTTGTATGATTCAAATACCTACTTGGGTGCTTGTAAGTAATTTTTGCTCATATCCTTTTCGGTTTTCTATTTTCTTTTACACGCTTCCACTTTATTGAATTTAAGTTTTTCGTAAAACTGAAAGCAATACTTGAATCGTCTTAAAGTCCATTTATAATTATTACTACGTTACTGTAACTCGATTTCTTGCTTGTTGGGATGGAATCTTGTGATCGATTTTAACCAGCTTCCCGAGGTTTGAAACTTTAAACATACAAACATACATACATATGTATGTACATACATATGTACATAAAATAATTGGAATATTACAATTGATTACGCACAAGAAGTACCGTTTATGTACAACGTATGTATGTATGTATATGCGGTTACCGCCACCTTCTTGAATTCGCCTTGGCATATGCTCCGCCAACGTCTCGACTACTTATTTTTTTACATTAACAGCAGTGCTGCCATGATGGACACATTTTTTTTATTGGAGAGTGACATGGATGTCAAATTTCAAACTACAAAACTCTATAAGGTTAGAGATAAGGTGGAGAAAGATTTTGGATATTAACTTGAGAACTACATATACATAAATTCTTCCAAGGTTGGAGAAATATTTTTTTGGTGTTTGTTGGGTATTAAAACTTGCATGTATTACTTTTGTTATTTTTCACGTTGACAACAGCAAAAGTTCGGAAATATTGAAGTCACGGCAAATCAACGATCGGACATTTTCTCCTGGTAAGAGAAAATTTTTAATTGTGGAAAAAACGCACTGTCCGAAGTTAATACAATTTTTTTTTTTATCGTGAGAGGTCTTTACTGCAAAAAAATTACCTAGCTTTATTTTTAACGAAGAGAATACCGGTTCTTTTTGCAAAATATGATCAAACATATACTTATGTACATACATATGTATGTATGTTTATAGATACTTACATACATATGTATGTATGTGCGTGCATACATTCAAAGCTAAATATGGGCGTAGGTGTACACAAAAACATTTCTCTTAATCAGATCTTCAAAACTTTTACAAGTAACATACATATTTACTTACATATGCATATATACATACATACATATATGTTCTTACATATATAGATAAGTTATTTTACAAAAATACATGTCCATACATGTGTATGTACATACATACATACATATGTACATACATACACACATATGTATATACTCACTCTACGATTTTGACACTAACCAGTTTCACTTCCAATGTTCCTACCACTAAAAGCAGCGAGCTTACAAATTCTGCTTACTACTTGCTTCGGCAAAAGAATTTTCTTCAGAGAAAATGTTCAAATGCACAGTACATATATATGTATGTATATATGTATGTATGTATGTATGCATACACTTGTTCAGAGGACTGATATGCTACTCGAGCAATATTTTAAAATTTACATTTAGATTGCATTTGATTTTACATTTGTACATACATATGTATATATCTATGTATTTACATATCTACATAAATATAATGCATACTCGCCATTATGTAAATGGTACGCGGAAAAATCAAAATGGCTGTCGTCGCACCGGTGGCCGAGAATTTACAAATGGCTGCCATTCAATATTATTCGCCTCCGCCACTGCCCGAATTTAAAGAGTTAATTCTCTCGCTCATTTCCCCAGTGTTTTCTTTTCTCTTATTAACTTCTATTTTAAGATCACACTGACGAAGTGAAACTTTTTGAAGTTTCCTCTTCGCATTTGTTGAGCGAGTAAACAATACATACATATCTATGTATGTACTATGTACGTATTCATATCTGCACATTAATGCAGTTGCAATAAGTACGTACGTATGCAAATACATATTTACATAGATACATATACATATGTACATATGTATATGCTTAAGTATTTATCTATGGGTGTATGTATGTAGATATAGAGCCCACATTTTACAAGTGCACTCGTCGCACGGTAGACTTAGTATGTAATGTCGGTTATTAGATATCTGTACGTATGTATGTAGGTATATACATATGTACATATGTACATACATAAATATATGTAAATTTACATAAGTGTTAATACATATGTATGAATGTATGTACTTACATATGTACATATAAACTGTTTTGATCAAAACGAAAGTTTGCAACCTCCAATTTTTGTGCTTATGTACATATGTATGTATGTATATTCATACATATGTATGTATGTATATACATATATGCACTTGTAGGCAATTCCAACGAAATTCATTATATAATTCACATTGCAACAAAATTCGTGCACGGCTTACCTACTCCGCGGCTTACCTACTCCAGGGCATTATCAACCTATGTACATATGTACATACATATGTATGTATGTACATACATACATACATATGCATGAACATAGTTGCCAGGTGTTGCCAGAAAACTGCATAATTACCTTATTACATAAATGAAAAATTGGGAATAAATTATTTTTTTTTTAATTAATAAAAATTCTCTCTCGATGTTAGTTTTTCATGATTGTGATAATTGTGAATAAATTTATTTTTCATCCTTAAATAAAAAATTTGTGAATATCTATTCATTCAAAGGATTTCATCTCTGGAAGAAAAGGTAATGGATATGCATATATGTACGTACATATGTACATTTGTTTATATGCAACTATGTTCATACATCATACATACATACATCATGTGGATTCTGCATTAGAAAAAAATTTGTTTATACTACCAGCTGAAAATGCGACGGACATCATTCGTTACCGTTTCTCATTGAGAGAGTCGCTTTGTACTATATATGTATGTATATATGTATGTACATATGTATGTGATCGTACGTGTGCAAATATTTATGCACAATGCATATGTACATATGCATGTATGTATGTAGGTACCTAAATTCACAAATACATTTTATTTTTACTTTTTTCATGCACATTCCACCCACATGCAAATTAATGTATGTATGTATGTATGCACTTTGATTGCTTATTTACTTACTTATGTACATGCATACATAATATTTATGTACATACATATGTATGTACATTTGTATACATACTATACTCGCAGATTGACGATGCACAGTAAAAACACAGCCCCCTACACTTTCAATTCCTTACTCTTAACTTTATCGTGTTGGCAAACATACATACATACATACATAGATACATATACAATATTAGATGCACTTAAGTTATGTACATATATCTTATGCGGTACATACCCTGTCGGAAACGGCACACTTGCTTTGTTAAACGATGTGTAGGCATAAAAGTAATTAAGAACTAATGCATTTAAGATACATATTTTAAAAGTATGTATGTAATCAAAAAATTGATTTTTAACAGCTTCTTTGAATGATTCCTGAAGGCGATGTAAAATAAAATTTAAAAAAATTGATGTATTCGCGAAACTAGGGGCCAAATATACCTACGTACATACATACATATGTACTCGTACATCTGCGTTTTTAGTTATCATTCCTGGCGTCATGCCTTTTTAAGGACTTAATGATTTCAAGGATAAGGATAATTATAAATATATATGTACATACATATGTACATATATAAAAAAAATCAAATCAATAGTGTAGCAAAGTATCTATGTGTATGTTCGAACTTCGAATGAGTATTGATAATGTACCTACTTTGATAATTCTATCCTCTTTATAGGCATCCAGACAAAGCCTTAATTGGGGCAATTAGCAAATTGTCTTTGTGTATTTTGAGTAAATTGTATCAATTAACTTTCAAGTTATTTTTGATAAAAAAAAGACTAAAATGTACGTCGAATATCTTCTTCCTTCTTACTTTGTTAATTTAATTTAAATTTACAATAATTCTTGATTATCACAATTTCAATACTATTTTGTTACAGTAGTCCGAACAGTGGCCGCTGTGGACGAGTGGGTAGCGGTGCGTGTTATAACTCGATATGCCGCTGAGTTCGAGGTTCGAATCTCAGCTAGGGCAAAAGTTTTTTTTTTCTAAGAGCAGTCACTCGTCGACAGGCAATGGCAAACCTACGAGGATATTTCTGCTATGAAGGTCACTGCATTTGTGGTATAATATAAAGACGCACACCGCAAATGGTAGGAGAAGCTCGGCCAAACACTGAGCTACATATGTACATATGTATGTATGTACATAGTGTAAGCGCCAAATTATTATTATTATTATTGCGAATAGTTTAGGTTCTTTCAATTCTGTAGAATTTTTTTTACTGTGTACCCTTATTGTTATTCCGCATGTATGTAAATTATGAATAAAATTTTTTTTTATTTCTGTAATTCATTCTTTTGGGGAAAACACATATTATTTTAATTTCATTTCAGCAAAGAAGAAAACTATTTGAAAATGCATATTTGGGATAAAATAAGGATATGTTTGCTTTAAGTTCGACATTCGCACATATTAACCTGCTTTGTTTAAGGTAGTTCACATTTTTGAGCGAACGCCATTGAAGTTATGTACATATTTAAATTATTTATGTAAAAACAAATTTTGGAGAAATTTCATTGCCGACAAAATGTTTACATATTTATGTACGTACAGACTATCTATTTAAATACGCTTGTCAAAAACTAAAATTTCCCACTAAAAACTTTCATGCTATTATATTTATGTACATACACACATAAATACGCACACTAAAATTTTAAAATTTTACTTATGTACATGCATACATACATACATATGTATATACAAACACACATACATATGCACATACGCATTTTTATTGTCAGCCAACAACTCCCTCGCCATTAAAAATTAAGCTACGGCGAAGAATTGTAAGTCATATTATGTATGTATATGTATGTACATACAGCACTTAACACTTTGAATATTCAAATTTTTACTTTTTGGCTCTTTCAGAAATCAGTGCACTAAAAAAAAAATGTGTACATAAATATTTTAACGCCCGTTGCGAAACTAAATACTCCTAAACGATTTTAATCATGCACGACGTCGCTTCAACTGCAAAAGTTCGCAACGCCAGCACGAGCTTCGACTTCAAATTCGATTCCATCTTCGAAAAATACAATACATATACGCTAATGAGCGAGAATTTACACCCACACACTTGCAGTTACTCTCGTCAATAGCTTTGGAAAACTACAGTGTACTGACATACCTACATACATACATTCATACACATACATATGTACATATGTAACTATGTATGTATGAATGCATGATGTAAAGTTTACAAAAAGTGCGCGTGTGCTGTCGCAAAGGTGCCAGGCAATGAAATACACCACACAAATAAATAATATTACTCGTTTTTAGTTTTTAGACACATGTCGGTTGTACGTACATACATACGCATACAAATATACATATGTACACACATACTCGTACGTACATATGTACATACAAGCATACGTATCTGCATAGTATATCGTTGACGAAATGTAGAAAAGCACAAGCGATATTTAGCTAATTGACAATCTTTACGAATTTTTTTTTTTTTTTTTTTTGATTTTTAGAATCGTAGCTTATACTAAAATCTATGTTGTTTAGAAATATTAGAGCTGTAATTTAAAATATAATGATTGTGTATATAACTGTTATTAAAAAGCTTTTTGCACACAATTGTTTGTGTTAGATATTTGGTTTTTGCTTCTACGTTAAGAAATGAAAAATGTCAGTTGTAGCATTTCTTTTTTACATCAACGATATCTACATAAGTATTTATGTACATACATGCATACATACATACATATGTATGTATGTATATATTTATATTCATGCATACATATACATACATCTGTATGTATATACATTAATACATATGTATGTATGTATGTATGTACATATCTACATATGTGTGTATGTATAATAATAAAAACTTTTGCGCGCGTGGATCTCGATGGCATTACAATGCGTACATAAATATGTAGTTACATACATACATACATATGTATGTACTTTGCAAATAATTATGTACCTATGTATGTATGTATGTATGTATGAACATGAATATGTATCTGCATACTTATGGAAAAGTGACGTATTTCAACTAAGAATTTTCTTCCTGTCAAGCCCTTCTTGAGGTTAGAGGCTCATATCATACAGTAGAAGCAAACAAATTAGAGTCACTTTGCAATTGACATGGTTCAAGTTCTTCAGTTGTTCCAACTTTTGGAACTTTTTTAAAGTAGAAATGTTTTCATCTAATTTGCATTTTAACATAACTTCATCTTTATAAATGCTTTACTTATTTCAATTATTGGCACTCTCGATAGAAAGAGGATAAGATAAATTGGTGCGCTTACCATTATTTCCTTTATCGAATTGATTTTTTCATACTAATACGAGTATAACAAAAAAAAAATTATTTTTTATGCAAAATTCTAAATTTGAAAAGTGCCAAAACTAGAAAGTCGATTTAGAACCTTTTTTTATCAAGCTCTGAATAAAATGATTCTTATAAATTTTTCAGTCAATTCGTTACATACTAATGTTATTTAAGAAGCCTTCTTCATATACATACATACATACATATATCCAATAAATACATATAAAATCGATTGTCATTTGCTCAAGTCCCAGTTTTTTTATACATAATTTAAAAATTTTTAATTTAATCTGTTCGGATTATTGTTATAACACACAAATGTATATTATTTTATGACTGTTGTGTTTTGCTTATTCTCACCAAAATCCTTGCGTTTTCTCAGTCCTATCAGAACGAAAATTGAAAGCCCAGTAAGTCTAGAAGTATCGTAAATGACGGGCAAGGTCAGCTTCTATCATATTGGTTTTTATGCATAGTACGGTGTTCTCAAGAAAGGCAAAAACTAAATATTAAATCGCTTTATGCTCAAAACACGCTCACTTCACTATTAAAAAATAAATCATATGGCATTGTAAATAACGATTCTGGGTATAAAGGTGGCGCCTGCCGAGTTGCCTGACGTCAGAGTAGCTAATAAATAAAAAATTTGTCCACCCGATTTACACGCTTCAAGCACCTACATATTTAAAATTTGTTTATCTTCTCTATAATAAATGGACCAAGATTTATTATTAATTTTAATTATATTTTAATATAGTATACTCAGCTCATTAATTTGTTATGTAGGTTTAGATATTGACACTTCAGGCGAATTGTACATAAATATTATAGGTATAGTAATTTTTTTAAGAATGCTAAAATAAATACAATTTTTTTCTAAGAGCGCAGTACTTGCCTTAACGCTTGTTCGTTCGTCGGCTTTAAAGTTATTAAGAATTATTAAAACAAAGATATGGCGAACCTATTTAACAACCCGTTAACAATGACTCGACAGGTTCTTACACTACATCTACACACCTAATATATGTACATAGAATATGCCATACCGGCCGGGTTAAAACACAAATTTCAGGTGGAGACAGCAAAGTTCCACTGGTAAAACAAAAAAGGTTTAACAAAAATCTGAATCTACCATTTCTTAATTTCTTATCTCGGTTTTCATTCAATGTCGCCGTTTACATTGGGCTGAGATTAGTTTGGACAGTTTGAAACGCTGAGGCAGCAAATTGTCCACCCCTACCCTGGGGTATTCTCTTCTTACGAGAAGTTAAGTTTTTACAAATCGCTTATACAGTTTTCCATATGGCAGAGTGACAAAAAAAAAAAAGAATTTTAGTTAGTTGCGTGCATAAAGTCTTGGTTAACTGAGCTTTTAAAATGTTAAGTTTTTATTTGCTTGAGACAGCTTCAAAATGGTATGTGCATACATATTTACATACATATGTACTTATGTACAAGACACTTCCTAAACTTGTACATTTTAAATATGGTAAATAAATGCATGTAAAAATCAAAATGTATGTATTTGAACTCACTTTTCCCTTCTCTTGTTGCTTGCAGAGATGATCACCAGGCAATATTAATGTAAAATCGCTTCACTAAAGCTTTTCACTTTTCTCATTTTATTCATTGTCATTCTTTGCTTGTCATGGGGCATTATATGCAGTTGCTTTTTAATATTATCATTCTTCTGACATTTTCATTATATTAACTACCGAAAATAAAATAAATGCCCGATTTCACTTTCTTTTGAAACGTTACCGAGTTAATTTAGTTATGAATTCCGTCTTATAGGTACATATATATAATATTTTTTTTTAATTGCTGTTAATTTATTCAGCTTTTCTTTGCGTGGTAAATGAGAATGGCATTAAACACAAATTAATCTTGTTCTCACGTAATCACACACACAAACATAACACCGTGTGAATGTATAGGTACATTTGTATGAATGTATGTACTTTTGTTAACGAACGAGCAATTTGTTGTTTCCGCCTGCAAACAGTTGTGTGTGTGTGTGTATGCAATCGTTGTTTGTTGTATTTTCTGGTATGTATGTATGTACTGAAGTAACAATATTGGTGTTGCTTGGTTGCTTTGTTAAAATGCCAGCAACTTTCGTCCACCCGATGGACCGACCGTATTCCTGAGAGCTTGTATTGTTACTGCGGCTAATAGCTGAGCGAAATATCGTCTGAACCCCACGATGCAGCAAACGAAAACTGACAGCTTTATACAGTGCGAGAGGCATGAAAGCATAAAAGCACGATGTTAATGAAAAGCAAACTAAAGTGTTTTCGTGCCACCCCAAATTCTTCCCTCCGATTTCACGAATGCTCGTGCATATGTACATCGATAGTACATATTTCACCTTTTTATGGAACCATTTACATACATTTATACATATGTACATACATACATACATACATACATACATATGTAGAAATTTTCTCTCGATGCTGAACTCCAATCGAACCTTTTCTCTTTTTTAGTTACATACATTATTTGTATGTAAGTGCATGTGTATTACATACTTATTTACATACATACATTCGTTCATACATAGATGTGTATTAGTTGTATGTAAGAAACATAATATCGCCTTAATTATAGATGTTCACATATGCATATATAATATATGTATGTATATATGTATACATTTGTAAGTATATATCTATGTATATACAATGAACGCATATCTATTATCTATGTACATACATATGTACATATGTATATTTATTCAAATTTATCTATGTACTTACATACTTATGTATGTATAAATGTGCATACCAACTATGTGTATATTGATCGACATCTAAACCGTACGAAACCTTTTCTGACTAATAGAAATTTCGCAACCGCAAACACACATATGTATGTATGTATGTACATACAAACATATGCATACATACCAGTATACATTTCAGATCGAGTACCTAAACCTGAAATCCCGTAAAGGGACTGCTCGGAATTTCAACCATTTCGACCACCCTCAAAATACGGGCGAAATGTAGATTTATGGAAATTCAACAATATGGAAAAAGTGGTCAGAAAATGAATATCAGCCAGCGACACAATGAACCAAAAATGGTTTGAGAAAAAGGAATACAATGCTTTAAACGTCTTCCGGCGAAATAGTCGATGGTAGTACCAGGAGAGAAGCGGTACATAAGAGTAGCAGGTTTAGTTTGGGTGTAAGTCCCACACTGACAAACCGGCAGGGGTAGGCTTTCGATGCTTCCTCCTCGTAAAAAAGCGTATGGATGGTACACATTTACGTGTATATAGGTACATATGTATGTACATATGTATATACCAATGTATATACATACATACATACATACATACATACATACATATGAAAATGATTATTTACAAAGTAGGGGTATATTCCCGGCTTCATACGACAAAAAAGAAAATTAAATTGAAGGGGTGTAATTCATAAGCATACATATGTGCATACATACACTCGCGCATATGTATGTATGTACAAATACTCGCATACATACATAGATATGTACATATGTACATGCTTATATACATACATAAATACATACACTCGCATACGCCATTGCTAATCGAGCTTCGAAAAGAGACACTGGTATTCGAAACCTTTCATATTCGAAAGATATCTCGGAGATTTGTAAGATAAAGCTTAAGCTTCATATGAGCGACATACATACATACATACTCATATAAATACATATGTATGAGGAAAATTCAAGAGCATATATGTACATAATAGCTAAAAGTCTTGATCTTGAAGTATTGTAGCCTAAATACTCGATCGATTTAAGAGCTTCGTACTATGCATAAAAGTATGTACGCAGGCTGATCTGAAGCTACTTCCATTCTCGAGCATTACTGTACGAGATGGAAGAAGACCCGAAGAGAGTAGAAATAAAAATCAGCGTCCCACAGTGGTCAGTTCTTGTACGCCTTCTGTGGAACATAATGTACGACGGTGTTCTCCCCGTGGAATTACCCAAAGGCTACAGCCTTCGTCCGCTGAAAAAGTTTCGGGCTCAACATAGCAGAGCATAAAGCAGAGGATATACTTATCTCGAGTCGAAAGAAGCTGAAAGAAGTATATCTGAGAATTGGTGACTGCGCTGTTTCGACGCAGCCTATGGCTAAAGAAACGAACAGGGGGCTACACGTGGCGAGTTGCTTACACCGGAGTCCATCATCAGCTATGTAAATGATTAAGGAATCTACCGAATGGACATCAACCAGCGCTGAAATATCCTCAATCTTGAAACAGCTTAGGGATCTAGAGAAACCAGCGAAGGTGATGTTCGAAACTCCGCCCGTTCTGATATTTCTCAAATAATGTTGAAATAAGTTTAAGGAATCGCGTGCATAAACCTAAAATCCAATATTTTTGTAAGTTTTAATTTTTGTTACTTTTCTGATAATTTTTTTTTTATCCGTGGCGAGCGTGCAACTAATATTTTCTTATTACTTACTTTTTAGACATGTGGTTTTTAAGAAGAAATAAAAGGCATATAATTTAATGCTATGGCGAAGAATTTAGCTTTATTATAAAGATAGGGTTTTGCTATTATGATTTAAAAATGAATTCAGGCAAGTGACTGCCGCGGCTGGCTCGAGAGGCCCAATAACGCGCCGAATATTCCCTTCCAAGGCGTCAATCGTCTCGGGCTTATCTGCGTAGACAAGCGACTTCACATAACCCCACACAAAATAGTCCAGCGTTATTAAATCGCACGATCTTGGAGTCTACGCCACAGGCCCACGACGCGAGATAATGCGCTCACCAAAAGTCTCCTTCAATAATTTACTTGTTTCGTTGGCTGAGGGGCATGTAGCGTCGTCTTGTTCTAAGCAAAGGTCATCCACATCAACATCCTTCAATTCAGGCACGAAAAAGTCATTAATCATGACTCTATAGAGTTCCCCATTGACTGTAACATTATGGCCGGCTACATTTTTGAAGAAATATGGACCAATGACTCTATCTGCCCATAGAGCAACAGTGACTTTTTCAGGATGTAATGGCGTCTCAACAATGGCTTGTGGATTATCATCACTCCAAATGTGACAATTTCGTTTATTAACCCATTCAACTAAAAGTGAGCTCTGGTCTGTTCATTATGAAATGACAAACCAACCAAAATGACCAACTCCGAAAAAGTATTGTCTCATTGAAAATCACTCGTCTAAAAAAAAACACCCTTTATGATTGAGGAAAGCTTTGCAAACATATTCTATTAACGTAGAAAAAAAGGTTCTTGGATGAGTTCCATCTACAATAGCTAGGTATGTTTGATTCTCCTGTATAGAACACTCGTAGCTTGATGGAGATTCACTACCTTGCAGGAGGCTTACCATTTTTCCGCCTCTCTTCTTCTTCTAAGCATCCTCTCCATCCATTTAAAACCCCCCGAGGGAGGAGAGTATATTGAATTTTGTGCAAGGAAGGTATGGGATGGATTTACAAACGAGGATGCCCCATTATTTGGGTTTGTTGATTATACAATAGATTTGGGCTAGAAACCCATATTTTATAGGTTTAAGTTGTATTCAATTTTTTGATGTTTGGCTGATATTCTTACCACTTTTTTATTTTTTATTTATTGAAAAGATTTATTAAAAATCATCGTTTGTAGCAAAACACTTACTTACATAGTTGGCACTTTAACCGCCTAGACGGTTGCGGCCGAGCTCAATATAATATGTTTGTTTGGTTTTTGCTTTCGGTTAAAGAAGTCGCCTCTTAACAATACGGCGAAACACAAATATAAGCCAGGAACCGCAATTAATCATTATTATCAAGGGTTTCTATTTCTATGATTTAAATTTAAAGTTCCTTAAAAATGGTAGACGATTGAAGCTATGCACAAAATTTGAAGGATGACATTTTACATCAATGAAGAAAAAATCATCGAAATAATTTTTTTAATTTTTATCTAAATTTATTTAGATAAACATGCGTAGGTGCCACGTAAAAATTGTTTTTTTTTTTTTCTCAAGTACAATCTATGCACATTTGTTTTAAACACTTTAAAGTTAGACAAAGATGTGTAGAATTGAAGAAATAAAAATACAAGAACAACGTTTTTTTATCGAAAAAATATTCACAAAATAGCGATTAAAAAATATTGAAAAATTAAAAATCATAAAATAACTTTTAAAGATGATGAAAAATCTCCATAAACGATTATGTCCGAAAAATTTAAGTATACAATAAAGGCTTTAAGAGGATGCGTTGTCAGCTTTTTCTATTTTATTTAGCAAATACAGTCGATCTCCATTTGACGCGGAGTTTTCTACAATCGCCCCTTGTCTCTTTTTACACGGTTTTACTTTTTTAACGCAGATTTTTGAACAGGGCTTATTCCGCGTACCCCCTTTGCTTTTTTATCGCGGTTTGCAATTCATTCTGATTTTGTCCCTTTGTCGCGATTTTAAAAATGCTTTAGAGTGCTACAGGGATTTATGTATATAAAGACATGCAGAAAGAAAAACCTCAGCGCTTATTAACAGATTATTTTAGGAATTTAATTTTGCATTTTTTAGCATCCTGTAAAACAGAGGGTATGTAATACATTTGTTTATTTCCCCAAATATGGGTTTCGGGTGGAAACTTTGTTATTTTAACGCGGAATTCTGGAACGAATAGACAAACTTGTACTAAAATGTGGTTTATTTTTAAGCGAAAATATTTCTGTCCCAGTGAAACGCGTTAAAAAGAGTTCGACTTTATTATAATTAACTTTTTTTCATACTTATGTCGAATGCATTTCTTTTTTGAAAAGATAATAACGCCAATTGATTTTATTCCATATTTTTCCATTTTACTTAGCAAATATTATAATTTACTTTAGATTAGTTCTTCGGAAAAATAATAATAACAAATAAAATACTATAATTTACATTTTTCCAAATTTATATTGATTTTGTTTATTTTTTGAAAAGATAATAACGCCAATCTTCTATCTACATATGTACGTATGTATGTAAGTACATATCTGTGGCTTCTGAAAAGCGGCGCTTGGCTTGACTAAATTGCAATAGATACAGAAATGAAATATTTCATACATATATTTGAAAATTCTTGATGTGTACATATGCAATAAATTATCAAATTGAAAATCGGTCTGATGGTTCTTAAGATATTTGCGTTGAGTCAAGTAAAGCCGATTATAGTTTTTATTTGGGAAATATTGTCAATTGGTGTCAGTGAATCCAAAATTCGAACCATTTTGCTTTCAGTGAAATGAAAGAAAAAATCACAAAGTGGTATTAAAATTTAACATATTTTGAGTTTTGCTTATAAAATTGCTAAACTTTTTTTTGGAGGACTTGAACTTCAATGAAATGCAGTTTATCCAATGAAAAAACAAATTAATTTTGGTATTTTTCCTTAGTTACGCCTTTTTCATTTCATGATATGATACATACATATGTGCATACATACATACATACATACATATTTTTGTATTAGCATTGAATGGTTAACACCATGTAAAACACTTTTGTCAGAAGTGAGTAATCAAGCGGCGTATTTTCGCACGGTTTCCCGATGCTCAGGCCAGGCGAAAATTGCTCTCTGTACTATCGCCATTATCAAAGTTGGAGCTGTAAATATGTAAATAACAATATGAACACACTTATTTTTTTTATTAGTTAATGCTCGATATCGGAAAGGACAAGTACGTATGTATATATACATACATACATAATCGTACGAACATACAAACAAAAACATGTATAAGTCCATTCACATAACGCGATGCAAGCGTTTCACATTAAGATCACAATTTGACAAAAACTTGAAGTACAGTTAGCCAAGGAAACGCTAACGAAAACAACACTTGCTAATTTTGTATATGCCATAACCGAAACGGTGATCCACCCCTATTATTGATTTTCCGCAAAACGGAGAAAATTAAAACGAACATAAGGGAGTTATGGGACAGGGGACAGGGAGCAAGCGGCGCATGATGGCCTCATGCAACGCAGCAAAAAGCAATAATGGGAGCAAGCACTCGCAAAGCCTTCGGATCTGCCTATGAGGGGGTTGAAAATGTTTGGTTGCACATTGTGTGTGTGTGTGTGTATTCGGTTAGTCAGCAACATCGGTCGCTTCGCCCAAAATGCATATTTATGACAACAAAAGCCACCACCGTAGCGGTATTAGCTTGGAGATTTCATCGTTTGTGTTATAACAACGAACGACAGTGGAGGGCGATTGGAGAGAGAAACTAAAGCGAGTTATAAGTTTGTGGCGAGATCCCCTCACTAAAACGACTGACTCGCTGCAGGCTTGTAAACCCAGCGCATGCGTCATTTGGCTTCGACGGGTCGCGTCTGGCTCGACAATGACAGCTGCAAACGTACAAACCCCAAGGTGCACACATACATACATTATATCATACGTATGTATGTATGTATGCATGTATGTATGTGTGTATGTATACAACAATGTTTGAAAAATACCCTAAGCTATTAGGGGCGAAACGCGAATGACGGCTGCAGTGACATCAATACGTATACATACATACATATATTGCCAACAAAAAACCACAACTGATGTTGACGACGAGCGGCGGCGGCTCGGTTGAAGCATAATGGGTCCATTTTGGCCGCGAACTTTGCTATTGCTCAGATCATGCACCGTTACAAACTGAGGGTGGTGAACTCAATCACTCTCCCACATTTATGTATGTATATGCATATGTATGTATGTGTGTGTTTCGATATGTACATATGTATGTATGTATGTGCATTTGCATATTTAGATATGTATGAATGTATGTACATACATATGTATGTATGTAAAGAAAAAGGGTGGTTTAGTTATTGGAAACTCGTTAGGGGGGGTTTATCTAACAAACAGGCATACATACATACATACACGCGTTTACATAATTGAACCCAGCGGTTGAAACTGACCTAAAACAATGCCACTCTCTGGCCTTCATTGTACAAGTAAATACATCTTTACAGATTTCCTATTTTATATTGAAATGCCATTCTTAGGTCACACCCGACATCGTTTAGCTAAAACTCAGGCCAGCATATCCCAAAGAGTATTCCATCGAAAATGCAGTCTATGCTGAAAAGGTTCTGAAGTATGTCTGTATGGAAAGGTCCGGCCTGGATCCGTGACAGAGGCTAATAATAATAATTTGGCGCTGACATTGTATCGCTCAATGTTTGGTCGAGCTTCTCCTACCATTTGTGGTGTGTGCGTCTTTTTGTTGCACCACAAAATGGAGGGATCCAACTATAAGAAAATACTTTTCGTGTGGCTCTCGATTTGACACGATCAGTGGCTTATCAATTTTCCATTGGCGGTCGAGGGGTGACCGCTATAATAAGAAAAAAACTGTTTCTACAATTTTGATTTTACTTGCCCTGGCTGAGCTTCGAACCTCGAACTCAGCGGCATATTGAGTTATAGTACGCACCGCTGCCCTCTCGTCCACAGCGTCCACAGAAACGAATTTAGTTTAATAATTTTAACCGGTGAATAAAACGTAGAAATGAAAAAGAAATAAGTTGTCACAATTTTTGTACCTGACTCGATAGATTTCTTATTTACTGAGATTCTAATCTAATATCTTTTTTTTGTATTTTTATATTCGATTAAATCTTTTTTTATAAATTAAATACTCCAGGTATAGCAGTTATATTTGATTATTATTCAATAAGTCGTTTGTTAATAATTATTTATAATTTTTACTGGAATTTATAAAAATCAAACTGCTTTAGTCATTTTTGTTAAAGACTCAAAATTAACTTGGTTCTCTGATTCTTTAAACAAATTTTTGTTAATAACTTGAAGAAAAAGAAATATTTGATTAAAAAAAACTTTTCTGGCAGTATTCTGCAATTGATAATTAGCCATTGGCGTCATCGAAACTCAACGACAATGACTTGGCAAAATCGGTATTCTTGCAGTCGTTATCGATAACTTTTCATAGAAATTTGGTATTTCGGTATTTGGAGAGTTTCGCACAGGGCTGAATACAATTGACTGAAGTAGACCAAAATGGAAGATGTTTCCAACACTATTTGAAATCTTCCACGAAACACTGCAAAGTTGTTGCCTATTTTATTAGTTTGGAAATCGATGCGATCCAACTCCAGTTGAGGTCATTGTTATCCACCACGTTCTTAAATGCAGTTTTGCTTAATTTTTGAGTAAGAAACTTATGCCCGAATTCAGTAACTTGTACGCGAATTCAGTAACTCAGTCTCATCCCAAGTCTCAAAATGAGCTTCAGATTATTGCTTTTGCTCGCTTTCACGTTTATTTCTTTTGTTTATATTTTTATTTTTTGTGACCTGCTCATCACCCGATCACAATTTAGAGACTTTATTTTGAGACTAGAGGCTTTATTTTGAAAATAATGATTGCCAACTGGTTGTGACTTTTGTCTCAATGAGAGACTGCGACTGCTTACTGAATTCGGGGGTTAATGACATTTAAGCAACTGTAATAATGAAGAACTCTAAACAGGCTGGCCGAAGTGTGCACCGTGGTGGTTGTATGGGTCTTTGGCCATAAGGACATTCCAGGCAACTGCCTGGCAGACGTTATAAACTCGGCCCAAGATGTGGGTATACCTCTAGCGACCGTAAAGCATAGACTAAGATCTGAGCTTTTGGAGAAGGTAAACTTTAGATGGGCTTCGGAGCCCACCTGCCATATTCCAAGACAAATCTGGCCAGAAATTGATGTGAAGCGATCCAAAGCTCTCACCTGGCTTGGCCGCTCCTCTCCGGACACTGCCTTATGGGCACGCATGGGTAGAGACTAGGTTACCCATCAAACGATATTTGTCGTAGCTGTAGGAACGAGGAGGAGGTGGAGAGTATCGAGCAATCTCTGCCACTGTCTCGGTCGGGCCAATGCTTCAAAAACTACTTCTACTCTACATCAATCGGACGGGATGGTTCAATTTTTACAGGGATGGGAAAAATGTATGGCGTGCGCCAGTGGTACCACAATGAGCTTCATAACTTTCAGCCTAAGTGTGCCACCGTGTACTCTGCGCGGTGGCAGCCAGTCTAATCTAACCTAACCTAACCTAAAAATTAAAAACCTCAGTTTTACACACTTTCTATCTGACATTTCTGAAGTATCCGAAATCTCATAATTTCGCTTTGAATTTTTAACTGGTTTTTTTCTTCTTTTCTTCGCTACTTGAATTATATTTCCAAAGAAAATACACAAAATTACAACTTTAATGAAGCAGTTGAAAACTAACGTCGGATTGGATATATATTTCAATTTATCGTTAAACTTTTAACACCGTTAAAAAATACCGCTGATTTGTGTGATTTTTTTGTCGCTGCTGGTATTACGCATTATCTTTCTAAAAACAAAAATTAATATGTTTTTGGGATATATCGAAGAAGAAGAGCAAAAAAAAATGTCATCAACTACAGTTATTAGCCACTTGGAATAGCACTAAGGGTCTATCAGACTGCATACCAAGAAAGTTTATAATTTTTAATTTAATTAGATGTTTTTTTTTCTATAAGTTTTATACATACATACATACATATGTATGTATATAATTTGACATATTTATTTACTTGGTTCCAATTGCAGTATAAAAAAAAATTGTTTATTAAAATTCACCAAAATGATTAATAATTCAATAATGATAGAATTTTTTTAAGTAAAGTTCTTGCAAAACCCTAAATAACTAATTCCCAGGATTCCGAGACTTTAATAGCGGGATCCCGAAAATCCAGTGATCGTAAGCATCGAGAAATTAACATCTCTAGTATATCGTAACCAACGATATTGAAAATGTTTATTCTTTCTTAAACTCAATGTTATTTTATTCTTTAGTGCACTATTCACATTCATATGTACATTAAGGTGCTTTTTTGCGACTATTTTTTTTCACTCCCACCTCGAAGTTTTATTTGAAATACTTAAAAAAAAAGTCCCTAAAAATTTGAGCTTTTCATATTGATATAAAGTACTCGCCTTCGGCGTCTGAAGCATTCCCATATAAAATACACGTAAACTCGATTGTTTGTTTTTTAAATCTGCGGAAATTCAGCGGAAACTTTTGATATTTCAACGTTTAGAAAAACAAATTACTCGGGAGTAAATATTTGTTCAATTCTCAAACATTTGCTGCAATCCATTTTCAAAATTCTGGTAAAAATGGCGAGTTCCGTCGCATACGAGTTAAACGCTGTTGTTTATATGCGCCAGGTTAATTGTTTTTTTTTTTTTAAAGGATTGTAATTGTTCTTAAAAAAAGTAAAAGCGTTGAGTCAAGCACACCCGATTTAATGCTTTGTATTTTTTATTTCAATAATTGCTGGTATCTACTAATCAAGTTTTTTTTTTAGATTTTCATTGAATTGCATTTTTTATGGTTTTACGGAATTCACATTACACTCATAATAATAATAACACTGTACAACAAAAAATCCTACTGTTTTTCTCAACGGTTTCTTTAGCTTTTGAGTCTGCAGAATACGAATCTGAAGTCAGAATTTTCGGATCAACCTATTTTTCATAACAGAAACCGATATTTGTAAAAAAAAATTCAAAATTTTTTTAAAATCATTTAACAAGTGTAACTAAAGCATTTTGGGGCCAAGGAATCATAATATACATATGTAGTATTTATTTTTAGATTTGACTGCGTATTCTTGAAAACCTCAATTTTGTTGTACTGTGTAACTATATCATCGTGGAGTTTTAAAAAGCTCATAAAAATTTTCGTAAGAATTACATATATCTATGTACATATGTATGTTACAAACACATGTACGTATTTTGTTAATAATTATAAGTGAGAAAAATTTGTTAAATCATCGATGATTATTATTTTGAGACAAATATTCTATATTTAAAATTCATCAAGATTTACGTATTCTAATAAAAAGTAAAAAGATTTTTTCTTTGCCTAACTATAAATAAGAAAAATGTTATTGACATATTATAGTATTTTGAAGGAGATTGCGGCATACTATGTAGATGCTTCACGATAAGTTCTGAAGTCTCTGTCTAACAGAGCTATACACCTGAAATCGTTTGTGAATTTAATGTCTGAAATTAAATGTACCTGAATTCTAATTTATTTAGCCAAAGGTAATCAGTTCGTATTTGCAAGTGGGATAGCATTAACACCTTGCTGTACACGCTGGATATGTTGCTGTACGACACGATTACAAATCTTCCATCGTGTATATTTCATATGAAGCATTATCTCGTTTAAATTGCAAAGCCATACAGAAACAATGTTATCCAATTTGTTCTGTTCTACTGAGATAAGGCTCTCGATTATGTACATAAAAAAAAAAAAAACAGATTCATCTCTACACACGTGTGATGGATGCACCCTCTATAGAACTGGATTAGTCTTGCGAATAACGAAATTAAAATTTAATGTTTTAAGCTAAAGCAGTTGGATTGGAAAAATTGCTCCGTCGCTACGTTTCAAGTGTGTTTGTGATCAGGCATACATACATATGTACGTACATATGCATACTCGCATGTACACATATGTACATACATTCATATGTATGTACATATATTCAAGTATATTCGATATTAAAAAAATCAAACGCGGCGAAAAGCAGCAATAATAAAAACCTGAAAGTGAAAAATTGGAAATTCCCAACAACACAGATCGCTTAAGCCAATGCTGGATGGATAGCATTTTTACCCTAAGTCGCTGCTGTCCATATGCTGCATACGAGTATATACATACATACATACATATGTATGTATGTATATATATTCTGTTTAAAAATTATAGCACAACCATTTATTTACCGATCTGCGCACTTTATTTGTCTTCTAATTAATTAAAATTAAGTAAAATATGGTTAATTCTTTAAAAAAAACCATAAACAATTACTTTTTTTACTACTTACAAAATGTAAAATAATTTAATAAAATTTCGAATAAAAATACAAATTTTTGTGAAAAAGTGCATGTTTCAAGTGTCTACAAGATATCACTGATTTTTAACAATTTTTTTACTGGCAGTTTCCCGCGATTATTTTTTATATGGAATTAATTGCGAAAATGCGTCAGTAATAAAATTGTCAAAAATCAGTACTAATTCGTTTGTTTTTTTAAAACATACATAGTTTCCAAGAACGATAGAATACAAGATTGCGCTTTCCCGACGAAAAATGATGTGAAGCAAAATGCGTGGAACGTCACGAACATGGTTTTACTGAGAATCGGAAGAAATTGCAAACAAAAATGTGAGGTTAGGTTTTGCTAGGATTTCTAAATTTTAAAGTTTTTACCAATTTCGGCACTTTATGCAACATATATATATATTTAAATAACTTCATTTATGCTCTGTCTTTAATTGGAGATCTTAAAAAAAAACACTGCAGAGTAACATTAGGAAACATAAGAAGCTTAACTTGCAACTAAGTGCGCAGCTACACCTTCACATCGTTTTATAGCCTCGTATCATTGATAGACTCTGTGATTTAACACTTAACACTGCGCACTTCATGTTTAATAACTTTATTTTAAATAAAATCACTTTAGCATTGAATTTAAGCACAAACAATTGTATGCATACAAACATACAAACAAAACTAACCGCGTTTTGTGACGTAGCATAAACAGCTGATTCTGTCAAATTTGCTGAGAGCGAATAGCGGTTTGCGGAAGGCGCAACCTCTGTATTTTCAAAATCGTGCATAGTTTCCACATTTTTTATGAAACTAAACCAAAAAAGTCTAATTATTTTTTAAGTTCGAATTTTTGATAATAGTTTACACATTTTTTATGAAACTAAAATAAAAAAGTCTTAATGGTGATTAACGATGTTTTAATTGAAAAATAATTTTAAATAATTGAAAATATTGTCCAAATGTGTCAATATGTGTTTGTGCTATAATTTGTGAACAGAGTGTACTCGTACATACATATGTACAAGATGAGAGGGCACACGTCGTCGCTCTCTTGTGGCGATCTATTAAGCTCTGGGCAATAGCAAAGGGAGTTTTTTTTTATTTATTTTAATTAGAAAGTTGAAAAAAAGCTTCGCCAGTTGTAAGCCGAATAGAATAGCCAGCTATATCCAATTCATATGGAAGCTGAGCTTGTCGAACAGGTTGTGCCGGTGCGTTGCTTTTCTACACTTCGAGTTCTTTGGAACAACAATTGCATGATGATCAAATAAAGAGCTTTCAATATCGAATGGCTTAACTTATTTGTTTATGCACGTGTGTGTGTGTGTGTGTGTGCATACATACCAATGTCGGAAGCGGTGTGTTGCCTGCTCGGTTTGTTGTGAATATATACTAAGTATTTACATACATATGTACATATGTATGTATGTACGAGTATATCTAATTGCAATTTAAGTATTGATTGAAATCTTTTATGTGCGCACAAACGCATATGCAGATCTTATCTAAGCGAAATTCTAAACAAATATCACAACATTAAAAAAAGGGGTGTATTCGAGCTGCAATAAATGCGACAGTGTCACTTTAATCCGATAAGCGCGAAAATGTGAACGACTCTGCCGACTTTACACGTTTGAGGAACGAAAGTTTAACAAACAGTCGCAAGTCGCTTATCACGAACAAATGAAATGCAAATTAATAAAAAATGTGAATGAAGCATTTCATTAGATTTCAAATTGGTCGTCAGCAGCAGGGTATGAGAGCCAAAGGGTTGTTATGTATGTAGCTCGAACTCACCCAAAATGTGTCTATGTATGTACATATGTATGTATGTATGTATAGAATCTTTCTTTTTAGTAAATATCCAAACTACCTTCGAAGGTCGCGATATTAAGTATATCGAAATATAAAGTTATTTCCATAAGGGCGATATTTTCAGTTTTTGCCAGCAAACACATGCTCTAACCTTAAAGAAAAATTGCGAGTTACAATCAAATGCAGTTTCAAATTGTTTGGCTACGTAAGAATTGGATTAGAGAAATACGAGAAAGACATTAGATATGAAATACATATGTATATGTAACTTAATTATTAAAATCAGAACGCATTTTTTGCATTACGTCCTTAAAAATGTCTAGTATTTGCTTATTTTTCTTATCATTCTAAACTTTTGTTGGAATAGCTGTCAATACTTCTTGAGTTTATTTGATAATTCTCTCACAACTCAAAATACAACATCGTGAGTGGCAAAATATTTAACATAACTGAAAAATGTAAACAATTTATAAATTTGACTATAATAAAAAAATTTTATTTCCTTTTTATATATGTATATATTTTTTGTTGTTGTTGTTTTGCTTTAATATATATATGTATAGTGTTACTTATTTCTACCGTTATTCATTAACTTATCAATGAATCGTCGCAGAATTGTGGACTCTTTTAATTAATCATATTTTTTTGCTTAAATTAATAAGTTTAATTAATTTTTATACTTTTGTTGTTTTTGTTTTTGTTTTTCAAAACTATGCTTATATGCAACTGTTGTAGCGTATGAAGCCTTCACATCCTACTGCCCAAACGCTACATTTTACGCGTACAATGAAACTTATGGTATTGTTTATACCTAAAATCTACGTTTATAAATGTGCTTGAACTCTTTGACAATAACTTATAATGTAATTATTATTTTTAGACATACATTCATATATGCGCGTAATTTTAGTAGAATATATTTTGTGTTATCTTAACATTTATTCACTACACAAAACGAGTTCGATATCTGATCTGCAGAATTCAAATTTATATTATACATTTATAAGAGGTTTTGTGAAGACTAAATACAAACAAATAAAAAAAAAAATGAAATAAATTAAAATAAGTAAAAAATAATAATAAAGGTATTTTAAATCGAAGAAATACACCTGGTAAATGAAAGCAGATGAAAGATCGCTTTTTATACAATAAAAACCACGAAAACATTTTACTTGGAAAATATTCATTACTCTAAAAATTGTACTTAAATAATACCACCTCCGCTCTTGCCCCGTTGTGTAGCTTCTCTAGTTAGTATTTATAATACACAGCGTTTTTGAATTAACATTAATGCAAAAAAAAAAAAAAAACAATAAACAAAAAAAATATATATTTATATGAAGTGGTTGTACATAAACACAAGTATGTCGAAACTAACATATGTATGTATGTATATCAATTTATGCGTAAGCTCTAAAACGAGTAAAGGGTTACTACAATATATATATGTATATATATATACATATATACATATATGTATGTATGTATCAATATTAATATACAACTATGAGTTATTTAGTGAATACGTGCGTGGGTATTATTAGCGGTCGCATCACTGAGTGCGATAGCCCAAAAGGAACCTCCACTTAGTTCCACTAGTTTCCCCAAAGTGAATCTTTCCGACAAAAAAAAAAACACTAGCTGCGTTCATAAAAGTTAGATTAAATCTTTACCTTCGCACTTATTTGTTTTATATAAAATTTACTTTTAAATAAGACCTTTACATACATACTGACACGCCTTATCAAATGACCGCCATCTCATAATTTTAATTTTTTTCACAATAAATTAAAATAAAAAAAATGTCTCTTGTTGATGACGTTGAAAGGTATGCTCTAAGTAAATAACTTTTGAATTACCAATCTTTTGTTCACTTATAAATTATGTATTAATATTTTCTTTTGTTCACAAATAGCTCAGCTCATAAGTGAAATAGGCTGAACAAAAAAACGCGGCTAACTTTTGCAAATGTAGCTGGTATTCGGAAAGACGCACTTTCAAAAATGCAGATGAAACTCAGTTTGTGTTCGAATGCCCTTCAAATGTCGTATAGTTAGAGCAATTGAAAATATTTCGTTCGCTAAGCGAAAATAATAAAAAATATCAATCCTATCTGTTGAGCAGTAAAAAAAAAAAAAATTAAAACAGAATTCAATCAATTGCTTTAATCCAATCTACCCCGAACAATCTGCCCATTGACTCAATTTTTTAATGTAATTTTCCATTGAGTTTGTGCTATTCATGAGTAATTTTTGTGTGCTTTCGCAAAAATTTGTTGGGCGGAATGTTAAAAATATGTAAATACTTAAGCAGTAGCAGCTGAGGTTTGCAGTTTTTTTTACTTGAATTATGATTTACCTATGATAGAATTTAATGCTTAATATCACTATTGCAAACAGATAAGTACTAGGAGCATAATTGTTTAGCAGCGACAACACAACTGGGTATGAAATGAAGTTCATGAAGTCAAAGCGGCGAATCAGTGAAACTGCGTTGTAGCAATTCAACAAGTTTTGCCGTTAATCAAATGGCTGGGCTAGAACATTCTGCCGATTAATGGGATAAAACACTATATCGACAATTTGACTTAAGCCGCTCTTGGGTTCCTCTACGCACCACAAATTCGCTTGAACATCATTATATTCGTTTACTAAAACACTGGCCATATTCGGTTACCTCTTACTTTAAAAGTTATGACGATAATTGGGAAATAATTTAATTACAAATAGTTTTACTCTATAAAATAGTAGTTTTTCTTGTTATATGTATACATGCATGCTTATATACACAAGAGAGCATATACATACATACATACATACATACATATGTACATGTTTTAAGTGAATTTTCTTCTTCTTTACTCTAATAGTCAATTTCTTGATTATGATATCATAATTGATTTATTGCACATTCACTCCATTTTTTTAGGTAGTAAATATGTATGTATTATTTTGTAGTATTTAGCTCTTTTAAATATAATAGATTTTAAGTTAATTTAAATTTTTAATTATTTAAGTGCAGCATTCTACAATTTGAGAGTCGATGATGTAACTTATTCCATCGAGAAACTGTTTAAATTAGTTAACGAATTCATGTCCTGTTGCCCCTTCGACCATCGCCACTTGGTATGCGTGCCAACTGCACCACTTCTATTGCCTATACACATTCCTTCTACATAGTGGTAGGGACTATGAGTTAGTAATCAAATACACTACAATACATATTTTAAACGCATGTCGACATACATAGTTAATTTGGGCTTTCATTTAAATGCTTAAAATACAATTACAATTTGCTTTATTCATCTGGTTACCGCGCTTTGCTTTTTTTTTACTGCATTACCAGGCTATATTTGTTTCTCGCCGTACAGTTATTAATATGTATGTATGTAAATTTTTGATTGATTTTTGTCTTATCTTTTTGTTCATAAATGTAAATAAGATAAATACCACGAATTCACTTCAATAGTATGCAATAGACATGTGCCTATTATAGCCGTGCATAAGTTTATTATGTTTTCATGTTATACGGATTTTTATCATTCTGTGTTTCTCATTTGGTGGGTCCAGGAGGAAAGGGGTTTATCACAGCTACGGCAGCAGCTTGCTGACTTGCCAATACTGCAGCTAAATCATAATTATATAGAGACTTATTAAGAAATGATCATTTGGAAAATTGGCTATATTAAAAACTTACCACCGTAAGGTGCCGTGTACATTGGATATCCGAGACCGACGTGTGTGTGGTGGTGGGTGTGCACATGACGTTGCGGCGGCGGACTACGCGAATCGGCGGTGGCACCGGTACCTCCTGGAGCGCCGCCGCCGATGCTACCACCGCTATTTGGCCCACCTGCGCCCCCCTGTTGTTTATGTGAATCGATATTAAGCGGGCCACCGGCTAAATTGCCGCCTGGACCACCGGGACCACTCAACACCTTTTGGTTTAGTACATCAGACTTATTTGTAGGACCACTCATTCCAGTCGGAGGAGGCTGTAGATTTAATGGCAACCCGCTTCCACTGGAAGACTGATTTGTTGTAGTCAGATGACTACCACTATTTGGAACGCTTTGTGTGGCATTGGGACCATTACCAGGGCCGGGTACACCACCAGTATTAACAGCCAGCTGCTGCTGCTGCTGCTGCTGCTGTAAGCCCACATTCGGACTAGATACACTGACTTTGACAGGTCCGCTTTGGCCTTGGCCTTGGCCGCCACCGCCGCCGCCGACGCTACCACTCGTTGGCGATTTCAGTGCACGCTCGCTCAGTTCGTGTATTTTGTGTGTGGTGTAATATTGGCTGGCAGCGTGATGAAGTGCGTCTAACGCTTTTGTTCCAGTGTTTCGTGACAAATCCTCTGGCGCATGATATCTAGGTATGGGCAGATGATAGGGCGCAGCATTGTATGGTCCAGCTGCCGACATTAATACATTGCGGTACATGGGATGATTCGGATCGAAGCTAAAAGGTGCCGGAGCAATATATGAGGGATGGAGGAAGTATTGTGATGTTGGTGGCGGTGGTGGGCCCTGAGTTTCCATCGTTGGTTTTTGTCCCTCCTGCTTAATTTTCACTTCCTCCTCTTGTTTCTGCTTAGATCCCTCTTTCGTTAGATTTGTTGCTTTGCCACTGCCAGAATTTGGATTTGCACTTGAAGAGCAACTTTGCGATTTGGATTTTTGCGACTGTTGATGTTGCTGCTGTTGCTGCGCCATGGACATTTGTTGTTGGTGCTGCGATGAAGAGCCAGTATCATCCTTGTGTTGCACCAACACTTGCCCTTGATGTGATCCTGGCGGCCCACTATTTGAAGGGTTTTGTGCTTGCACCGCTCGTAACGCTGCAACAGCACTTTGACGTCGCTGCTCATCTGACAGAATGTAGTATCTAATGGAGGATAAATGATAGAAAATTAATATTCAATTCGTCATAAAAAGTATGTGTGTGTGTGTGTGTGTGTGTGTGTGTGTGTGTGTGTGTGTGTGGTCTCACCTTCTTAATTCTTCCTCGCGAGACAGGTGCTGTTGGGCGGCCAACGTCATCGGATGCCGTTGGTAGATATTTGGATATGTGCCTAAACCTTGCAAGTCTTTCGGATGTAACGCATGTGGCTGTTGTGGTGGTTGTTGCTGTTGAGGCGCTTGTTGTTGTTGCTGCTGCTGCTGCTGTTGAACCTGGATACATGGATTATGTTCTTGTTTTATTTCGTGCTTTGTCATCGGTTCGGTTTTGATGTGCTTTGTAGAAATCAACTAAAACAAAGTTAAAAGAGAAAATAGTAAATAACATTTCATCCCAGACTCTTTGATCTGAGATCTAGAGAAACGACGCTACCGCCAAATTTAAGGTTGTATATTTTATTTACTTTTCACAATATAAATGAATATTTATGAATACACAATATTTTTATAGATTCAAATTATAATATTTCCAATTGATTTTCTTCTTCATTTCGCAACACATTAGGTGTGTTCGCGACGCAGATAATTGTTACGAAATATGACGATTTTTGTCAAATCGCGTTCGCGGTGTCAAAAAAAAAACAAGCAAGGAAGGGGAAATTGAGAGAGCAAAATTACATTTCATTTTGAGGGGAAGTTCCAAATTCTTGCTGGGCAAATTTTACCCAGCCCAATTTGCAGGCAAGAGAACAGCTGTCCAAAAGCAGCTGATTGCAATTTGGAGAAATACGAAAGTTTTGTTTAAGAATTTTCAATTTGAAAATTATAAAATATGAGTGTTGAAACACGCTAGCATCAATTAAATGTTAGTTTGGTTAAGTTTCCTTAGTAGAATGTTCAAAGAAAATACAAATGCAATGTTTTTCATTTTACATTTTTGGATGCGGACAAAAATTTAATCAGCTGTTCGTTAAACTTGCAAGTTTCTGCAACTCTCTTTGAGAGAGAATACTCAAAAATTCTCAGATATTTCGTTGCTGAATAATTCTTGTTGGACATTTAGACGAACGGATCACGGACTAACGAAAATTTAAGATTTTCGCTGAGCTTAAATATATTTTAAAATATTATCGTAAAACTTATTTTTATTTTTGTTTAACCATTTAATTACTTTAAAAGATGTCTCTCTATAAGTTATTTCTACAAGGAATTTTTTTGAATATGATTGCATTGCTCGATTGTCACAAATCTCAAATAGATAGATTTTGTTTTGTTTTGGTTTTTACCACCACGTTAGATTTCTGTTCAAGCATATAACATAAACATATGCCAGAAGTATCTACATTTTTTTTTATAGCAATCGCAGCCAAGCAAGTTTAGGTTTAAGCCATATAAAGTACCCAAGTTATCTACAAAGCGATGCTATGGAGCCGATGTTGTTGTTGTTGTTGTTGTAGCGGCTAGCCACACCCCACTAAGGTTGACGGAAACCCCTTAATCATTATCGTCAAGCACAACTAACGAGAGCTCAAGGAAACGAACAGTTTCAACAGGGTCGGGCCATAGGGAAAGGGGTGTCAGTTGAGTAGGTTTGGCCGGGCATGTGAATAGGTGGTTGGTGTCGTGCGGGGACTCTTCACATGCCTAGCAAGTGTTGGGGGGTGTCGGGTTATGGGATCATGGATAGGTAGGCGTTTAACCTGTTACCAATCCAGATCTAAGTTGAGCCAGAGTAACGCGGGACTCACGAGGCAGCTGGAGCTCTTCAGCTGGAGTTTGAAATCCCAGAATGACATTCACAGGTCGGGAGTCGACAAATTTGGAGACCGATTCCGTGTAAATGTCGCCCAGACATCGTCGGTACGTCATCGGGTACAGAGGTCGTCGTACGTAGGTCTGGACCTCGTCCGCCAGTAGCGAGATATGTCCCCTGATGAGCCTGAGTGTCGGTTCCAGTGCCAGCAGGTCTCTATTTGGGTGCCCCGGACGGTGGCATCCAAGCAGAAACTGCTTTGAGAGCATTAAGTTATGCTACCGGACTGGAAGCACGTTAGCCTCATGGTAAAGGTGTTCCACAGGAGACATCCCGTCGCTGTCCGGGTTGCGGCGTCTTGTCCACTGGGTCCTCCCAGTTCCCGACGACCATATTAGCGTAGCATAGTTTTGAACCGACCGACCTTGTATGTTGCCAACAACGTTTCTTTGGCTTTGCCCCCAAGTGCTGCCGGCGAGCGACTAGAGGACCTTGTTGGGGCTCTGTAATTTATTGACGATTGCGGCTGTGTGCGCTGATAAGGAGACCAGGCTGTCAAAAGTGACCCCGAAAATCGTCGGGTGGTTAACCGTTGGAATGGGGGCACCCTCGATGTGAATGTCGAGGTTCAACCCGACCTCCTTCGTCCATGATGTGAATAAGGTCGCCGTGGACTTAGCAGGGGGAAAGTGATAGGTTTCGTCCAGTGAAGTCTTGAGCAAGTTCAGGGAGGTAGCTGTTCACTTTTGTACTCCCGCTATAAAAGTAAAATTTTGCAAGGCCTAAACTTTGACTTTATTGCAACATTTTCGAATGAGGTATAGGAAAATAGCAAACATTTGAATTCAGAATCGTATCTGTGGTCTTCAAACAATGCGGTGTAGTCGCAAAAAGAATTTTTACGTCATCCTAAATCGACAAATAGTCATTTTAAATAATCTTCAAAATAGGAAAGAAAAGTGACCTTACAGTGGTGCAAAACATAAAAGTGTTGTGTCTTTTAAAAGGTAAAATATATAGCTATTTGAAAACATCTCATATTGTAGGAGCATCAAAAACTTCTGTGGTAAAAATCGCAAAAATCAGCAAAAATCTTGCAAATTTGCACAGATAATCGAAAAAAAAAATGTTAAGGACTTCACAAAAGATGATCACCGTATTTTTTTACCAAAAGCTTTGCAGAACCATTTCGCATCTCACAATAAAATTTTTAAGGACGCAAACGACTCTGGCATTAAGTTTTCGAAAGCTGTCACTTATTCTAAATCTCCAAATCGTATTCCATCGTCATACACTTTATCGAATGCCACTCTTTCCACTGTTGGAGAGTTTTCTGACCTCGGGGTAGTATTTGACACTGGATTTAACTTTGTCAATCACATTAGCTTTATTATTCCTAAGGCTTATGCTAACTTAGCTTTTCTGTGACGTTATGCGAGGGATTTTAAAGACCCATACACTAGGAAAACGTTGTATAACTCCTTAGTCCGCTCCAAGCTCGAATATGCCTCTCGTAATTTGGAACCCTATTTATGCATCTCACTCTAATAGAATTGAAAGAGTACAACGCAATTTCATTCGTTTCGCCTTGCAACCTCTTAACTTTGCTGTTCCTTTACCTTCCTATAGTGCGCGTTGCATGCTTATAGATTTGAAGTCCTTAGCAAATATGCGTACCATTCACTCTTTGATGTTTGTTTATGATCTTATTTGTGGCTCTATTGACTGGCCGGCTATTCTAGGACAGATAAGCTTCAATGTCCCTCAAAGAACTCTACGCTTTAATTATCCGTTCAATGTCAGTGCAGGAAAATTGAATTACCTTAACTTTGCTCCCATTAAACGAGCACTCACTGAACTAAATTTCATATATATGTAGATCACTTGATAAATGTTTATATATATAGTATGTAAGAACTATTCATAAGTACTTTTCTGTATCTAGTCTGTAAGGTTTTGTAACCATTGACTTAAATAAATGAAATGAAAAGCGCCAAAGTTGAATTCTAAGATGTGCATGCAAGACTCTACTGGGCGCAGCTACATAAAATATAAAGGTCAAATTGATTGCATAGTTCCTGTCATCAAATATCCACCTTCTGTGCTGATTTGGAGCTGCATATGCGCCAAAAGGAAAAAGGCTCTTTATCAATTTGTTCAAAATACGATGTGCTCCACGCAGTGTATTGAGGTCCTATAAAAACGTGTTGATCCTCTATATTGATATCACTCAGCATTCTAGAAAGGACTACACTATTTTGCAGGATGGCGCACCCTGTCATACGTCACAAGCAAGCATGAATTTCTTAAATTCAGTTAAGGTAGATGTGCTGGTTTTGACCGAATCGAGTCAGTTTTAAAATTAAAAGGTAGACATACAAAGTATTAACTATTGCATATTGAATATATATGTACGTATTTTGTTATATTTTACTTAATAAATTAAATCACATCTGTTTTATTAACACATTTTTATCCAGTTTTGCTTTAATTGAGGCTTAAAGTCAATATTTTGAAATTTTCACTTTGGTCGCAATTCGTTGAGCAGGTACTGAACTTTTATAGCTTTGTAAATTTTTTAATCAGAAAAATCCTCTCGTTGGTGAAAACCCAAAAACGCAAATATGCTACCATTTTTAAGTTGGTTAGCGAGAAAAAAGTTTAATATTTTTGCACAGTTCCTCTAAATCACAATTTACTTTAATTTGCCACGATTTTTTTTAATGATTTCACTTACTTGTTGCTGCTGCTGTGTTATTTGCTTAGAACATTCGTGGGGGCTAGGACTTTCCTTTATTCGTTCATCTTTAATGACTCCAGAATTCGAATGCGGAGGCAGTGTATTTTGTGGTTGTGAACTGGGCAAGCCTCCGTGGTTTCCCATTTTTACAGCATCATCGGAAGCGACAATTGACACAGGCCCATAATTGGGCTCCACGTTGTAGGGATATCCAGGAGCCATGTAACTAAAAACAAGGTAAACAATATATTTTTTTTTTATTATACAAATATGATAACATTTTGTTTTTTGTTTTAGGTCTTACTTAAAGGGATAAAAGTGAGATAAAGGTTTGGCAGGTGATGGTGTTGGCATACTGCCTGGCCCAACACCAGATGATCCCAGCGATTGCATAGTCCCCATGCCGGGTGGCAAAACATTATTTGGAGGCGCAATGTTGCTTAAATTTGCTGCTGTAGGCTGTGAGGGTGGCTGTCCCGGAGCCATGTCTTTTGGATTGCCAGCACCATCTGGCGCGTGCATTTGTGGCTGATGTCCAACGGTAGCTTGCTGTTGCTGCTGCGATGACTTCGTTATCAAATCCAATGGCGGATCCTTATTCTTACTATTATAGTCTGTTAGAAGAGGCGACTGTTGTTGTTGCTGCTGTTGCTGTTGGTGTTGGTGATGGTGTGACTGCTGCTGCTGCTGCTGCATAAGGTGCGATGACTGCATTGGACCTTGTTGTTGTGTCTGTGAGCTGGGAAGCGACAAATTTGGCTGAACCAAAGCAGAAGGCAGCAATCCTTGTTTAGACGTCTGTGAAGGCTGCTGATCGGTAGAAGGTGGTACCATATATTGTTGCTGTTGATAAAATTGGTACATTCCGTATCCTCCTAGTGGCGGAATGGTTTGCGAGCCACCCCCAATCCCCACAGTGCTCAGATCAGAGGACTTTTTGTTTGGTAACTCTATATGTTTAGGCTGTGGCTTATCTGTGGGTATGATAAAGAAATAAAAATATTAAAACTAGAGCATAATATAACTAAACGTTTGCAGAGTACGGTAACGATACCTAAGATATCCTGTTCTCCCACCGGTGTCGAGTCATCTGAAATGTCACTGTAGGCGGGACTTTGTACGTTATCCCTGGTCACAACGCCATCATATTCCACAGGTCCGGGCGACTTTCGACACTTCTTCTGCTTTACCGCTGCAAATCCCGCCGAATTTTTAGTTGACAATGAAATACCTTCAATGCGAGAGTTTTATATTGGAATGTTTAAATGCTCTTCTTGTATGTACATACAAATATATAAACGAATGTATTTAATGAAAATTCTACCTTGAAAGTTTTGACCGGTTGCCGTCGACGTGCCGGTGTAAGTACTTATTGCCGATTGATGTGACTGTTGCAAACTTTCAGAGTTTGTAGTTAACTGTGCAGCTGCTCGTTGTGGACTTTGTCCAGCTAAAGTGCTCACTTGCGGAGATATGCCTTGCGTTGACTGTTGCTGTAGAGCTAATATTGCCGGCGGTGCTCCAGAACTGGGCACGTCGCTTTGTGGACCGAACCTCAACACTCCAGCTTTTGCTAAAGATAATATTTGAAATATATTTATTACAACTGTACTCGTATTCGCCAACATATTATTCAGAATACTTACGCCCACATTGTTGTGAAGCGACTGACGGCTGTGATTGTTCGGAAAGTAATGCAGGTAAATTACCTGCATTGGATATACCGAGCGATTGCTGTTGCTGTTGGTGCTGCTGCTGCTGCTGCTGCTGTTGAGACATTACCTGTCCCGAAATGCCTGCCGTAATACTACCGCCGGCAACTGAATGCGATTGCGGTGGTATAAGGGCTTGTGGCGCTGACACTGTGAGCAAGCCACCAATTGTCGCATTTGCCGAACTAGAAGAAGATGCAGTCGACACCGTGGCAGCCGCATTCATGACCGAAGATGACATGGATGAGGCAGACACTGATGCCGCAGCGGCGCCAGTTACAGTTTCTGTTTCTAAAACAGTGTCAAGATTTGTAGCCTGCGCAGTTGTTTGGGATGTTGTTGGTAAAATCGCAATTGACTGAGATGCTGATTCAGAAGTGGTTGTTGGCAGCGTTGACGCAACAACGTGAGGAGTTGCAGGTGATGTTATTGACACTGCGCCAGCTGGCAAAATCGGACCTTCTGCAGTGGTTGGCGTGACGGCTCTAGCGTTTTGTGTAGGCGGCACCGGCGAGGAGGTCGGTGTGGGGTGTTCTTCGGGCAATTGCAAGGAATCTTCATCCATAGAGCCAGCACTGCCATGAGCGTGAGATTGGTGGTAGCGTAGACCATTTGCATGTTTATACTTTTTGCTGCAATCCTGTTCGGGACACTCGAGTAATACCGGCGAAATCGCACACGGCGAGGCAGTCTTACATTTCTTCGTGCTTATTTGTACATTAAGACCAGTGACAGGATTGACGAGGCTTTGGGGTTGGGCAGCTAGACCACCGCCACTGGCGGATATTGGTATACCACTAGCGTTCGCTACGTTCGTAGTGTTCTCCGTGTCGCCGTTAATAGGTGATGGTGACTCATCTTTCGATTTACGCTTCTCAGAACGTGGAGGTAAAAATGCTGTGGGCGATGTACTGGGCGTGGCACCACCGCCATTACCCGAAGATGAGCTACTTGTTGTCGTTGTTATATTTGCAGTACTTGTTGCACTTATAGCCGTACGCGAAGCACCACGACCACCTTTCGTTGTACCATTTCGTAATTTTGAATGCACCTGCGCATGGGAGAAATATATCTACAAAAATATATTAAAACCCAGGTGGTTGATAAAGCAAATTTGCTTTGAATACTCACCGAGCTTCGTGTTTCGGTAAAATTACTTAAATCTGGTGTAAGCGCAGCACTCCTTCCACGTTTGCCACGGCCTTTCGGCGTACGGGAATCCAATTCTTCGGTTGGCGAATCACAGAATCTGCAAATTTAGTATGTACACATGTACTTGACTTGTACATACTATCTCATGAATTATGAAGAATTAACTAAACTAATATCCTAAGTAATACAATTGACAAAGTTTATTTATATTTACTAAGTCCCTATTCCATTTAATTGCATAAAACAAAAACAACAAAGTTGAAGAATATATTTCGTTTTTACTTTATAAAAACTTGGTTTATTTGAGCAAGCTCAATATAAAGGTTATCCAAAACCTTTCTCGAATTATAAGGCAACAAACTACTCTGATGCGACGGCTGCGCCCCTAATTGAATAGGTCATTCAATAAGTCCGTAGGATGACACATAGGTGTCGCCACTATGAAAAACCTCGTATGTATGACAGCAAACGGACCATTTGTACTCAAGTTATCGCATTGAACGTCACGCCTGTTTTCTTATTTTCAAAATATGGAAAAAAGTGAATTTTGTGCGTTGATAAAGCATTGTTTTTTAATCGGAAATAAATACAGAGCAAACCAAAGCATGGCTTCATAAATGTTATCCGGAATCAGCTCCATCAACAAAGCCCACAAAGTCGTTTTGGGATGCAGATGGAATAATTTTCATCGACTATCTTGAAAAAATAAAAACCATCAACAGCGACTATTATTGGAGCGTTTAAAGAAAGAAATCGCTAAGAAACGGCCGCATTTTAAGAGGAAAAAAGTATTGATTCACCAAGACAATGTACCGTGTCACTAATCGATGAAAACGATGCCAAAATTGCATGAATTGGGCTACGAATTGCTTCCCCACCCACCGTGTACTCCAGATTTCGCCCCCATTGACAATTTCTTTTTTTCGGATCTGTAAAAGAATGCTCCGAAGAAAAAGATTTGGCTCCAATGCTGAAGTGATCAGCCATCACTGAGGCTTATTTTGAGGAAAAAGGCGAATTGTACTACAAAAATGGTATCGAAAAGTTGGAAGATCGCTATGATCGGTGTATCGCCCTCGAAGGCAACTATGTTGAATAATAAAATCGAATTTTGCCAAAAAAAAAAAAATGTTACAACTCAACTCGGCAATATTTGTGTATTAAGTATGAGACACAAACGATTTGTGTTGTCTTCGAGATCTTTTAATAATTCAATTCTTAAACGTTCCCCGGTTGCACAGCTCATGAAACTACACTTAGTTTTGTTGGAAACCATTTGGTTGTGAACTCTAATAAAAATATCAACTTAAGGAAGAAAAGGGATTAAAAATTTAGTTGAATTATAAACCGCCCAAAACTGGATAGGCATTGCACAGCTCTCCTCAAATTGGTCTTTCAAGAACTAACTAAGGAAAGATGGTCAGACATTAAAACGCGTAGATTATTAAAAAATGAATTAGTATCCAATAACTCCAGAGCATAGGCAATGCAGAGCCAAATAATTTTTAAAATTGTATCAACCGACACAGGAGATTGGCCATTATGTAAGCATTTTGTTAAGAAGAACTTCTTTATTACAGAATCCTTTTGAAGCTAAGGCATACATAGAAGACTGTGGGAAAACCGGCCTGTAACCGGACTTTCGCAATTCAATCAGATGTCAAAATGATAATTTTTTTATTACAAACCATGAATATGTACTCTTGTGCAAAAGATCGACTCTTCTCTGCTACGAAACTTTAAATTTCGATACTTCTAATGGAGCAAGTAGCGACATAAATTTACATTTATTTTCTAACTCTGATTGCTATGTACATACAGTTCCATTAAAATACAATTTTTAAACAAGATCTGGTGGGAAGATGGTTGGGCATGATATCCATACCGCAGGATTGGGTCAATTACAATTTTAAGATGTGTGAGACTCCAAGATCGATCATTTGCCATCTATTATTGCTCTTGAGATTATGGTTTACGTCTGAGATTTTAAGGTTAATGACTGTGAGGAATAGAAAAGCTACGAAAGTAAATATTAACCGAAGTTATTTATGAAAAGCTCGGTTACTAATTTGTATTACGGAATAGAGAAATATATGATATACATAAATGCAATGAAGCAGACCACATTATAGATAATAGTAATTAAGGCTTTTATTTATGTATTAGTTTTCTTAAGTATGTATCTAGAAAATAATACAAAATAGATATGCATTCGCACACAAAATAGAAAATAAAACTAATTTAAAACTTTAATTTACATTTAGTTAAATAAAGAGTTTATTTTAGTCTTGTAATATTTATGAGGAAGAACAATTTTTTTAAGTCTTTATGTAAGTTTGCATAATTTCGGGACTCGTTCGGGACTAATTCAGTCCCGATTTTATGTAAACTTAGTCTGAACGAGCTCCAATTGATGCAAAATTAATCCCGAACAAATCCCGAAATTATGCAATATAAGTTCCGAAAATGTTCACGCATTCGGAAATCGTTTACTTTTAATTGCGCGCTTAGTATCTATAAATTGCAGCTGAAATTTTTTTTCGGCTGAAACTCACGATAAGCGCGATTATTTTTCGATATTATTCACTCAAAACTATCTGGTACGATAATGCATATCGTGCTGGTACGGTACAGGAAGATGTATACTGTCCACCGCAAATGCTGATAACGGCGACCTTGGGACATGCGGTTAGTCGATATTCAAATTTTTTAACGCTACTTAATTGTGGCTCTAGCGATCAAATTCGAGACGATGATCCCGAAGTCCAAATTAATGATGACGGAATCGACTTGCCGTAACTCAACTGTCACAAGGTTCTTATGGGAAAAGCACAGACTGACCAGATATCCACAATACGCCTGATCTTAGAAAAGAACCGTAAAAAAAATCGGCATAATTTTTTTTATATATTTCAAAGCTTTGTAACAGGGTGATTCTTTGTCGTGCGACTTCTTTAACCTGCAAACCTTGAGAAGATAATTCCAAGCATTCTGAATACCTCGCTATTACATATGTAGTTCATTTTTCTCCGAAGCGGAGCGAATGGGTCTGAAAGTGAAGTAGGGAAAGACGAACACGTAGTGGACTTCCCGTACTTAGGAACCAGCAACAACAACAATATTAATGTCAGCCTTGAAATCCAACTAGGAATCTCTCTTGCCAACAAGTAGGCGAATCAAAAGTCCTCCATCGACGAACAAAGATCTCACTTGGCAAGTCTCCCATCATGTCTGTCCTGTAGTGTGGCGGAGAATCAACACAGTGCAGCAAATTAAGATCCAGGTGCTCCGCCCGAATGTGCGAAAACGTTTTACCACCTAAGAATCTTCACTGAAAAAATTCCACCGAACAGGAGTAGTGTTCTTGGCCGAAACCGCCCCTTTTTCGAGAACCATCCTAGAAGTACTAGACAAGCCAAAACTAAACAGCTGCCTCTTCGAAATTGTGCGATCCATCACTGTACCTGGTACGTGTCTATCCACGACGACCTTGGTAACATGGACATCATACTGATGGGTCACCAATTCTAACATCACAATAAACAGGCTGAGCTTTTATCAATCGCATCCATGAATCAGGTCTGCTTGCCCCAGGACTGCAGTCCTAACAACAGGAAGCCCCTGATGTCAGCTGCAAACCCTACGCATACCTAACTACATTTTTTAATTGCTAACTACCTTCAAGAGTGCATCGTTTAAGTGTTCTCAATACACTTTCAATTGGCTACCCATGTGGCCGTTCGTCTTTTTCTTAAAAATATGTTTTATTTATTTTACCTTTTTTTTTAATAGGTCGCTTGTCGCCATACAAGGCGAATTCAAATGAGGTAAACATGTGAGGTGATTATAATAGTTAAAAAAAATATTTCACTCAAATTAAATATAACGGAGATAGTGTTTGACAATACTCCACACAAAACCGTCGAATTTGTAGAATCGCTTTGGCATTATATTTATTTTATTATTTTATGGTAATATATGACAACATTGCAAAATACCACAATTTTGAGAATACAAAGGTTGCGCCTTCCGCAAACCGCTATTCGCTCTCAGTGAATTTGGCAAAATCAGATGTTTATGCTACGTCATAAAACCTTTTGTTTTCGTTTATATGTTTGAACGTATACAATTTTGTATTTTTTAATGCAATGCAATTAAGTGATTAAGTGTTTAGTTATAGGATCGCAAAGTCTATCAATAATGCGGGTGTCTAAAACTTGCTAAAGGTGATGTGAAAGTGCAGCTGGGTACTTGGATTTTGAAGTTAAATGTCTCCCAATGCTGTTCTGCAGTTTTTTGTTTTTGAAAGCTTAGATCCAAAGTGAAGTTTTTTGATTATAAATATGTTGTACATATAAAGTGCCGAAGCTTTTAAAAACTTTAAAATTTGCAATTCCAAGCAAAAACTAACCAGACATTTTTGTTCGCAATTTTTTCCCGATTGTCTTTCAATGCATGTTTGTGACGTTGCACGCATTTTGTTTCACATCACTTTTCATCGGGAAGGCGTCGCTTCCGACAGGGTGTGAAATGATGGATTTTGGAACGAATTTTCACCATCCTTTGTCAAGTTTTTGTTTTAAGACAAACCGATTTCGGCGTTGTGCCATCTTCAGTGTCATATTTTATGTACTCGATCAAGTCAATTTTGAACCAATTAAACTCTGCAAAATCTACAGAAATACGAACGGTGGTTTTGGTTTTGAAATCGGTTCAAGTAGCTCTCAATATTTGTACGAAACAAATTGAAGACCAGTTGGAGTGATTTATAGAGATTGCGAAACACAGTGGGTGTATAGAAAAAAAAAAGAATACAACCTACATATATCGAAATAAATGAACCGTATCACGGTATAGGAAGAGAAAATAAGTTTAGTCAGTTTTATTTGAACACTTTGTCAAGAAAATAATTTTTGTTGTAAACATTTTTTTTCTTGCACTCGCTAAAATCAGGTTAATCGCGTTCTTTTCCTTTAACTTTCTTTAAAATCTTTATGTCGCCGAAAACGTCCTTAAATGCCGCTTTGATTCGTACCTTCACTAATTTTGGAAATACAAACTCCAGTTTTTAATTATTATACTATAAATAAAAAAGCTTTCGAGAAATTATGAGGACTTTCCTAAAGAAGTGTAAGACTTTATTCAAGAAAACGAATTTGAGGTTTAAGCTTTCTTTGTAATGAAGAATATCTTTAAATCAGTACAGGTCAATGAAAAACTGTTGTGTTCTTAACGACAAGCTGGATTCTGTGTGATTTCAAATATAATTGCAATTTCCTTAGTTCTCTTAACTCACTTCGATTGCAAAATAAATGATCATTTATCACATTTTGACTACGAATAGAAGGCCTCGCAATATTTATAAATGCCTTTCCGTAAACTAACCTTAAAATCGTCTAAGCTAGCTCAATTAAATATACATATGTATGTATGTATGTACATAGAAATTGCTCAACTTACCTTGGGGGAGCCCAGTCATGCCGTGTGCAGTCCAGCAAGGTTCCAACGTATGTTTTTCCGCGCCATGTAACGTTCACAACTAGAACACCGCCTTCCGTTTCGTGCCAAACAATTCCTTCGAGCGTTACAGAAGTCCCCGGCTCACAAGGACCCAAACAATCGGGTTCTGTTATAGTGCCCACTGATGTTCCAATACAAATGTCAACCATTTCCTTAGGTGAAATACTTGATGCAATGGAAGAGTCTCCATGCTTTGCCCGCTTGGCGGGTGGAGATTTTATGCCTTCTTCAGCAGCTAAATTACTGAGCGATGGGCTACTAGTACTAGTCGAAGACGCTGTTGTACTGGAGGAAGAATTCGCGGGGACAGAAATAGTGTGGTGCATGGTCGCTGAGATCAAACCGGGTGCCATTTGTTTGGCTTGAGTAACAGGAGCAGTTGAAGAGTTTGCCTTGCTCTCAGTGCTTCCGCTCCCATTGTTCACAGACGAATTTGATACACTACTATTGAAAGTAGTCGAGGCTGCTACAGCAGCTAATTGTGCCGCAATGTGTGAAGAGATTTTAATGTTGTTACAATTATTCGAGTCTTTTCCTTGGGGACCAGGTGCGTTTGGTGCGCTATTGCTGCCGATTGCTTGTGTTGTAGTGTTCGCGGCCGCTGTTGTGGCAGCGAGTAGGGACGCAGCTGTGGCCGCAACTGCTGTCACTACACCGGCGGGTGAGCCAACCGATGGAGTGAATACACCGGGTGGCACAGACCCGGCTGGCCCGACACTATTTCCAGCCGTGTTACTCATACGTTGTGTCAAAACTGTTATGGATGAATTATTTGCACTTTCCGCTCTACGAGCGCAAGCGTGATTACTACAAGTATTAGCCGCACTCCCGTTGGTGGCATCGATACCACAATGGCAAGTGATACCCTTGTCGCCGATCCCAGCTAAACCTTCTTTCTCAGAAGTAGCTGCGACATTTTTCTCTACAGTAAGACGATTGGAATGTGAAGTTTTTTCTTTAGCTTTTTCTCGTCTATGACCCGAGCTACCACGCTTGTTACTCTGAGGAGTCACCTGGCCGCCACTCCCGCCACCGGTGGACCCATTTCCAGAGGCCGGGCTATTACTGTTCATACTGTTGTGACTATTGCCTTGACTACTATTATTACTACTCGATATATTACTAAGGTGTTTTTTATTACTGCCGCTTATGTTGGTTACATTTGAATTTGAACCGCTGCCACTTCCTGCATTTTGATTGGAGCCACCTGAGCCGCTAGCACCGCCGGATGTTGAGGAAGAATGCAAACTTGTATTGAGGCCGCTGTTCTCATCTAAATTACTAGGATTGTTGGCGTTCATAGAGCCATTTTGTTGTTGCTGTTCTGTGGCTTTGACAATTTCATGTTTAGCTTCAGACGTTTTGGTTCCAGGCTTAGTGCGTTTAATTTTCATTTTAAGTCCCTTATCAAGTGTCGCCTGATGATCAATGGACATCTTCGCATTCGACTTACTACTACCGGAACCTCCAACACTTTGGGATCCACCCTGCCCTCCACCGGCAACACCGCCCGCACTACTGTTATTGCTATTGGCACCACTGGATTGGGATGACATGCCGCTAGCAGAATGATTTGATAAATTCGATAGTGAATCGTTTTCTAATGCAGTAGAAAGATTCGAAGGACCAACTGTTGAGCTTGAGGGTAAGAGCGAATTTGTAAATGATGACACAAGATTTCCGCCCTTCGAAAACCCGGCAAAGGTGGATATCGACGTCAATGTGTTACTCTTTTGGGCGCTCTCACTATTACCATCCAGTGATCCAGCAAATGCAGGTATTGAGGACGATGGTGACAATGATGGCAATGGTGATGGGGATGGTGATGGCGATGATTTAGTCGCAGAGGAAGCAACTTTGCTGATAAAGCCACCATCCGCCGAGTGCTCCTCAAGAGACGATTGTTGGATTTGATAATTTCTATGCACGCTTGATTGTTGATAATTGCTACCTATATTGGTAATTGTCGACAAATTATTTATCGACTTGCCGACGTTTCCACTCACACATTTGCTGGAAGATATGCAGGTGCTGCTGGAGATTGAAGCAGTTCGGGAGCATTTAATGGATGTGGAAACTTTTTCGTTCGAGCTTGTTGGAAAAGACGAAAGCGGTGCAGTCAACGACCTTACCAATGGTGAGGAATTAAATTTGCATATCTTTGGAGATGAAGTAGACTGTTTCTCCAAAAGATTAGCTGAACAGGTCGTATTATTTACCCTATTCGTTGTTGTGGATTTAGATTTTGATTTTATGTTGATTGTGCTAACTTCAGAATCACTTTTTCCACCACCAGAATTGTTTGCTTTTGTTAAGTTTTGAGCGTTTGACGATGACTTCTCAATGTCTGCATCAAGATCATCCAACAACTCTGGTATACCACCGATGTCCCATTCGTCTTCGTACTCGAAATTCGTGTCCTTAGATTCGTTTGAAACGGATGAGGGATAAGTTGTCAATGGAGCCACTGGGCCCTCTTTCGATGTCGCATTTACCACAACTGATTTGGTTGGTTTTGGGAAACTAGAACCCCTAATGCTCACATTTACAACTCCACTAGATTGCGATGAATTCAATTTTGTTGTACCAATATTTCCTAATGAAAACATATAACTGGCGCAATGAGTAATTAAATGAGAAGTCTATAAAATCGAACTTACTTGAACTGGCCACTTTTTTGTTTGCGCTATGTTTCGTATTATTTGGGTATTGATGCTGCTGCTTATGAGAAGACAGATTAAGTTTTCTATTTAAGTTTGGAGTAGCTGAAATCGAAGTACCAGATGCGCTTCCTACCAGCTTGTTGTGCTTAGTGCTTTCCGTAACTAGGCTGTTATTAGTGACCACCTTTAAGAACAAACGTAAATAAAAATATACAAATAATTAGTATTGCAATTTTTAGACATTCATATTTATGTAAGTATCTATTACTTGTAATAAAATTTTTGATTTGATTTATTTATTTCTTCACTTCAGCAGTGACGTATATAGATTTTCAACAATTTTCTCCTAAAATGTGGTCTAATTCGTTCGTTAAGAAAAATAAAGTTTTTTGTGCAAAAAAAAAATTAAGTTTGGTCTAAGGCACATCAAATTGGTAGGCGCAACAAACCTTTTCTTTTGGAACTTTTTTTATTTTAATTTGAATTGTCAAATTTTGTATAACGTTGTGATAAGAATACTTTCAGTACAATTTAAGGCAGTTTATAAAACACATTTTTTTTAATTTGTATACTGCACCGAAGGAACATTGAACAAGTAGTATCTGCGGAGCAGCTGATTTTAAATTTTTTTATTTTATGAGGCCCCTTAACTGCCAAAATCTGTTTACATTTTGCCTATGGCATATTGATTTAATGTGCCTTGCCTTTTACTTTGTTTACATACATACATTTGTATTTTCAAAACCAAGGCGAATCCATGTATGAATTCGCATTGTTTCAAAACGAACTTCAAACTTGATATTTCATAAGTTGACATATTAAAGGTCTCAGGCAACAACAAAATACAGGAGATTTCCCCATGCTGCTACCTGTTCTTCAATATGCCTTGACTGCACCTGCCTATTGAATTTGCCTTGGTTTGGTCAAAGAACGTAGTGAGCTCATTTCTACAATAAGTTTCATTTGAACTTCATGGGTCGACATCGAAGTACCCAGAAACAACAATTTGTATCCCTTAATTTTTGCCCGAACGGTATATTTCTGATACTTATTTGAAACATATTATTTATTTCTGGCCAAACAATAAGTAAAAAAAGTATTTTAAGTTTCCACAAAATAATTTTATTTTTTGTTGTTGTAGAAAATTCCGACAGGGTAGGAATCTACTGAATTTTGGAACGATTTTCTGTCTTCCCTTGTCAAGCTTTGGCACAACGCCAAAACCGGTTTGTCTTAAAACCAAACTTGACAAGGGATGAGGAAAATCGCTCCAAATTTCAGTAGTTTCAAAATAATATTTTTTGTAATTTATATTGAATAATTTCCAATTAAAATTGAGTAGGATCTATAACCGAAGCTATATAAATAAAAGTTTCAAAGCTTATACAAACTTCACACAAATTAAACAAATTTCTAAACACCGTCATCAAAATTTCAAACTTTTTTTACAGCCTTTTAGAAAAATTCTGGGTATGCAGTTTGGTAGCTCAATCAATTTTAGTTGGCTAAAAAGTACCGTTGATTTATTAGAATTTTTTTTTTGTCAAGGGTGTTGAGTATTTTCTTTCACCAATCCATACATATGAAAGTGATTTGAGATGTCAGTGACTTTTTTAATAAATTTTGTTTTCGAAAAAAAATCGTTCTGTTTCTCAAAATAATCTCTTGTGCTGATACCACCACAACGGAACTTAACAATTGAAACCTTTCTTTGGTTTCGGTGATGGTTTTTTTACGTGAAAATTAATGCTTAATCAGCAGACGAAATTCACTTTTTCTGTTTTTGTTTAAGTCAAGAGGTTATCTGCTTTCAATTGCTGCCAAGCAAAAACTGATTTATCAAAATGCCCTCGAAACGGATATATCATATTGGCCCAATTTAAAACGATATACCTTGCCACAAAGTTTATTTATTATATTCTGATATTTTGTTGTTGTTGCTTCCGACAGGGTGTGAAGTGATTGGTTTTGGAACGAATTTTCGTCATCCCTTGTCATGTTTGGTTTTAAGATAAACCGGTTTCGGCGTTGTGCCATCTTCAGTGTCATTTTTCGTTCTCTTATTTATTATATTAATCATTAATTTATTTTCTTGCGTAAATTTTCAACATGTCACGATTAATGGAACGCACCAAGCCATTTAGTAATCAAAATTAAAAATAACAACATTTATTTCGTGTGAGATTTTATTTATTTTGTGCAGTAATCAAATATAATATTGGATGGAGGCGGAACATGGAGCGTGGTTCACCCCACCATTAGAAAGGGGAAATATCAAGCCCACATTCCGCAGTATTTTTGAGAAGAACTCAGTGTTTGGCCGAGCTTCTCCTACAATTTGTGGTGGGCGTCTTTATATTGTATCACTAATGGAGGGACCTACAGTTTTGTGCCGACTTCGAACGGCAGATGTACATATTTAATGAGAAGCTATTTAATGGCAGAAATACCTTTGGAGGTTTGCCATTGCCTGCCGAGGGGTGACCGCTATTAGAAAAATCTTTTTCTATGATTAAGATTTTGCTTGCCCTGACTGAGATTCGAACCTCGAACTCACCGGCATATCGAGTTATAGCACGCACCGCTACCAACTCGACCACAGCGGCCACAAAATCTAACCTTTACATAGAAGTTTAAGAGCAAAAAACGGGTTTTGCTATCAAGAACGCTTTTGACATGGTCTAATGTTTTTATCTGAAATTCATTGTAATTATTAAACAACTCATTTGCACCTATCGCTTTGTTTTGGAAAACATACTTAATAAAGGGTGTTTTTTTTACAGGTTTGTTTTTCGAATAGAGATAAAACTGGCATTTTGTGGTCAAGTCTGGCAACTCTAATGTCATTTATGTTCAATTTGGTTTGCCATTTCATCATGAACAGGTTGACAAAAGAACAACGCTTGCAAATTGTGCAAATTTATTTCGAAAATAATGGTTCAGTTCGCGAAGTTTACCATGAGCTCCGTCCATTTTATGGTCGACATAATCGTCCATCAGAGCAATTAATTCGGTTAACCATGGATCGTTTTCGCACTACGTTTACTCTATGTGATAATACGCATCCGCAGAGACGTCGAACAGTGCGCACCGAAGAAACAATTGCCGCTGTAGAGCAAAGTGTTGAAGAGGACCCGAATGAATCGATTCGCCACCGTGCACAGCAATTGGAGCTTTGTCCATCAACTTTATGGAAGATTTTGCGCAAAGATCTTGGCTTGCGACCTTACAAGATCCAGCTTGTGCAAGAATTAAAGCCGCGAGACCATGCAATGCGTCGTGATTTTGGTGTATGGGCCGAAAATGAGATTGATCTCGATGCTGATTTTCATCGCAAAATTTTGTTCAGTGATGAGGCTCATTTTTGGTTGAATGGCTACGTCAACAAGCAAAATTGCCGCATTTGGAGTGAAGAGAATCCACATGAGACCCTTGAAACGCCATTACATCCACAAAAACTGACTGTTTGGTGTGCTCTATGGGCTGGTGGAGTCATTGGGCCATACTTCTTCCGCAATAATGCTGGAGAGGCAGTTACCGTTAATGGAGACCGGTATAGAGCCATAATAACCGACTATTTTGTTCCCGAATTGGATGGCATGAATGTGGATGAGTTGTGGTTCCAACAAGACGGCGCTACATGCCACACAGCGCACGTCACAATCGATTTATTGAAGGAAACATTCGCTGAGCGCATAATTTCGCGGAATGGACCTGTCAATTGGCCACCAAGATCGTGTGATTTGACACCATTGGATTATTTTCTTTGGGGATATGTGAAGTCGCTCGTCTACACCAACAAACCAGAAACGTTAGGGGAATTGGAAGCCAACATTCGTGGCGTTATTGCCGACATACGGCCCCATATGCTCGAAAAAGTGGTTGAAAATTGGACCTGTAGAATTGGCTTTATTCGAGCCAGCCGCGGCGGCCACATGCTCGAAATCATATTTAAACATTAATGGCATACAATTATCCTTCCAATAAAGCCAAATTGATGGACCTTAAAACGATTTTCTTGTGTTTTATTTCAATTCGAAGTTCTATACCCCTAAAAAAAACACCCGTTATGTAATTAGGTACACTATGTTCACAAATTATAGCAGACATATTGACACATTCGGACAATTTATATATCCTGAAATTACAAAAAGAAATTTTCAATTAAATATCGTTAATTCTCTAATGAAACCCTTTTTTAAATTTTATTAAAAAATCTAGAAAACATTTATCAAAAATTAATACTTTTTAAACTGGGGTATGCAGATAGGTAGCTCATACAATTTTAGTATAACAAAGTGCATGCCTTTAGGGCTACGAATTACCTTTAATTTTTGATAATTTTTCTACTGACGCTCTTACGCAATTCATTCCATATAAAAAATAATCGCGGTTTTGCGTTGTATGGATGAAACTGACAGTAAAAAAATTTTCAATGATAATTTGTAGACACTTGAAACTTGCACTTTCTCAGACTAAAATTTAATGAGCCAAAAAACTGCATACTCAAAAAAATTGGAAAAACCTTTTTTTTTTAGTTCGAAAGTGTAATAAAATTTTAATAAATCACTGTACATTTTGTAAATAATTAAAAAAACAATAGGGGGTTTAGAGTTTTTTTAGAGAATGAAATATATTGAAAAATAATTTTAATAAAATAGAACAAAAATTAAGTACCCAAATCTATTGACAGATTTTTAGTTTGTAGTTTTGCTGTAATTTGTGAACAGAGTATACATACATACATATGCACACACCAAAATTTTTCAGGCTTATCTATCAGTAAAAAAATAGTTCCAGTCTGAAAGCTGATCGTAGCGGTACCATCTTCACAAATTGGGACCCCTGACGAGACGGACTGCAAACTTTGTGGGCTAGAGAAGAAAACCTCTTAGTACTTATTGTTTGAATGCCACATATAAAAGGCTTAGATAAACAGATACCGGAAATTCCGACAGTCCCAGCTGAACTAAATTTTTGCACAGTCTAATTAGAGTTGCAACTTGGCGACATTGCTGAGTTTTCATTGGCCTCAACTGAAGTAGTGATTGTATGATAATATCAATCCTAAAAGTCAAAAAAGCGTATACAGTAGGAAAAAAAACCTAGATCTATGATTTTCAATTACCACTCCGAGGAAGTTTGCTTGCACTAAACAGTAGTAAAAGGTATTTTTTTTAGAACTGCGTTAGCTTATACTTTTTTGCACTAAACGTCACTTTTAGCTTCTGTAAATTTTATATTTTTTTTAATAATTTGTCTACAACAAATCAACCGTCATCTGCATATTTGATTTTTCGTTTTTTGAGACCTTTTAAACAAACACCAAAATGATATACATACATATTCGGGACTTAGGGCCAGGTTTTCGGTGCAAATGTAACTCTGTCGCTTAAAGTCATTAAATTTTTTGTCAAGGGTGTTGAGCATTTTCTTCCACATAAAATAAGATATTGATGATACCGTTATATGAAAGAAAAAGCTCAACACTTTTGACAAAAAAAAATTCGAACAAATCAATGGTAGCTTTTACTTAACTGAAACCTGGATTTTGTTTTACTTACATAAATTTATTGAAACTGCATACCCAGAATTTTGATAAAATTCTGAATAAAGAGATTGAAATTTTGATAACAATTTTTAATAATTTGTTTAATTTTTGTGAATTTCGAATAAGCTTTGAAACTACATCTATGGCTTCGGTTATAGATTCTACAGAATTTTAATTGAATATTATCAAAAATAAATAAATGAATATATGAACATAAGTACCTATGTATGTACATATGTATGTATGTATGTACATAAGTGGCAAGCTACATATGTATGTATGTACATACATATGTATGTATGTCATTTTAAATTTGGTTGCAAATGATATGTCCTATACTGTAAGAGTTCAATTAGTGAGCAGGAGAAATAGTCCTATTTACATGGAAAGAAAAATTAACTTTTTTATTGACAACACTATGATTATACTCTTTAGGTAATGTTAGAAACTAAGTGAGGTAATGTTAGATCCCAACGTATCCATAATCCAAATGTTTGTTGGGAATATACTCGTGACAACTTTTAGAAGTTATCCTTCACTGTACGGTTCTACACTTTGGTGCACTCATCGAACTGGCCTATTATGAGGCACGAGATTTCACAACATATTACTGGGTTTGAGCACCTCTTGCAGAAGGCCCTTACCGGTCTTAACTTGACTATGTGACCGATGTTTTCATGCATACTAAGTATGTAAGTATGAATAATATGTAAATAAATTTGGTTTGGTGTCCGATATGTCAAAACTGTAATTGTTTCACGCATGTACATAAGTAAAGTACATGCGCATATTGCATAAGTATGTATTCATGAATGTACATACATACATACATATGTATGTAGTTGTTTAATTTTAAATTGTATTTGTAGGAAACCCGAGTAATTGTTCATACAGAAATATGTATACATTTAGGTATATACATATACATACATATGTACATATGTATGCATGTATGTACATACATAGGTGTATGCTTTTTAAAAATTAAATTTTAATGAAGGGTCAAAGAAGTGATTTTGCTTTTTTTTTAATTCAAAACGGTAAGTTGTATATAATACACATTTAATTATTAAGGTTCAGAGAAATAAACTTCTAAATAATTAATATGTATCTACTTGTAAATTTTTTGATACGTATTACATAGTACATTGTCATATTGTGTATCCTTTTGAATTAAAGTACAATCAAATACTCGTACATATCTTGTATATACATACGTTCAGATAAAAATATATACACAAAGGTATGACATGGTCTCTTCATAAATAAACGAGTACTCATAAACTCTTCATCAAGGCTCGCATCAGTACCAGGCGCACGCAACGTACAACCGATAAGTATTGAGAAACCCAAGGGACACTCAAGCAACCGGCGCAACGCTGCAAGGGGATGTCGATAACACTATTCACATAAATACGCATATATCAACAACAAAAACTAGCATTTACAAACGAGCCGAGTAAGTGGCCCAAGATGAACGCACGAAAGCGAATGAATGCCAATGTTACGCCGACCGAAGCAGCGAAGTCGCCATATACTTATTCTGGCAGAGCCATTGTACTTAGAACCTTTTTGTTTTAATTAAACACCTCATTTTCCCCACCAATTGACATATTATTTAATTGTCATATCACTATTTCAAAAAGTGCTATATGATGAACAATATTCAGTGAATTTCTGCTTTATATTTGCCAAAACAAGCCCGTGACTCCAATTTTCAATTTAATGTATCGATACCTGAATATATAGTATCTAGTCATCACTGCTTCTGCTGCGCAAACACGCTTCTCTGCTTTCACTTCTTTCGGTTTTTTTACTGGTTACTGCGACGCTTCTTCTATTCACAAATATAGATTTCAGCGTTTATATTTTTCACTTTCAAATCCGGCCTATGCCGGTTTTTTCTTTCGTCGCATTTAATAAAAAACAATTATGTTTAATATTTTTTAATATAAATAAATTCTCCACAGTTTTTATTTCAACCAATTAAATAAGTTCACTCCCCGTATTTTTTCAACACAATCCGTGGCCTGCGTCAAGAAACCAGAGATGTTGTTCGTTGAAATAGCCTTCTCTCGCTTTTCCTTTATTCATTTTACGTCAGATTTCTGAGAGCAACCCTGCGCAAATTTCAAGAATGTCATTAAAAGTAACAAACTATTTATTTCGAATATGCAAACTTTGTACAGAGTTGCATTTGTATTTCAATGATTTAATATTATGTTACGCGCCGAAAAATATTGCTCGCAATACTTGCGTATGGATAATTTTATCTTATCTATATGGGGATGGCGACAATCCATTTTCGCTACTTTGCGTACTCGAACGCCAAAATCTGATAATTCGTGACAATCATCAATAATTCTCACTTCTCGATCGAATCGAATATGATGCGAAACTTCTCTCGTTTGTTTGCGATGCAAAATGAGAATCATGGTACGATGAACAGCTGATACGCAAAAGGAAGCCCCATATTGACAATTTATTTTTCTTTTAATTTTTTTTAAACTATTTTTCAATTGAAATATCGTTAATTCTCTAACAAAAATCATAAAAACTCGTTTTTTTAATTTTATACAAAACTTTAACCAAATTTCAACAAAATTTTAAATTTAGAAGTTTTTAAGTATGCAGTTTTTAGTTAATTCAATTAAATATAATAAAGTGTAAGTTTAAAGTGCTTAAAAATTACCACAGATTCTTGAAATTATTTTTATTGATGTTCCTTCACAATTTCTACCATACAAAAATAATCGTGCGCTGTGTCACAATATTAGTTTTGAGTAAAGTGACTTCAAAAGTATGTAATACTAAATTTTTTTCTGTTAACGTCATTTTACACACTTAAAAAAATAAAAACTACTTTAGCTACGACAGTTTAATTTACAAATTTTACATACAAAAAAGTTGTCAGAACCCGAATTTTTCGCTTCGAATGACAGTAATACTGGATGTGATAATGCAGGTTCATTTAATAAATTCCTAAGCATTTATTATTATTTAGGGCCAGTTTTTCAGTGGAAGTTGAACTCTGTTTGTCGTTTAAACTAAGTTTAAACTAAGTATGCAGTTTTTCAGTCAACTTTAAACGGAGTTTAAACTGAGTTTAAACGGCCGATTGCGCACAGTTAAACTTAGTTTCATTTAATAAATTCCTAAGCATTTATTATTATTGAGGGCCAGTTTTTCAGTGGAAGTTGAACTCTGTTTGTCGTTTAAACTAAGTATAAACTAAGTATGCAGTTTTTCAGTCAACTTTAAACGGAGTTTAAACTGAGTTTAAACGGCCGATTGCGCACAGTTAAACTTAGTTTAACTTATCAGCTGCGTGCTGACTATTTCGTTTTGGTTGCAACAAATTTAATTGAGCGCAAGAAAACTAAGTTTAAATTTAAACTGAGTTTAACTAAACTTTGTTTAAACTGAGTTTAAACCAGCACTGAAAAACTGGCCCTTAGGATTATAAATTGGAATTACAAATCTACAAATAAATATATTTTAAAAATGTTTTATAAATTCATGTAGCAAACCTAAAAGACGAACTTGAACTTGAAGATTTCAAGGACAAAAACAAAAATGTATTGAAATTGTTTCTCTAACTTATTTATTAAAACTGACGTACATAAGTTAATGCAATAAATATGCAAGTTAAAGTTAAACTAAGCATACATTTTTTATAGCACATATTTGTAATTTTCTTACTTTAAAATCGGTTATTTATTTCAATAATTATTTTATTAGTTGTCAAACAGTAATCACTCAACATTTCTTCGAGCCAGAAACCTTGGTCATGTTGCGTTCTTCCTTCAGTTGTAATCCTTCGCCATGCTTATCACTATCAGCTATGACTACTATCCGGGAATAAATCGCAATGCAAATTCAGAAGTCAATTTGTATATCTGCAAAAATAAAAACTTAACATCGCTTTTGATATCCCAACAACTTTTTCTTACCCGTTTTTGAACATTTTTCGAAAAAATCCTCAATTATGCTTTGGGTTTTCACGCTTTTTTTACTACATTCGAAAATAATTGCAAGCAGTAGATTCAATGGCTGTCCAATCTTTGATAAACACGGGGTTATTGAGCCGTTTTTTAATTTTTGGCCCCAAAATTTTTTTTCAAGTACGTCTTTTTTGCACTGTCCTTTAATTCTTTGACAAAGTTTTTAATGAGTACCAGTGTTATAACTGAAGACTTCAAGGTCAACACACCCTTCCCATCATAATACTCGTATTTTACACATTTCAGCAACCTTTTCCTCCACTCATATGTTTCCTTTGAATCGACAGAAGGCCAGGAGTTTTATTTCCATCTCTTATCTAATCATTTTAGTCCGCTTTGCTTAATACGATTTGGTTCATTTCGTCTGAAGTGAATTTACTACACACAAGTGTAGCAGTAAGGTGAATGAAATTCGTCGATGTGTTAATAAACCCGATGTTTTTGTGAGGGTTTAAAATTTTGTACGATAAACTGATCATTTTGCAAAATAAAATAGTTCATTGAATAATGGTTGGTTTAGTTTTACTATTCGCAAATTGCAATTGATCGCAAAATTCCACGGACACTCGTGGAACAAAACGTGGTTATATAAACATGATTAAAACAGTATTCGTCGTTTTGAATCATCACATCACAAAACTAAGACAATATTGATCAAGATATCGAAGATTTTATTCGATATATCGAACTATCATCGATGTGAGCTTGCGCAAACTTAACAAAATGTATCAAAATCATTCACGGGATCTTTCTGCCATCTTTTAATATGACAAAAAAATTACAGTTTAAAATTTAATTTAATTTTGTAAACCAACTTTTAACTCTTACCACAAACCACAGTTTGGCAATAACGGAAATCTTAAAAAAAAAAAAATTTCAGATGTTTTTTTTACATTTGAACAAAATCTGAAATTTAAATTTTTATGGTTTTTGTTCATGGTACAATAAACATTTATCAGCTGATTGGAGTTTTTTCTTATATGTGGTCCATAACAAGTCAAACTTTGTGTACAAAACAAACTTTTATATTCAAAAAAAAAAAAAAAAACTTTGTTTACAATACAATCTTTGTTTACATTTGTATAATTTATATTTTCTAATTTATACAAATTTTGCGTTAACGCGATTTGGGAAACAAACATACGTATGTACATGTGTATGAATATATTCAGAAATTAGACATTGTGTTATAAAAGACAGGGAAAGGTCATATCCAATTGGAACAGAACTTGGGCATGACGCTTTCTGCAAACAATTGATCGCGTTCCGGCCATTTTTTGCATTATTGAAGACATACCTCGTGAGTCTTTCCAGAATTTTGTGAACAGGAGCAATGCTTTCTGAGGATCCGTTGTAGTGTGATGCGTCTTGCGCGGTTTCGCGTTGAAAACAAATGTATTTTCATGCAAAATGTAGAAACGCATACACTTTGTTTACATTAAGAATGATCAAACTCGTCAAATTTGATATCTCTATTTTGAAGGTAGATGGACCACAACAAATCAAAAAATATACCCCAGGGTGGCATTTTCTCGAATGCTGCTACCTGTTTAATGTGCCTTGGTTTTTGTTAGAAAATGAACTGTGTTGTAATTGAAATTAAATACAAGAAAACTAAATGTCAAAATTTGGGAGTATGTGTTGGCGTTGTAATTTACTTATTCTTTTTTAGGAAAAATCTAAACTATTTTATAATAATTTTTGATTAGATACTCTATAAAATATATCTTAACTGTTATTGATCAGCTTACTTAAAGTTAGCGAAGATACATTTTGGATTTTTAGCTATATCTTTGATTTAGTTAACAAATAATCGACAGCCCATCGTTCTTTGAAGAAACCATTTAACAGATGTACGCTCACTGAACACTGACTGAAGCTACTTAAGCTTAATGAAGCTTATCTATGAGTTTTTTTTTTTTTTTAAATACGACATAAAAAACAAGGAATGTATTTACCTTACTCTGGTGGTGGCTAACGTTCACCTCACCGCGTCTCATTGATTCCATACAGATCCAGAAGTGAGGGTGGTTGCTTTCTGCAGGCTTGCACAATGCAACGATCCCTCATCCACATAAAAATATTGACAATATTTTAAGGTAGATATTAGTTTGGTCAAAATACCATTGCGTATTGTTCGAGTTTCAGTTGAAATGGGCCTGTGCCCACTGGCCAACGTATACATTTTTAATCTATTAAAAAACAAAAATGGATAACATTATTTTAGTTCAATTTCAGTAACTAAGTAAATGTGTAAAGTTTTATAAAAAATCTACATTCACGCTTTGAAAATATCCGTAACCAGTAGATTTTCGAAGACCTCTTTAATCTAACGGCTCTAATAAAATAACGTACCTAACATAAAAACAAAAAACTTATTCTGCATAGTTTTAGGCGCTTTAAATATAAATATAGTGATGCGGTGATTTTATTGATAGTCGTTAGAATAGGAGCTACTGGTATTAAATAATTTTGATATGTAAAACGTAAACAGATGCCAGGTTGATTGGTATTAACGATCTTATTCGTCATATTGCCAAATTTGTGCAATTCGCCAAAAATTTAGTGCTTTCTCGAAATCAAAACGCGAAAATCTTTTTGCTTAGTGCTTAATGCCTTTTATGCCAACCCAATTTTTCTAATTTATTTAATTTTTAATTCGCCTTTTACGTACTATGTACATATACATACATATGTAAGTATGTATAAAAATATTGAGTTTAGAAAAAATTATGATGCTCAATCAAATATCGTCCCTGGGTCAATTGGTGTTATCTTACATTTGACGACTTGGAAATCACGATCACCGAATCCCTTTTTATTCGTCTAATTTACATTTATTTCTAAATTAAGGTATGTATATTAGTACTATACATACATACATACATAGTTCAAAACTAGTTTGGAAATAGTCTAAAGCCAGTCATTATCCATTCCCGAATGAATATATTTTGTATTATTTTCGGGATGTTGATATTTGTTGGAACGATTTTCCGGCATCCCTTGTCAAGCTGTATGCAAATTATGTATATGTATGTATATTTTATTATTGTTTGAGACTGAAAGTTAGCGATTGAAAATTTCAAAACATTTTTATAATATGGTAAACTTCGAAAAAGTTCTCAGCGGTTTTTCCCCATTAATTTTTTTTTAACATGATGGAGTCAAAATTTATCAAGGTTGTGGACATATTTACAATGTATTTGCACATCAACTAATTTAATATTCACACCGATATTACACTGACAGATATACCCTTTCGCTTTTGCATATGAATGTGCATATTTAGTATATATAATTGTATATAGTATTCTTGCATACACTTGAAGTTTATCTGTGATTAAATTTTTTGCACTTTTCGGAACTTTTATTCTCTTCGGTAGGGCGAAAGAGAGGCAAATAGAGCTTTTACGCTTTAAGCGAGTACTTGGTTTTCAAACGCCCTTTTGTTATTACTATTTCGTTTTTAAAAATATTCGTACTTTTTTTGCTTTGCACATACATATGTATGTACAATCATATTGTATAAGAATTTTTTTTGGCAAAAATTTAGCTAATATCCAAGGATCAGGGGAGCTTTCACTAAAAATTTCAACACAAATAAAAAAAACCACACGTAGTTAACCATACATTTTCATATATATTTTTTGCATACTTACATATGTATGTATGCAAGAATGTTGGACTTATCATATTTGTATGTTTTACATATGTACATACATACATAGATATGTATGCACAGCAAAAGCAAATTGCAAATAAATTTTTATTTTGTTTACGCAAATGTTGATTACTTTTCGGGCGCTATTCAGAGCGAATACTTGTACAATTCATTATCAGTCGAATTACAATATTTATTTGGCATTGCTATAATGACATTTATTTATTATGTATCTAGCGACATGGTAACATTTTTCACTTTTGTGTTTGCAATTGCATTCTTTACAATTATTCATTAAGTTTTCTGATTAAACATCTACATTTGCGTTATTAATTACAATGCAAAATTAACTTGAAAATTAATTTACGAAGTGCTTCAATTAGTAGATACTTGGTCCCAATTTTTTATTCAATGGTATGAAAAATGGAGTGAATGAACCAACCACACACTCGCGCGCAACATTCGCTCATCTTTGCATTCGCCCCCATTAGAGAGAAACGTGTGTATGAATAGAACAGATATTCAGGTTCAAAAGCCGCCGCTGTATATAACAAAAGTTGTTCTTTTTTACAAGTTCGTTTTCAGAGAAAAGGCAAGAGTTGCCATTACATGTTGAATTACTGCAAAGAAGTTTTTTCTCGTTCCGTTCCGCTAAAAAAATATCTCAGCTTATTTCACCATATCAGGAATATTTTTTTTGTGATGATCGATATTGCAATCTAAATTAATCTTATGGATTTTCAATCGACATGCCGTGCAACCATTTTGTTACCCGTTTGCTTAACAAAAGAAGCGAGATGTCGCTCGTGAAGTATTCCTTCTTTCACACAAAATTAAACCATGGACAAATTGAAAAAAAAAGAAAATACTATCAGAATTTTAAGTTAATTCTTTAAAGATGGCATCTTGAATATAAAACCAAATAACAAGTTCAGTGCAGTTTACGCGACAGCATTCAGGTTTAACCATTTTGACAAGTTGTACGTGTTATTAACTTGAAAGCAAGTTCCCGATCGTATTACAGGTATTACTGTAGCCCAAAATGTTAAATTAAAAGATTGCGACATTTTTACGTCATATAGCATCGAAAACAAAAAACATCAATTCGTTCTTCTTTCTTGCTTTTGATGGTGTATTTTTGTCAGCTATTACGTCACGACCTGGCAATCCGAAACCAAAAAGGTATAAAGAAATGCAAAATGTCACAATATTTCTAATTTATAATTGCTGACTGCAGGATAACGAACTGTCGTTTGCTCTCTATTGTCATTTTGGATATTTAACACACATTTTTCCATTCCACTGCTTCCTTCATATGATGTGATGGGATAAGCTGGGCATTTGGTTAGGAACGGAACAAAATTTGCAACTTGTACATATATATGGTGAAATAATACACTTATTTACCAAATTTTTTAAAACCACAACAAGATAAACAACATTTGTGCTCTATCGGTAGAATATTCATGTAGCGATAAAATTGGGAGAAACAGTAACATTTTCACAACACATAATTCTTTTGACAGGTCAGATCAGAGTGTATGGTAACCCCTAATACTTATGTAAGTTTGCATATGCATAGAATGCATTGCCCACACCGATATGTATGAACTCACAATTCATATTCACGAAAAAAGTATGTATTTTTTCACATCGTATAAAATTTGGAATCTTGGTATGTTTCACTATCAGTAGATCAGCACAGGAGTGTTTGGTAAAACTATGCATATATTAAATAAACGCAGCATGCGAAGTATATAAATCCGACACTGGAGATTTTCATTGATCACTAACCCGCAAAATGCAATTTCTCTTTTAAAAACACCGAAAAATTACCAATTGCTTATTAACTTTTGGAAGTGTACACATATAACCATGTTTTTTCAAGACATTTAAGATTGCATTTCTTTGACTTTAATCATGTTTTCTATCCAACGTGTTGGTAATTGTAGAGTGGAGCGAGGTTTCTTCGTTTTAATGTTAAACTTTGTATTTAAGCTGAACAACGATTTGAACACAATATGATTTTCTTTTAATTAAGATTTGCACTAATATGGTTTATGGACCCGTCAATACACAAATAAACCAATTGTAATTTTATTGAGAGAAAATTATCGAAACTCTCTTGATTGCGACGTTAACAGTGTTGCCGTTTTCGATTCTTTGTTCCGAAATTGGTTACTAAGCGGTTACTTTCCGTTTTGTTTGTTTTCAAGTACAGGGGGTTGGATTACAACACCACGTTAATTATTAATTGTGAATGGTTCGCGGTAGCAAACTATTTAGAAAATTTTGACATCTCGATCACTGATTACTTAACCGTTTCGGGACGATGGGGATGTTTTTATACCAGCAAATTTCAAAAAAACGTATCTTTGAAAATTCTGACACGATTTGGTTGAAATAGGTCCGAAATCATTAGTGATTTTCTTCTCTACAAAAAAAAAATAAAGCTGTCAATGTAAATTATCACGTTTATGTCAAAAGTGAAAGATTAAATCGCGGCATTTGTGTTGATGATGACATATTTGACAATAGCTCGAGAAACAAGTGGTTTAATTGTGAAAACAAGTGGTTTAATTGTGAAAAGAAGTGTAATTTAGAGAGATTTTATGAAAACAGTAGTAATCTTATAGAGAAACTTAATTTTTCTTTATTTGAGGCTAAGTTAAGTTCCGCGGTACAAAACCATCCCAAAACTGTTTATTTGTGAGACGTTATCATCCCAATCGTACTCATTTACATTATTTGTCTCAGGAAAAAATGGATAGAAAACGTAGACTGGCAGCTTCACAAATTGAGAATTTTTTACATAATTCATAATTGATGAAGATGATCCATTTGCTGATAGTGGTTCTTCTTATAGTCCCAGTCAGAAAAGCAGTAGTGGTTCAGAAGAGGAAACGTACAGAAACTTTATGGGTGGCGTAGATTTGGCAGACAAAATGGGTACCTTGTATGAACTTAACCGAAAATCAACTAAATGGTGGCGAAAAGTTTTCTTCCGGCTAATCGTGACATGCGCCGTCAATGCGTGGATAATCCATGCGGAAGCAAATCATCCAAGGCAAAAAAAGAGATCCGTTTTTGGGATTTTTAGTGCAGCTATCCGAATCTCTCATTGACGAAGGAAGTACGCGTGCAAAAATCTGGCGCAAAGATCGAACAGGACCCCTCTCCGCAGTGAAAAAACAGATCAAACAGAATCTGGGGAATCTTTTGCCAAAAAGAACTAACAAGCGACAACGCTGCGTAAATTGTGTCAAAAAAGGCAAAGAAAGTCGAACAAATCAGCATTGCATTGGCTGCAACTTGGCATTCTGTAAAAAATGTTTCACACCTTGCCATCAAATATAAATAACATTAGTATAATGTTATAATGAATAAAATTAACTTTAAAAATAAAATGAAATGAAGTCAAAAAACTCTGAAATTTTTATTCCAATTTTGCTATTTAGGTATGTTTGGGATGTTTTTGTCCCAGGACGATATATCCTTTTCAGAACGTCCTAAAAATAAATTATGAAATTAATTTTTTTAAAATAGCTATAAAAGACTAAATCAACACTCTTTTTCAAGATTGCTTGTCAAAAAAGTTCTCGTCCCGAAACGGTTAAGTTGAAGTTGATTACAAAAAATAAAATAATATAATTTATATACTTTATTTTAAATAAAAGCATTGAGTTTCAGCATACAAAGTTTTATGCTTGCAACCATGCAAACGAAAACAAAAATTTTATTGCGTATCATAAACAGCTTATTTTGTCAAATTTACTAAGAGCGAATAGCGGTTTGCGTGAGTGAAGGAATCTGGTGACGGACTTCCTATGGATGTCGCCCAGGCAGCGTCGGTACGTCGTCGGGACCAGTTGTTGTCGTATGTAGGTCTGGACCTCGTCCGTCAGTTGGTAAAGGTGTCCCCTTATGTGCTTGCGAGTTGGCTCCAGTGCCAGCAAGTGTCTGTTAGGGTGCACCGGACGGTATCATCTGACTGGAAGCACGCTTGCCTCATGGTGGAGGTGTTCCACAGGTGTCATCAGGAGGCAGCGAGTCCCCGGCCGGATAACGGCATTCTGGCACGTCTGTAGTCTTGTCCACTGGGTCCAGCTAGTTCCAAATTGGCACAGCATTATTTAAGACCGACCGTCCAATCACCTTGTATGTTGCCAGCAAACTTTCTTTGTCTTTGCTCTAAGTGCTGCCAGCAAGCGACTTGAGGAATTTGTTGCGGCTCAGTACTTTGTTGACGACTGCGGCTGTATGTGCTGAGGAGCAAACCAGGCTGCCGAGGATGACCCCTAGAATAATCGGGTGGTTAACCGTTAGAATTGCGGTACCCTTCGTTCAAGATGTAGAAAGGGTCGCCGTGGACTAAGCAAGGGAGTGAGGGTTCCGTCCAGTGATAGGATTTACCTTTGTCGGCCGGCTTCCCTGGCTTCAACAGCGGTATCACCCTGCCCTTTTTCCAAGGTTCTGGAATGACATCCTATTTTTCCCGTTCTCAGTTAATTTATTTAATGTCGTGGCATAATCGAAGAATCTTCTTGTAAATTTTTTTAATTTTCGATGTGGCTCCATTAAATAGAACTTTGCATGAATTCAATACGATTTCAAATTGTCTAGAACTTGATCTCTCTATGCCAAAGAGTATTTTCCGTAACCAACTTGTTTCTTATTTAAGTAATGCCAGTAATATTTTATAATAATATGTAATACTTTCTAATATGTGTAGTCTGTTAGAATTTCTGTTAATTCACGTCTTAAACAAACAAGTAAAAAAAAAGACAAATTGAGTACCTCGGTGAGGCAAGCCACTTCCGCAAGGCCCAATTTTTTCTGCATCAACATGCTTAACCCGTCTGGGCTAACGGATTTGGAGGCTTTCGTCTTTCCGATAGCTTCCTTCACCTCATTGCTGGAGAAGACAATCGGTGCGCCAGGTTTTTGTTTGCGAAGCCATCTGGTAACTGCTCGTAGTCCCGTTCGCAGGATGCAGTATAAATTGCCGGCTAAAGTAGCTTCCACATTGCTTCGGGTCCGACGAGGCGCAGTCTCGAAAAGAGATTTCGATACTATCATCGCCCTTCGTCGGGTTAGACAGCGACCTCACGGAGTACCGTAGTTTGCGACTCCTGCCCCAAAGTAACATGGGCTTAATTTCCCTGCTTACTTCCCTTAAGTGGGGGTTTTCGGGGTCTGCCTGAAGAAGGTGGTCGCCTTCGTCAGCCAGAGTGACCGCCTCACACGAGAAATTCGGGCGAGATCTCAAGGATTCACCCGGCCGGGACGAAGCAGTCTGCGGCAGACTTTACCACTTTTTGGAACTCACGATCGCCTGCGCGAACTTCAGTGGGAGTAGGAAGGGCACTGAAGACATTCTCGGAGAACTCCGCAAACCGTTCCCTGTACCCTTTTTATTTTACAACCTTGATAATCTACCAAGCCAAGAATTTTATCTACATATGTACATATATACTTTAAATTTAGGGGTGGCATTCGCCTAATTACTTAAAATTATGTCATTAGTGGGGTTTCCTTTCGAACCGAACTGAAAGATTTTTTGGAATGGTTTTGGCATTTTAAAATAAGCTAAAAATATTTTTGTTTATTTTATTTTAATTTAAAGTTATGAGCTACTGAAACAAATAAAACTTTAATAATAAATACGTCACTAGAATGTCCTTGTCCTATAGTATGCGTTTGTGACTGTGATTCTTATTTATCATACATTACGGGTATCAAATATTTCGAGTACTTTCATAAATTCTAAAACCCTTCTCATATGTATGTACTTACATAAATTAATCAAACAATGCCAACAATTAAATTAGAGATTTTTTTTATTATAATCCAGTACACGTATGTATACATATATGTACATATAAACAAATATGCTCTGTACATACCCTGTCGGAAATGAAAGTACTTTAAAAGTAATTTAAAAAGTACTTTTCTTCCAATTACAAGTGGTTTAAATTCTTCCAACAATTAAATTAGAGATTTTTTTTATTATAATCCAGTACACGTATGTATACATATATTTATAAACAAATATGCTCTGTACATACCCTGTCGGAAATGAAAGTACTTTAAAAGTAATTTAAAAAGTACTTTTCTTCCAATTACAAGTGGTTTAAATTCTTCCTATGTTCTTGTAATCAACTAACTTTATTAACATGGCGATGTCCAAGGAGCAAATTAATCATACGACTATGCATTTGATTTCAACCACTTTCAAATATATTTGACTGAAAAAACATCAAATTGATTTTTTTTTCCAACTGCAATAAAATGTTTTCATTAAGGGCGATTTAAAAATCAAAGTAGTTGTTATCCAACTAAAGTAGTTGGTTAACTTTTCAGACTGTCTGCTTTTTTCCGACAGGGTATCTATGTAAGTATGCATGTACGTCTTATTTCCGCTTGCTGCCGCTTTTTGTAAGTGGATCTGATTTAAGTTTTTCTAAAAAGACTGGCTGCATATCTGCGAACCAGGATATCTCTTCACCGCGGAGTTTAACTGGTCCATCCTTGCATGTCAGCCAATACGTGCTCATCAGACCCTTACCCTTAAAAGAAATAATATAAAAAGGCGATTAAAATAATGGTAGTGCAATATATTTAAAAAAAAAATTTACAATTAAATAGTTATAACTTTATTAAATTTTGAAAATTTGTCCATTAAAATAGAGCTGATTTTCTAACAACAATCATATAAAAGGACGTTTCAAACTTTGTTGAAAACTAAAAAAAAATATCAATATTTCAAACATATTTACAAATTTTTTTTTATTGACACCCATTTAAATTTATGTGCAATAAAGTGCTGGTTTGTATTGACTACAAATTACCTTTGACTTTTGTTACTGGCACTATTTCTCATCAATGTATTCCATATACAAAAAAATTAAATCGAGCATGCGTTACACGTTACATTAATGTGGAAAGGACCTATAAGGATTTTTTGTTACTTAAAAGTTAAAACGTAGTTTGAAAATTTCGTAACAAAGTAAAGTTCTATGGTTATGACATTCGCAAAGCTGGCAGAAGAGCGTCAGTAAATAAATTTACAAAAGTCAATAGAAATTTATAGTCTTTTGACAACTACTATAATAAATTTTAATTGAAAAATAATAAACTAAAATGTAAATTGTTGAGCTACGAAAGAGCATATTCAAAAATATTCCAAAAGTTCTAAGAAAATTTGTGCAATTTGATTTTTTTATTTTATGAAAACATAGACACTCGGGTTAATTTAGTTTCATTAGATTGAAAAATAGTGTGGTCGCTCTGATCGATAGGGCAGCGGTGCCTGCTATAAACCGCGCTGAGTTCAAGGTTCGAATATCAGCTAGGGCATGTAAAATATTAATCGAACGGAAATATTCCCCTTGAATCTATAAATATACACGAATGCGATGAGCTGCGTATAATTTATATTCGATTGTAACTTTTTTCACTGTAAATTTTCTTTCCGATCATAAAAATGGCGCCCCAATGTAGTACATACCAAGAACGATAGATAACAAGATCACGCATTCCCGCAGAATTTGACAATTCTGGATCAAAGTAAACAAAGAATAGGAGGAGAAGAAAAACCATGAGCAGCTGATTTTTAGTAATAAACGTGTTTTGATGTCGAAAAATTGTTAAAATATACGTTGTAAAAAGCGGTTTTATTATTAACAAATAGCCAAAAAACTAATAAGAAATTTGTTGTGTTAGCGGTAGGGTGTTCGATTACTCGACTATTTTGTAAAAGCGGTTTTCGTATTATTCGCAAATAAAATGTAGTTTAATGTCCGAGTTAAGTAAGCGTATCAGTCTCTATTAGAGAAACTCACAATTTTGGCTTTAATTGATTTCTAGAAAAAGCTTCTAGATCCAAAATAAATTCTCTCAATTATGACCAGGTGATAAGCAGTCTCAAGTTTAAAAACCGATTTATTCGATATTGGAAAAGTAAAGATTAAAAAAAACCCGTACAATAATTTAGAAAAAAACCGGAGAAAACCGGTTAACAAAAACCGACTCAATCACCCTAGTTAGCGGTAAAATCGACTTTTAGTTTGTTTAAAAATTGTCAAAAATGTGAAAACCGGCAAAACCAAAGTAGCGGTACCCCGGAATGCGCCATCTCTGGTTTGCTGCAACGTGGTACATACTACGAAACTGCATCTGTATATAAATAAATACGTCTAAATGAATGTACATACATACATACATACATATGTATGTACATAAATGAACGTACATATGTATTCGTAGACGAGATTAAATATGGCATTATTCAAATGGCAAACATTTACATACATACATACATACATACTTACATACATACCTTCACATCGATGAGTCCACGGTGCTCTGTGCGAAAGCCGCCGATCATGTGCAGCGCCGCATTCATTTCGTCCGTGATGTGAATTTTATGCGACTCGCCAGTTGACTCCATTCGAGACGCCGTGTTCACAGTGTCTCCGAAGAGACAGTATCGCGGCATTTTCGTGCCGACGATTCCGGCTACCACCGGACCAGTGTGAATACCACAGCGGATTTGTAAAGTGCCAGTTGACCGAGGAATTTTGAAAAGAGATGATGCGTCTAGCAAATCAAGCGCCATTGTGGCAATTTCCGAAACATGTTTCTCGCCTTCACACCCCAACACAGCACCGCAGGCAGTCGGAAGCGCAGATTATAAGTTTGTTATTAATAAGCACACAAAAAGGAAAACAGAAAAAGGCGTGTTGTTGAATGAATAACAATTTTCGCATAAAGAAAAGTTGTAATTTTACATCAAATTCATTTTATTTGCACACTGAATAAGTAAATGTTTGTATGTATGTATGTAAATACAAACTTATGTGCGTTAAGGCGAATTATGTTGTCGCAAATTTTCATATGTATGAATGAATGTAATGCGTCTGGCTGGTTGTAAAACACAACTTTAATTTTAACTCAAAAAAAAACCTTTTCTGCCATTAGCGTTTGAATCTGATTTCGACCAAGTTGCAAATGCCTGTGCTTTACATTTAAACTTTGAATTTTTTTATTGCAAAGTGTTGCGTTCTGCCTGTCACATATTCCTTCCATATTCTATTTTGAAACAGATGCGCAACACCCTCGGAGGTAACAAAAATCCTCAAAATGCAAATTGCTTCATTCTGTTTGGTTAGCGCAAAAATTTGACTATCAATCCACCAAAAAAATAAACTACAAAATACATATCAAGGCGAAATGATGTTAGGTGGTAGCGATTCTAAAAACGCCACCCTTTGGTGGGTTATTGTCAGACTTTATCTCCTTTGTATTTAATATTCGCGAAATAATTTTTAAACTATTAGAGTCACCGCAAAAAGTTATAGTGAACCATATGTTGAAATTTCCTGTAGTTAAAGGGAACAATTGATTATTTGTAACTAAACAATTGATCTCGATAACCAACCACCAATCAGCTGATTGATTCGCCATGATACATATTATTTTTTTTCAACTTTCATATGAGTATTGAATTCACATTGGTTCCTACATCCATATATATATCACAGGACAGATGTATACAAAATTAATAGAACAACCAAGTAGTCGTATGTAAAAATGTCACCTGAATTTAAAAAAAAATTCCAGTGGCGTAGCCAAAAATTAGTTGTCGAACTCAAAATCTTTTTGATCGTTTCAAAATATTTTTTTTTTTTTAATTATAGTTTATTTGACAAAAACCACATACTTTCAAATTATATACTATGTGCAAAAATTAGAAATATTCATCAAAAAAGTTAACAAAAAAGTTCCAAATGAACGACATTGCGAAAAATGTAAAAATATCACTTCCACTTTGAGTTGAGCCAACATAATGTTTTTTCTCATTAGTTGAATTGTCAATGATTACATTTTTATTAAGTGAGAAATGGAAATTTATGAATATGCATATGAAAAAAAATGTCACATATAAAAAAAATTGCTTATCAATACAAATGGAATCGTTTTTGTTTGTATAAGTAATCATCGCCAAAAAAAAGGTTATAAGCCCCCCAGAGTAAAAGAATCCTCTTCAAATTTAGTTCTAGGTGCTCCTGCAGATATGTCAAACTTGATTGTATGTTTTTGTCATAAATATTCACAGATACTAATACATATAAAACCTGCGCATGCGCACAACGTACATTTGTACTGAAAATATCTCTTGTAATTTTATATGGTTACTGCCAATATATAGGTAAAGGATTTTTTTTTTGACATGTGGTTTTTAAGAACAAATAAAACGCATATAACTTAATACGAGTTTGCCATTATGTTTTAAAAATGGCTCGAATAAACCCTAGCCGAGGGGCCAAATTTTCGACCATTTTTTGCAGCATTTGGGGCCGTATGTAAACAATAACGCGTCGAATATTCTCTTTCAAGACGTCTTGAAATGGAAATGGCAAACCAAACTGAGTATAAAGTAAGTAACAGCTGTCAAAAAGACCAACTCCGAAAAAGTCTTGCCTAATTGAAAACCACACGTCTCAAAAAAACACCCTTTATTATATACATATATGACTACATCTAAATTTTTTTAATTATGTGGAAAATTTGGAAAAAACTTGTTCAAAATGTGAAAGCATTGAACAGGTAGTCTCATTTGAATAAAATCAAAATTTGTGTATACTTTGTTGTTGCTCTTGGGCGCCGAAACATCAAAATCAACTACCCTGCAAGAAACATACTAAAAAAAATTACTGGTTATTTTACCTGTATCAGTATTTTTCCCATCAAATTCTTAAAACTAAAGGGAACTTTTGTGACCGTTTCGTACCATATCTTTCTGTGGTCTAATTGCACGTCTCTTTTTTACATATTGCTTGCGTGCTACATCAAAAATATAAATATATCAATCAGCTTGTCTCATTTATGTTGTGTCTATAGGATCCCAATGGAAATTTTGACAATGAATTCGAGACTCGGTTAGGCAATTTTTGCAGGGAAAGAGCCTGATGTAAAAAAATTGCAAATATATAAATACGTGTTTGTAAGTATTTGAAATTTTTTATTTTATGCACGTACATACATACAAATTAATTAGAGCTGCTCTTAACTGCCATCTATTAATAAACTACTGTCAAATTTTGAGCAAACTAAGTCATTAGGTCCGAATTATCCAGCTACGAAATTTCTGTGAATTTTGAAGTATTCTCTCTCAAAGAGAGATGCTTCCAAGTTTAACGAACAGCTGCTTAAATTTTGGTCCGCATCCAAACATGCAAAATGAAAAACATTGCATTTGTGTTTTCCTGAAACGTTCCACTAACGAAACTGAACCAAACGATCATTTACTTGCTGCTAGCATGTTTAACACTCATATTTTATAATTTTCAAATTTCGTATTTATCCAGCTGCTTGCATGTTTTTGATCAGCTGTTTTCTTGCTTGCAAATGCAAATTTGTGCTGGGTTAAATTTATCCAAGAAAAGCATGAAATACGCTGATTAAGCATTGTGTTATGCGTAACAAAAAATTTTCCGAAATCAAGGAAAAGCTTGATAAATACTATGGGGACACTGCACCATCAATTTAAATGGTTAAGAAGTGGTTGTGACGACGAACGTTCTGGTCGCGCAAAAGAGGTCGTTACACCAGAAATCGTCGATCAAATCCATGGAACGATATTGGATGACCGTAGAATGAAAGTGCGTGAGGTGGCTAAGGATTAGGGGTGGGTAACTCAGCAAATTTTCGCGAGTTGACTCAATGACTCTTGCTCAATTAAGTGAGTCAACTCAGTGAGGTAGCACAATTGAGTTACGACTCATTTCATAATTGTGTCGCTCTGTGCAACTACGGCAGCACTGTTATCGTGGAGAGGTGCACGTTGAACGTAGAATAATTAAAGTGACAGCACAGAATGTTCATCACATATATTTTTATAATTATTTGTTTTATGCAAGTTTAAAAGCTGTTACATTTTTGCAAAATTTAAATTTCTCGTATTTTATAATTGTGATCATGTTGATTTCATATATTTATTTCTTATTCTCATTGCGTTTACATTTATACTGTTTGCATACCTCAAAGGTGGCGAAAAAACTGCAAAATCTCCAAAAATGCAATAAAAAACTCTCAAATGTCATTTCTTACAGAGTGTCTGTGCACAAAACAAAGAGCTTCGTATCAGCTCATCTTTGATTCTCAGTGCTGATACACTCATCGACTCGCCGTTCAGTTAGATGTCTGAAATTTATAACTAAGCTACTGAGTCACAATTTTTTTTGGAAGTGAGTCTGAGCGAGCGGCTCATCGCTAAGAGTCAGCTCAGTAACTCAACTCACTGCTGAGTTACCCACCTCTACTGAGGATGTTAGCATCGGAACAGAATGCGTACATCACATTTTACACGATTTTTTTTTGGATATGAAAAGGCTATCCGCAATTGCTCACACTCGACTATAAGCGCGGATCCACACGTACATACATTTGTTGTCTCCATGGAAAAAATTAATGAATTGGGCTACGAACTGCTACCCCTTCCAGCATATTCTTCAGATTAAAACCCACAAGACTATTTTCTATTTCCAAACCTGAAGAAATGTCTGGGTGGTAAGTGGTTTGTGTCAAATTAAGAAGTCATCACAGAAACAAACGCCCATTTTGAGAGATTTTGTTAACAAATAGAAGGCTTTTTTACAGAAAAAAAAATTTTTTATTCAAAAAGTAACTGACTTATCAAACCGCCCACGAAACAATATTACAAATAATTTTGTGAACAGTGTTTGATTTCTCCGAGCCCAAGGAAAATATAAAAAAATTAAATCAGGCATTCAATCGATACAACCTATTCAATGTACCTTGGAATGCATAATTTAAAATTATTTTTTGAATACGAACAAAATTGAAACAAAGCACAGGAAAATAAAAAAAAATAATATTTTCTAATAGAAATTTCCAATGAAAAGCAAATTTAAGTATTGACAACCCCAAATTCAAGGAGGGAAATATAGAAATACGCATTTTATTGCAAAAAAAGTTACGGTCGGCTGTCGCATTTGAGATGTATTGAGTCACATACGTACATACTTATGTAGGTATGTAGTAGGTAAGATTATTTACTTTTGCAGTAGAAATTTTTATATAAAAATTTTTCAAAAAGTGGTATTTTTGCCACGATAGGCAGCAAGTGAATACTTATGTGCATTTAAAAAAATAAATCTATAATTTTATTTCCACTCCTTAGTCCCCAGTCCGTGAACTTATAAGCGCTTATGCATATTCATGAAAAGTGTGTATGTCAGCAATTGAATGACTTCCTAACAGTTGTCAATTGGAAATATAGAACCGTAGACGCTTTGTAAGCGCGGCCAAAGCTTTTCTCCATACCATCAAATATGAAATTTTATTTCCTTCAGCGTACTATGGCTTACCTACCATTTTTCACTGGCAATCCCGATGCGACCATGTATGAGTCACCAATTGTTTCGACTTTATAAACATCGTAACATTCGATGCGTTCGTCGAAAACCCGATAAATTGAGTTGAGGAACGTGACTACCTGAAAAATAAAAAATTAAAGGAGGAATAGTGTATGTTCAAGCATTAGAATAAACATATATGTACATATAAGTGTTGGATAACCTGTGATGCTCATCTTTTAATTTTATAAAAAAAAAAATGGTAGTGAAATACGTTGAAAAAGTTACTTTTGTCCTAAAATAGTTTTGCAAGCAAAACTGATCCATTTTAATTTTTAATTTCAATTTGAGTTAAAAATATTATTTGCATTTCAAACGAATTTGTTGTTTTAATTTGTGACTTGTATAAATGGTATTTAAAAATTCGTCCGTATTTTTTGATATTTTATCTAACGTTGTATCATTGCATTTATGATCATCTTTACGTGTGTGTATGTACGAAATGTATGAATAACAAACCTCTAGCGGTGTACATCTGGCAGCTATCTCCGTGAAGCCAACGATGTCACTAAAATAAACCGTCACAGCTTCGTACATTTCAGCGGGCACCTGTTTGTATATTCATAAAAAAATAAAAAATTAAAAAAAAATAATAAAAACGGCAGCAACTAATCGATTTACAAGATAGTGTTTTTTTTTATTGTTTTTGAATCTTAAAACAAATTTTTTTTTTTTTAATTGAAATATTTCTATTTACATTGAAAAAGTATATGGGAAAACGACCTCCTTTTTAACTGCAAATTAAATTTTCTTAAGACTAACACTACTTTGATGGGCATATTATATCCTAAGTCTTTCTAGATGTTTACTTATAATCATCCTGCAATTTTTCTTAAAATGTTTGATCTGTGTAATCAGCTCGGAATCTTTTTATGGTAGTCTGCATATCTTAAATTTGTACAATTCCAAGATAATAACAATGAGCGCGTAATTTTGTGTTAATTCGCCTTGATATAGCTAAAAATATTAAAAGTAAAGTTTAAACTTTTAAGTATTATTTTGATTCATTTCGAAGCTAAAATTGTATACATATGTTTTTTCGAGCTAGTGGCTAGAACTTATCGTTACCGCTAACGGAAGCTTTGTCACCAGTGCAGTATTGACGCGTTGGTGTAAGAGTTGTCAAACATGATAGAAGTCGAGGCGAGTTCAGAGAAGGTGAAATCAATACCGAAGCGAAATGGATTTTTTTCATGGCCTCAGCGTAGAGATTATAAAAACGGTTTGTTTGTTTGTGATTTTCTTGCTCACGTTTTAATATAAAAATTGAAAAAAAAAATATGTGTTTGTGCGTCTGCTAATATACAAATTCGATTTTGTAAAAAATAATTCGCGGTAACCAACTTATTCCAGTCTTTCAGAAATTATTTTTCTATTCGCTTTCACTGATATTGACAATTCCTACGTACAAATCGCCGTAGAAAAATCATATGAAAACACAAAAGTTTATGCTTCGCTTGGAAATACAGTAAACATGCTTGTGAAAAGTGTAAGGGTCGTATAGTTTTTGGACACATTTTACCTGCTGGGTTTGTTTCAGCTGCATTGCCACACTCGGCGGCAACATTTGAAAAAGTAGCGAATCACTTTTGCGTTTCTCTCTCTTTAGTTCTTTGGCCTTTTGTGCTAAATTTACTGCGTACATCTTTCTCGCGATTAGATAAAGATAAAGAACGATAAAGAATATTTGTTCATTTAATCTCCAGCTCATGTCATAACTGTATATACACACACTTACAGTAAAAAAAAACGCTCAGTTTCATATTTTATTTTGTTTAAAAACGAGAGTAATTTTTATTTTACTTTTATTAGTTCATAGTTTCAGATAGCACCCCGATTTTGCTGCAACGAAATCGCAAATTTTATGAAATCATAAAGAAAAATTGTAAACGAAGTTAAAAGTTTTGTGTTGACAAATTCAATTTATTAGCGAATATTCGCAATTCAATTATAAAAAGTTAGAAAAATTTTAACACGTTCTGACACTCGAAGGATATAAACAAAGAGAGATCGGATTTTTATACACAATAAAAGAAATAAGTAATAAAATTAAAGTTGCTAAAAAACGAATTATTTTGTTTGTTGTGTACATATAGATTTTTTTAAATTTATTTAACATGTTTAAAGTACGAAAGTACTAAAAATGCGAATAATCGAAATATCATCGTCGTTAGCGTCTTTGTGTATCGCCTCTATAGATGAGTCTGTGATTTGTTTTACGAAGAAACCCGATGCAAACCGATGACATTAATTGATAGTGCAGCTTTCCACGACTATGAAAAGTATCGTCACTTTTTAAGACCGATTGATCATTAATGAATCTTGAAAATGTTATCAATTTGAAACTATTAATCATTAGTTATCGATAAATAATTACACAGGTCTGCTACAAAAATGCTCTCTGGATATTTCCAACTGATTTCTATGTATTTAGCTGTTCTAAAAACTCAAAAAATACTCAAATAATTCCAGAACGTAAGGTTATTTAAACTTTTATTATAAAAAAGGGGTTTTTGGGCTAACTTGTAGGCATTAATAATAGGTATAATTTTATTTTGATTACTGTGTGAGCTGCATTAACCAACATGAACATGTTTACTTCCTACTTTGCCCAAGAGGACGAATTGGTTTATTGTACCAATATTGAAGGTTTGATGGATATATTGAAGATCTCATACGACCCAGCAGAGTGGCGTTTTTTCATAGATTCTTCAAAAAGAAGCCTTAAAGCACTTCTGCTTTACAACGGCGGTTTCTATACTTCCATTCCTGTCGGTCATTCTACCACCGCTTCACATAAAGCTGGGATTGATGAAGCAATTTGTAAAGTCACTTCCAAGAGATGGAAATTTCTTCAAATACTTAATATCAAAGTTTCCAGGCCACTCGGAGGCAAAGTTGAAGGAAGGTGTTTTCGTTGGACCAGATATTAGACGGCTTATGACTGATCCACTATTCATCACAACCATGACGGATCCTCAAAGAGAAGGGTGGATTGCCTTTAAAGAGGTCATAAAGAAATTTTTAGACAATAACAAAGATCCTAACTACAAACAAATCGTCAAAAGAATGTTAAAAGCATTTCAAGCTTTTGGTTGCTTGATGAGTTTTAAAGTACATTTGCTTCATTCCCACCTCGACTACTTTCGAGAAAATTTAGTAGACGTGAGTGAAGAGCAAGGTGAACGATTTCACCAAGATATTAAGAAGATGAAAAAAGATACCAGGGAAAATAGGAGCGTTTCAATGATGGCAGACTACTGTTGAACGCTTCATAGAGACCTTCCCGATGCTTCCCACAAGCGAAAATGTACCAAAAGGAGTCTCACTGTGAAAAAGAAATGTGTTTAGTGCTTACTAATTAATGTATTTTACATAAATAAATTAGTTTTGTTACGCAATTAAAAATTACAAAATTTTTTTTTTTAATCTTTTATATTTTATTTTAAGATGATAACTTGTTTAACCTAGACACCTACATTGTTAGAAAAAATTAAGTTCTCTGTCAAAATTAAAGTTATTTTCGGATTCAGCACACACCCAAAAACATTGAAACCTAAAAGCACACATCACTTAGAGTAAAATAAAAATCAATTGCAAATTTTTTATGCACTTTCAACAAGTCACTCATACGCCCCGACAAATTAATTCTTCGAAAATTTTACTTACGAACGGTTATGTCAATATTAATTTTTAGTACAATTATTGGTAGTCTAGCAAAAAGAGATCTTATTGAAAAATATCTGTTAAGTTTTTTTCAGGATTAGAGCGTTGAAAAATCTTTATCTTTTATTTTATTTATAGATTTGCCATCGTTTTATTTGAACTCCTGAATGGTGAAGAGACTTACAGATTTTTTTAAAAAAATAGACAATTCTTAGAAGAAATATAGCCAGCTATGTTGCATCGAAAACGGGGTGCAGATTTGAACGAACACATTCGGCCAAATGTGAGGAGGCCTTTATAAAAGGTTTTACTGCATATACTCGTATCATTTTTTACGTTCACTTTGCATACAATTTTTACAAAATAAGAACATATATTCAAATTATCCAAATTTTTCTCATTTTTTTTTTACCGTAAGCATATGCACATTCACATCTTTGTAGTTATGTTAATAGTATATACAGATAAATATGAGAACTTACCTGTATAGTGGCGGCAGCATTTTTTACTAAAATTATAATTATTGGAGAAACGCACAGGACGACGACTAAAATAGCAATGCCCACCGCCTCCTTATTTGCAGCCTCGGAAAGTGTTCTATCAACATATTCTCTGTTCGAACAAATATAAAAGTAATAATTTGTCATGCATATGCACATACATACATACATACATATACTCATTGTACAATAGATCGCATCGAAAAAAAAAAAGTTCGCCGTTCATCCTACAATTTAAAGTATTTTTGATATGCAAATTTAAAAAAAAAAATTTATTTTTTCTGCCAACCTAGACGTGGCCAATTTACATACAAGTATCTTCGGCATTTATAGTCGGATTTTAAAGTATTTATGGTAAACCAATGTTTTTGTCTCGCGTAGAGAGTGATGCAGTCGAATGTATTCGTACATGTTTGAATAAATGTATGGATGTCCCGAGTGTATAGGCCTGCAGGCATTCTCTCTCATGGTTTTTAACTTACTTAATTTTGAGTCGAAGAGCCTTTTGCAGTATCCGCAAATCGTCTGTAAAATTGTGCATAGCATCATAATACTGAATCGCATTCCGCTCATCAGACACATTTCGAATATTTTTCAACACATTAACATTCCTGAAAAAGTTAAACATAATTGCTTTAATTTATAAAACCTTTGAATGCAAAGTGTATGACACAAAGTGAAATCAATATATGTCATATGTATGTACATATCTATTTTCGAAACGTTCATTTGACAAAAGGATACCAGTTAAACAGATGTCGTCATATTTGAAAGCGAATTTTAATTTGTCCATAATCTTAACTCACTTTGGGCTCACCTCTTCGGCTTGTTTTTCGGCAATAAACCATTCAACTCAAATCGTTTTCTTTTACGATCAGACACCCGAAAGTAATCGTCCTTAGAGTGGTATGCACATACTTTGCATTCAGCCAAACAAGTTGGGTGGCATACTTTTGTCCTTCTACGGTTTGAATCTTCATCATTTGTATTGATTTGTGTGCTTTTACACAAACAGCGTGAATTTCGTTTTCATTTTTCTTTCGAATCAAAACAAGTTTTATGCTCTCACCCAAATGGCTTAGCATGAAAACCAACTCAACCAAAAATGTATTATAAAAAATTCTCCAGTCCAGAGTACTGAAATTGAATATCATTGCTATCCGATGCACTTTATTTTATTACTCTATCTTTGCGAGTAGCATCAATATAAATGTAACATATGTGCATATGCATTGAAATTCAATTTTTCAAATTTCAAATCAAAAAATTACTTTCTTAGAAAACAGAAAGCAAAGAAGTGAAAATTGCAAATTGAAAAATGACAGACACTTGCTGTTTATGTAGAATTGCCGACAGTTGTTAAACAGAAAAGGGAACGTGTGTTGTTCAACTAGGGTGTTCGATTATTTGACTTTTTTATAAAACCGGGTAAACGGGTTCTTGTTCTAAGTAGGAAAAAACTACATCAACTAATTGCAACTATGTAATTGAAAGAAATCTTTTGAAAAAAGAAATGTAGTTTAATGACCGAATTCAGTAAGCAGTATCAGTCGCTAATAGACAAGGTCACAAAAATTAATGCCCCTATTATATACGGAGACTAATGTATAGTTCTAATTTTACTTTTTTGACAAGTGTATTTTGAAGAAAAAGTGAAAAAATCTAAAAATCGTTTTAAAAAAGAAACATTTATGTACATCCTTTTAGTAGCCGATAGCCAGTAGCGGGTAGCCTTGCGTAATGAAAATTCTAGTATAGTTATCTACCGGGTACTAGTCTGCTGCTAGTCTCCATACATACTAGGTGTATAAGACAAACATAAAAAATAAAAACGTAAAGGCGAGGAAAGGTAATAATCTTCAACACATACATAATCTTAAATTTTAAAACGTGAGATTATACCAAATTACTGAATTCCACATTAAGTACATTGTGCGAGCTAGAAAGACTTACTACAATATAAGGCGTTATACCATTTTTCATATAGAAAATATTCTTAAATACATTTTAAAACCCGGTTTTGGAGATTAAAAATACCGATTTATTCGATATTTCGAGATTTCAAAAAAACCATACAATAATTTATGTAAAAACCGAAGAAACCCGGTTTAAAATAACCAAACCAAACACCCTATATTCAACTGACAGCATTTTTAAATGTTTGTGCCCTGCGCTTCAAGTGTAGTAATATCAATTATTACAATCATTATAATCTGTTGCTAAGGGAAGATGCCGTATTATCAATGATGGTTGCATTATACTCGTATTCCATCAAATGAAAAATAATTATCAAATGAAAAAACTAAAACGCGATTTCTGTTTGCCTAAAACCTTTTATCTTTCTATTATTTTAATTAGAGTTATAACTATTATAAGAGAAAAAATAAATAGTTAATAAATCACTACGTAAGTATATTATAGTAAGATAAATTTTTTTTGGGTAATCTTTCACTTATTCAAAGACTTATATTATAAAAGTCTACTCATAATAGCAAGTGAGAAAAAAAAATATTACGTCTTGAAGGACGGGACTAGTTCAGGATTTTTTTTTGGCCCTTTTCGGGACTAGTAGAAAATATTTTCGGGACCGGTTCGGGATTACTTCTGCACTATTTCAGGACTAGTTCAGGAATGCATTTATTATTTTTTGACCGCGCTAAATACAAAACTCGAAAGAACTTGAAATTTAAAGTGGGTGAATTTGAGTAAGTCCCGAAATGATGCCCGAACCGAACCGGTCTCAAACTAGTCCTGAAAGATTCCAGAAATGATGCTAAAAAGTTCTGAGCCGGTGCCGAAATGGTTCCGAGCTGGTTCCGTATTAATCGCGAAATAGTCCTCAATAAGTCAGGTCTTTTTAGACTTAAAAATTGTTTTCTCACTCACAATTATTATGAAAAGACTTTTATAATATATGTACATAAGTCCCAAAATAAAAGTCTTTAAAGACTTAAAAATATTTATCTCGCTGAATTTGGGTGATAGCTAATTGATAGTTAACTATTTGTTGTTGTGTTTTATTTCGCAGTTTTTAAATAACCGTGCGTTAAATACTGATTCCACTTTAGTATATACACTTTGGTACATACATAAAAGTATCGATGAATTTTTGACAAACAACTAACTTTTCTCGTCTTATAACTATTTTCCACTCACACTTAAAATTACAGCAGCCAAACGTTTAGTTACGTTGTTCAAAATTTCTAAATTGTCAAAAATTGTCAAAAATTCCTAAATTGTAAATATGTTTGGACCTTTAAATAAGCGTAATACACCTACATTGCTTTCAACTTTTTGTATTTGTGAGTTCTCGTTATGTTCAGGTACATTGGCCTCAAGGTGGGCACATAATTTAATGTGGAGTTGATAAGTTCGCGTGACAAGAATTCGTAGCGAACGAAGGAAACAAACGCGTCCAAGCCCAAGTAACCGCGTCCATAATATTTGATTCCAAATGACGCGGCAATGTTTTGGCACTCAATACTCTTCAAAAGATTTTTGAAACCAATGAGATAGCTAACCGAAAATACATTTTTAAATTAAATTTCATGTGATACTCAAATTTTGTTCGATTACCGCCAAACGCCGCTGTTGTCCGTTTCCTTTATTTGTTCAGTCAGGTGATGTAATAGAGCTCGATTGATTGACGTATACCAATTCATAACATCCGTTATTGAACTGTCTTCGGGCTCTGATCGCACACGATCTCTAAACAATTGAACATAAACAAAAAAATATTTTAAGCCAACATGTGGAATTTTATTTTATTTAGTATTTATATTATTTTTTTCTTATTAATTAAAATAATTTCTTAAGTAAAATATGGTTCATTCTCTAAGAAAACCCATAAACACTTATTTTTTGAACTAACTACAAAATGTACAATGATTTAACAAAATTTCATCAAAAATTTCGAACTTTTTAAAAAAAGAATATTGAATATGAATGAGAAACCTAAATGCATACCGCCAAAAATTCTAATAAATTTTATATATTTCGAAATTTTGATAAAAATTTTTCATAAATATTTCACACATTTTTTTTATAAAATTTTTAAAATATTTTATTGGTCTTTGTGTGAGAGCATTGACGATGTTTTAATTGAAAAATAATTTTAAATAATTGGAAGATAAAAAAAGTGTCCAATTGTTTCAACAAAGTGTATACGAGGATGGTCTGAAAAGTTCCCGACCTAAAATGATACAAGACATTTATTCTTAAAATTTTATTTTATTTTCCTACATAGTTTCTTTTAACGGGTTTCCCAGAAATGCTCCCTTCTTTTTAATCCATAAAAATAGTAGGCGGAATTTGCCTCTGCAAAATAATTGTTTACGAAGGTGATTGCCTCCTCATTTGACGAACATCTCTGTCCTCCGTTAATTCGACTGTCGTCTAGCACCAATTATTGAACTTTAGCGATGTTATTGTTAGTAGTTGCAGTTTTTAGACGTCCCGAACGTTTAACGCCTCCCAAGCTCTTACGGCCACGTTTAAATTTAGCTGTCCAAAAGTTCACTATTGTAAATGATAGGCAGAGTCCTCATACACAGAGTCCGAATCATCTTTGATTTGCGTAGGCATATTGCCTTTCACAAACAACTAAAACAACTAAACTGCAACTAAAAATTGCTGCAACTTTGGTGAGTAACTGTCAAATGATGCACAACCACATTCACTAGCTTTTATTGACGAGTGCTGCTATCTTCATGTTGAGGTTGGAAACTTTTCAGACCACGTATAGATATACACAGAAGGGATAAGTACCTGAATTCATTGAGGCGGTTTTGAAATTCTGTTCGGTTAAGCATAACCTCAAAATCTTCATCCTCGTCCGGCAATGTGGGCACACTAACCTCGTTCCATGTTGTCAGATTATTCAAAGCGTTGTCGGTCACAGTAAATCTTTGCGTTAAATTCGATCTGAATTAGAGTGGACATAAGCGAGTACGCATATTTTAAATTATGTGTGAACAAATCTTGAAGTAAAATTTTTAAATCACTTTGATTTACATGTTTAAGGGCCGTTTGCACCATCTTCGGATAAAATAACCGGCGGTTAGGTACAACTCAGCTCACTATTTAGCGCTTACATATCTGACGGATGGTCTTAACTGCCGCTTTTAGTTCCACTTAACGCTTAAACGAAGTTGATGCAAATGGCCCAAAGAGTAAATATTTAAAATTTCTGAATGATCCTCCACAAATGGAACAATAGTGCAGACGTTATGTGAGCCGACATACGAATATGTACATATGTAAGTACATTTGAATAAATTTAAGATACTTTTTGATTTGTAAATAAAACTAAACAAGATTAAACAAAATATATTTTAATTTGAATAAGAATTAATACCGAAATATCTGCGCATTAGAGAAAATACGCACCGTTCTCTATTGCCATTTGTAAAAATGTAAAAAGACACTTCCGAGCGCTCGAGTTGTAAACGCGTCACGACTTTTCCCAAATTCGTAGCTATCGTTACCTGTTCGTTAGGAGTAAACAATTATTAAGTGCGTTCATATTCATTTAAGTTTATATGCATGTGTCTATGTATGTTTGTATGTATGTGTGTATGTGCAGATAAGGGTTTTGACAAAAATAAACTTAATAAATTTAAGATTAACATCCCTAGGCTAGAAGCCGAATGCTTGAAGTTAGGAATTCGGAGATCCGTTTTGCAAAATAAAAAAATGGTAACCTGAAATAAATACCAATGTTGTTGCATGTAAAAAGGGTTAAGGTTAGGTTAGGAAGGGCTGGGAAGAGAAACCCTCCCATGCACTTAGGCCTAATGTGGCTCATTGTACCGCCATATACGAATTCTTCAATTCCCTTCATTCTTCTTCTTTTTAGTCTCAGATGGGTTTATGTGCGCCTTTTGTAGTATGAGGGTCAAGTAAGCTTAGAGATTTCGTAATTTGGGAGAGTATTCCATCGTTCATTTGCGACCTTTGAGGTGTTGAGCTTGACTTGTAGTTTAAAAGTGGCCAGTGGTATACCTACCCTGTCCCAGCTCGGAAGGATGAGGGTGGTCGTACCTTTCCTTGCCAGAAAAGGGTTAAACAAAAAAAAAAAACGTTGCTAAATTTATTAAAATATTTGATACATTTACTGCCTGATTCTGTGTTGTTGATAAATTATCAAAAGTTTATAATTTAACAATAATGTTATATGATAAGATTACAAAAAATTGTATAAATTTTCAATATTGAATAATGAAGTGTTGAATAATTAATCAAGAACACATATGTTTCAATATCAAATCGACGATGATTGCTCATTAAGGCTAAGCAATTAAGGGGGCCTCCTCTTTCCAAGGCCGGAAATCAAGCGTTTTTTTTTGGAATATTGACTACCATAAATTGATATTGAAACAGCATGGGGCCCGCTTAAGTAAAATTCTGGCCTGTTATGTAATCTGTAATCAGAAATTAAATATTTTTTATAATCACCATTACGTTGGCTACGTTTTCCCGGGCAGAATTTTTTTTTTAGCAAATTGTAAAATTTATGCAACGATTTGTTAAAATTTTCAATTTTCACGCCATTTTTAGACATACAATTAGAGACTCTAAAAATAAAACAAAATAAAATTTTGCAAATCGTACTCAGGAAAACATAGCGGTATGGTCGCTGAATAATTCAATAAAAAAATTTTTGAAATCGGACCAATACTTTTATTAAAAGTCTTACTCGGCAGCTAAAAAAACACCACTTTCAGGAAAACGCGTTTAAAGATAAATTACGGTGTATAACTGGATGGAGACGGGTATATTGCGGAGCCCAGAAGCATGCAAAGGAATATGATTTCTACGAAATCCTCTCTGTGGCGTATTCTTGAATACATATAGATTAAAATAAAATAAAAATAAAAAAATCAATTTTTTTGAAATCACGAAAGTTCAAATTATCTAAATTTATTTAAATTATTCAAGCTTTCTCAGTATCGTCCGAAAGGCCTGCTTCTGTTGTTTATTTAGATGTGTCCAGACAACACGGGTCAACACGAAATTTTACCTAGACTCAAAAGTAATAAATTTCGATTCTTTAGTTCGTAATTAGACGGAAAAAAAATAAATAGCATGAAAAAGTTTGCTTTTGTATTTATCATGTTTTCATTTTATTGGCCTTGGATAACGATGTTCGAAGCTCAAAATGTCCTGATGAAAACGTTTTTTGTTCATAATTAACCACAAAATCATAAAATAAACTAATAAAACTGCCGAATAAGTTTTGACAATACTTAGAGTAATTGCGCCTTGAGGCAAAAAAAAAATGGTATATCGAAATATCGATGCTTTTTACTAGGCATATATCAATATTATTCGATATTGTTAAAAAACATCGATACGATAAGTATCGATATATTTCTTTCATTTGCCCATCCCTAATCAATGCCCGAAAGAGATGAATACGGAACTAGTCTACAATTATACCCGTTTCAGACTTGTTGCGACTAATTAATGCCCAGTTGTACCCGATAGAGACTAATCTTTAGAGATTAGTCGCACAATATTTGCAAGGGGAGGGATGTACATAAATAGGCATGCATGTGTATGTGTGTGTATCGACAGTAGCATGTTTGTACTTTGTTTTATTTTATTTATGCCCCTACTTGTCTATTTGATCATTTCATTAATCCTTAGCTTAAATAAAGCACTCTTCGCCATCACTTCAATCAGTTGCAGGCCAAACGTTTGTTGGTTATTTACCTTCGGCGCTCTCATCTTGCCGACAATCGTAGACGTGAGTACATACGTATGTATGTATGTGCGTCGGTGTGAGTAGCAAATATGTACATACATACATACATACCTAGGGTGGGGCAAGCAATAGATTTTAATAAGTATTTATTGGACCATCATTCTTTTCGCACGTCGAACGAAGCGTAGAAGTTGTACAGCGGCAATTTTTAAATAAATCGCATTTCTATAAAAATAAAAGTTCCTAAACAAATCAACCTTTATTAAGAGACCAACAATATAAGAGTGTAGCTAAATATTCAAAATATTCCTATTGACTATGAAACAATCATTTTTAGAGATAGTTTCACCCACTCATTTCAAACGCCATATTAACCATTTGACAGTGTTCCGGATTATCGTGCTACCAGTTCCTTTCTAAAGAAAACATTTTCTATTTTTTGGTATTAAACAATCAAAATCAATATTTGAAATAATCAAATCAAGGCGAATTCATTCAAGGTGGTAAACTCCACATACGATTATAAGTAAAAAATTGTGTGTAGTTTCCAATGAAAATGTCGGAGAAACTTAGAAAAACGTACTGAGGCTTTATAGTAAACATATTCAAATGAATTTCTTAATAATATTATGTGCTGCTTGTCTTACACAAGGAATTTTCCATCGCGAACATAAATAGAAGTTTAAAATGAAAACAAAATAACCATTTTGACACTTTCACCGCAATCAGCTAATGGGAATATACCACCTTCTATGAATTCGCCTTGAATCAAATACAGAAAAAGTTCAATTTTCTTATACATTTTACTTTTGGTTAATAAAAAAATAAAAAATAATTAGATGCTGCTTCGCGGGATGCAACCGTTATTGGAGGCATTTAAAGTACATGCCCATTAGCTACCAAAAGAAGATTTAGTTTCTTTATTATTATTAATTATTTATAATTTTTTTTTCGAAGACGGAGGTGCCAGCTGCCCCTTAGCATTGTTGATGGCAAGGCAAAACCACATTTATCAACCATTTTCAATTCCATCGTTCCGTCGCGTTGATTTTTCCTTTAGTCAGGTATCAATCCGACGAGAATGTTCAGGCCACTGGCGACAAACTTGTTGGGGTTGATAACCTGGAGTATAGAAACTATTGTGACTCTGAAGTTTTTGTTACATTTTTAAAAAGCGCAAATATCGAAAGAAGAAAAATTGAGGCGAATTTTGTATTTTACCAAATAAAAGTTGGTATTCTTCTTGAGTAAGTCAAAGCAGGAATAGTACGGAGAGTTCGTGATGGATATTAGTCGATTGAATGATCCTAAATTCGATCATTTGGAAAATTTTAAATGGTATCTCGAAGCGAAAATGAAACTTCAAGTCTACAATATCAAAATTATACCTACGTAATTTTCTATTAGAAGGGGGATTATATAAACCGACAGTTGAATTTTTAAATATTTTAGAAAAACTAAACTCTTTGTAAGAATTAACCGCGAAATTTGCAGGGTTTTATATATTCGGAATGTTTCTATGTGGGTTTGCATATATCAAGTCGCGCAAGCTGAATTGGAATCCTTTTTACTACGGTGGTAGATGTGATAAAAGTTAGTATTATTTAAACACGTTCAAAGCTGCATTTACATTTGGCGATTCAAAAATCGCTTGCCTTAAAGTATATATGTAAGTGGATATGTAGACTGCAAGTCAACTTCAACGCTTCCATCATGAACGTAAATAGAAATTTAAAATGTAAACAAAATAATCAATTTGACACTTTTACCGCGCAAGGCGTCGATAGAACAAGCAATCAGCTGATGGGAATTTACCACCTTCTACATATTCACCTTGGCCCTTTGTTAACACTATTTATTGACCTTGTAAGAAATGGTTTTTTGTCTAGTTTTTTAATGATAATGATGTTGACGTTTTTTCATTAAAATTTAAAAAAAATATTATTACTTACGTCGCTGCCAAAAAGTTAATTATTGAAATTCTTAAATTTATAGGAAAACGTACATACTTGCCGTACTAAAGTGAATTAAGGTCCTTGAGTGAGCCTCTCCCAACAAAGGACGAAAACTTCCGATAGAAGAGAAGTTAACGTCGATACTTAATTTCAATAGCGCCCAAGATATTGTTAAGGTATTTCAAGTGCAATACAAATTTGTTTTGGATTGATGAAGATTAATGTACCTACACACATCTGTACGTTTATGACGACATTATCCGCCGCCACGCCTTATTCTTTGCTGACGTTTTATTCTTAATTTATGTCAGTTTTGAGTGAATTTATTTCAAAGTTACGGCGAATAGCATCTTCGCCAATTCTCATTGTTACTGGTAAAGTAAATTTTGTTACGTATTTATAGCACCCGAAATTTAATAGACATAGGCATTTCAAAAATTACAAACATGTGAATTTGTTAATTAGGCAATCTAAATATTCGAAAATTCATTAATAATTTTTTTTAATAAAAATAAAATTTAAATTTATATAAAATAAAAACAAATGATTTTTTTTACATTCCTTTTTCTTTTTAACTTTATATTGGTTTATGTTTTTTTGTAAATTTTTGTTAATTTTCTTTTTTAAGACAAATTTTATGTAGAACGGACTTTTAGTAAAATGAAATAAAAAGGTAAAAATTAGCTACCAATATTAAATACAAAAAATTGTTGAGTGTCAGTAATTATAAGATTTGATCTATAATCCATCCGTGTGATGTTCAGCAGAGCAATAGACGATCCATGAACATTAATTTCTTTTAATTTTACCTATGTATTTTATTCGACCAGTTCACAATTTTTCAGAACCAGTCCTGGAACATTTCAAAATGATCTTAAACTAGTCCCAAAAAAGGTCTTAAAATGGCTCTGAAAAAGTCGTAAACTTGTTTGGAAATGACCTCAAATGAGTCTTAAGACGTTCTTGAAATGGCCGATAAAACCATTCCAATCTAGATCTGAGAATTTTCTGAAATAGTGCACGTACAGATACAGAATTCATCTGGAATGCAGAAATTTAGCCTTCTAATGTAGTAAAACAAAACAGGTATTTTCTGGATGAGCATAAAGGAATTATTTGAACTAATATATATTCCAAACAAAATACTTCAAAAGCCATTATTTAGGAATTGATCCATCTTAAGCGAAGTTCCCTTGGTTATTGCTTAAGTTCGTATGTATTTTGTAAGAGTTTGTGTATAGTTGTGTAAAAGCGTAGTAATGCGAAACAAATCGCTCGCTCACCTGCGTTTCAATATCGGCTACTTCTGCCCTATAGTCGAGAATCTCTTGCAGTATAAGAGATGTTTGAACAATCAATGCCAATATTGGAATGAATGGTAAAATTATCATCTGAAAGTTAGTACAAATGAAGGTGTCGTTAGTTAATTTAGTACATAGTTTCCAAGAATATTTCCAACGTTTTCTAGGTGTCAGCTGTGACCCGATTATTTATGACACATTTTGTTTTATTTAATTTTATTTTTTTTCCCAATTATAATCTTCACTTACTTGCAACAGTTGAAAGCGGCGTCCGGCTTTGATTGCTGGATTTCGTGCTGCGGCGCTACAGCACTTGCCCTCCACCGCAGTCGAAACATCCTCCGAACTGACCGAGCGCACCGACATCTTATCCAAGTGCAAATTTTGTTGTATGTTCGATTTAAAGTGAGTGCTATTCGTCGAGTTAGAGTGGAGTAGCACATTTTCTTGATTCAAATTCAAATGAAGAGAGTGAGTAGCGGGCTGTTTGGAATCTGGCACCGATGTAACTTGAAAGAAGCAGTTATTACTAATTTCCATCTTGGGGCTATGCAGATATGTTGCCTCGTCCATTCGCATCATTTTCCTCCCTGCACCCTCTGAGCTGCTCAAAGCGCCCTCTATGTCTTCTTGGGTGCTGGGAGTTATTTTTGTAAAGTGAGGAGAAGTTGCCATATTAACTATTTCGCCAAAGTTTCGAGTTATGCTAGATCTATAGAAGTAGACATGCATACATACATAGATATGTATTTAGGTACAGTCCCTGCAAAAAATTGTGCGACTAAACTTTAAAGAGAGTATTCCGGGACGAGTCTCTTTCGGGTACAAATTAGGGCATTGATTAGTTGCAACAAGTCTCAAACGGGTGTAATTATAGATTAGTCCTGTATTCATCTCTCTCGGGTTTAATAAACGATGCAAAGAAATTTCAAACGCGTCGTTGGCATGTAAGCAGATCGTTCGCTTAGCAACTCTCGAGCAGCCGGTTCGAATCTTACTCGAAGCTATGATTTTTATTTTTGTTTTTATAAATAGACTGGTCCTCATTTATAGTCTTTCGAGTATAAAAGAAGACAAATAGTCTCTTCATAGGACATGCTCGAACAAAAGGGACCACTTCATTCCATATAAAGAGATCAGAAGTTAGTTGTATTAGTCGCATGTTTCTTTGCGACTATTCCCGGACCCATCCTAGACTAATCGCATTTTTTGCAGGGATGTGACTATTCCCGGACTCTTCCTAGATTTATCGTATTTTTTGCAGGGGTATGTACATTACATATGTATGTACATATGTACATATACGGCCCAAAAGTGAATTGACTGTGACTTTTTTGATCGTAAATTAAAAAAAAAAATTATAGACTATAACTTAAATCATGTAAATAAAAGTTTCTTTTTCTGTGCAAAATTAAAAAAAAATTTTGATATATTGAATTTTGCTAATTTTTTTAAGTTAGAAAGAAATCCAACGCTGCCAAGAAATTCGAAAGAGATCAGACTCAGTGTTCCACTCAATGAAATTCCCTCGTGTTTGTTTTCTTGGTCATTTAACATTGACAATTAATTATTTATTTTTGTAAAATGAAGGCCGGTCAAAATTGTATCACTTACCAACAAACAGGCCATCACAATAAGACCATTTTCAAGCCGAGGCTATTATAGCCAACACCTAAACGAACATTCTCTCAGTCGCTAACTGCTACCTTAAAATAATATTTTTTTATTTAATTTTAAAAATTGAATGATGATGAAAAATGTATAAAATTTGTTCGAAGATACGAGTAGAGCTGAGAAACATCTTAAATTTCGGAAACCAGATGCGCAAGCAGACATGTACCATTAATTTTAGAGCTTTTAAAAATAGTCGAAAGAATTATTAGAAATAATAATTCGACTGCTCGATTTACCAACACCTGGTTGAAGCGGTCGCATAGAACGGAAACATCTGTAGCCGAAACAGAATTCGTCACATTTGCGATAGAAACTAAAATATTTAATTTTGTAAATATTTCGGACTTGTTTCTGTTGCTGGACAGCCAGGGCAAGTAAAATCTTAATCATAAAAAACGTTTTTTTTCAAATTGCGGTCCCTCTCGGCAGGCAATGGCAAACCTTCTCATAAAATACGTCTGCCGTTCGGAGTCGGCATAAAACTGTAGGTCCCTGCATTTGTGGTAGAATATACATAAAGACGCACAACACAAACGGTACGAGAAGCTCATCCAAACACTGAGCTATGTATATATTTTGTGTAAGCGCCAAAATTATTATTATTATTATTCTGTTGCTGGCGGCTGAAGAAATGTCAAATTCGCGTTAATTTGTTTGTTGTGTGTTTTATTTACACTAAGGCGATGTTTGTCCAGAAGAATCGTAATAAATCAAGGCGATGTATAAAAGGGAATCTACTGAGGAAATAGGGCCATCGCTTTAAAGTAGCGTAATGAACTCTTCTCCAATATTTTGTAAAATAAGATAAGTATTTTACTACAAAAGTACTACAGCAATGCCGTTCGAGAATTAAAGCTGTAGATCAGCGGCAATATTTTGTATTAATGCATATTTTTTATGTCATTGCATCTAATGGCTTGAATACCACTCTCAAGAAAAATCACAAGAAATTTTTTGCATTATTTCTGTTATACATACATATGTTATATCAGTATTTTTTTCTTCAGAGCTTTAGGCTGATTTAAAAAATTTGTATTGAAGAAAATTTCTTTTCCATTTCTTATGAATTTTTTTATGAATTTATATGAATTTTTCGATTTTCTTGAGAGCTGTGTACTAAGTTTAAGATTGAACATTTCACAATTACTTCATATGAGGAAATTTGTGAAATACTATACATGTTTGTAAGTTTTTTTTATAAAGACATTTCTCACATATTAGAAGGGTTATTCTCGAAAGAAATTATTTCAAACATCTTCTCTGCGTCAAAACAACTCCACAAAAACCTCTTTCAAAATGACAAAGAAACTCTTTTATCCCATCATGGATTTAGCAAAGGACTGACCTGAATGAAATAAAGTTGTTCAGCAGAAGTATGCTTCCTCCCTCTCGAAAAGGAGTTCTGATTTCTCATTGCAAAAGCTAAATGTTATGGCAAATAAAAATCAGTTTTCCGCCAATAAAGTTCATGCGCAAGAAGACATTTTTTTTGCAAACTTTTTCTGTTTGTGTGTATGTACATATGTATGTATGTGTATGCAGTCATTTTATTGCAGTGACGTTCATAATATCTCCGGCCGTTGTTATTTACAAATCATAGGGTGGAATGAACAGCTCACAATATACATAAATATCCAATAGAGATTGAAAACAAAATGTAGTAAAAATCAGCACTTTGATAAAAGTCGCAACTGCAGAATTAAAGTTTTTTTTTTTTAGTTCGAACTTCGTTTAAACAAACGAAAATGTGAGATAGGAGCCTTTTTTATTTAAGTAAGTGTGTGTTCCTTTTTTCTTTGGAATATTCAAATACAAGAGTAATTTACACTGAAAATTAGTGGTTTTAGTATTCCTCCTTTAATACAGTTTGTTTTGTTCGCAGTATATCCAGCCTCGTTGAGGAAAATTATGACACTCAATAATCAACTGCATTACAAATTTGTATGTAAAAACGTGGGTGTGTATTAATATGCTTTGGGCTTACGTTCAAACATACATACATACATATGTATATACCATATATGTATGTATGTATATCGAGTGGATAGTTTATTCAGTTAACCGACTAAACAAAAAATACTTGCGACAAATAATGTGTTCATACATACTTACATACATATGTACATATGTATATGCGTGTATATGGAGGCGTATGTGTGCAGTGCACGTTACGTACACTAGGGCGTGGTAAATTGTTCGGAACAAAAATTATCAAATTATTTATGATACTAATCCATATTAGTAATGTAAAATGCAACGCAGCGCTGCGTTATTGCGTTGATACTCAAGGTGAGTTATGTGCGCTGATACACCAACTTGTGAACTAAGTAGCGCAGTAGCGCAATAAAGCGTTGACAGCACAAAAATGCATTCAGAGCGAATCACAATGCCTTGAAAGCTTAACAATCACTTAGAGTCTCACAGCGGAATGAATAAGTGTTTGGAATGCCATCAATTTAAAAAGAAAATTTGTTTGAGGTTTCCTTAAAAATATGTGTTTCCTGTGAAAAAGTACTGAAGACGATTACGTGGAATAACGAATATACTTATATTAGATAACAAACGTTTGCGGGACAAAGCCAATTTGGGTACATAAATAAGTTTGTAACGCATGAGTCCACAATACGATTTCCCAAAAATGACGATTGACACTATCAATTTATATGAGAAAAAACATTATTCTATATTTTTTCTGTAAAAATAGCTTTTCTTTTAAAAATTAGGCGTGTCAAATGCAATTTTTAGGTTAAAGTTTGTACAGCATTATTGCTAAGAATAAAGCATAGAATTTTAAATTCACACATATGCCCTAATGTACGTACGTACATACTTACTATACATGAATGTACATATGTATACCCTACAAGACAGCAGCGTATGAAATAAGTGATCAAATAATATTTTTTTTTATAATTTCAGAAGTATTAATTTTTGTTCAAGGCGTGGGAAAAAACTAAGTAATTTCCTCTTGTCGTTTTGATTTTATATCTTTTTCCTACCTACAACAATTTCATATAGGTGAAAAATATATTTTATTTGTTCTAACAGACAAGACAACTAATCATTTGTATGCTTATAATGTAATTAGCGCTGACAACCAAACTACTCATTGTTGTCACCACAAACTTATCAGCACAGATAAACAAACTCCTCATTTTTGTAATCAATAATTGGTCTTATAATTTTTTATTGGAATTGACTAATAGTTAAAAACAATAAAAACTTTTAATTAAAAACACAAATTTGAACTATTAAATAAAAATATAATAATCAAATCGTTAAAATAATGGGGATGTTCGAGCATCAATCACTGCTGCAACACTGCAAATAAAAGTCGTATTCAACACTAAAGAAGTTGAGGAGGCCTGGTTTTCTTAATTAAGTCTGCCTTTGATCATACTTACGCCAACTAGATAATTCAATTCACTCTTCGTTAAGAATAACCGGCGCCTTTTATCTGCAGTGTTGACGCTCGAACATCCCCAAGGTTCATACAAAAAAAAATGTTCCATGCATAAGTATAATAAAAAATTTGAAATAAATTTGTGAAATAAAATTTTTTGCTGAAAATACCGTTTATTCATAGCCTATTTTGATAAAAAATTGGCTTATATTTTTATATCTTTCTCCTTCTAACACATACGATACGACATCACTGCTCTAACATAAAGAAAATGTTCGACAGATCGAAAAACAAATTTCTAAATGTGTGGGTGAGATGGGTAAAAAGTTGTAAATGTTTGTGTAAATTTTTTGAATTTCATAGGAAACTGCTTAGACTTGGCTAGCAGGGTATATGTTTATATAAACATACATATTTACAAATGTGTGTGTTTGCATTTTGAAGTTTTGCTGTCACCCTTCGTGATGTGACTGGCTCATATATGGCATGTACATATGTACATTCACACATACATATGTTTGTATGTATGTACTTACAAAATATATGTAAATATGTACATACCCAGAAGCAAATTTGTCGATGCCTTTTCCTTCATATTATTATTATTTTTTTTTTTTTTTAATTTGGCGCTCACACTTTTAGATCAGTGTTTGGCCGAGCTTCTTCTGCTACCATTTGTGGTGGGCGTCACTTATGGTGTACCACAAATGGACTCCGACGCCGAACGGCAGATGTTTTCAGGAGAAGCTTTTTAATGGCAGAAATATCCGCGGAGGTTTGCCATTGCCTGCCGAGGGGTGACCGCTATTAGAAAAAAACACTTTTTCTATGATTAAGATTTCAGATTTCACTAGCCGTGACTGAAATTCGAACCTCGAACCCAGTGGCATAACGAGCTACATATAGCAGGCTCCGCTGCCCACTCGACCACAGCTGCCAAATATACTCGTATGTAAACATCACTGCCAGCAGTGCTCCTTCTCGAAAAATGTCTTACCTACCTCCTTCTAAGAGCTCTTCACTCGAAAGTGAACACACGATGCTTTGCAATTCATAAAAAAAATACTTAAGGATATAATTTAGATCCAAAGAAAGTAAATAATCAAGAAGACGCAACACATTCTAATTTTTTTTTTACACCTCTACATATTTACTCCCTTCTTGCTTGTTTATGATCTTTGAAGGGCTTCTGTAATTTTAATTTATACCTTCACTTTTCTACATGGTACGTATGTACATACTTATATGTAAGCACATTCATAGGTGTGTCATTATTTGTAATCATAACTATGCTGATATACTTACATACATTCATGTATGTACGGACAACACACACTCGGTCATATATATATGTATATACATACGTATACATGTGTGAATATTTATTAAAGTAGTTCGCTTGATTAAAAACTAAAATGTATTCATCGTTACATTCATTACTTTAATATTTGCAACGATAAGACGCCAATACTTTTGCTGCAAGCTCTCATTCACTATTTACATACACACACACACGTAGATACATATGTATGTATGTGCATATCATATTTATTTTGCATGAATCATTTGTATAGAATCACTTGGGAATTAACTCCACCTATGTATCTTGATTAGCTTATAATGTTATAAAGAGAAAGTGATGGAATTAAATTAAGAATATGGCAAAATAGTAAGTGTTTTCCTTAAGACTCCTTTAATTAAACAGGTCTTCCGTAAGTGTTCATACTAGTGCTCATTTCTCTGGCCCATGGCCCGCTTCTTTTCCTTTAATACTATAATAATAAATAGATTTTCTGTCATCCAACTTTCTCGCATTTGGCTTTATGTTTTTATGATGATAGCTCTGGAACCCCAGCGACCATCTCATTTGCCAGGGATTTTCCGAATAATTGAAGGTGAGCAGTAGTACAGCAAATGCCAAATTTGAAGTAGCGCGTTCGATTTTGTTCGCACATTTTCAAACAGCCCGGGCGATAAAGCAACGATTATGACAATTAGTTCGATGCTCATTACTCGATCGTTTTCAAGTGTGTACTGGAGAATATCGGAATTTACTCTGTTCATAAATTATAACACAACCACATATTGACAAATTTGGGCACTTTATTATTCTTCTAATTAATTGAAATTAGTTTTCAAGTAAAATACGGGTTTTTCTCTAAAAAAAAAACCACAAACACCCATTTTTAAACTATTTACAAAATGTACCATGGTTTAAAAAAATTTATTCAAAACTTTGAAAAAAATTTTAAAAAAATGTTTAGAAGTTTTTGAGTATGCAGGATTTTTATTCATTTAGTTTTAGTGTGAGAACATGGAAATTTCAAGTGTGTAAAAGTTATGAAAGATTTTTGAAAATTTTTTTATTGGTAGTTTGGAAGGAATTGCGAAACAGCGTCAGTAAAACAATTGTCAAAATTATGTAGTAATTCGTATCTATTAGAAAATTTCACTTTGTTATTAAAATTTAATTAGTGACATGTCTGTATACCCCAAAAAGTTTTAGAAATTAAAAAAAAAATTCGAAATTATGAAGAAATCTTTGATAAATGTTTACTATGTATATGTTTTATAAAAATGACGTTTGTTAGAGCATTAACAATGTTTTAATTGGAAAATATTTTTAATAGTTGAAGGACAAAAAAATCGCCGAAATGTGCCAATATGTGTTTGTGCTATAAGTTGTGGACAGTTGTAAGTTTAAAATACGTGTTTTTCATATTGATAACATTTATATATATATTACATTAATTTTTATCCCAACTATAACATTGTTTCGAATAAGTGGCCGCTGTGGTCGAGTGGGTAGCGGTGCTCGATATGCCGCTGAGTTCGATGTTCGAATCTCAGTCAGGGCAAGTGAAATCTCAGCTCAGATATTGTTACTTGATAATGTGGGCGTTTTACAAATTTTACTCTTATAATTTCTATCTCTGGCACATAAAGACCCTTTCACTTATGAAAATTATAATTGGATAAGCAATGAAATTTGTGCAATGAAATTTGTGTGAAAGTTTCGCTGCAGAACCGTGTTGTTGCCTCCAAAAAAATGCAAGATTGTTGCATTATGCGAGGGATCCAACTGTAAAGACATTCGCCCCGAAACTTAATTGTACGAGTATATTATTTATTATAATTATGATTCATGTACGAAATGGTTACTCGAGTAAAATGAAAAACGTCTGCTGATGTATAAGATTTAAATCTACGTAAGCCGCACTTCATTGTATTTAAATATTTATCCTGAACAACACTCCGAAGAATGGACATTTCGAATATCCCCCAACTACAGACGAGTATCGGAAATTCCTATGAGAAAACTCTTTGTAATGGACGTGAGCCGAAATTTCCCCCTTATAACTAAACCCTTAAGGGTAACGTTATTTAACATAGTTAGGGCCATTTGTATCATTACCAGTTAAGCGCTTAACCGAAAGTAAAAGCGCCGTCAGATAAGTAAGCGCTAAATAGTTAGCTGACCGCCGGTAATTTTAACCACAGATGGTGCAAACGACCCTTAATGGTAATTTTAGATAAATCGACAAAGCCATTTTTATTTCAAATATAAATGGCGTGCAGAAAGAGAGCACAAGAATTCGTGGATTCGAGTTCTGGCACGCAGTTCAAGTAAGATTTTATTTGGAACTCTCAAGAAGCTTGGAGCAAAATTCATTTTTTTTTTTTGGAAATATCTTGAGCTAAACGGAACAGTTCTACAAATGCAAGCAGCAATCTTCTGTGAAACTTTAGATGTGAGCGTTCCTATCGCTTTGATTGCAGAAATATATGTACGTATCACGAAACAAATCTAAGATCGAAAGTTGCCTCCATTCCAACTCTTAAACAAATGCCACAAATGTATAAGTAGAAAGGCGCCCCACCCATGAAAATTTCCTTGGGGCCCGGCGCGATTCCGACGGCTTCACGCATGGTTACTTTCATATACATTCATTTGACCGTTGGCGTACATCAACAACAACCAAATATCTGTTGATTATACCATCAAAATAGCGAACGGAAAAAAATTTATATGTATTTATTGAAAAAAAAGGCATATCTCGATTTACTAATTTTCTTCTATCAAGCATTATAAGAGTTCATCCACACATAATCTGTATTAAAATGTATCCCTGATTGATCAAAACTTATGCGTCGAAAACAAAACCAGCTAAAATGGAATGGAGTTGTTTTGCCGAAAATTCAAAATCGATGAAATAAACATTGCTTTCAATTATGTAGATAGCACGATTTAACATTTCAAAATTTTATAGTTTAGATAATTGAAGACACTTTATTTCAACTTCTGCTGTAGTTATTAAATTTTTTGGGTTTTATTTTATGCGCTCGATGAGTTGATACATTTTTATATTAAATATTGAACCAACAAGTAATTTTTAAGCACATTCGAGGATCAAAATTGTAAATACGTTGTTGCAAACAGAGAAAAGAGCACTTCAATTTGTTTGTCTAACATTTGTCGATGTGTGAATCTCTTTATTTTAACAACGGCATTGTCCTACGATTGCACAGTAATTTGATACAAAAATGCAAATAAATACTAAAAGCTCAGATCAATAATTACAAAATGTTTCCACTTGAGCTTCTTTTGTTTACAACCACACAAGGAGAGGACACGACAGCAACTGAGTTTGGTCCTGTTGTGCGTTGATATTTATACCAACAGGATACTGTTGGTAAGATGGACTACGCACTGGCACATACTCTCCTAAGCGTAACATACACGTAAACACATCATTCGCATCATCGCTCAGTTTGTCTTCAAAATATTGAATTTGTCATATCTTGTGGAATATCGCTTCATTTAAGAATTTTAAAAGCAAAATATATGCAAACAGGTTGTCGCAGCAGCGGAACTATGGAAAGTTGGCTTCAAATTAAATTGGTAGTCGCTCATGCAGCGAAACAATCGCACACCGAACAATTGCAGGCCGAGCCAAAGGCAACAAAATTGCTTATACGCCGTGGTTTTCAAATTTTCACTTTATATGTAGTATTTCTGTGATTTATATTGTTGCAATTTAAAAAAAAAATAAACGTTGAAACTATTGATAAGAACTTTGAAAAATTTAGTGTTATTTTTTTGGTATTATTTATACGAAAAATGTTCCGAACCGAAAATTTGTTGTTTGGATTTGAGTGATGTTGAACGCGAAAATTAGTTCGATAATTTCTATTCCTATTAAGCACTTTCATTCACATAGCAATTTCCTTTGCAAAGCGGAAAAAAACAGACAGCAAATCGAAATAATCGGTTTGAGTTTGTTTCATTACACATTTGTCGAACGGTTTTAGATTTTAATTTCGCCGATCATAGATAGTCCGTTGACATGATACATCTAAAAGGCGATACTCATAGATATGTTCCGATCGGTCGCAGATGACCAAAATCGACCGAGCCAAAGAAGACTTGCGTTCAACTTTTTGTCGTCGAGAGAAAATCGTAGCAAACATTAAATGTGTATGTATATTTAATTTGAACTTAAGATGGCGCTTTCCGGGGTACCGCTACTTTGGTTATGTCGATTTTTACAATTCTCAAGTTATAGTAAATACACTAAAATTCGTGAAAATGCTCAACACATGTCTTGTTTTGGTAATTTATCAATAAAACTAACCTTCTTTTACGTATTGGACTACATTTTAATGTACCAAAATGAGCTCATTTCTAATAATAGCGGGAATAAGATTTTTCCACAATTTAAATTTAATATAATCGCTACCGCTGTGGTCGATTGCTATAACTCGATATATCGCTGAGTATATCTGCTTCTCATAAAGTACATCCGTCGTTCGGAATCGGCATGAAGTTGAACGTCCCTACATTTATTATTATTGCCCTACAAGACAGGACTACCGAAACTTCAATTCCAGAAGTTGTTTTGGGTAATTATTCCTTAATATCAATTCTAGTACTAACATGAGTAAATGGAATATACATACAAACATACACATACATATTTTGCATACAGTTAGTCAAGACTTAACTTAAATTAACTAAACTTAACTTTACTTAAGAATTGACAACGATTACTCAACATGTCAACTTAATTTTTATTATTAATTTTTGTTGCATATTGTTCTTTGAATATCTCCGTTAACACAAAGTAGAAAATAACAGCACTTGTGTGATTATTTTTAAATCGCATATTGCTTGATGTGGTAACATAGGCGGCGAACCGCCAAATAGCTGAAAATAAAATTATAGACAAAAAGAAGATTTAAAATAAAAATGAATGTCGAAAAGTTGATCGTATCCTCCAATAAAGAACTGTACGATAAATTTTGCCCAGAATGTAAATTGGCACAACAAAAAGTCTCTATTTATCGGGTGGATTTGCCACCACCATTTCCTCTGACCAAGTGGCTACTTCTTGCACATTTTGTACATTTGTGTTAAACTTAAAAACATTCGACGCAATTTATTTTTTCTTGACATTTTTACAAGCAAAATGCGATAATCACACAAGTGCTTTTATTTACTACTTAGTACTTTATGTCAACGGAGATATTCAAAGAACAATATGCAACAAAAATTAATCATCAAAAATTAAGTTGACATGTTGAGTAATCGTCTCCAATTCTTAAGTAAAGTTAGGTTAAGTCTTGACTAACTGAGCCTTAAGAATCTAAAATCAACAGATTCTTAAGTTTCTTACGGTAAGTTTAGTGTTGACTAATCGCATGCGTGGCTATCCATATAACAGGTTGGCCAAATCTTAAATTAAGGTAAGTTAAGTTTTGACTAACTGAGCCTTAAGTCGCCGAATTTCTTGTCTTAAACTGATCTTATCTCTGCGAACAGCTGATTATTGCTTGCCAAATAAAATTGTAAAGACCTAAATACAAATAATTGAAAAAATCTAAAGAATGTTCGCAAAAATTAAGTTGACATGTTGAGTAATCGTCTCCAATTCTTAAGTAAAGTTAGGTTAAGTCTTGACTAACTGAGCCTTAAGAATCTAAAATCAACAGATTCTTAAGTTTCTTACGGTAAGTTTAGTGTTGACTAATCGCATGCATGGCTATCCATATAACAGGTTGGCCAAATCTTAAATTAAGGTAAGTTAAGTTTTGACTAACTGAGCCTTAAGTCGCCGAATTTCTTGTCTTAAACTGATCTTATCTCTGCGAACAGCTGATTATTGCTTGCCAAATAAAATTGTAAAGACCTAAATACAAATAATTGAAAAAATCTAAAGAATGTTCGAAATATGGAATTTTATTGGAGTAGTGATAAATACAGTGACTTAGAGTACGAGGAAGTAATAAATATTATTATATTGAGGAGGACTAAAGTAATTTTAATTGTACGTTAGAATGTCCTTAATTTGATTATAGGTGAAATAAAGCATATGACTGTCAGGTAAGTGTATTCTTTATTATTTCCAAAGAAATATAGTTAATTTGCCTCAGGAACCATAAGTTGTGTTTGAAGAAGATTTTTTTATTAACATTTCGACAATGCTACTGCCTCGCGAACCATAACATAACACCATATAGCATTACTAAGAGAAAATTGTATAAAACTTCGACAAAGGGAAAAAATAAGACAGTGTCAAAGTTTATCCGTAGCGAAATTGATTCTTCTCTTTTTATCTTTAATTTCTTTTAAATTAAATATGTACATAAATATAATTCGGTAATATTTGAACTTGAAAATACTTTTTGAATAAACCAAACACAAATCTATTTATATTTGCATAAATGTCAAAATATGGAAAAACAAAGCACAAACCATGTTTCTGAATTAATTTTTGCCCCCATTCCCATTCCCCAGTCCCCATTGTGAAACGCAAATGTGTGCAAAATGTTAAACTGGTCCTAGCTAAGATTTGTCTTAACTAGAATTAGATTAGATTGTAAAACAGGCCCTTGGAAATGTTACCAGAAATCTATGGAAGAGCTATCACCAGTGCGTTTCTGTGAGAAATCGGCAAAGTTCTCGAATAATGGCGACATGGAATCGATTCGATCGAAATTACTTCTCACAACCTCAAAAGCAAGTGAGAATAACTAATTTTATTATAGAAACACAATAAGTAAAGGGCCGTACACATACAACTTTCCTCGCTTTACTTGACAATTCGAAATTTAACAACAAAGCATGAGGTGTAGAAGGTTTGCTACATAGAGCGCTTTGACAGTTTCAACGTAAGTGGTTTGTTTTCAATTGTTATTTGTGTCTATTTCAAATATTTTGTTTAATAAAATATTAAGAAATGAGTTTTACTTATATAATTAAGTGGTAGTTATGCTACTTATGTATGTTTCAAAGTCGCGAGTGTAATAAACTATATTGAGGCCGAGCATATTTCGACAACATAAATAAAAACCGATCAAAGAGGTGTTTTATTTGCTATTTATTAATATTTCTTTTCTTTTATCTTTTTAAAAGTAATTATACACGCAAAAACTATGAAATACTAGTAAATTTTCTGAATCGTGTGTATATGCACACAGAAATAAAATAGAAATGCAAACAGTTGGTTGTCAAAGTGTACAAATGTTAAGAGTTCGCCATGATTTGGCTTCGTTTTGCTTTGCTTTACTTTTCTCGCCTTGTATTTAGCAGCACTCATATAACATCAGGTCTTCAACTTATCTGTCAAAGCAAAACTCTGAAGCAAAGCAAAGCGAAAGTCTTATGTGTACGGCCCTTAAGAGTGACGTCAAATCGTGAGTACGAATCGTAAGTAACGATCGAGATGAGTAACAGAATAGCAAAACAGGTTTTTTGTAGGTTATTTCAACTAAAGAACGAACTCGACAACATTGTCCTTAAACATACCTTGCAACTCTCAAAATGACATCTGTGATCAGGTGGTTTAAAAAGTTTTTAACTGCAAGAACATAGGCCCGTCCCCTTGTCGTTCGCGCAGCCAGCTGATATGAAAACATGCATTTAAAAGAAGTGTTTGGGCAGCTCTCACCTGTTTGCGTGCGTTGACAGTTAGAAAATGTATACAATTGAAATTAAGAGAATAATTGCTGAAGTTTTTATGAAATATCTTGCTATGCATATATTTAAGATAACTAAATTTTTTAATTTTTTATAATATTCATTTTACAAAACGTACATACGGTTTGTTTATAAGAGGAATTCATTTTATTCATTTCAAACAGCAAATGTTAATTCTGGCATACCTTTTGCTTTTTGCGCTTGTCTGGTAAACGCCACGTCAAGCGAACGATTTTTATCTGCCACGGCCTTTAGTCTTTTATTACGGGCGGTCTTCACCTTTTGAAAGTTTACTTTTTTATTTGCAACATGTCGTCGAGTAAGGAGCTTCTTGCCCTGTGTGCTATTCAAACTCTAAACGCACTCATATTGTCGGTATAAATTCATTAATTTAAAAAGATCAGAATAGCCTATGGTAAACGATGTTTCCACAATGAAAGATGCTACGAAATGCGAAAATGGCTGTCCAACAACAAAGATGACAGTTGAAAGCAAGCTACCTTTTGCGGTCTTCACGTGCGACATCGCGCTTGCTTCCAGAAGTAAGCGAGCATTGAAAGCAGGTGAAGACCGAGAGTTATTTTAGCGTGTACACATACATACACAATGCATGCGGATATGTATTCATTTGCTGTTTGAATACTAACATATCGATTCTCAGTTGCGTACAAAGTGTCATGACTACAAATGTCGCTTTCTTCATTTCTGTTTATGGCATTAGATATTTAGCAGCCTTGCCATACTCAATTCCACAAATACACATTTTTCTTAGATATCAAAATAAATCGATGTTAAATGAAATTGTTCCTTTCCTTTTTGCAATTCTTTACAGTATTTTGATTTTATTTTCCTTTTTCTACTGACCAAAAATGCTTTTATAACAAAATTAATTTTTAATTTATGTTACATGTCAATACAATACCACTCAGCCATTCAGCAACATTGATTTGTAATCGAAAGGGATGTGACACTCATTGTCATCACTGATTGTCATTATTATTAAAAATATTATCATTGCAAAAACAAGTAGAAGTGAAATGAAGGTTTTAGTAACAGGTGGAACAGGATTAGTGGGAAATGCTCTCAGGACATTAGTTAATGAAGGCTACACTGGAGGGGAGTGGGTTTTTGTAGGTTCCAAAGATGCCGACTTGACGTAAGTTAATAAAATTGATGATTTGCAGCGTAGACAATCTAACTTAAACGATTGAAAAATTAAAGTGACAGTAACTCCACAAGGGCTTTGTTTGATCGAGTTAAACCTACTCATGTCGTTCATCTTGCAGCTATGGTGGGTGGACTTTTCCATAATATGAATAATAACTTGGACTTTCTGGTAATTATCAAAATAGCTACAACACATAAAAAAGACATATTAAAATATTCCTCAATAGATAACTTGTGATCAAATAATTTATTTTAGCGTAAAAATCTGCAAATAAATGACAACGTGCTACAAACGGCTTTGGAACACGATTGCCTTAAAGTGATTTCTTGCCTTTCGACATGCATTTTTCCAGATAAAACTAGCTACCCGATTGATGAAACTATGGTTCACAATGGACCGCCACATCCTTCCAATTATGGATATTCATACGCAAAGAGGCTTATCGATGTGCAAAATCATGCATATCATGACAAACATGGTTGTAATTTCACTTCAATTATTCCTTGTAATATATTCGGTCCGTATGATAACTATAAACCTGAAGTCAGCCACGTCATACCGGGAATGATCAATCGCATGTACCAACTGATAAATGAGGATAAATCCGTACCCGAAAACCAAAAAGAATTTGTTGTGTACGGCAGCGGGAAACCCCTTCGGCAATTTATATACTCCTTGGATTTGGCTAAATTATTAATCTGGGCTTTGGATAATTACAACAGCGTAGAGCCCCTGATTTTAAGCGTAGATGAAGAGAACGAAGTAACAATTTATGAAGCCGCAGAAGCAGTAGCAAAAGCATTTGATTTTAAGGTAATTTCTAATGAGTACAATCGTATTATATCTGCTTAATATTTGTGTATATTTATTTTTAGGGTAAATTAATTTGTGATATTGGTAAGGCTGATGGCCAATATAAAAAGACAGCTTCTAACCGGAAGTTGCGCAACCTTTTACCAAATTTTCAATTCACTGCTTTTGAAGACGCCATTAAGGACTCTGTGAAATGGTATATTGAAAATATAAACACAGCTAGAAAGTAATTAAAGTTTTTACGGTTTTACGAAACAAAGCTCAAATATATAAACATCACCGATAAAAGGACACAAATAGTGATATTCCATGTAAACTAATAAATATCTTGCCCCCTTAAGTATGTAGCAATAAAACTTAAAAAGTCTATCAGGGATATTTTGAAATCCGATCGGAATTGAACCAGCGAACTTTCGGATTCGGACATGGAATCGGACATTATCAAATTAAGTACAAAATTTCTGTTTAGTACTGTATAACTACAAAATAAAGTGGAAAATAGTAAAATTATTCGCAAGACGGTGTTGTTGTTGTTATTATTATTGCTACAGCATAAAACATGCTGAAGTGACAGTCCTTGGCCGGACATCGGAGACTCGATTGTCGGAAGGCGCCCAAAATAATGGAGTAGTAAACAACTTTTGGTTGTTTAAATAGGACGGAAGTTTGCGAAATTTTTTTAATAACTATTTGAAACTTTTTACCAGAATCAATTTTTAATTTAATAGTAACTTAATCGCAAATTTCAAAAGTCAAACTAAGAATAACAACTGTGAAACGCAGACTCTTGCTTGTATATTCATAAATCATGCTGGCAATACGTTTTGACGAATGAATGCGTATTTAGGAATTTATAGAAATCTACCAAAAATAGAACACTTGGCTAAAATATTTTTTAAAAACTTTTCATTTGATATATTATTCTATTTTATACTCATATCTGCAAAAATTTTAAGCTGAGCTCATTTTTTGATCTGTATATGTACATATTTCGAAAAATATACAATTCAACCAAATAATAGGAAATTAGGTAAAAAAAAATGTATTTGAACCGATTTCAATAATTCTTGCTTTGTCGGAGAGGGAGAACCTCAAGGGTGGTCCCGCAGTAATTTTTTGAAGACGTTATGTATTGTTCTGTATTGTATAGTGTGGCCTCCAGTTTACCTTGAAAACGGTCAGTTAAAAAATTTCTTAATAAACATTACATATTAAGCTAGTGAAACACATTTTATATAAAATATTCGAAACAATATATTTTATTTTTCCATTTCCGATTTTTTGTAACTAGATTTTTAAAAGTTTCGAAAATTCCATAATTGGTCCACATTTCTTTAAAAAAAAAAAAGGAACAAACTCCTTGAAATACAGGTTTAGGTATGATTGTTGAAAAACCAATAAAAAATTGGGCACACATTAAAATTTTCGCACTGTTTTCGAAGCCGCATTAGAATCAAGCAGTGAAAAATCAAATCATATTGACATAACTAATGGAATTTAAAGCAATTATGTTTTATGAAATATTGCTGGAAAAATTTACTTGTTTTTTAACTTTTCATTGATGCATTCGTAGCTGGAGGTAATTTTTCGACGTGATCGCTGGTGATACACTGACGTATGGAGAACAACTTAAGTTCGATCACTGGCCGCCAATGTGTTAATGAAATACCCGAACTTCTATCAATTTAATCTTACGCCAGTGCGCATTATGAAAATAAAGGCGGTCTAGAAAAATGAAGAAATATTCGAAATAAAACGCAATACTTTAGGGAGACTAGCATTTGGCTAAGGTAGATTAATGTAGCTTTTAATTGATAGTTTTCATGCTAAAATATACATTTGCGCTAATTTTTTTTTAAGCTTAAGGGCCTGTTAAGCGCTTAATCCGGACTACGAGTGTTGGTTAAGGTCATTCGTCAGTTAAGTAAGCGTTGTATAGCGAGCTGAGTTGTAGCCAGTCTTGGGCAAAAATCAATCTAACTAAATAATTAACGAATTGAATTTTTCAAATCAATTATAATTAATAATTGATAATTAAATTATATTCAATTGTTAGTTATGTGCGTAATTACAATTAAAAAAAATTTAATTTTAATTATGTGCATAATTAAAAATTGATAATTAATATTAAAAAATAATAAGAAAAAAAGTCCCAAAAAACATTGAAATCAATCGAATTTATTGAAAAAAATTAGGTTGCTTAAAAATAAAAAATAAAGCTTTACAAAACATTTCAATCCAAAATATCCTTTTAATAACATATTGAATAAAACTATTTTTCCATAGTTACAATGAGCAAACAAAAAATAAAAAAAAGCTTAAAAAAATTGCTAAACGCAAACTTCTATAGCTAAACGTCGAAATTAATAGCTAAATCTAGCTACAAAATAGCTAAATCTAGCTATAAAATAGCTAAAATGGCAATGGTAAAGTTCACACTCATATGGAACTGTGAGGCAAAGCCTCGCTCGTTGGCGCCATCTTGTAAATCTATGCATTGCATGCGTTAAAACAGATGAAGTGCGATAAGTGTGGGCGAGTGAGAGAGATGAACAACACGCGGTAACGCTTGACACGACTGATATTAAAAAAGCGTTGGTTAATTATAATTAATTAGTTTGAATTAATAATTAAATCAATTACAATTAAGTTTTTTAATTATGGTAAACATTTTTTTATTAATCATAACTAATTTAATTATAATTAAATAAAGCAATTGAAAATTTCAATCGATTAAATTAGTTATCAATTTTTTCATTAATTATGCCCAACACTGGTTGTAGCTAACCGCCGGTCATTTTAATGATATATTGAGTATCGGGCCCATATTGTTACATAGCAAGTCATTCCATAAGCATCCAATTAATACGATTAGATCGTAATTCTCTCAATAAAAACGTCTAATGCGGTGCAGACAGCGCTTAATTGAGTCAATTAGTAAAATACACGAACACTTCTTAGCCGGACGCCTGTTCCCTGGTGGAACAAGCAGCTGCAGAAGATGAGAGGTGAATCGAAAAAATATCTTAGGCGGGCCTTCAAAACTAATCTTGAGATGGACTGGGAACAATATCGCTGCACCCAAAGAGAGTATAAGAGACTAATTCGCTCTGCGAAAAGGGACTCTTTTAAAGAATACTGCAGCGGGATAGAAACCTTGGGTGTAACAGCTAGACTGGTAAAAGTTCTGAAAAAGACCAATCCGTAAAGCTGGGTTCACTCAAGAGGCCTGATGGGGTCTATCACCAAACGGTATTCTCTGGATATACATATACCTCTATGATCAGACCCATAATCAGCTATGCTTCAATGGTATGGTGGAGCAGACTCTGAACTAATAGCGGGGGCGACCTGCTTGCTAAACTTCAGAGAATAATCGCCGTGTGCTGTACAGGGGCATTCTCTACAACACCTGGCGCTGCTCTTGATGCATTGCTGCACTTACCGTCACTTTGTATATTCATACGTGGGGAGGCCTTAAAGGCCACCTGCAGACTTAAAAGAAACGGATGTTGGTATAAAACGGAGTAGGGCGAGGCGGAAACTGCTGGCGCCAGAGATATGTACACTCGCGTCTTTTCAATGCCACAAGATAGTACGCCACCGTTTCCTTTGCTTATGAGACTCTATAACGTTGAGTTCCCTGAGGCTGAATGCTGGTTCAATACCAACACTGAGCCCGGTCTTACACGTTGTGGAATCTTTACTGATGGCTCCAAAACTGACTTTGGGTCAGGATCTGGAGTTTTTATAGAAGAAAATGAGGATAAGCTTTACTATTCTCTTGGGGAATATGCGCCGGTCTTCCAGACCGAAGTATTTGCAATTCTCAAGGCCATGGACGATGTGGTGGAAAATAGGTGGAGGGGGTCGAGTATACGTGTCTGCAGTGACAGTCAAGCTGCACTCAAGGCATTGACCAGCCCTCTAACTACTTCCAAATTAGACACCATGACATGATGGGCGTACATGACAACTCCATATGCCCATCCTGTTTTGAAGAGGAAGAGACGCCGGAACACTTTCTGTGCTTCTGCCCCGCCTTTGCAAGAACTAGGTATGAGGCATTTGGTCGCGACGTGTTGAGAGTGCTCTTTGACACCCCAAAATCTGCTAAGATTTATTCCTAAATCCTGCAGATTCAACACAGATTAAAAGCAACATGAAAATAGTACAAAGGACGGCATGTAGTCTGAGTGCTGTTTTCTGCACGCGTTGTTTCGTGCCTGATTCCCACAAAAAAAAAAAAAAAAAAATACACGAAGCCAATTTGCTAATCGCCTTAAAAGAGCCTCTCTGTCTGTACATACATCGCTTAACACCCGTCAAGAGAAACAGCGTTGTTCACGAACCAACAATAGGCATTTAAGTGACGTCATCTAACGCTATATGGCAACCCTAATATTGTGAGCACTGCTCTTTTTAGAACAAAAACACTTTCAAATTGTTTAATACATAATCTTTATACATATGTACATATATTTAAATACATTTAACATATATTTTCAATAATAAAATTTATATAATCTCATACAATACATCAATATTAGTTATAAATATATTTTTTTATTTATATAGGAGTCCTTTTATTTGCCGTATTAAGGAAATCGTTTTTAAGGTTTAAAAGATCAAATTAATAAAACTATGACAATAAACAATTACAAGAATGTTTAGTTGATGAAACAGGCACAAAATATGCATGAATAAGACAAATTGCACAGAAAGAAGCAGTACATCAGTTGATTTGATTTCTTTTCAATTCATGTTCGCTTTAACCAAAAACGAATTCAATAAATTAAAAATGGCGTGTGTTTCGTTACTGCTTGTCCATTTCTTGTCAGCCAATGAGTGCGAAACAGCTGTCGTCTCAGCAAAATACGCCTGAGCCACATGTGAGCCACTTGTTGCAGATTTCTGTTCCGCGCTGCTTCAACTCATTCTACATATTTACTCAATCTTCCTTGGCACTTACTATGTATGTATGTATGTATGAACATACATTCATAAAAAAGTTCTACTTCATTGCATAAATCGAAATTCCAGCAAATAAACATATTCTTATTTGATATTTAGATTCTATGTCTAAATTCTTTAAAGGGAAATAATTATAAATCTTTAATTTTTACAATATAATGAAAACGACAGCTAACGAACCTAAGTTACGGATCTAAGTGCTCGTAAAATCGGAAACATTCAACGAGATATGTACACACATATGTATGTATGTATGTATATGTTCTTATATGTATAATATACATATTACTGAACACAAATTAGTGCTTGCCAAGAAGCAAAAGCTCGATGAAAAAATAAGTATAATGCATACATATGTACATATGTGTATATACGAGTATTTCGCCCATCCATACGCACCTTGCATCCGGTTAAAACTATTGAGATATATTTTGTCTTTAGCCAAAGCCAAAGACATTTGACATTTGAAAAAAAAAAAAAAAATAATAATATTTGTGGTGGTGGGAACGCGATTCTTGCTTTTCTCGATGTTGTGTGTTGGTTTATAATGCTGTTATTTGCTAAACTAATGTCGCTCATATCTACTTAAGTCTTTGTACATCTAGCCCCTTACACACGCCTCTTCTTCAACAGCTTGTCCTTGTTTTGTAGGGTGAAGAATCCGTTGACCCATTTAAGGTCGGGCTTCGAAAATCGCACAATTTGGCCATCGCCGCATGCATTCTCGGCAGCATATATTCCTTTCAGCATTACACTCGAACCAGTGCCGCAGGCTAAAGCGCTGCCCACGTCGAGTAGGCATGGATCGTAGACAATGGCACTGCAGACACTGGTTTCATCTGCGCCGCAAGCCGCTCGCGGCTGGGGTATCGTGTTTGAAACGTGCAAAATGGCTCCTTCCTCGTGAACTACATATATGGGAGAATATTAAATTAAATAATTTAAAATAAACACTTAACATCTACATAGGTATGAGTATGAATGAGAATGCGTTGAACGCATCAGTTGGATCGAAAAAATAATCATAGGTATCCGACTGAGCTTTCTATCCGAATATGTAAAAAACTTTTTAGCGAAAAAATGCGAGTTGGAGCCTTATCATATTATGTATAAAGGCAACATGAAACTACTTACTTTGGATTGCTTGTTTACCCCAACCGGTTGAGATGCATTTCTCATTCGGTTTTGGGTCCTCATTGGTTACGCAAATGGGCTTAATGTTTTGCGCGAACTCGAGTCTCTTATCCAACCTCAAAACGGCCATGTCGTTCGAACCCGTCGACGGATTGTATTCGGGGTGGATCTCAATAGCCTTCACAGCGACTAATTGGAAAGGCAGTGGTTCACTATCACGTCCCAGCTCCCATTCTCCAGCCTTGACCTTCAAGTCATTGGGCGACACTCTACCACAGGAATAAAATAATTCGAATTGCATTTCCAACCAATATTTTGCAAATTTATTCTAATCTCACCCCTTGACAACTGAAGCTGTAGTCAAGACAATTTGGTCGCCAATAATTGCGCCGCCGCCGAGTAACGTTTTGCTTGATTCCTTAAGGATCATTGCCTGCCATGGAATTTCCCCAAAGTTAGCGTCAACATCTTGTATACCCTGTGGATTGGTGTTCTTCAAAGACATAAACAAAGACACACATTTTTATACATAAACATACTTATTGTTGTGAATGTCATAGAGTACTTACCTTATTTCTGGTGGCACAAACACCAGCCAAGTTGATTGGCCATGGATCGACGTAGTTTGCATCACGGCAACATTTGCCCGGTGCGCCATTCTCAAGGAGACAGTCAGTGAGGGGGACACGGAAGGCCGCCTCGGCTGATGTCACATCTACGGGCTGATCGATTATAACTCCGATGTTGTTGCAAAAGTTCTCCGGTGTGCACTCCAATGCAGATGCACATTTGGATAAGTATTGTCGGTTATCGAGTGGCAGCGAGAGGATGTCTTCGCCACGCTGTGGCGGCGTAGGTTTGGGTACCCGCGGCGGTGAAGCCGTTGCTATTTGAGTTACTGTATTCGAAGATTGTGTAACATGATAGTCGACGGGTGGGAAGGCAGCACCTGGCGGAAGATATGCATTCTGTGGTGTTGGAATCGGAACAGGTTGGGGTCGGGGAGGGGCTCTACTACTTGATGGAGCGGCAGGTTGATACGAAGTTTGTGTGATCACTTGTCGGGGTGGTGATGTTGTAGGTCTAGGCGGTGTGTATTCGTTACGCGCAGTAAAGGGTTTCGGTGTCGGAGCATATGTATTCGGGGGCAAATATTCTCCCTGAGGGATAGTTGAAGGTGGACGATACGATGCAGGAACTGGAGCTGGTGGTTGACGGTTTACAGTTGGCGGTTGGCGCGGTACACTAGTCTGTTGCTGCGTGGACGGCGCTGCATATGGTCGACCAGTGGTGGGGATGGTGAACTTCACCTCTGGCATGCGGAGCACATAACCGTCATTGGTTAATGTTGTGGAAGGTATGCGACAGCAAACCTCAGGAGAATAACAGCGATCACTCTGTAATTAAACCGAAATTCGAGTTGTTTCCGTAAAAAACGTTAAAATTTTGTTTTGGTAGACGTTTAATTTATGTATTTAAAAATATGTATGTATGTTAAACTTTGGCATAAATAAAGAATACGGCCCGTTTAGCTAGAAAAAAATAAAAAATTGGGCGTGGTCCGACTTCTTTCAATAATTGCGATGGTGTAATTTTTTTGGTGCAAATTAATAGGGGGAGGTGGTTTTAGGTAGTGGTAAAGGGGGAAATTTTAATATTTTTAGAAGCTGATATTTCACAAACTACTGATCTGATTTCCAATATGGCAGGGTGTTAGCCTATTAATTTGCACCAAAAAATTAATTATACCATTAAAATCGGTAATCAATGTTATCAATGACTGCTTTATAATTTTTATAATTATAATTTGCGGCTTACATCTTTTACCCGTCTATATGAAACGTGCGTGATTTTGGGACGAGCTTCTCCCACAACTTCTGGTGTTTGTTTTTCTATTTTACCACAAATGGAGGGATCTCCGAACGGCGTATATTTTTATAAGCAGTGTTTTTCAAAGCAGAAAAAAAATCGCAGGTCTGCCGAGGGGTGACCGCTATTACAATAAAGGAATTTTTTTATTTTATTACAGTAACAGTAACAGTAGTGTAAATTTACACGCCTTAGTGGTTACGGAGGAGCTTTGATTTGTTTGCACTTCAATTTATAAAATTCATATTTTATCACAAGGCGAATTTAGTGAGTTGACCTTAGTAAGCAGCTGATTGATTTCTTTTTTTTTTTCTATCGTCGTGGTACAGCAAATGTCAAAATCATTTGTTTATTAGTTGGTTTTGACATTCGCTGTACCGAAAGCAACAACAACAAAGTACATGTACTTTTTTCTCAAACATTTGCTGCCACCTTTATGAATTCGCCTTGATTTATCATTTATTAAAAATCATGCCTTGCACATTAATTAACCGCTTTTGCTACTGGCTATGAGTGGCGTATGTATGCACTTGTATGTACATATCTATGTATGTATGAATATGTTTTGTAGCCTCCCATATCAATTTAAACTTAAAATTTACCTCCTTGACATTTGACATCATCGCGCGATTTGTCGCTAAGATTTGCTTTTTAGAGCTTTATAAATGATCCATCATTTCGGGACAGATAACAAAATGCAGTAATGATTTCATGAAAGGCTTTTAATTTTCTCACAATTTTGTTCTGAGACAAGTTTTTATGTTCAATAACTTACTTGCAAAATTGCGAATATACATACATACATATACAATGTATGTATGTGTGAATGTATGTACAAACATTTGTTGTATGTGCATGGCAAGATTGAAGTAGGCATTTTAAGGTAATTTGTTAATAGGGGTTATTTTTAATGGCATTGCTAAATGACATCCAGCTGCTTAATGAAGTTGTTCAAAAGACATCGTTACACTCAACAACACGTATTTACATACATAATTATAAGCATGCAAACATATTTACATACATACATACATATGTACATATATGCACATATTTTCAAAACTCTCATATTATTAAGTAATTTTTGCGCTTATCTGTCAGATGCCTGTGTGCTTACACTTGCCAACAAACACGTGACGAAGCATAAGTATACATACATACATACATACATACATACATACATACCATGTAGTCAAAAAAATATCAATTGCTAAAACTAACTAACTTTTAAATAACTACTTTGCGATAATTGCGAAATACTATCATATTTATATCAAAGGCATAAAAGCTAATTAGTACATAGTAAACTAAAAAATCATGCATAACAATTCAAAAACGTCATAAAATAAAGGTGTGGCGACATAGTTGGCAATTACGTACATAAATCAACTGTCAATCGATTGCAAACATAAAATTAAAAGGAAAAAGTGAACGCGAACGCAAAATTTTTGTATTTTACAGACATATCTTACATATAACGGTAAGTAAAAATGTATAAAAAAAGATAAAAACGGTAGGTATGGATCCGGTTTGGCAAAACAGATAATACATATGTTTGTAAAATGCTATCTAATAGCTGATTTACTGGCAGTGAAAAAATAGGCTCGACCAAATTGTGGCCAAAAGTTGTTAGATAATTACTCTTCGTACTTGATACCTCATGCAAAGGTAAGTAGCCAAAATTGCCCTTTTTTTTTGGCCATCGCCAGCAAAAGTAGTTCGTGTGCTTATATGAAAATATGCCGAAAATAATCAGCACTAGTGTTTTTGAATGCAATTTAAAGTTACTATAACATTAGCTTCAATTCCTGCAGGGTATATAAGTACATACATATGTATGTATGTATGTATGTCGTCAACTGAAATGCAAACCATATGTACAAACATCGAAACATACATATGTACATACAAACATACAATATAACAATGAGTTGTTAATTCCATTAAAATATGGTTTTTCGGAATCTCAGTAGCCGTAAATGAATAATTGCTATTTGCATATGGGTACGTTCGCACACACACATACACACACACACACACACACACATATGTATGTACAAATGTATGCAAGTGGAATAGTACCTTTAAAGGCCATTGTACCCATCCATGTATTCCAAATTGCAAACCTTGCCTCTCGTGTTAACAGAACGCACAGCGAGGTGAATTTCTTCCTGAGCGGACAAGGCTTCGCAAAAGGCATAAACATGAACACAACTCTTACTGCGATATCTGCCATAGCGACATAGAAGGTTTTATATGACGTGTTTTTTTGTGTGTCCATGTTTTAAACGCCAAAGGAACGAACTGAGGGCTACAGTTGGCGAGTTATTTACACCGGAGTCCATCATCAGCTGCCAACCAGCTTAGCGATTTAGAGAAACAGCGGCGAGCGAACCATAACGTCCATTCCGACAGCCACTGGACAACCCAGCGAAGGTGATGCTCTGAACCCCGTCCGTTCAAAAGTCCTCAAAATACTCATAAATATTTACCACAAGTCCAAAAATTTGGGCATTTTTTTGGCTAATGCCGGAATTTAGTAATTTGGTAAAAACTCAAATCTCAAAATTTGGTACTATGAACTCGAGATAACTGACTTCCCTTGCTTTTACGTTTTAAGTTTTTGTGCTTGTCTTAATTTTTTGTGATTTCCTTATCAGAGGCTTCATATTGAGATTAATGAATTATAACTGGTCTAAAATTGTGACTTTTGTCTCTATTTGCGACTGAGACGGCTTACTAAATTCGTGTATTAAATTCAGATATAAATAAAAGTCAGCAATTGAACATCAGCTAGCGACACAATGTTCCAAATACTAATAAAACCGAAAGGGTTGTGGTAAAATCTGCGAACAAACGGTGAATTGCTTAGTAGTGGAGCAAGAGTTTAGCTTTCAGACCTTCTTCCTAACGCGAAGCCTAGCAACGGGGCGGCTCGAAATCTCGTCCGTTCCACTACAGCTTAAATGAATTCAAACCAGTGACGGATGAGGATTCCAGCATAAGCTAAAATATAAACAAAAAAGCTTATCGTAAGAAGAAAAACAAAAGAACGTAAGCCCTTTTTTGTTTTTCTTTCAACACTTTTGCTTGAAAAGCACAACGGTAGGCGACGAAGTGATTACTTGACTAGGATACTAACGGTGGATGGTTGCAAGTTGATGCAACATTCTACAGACTGCATCACGACAGTCACGAACGTAGAGCCTAGTGTTTAAATTATCTTCCGACGAAATACTTGACGGTAGTATCGGCAGGCGAACGGTACAAGATAGTAGGAATCTTAGTTCGAATAAAAGTCTCACACTGACGTGGTAAAGTCTGGGCACGCTAAATATTATGCTGAATTTATTTACATAGCTAACCGCCGGTTAGTGTAATCAGTCTTGGAGAAATCGGCTCTTAGGGCCGTTTGCACTATCTCTGGTTAAAATTACCGATGGTTAGCTTAAATTCAGCTTACTATTCAGCGCTTACTTATCTCACGTATGATCTTAACTGGTGCTTTTAGTTCCGATGAAGCGCTTAACCGGAAATGATGCAAACGGACCTTTCAATTGCTTTTGACCGCCACTTAAATTAGAAAGTTCTATTGTGAGTGACGCAGTGAGCTAAATGAGAACCTCGTTCCAAAGCAAACGAAATCATATATTCAGATTTAAATGCGAAAAAGTGATAATTAAAGGCTCAAACGCGATTGGCTGTCAATAAAATGTTCGAAAATTCCTAGTCAACTTTTGTGAGTAAGTCAAATTCGTGAAATGATTTCTTGATTCTTATATCCTTACTCCTAGGGCTGATTTTCTCTACAGAGCACTCTTTAATGATTATATCAGTAATTTCTCCATTCTAGGAGATCTCAGTATATTTAGTAATTTAGGACGATCTTATATGAATGACTATTTTTCACTATGTGCGAAAACGTTACTGCCTTTGCTGAATATTACTTTATAGATTATTTTCTAAGTAATCTAGAAATACCACATTTCATAAAGACTATGCACAACTAGGTGAAAGATAACCTAACTAAATATTATTAAAAATCATTTTAAAGTTATATATATTTGAAAGAAGCGATTCAGTGACTAGAGAATTTGAAAGAAAATTTAATTATTTTCATGTTCCAAATAAGTATGAGTGTGAAAGAAGTAAATTGTTCTGACTCGTTGCAATAACAAATTGTATACTGGCGCAGTGGGCTTTATATGAAAGTGGTTCGATCTTGATCATCGCAGGAAACAGTTTACGTTCGAACAGTGCATCAGACGGACATGGCTAGATAGGCTCAGCACATCATCCCCGTTATTCCGGTATAATTTTTAATGAGTCTATTCTCTTGTACTGAAATTTTCCGATTCAAAATTATAATAATATTTCATGTTCACGAAAGTTATAAAAATCAAGGACATTGTGAGCGATTGTAACGTGCGGCAAGCAGCAAATCTCCATACAAAACTACTTAAACAAATAGTAACATCTTAAGCGCTGACTTAATTTGCTAAATTATAATGAGCCATAATTACGAATTTACTTTGCGTCTAACGCAATCAAGATTTTTATAGTATATAGACATAAATATGTATGTAGGTACATACGAAAATACTTATAGCTTGCTAATGATTGTTAAAATACAATGGCATTTACATACATACATACATACAAACATCCGTACATATTTTAGTAATAGTTTTTGTCAAACATGGTATGCTCACAACAGTAATTTTGAACTAAATCCAAATGAATGTTGGCGCCATTGATGTCGCAAGATCGTTTTGCCCATCACCGTGCTTCACTCAAACAAAACAAGAAACGACCTAGACCTTGAGCTGTGACGTCGTTAATTATTGTAATCTCATGAATGTTACTTTTAAAAAGTTTATTAGTCTGATTTTGTCAAGTTTAACGTTTTGGCGCCAACACAAAATAGAAGAAGTTGCTTTGATTGACCGCGGCCAAAATGGATGAGTGTGCATTGTTGGTTTTCCGCTGAATGCGATGATGTAACGAAATTCGTTGGAAAAAACAAAACAAATTCTACTTATGCATATGCATACAAACATACATACATACATACATGAGCAAGCAACTTTATTTCAGCAAATTTGTTTCATTTGCACGGAAATGGGAAGAGTGTAAGGAACAGCTTTTCAAAATCATTTTAACTCTGCTTGTCGTTGAGTCTTTTTTTTTTAAGTTTTAAGAAAAAGAAAGACTCTCCCGCTAGACATGAGACAATGAGCATAGTCTCGTCCATGATACAATCATTTTTAGAGGTAGTTTCACTCTCTCATTTTAGACGCCATATTAACGATTTGACAGAAACAGAGTTCCGGATTTTCGTGCTACCAATTCCTTATTAAAAAATCCTCTATTTTTTCACATTGAGAAAAACAAAGTCAACAGAAATAAAATTTGAATATGTGCAAAGCTGCATTTACATACATATGTATGTACATGAGACGATTCTAAAATTGCTTGCCTCAAAGGATATAAGTACATACATACCTATTGTATATATGTATGTACATATCGTCGCCTAGATAAATAACTATCGTTTTGCGAAAATTATCCCCATTTGAATTAATAATGCAGTTATACTAAACAAATCAAGATTTTTCAAATGACGTTATCAGTTTTTGGATTTCTCTGAGTTTCTAAAATTTTGTCGCAACTACAAGGTCGAAGCGATTTCGTCCAATTTTGTCGAATGTCACAAACATTTTTAATGTACGATATTTCTTAATATAAATTACGTGCTTTAAACAATTGGAAAATATTGTCAAATGCTCAAATTACCTTTTAAGATCTCAAAAATGTTGTCGTAAATTCTGTAAAACTTTTTCATATTGTCGCACTGATAATTAAATGTTGAATTGCAAATAAAGTTAATAATGCAGTTACTCTTCATAAAGCCGTTTCAGATGGGTAATTTGTTTTTTAATATCTTATTTAGTTTTTGATATATTGAGTATAATTTGTATGACATTTTGTCACTTCATTTCCTACAAAACTGTTGCTAAATATAACAAACGACAAAATTTTACTGATAGAAATCCTTCATAAATTCAAAGGTAATTAAAAATAAACAAAAACAATTAAATAGTTTAAGAATTTCGTGAACAAGTAATTTTTTCGAGGCTTGGGAAAAAATCGAATGTCCCTTTTTGAGAAATTGAGTTCCAAACTGCAATTGCGATTTCCTAAAAGTCTTCAAATGTAACATACGACATCTAATAGGGCTTGATTTTTTTTTTTTTTTGAAATTTTTAAAATATTAAAACTTATAGTACAGCGTTAAATACACGTAACTGTGACTTCCTATCGTAGGTTCGGTTTAAAGGATAGACCACAAATTGTACATTTACATTCTTCAAAAAAATTCCTTTGCATTGGTGAAAAAAATAGACATCCAATTAATGAAACATATGCACATACATAAACATGTAAAATTTACGCAATTTGTGTTTGAAATACAATAAAGTTAAACATTGAATCTCCGATGTATATTTCAAAGTAGTGGCAATATTGGGCGTCTGCCGTCGAACACTGTTTCTGTCAAAAAATTAAAAGTGAAAATAACTCTAAAAATATTTGTATCATGGTCTCGCCTATTCGTTCAACAGGTGACGAAGCAAAGTAGCATAAATTCCAACATTTCCCAACAAATGAACTTAATGTGAACGAAATTTTCCAATTTCGGATTCACGTTATTTATTAGAATTAAATGCATTCATAATGGGCAAATGGGAAGTCTGCTGCAGACTTTGGTCGGATGTTGCCATTGGCGTTTGCTCCAACCAAGTGCATGTGAACTCAATTCGATGGTGAGCATTTAAACGACAAATCGTGCCAGCAGCGCGATTTCAACTGTCGCATCGTGGTTGGAACAATCGAATTTCAGATGTAACTTTTTATGAGATCACCCCTAGTCTCCAGGTAATGCAGCCAAAAGGCCTCTGTTAAGTAAGGCTTACGTATCAGCCAATGGAGAGTAAATTTTCGGAAGTATTGCGCTTTTTCTGCTTCCCTTGCTATTCTCGAGTAACCAAACATTTGGACATACATACATAGGTAAATACAAACAAATGTATAAACGTAAAGAGCTGTGGCATGTAAGTATTCGTCGTTTGCATGCTCGTTATAACAATTACGATATGCAATTACGACTTTGTTCGTATGCGCTATGCACTTTCTTGGGTGTTACCATTGGGGCAACCAACAACCAAATTGTATCTCAAGCTTATTTCGGAGAGGTCAAGTGCGAGTGGACATGCGGTAAACAACTTTGTGGTACACAGCTGACCACTTACAATACATACATACATACATACATATGTACATACATACATACATACTTACATGTGTAAGCACATACATACATACATACATAGATGTGCATGTTGTCAAAGTCGTCGGTGATGTTTTCAAGCTGGTACTACGCGCTGCTTTCAACGACCTTGCAACGCATTCCTCGCATATTTTATTAACAACATACATAATGCTCTGCACACATACATATACAAACATACAAACACATGCAGAGTGGCCGAGTTGAGCCCACCTCATGTTTGCAAAGGTGGTTCGTGACATGGCCAATCATAGCTGGATGCGCCGCAGCACTGATACATTAACACATTCACACATTCACACATACATACATACATCTGTACATAGTCGGAATTTTTAAGTAAATTGGTATTTACCCCTCTTCACACTTTTTGCATATTGAAATGATTTGTCGCCTTGCAAACAAAACGTGTTCGTGTCGTCGATTTCAAAAGCACCACAGCATACGGAAATTATCAGCTTTGGATTTCATGTATCATCACCTTATCTCCTCGAATAAACCCTGCTGTTCGAATCTTAATTTTGCTATTCGTAAATAAAATCAACAAAAAAAACGACATCCCCTCAAACGCAAAAAGTCAAAAAAGAAATGGAACAGCCGATGAAGGTATCAAAGTTTCCGTCAACCTCATTTAATATGCCGTGGCGTCAATGGACTGCATAACTAAGAAAGTGAACAACCAAAAAACCGTATTGCAACTGCTGCCATGGCTGTGTGTGTGTGTGTGTGTGTGTGTGTACACATATACATATCTACATGTAGGGTTACGTACTCATATGTGACCATTTGTCTTGGCTGCATTGAGTGCAGTTGAACTGTATTGAACCTAAATTTACACTTAGCAGAAGCAAGAGAAACAACAGCCAAATATCTGAATAACCGGAAAATGAAAAAAGCATATCTATGTATGTATGTATGTATGTATGTATGTATTTGGAATATAGGGCTGGGGAAATTATGCAACACGTATGCAATAGCGCAGCAATGCAGCAACCCTGCAGTGAAAAGCTAACTATGTATTTAGTAGGCAAAAATTCCAATTTATGGACTGATCTTTAATCGCGAAGTCATCCCAGTGGCAGTTAAAATCCGAAATATAACTATTTTCAAAAAAACGCCGATTACGAACTATTCGTCATTGGAATTTTAGTTAGAAATATTTTTTTTTTTAAATCCAAATAATAACTTATTTTCTTTTGTAGGAACAAAAAATAATTGTTTGAACTCTCAGGTACAAAGAAAATCAAAAGTGATAATTATTTCTTGACAAGGGATGACGGAAAATCGTTCCAACAAATTATTTCTTACTTTTATTGCGAATGTCAAAAGTGATTTTTAAATTACAAAAACTATATTAAGTTCGAAAATAGTAGTAGTTTTTTGTAGTTGCTAATTGCTTTGTCAAAATTATTGAATAACTTTTCCAAATGACAAATATGTGTCCTTTTTCGTTTTCACTTGAAATAAATTAATTAAAATCGTTCATTTGATTACGAAGGCAAGGGCGCCCACGAACACACTGGAAGGGCCAAGTGCAGAAGGAGCTGTCTACACTTGGTGTGAGTCTACACTTGGTGTGAGAACTACCGCAGCGTTTTGGTCTCATCGGCCCAAACCGACAAATGGTTGTAAAAGTGGTGAAAAAGTTGCAAAACCGGACCGGTGACGCAAAATCCCACCCCACTCAGCCATGACGACGAACATAGTGACGTGAGAAAACTACGGCTTGCGATCTCTAATTAAACTTATTTAAGTAATTAAAATAAGTTGAAATAAATTAAGTGAAAAAATAAAAATTAATAATGAATAATTTATATTAAAAAAAAATTGATAATGCTTTTGCTCCAAGATTTAAACCCACGACCTAGCATATGGCAAGTCAATGCTCTAACCTATCGGCTATTGCGTCGACAGAAACTGACAAAGAAAAATAATGGATCCTGAACTTGTTGGACTGAAGCAACAAACTGATAGCATTCCATTAAAAACTTGTGGCTTTTCATGCAAATAACTCGCCAGCTAGACCGACCTATGTAGGTTAGGTTAGGTTGAAGTGCCTGCCAGGGATACGGCCAGCATACCTAGGCTCTTGTCAAGGTCCATTGTGGTATCACACCCGCTGAAATTCCCCTACTCAAACCATCGTCTAGATTCTACATATTTTAATAACTGACGTGCCTCTAATCTGACCAGATCAATCCAATTGTTGACGAACTCAGAGCCTAAAAATTGTATTCCTCTTTTCCATAGTTCGGAATATATTTTTTTTAAATCAACTAACTTTATTAATGTGGCGATGCCCTAGGAACAAGTCATTTAACCGCCTTTGCATTTGACTTCAATCACTTTCAAATATATTTGACTGGAAAAACATTTAAATGACTTCTTTCCAACTGCAATAAAATTTGTATTTATGATGATTTCAAACTACTTTAAAATTTGTTAATTTTTTAGATTGTCTGCTTTTTTTCCGACAGGGTATGTACTTATACAACAGCAATTATTCGTTACACTTCGTTTACCGGTGTCCCTCGGCTATTTTTACGGGCATACATACATACATATACATACATACATATGTATGTATGTGTAAGCAATGCACTCAGAAAATTATGAATTCAAACGGTTTGATTTGCATCTCGACACCTATGGAATTATGGGTAATGGGTGGCAAGAAAGATGTGCGAAATTTCAAAACAAAAAATTTAATCAAAATAATATCCTTATACTTTGGGGGGGGAAAAAAAATACCGGCACTAAACTTACCTTGGCTTTTTGCACGTATTCCGCTAAATCAATTTCACCATTATTGCAGAAACGATATGAAACACAGTCGTAATTCTTTGAGCAAACATCGAATGAACGTTCAGTTGTTGTTGGTGGCGGAGGAGGTGGCCGATATATGCAACAAGTGTGTGTGGACGGTCTGCAGTTCTGGAAGGATAAAAATCTCATATTTAGCTTTTTAATATTTACTCTCATACATACATATATAATAAAACAATTTGTGTTTAACTCCTTGTATAAAAAATGCTTTTCTTTGTTAACCAAACATTTTTGAAACACGCAAACAATTGAGGTCAAAATTTCAGAAAGTTTGCTTTGGCTTTAGAGTAAAGACATAAGAGTGTAGACATAATATTAGTAAAAAATAAAAACGGACTAAAGCAAATGCCTTCAGAGAGCCCATTGATATAAATTGTCGCACAACCATCTTTATGACACTCATGAAGAAATTTTACTTTAGCTGCGATGAGACCAAAACAGGAAGAAAACAAATTATCACGTCTAATTTGTTTCAACTTTAGCCCAATGTCAGCTAAGCACTTCAAGTACTAAATACGAGAATTCAATAGGTATTTGCCTCTAGATGTTGGATTGTTCGGTTAGTGTGGATTTTTAATAGTCGTTAGAGTTTCATTTTTTAATTTAGGAACTAATTTAATGAGGTTTTTCTACCTCCAACAGCGGCGTGACACTTTAAAAAATCAAAAATTTCACATCTTTATTCTCGGAATATTCCGTTAAACGACAATAATTTTTTTTTATTGCTTCGTGTTCTTTTAGATCTTTAAATTCATTTAACAATAAATTGAAATACAAAATCTTTTTTATGTACATAGCTGCTGTGAATTGAAATACAAAAGTCATAGAGGCACAAACTGTAAATAAGACAGTTTCAATTCTTCCGACACTGCGCTCATTATTTCACCTGTAGTTATTACACCATGGGTTCTACTTACTTATTTAGCCTTTGAACTTTCAAACTTGCATCACATTCCTCTCAATCGTCACAACCGCTAAATTCTGCAATTTCAGAGGACAAAAGCACAATAACAAGAAAACAAAAAGAATAAAATCGGCTAGATTTGAAAAGTACGGTTCAAAGTCTCAGTGACGGCACAGAAAAGGTTTCTGGGGCATTTTCATAAAATTTCTTAATTCTTAATTCGAACATTTTGACCTCATGACAAATTCCATTGAAAAAGTGAAAAATTATAGTTGCGAGTACTCAAAATGTCGTTGACAAAATTGTCGCCAGTTTTATATAATTTTTTTGTTTTCATTTCATTTTATATTGAAATAGATGCAAATGAGCAAGTTTTGGTCTTTAAACTGGTACCTGCTACCACCTACCACTTGACAAAACTTTCTGTCAGTTTGTCGTCACCACTGTTAGATGATTGTCGAGACAGTAGTCCAGTGTTGTTACATATCTTCGAATTCTAACAATTGTCACAATTGCTTACAGGCTTTAAAAAAAAAAACAAAAAACATTTCGCCTACAAATGCGGCCATTGTGATCAAATGTATAGCAGTGCGCGGTAGTATAGCTCGATATGTCGGTGAGGTCGGAAATCAAATCTCAGCCAGGGTAAGTAAATACGAAAACATAGAAAATTGATTTCTAATATCGGTCACTTCTCGCTCCCTCCATTCGTAATGTATAATAATGTATTTGATGAGTTGATGATTGATTTTGGATTGGTGAAATAAATCACTTATGGATTCCGTAAAGCCAATAAAAGATGTGGTCAATCAGTAAGAGTTGATACAAATGACGAAAACATTCATACATATGTAGTATGTAAACATCCAAATAAAATAAAAAACCAAGATAGAGCCGACGTAAGTAAAATCGCCTCTTATAAGAATTATCCTTTTTGTTTGGTTTTGCTAGCAAATTTAACAAACGACCATTAATTTTGACAGTCTAATGTTGTAAAGTGTATTCAAAATATGATATAAGAGAGTTGATTATAAGCGAGTTGGATGTTCTTTTGCTAGCCGCTTACAAAAGATGACGACTTTTATAATATCCTACTATGTACACACAAAATGTTTGCATAAGTTAAAAAGGGGAACTAAATATTTTATCCGATCAGTTCTTTTTAATTAGTAGTGTGATTTTATTTCGGCTTGTCTGATCTGAGTCTTGAGGTGCGAATAAAACTAAGTTATGCCACTTTTATAGCCCAACGTTTTGCTAATACTTTTTAGCATCTTCAGGGGCAATTTTTTATTTTATATATATAAAAACATTACAAACTAACTCACATAACTGTCAAATTTGTTAAAACTATTTATATCCATATCATCTTTAATGGTAGCTTTGTCAGTACTAGGGAACATTCCTCAATGCTTGCTGTACAGTTCACAAGGAGCCCGAAGACATTCCCTTTCATCCTCGCTGCCCATGGAATGTTCGAAGAAAAAACAAACTTTTAAACTAAAAAATTCTTCATTCAATTTCTTCAAACATTCCTTACAAAGTTGAGAGAAAACATTTTTTTACATTGTTTTAATATTAATGCTATCAGAAAGGAAATGGAAACAATGCCGATGGACATTTTGCTGCATTACTTCCAAACGGAAACTTCCATATTTTTCGTGAGGGTGTTGTTAGTTATACATACATACGAGTAAGTGAGATCAATAAACGCTTTATATTTTGAATAATGAAATAAAATAATATTAATGTACATATGTATATATTTATATATAATTATATATGTATACGTATGTATGTATGTATGTACATAAGTGTATTTGCTTGCAAGTAAGCATCTTAGTGTGTTTGTACTTCATGGATATTATTGCATTATGCATAGAGGAACGAATCGTTGGATGGATGGCTTATGCAATAAAAAAGCAATTTGGGGATGGTGAAATAAGGAAAACATCAGTTTAATTACAAAAATGAAATTTCAAATTTTCTCACGAATTGTCGGCAATTGCAAACACTCCTTGTGAATATTGTGAATAAGCTATTAATTTTTAATATACTCGTACTCTAATGTATGGTGTTCGGTGTTTATAAAATGTTTAATTAAGTAGTGCATCTGTGAGTTTTTATTTTTATATTGGTTATTTCAATTTAAATTACAATTTTTGCAAAGGTCCGTGCCATCGTTATATGTTTTAAAGGATGAAATCGACTTTCTTTTGTATTGTTTATGTAATAGCCAGTTTAGCGTCAGGCTCTATCAAAATCATACTTTTAGCAAACCTTTACTACGTTACATACAATCTCTTTCTTAATACTGTCGAATACGTTCGTTTTTGTTTACTTGTTATTATTTACTTGTTGCGCTTGTGCCTCTACATTTACAATTTTATAAAAAAAAAACAGTATTTTTCTAGCCTATTGCGGTTTTTGAAATATTTCCTAATAATCGCTTTTGTTTTGTTCAAAACTAAATATACGAGGTGTGTTCAAAAGGTAAGGTGTTTTTTTTTTGCAAATCTGCGTTCCTTAATAGGTCATTTTCAGTTTTGGAAACAGGAAGAAGTCGCAGAGGGCCAAATCCAGTGGATATGGTGGCTGAGGCATGATTGTCGTGTTGTTTTTGGCCAAAGCATCTTTGTTTTAATAATAAATTTTTATAATAATAGAAAATCAGTAAGCAGTCACAGTCTCAAGTACAGACAAAAGTCACAAATTTAGACCAGTTGGCACTCATTAGTTTCAAAATGAATCCTCTAGTCTTAAAATAAAGTCAATAATTGTGACCTGGTGATGGGCAGGACACAAAAAATTACAAAAGAGAAAAACGTGAAAGCGAGGAAAGGCAATTGTCTCTAGCTCATATATCAGAATTTAGTCACTTGGTATCATTTCAAGTCTTAAAACGAGCTAGAGAACATTGCTTTTCCTCGCTTTCGCGTTTTTTTTTTCTTTTGTTTTTAACTGAAGTTTTTGTGATCTGCTCATCTCCAGGTCACAATTTAAAGACTTTATTTGGAGTCAAGGGTCTTTATTTTGAGACTAATGAATGCCAACTGGTCTAAAATTGTGACTTTTGTCTTATTAGAGACTGACCCCCGAATTCAGTAAGCAGTCTCAGCCTCTAATAGAGACAAAAGTCACAACTTTAGACAAGTTGGCATTCAGTATTTTTACAACAAAGAATCTAGTCTGAAAATAAAGTCTCTAAACTGTGACCTGGTGATGAGCAGATCACAAAAAAGTAAAATAAAAACAAAAGAACAAAACGTGAAAGCGAGGAAAAGCAATAATCTCTAACTCATTTTGAGACTTGCGATGATACAAAGTTACTGAATTCGGGCATGAGATTGCTTACTGAATTCGTGGACAAATTACTGAATTCCGGCATAAGTATGCTACTTACTTGAAACTGTGAACATATATTCGGGACATGTGTACCAACAACAACAACAAAAGATCAATAATAACCTTACTTTTTGAACATACCTCGTACATAAAGTACACATCTCACAGTGAGTCTTGATTCCAGCTATCTCCGCAATTAATAACATTTGCAAAAAAAAATAATGCTTGAAAGTCCTTACAAGGAAAATAAAGTAATTAAGAATTTCAAAATATGTTATTTATTAATGGCAGCTCTCTAAATTAAATTGCTTTTACGGGATTCGCATGTTCATACGGATTTGTAAGAAAATAAGTTTTTTTTTTAAATTTTGATAGAAATAATTCATAAAGAATGAAACAATTGTTACGAAAACTTGCATTTAGAATATAATTTTTGTAAAAAAAACTAAAATGGGCGCGCTACAGCCAACTTCTATGCATTTATATTTATGTAAGTATGATAGTCTCGAAAACGGCTGCATTAATTCGCACCATATTTGGTGCACACATTACGCTTGACGATCTTAAACAATGTATTGAAAATTATTAAATCCGGGTTATATATATGTATGTATGTACATACATACAAACTCGTATGTCCAAATTGTGTATAACGGTAATTAAAAAAAAAAACAAAAAAAAATATCAAACAAGTTCATTCACAACCAGAAACTTTGACCGAACTGCCAAGTAATGAAGGTCCAAAGTAACAAAATTGGTATGAAATCACCCAATATACATACATACATACACATGTACACACATACATATGTATGTATGTAGGAGTATGTGTATGACTAGTTTATGACACCCAGTTGTTGCTTGGGCGTAGAGTTCTCTCGGCGCCATCACCCGCTAACACACAAGTATGTATGCACATACATATGTTTGTATGTATATCGGATATGTATGTATGTATGTATGTATGTATGTATGTATGTATGTGCTTCACTTCGCGAGCATACGAATTATAATTCACTTGCATGCGAGTACTTCACTTACGCAATTGTTTACATGGACATACATATGTTTGCATGTATGTATGTATGTATGTATTTACTCGTATTTACATGCATACTCGTTCGTCGATCTGTTGGTACACAAATTACTGATGTCAGAAGTGCAACGAAATGTTGTTGAAAATTTGCATTTGCATGCTTACAGCGGATTTGGCAAACCATTTCAATGCATTTGAATTCTACTTATGTGTAGACACATTTTATTTATTTTTTATTTTTTTTGATAAGTGGTTTTGTTTTTGTTTTATGTAGGTATGTATGTTTGTACACTAGGGTGGACTGCCACACTCTACATAGAACGGACGCAAGACGAATTCAATTCTTTGGCGGGCTTATTGTCTAAGCTTTGCTTGACGAAACTACAATAGTTAAAGAGCAGAAATATGAATCAAATTAAAGGTCGGTCTGTACAATTCCTGACATATTAGCGTGCTAAGATATACAGATTTTCAAATGAAGTATGTAACGAGGTACTTTTGGAATTTACTTTTATCACGTTATATAATCAAAATAAATGTTTTCTAATAATAAAAGTCCATTTGTGGTATAATATAAAGACGCACACCACAAATGGTAGGAGAAGCTCGGCCAAACACTGAGCTATATAGTGTACGCGCCAAAATTATATTATATTATAATAATAAAAGTCTTTTATGTTTTCTTTTTTTATATTTTTAAAGTAAGATTAAAATTTGTTCTTTTGAGAAACGTAAAATCGTTGAGTCAAGCACACCCGATTATCGGGGCTTTTATTTTTCATTTGCGCGATATCAGTTTTACACAATTAGAAGCCTGGTAAAGAGTCCTATGTCCTATATGTCTCTCATCATGCCCGTACTATTGTATGGTGCAGAAGCATGGACGATGACAACATTAGATGAGAGGGCTCTTGGAGTGTTCGAGAGAAAGATTCTTCGAAAGATTTATGGACCTTTGCGTCTTTGCGACGGCGAATACCGCGTACGATGGAACGATGAGCTGTACGAGCTTTACAAGGACGTAGACATAGTGCAGCGGATTAAGAACCAGCGGCTTCGATGTCTAGATCATGTCGTTCGAATCGATGAAAGCGTCTCAGCCATAAAAGTATACGACGTGGTACCCACTGGTGGTGGTTGAGGAAAAGGAAGACCTCCTTAGCGTTGGAAAGACCAAGTGGAAAAAGACTTTGCTATACTTGTGATTTCCAATTGGCGCCAGTTAGCAAAAGATAGGGCCAGCTGGCGTGCTTTGTTGACCTCGGCCAAAATCGCTTAGGCGGTTGATGGGCCAATTAAGTAAATAAGTAAGTAAGTAAAGAGTCCTATGGAACCTCATTTCAGTTTTATTTTATTTTTTAGCTAAAAGATTGAAATTCTTTGCTTGCCAAAGGTCCGTTCATCTTCAATTCCAGCAATTATTATCCAGCAACACAATTTCTGAGAATTTTTGAGTATTCTCTCTCAAATTTATACGCGAACGCAAAATTTGCAGAAACTTGCAAGTTTAACGAACAACTGATTGAAATTTTGTCCGCATCCAAATACGTAAAAAGAAAAACATTGCTTTAGTGTTTTCTTGAAAGATTCCACTAACGAAACTTAACCAAACGAACGTTTATTTGCTTCTTGCATGTTTAATATCCATATTTTATAATTTTCATCTTTAAAACTCTTAAACAAAAATTTCGTATTTATCCAAATTGCAATCAGCTGTTTTCTTGCCAACAAATTTGTGCTGAGTAAAATTGGACCAGCAAGATTTTGCAACTTCCCCTCAAAACGAAATGTCATTTCGCTCTCTCAATTTCCCCTTCCTTGCAAATTTTTTGGAAACCGCGAACACGAGTTTGACAATCAAGCACCAATCAGCTAATTCATCAGTCTTGAACAGAAGTATTCATAGATCATTTGAGATAAAAAAAAAGTTATTAAGAAAATCCTTTTAAGTCACTGAAAGATTTAATGGAACAATCTGTTCCGCAGAGGTTTAATTTGGAAGAATGATTACAAGTTTTAATCAAGACTTTTTTAAAAAATTTTGCACTACGCTAGATTGGATTGTCTACATTAAAACAAACTCATCCGCCCTAATGTATCTATGAGCAAACACGTATGTATGTTTGTGTGTGCGTTTTTTAGAGATTTACTTATTTGACAAGTTATGTAAATAAATTACCACAATCACATTGACCCCAGAAACTATTTTGTGTCACAGTGCTGACCAGAAACGCCGATGCAAATGCAATAGAATGAGCAACGATTAATGTTCAATTGCCATTGGTGTTGGCACATGTCAGCTTTGTAGAAAAAAGCTATTGCTTCTTTGTTCCACAAAAGCTAATCGCGCGCCATGACATGCCTCCGCAAGCCGATACATTTACCTGTGTATGTATATCTATGTACATATGTATGTAGAAAAATCTACACACTCATACATACATTCATTTATGTACATATACCATGTAGAATATAAAAATGTACATACATATCTATTGCAGATCTACGCGATTTATCTTTCAACTTGCTCTCGGTGGCAATCCGATACAAAATTAATTATCCTCAGTTGTTCGAATACAATTTTGCATTCATTATTTTGTGACAACGTAAAAAAAAATAATACAGCGATTCTCATCGAAAGAATATTCCGTTTGACAACAGATTAAAAATTCACATTAAAATAATTTTTAAGAAATGCATTTATATACTCGTATATACATATAAATGTATTTGATTGTGCCTTTTACTTTAGTATTAGTTGAAGCTTCTACGACTAAGTAAATGTATGAATATTTATTAGTTGTGTGCCATTTATGGCGGAAACAAATTCAGAACGCAGAAACAAATTGAACGTGAATAGAATGTATGCTTTAAGCTAAGATCCCACCCACAATCGGAGCAAGAATTTAGCACAAAATTGAAAAAACCCAAAAAAATAAAGCCTTTCGTTGAGTAATTTGCTTGAAAATAAAAATGTGAAAATGCTACATGGAAATCACTTTTGCATTAAGTTCTTGAAGGAGAAACTCAAAGCTTTCTTAAAAAACTTAAAAAACAAAAATAATGAATGATGTGGACGCGGGTGAAAGCGCGATTGGTGAAGTCATTGGAGTCACCACACCAAATATAAAAATAATAAATGGTGTCATATTTCTCTGCAAATATTTATTATTATTTCTTTTCAAATTGTTATGCTTATTTCGGCACATATGACTCAGGGCTGTGTGTTTATTTTCAATTCTTTTCACTTTTGCTAAATAACAATCAGCTGGCCAGTACAAAGCGTAAATCAAATCAAACGAAATTAAACAGCATTTTTAAGGAATAAACAACAGTGATGCCATCTATTTTATGTACATATTTAAGTATGGATGCTTGGAAAACTAACGAAAATTAACTGCTATTTAAACAAAGTGGCCTAAAATTGCCATTGATTTTTGAGAATATTTTTTCAAAGGAGTTGCCTACTTTTGCTAATAAAATTCCCAAAAATCAGCGGCGGTCTTTAGTCACTTGCTTTTGTTAGAAAATGGAATCTAATTTAGTTTGAAAAAGTAAATAAAATGGAAATAAATTCGCAAAATAATTGACGTTTGAAGTGGACGTGTGTGTATGTGTATGTGTATATGAATGTTTATTATAAAAAAAGCAATTCACCCTCAAACACCAAGCATTTGCGTTGTTCATACATTTCAAAGTCGGTATCATTTTAAGCTCCTCGGTATCATGCAGATTATTGCTGCTTTAATGTTGGCTTGACAATCACTTGTCAAATGTCGGATGGTGGCTATGCGGCCACACTGTCAACTGCCGATTAGCAACTAATTCTGCTGCCAAGAAGTTACAAATGTACACTTGAAAGTGTTTGCTTTTGAAATTGCTAATTAAAATGTTTATTAGCTGAAACTTTTGCCTCACTGACTTAATGGAGTAACATCAAGTTTTTTGAGTAACACGTGGTTAAATATTGTTGACACGTCCAATACCGGTAGTACGAGTATGAGCTAATATGTTTGTATGTTTGTATGTCACTTCTAATACCCGTATTTGTGATGTAACATGGAATATTGGAATAAAAGTATAAAAAAAAAAAAATTCTCATTAAATGCGCTTAATTTATCACCTACGGAGGAGTCATAAATACCCTTTCAAAATTCTTTGTAAATTCTTAAATGTTTTTTTTTTTTTTGTATAGGAACGAGTAGCTAACGTTAAGTTAACGAGCAGCGTAAGTGGATAAGAAATGCGGTTACAAATCCAGTGTCAGTCGACTGCTTGACACGGAAAAAGACATTATTAAATATACATAAATAAGATGTTTCCAACGCTAATATAAACAAAAGTCTCATATTCAGACCAATTGGCTCTCATGAGTCTTAAAAAAAAAGCCGCTACTCTCAAAACAAACAACAATCAAAAAGAACTATGTGCAAGTGAAGAAAGACATCAATCTAGTATTAGAAGTCTTAAATTTTGAGACTTGAATTTATGCATAAAATACAGAATCCCGGCAAAAGTTTAGAACGATGCTTTTTTTTTATTTAATGAGGGCATAATCTGGTAGTGATAAATATTGAAAGATTAAGAAGAAAAAAAAAAAGAAAAGAAGGAAAAATGGTCGGGGACCACAAGGAAGTATCCTACGATCTTGTATCTTGTTTCCAAATTTAAAAAAATTTCTCGGTGGCAAAAAATTTTCGTCCAATAGCGAGGTTATTGCTGAAACTGAGGCATATTTTGAAGGTCTTGAAAAATCTTATTTTTCGGATGGAATTAAAAAACTTGAAAAACGTTTGATGAAGTGTATTGAGTTGGAAGGAGATTATGTTGAAAAATAAATAATAATAATTCCAAAAAAACGGTTCTTTTTATGTTAGGCCAGTTTCTTTTGCGGTCGCCCTCGTATATCTGACTTTGGGAATAGAACATTAAGATACTATCACAAACAGTGCGATTTTGCGAAGAATTGTGTACTTTTAAGTATCTTTATTTGCGGTCTGTTTCGCCACCAAAGTTGGTTTAAATCCTCAACAGCTATCAATGCCGAATATGATCCGTTTGCTTCAGTTGTGGGCTTCTTAAACGTCCATTCTTTTCTAAAGACTTGGCCATCACTTATTGTTTTTTTTTTCTTTTCATTTCATTAATTAAAATTTGAAAATTTATGAAACCCAATTTAAACATTTGAATTGGGCCTTCTTTAAATACGCGTACATACATACATACATACATACTCGTGTGTGTATAGTTTAGTGTTTGTACAAACGTCATGCGATTTTCGTTCGCTTCACATAAAAGTTGGCTTGCCAATTATGTTTATTTGGCTATTGTTCTCATACACATTAGTCATTCAAAATGTATAGACTCAGATTGGAATTTCCCAACATTCGTCATACTCCATTAAAAACGCCTAACACACAACAAAAATTGCACAAATAAATTTCTATTGCGATAGAGGCTACTTGCTAAGCTTCAACTTGTGATCCGAATAGCGTGGGCATTTCCTAATGCATGAACTGGAACGAGTTGCAAAATTGAACAACTCAAAACAAAATTTCTCACAGTGCTTTGGAAAGGCTAATGTTTCACACAAATTAAACGTGTGAATCAGAAAGAAAAAAAAAAAACAGAAAAAAAAAAAAAACAAAGCATTTGAATAAGCGATGAAGCTACAAAATACACACTTACATATAAATATATATATGTGTGTATGTATGTATGTAGTATATATAGTATTGTGCTTTGGCATTTTCTTGAAGCATAGCTTGAACTTAACAACCTGTTGGCAGAGGGTTTTCGTTTTTTTTTCTTGTCTTGATATGCAATAATTGAAACGTAAATTACTTTTTAACAACAATGGCAGTTGCTTCATTACAAAGTCAAGTTTAATTCTCGCTCGCTGACTTCCCTGTTCACATTATTTTCGTTTGCTAAGCAAATTGTCTGCTTGACAAAACCATCAATCTACACTTAAAGCAATTCCCATAAGTGGCAGGTCGTAATTAAAATTTAGAAAAAATTTGTTTTTAAAATGTTAAAAGTGGCAAAAAAAAAAAATATCAGCGCCTACGAAAATATCCGCCAACATACTTTTATTTGTGCGAAACATATGATCGCAAGAAGTGTGTATGTATGTATGAGCACATGTCATTGCAGGCGTTTGTGTGTTTATTTATGTTCGCGGCATAGATGGGTGCTAAATACAAAGTACTTACTGCACTACGTACATAAACACCTTTTGCTATTCGCGCGGTTTGCGCTTGTGCACCGTGTCGTACGCAGACCGACGATTGTGCCTTAAGAATTCTACGCGGATTCCAAGTAGTACAGCATTCGATTATGCATAAGTACGCACTTGCACACACACACACACACGCACACACACACACACATATGGATGGATGGCCACATGTAGTGTGTGTGTGTGTGAAGAACAAGTTCGCTGCTAAAGTCTTTCGTTTGCCCACAATACGGACATACTCGTATGGATATACTACATACATACATACATGCAAACATAAAGATATTGCGAAAGCAGCATTTAAAAACATTTTTGATTAAAAATCATTGAGTAATAGTTTCCAAAACTATTAACCTCTAAAAACAAATTGCATGACCGTTTGAGAGGAGCTTCGTTGGATATTTTGAAGCATGCCAAATTATAATTTTTACATTAGCTTTACAACATGTGCAATAATAATAAATATATGTATGTACAGCTGGATTGACAATTCACTTCACTTACTTGTGCTTTTTGAGCTGGGTTAGCGAAATACCCATCCGCGCATTGTCCATTCAGAACGCACTGCTTGCCCGCGGAACACTTTAAGATTTCCTCTGGCGGCAAATAAGTGGGACCTTGGAAGCCTGACGCCTGGCGACTGATAATCGCATGCTCGAGGAAAATATTCGTAGCAGGATTGGACGCGAGCGATTTGCTGGGATGAGCCTTAATGCCGTTCTGGTATTCACCATTGAGGAACATGTTCGACGAGTACTGGGCTAGCGTCGCTCCCCAGCATAATACAACCGATAGGCCAAAAAGAAAATGCGCGCACCGTAACATTGCGAATTCTCTACGATTTATTTAAGTTGCTGAAATGTGGTTGCTGGAACTGTAATTATAAAAAAAAAAGAATTATATAATTATTTTGGCAAAAACTTTGATTTGAATTCAATTGATTATAAAAGTACGAAGCAAGCTTTTATTAAGAGTACATTGCATTTATAAAATCTAAAATGACGTACGAGTATTTAATAATTTTTCCGCTGACCCATTTAGGTAATGTAAATTTTGATTGAACACTTTTTGGAAAAAAAATTGGACGGTACACACATTAATGTCTCAACCAGAGGAAGCGCTCATTCTTAACGTATCAATATTGACTAAAACCGAATACTGCTGCTAAGTGCCTACTTGGTTTTGCGCTCTTTTATTTTTCTTCTCTTTCCTCTACATGTGCATTTTTTTTTTTTTTGATTTTTTTTTTATCAAGCAATGACTAAAAGAATGACAGATTAACTGCTAAAAGTGGAAGGAGGTGCCATACATGTTGGTGTGAAACGAATAAGGCGTGCATACTTCAAACGTCAAGACTAGTGTTAAACAAGAGTGTTCAAATGCTATGGACGATATTAGTTGGCGCGAAGTGCGCTATTCAATTTTGTTTCTTGTTTTTTTTTTTTTTTTTGCTTTTCAAAGAAGCCTATAATATAAATCAATAGTCAGCGCTAGTTGAGAGGCTTACGAATGCAATTTAATTTTAATTTTTTTTTTTTGTTCAATGTGACACATATCCATTTGTATGATCTATGTATATATTGTACATGTTTATGTGTGTGTGTGTGTGTGTGTGTACAGTGCTGTTCGAATACTTAGCAGCCAAGTTCAAAATGCCTCTTAAGTTCATTTTTTTTAAGTTTTAAAGAATTTTCATTTAAAATTCAGTTCATTTTCTAACATAAACTTTAAAAGTGCAATTTGTAAACTTTGTAGAACACTAAAAAAAAATGCAACAAATTTTGACATAGATTTTCAACTTTTTTTTCAGTAGTATTAGCATTTTTTTGAGTATTCAGTTTTATAGCAAATTAAATTTTAGTTTAACAATGCGAAAGCTTCGAGTAGCTGAGTGTTACCGTTCATTTGTTAAAATGTTTTTTGTCAAGACTGTTGTGACTTTCTTCCATATAAAAAGAAATGTTGCTTATTCGTTATATGTAAGCAAATGCGACAAAAAAAATTCTAATAAATCAACAGAAATTCCTAGCTACCGAAGAATATAAAACTGAATACTGAAAAAAAAGGAAAATTTATGTAAAAAATTTGTGGCATTTTTTTCCATACGAAAAATAATCATGTAACCAAGGCCTTAGCAAGCAGCTGATTGATTTGTTTTTTCCATCGCCGTGTCAAAATCTTTTGTTTGTAAGTTGGTTTTGACATTCGCTGTACCGAAAGCAATAACAAAATACATTTACTTTTTTTTCTTAAACATTTGCTGCCATCTTTATGAATTCAACAATCAATACTTGAAAAATAGACCGAACAAGCAGTGATGCATTCAGGGCTACTGAAACTTTTTTACTTTCCGCTTAATGAAGATTTTTAGGACAATTGCACTTTTTGTTTAACGCGCAGTGAAGTTTTCAGTTGTTTCTTTATTATTATTTTCGGGTGCGTCATATTTTGTGTTAATCGGCATAAATAGTAAAAGTAAGTCCAGTAAAATTGAGTTAATTAAATAATAACAAAATGTATGAATAAAGAAGTATCTTAAAAAGAACTTGTTGAGTCATCATAATAAAAACTTTGAATTATTCTTAAAATAATTAAATTTCTAACACCTTTGTTTTATTTTTTAACTTTACTGAGTTACTCGTGTTTTTTAAGTTACTTCATTATGATTAAATACATATTTATTTGATTCGCAAAAACAATTAGAAAGGTAAAGGAAATTTGCGCTGAGCTTGTGATCAAATTTTTTTAAATTTTTTCTTTTGGATCTGCTCACTTCCCGTTCTTTTTACTATGAAAGTGCTCACTGCATGTTCCGACCTTTTGTCATGTAAAAATTTTCCTGTCTTGTTCGTCAGTTTTTAGGTAGTTCTTTTTTTCTAGTGCCATCTCGAATGAGAATATTCAGATTTTGTAACTACATTCCTACTAAAAATTCAATAGAAAAGAAGTGTAGTTTTCCAGCTAAAAAATACTGTTGGATATTTGAAACATTTACAATTACAACTTTATAATTCAGCTTCGGTTCGGTTCGATAAGCAGAAAATGAAAAAACAAATACACGAGCAATTAGGTACTTGCAATTAGGTACATATTCGTTTGTATAGTCAAAAAAGGAAAATAAGTCAAACAATTTGCAAAATAGAAATGAACCAAGCTATTTTTTTAGTATTTGATTAAATAATTATTGCGAGAAAACTACAAATAAATTGAAGACTTCTCTTGACTGAATTTCTATAATGTGTAAGATTTGGAAATATTTAACATTCCGAAGGCTCTAAAAAAATTTCAGTTTTATACGAGCATCTTGTAGTAATACTCACTATAAAATTTTTATTTAAATCACTTTTGAAAACTCAACCATTTGAAAAATTGAATGCTAAGCAAATAACTTTTTTTTAACTGTCAGTCAAGCAGGCAATTGGTGCTAACATTTCATTTCGTGTCTTTTCGTTGTTCTTATATTTGAAGAGCTTTCTTTAGAGGTTATAAAGTGAACTAGACGCGCAAGTTTCTTTTAAATTTATTTAGTTTTATGAGCGTCTTTATTAAATATTTAATTTTTGTATTAGTCGAAGCCATTTGTGCAAAAGGCATTATATACAAAATATTAATATTTAATTTCCGTAGGTGTAAAATTGCATAGTTTGCCCAGTTTGGAGGGTTTTTTTTTTTTGCGTAAAAGGAATTTATAGTTTTTATATAAATCGTGGCTGCGCCATAAAATCAATTATATGCTATTTGTTAATATTTTTATTGCATATTTTTTCTTATACAAGCTGTTACCCACATTTCGACATTCATTGATTCTTATATCAATTTATCTATAGCAGTGATTAAACGTATGTATGCTCTGAGAAAATATAATTTTTTTGCAGTTTCCTTAAAAGTTCCTAAAATCACATGCATACAAATGCTTTTGTTGGCACAGCGAGGCAAATAAAAAAATAAATTTATGAATTTTTAACTGAAGAAGCGAAGTTTTTGCAGAATCGATGGCAATAATTATCCTGGCATAATTAATTGTGCGTGTGTAACCTGTTTTGGCTTTTGACAAAATCTCAAATTCTATAAATAGAGTGCTAAACTTTTTCATTTTGGAATATTTTCTGTTTAAAACTAACTTCCACAAGTATCTATTTTAATTTAAATATTCACAAAATTGTGCTCTTCTTTTTACGAAAATACGACAGTAAAATTATAAATTCTACTACAGATATCTGACATTAGTTAATAAATTTTAATTACTGATTGTTTTAATTATCTGCTTGCCTATAAATTAATACAAATAGTGATTTTAATTTACCGTAATAGTGGAATCACTCAATTTAAACTAAACTACAAAGAACTAAGTTAAATCCGCATTGTATTTTCAATAAACAATAAGATATTTCACAACTGGAATCTGCTTAATTGTAATAAAAAAAATAATTAAGTTGCTCAGACGTAATACTAAAAAAAAAAAAAATCGAAAAGAATAAAAAATTCAAATTCGTATATTATGCCAATTGCTGATTATTTTCAAGCCAAAAGCACAAACAAGATTGGTTATCGAAAGAGCTGACAGGTTCAAAGAAGAATGAATTGTGATGTTCCTTATTGAGTCAAACTTATAAATAGCTTTGCATAAATCGGTAAGTGGAATGTGTGTCCGGTATCTTGATAAATATATATATATATATATACAGGTATGTATGTATGTACGTACATATGTACCTATGCATGAGAATATGGCTACTCCATTGGGCGTTTGAAAAATTCTTTTAAAATTAGACTACATAAGTATGTATCAAATGTTGTTTACGATCTGTTTTATTCCGTTTCAAATTTATTCAAAACCATCAACTTCACACTTTATTATTCTCAAACATTTGGCTATCGTACACATACTCGTACATACATACATACATACATAGATAGGTATATGAAATAACGAACATGTCTGCGTTTATATGTACAGTAGCGAGCAAAACCGAGATATTAGCAATGTTTTTGATGATACAATTTTTTCGAAAGTTTTTTTTTTTTAAATATATTTCGTTCTTTAAAAAATGTTAAGTAAATTAAAGTCTTAAACTTTATACAAAATTGATGGCAATTTTCCAAATTTTCGTCCTAATTTCGAAGATTTAAATAAGAGCGTTCATAAAAGTTTTCGGTATACACTTTCATTGCCCAGTAAATTCTAGTATAATAAAGTGCACATTTCAAGTGGCTCACACTACGCTTTGATTTTTGATAATTTTTGAAAATTCGGAGTTATTTTTTTGTTTTCATGTAACGCAAATATTTTATATATTAGAAATAGCGGAAGACCTACAGCATGTTAAAAACTAAGAAATCAACGAAATTTTTCCTAAAATGTATACGTTTTTTGAAAAAAAAAATTCAACACCAAAATTTAAAAAAAAATTATCAAAAATCAAAGTTAAGTCTGACTAGTGACTTAAAAATTAACTTTATTATACTAGAATTGAATGGGCTAATAAACTGCATACCCACAAATTTTCAGAATGCTTTTATTAAAATCTTTGAAATTTTCTAAAATTCCCATAAATTTTGTATAAAGTTTAAAACTTTAATTTACATGACATTTTTTTAAAGAATAAAATATATTTTTATAAAAACCTTTCGAAAAAATTTTCTCATAAAAAACATTGCTAATATGACAAAAAAGCAATGATTTACTCGGTTTTGCTCGCCAGTGTATGTATGAAAATATATAACCACACACGTGTGTCTGCGTGTGGTGGATTTGTGTGTGGGTATGACAGTTAGTTAATCACTTGCCAGTTGATTTATTAAGGCAAATTAAAATTTAAATTTGTTAAATTCCAGTTTCGCAAAAGTTTCAACTTTCTACTTCGATTAAGATGTATGTTTGTATGTAGTTAGTTAGCGCTTACACACTGATGTACATATATTCAAGTATATACATACATATGTAGGTGTGTATATGTATATATATATATACATATATTAGCTAAAAGCCAGTAGACTTGTAAACATTCGCCAATTATTAATTAACCATCCTCGATTTGAGGCATAACCTATTTCTATCAGCTTAAGATTAACAAAAAAAAAAACCAAACCCTCCCCTCAACTCTGCCATTGTCTCTAATTTCGTGCACATTTATCGTTCATTCGTAAATTTCGTCTTGTTTGTGTTGTTGTATGAACACCTATCTAAGTCTTGTTCATCATAACACATACACACATACATTCGTTTATAATAAACTATAAACGTTAGTTTGCTAGCGACAATTATCGAAAAAAAGCCTAAAGATTTTGCAGCGTTTTCTCTCACTCAATTAAATACTGAATTCATAATTAAAAAAAAAAAAAAAATGCAGACATAAAATTTTAGTACATATTTTCATTAACGTGGTCTGCTTAAGAAATTTTGCGAAGAAGAAGCTTTACTTAAGTAGTTCTTCGATATCAGCCTCGAAATCCAACGGATGATCGCTCGTGCCAACAAGTTTTACTTCGGAGTAAGTAGGCAATTGCACCGTAAAGTCCTTTCTCGACGGACAAAAACCACACTCTATAAGTCTCTCATTATGCCAGTGCTATTGTACGGCGCAGAAGCATTGGAACGATGAGTTGTACGAGCTTTACAAGGACGTAAACATAGTGCAACGGATTAAGAACCAGCGGCTTCGCTGTCTAGGTAATGTCGTTCGAATCGATGAAAGCGTCTCAGCCATAAAAGTATACGACGTGGTACCCACTGGTGGTGGTAGAGAAAAACAAAGACCCAAGTATAGCCAAGTCTTTTCCACTTGGCAATTTCAATTGGCGCCAGTTAGCAAGAGGTAATAAAAGATGGCGTGCTTTGTTGACCTAGGCCAAAATCGCTAAGGCGGCTAACGCGCCAAATAAGTATGTTAGTGAGATATGAATACATTTTGTTTATTATCTCTCTTTTTTTATTCTCAAACATTCGACGCAAAAATTTATTTTCGTTTGTGTAAATTACAATAAAATGCGATTAAATGACAAGGACAAACTCCGCTTGCCTTTTTAAGAAAACTCTTGAATTCTCAGTTGTGGCAAAGAAGAATATTTTTAACTTTCTTTTAAATTACAAAAAAAAAAAAAAATGTTAAAATTTTTAATATATTTCCACGAAGCTAACGGACCGATTTTCAATTTGATAATTTTGTGCGAATGTACACATCGAGGCCCTTCATTCTAGTCAAGCTAAGTAGTGCTTTTCAGGATATACACGTACTTATATATAGACGAGAGAAAAGTTTATAAAAAAAGCAATGCTTTCCCTGCAAATATCTCAGGAATTAATTTTCGATTTTATATAGGTTAAGGACTACTTTACAAAAGCCAACTGACGCTGCTTTGTTAAATGGACATCTCGAAAGTGTTCGACTCAATTGACTTGGGACCTGCCAGCTACCCAGTTTTATTCGCGAACGATATATTTCTAACATGATTAAGTCCAACTACTCAGCATGCAACAATAGGTCCTTGCGTCTAAAAGCCCAACAAGAATTATCCAGCAACACAATTTCTGAGAATTTTAGAGTATTCTCTCTTAAAGCGAGATGCAGAAACTTGCAAGTTTAACGAAGAACTAATTGAATTTTTGTCCGCATCCAAATTGCAACAGACAATTATATTTTATAATTTTCAACTACATATACAATTTTTAAACAAATACTTCGTATCTATCCGAATTGAAATTAGCTGTTTTGGATCAGCTGTTTTTTTGCTTGCAAATTTGGGTTGGTTAAAATTTGTCCAGCAAGAATTTGCAACTTCCCCTCAAAATGAAATGCCATTTTGCTCCCTCAATTTCCCTTTCTTTGCAAGTTTTTCGGACACCGAGAACACGATTTGACAATAATTGTGATATTTCGTAACAATTTGTAACAATTATCTGCATCGCGAACACTCTTAATGATTGCCAGTGTAATTATGGGGAAAATATCAACACAGTTTTTGGAAAAGTATTTAGTAAACTGCGTCGTTTGAGGTACATTTGTTCGAAAGTCGATTTTTTATAGTTTAAACAGCAATAAATAAAAAATTTTCTATGTTTACATTTTATTTAAAAAGATATGTATCTTAAAAAGTTAGACTATTTCATTACCTTTCTTTTTATGTGAGATATGCTTTGATGTATTTTGCGGATTTTTACTTATTCTTTGATTGCGAGATATTTTTATGATCGACCTTTTTTCTTTTATCAAAAAGTAATATCTCGAAAAAGGAATAAATAATATTATTAGTACTGTCAACACCTAATAGCAACGCACCAAATACTTTTCCTAAAAATCGTTGACCAATGTAATATTTCCCTGATTGGAGAGCGAGACTACTAGGATGATAACCAAAGATGTTAAAGCGATATTTCGTCTAACTTCTACATATAAAAATTAAAATAATTTTATTTTTGTATGAAAACCTCATTTATGTAATTTTATTGTAAACACAACCAAAAACAGTTCAGAGCAGTTTTTTGCAAGTAAAACTCTCAGCTGGAATATTTCTAATGTGAAACTTTTCCCCAGCACACCCAACCTCCAATTTTAATTTGGAGGAGAAATAATTACTTTCCTCGGGCAGAAAAGGTTTAGGCGATGTGAAAAAGCGGGAATTTTTTTTACGACTGCAAACCCAAAAATACGTATTTGTGTTTGTAAATATCCTGCGTTTGTTAGATGTAAAATTATCGATAGGAAATTTCTTATGAATAGTGGACGGCACTCATCCAGTGCACACGTAATGTGCATACATACATATTTATGTGTTTTTACTTCTTCTATATTTCTATCACTTTAACACAAAGGCACGATGAAACAATTATTTTCTAGCAACACTAAAAATATACATACATATACATACATACATACATACATATATGCATTTAATTTCGACCCACAATAAATGTGTTCACGAGCGCATTTGCCAATCGGCCAAAATTTAGTAAATAAGTTTCACTTTCTAAATACGATCGTATAACCAATCGTCTGTGTGATGTCCTATCTCACACCACTTCAGCGATCGTGCAGATTGTGCTTGGAAATATTCGAATAAAAATCAATTAACCGCACCAGACCCTCTGCACTGAGACACTGATATCCGCTTGGCTTTGCGTAGTTTGTCGTAATTGAGTACAGACTTTATTTAAAAAATATTTTACAAACTTGCATGCATTGCTTTGTTCTTTTTTTTTTTAGAAATTATTATATTTTAAATTCAACGAACTGTATAATTTAAATTTAAAACTCACTTATTTTTGGTTTTTTATTTTGTCTCTTTCTGTAGCGAATTTAACTTTCTTTAAACTAAGACACGAACGCACAAACAGAAAACTTGTAGTCGTTTGTTTTAATATTTTCGTAAGATCAGCCTTTTATACGCCACTGTGGATATTTGTGGGTGAGCGCGCTCACAGTCTGCATCATCTTTGTGACATGCCACAAGTTTACGGCACCGAAAAGGCCAGAGTTGGGAGACAAAACCAAAACAACCTCAATGAGTGGCATCAACAACTTATTCAATCGTCGCAAATTGCTCGCTCGCTAGTTTCATTGGCGACACATTGTAAACAACTGCAGCTCTCTGTCTCTTTTAGGCCCCAGACGACAACCGCCAGCGGCCAGCCAGCTGCCGAAGCGCTTCTCTCTTGATGAGAATCGATGGCAGAGACTCTTTCTTAGATTTTCTTACCATCGAATATTTGTTGAGCAAACTATTTACATTAATTAATCTGTTTTACGGATGCCTTGCAAGCGAATTCCACAGGTGATATAATGTGTGGATATGTGTGTGATTGGCTATATACTCGCATCTACATATGTACATATATGTATGTATGTATGTGTGTATGAGTATGTATCTTTGCCGTGTCTGCGTCCAGCTCCTTTGCAATTAAAATTTAAATATTGCTGCCTTTGGAAAATCCATTTTTTGGTAAGTGCTTACTCACATACACACATACATATGTATGTACATATTTATGTATGTATCTAAAATTCAAAAATTGTATATGAATTTGAAGTGAAGCAAAAACGTTTAATTACTTTTAATTTAAATATTGTTTTATTAATTTTAGATTTTCGCACACCGATGCAAATAAAAACCACAATGGAAAACAGGTAGCAGCAGCAAATAAATTTAATTTTTTATTTTATTTTTTTTTTTTCATTAAAAGAAGACGCTGCAGTGCAATTGATATGCTTTGGCTGGGAATACATCATTTTCCCGATTTCTGATGCCCAATTAGTTGTGGAAATTATCTATAAAACTTGTTATGGGCAACGACTGGCGACGTATTTCAATTCGAAAAGCGCGGATTTGCATACAATTTGATAAATTAGTAATTAACGATTACCTAAGATGTGAAAGAAAAAAGTTGCTCGAAGGCAAATGAATATTTTCGAAGCAACGTATTCTGTGGAACAGGTATCCGGAATCTCTGAATTGAACAAAATCAAAAATAAATAGTTCGCAAATACATACATACAAACACATGCATATCTACATGCATATGTATATATGTACATAGTATTAATTCACATTGGAAGCGAAAACACTACGGTAGCGAATATTAGCGGTTGAATTGTGTTAAATTGAATTTGTCCTATCAAAATAAAAATAAAATATACATAAAGTTAATTTATACTTTTGGCTAGAGATAAACAGTAAGAGAAAACGAGTAATGATATTGGATATATGTACATACATATATGTACATATGTACATATATAAATTCATTAAATGCTCAAAGGACTAAATATAACTGCAAAATGAATTTTCGCCGCTCGTATTAAGAAACTAATTAATTTAAACTTACCTACACTCTGTTCAATAGTACAAGCACTTATCGATACATTTGGATAATTTTTTCAATTAAACACCAAACCATTTTTAAAATTTTATAAGAAATGTATAAAACATTTATGAAAATTTCATAAAAACTTACAACTTTAATAAATGAAAATTTTTGGAATTTTTTGGCGCATGCAGATATGTTGTATGTAGCTCTTTAAATTTAAGTATAAAAAAATTGCAAGTTTCTAGTAGCTACGAATTACCACTGATTTTTTATTACTTTTTTCTCACCTTTTTTATTTACACACTGTCGTATGTGTGCATTAGTGGAAATTTGTCCATTAAATACATTAAAGGTATTTTAAAGTTTAAGATTTGTACTCTATGCAACAATCCGCTTAGTTTGGTATTATAATTTACAACTTAATCAGTGTACTTAAACTTAAGATCTAAATGGTAAGTCTAGGGGATGCAGCCTTTGCAGTCGGCGAATATCGGCGCTGTTGTCCAATAAGTTTATGGCGTGTACGAGTGAGTTGGTGTGGCAGCTTAGCCTGTTAACATATCTAGAACTAAGTTTCTAAATCTTATATTTTACCATAGGTATTTCTAGAGATCTTTATGCAAGTGTTGGCTTGATCTCTTTAAATTATCTCAACGTTAGATTTACTTGCGGTTCCCCAGATTTGGATCCCGTATGTTCAAAACTAAGTTTAGACTTAGGGCCGAGTAACCAGTACATTTTTTTGGTCTTGATTTTTAGCTGCTCTCGCTTCGCTTTTATGTGTTGTTGCCAAGTTAATCTTTTGACTAAGTGCATCCCGAGGTACTTAGCGCTGATGCATTTTGGGATAGTTGTTCGATTGAGATTGACGCTGGGGCAATCATCTGTTTTCATGGTGAAGGTAACATGTGCTGATTTTGTTGTATTTACCATGATGTTCCAATTTCGAAGGCAAGGATGGCGGTGTCGTCTGCGTATGTAGCAACGGTTATATTTTCTTCGTTCATTATTGGCATATCCGCAGTGTAAATTGTGTAGAGTGTTGGGCCAAGCACGCGGCCTTGCGGAACACCAGCATTAATTTCGTATATTTCGGAAGGTTCATCACTTACTTTAACATAGAATGGAATAGGTAGAGTGGTGCTGGCAATGTCTCTTTTATTTTTTAAATAACAACCCTGCGTGCCAAACTCTGTCAAAAGCTTGGTGAGTGTCTAAAAAAATTGCGGAACAGTACTGTTTCTCTTCCAGACATCTTAGAATGGTTTTGACGATTCGATGGCACAGTTCCGGAGTTCCATGTAGTTGCCTGAATCCAAATTAATGATCGGGGATAACGGATAGGGATTCCCGAACTGGCAATAATCGTCGGAGAAATATTCTTTCAAGTATTTTTGATAATATTTTCCGCAAGCTTATCGGCCTATATCGTTTTCAGGCTTGTTCGGCTTTGATATCATTATAATTTCGGCGCATTTCCATTGTGTAGAAAAATGGCTTAGCCTTAAACTACAGTTGAAGATTTTTACTAAGAATAGCAGGCATTTTTTAGGTGGTTGTTTGATTGTCCAATCATCAATGTTATCTGGGCACGGCGATTTAGAAGTTTTCAACTGTGATACTTCTGCTTGCACCTCAGATAGTTTTACAGAAGGTATGGGTTTATCCATTTGACATGGACATTCAAGATAAGCTTATCACTCATTTTTGACAATTTTTTTTACTGACGCTCTTTGGCAATTCTTTCCATATAAAAAATAATCGCGGTTTTGTGTTGTATGGAGAAAACTGGCAGTAAAAAAAATTTCATAAATCAGTGACAACTTGTAGACGCTTTAAACTTACACTTGCTCCCTCACTCAAAAAAATTCTAAACGCTTTTTAAAAAAAAATTTTTTTTTAAGTACGAAATTTTTATGAATTTTTTTTTTTTAATTATTTAACATTTTGTAAATAGTTTAAAAAGTTGTTGTTTATGTTTTTTCTTAGAGAATAAACCATATTTTACTTGAAAGTAATTTTTATCAATTAGAAGAAAAATATAGTGCCATAATCTGTCAATATATGGTTGTGCTATAATTTTTGAACAGAGTATATTATTTTTATTTTCAACATAAATTCAAATGTGACTGCTGAATAATGGATAAGATGAAACAAATGTTATTGTTGTGGTGGCCATTTGGCCTGATTTTTGTCTGAATCCTGAAATCCTAAATATGTACCGTTTTTTCGGTTTTTTTTTTAATTTGCAGTGACAGCCAGTGTTGCCGTGTCAAAATAAAATATATTCTCTACCAAGCTCGACAAAGATCTTTTGCCGAAAATCTGGCAAGAAATAAGATGGAATTTTAGCAAGTTAAAAAATACAATTAATTTTGTGTTGCCACCAAAGTTGCGACCTGCTCAACCAGTATTCTAACTCTAAAACTCCAATCGAGAAGTGTAACTATTTTGCCGCCTTAATTTTTTTTTTTTTTTAAGTGGCTTATTTCGGTCGAAAACGCTGCTGCTTTAGGCCGAGTTGCATTAAAATAGCTTCTTATATATAGTACTGATTGCAGCTAATAAAGCAACAAATGTGTCTATAAAAATTACATTAAAAAAAAATTATTATTTATTTATTACAAATACAACATCTCCATTTTTTCTATTCGAAGATATACTCGGTGCTCTTCGTACGATACCATTGTGGCAGGTGCGGCCGGTTTATAATAATAATAATCCCAACGGTTTTTTTCCCTCCATACCCGCCCGACCGACGCGAGGGGCGCATCCGTATGACGCACGGATATATAAAAAAAAAAAATTTTTTTTTTTTTCATATACATATGCTGCGCCGAGTCCTGAAAGGCAGAAGTTTGTTAAGTGTCGAGATCTAAAACTGTTCAGCTACAGAACAAATGCTCATCAGCTGATCGAGTAGTAATATATAAGTATGTTTGTATCAATTATTGAGAGCATTAAGTATAGTTTTCTTTACGTAAAAAAGTGAGTCTGAAGTATCAAAAGAACCGGAATGAGTGTTAAAATCCTGGCACAAACTACGGAGTGGCTCATTTAACTCAAAATTACTTTTACATGGCTTCAGAAAAAGAGGCCGGAAATGTCTTGAAATTCGGGAGGGAACGTTTAGTTTTATTTCACCAAGAAGAGATGGGCTATAGATCAAGCCTGTCAGTAACTTCACTAAAAATACTACGCCTAGCATTTCTCTACGACTAGCAAGTGTAGGAAGATTAATGAGTTTTAAACGACTTATATATGGGGGCAGGTTGTACTGAGAATCCCAACGAAAATTTCTTAAAGCAAAAAGCAGAAATTGTTTTTGAATTGACTCTATTCGGTCGGAATGAACTTGATAGCGCGGGTGCCAAACAACAGATCCATATTCCAGTATTGGCCTCACTAACGTTGTGAATAGAGCCTTCGTAATGTATGGGTCATTGAATTCTTTTGACCATCGTTTTACAAATGCAAAAACACCCTTGGCTTTGTTAACTGTAACATTAATGTGAAGATTAAAATTAAGTTTCGGATCCATTGTAATTCCAAGATCAACAAAGTTAAACACTTGTTCGAGGTTATGGTTACATATGTCATAAGAAGCCGGTTGAAGAATCGGACCAAGGTGACTTCCTTGCGGGACCCCTGAAGATACATGAATAATGTTTGAGGAACTATTTTTAAAAAGAACTCGTTGTGTTCTGTCCATGAGGTAAGAAGATATCCAATGAAGGAGATTAGGTTGAAAACCAAGGAGATCGAGTTTATGAATCAGTAAAGCGTGACTTACTCTGTCGAATGCTTTACTAAAATCGGTGTATATAACATCAGTGTGCATAAATTCTCTGAATCCATTTGAAACATGAGTTATGAACTCGAGCAAGTTTGTAACGGTAGATTTACCCTTAGAGAACCCGTGTTGAGTGCTAGAAATTGTAGAGGATAATGAATGCGTTAAATGGTCAACAACGATTGCCTCAAATAGTTTAGGAATAGCAGAAATCTTAGCTATACCGCGATAATTTTCTATAGAGGACCTACTCCCGGTCTTATGAAGGGGTAAAATGAATGATTCTTTCCAAGCTGAAGGGAAAACCCCCAAGCCTAAGAGAAAGATTAAATAAATTAGTTAAGGGCTCATAAATATGTTTAGCACAGTTTTTGAGGAACCACGTCGGGATCAAATCGGGGCCAGCCTTAAAAGATTCTTTTAAGTTACTCAAACAATAAAATACTTCCTCAGAAGATATTTGCGGAATAAAAGCAGAGGTTAAGGGACAAAGTTTATATGGATAAGGTTTGCTCAGAGGCAAAGTAATGGAGTAATTTGACCTGAAGAATTTGGCAAACATGTTGGAAATTGATTGGGAGTCACAAGACACGGTATTTTGATATTTCATGGCAGACGGAAAACCAGTCACTCTGCGTTTTGAGTTAACGAAATCATAAAATGATGCAGGGTTTGTTATTAAATTCCTTTTAACTTTGCACAAATAAGATCTGTAGCATTTTTTATTTAATTCAAAGTAAGCGTGTCGGAGAACTGAGTATTTAACATAGTTAGTGTGCAAACCAGTTATTTTGTACAGTTTAAAAGATCGCGACTTTTTATTTTTTAAATTTCTTAGTTCTTTTGTAAACCAAGGTTGTGATTGCTCCTTTTGTACGCAAACCCGTTTAGGTACAAACTTTTGAAATAAACTATATATAGTATTATTAAAATGCTGGACACAACGTTCAACATCATCTTTATACGTCGGCCAAGATAATTTTGACAATTCTCGATCTAATTTCTTGAAATTGGCTTTCGCGAAAATAAAACGAGCGTTTGAGCTACTTGATTTATCGACATTATTTCCAAAATCCCCTATAACCTCGTAATTTAACTCAATCGCAGGGTGATAAGAGTCCTCTGGAATAACCAAGGGTATCAAGTAAATTTAAATCGGATATTAAAATGTATTTCTCATGTCAATAACTTGTTAATTACCGAGCTACAGGATGAAAAGAATTTTGTTTATATGTATATCGAGCAATGACAATAGATATAACCCGATAATTTTTGGTCTTATTTTAATGATTAATAAAAATTGAAACAGTTGTGGATTATATTTTTAATGTATATTTTTCATAAATTTAAGATCATAAAAGGCATGGAAATATATGCAAAATAAGGGGTTTTTGATAGCTCAAAATCTGTGCGAATTATTTAGAATAGTAAATATCAAAACAGCAATGTTTGATTCCTGTTATTGCTTTTTACAAAGATTACATATTATATTATAATTGTTACAGAGATAAGCTTTCACTATAGCCCTGATTGTGTATTATGTTAACTTATTTCTGTATGTACATAAAATACTGAATATAATCGCAAATTGAGGTAGAAATATCGACAATTAACAATTATAAGAACGAACAATTGACATTTTTTCAAATACAATTTTTATTATTTAAGAACGTAAGGGCGATTAGCAGGTTCCAACTAATTGATGCGTATACCTCCTTTTGACCATATAAAAGTATAAATAAATGTAAAAAGCCCCTCTCATTTTAAATAGTTTATAATAATAAACTGATTTGATTACTAAAGATAAATTAATTGTTTCAGTTTCACGGCTTATTATACAAAAAGACTTTAGTAACACTGAGCAGATATTATTTAGTATATGTACTATATATTGTAATTCTGAATTAAAAAAGCTAATATTTAATAATTCATTGTTCTTTACAAAGTATGAACTTTAAAACTAAATCATAAAAAAGGCGCAGCACAGCAACACTTTTGCTAATTAATTATAAACTAAACCCCGTGTCTGTTTGCAACTCTCGTAATGCCCGATTGTTTGTACCGAATTAATACATTCGGCTCAGCTTTTTCCACCTTCGGGCCATTGGGAAGTGCGAACATGTGTTGGCGGTCACCTTAGGTAACCTGTCAATGCCACCTTAGGTATCCTGTCAAATGCAGTTGTCAAAGAAGATATCTCACTGGTTCTTATTCGCAATGGTTTTTACTGATCAATTATAGCTAATACTGCCATTAAAAAAATTAGTGTCAATGCTAATGCCATTTACGTGGGAGCTATGCAGCGATTGATTGATCGTGAAGATCTGGTTTCATTTCTATCCAATTATGCCCTTACAACACTCATTTATAACCAAATTTAATTTTAGTAATTTTATAGTTCTGCGGCAAGTATGTAAACAAATCACAATTGTTCATTTACGCTTATGTTGGCGATGGTAAAGTTGGAAATGCCATGCAAAACGACGACATTTTACGTGCACGGACCTTACTCATGCCAGAGCATCAGTTAGTGCATTGACTTTTTTCCTATATATATACTTATATGCTTATATACTTATCGTGTCGTTATGATAATATAATTTTCAATGTCTTTTGACTATAAAGTTGACCAATTACAATTCTGTCGATTGTTTGCAGCTGAAACATTTTCGAAGAAAAAATGTAAATTTTCAAATTTCACAACGACGACTCATCTTAGTTGAAAAATATTGAGTTGAGGACAGCTGGGTAATACGACAGAGCAACGATGTGATTGGTTAATTTCAAACTTGAAAAACTCGACGGAGTGCGTCATCGAGCAAAGTCGAAGACGAACTTTATACTACAAAGAATGCAGTTGTAAGAAATAAATGAAGGAAAGCAATTTTGTGCAAAATCTGTCTTACAAACGAATGGAAATGAATAAAGATGGTATAAATTTATCAGGGTTTCATTCCGAAATAAGAAAATGTATGAAGTACATAATTTCGTCTCAGATGTGCGCCGGACCTCAAGAATCTTCTGAGACCAACTTCAAATAAAACGTAAGCGTTAACACCGAATATACCAACAATGCTTTCGTCTAAGGCTGCACCCGAATCAATAGTGGCAAGCGGAAACGGATCTCATTGTTAATTTAGCGTAAATGCTTATCTTTGGACGCATGCACCCAAGCATAAGAAAGTAAAAAAAAAAAAATATATTCAGTTTAAAATCTAGGCGGGAGAGCTAACGAGTGGCATACGATGGTATGTACGAAAATTGCGAACAATTTTATTCGTTTGTGATCGCTGTTTTGAACACGTTTCGCAAAATTTACCTCTCGTTTCGATTTAAACATTCAGATTAAATATATTAAATCTGCAATAACATTTTGATTCATGCCAACAGCCATTGTTGGAATTTTTTGAAAAGAAAAAAAAAAAAAAAAACAACATGAAATTTTCGAGATTTGCTTATACAATATTAATTCTTGATATTATGGAATGAATCAGGGCTTAACATCATGTTTTTATGTATTATAATCATCAATGTACATTTGTATTTGTGTACATACCGACATATATATATATATGTATATGTATGTATGTACATATTTGTGTGCATATGTATGTATGTACATTTGTATCGCGCTTATTTTTCTTCCGTCTTCTTTTGAAATAACAATTTGTGCGGTTTCTCATCTAATTTCTTGTTTATTGTTCAACACTTTGCAATCACAGTGAAACGAACTCTTTATAGAAATCTGGTTTCGAGTTATAGAAAATAACAATAGACTCTGTAAACATTAGTGTGGTCCCGTATTGTGCGAGAGGCGTTTTCAAAAATATACATACAGTGTTGTGCATATCAATAGCAACAGCATACAAAATGACATAGCAAGTGGCAAGTGGATTTCTTTTTAAGAATTTTCAATTAAAATTCAGTTCATTCTGTAATATTAACTACATAAATCCAAGTTTTAAACTTTGTAGAAAACTAAAAAAAAAATTCAGCAAATTCCCAATTAAATTTTGAACTTGTTTCTTAGTAGTGTTTTTTTGAGTATGCAGTCCAGCAATGTCCAATTACCATTAATTTTTCAGAATTTTGTTTTGTCAAGGGTTTTGCGATTTTCTTTCAAATAACAATAAGCAACGCCTTTGACAAAAACCAATTCTAAAAATCAACGGTAATTCCAAGCCACTTGAAACTTAAAAGTTGAATGGGCTATACAACTGCGAATTTCACAAACTTTTAACACTGAGAGATACTGAGAAAAAAGTTCAAAGTCTATAAACAAATTTTTTGAATTTTTTTTAGTTCTCTACAAAATTTAAAACTAAAAAAACTGATTTTTAATTGAAAGTTCTTAAAAATAAATAAATAAATATAAGTGAAAACCTATGTAAAATTGAATGCTGTTGCTGTTGAAATGCGCAAGACTGTAGTAATGCGCATGAAAAGCACTTAAATTTAAAATTATATCAAAGACTGTCCACAGTTGGCAATTTTCATTTAAAATTTACAAAGGTCGCCCTATAATAAAAACTTTTATGCCTAAGTCTCGTACAATGAGATCGCAAAAATTAAAAAAATAAAATTAAAAAATTTCATTAAAATTTCAAATTTTGTATTCCGAATCTTTAGGAAATTTTCGAATTATCAGTTCGATTCAAGGCTTATTTAATAGGTAGGTGGAGTAGAAAAAATTAAAAAAAAAATTATGAGCTCTGTGTATTTTGTTTTTGTTTTTAAAAGCTTAAAAATTAAAAAAATATTTTATCAATTACCTTGAATTGTACTGAAATCATTCTTATCACAACGATATTCAAAATTTGACAATTCAAGATAGTTTAAATAAAAAATAAGAAAAGTTAAAAAAAAAGTTTGCTGCGCCTACATAAAAAATGTGGCTTGGTTTGGTCTGTTTTTTCGGAAAATTTATTTGTTAAGGGTGTTACTAAATTTCTTCCATATTATTAATAATTATATACAAATTTTCCGATCAAAGGTCTGCTTAAAGAAAACTCATTTTATCACTTCTGGACCACCTTATCGCATTCATAGATTAGTATATTTGTGCGTAAAAATTTAATTATATTAAAAATCAATACAAATTACGGTGACTATTGTGATGATTGCTAAATTTCAAAATTGAAGGTGAAAATCAAAATGTGCCCTTAATTTGCTTGCACAATCATGCATTTGCAATTACAAATGTACATATGTACATACATATAAATATATATGTATATCAGATATTTATAGTTATATACACCAGTTTTCATGCATATCTTTGCTGAGCATTTCAATGGAAATGTTAACCAAAACTAAAAAGTATCCATCGCATACCAAAAGATTTCTATATGTACATACATACATACATACATTGGTGTGTGTGTATATCTTTATATGTATGTATGTATGTATATATTATTACTAAAATATTCAGATTCACGTATCCATTAATACATTTTATTACTAAAATATTCTATTATGAAAAAATCTGCCACATCCGATATTTTATTTAAATTAAAATCAACAATAAATTGCTTCTCATTAAATACTAATAGGTGGCCTAATTTTTTTCAATCAAAGTCAATATGAAATATTAGGAATGTCGCGTCCGGCCTCATGGAAATACCAATATACAAAGTCGTTCTGTGTAAACTGATAAAATATAAAGCGCCATGAAAAATTGATTGCGCTCAACAAAAGGGTCAAATACCTACAAATAACATACATAATTATTTATTCTCAGATTCTACTCAATTTTGACTCGAGTTGGAAAATAACTTTTGTGTGTGTATTAAAATATGTATGTTGATTTTTTAAAACACGTTCCTTAAGTTACATACATATTGCAGAAAAATTCGTAAGATATGATAGAATATTTTAGAAAACTCATAAGATATGATCGAACGCCTGGAAATGAAAAATTGTGTACGCAACAACGTAAATGTAAGGTGTTATCAGCGTAAGCCATTTGTTATCGTGTAGCTCAGGGTTTGACACAGCTTCTTCTACATTTTGTGGTGTGCATTTTATTTTGTAAATACCACAAATTTAGGAAGGTAAATGTATTTGATGAGAAGCTTTTTCATGACTACATAGATATTTCGGGCCGCATTCCTGCCTGCCAACATCTCAAGCTCTTCGAACTCACGCCTTTTGGCAATTTTACCAGTGTTCGACAATATTCTTTGGGAAGAGAGCCTTTAATACGGTCGCTGTGGCCGAGTGAGCAGCGGTGCTATGTTTGCCGCTAAGGTCGGTTTGGTTCTCAGCCGGTGCATGTAAAATCGAAATTATTAGAGAAAGTTGTTTGAAATAAGCGATTGCCACTCGGCCGGCAATGGCAAACCTCCAAAGATTCTAATATAATAAATACACAAAAAAGTGAATACCCTGATTGTCTTGAAAAAAAATTGTTGTTTACAAACACGTTCTTTATAATTTTATTGCAATTAACGTCAAAAATAATAATGATCCTTGTATTTGAACTAAAGTAAAGCAAAATGGAAACGTTTCAATTTAGTTTTTTACTCATTTTTTTTCGCAATTATTCGTTGCTATATTTTTTGTCAACTCATGGCCAAACAATAACAAAAAAAGAAAGCTTTACTAGTTAACTCGTTTTATTCTTCAGTTAACGAGTTTAACATTTGTTGGGATACAATTGGGGAATTTTAAAAACTCACTTAAATAAGTAATCAAACGGCTTTCGTCGCTTAACGACACTCGTCTAATTGCTTGATTATTAATGCTCTAAATACTTATTAGTTAACTTTTTTTCTCTAATAAATACATAAATAAATATTAATAACTATTGCTTCCGAGTCACATGTAGTTGGTTAAATGTTTAGTATTTTAAGGGGTGCGTTTGTGTTACATTGATGGCAAACTCAATTCCTTCATCATAATGTGCATTGAACATTCTTAAAAATAAATAAATAAATATACGTGGCAAGCTATGTCATTTTGAATGCTGCTACTTTTGATATGCACAACTCTGTACATAAAAATAAATACTTTTTCTGTTTTGCTTGCTTTTGTGAACCACTTTTGCCGAGTAGAAGAATTCTTACCTCATTTCTAAACGATTTTACTTTTAGCTTTCGAATTTCATAATCTTCCTACACACAAACATTTGTACTATGTTCGGACCGACATTAAAAATAAGATGAAAACTCGAAACTGACACATTTTTTATATTTTATCGCACCTTTTCAGCTTAGAGCGAGAAATTCTTTAACCAGGTTTTGACAAAGGATTGCGATCTGCTCTTTATACATTTTATTATTATTTATTACTTTTCTACGATCCATCTTTGTACATTTCAACATTACTGCCTTCTGAATCGTCTAAGGTATTTTGTTATCTATTTTATTGGCTGACAGTTATACATACATACATATGTACATAGCATTGAAAAAGTCCTCTACTTAAAAACCAGTCCTCTCCTTAAAAAGCAGCAGTAACTTCAATAATACTGTAAGGCTCGAAATCGCTCGTGCCAACAAGTTTTACTTCGGACTAAGTAGGCAATTGAACAGTAAAGTCCTTTCTCGACGGACCAAAACCGCACTCTATAAGTCTCTCATTATGCCAGTCCTATTGTACGGCGCAAAAGCATTGACGATGAAGACATCAGATGAGAGGGTTCTTGGTGTGAGCGAGAGAAAGATTCTTCGGAAGATTTATGGGCCTTTTTCGCCTTTGCGATGGCGAATACCTTAGACGATGGAACAATGAGTTGTACGAGCTTTACAAGGACGTAGACATAGTGTAGCGGATTAAGAACCAGCGGTTTCGCTGTCTCGGTCATGTCGTTCGAATCGATGAACTGGTGGGTGGTGGCAGAGGAAGCAGTAAATGACTTGTACAACCTTGCGGTAAAGGACTTGTCTCCAAACAAATATCGACTTGTATAACCTTGGTTTTTTCCAATACGCGCCAGTTAGCGAAAGATAGAAATAGCTGGCGTGCTTTGCTGAGCTCGGCTAAAATCACCTAAGCGGTAGTTGAGCCAATTAAGTAAGTAAGTAATGTACATACATGTGTATGTAGTTATACATATGAACACGTTACAATAATTTCAAGGCATTGCCTTCCCCGAGAGTGTTGCTTCACATTGGGATTCGCGCTGCCTAATTGATTTTAGTGTTGATTCTTTAACTTTCCGTTTTTATTATCATCCTACTTTTGGTTTTATTTTAATTCAAATACTTGTCTTACCAATTATTTTCGTACATACATACACACCTACATACGTATACATATGTATGTACATATGTAATAACTATTTGGCTATTTTGAGTGTGCGCTATTTTTTTTCTAAACTTTAATTGTGTTTCTCTACAGTACATGCATGCATATGTACATACATATATACATACATACATATAAACATAAGTGCACATATGCCCTGCGGGAGGAACTGGTTTCAAACCTGTTAAAAAAAAAACCTACCACTTCTTCTTATTTCTAATGAGAATCCATATCACTACTGCTTAATTATCTAAGCTGCGATTAATTAGCTAATTCGTTTTGCTATCTTTAAATGCCTTAGGGATGTCGTTAAACATACTACATACATATGTACATTCATTGCATATTTATGCAAACATATGTTTGTATGTACATAAATACATACATACATACATTCTTACATACGAGTACATACATAAATAACTAGATGCGTGACAATTCCCAACAAGAACGCTATGTCATATACTCGTATCTATAATGCGTTAAACCATCCATTGTCCTACAAAAAGTTTCTCTGAGAAATTCAGAAAGTTTCCATGGCCGTATGACAATCCTACTGTATACTTTGCTATGCATATGTGTGAGCAACTTTCTTTTTCATTCGCATGCAACTTTACTATTACTTTTTCAGATAGTTGTCTCGTTTCATTTCGATATTAAAAAACGATATGTAATGCATTATTTATGGAAAGTTATGCCGTAGAACTGTCGCATAGTGGCATGGTAAAAATAACTTATTATATAACACATTTTCTATCCGTTATTCCTACTCCAATAACACTTAAATATTAAATTAAAATATAAAATTGTTTTTAAATTGAATTTATTTATTCTATATTTAATAATTTTTATATATGCAATACGATCAATTCAGAAAATGTTCTTTATATTAATACATTAACATGTGCATATGTACATATACGAGTATATAACATACAGAAAAATTAGGAATGATGAAGACGAGGAGCTACTGCTACTACCAGACTCCGAGTAGACGGAGAATTTCTCGGAGTCTGAGTAGAAATTCATATCATTGGGTGTATGCGCATCTATATGGCTTTGCTTCTGTGGCGTATGTGCGGTCACATCGCCTTTTGCTCCACCACTAGCACTTACTGTGGAAGTGTTTGAGTCCTGCGCGCTGCTTTCGATGTTACATCCTGTAGTGTCGGTATAACCTTTAGCACTCATATTTAGATAACTAGTGAGAGAGCGACCCAAGTTGGAAGTAATCACGTTCGCAATATTTTACTCTCCAGCGCTGACTTGGGTTTCGAGGAGAAAAAGATTTAACGAGCATTTTCCGAAAGCTGCGTTGAAAATGTATTCGTTTGGTTAACTTTGCTTTGGATCCCATTTCGGTAAAAGACATTCTCAGAGTTCACTAAACATACAAAGAAAATTTAATCAAAAGTTCTGTAAGCTTAGGCAACAAAATTTTTAAAAAATTACCGATGACGATATTTTTTTTTCTTATTCTTTAAGAATCTAAAAAGCCCACTTGGTTATATTTCTTAACTTCATGCTATGAAGTAGGTCAGAAAAAATTTGTTTCAAACTTAATAAAAACTAGCTAGTCAGCAATTGTTCTTTTCTGATATGTGACAAAATGTTTGCACGAAACAATATGTTAATGGTTTCCGAATTAATAATTTCATTTTTTAAATAAGTCTTTTAAAATATGCACATTTAAATTGCAGAAGCATGTTTAATGGTTTAATCTAATGGGTCTTTTTGGCGACTACCAGGCTTGTTTTTTTCACAGCACTAATAATGGATATTAAGGCTGACAGGCTGAATAAGATATATAATCATCAACTTATTCACATATCGTTTTCTCATTTACTCATTCAATAGCAATGGGAAAGCGAAATGCAAGAGTGTTAGTTTTCTTCCAAAATGTTGTTAATATATTGGAGAATGCGCTAGGTCGGTCTTGCTGGGAAGGAACTCTCGAACAAGAAACAAATTGAAAATCATTACGCATATCACAATGATTATAGTAATTATGTGTGTCAATACATTAAACACACATACACAAATGTTATATAGTGGCTTAGTATTTTTATTAATAATAATACCTATAATTAATAGATATAATTTCGTCAATTCTTCTTGCTTGATTCGTCATTATGCGGTAATTTGATTGCAAATCTTCAAGCTCCGAGCGATACTTTTAAAATTGGCGACGCCAGCAGTTTCATTGTAGATTTGTACAAGTGTATGTGTGTGTATGTGTGTGTATGTGTGTGTGTGCGCGCGCGTGCGTGGCAAGTAAGCAGGGAATATCTTGCTTTTAACTTTAAGCCGCCTCCACTTCCGGGATGTTTTTTTTTTTTTTAACACAATTTGAAAGTCGGATTGCCGAGGATCTGACGTCAATTTAAATTTCGCTGCTCATTGGCACAATCTGAAAGCATTGTCTGGGTGAAACAGAAGCGGCTAGGAAATCATAGAAATCAGCCTTTCCTTGCATATTGGCCTGCACAAATATACAAAACAAAGTTCGAACTAGAGAGTGAAAAATGCGAAACTCTCTGGTTTGTAGCCATGTCCTGGTTAGGTTACAGATGTAGTCCGGACACATCTATGTACCTAGAATTTGCAAATAAATTTACATATGTAGGTTTATGCATATGGCTGTACTTATGTGTGCCTTTAAAAATCTTGTTTGGAATCGAGAACTTAATCGGCATCACAATCAAAAAAAAAAAACCTCATAAATAATTAAAAATAAAAATAACGACGTTGATGATGGCACAACGCTGAAACCGGATTGTCTCCAAATTTTACGAAATTTGACGGAAAATTGTTCTATTATACGAGTTCATACATATACATACATACATACATATGTAATTGATCGGCATTACTCTGCATTTCAATTAGAATTGAAATGTTCTAATTTTTACAAATTTTATATTGTGCATTGCGAAACGTTGTGATCAATCAAGGAATTTGACGATTTTATCTGTTCTACATTTTGATTATAGTTCCGTTTATGTAAGTTGCAAATTTTCTTCTTTTTTTTGTGGGCTTAAAAAATCTATACATTCATACTGAAAAGCGGCGTTTGGCTTGACTAAAATACAAAAGCTACACATATGGAATAAATGAAATTTCTTAATGTGTATATTTGCACAAAATTATTAGCTTTAAAATCAGTAAGTTAAATAAAAATCGATTTTTATTAGAATCGATTATTATTTTCTTATTATCGATTTATTTGTAATCGATTTTATTAATAATAAACATCGAGTTTTAATATATCGTTTATATGAATTTTACATTTTTAATCGATTTTTGTAAATAATGCCATCTGTGCGATGGATGAAAATATGAGTAAGAAAGTTTACTAAACCATCTTTACGTACAAATATGTAACTATGTAATAAGTTGTGATCCTTTTTGCGTGTCAAACTAATTGTTGTTAACCATAAAATGTTTGCCTGCTTCTGTCTTTATTTTAGTTTTTTTTATTATTTAAACTCAAAAACTAGAGAAATATGTATTGTGTTTTTTAGTTTTAAGATATACTGACCATTTGAAATAATAATAATTCTCTTTACTTTATTTACTATCTTAAAATAAGTTTTTTCTTTTGTATTTTATTTTTGGAACAAAACGTTTGTCATTTTATTCACTGTTTTTGTTCTCATCAGTTATCTAATTAAATTTTTTAAAAGTCAAGTTTCGAACGATACAGATTAATACAGATAAATAATAATAGGAACATATTGGTTTTTTTTTATTGTCTAAACTTAAATTGTAGAAAGTGATTTGTTTTTTATTTCAATTTTTAGACCAAACAATTGTCGTTATATTTCTTACTCTGATTGTTTTGTACTAATTTTACTGCAATAAAATATTAAGGAGGACTCAAAATGTGCATATAAATAATTCGAATCTGAATTTATAATCGAAAAGTCGTCCTTTTGTTTTTTTTTTGTTAAACTTATTAACTTAAAACGTTTTCTATTTGAATCAATTGTTCATAATATACTTTCACTAATATGTTGCATAAGCATTTTTCGTAAACAAAATTAAATTATGTAAGTATTTACAAACATCGCTTTCTTAAACAAAACGATTTATATAATCGATCTTTTCGACTCGTAGTCACATCCCTAGCCGCAGCATTGCACTTGCAAAGAGTAAAATCATTATTTGCAAAGGAAGATAAATACATACACACATTCATTTAAACATATTTACATGCGAAAAGGAACCAGCGGCAATCTTACAAAGAACATAGATTACAACTAAATCGCAACAGAACTCTTAAAATTTAAATGTTTTCTAATTAAAAGTATCTTTTATGTTTTCTTTTTTTATATTACTTTTTATATTGTTCTTAAGCAAAACGTAAAATTGTTGAGTCAAGCCCGTTCGATTATCGGTGGTTGCATACGAGTATAATTTTATTTTAAAAGTTAACTTCTTTCAATCAATTTAAAATAGTTTAAATAAATATAAATATATATGAATATAAGTATGTATGTACATATGTATATGTATGTACATACATATATGTAGTGTTTTATTGCAGTTGAAGTTGGTTAGGTACACAAGTTGGTATGTGCGAACCTCCCATCCATCAACAAAAATGTTCTCCTTACTGTTTGACTATTCATAATTAGGTATTCATAAGCTAACAAAAATGTGGCCTGTTAAAAAAAACTATACTCATATGTCCGCACACAGCAACATACATACATACAATATTTATGAATGCACATAAAATTTAAAAAAAAAATTTGACTATCAAAAAACCGGCTTTAAAGTTTCCTATTCACTACTACTCCCCAATGAAAAAATAAAAAACCAAAAACATAAATTCTTTTTCTTCTAGCGAGATGCTATAAACGCGAGCAAATGCCGCTTTCGGTTTTTACACGACATAAAAGAAAAGCTCACTAAATTGAAAACGAATTCTTTTAAATTGTAACACTCTGCTGACATTTAGTATGTTAGTATGTACATACATACATACCTATGTATGTACAAATATATGTATGTATGTATGTATTTACACAAGATCTCAAAACCTCATACGACACATCTTTTCAACCAGTTACTAAGTATTCTACTACGGGCTACTAACAACATACTAAAATAAATACCAAACGTTTTGCATAATATTTCATTTTTTTTATATTTTCATAAAATTTTATTTTTACGTTTAATTTTTGTTCTTCTTTTGTTTGTTTCATTTTGTTCTGTTTTTGTATTTACTTTTTTTTTGTTCTTATTTTTCGAACACTGTAGTAAACCATCGACAGCAATTATTGATAGGCAAACATAAATTGAACATGAAATAAAGTAAAAAACCACCAAATAAACATAGCAACTAGCCGCAACATTATTTGTCATTTTAGCAGTGGGTTGCACCCGCATCCACCATTCTCTGCAATAATAGATTGAACATACATACATACTTACATGCTAGACATGTAAATCCCGGGCTCCCGAATATCTTGGGATCAGTCTATTCAAATCCCGAAAACGCAGAAAACAATGAATTTAGCCATTAATTTTTTTTTTAATTTTAAATTTACATTTTTTCAAACCAACCTTTCAAATAAACCTCAAGTGAATTAAAATAGAAAGAGCTGATCAAATAAAACAAACAAATAACACACTAAACATACATTTCAGAGTTCTATTAAAATAAGAATATTTAACCAGAGAAACAAAAACAACAAGTTTACCACTGTTGTATTACGATTGTTAACTCCCTAAAGGCTTTGTTTTGCCCTTGCCATTATAAATAAGCTGGAGAATATCCTCTTGGAGTAGAAAATGAACCTTACTATGAAAGCGATGCTAATGGCACTAATGACGAGGTGCCTAAAATGGATAAGGCAATGTCCACTAATCGAAAGGCATGTAATTTTTCAGAAGGCTTTGATAGTTTTTGTAATTTGGCGATAAAGTCTATGTCCTACTACAGAGAGCATTGAACTTTTTGTCGACAATCCAACCAACATGTGTTGAGTCGAAGCGGTGCTTCTCTACTGCAGATTTTAAATGCAACAAATTTAGTTCCAGGTTGGACTTAAGGGTTTCATTTCTTTAAGATTGCATTTTGATCAGAATAAGGAATAATCCTTCCCCGTTCAAAATGGAATGGGTGATGTATTTAATTCTTACTTCAGGTATTTTTTTTTTACTGAACGGTAATATATTAATATTTAATATTGGTCTCAAACAGTTATTAACCCTCATTAGCATTGGTGTCAATTTCGACACCATTTTTTGCTGTGACAACTCATAACTTCTTTATTTGAAATGCAATCACAACCATCCTTTTTTTTTTTGTTTTTTTTTTGTCGAAAACATCATTTTAAGTCGAAAAATAATTTAACAGGTTGCTTGGTTTTTGCCACACAAAAATTATAGCAAGTTAGACCACGGTGTCAAATTTGACACCGTGCCGTATATTTATACAAATTCAAACTTCTGAAACAAGTAGGCGACACAAAAAATTCTATTTTCAAATATAACGTGAGAGTTCGGTATCATATTGATGAACTTGTTTTTTAAACCTTTATTCAGTGTGTTGCAGTTATTATGACTCTTGCAAGACTTGTTGAAAGTGAAATCGCAGAAGTGATAAACGATTTATGGAGTAGTGATGAAGAATTATTTTCTTCTGATAATGAATATGACTATGATCCGGAGATAGAAACTGAGTATATTACTGTACTCGAATTGAATACAAGAATACAGGCTGAAATTGAGCCAGAAATATTGTTTTGGTCCAAAGACAAACAAATTCAATATTCTGATAAGCCAAAAGTAACAGGGCGATCAAGTTTTGCCAACATACTACGAAACGAACCTGGGCCCACTTCGTTTGCAATTGCAAGGAGTACTGATGTTTTGTCAGCTTTTGATTTATGTATTTCTCCTACCGCTTGAAGGCATAATTCCTCAAATATCAAACATCGAAGGATTACAAGTCTACAAACATAATTGGAAAAAAAATAGAAAGAGATGAACTACGTGGTAAGTAAGTACTTATTAGAGTTCAAGTCGAACGTTTTTGACGAACAACTCTCCTCAAGCTTCTATTGGTTTGTTATTATTTGCTGGTGTTTACAAATCCCATGGGGAATTTATCGGTGAACTCTGGAATGATATGAGCGGTCGTCGCATCTTCAAAGCAACGATGACTTTGAATCCTTTCAAGATCATATTGCGAGTATTACGTTTCGGCGATAAAGCTGATCGTGCTGAGCGTCGCCAACGTGATAAACTTGCTCCTATAAGAGTTGTATACGAGAAATGGACCAATAATCTACAAAGGATGTATAATGTTAGCGAGAATGTATACGTTGATGAAATGTTAATTGGGTTCCGTGGTCGCTGCCCTTTTTTACAATACATTCCATCAAAGCCCGATAAGTATGGAATAACGCAGTGGGCAGTACGCTGTAGCCTTTCGCAATAAGCATGAAAATTACAAATTCATGCTCCAACTTGTAGACCAGAAGGGCATCAAGGTAAACGAGTTGTTCTTGACTTGGTGAAAGATTTAGATGGACGAAATGTCACCTGTGACAATTTCTTTTACTTCATATAACTTGGCAAAAGAGCTCAAAGCTCGAAATATGACAATCATAGAAACCGTTCGTAAGAACAAAACATTCCTCCTACAGCATATTTTGGATATGAAGAAGGAAGCGCCAGGTACATCCAGATGTCTTTTCGACTACACACTTGAAGCGACTTTGGTATCTTATGAACCAAAGCGAAACCGCATGATGTCGCTGCTCAGCACGCAACACAATGACAAAGAAGTGAGTGATGCAGAGCATAAAAAATCAAAAAATATATTGGATTACAATAAAACAAATGGCGGGCTGGATACTTTGGACCAATTAGTGCATATTTATACCTGCAAACGCAAGACCAACCGTTGGCCATTTGCTCTATTTTGCAGCATGCTAAATGTGGCTGCGTATAACGCATTTGTTATACACACAGAAATTAGTCCATAGTGGAACATTCGCAAGAAGCTGTTTCGGTGACGTTTATTTCTAAAAGAATTAGGAGATGCATTGGTCCAACCTCACATAATGTTAAGAAAAACTTTGCCATTGGACCCTCGAGCAAAATCAGCTGTGCTAGAGCTCCAAAATAAGCCAAATGAGCAAACCAGATATATAAAACGGGGACGATGTGGCCTTTGTCCATATAAAAATTCTGGAAATTTACAGGGCAATAAATGTAATGGTTGTGAGAAGTTTGTTTGTCCTTTGCATCTTTCAAAACAAATTGTTTGTAACAATTGTAAAGAAACTTTAAATACTTAAAAACATAACACAAATTTCTTTAAGCTCCAAAGTATGTCAGCACACTAATGATTTAATGAATTTTTTGTTTGAAATTGAAAGAATTGCATATTACATAATAAAAACGAATTTTGAAAAGTCACACCGCTATTTTATTAATGTATAATTTTTCAAGTATATTTATATACTTACATTTTTCAAGCAAAACATATGTATGTATGTGGTGTTAATTTTGACACCATGTGGTAATTTATTATAAACTAGTTCGTACTAATAAGGGTTAAATATAGTTTTACTTTATATTTATGTTTGTACCTGAAAAACCAATAAATACATAAATGAATTACAACAAATCGTGCTTTGTTATATTAATATTATTTTGTATACTTCTATAATACAACGATTACAGACGTGTTACATTTTTTGGCAAATTAAAAATTGCGAATCAAAACTTCGTGATATTCGAGATCCCGCTATTGGCCCGGGATTTTGTTTCCAGATCTCGAAAACCACGGGATCAATAAAATGTCCAAAATTGACATCCCCAATACATACATACATACATACATACTTACATATCGAAACATAAATCGAAATACGAGTAAATAGCGGGATCTATCTGTGTTTTTGTTAAGCTTTTGTTATAAGTTACAACCATTTGTACTTGTTCGATGTTTGATATCGACTTTTGTGACAAGTAACAAATAACGGCTGTAATTCGAAATCGCTAAATTATAGGCACCCACATACAAGTCTATACACACGAGTATGTACATACATATGTATGTATGTATGTTTGGGTATGTGTGTATGTGTGCATGTTAATGTTTGTACGAAAAATATTCCAATAACAACGTTGGCTGTGCTTGTCAGATTTCGAATTAGAAATAATTTTTTACTTTTTAAATGACAAAAGTAAACCTTGATGAAAATGCCATTAGCCTCGAAGTTGGAAGTGACGATACCAACGTCAAAGCAGCAATATAGTGAATATGCAAGTAGTTGGTTAAAGCCAAAGATGAAGGTGTCTGCCATCAAAAGCACAATTCACATGGCGTTGAATGGCTAATCAGATTGACCACAACGCCGTAGCCTTTGACTTCGCTTGCAATGGTTAGCGTGAATTTTATCGTGGATAAATGAGGCGCACAATTTTCCAGGGCATTCAAAAAATTTAGATATCTACATACATATGGATGTACATATATAAATAAGTGTGTATGTATGTACATATGTTCATACAGAGATGGAATATTCTTTGTGATATTTAGCAATAGACGGGGATTGTTTTGTCCAGTCACGGAAAAATTGGCAGACGCAAGAACTTCCAACCAACTTCCGGCGTGGCTTTCACAAGTTCTTTAAACGTTTGCCAAAACGAATCTTCTGAAATGATAAAATATTTTGGCAAAACTCTTTCAGACAAGTATTTAATTCAATGCTTTGATGTTCAAAAACCCTTTTTCAATTATGTTGTTTTGTCGGGGATTTATGACAAGTCCTTCTGCACTTGGTCCTTCCAGTGTGTTCGTAGGCGCCCTTGTCTTCAATCCATACGAGCGGCAGTCGTTGAATTTTTATGCGCTTCACTATGTCCATAACATTATACAGTTCGTACAGTTTATCATTCCATCTTCTTCGGTACACGGCGCTCACGCGAACAGGACCATACATTTTGCGAAAAACATTTCTCTCGACTGCCCCCAAAGCCTTCGCATCGCTAATCAACATCGTCCATGTTTCTGCGCCATATAGACGGACGGACATGATGAGGGATTTGTAGAGCGAGATTTTAGAATACCTTTTCCAAGAACATTCCAAATGTTGGCTGGGTTACATAATATGTGCATTAGGCTGTGTCAAAAAATTGTTTTTTTTTTCCTTCGGTCACATATGAAAATTAAAAAATTGTCGAAATTTCAGCGCTTTTTCAGTTAGTGTTTGAAACAATGCGGTTTGTTTTTTACAATCAGTGTCACAAACAAGGCGAATTTAGTAAGGTGGTCTAAGTAACCAGCTGATTGATATGTTTTTTCTAACGCCGTGGTACAGCTTATGTGAAAATCATTTTTTTGTTGGTTGGTTTTAACATTCGCTGTACCGAAAGCAACAACAAAATACATGTCCTTTTTTTTCGTAAACATTTGCTGCCACCTTTATTAACTCACCTTGGTCACAAATAATCAAATATTTAGGCATTCAGTTTTATACCGCATTCAATTTTCGTTTAAATAAAGAAAGGACAAATTAGAAGTGGAACAAAATTGCAGTTAATTTTGCATTTTCTATATGTATTGCGTTACATTAGCCCAGTGTTTGGCCGAACTTCTCCGGTCATTTGTGTCGTGCGGTTATAACCACAAACCGAAGCGCAAATAAACTTATCCGAACAATAAGCATCTTTTTTATGGGTAAAACGAATGTTATCTAAATAAAATGTCTCAATAAATACTGGCCCAAAGCGCATTGATTCAAGGTGGCATACTCAACACATAGTATTTTGCAACTGTACGAAGGATTTATAGTGAAAATGATCAGTTTAATACAAGGCATACATATTTGATGTGCCTTTGTCTAATATTTTCATAATATTATGCTGAGTCGACAACAAATCGAATTTCCCCGTACGAACGTAAATAAAAAGTGAAAATGTGAACAAAATAACCATTTTGATATTTTCACCACGCAAGGCGAAGATAGAACAAGCATTCAGGTGATTGGACTGGTCACCAGCTCAATGGCAATTCTGGATATAAAAATATATGTACATAACATTTGAATTAAAATGCATGAGCTTTCATAACGTACAAATTTTAAACGCTTTTCTATTCATATTGATTTGTTTCAAATCATTCTTGGATCAGGAATTATTGGTACTGGAGACAATTTGTTATCGACACCGTAAAAACGCCCATTTAGTTGCATGCGCCGGGGAATTATAGGCCTGAAACAAGAACCAGTTTGTTAATGTAATCATTAATTTATTTATAAGAATTGACGCATACGTTTTCGCGTGGTCTCTGTAAAGGCGTATGCGAATATATTGAGATGGAAGGTCGGATAGAAACTTCTTCCAGCGCAATCGCAGATATTCGTTTTTCTTCAGCGACAAAACGTTTTTGTGGTGTTCGCTTTTATAAGATAGCAATGGTAATACTCTATAGAAATCCGCCTCATATTCTGCACTTTGTAATTTATTGACTCGATCCGATTTATTTTCCTCTTTTTTGGCGATATGCGATTCTTCTTCGAAAATTTTGCTGAGCGTTTGTGGTAGAAAAAAAAGTGGCTCACACATCATACAACTAAGAACATATGTATATACATATGTATATATTTTTATTAGATTTGGGAAATTGTAATCAAAAGTTCAATCAATTCGAAACAAATTAATTCAATTTGGAAGCGTGTCAAAAGGCAGAAGAACAAAATCCAAAATGTAATTACATATGTACCTGTAAAGTGCCAAATACACCACGCAAGCGGCTTGGCAAAGTTACTCGCAAGACTCGTTCAAATACAAAAATTTACTACAAATTTTGTTAAAAATAAAATATTGGCATTCCATTTTTGAATTTTATTTAAAACTCGTCTAAAGCGATTTTACAAACTTTCACTTCCGAGTTTGGAAGATTTGCTTTATACATACATATGTATGTACATATGGTACATACTTATTTATAATGTCATTTTTTTTTAATGTTGAAAATCATTTTTTATCTATATTTTTTTTTGCGATAATCTATTTTTAAAGCTTAACCACATTTTGTGCACAACATATTTATTATTTGGCGCTTTATAGTTGCCGAGAAAAATAAAAAAACCTTCCAAACTTTCATAACTTCAATAAAATTTGAATCTTTTATCAATTGCCGAATTTGAGGATCATCAAATATGCCGCATTTTAACTTTTCCATACTGAACTTAGGAGAAAAATAAAATAAAACCAGCATTCTTTACTTTTATTAATATATTTGTAAAATATGCACCATATAACAAAGAAATTTCGAGATATGTATATTTAGGGCAACAAAAAAAATTTTTTTTGTAGAGTTGTGTATGCAGAAAGCTTGCTACTGAAGTAGATGTGATTAATGGAGTTTTAGAAATTATGCCGTTTTCCTCTTTTACACTGAACGTCTCATATTTAAAAATTATTTGGTCTTTACTTAATCAACAAAGCAATGAATTCATTACTCTTCTAAAAGAGTTTTTTTTTATTATTCATTTGGCGCTCACACTATACAGCTCAGTGCTGGGCCGAGCTTCTCCTACCATTTTTGGTGGGCGTCACTTCAGTTGTACCACAAATGAAGTTTTATGCCGACTCCGAACGGCAGATGTATGTATGTATTTTATGAGAAGGTTTTTCATTACAGGACAACCTGGCTGAGGTTCGAACCTGGAACTCAGCACCGAGGTATAGCACACACCGCTACCCACGCGACCAAAGCGGCCACAAAGAATTTTAGGCAAATTTTATTTCTAAAGAGACTCACTGAGGATTGGAATTGAATTTTTTACAATTAAAATAAAAAATTGTAGATAATAAAATAAATTAAACTTCATAACTGAACAATTTATTTCTTACAAATTCATGTTTTTGGCATTTGAATGATTATAATGTCACATTATTTGTAATTTCTTTAAACATATTCCTTCTAGAAAGTACAAAACTTTTCACTCTGTCAAATCGAATTTACTTACGAGCAAATGCGCGTGAAAAGAATTTAAGGAAAAAGCGCGTCATTTATACACATTTACAAGAAATGTTTCAATGAAATTGTGTAATCAGAAAAAATGCTGTCATTAAAAGGCGAATTTAAATTTACTGCTATTATTATTTTTAAGAAGCAACACGGTTTGGATGCTAAGAGAGTAGTTTGATAAAAAGTGAGGGAGCTAGCTGCTTAGTTACCAAACCTTTAATAATTGAATCATTTCTAAAAAGCAAGGCACATTAAACAGGTAGCAGCATTAAAGATAATGGAACCCTGGTGAATATTTTGTGATTTATTGTGGTCCATAACCCGTCAAAATAGATATATCAAACTCTAGAAAGACTCACGAGGTATGCCTTCAAAAATGCAAAAGATGGTCGGAACTCATTAAACTGTTCGCAGAAAGCGGCATACCGAAGTTCTGTTCCAATTGGATATGAAAAGCAAGATCCGACCTTTCCCAGTCTTTTATAAAACAATGTCCCTTTTCTGGGTATGTGTTTGCATATGTACATACGTATGTACATAGGTTTCCCAAATCACGTTAACGCAAAATTTGTTTAAATTATAAATTAGAAATATACAAAATGTAAACAAAGATTGTTTTGTAAACAAATTTTTTTTTTGTTTGTTTTGTAAACAAACTTTGAGTTGTTATGGAAAAACTCCAATCAGCTGATAAAATAAAATAAAAGGTAATTTTCAAAACAAATATATATGTATGTATGTATGTATGTATGTACATACCCTGCAAGACAAGACTAAGCAGTTTCCCCTGAAATTCAAAAAATGTACACAAACATTTACAACTTTTACGCATTTCAGTAATACCGGCCTCCAATAAGAATATTCTGTGATAGAAGGAGAAAGATAGAAAAATATAAGACAAATTTTTATTAAAGTAGGCTATGACTAATCGGCATTTCAGCAAACATTTTATTTCAAAAAATTATTTCAAATTTTTTATTATGCTTATGCATGAAACATTTTTTTTTTGATGAACTTCGGGGATATTTCAGCGTCAATACTGCAAAAAAAAACCGTCGTTTATTCTTAACCAATAATTAATTGAATTATCTAGTTTGCGTAAGTATGATCAAATGCCGACTTAATCATGAAAACCAGGCCTTCCCATCTTCTTTAGTGTTAACGACGACTTTTATTTGCAGTGTTGTAGCAGTGATTGATGCTGGAACGTCCCTATTCCTTTACCTATTTGATTATTATTTTTTTATTTAATACTTTATTCAACAGTTTTTATTGTTTTTATTTAGTAGTTATTTTTAATAAAAACGATTAAATATTGATTACAAAAATGAGGAGTTTGTTTATAAGAACTGAGGACTTTTTGATTACAAAAATGAGTAGTTTCATTATTAGTGCTGAGGAGTTTGTGATGAGAAAAATGAGTAGTTTGATTATTAGTGCTGATGAGTTTGTGATGACAACAACGAGTAGTTTGGTTGTCAGCGCTAATTACATTATAAGCATACAAATGATTAGTTGTCTTGTCTGTTAGAACAAATAAGATATATTTTTCATTTATGTATATGAAATTTTTGTAGGTAGGAAAGAGATATAAAAGCACACCGACAAAGGGAATCTACTCAGTTTTTTCCCATGCCTTGAACAAAAATGACTACTCTGCTAAGCATTTTTATAATTATTTATAATGATGACATGAGTACATATGTATTTGATTATCTGCTGTCTTGTAGGGTACATACTAGTATATACATACATATGTATGCATTCAACTTTGCAAAGTATTTTTTGTTTCAGCTACTAGGTAAATGTTTTATCCGAAATGTTAAATAACAAGCGTGCAAACGGTAACCTGTAAAAAATGCGATTAGTCTAGGATGAGTCCGGGAATCGTCGCAAGGGAACATGCGACTAATACAACTTCTGATATCTTTATATGGAATTAACTATGTTCCATTTTGTTCGAGCATGTCCTATGTATGAAGAGACTAATTGTCTCCTTTTATACCCAAATGGGTATAAATGAGGACCAGTACATTTATTAAAACATAAAGTTCGTACATATACCAAAGCATCGTTTATCATACCCAAAATCTACAATTATACCCGTTTGAGACTTGTTGCGATTAATTAATGCCCAGTTGCCGATAGAGACTAGAATTCTCTGTGCAGGGAAGCACAGTTATTTTTTCAAACTATGTATATAAGCAGGCCCGTGTGCACGGGAAGGTTTTGGGGGGCAAATTAACGTACATATATGAAAATATTTATGAAAATGAAATTTATTCGTAAATAAAATTTCAATCCAGAAGCCACCCCGTGGGCTGTCTTCTGCACCCGGCCCTGTTATGAACATATGTATGTATTGCAAGAAACCAAGATCCGTCCCCAACGAGAAGTTTCCGCTAAACTAAATCTAATATATATATATATATATATTTACGTCTATATGCATACATTTGTATGCACATATGTATATGTATGTACGATTAATTTCAATGTCTATTATTAAAAAATTATGTGCATATAAACATACATACATACATATGTTACATAGGTGCATACATACATACATATGTACATATTGTTGCATATTTTTGTCTGTTGTGTGGAATTATACCACATGCTGAGTCACTCGATTTATATTCAACAACCAGCTCTAAAAGTTAGCTTAAAACAATATTAATCACATAATTCTAATTCAAATACACCCAACAACTAACACCGCGTGCCAATCAAGCCAGAGACAGATACAGATTTTCAATGCATAACGACGAATAGCCGTGCCAACTCATCAGTTTTGGGTAAAACCAGCGAAACATCCGTTTTACAATGATGATAATATTTAAATAACAATATTATTTGAAACATATTCAATTCTATATATATGTATGTATGTACATATATACTTACATTCATACGTAGATATGTATGTACATATGTACATACATGCGTGTCTTCATCGTCTATGCTCCTACGCCATACAATTAGATGGGCATAATGAGAGGCCTATAGATTGTGATTTTTATTCGTCGAGAAAGGACTTAGTTACTAATTTTCCTACTCAGTGCGAGTTAGCATCTGTTGGGAAGATAGATTCTCGGCTGGATTTCATGGCTGGCATTATTATTGGACCTATTTACTTCTCTGGCACCGTATGCGAAAATATCGCTGCTAAGTGAATAAGTGAATGAGGGATCAAAATCATTCCCCATTTTTGTGCACAGAACCATCCTCCCTCACTTAAACGTGGCTACCCAATATTTAGCCATTGTTAATAAAGAGCAGATTGCCCCGGAGCATTATCTGACTCTGATTTGTACTAAGACCCTTCAGAAGAAAGTATTCTCGAAGATGATAAGCCAAATTTAAATAAAAATAATTTATGAAACGACGATTTGTTTTGCACATCCACGTACATACATACATACATTGTTATCTGTGGAAAATTAAAAAAATAACTTATCTCGACTTAATTTTATAAAATAATTTTTCTATTAAAACTTATTTTTTTTCTCAAAGTACAACCTTTTTCATAGCTTTTTTGCGGTTTTGAACCGATTTCAGAATAGGAGGAAGCTTTATAGTTATTGTCTTGTATATTTTTTTTTTGTATGTGACATAACTTGCTTTTGTGGATCGCCTTAGATGATTATTTGTGCGTGAAGCTTAAGGCTGCTCCTTAATATTTAGAAGTAATTAAATTTTATCAAAATAGTTTCAATTATTAAAAAAATTATTTTATATACGTTTTTAATAAAAAAGGCGCAAAATACATCGCTCACCGATGACTGATTTGGACAAAATCATTATTATCATTTATATATAAACATAAACGTACTTATATGCATATTTTAATATGAATGCTTACAATAATTATTATAATAAAATAATAGGGAAATGTTTAGTATAGTGCCGCATGAAAAGGGGGTGGTGGGCGGTGAAGTAGGGGGCGTGGCACCCCTCCAAGCACACCGTTAGAAAGGGGAAAGAATAAAATTTTTAATAAGACCTAACTGGTTCCTCTAGACCCTCGGCGAGGCCCTAGTTCCCTAGGAAATGGGTAAAAATTCAACTTTTTCCATACAAATCGAGACAAAGTTTCCCAGCAAACATTTTTTGTTAAACTCCAGACAAAATGTGGGTTCATTACATATGTTAAATCGCGCGATTTTTAATAACAAATTTTGAATATATGTATAGCGAAATAATTATTTATTAGTGAAAAGCGCCGCAGCCAGTTTGACAGATGAATTTGGCAAGAATTTAACACGAAATATTTATTTGTGAAAAGCTACGCAGGCGAAAAGTTGTAACTTTTTATTTAAGAAATGCAAAGTATTTAAATAGTTTTTGTTTTTAAAAATAGTAAAAGCTGATAGCACAATCTATTTATAATGAGTGTGTGCCAAAATTAATGCATTAGTGGCTCGATATTAAGAGCAGTGAATGAAAATCGAACACCATATATATGAAAAATTCAAAAAAAGAGCATTTTTAAAGTAAAATTCTGATAAAATTTGTGAAAGGATTTTTGCAAAACGATAGTTAAACAAAAGTTTATTGGTTTACGCGTTTAGCCACAGTAAACCAAATTTATGCGGCACTATACTAAACCCGACTAATGAAAATAATATAATATAAAATTTCAGAAAATTTCTCTGTGTGAACGCTATGGGTAACGCGAAAAGAGAAGTTGAGCGACAAAAGTTGCCGTGTCTGAACCCAGTCTTTGCAGGGCCGTTTGCTAAAGAAAATTTGCCATTAAATGTGGCAACTCCTCAGTTTAAAGAATATACTCTACGTTCTTGTGGCAACGTTGTTTAAGCTACCCAGGGCAGCGGTTTATTGACATTTCATAAAAATCACAAAATTTTAGTTTATAAGCAGTTCGGTTGAAATTAAACAAATTTAATAATCGAAAATTAGACTAATGAAAATAAGGTTTTTTTTTAATACGGGAAAATTTTAGTTTAGCATCCCCGGAATTGGAAAACAAGGGGGTAAAGACGTAAATACTTTGCTCTACGAATAAATAATAAGTTTCGCCAGAGTGGTTTGTTTTGGATGAAGCTTCATGTAAAGTTCAGAATTTTGAAGTGTAAGTTACTGAAAGTATTTACCATCAATTGCAGTTATACAAACGTTTGTATTTCATTTTACTAAACCAATACAGGATCCAATTGTGTGACTAATTTCTTGACAATTACTGACCACGCCAAATATATAAACAAAATACAACACCCGAGGGTGAGACAAAGGAGCAACGAAGAATTTACTTCGATAAATTGTTAATCATACTCGGTCATCAAATTTAAGGAAAACAAAACCAATATTATTGGACATAGAACATTCCAACAATGTTAACAACAACTGACTTGCGAAGTGTAATAAAGATAATAAGAATTAGTTATAGACAAAACTATACTGTGCCAAACTGCGTTAATAAATAACAATATACATACATAGATACTTATATGAGCCTATGTATGTTTGTATGAATATATGCTTATGACCCTATACTATGTATTTACATAAAACAATATACACTATCAAAGTGGGATTATCGGAATTCTGATATTTTCCAAATTGAATATTACGAATTAAACTGGAATTAATACTAAAATATACTAAACTGCATATATAACGCATAGAATCTTCACTTTTAATATCCATTGCGGAAGTCTTCGAGGAATCGGTTAGTAGGAAATCGTGAAAAATTAATCAACAACTTGCGGCAATGCGAACAAAACACTTTATTTTAATACTTTGCTGCATTATAACAACAACTATATTTTTCATAATTTTGGGGCCGGCAGGTGAACCGAACGACTCTTTAAAAAGCATCGTTTCACATACTCATCAGCAACTAAACAAATTGCAGGTAAGGAAAAATGTATAGTAGAACATATCGCACACTAAATTCATAAGAGTCGCTTTTCAAATATTAGACACAGAAGTTTAAATGCTTGTGGATAATACACAACTAACTTAGTTATAACAATTATTGTTTTTTTTTTTTAATTGAAAAACTTTTGCATATGTTAGATACGTCTTTTGTAAATAAATTTGGTGGAAATATAGAACAAAACATATTTTGAGTTGCGACTCAACAATCAAAAACTCACATTTTATTGATAAGTTGCGATGCTTTTCATCGATGTGCATAGCAGATGTACATACATATGTAACTAAACATTTTAATATTTTTAGGGTTTATGTTACGTGTATTATATCTGTTTAATACAAGGTTTTGAGTTAAGTGAATCCAAGCGTAAAAAATCTCTATTTCACTTACAAAAAATATATTTGCGTTTCTTAAACTCTGTTACAAAAATATTCATAAAGCAATTTTTTTAAGTTTAATTATTTATAGCATTTTTTTTTTTTAAATTACAGGAAAATCTGCGAGTTGCTGAGAAAAAAAGGCTTCAAATAGACTCGAAATACTTAATATTATTAGGCTTTACCGAGACGATTAACACGAAGGAGTCGCATGCTTACAATCACTATGAAATACAAAACGGCCTCAATCCTGAAGGCAAGAGTGAAAATTTAGAATTATCTTACCTTCCTCTGACAAATCGAGTTTCACAAAACCCGAAGGAATTCGGCGGTGATTCCTACAATGCCAACTCTATTCAGCACAGTAGCAGGTCGCGAGTTGCAACGATGCCATATAATGGCACGAAGGCAAATTTCACTATAGTCACATATGTGCGGGATAACCAATTACCATCAGCAATACTACTTGCTCAAAATCTCGCTTTAAAATTTCCGGATGAAAATCTCCTCATTTATGACCTGGGCTTATCAGAAGACGATTCCCGAAATTTAATTGCCTTCTGTAACATATCTAAATGTTCAGTTATAAGTTATGACTTATCAGTCTTTCCTTCACACGTGTTGGACCATCGCATGCACGCTTATCGTCCCATTGTGATAAAGGATGCTTTGACAAGATCGCACAGCATTCTATTCGTGGAAAATTATATTCGTTTTCGTGGTAGCCACCATGACTTACAAAAATTGCGAAGTAAAGCTTTAACATCTGGAGTGCTTGGTTGGAACACTCCAACTGCTGTTTCAACACTAACACATCCCAAAATGTTCGATTACTTTCAAACTGACTCTGATGATTTTATTTTTTTGCGGATGACTGACCTCGACATAGCTTTTTTTTCTGCCAGCCCCTTCGTAGAAAAAAATATCATGTTGCCGTGGTTGAAGTGTGTATTAACACTGGAATGTATTGACCCAATAGGTAAGTATTCAATAATAGTCACAAAATGTCTTACTAACAAATAATGAAGCTGCATATATTTTTCTATACACTACAAGGAAACATATAGAGCTAATTCTCTGAATGCACCAATGCCTCCTAACCGCGTAAACCTCATAAACCTGTACGGAAACCCGGTTTAGTTAAGAGGTTTACACGGTTATGAGCCATTTACGCGGTTAGATGAATATCCCTATTATAATTACAAATTGAAAACGTAGTATATTAATTTATTGCCTTATCAATGTATGTACATACATACATATGTACATACATATGTGCATGCATGTTCATTTCTTAAAAACATTTCATTTACTTTTGTTGCATCAGCTTTTCCTTTTTATAATTGGCAAAGTTTAATATAATACATATACATGTTTACGGCTGTGTGGCTACGCTGTTACTCGTTTTTAAAACATTATCATCGAGAATTCATGTAAGATGGATTCTACAAATACAACGCTTTGGTGGGCTATTGTCAAACTTTATTTCCTTTGTAGTTAATTTTCGTACATTAATATTTATTCTCGCAGTTAAATACAAATAGATGTATACGCATATTTATTGCGATCTATTTTTAAATGAAATACTTAAGTAATTATTTCAAGATATTGTTTACTGATCAATCGCTAATATTTGTATTTTTTTATAAGATCGTTTAGTTGATTGTACAAATCGATTATAAATTATAATTATATTTTGTAAACACAGTTTTGGAATTTGTTAATTAAAATGAAATGTCTTCAGAATTTCAGTAAAAATATAACGATACATTTCTGCAAATTATCCACCCTGTGTGAAAATAAAATTTTCTACTAATTATTTATATTCAAGAGAGGGAAACCAATTCTACCCCGTTCTCCATCCTTCTTTAAACAACCCTTTATAACGCAGTGTCAAAATTCAAAAGTCATTACTTACCAAACCTTTTATTATTAAATCATAAATCAACAACATCTTTTATAAATTCGCCTTGATCATAATTTGCTGAAATTCGATTTTTTTTCCATAACTACTATGTTATGTAAAAAAAAAATGTTATTCGAAACAGTTTTTTTCGAATCAAGTTACGTAGTAGTCCCTCTGTCGAAATCGGAATTAAATCCATTCGGAAATGTATAATCGGATTCTTTAATCACAACAAAATTTATTTGTCGTGTGTGTGAGGCCAATAAAGAAATATATCAATCAAATAAATCATTATTTATTTAAAAAAATCGAGCAGTCCTTGAAATAAAATTTCGAATCGATTTAGAAAAATGTGCTTAATAATAAACTCAAAATGTAACATGGAGAGGGACAGGAGTGCTATTAATATAAATTAAAAACTATTTAAAAATTAGCACGTCATTACTTTCAACACTGGCAGTTCTATTTTCATCCCTTGCATCGAAATGGTGAAATTGTATTTATGCAAAGAAAAAAAAATCTGCAAACATTAAAATGTTAACTTCGCAAATCGAATCTCAGCCAGGGCAAGTTAAATCTAAATCACCTCTCGACAGGCAATGGCAAACCTCCGAGGGTATGTTTGCTATGAAAAAGCATCTCAGAAAATACAAAACTTTAGGTCCCTCCCTTTATAGTATATGTAACATAAAGAGAGAAGCTCGGATAAACACTGTAAGCGCCAAATTGTAACGATTATTTCATGTTCACATTTCTACAACACTGTAAGACTTTTGCATATTTAGTATCCTCGGATGATATTACTGGTTTTGACGAAACACCGTCGATAAAAACATTATTGCTTTCAATATCTAAAAACGATTTGATTAACTCAAAAAAATAAAAATTTAATTTCGTTTGAAACATTATGAAAGGCTTTTGAGAAGTCTGCGTTAATTTCATAAATTTAACAGACACGCCGATTAGTCGTATTTGTGAATGTCATCACATTTCTATATTGAGGTGGTAGTGCTGCGCTGCCAATCATTTATGAATGTTCCTTTAAATATTAATGAGAAACTAACCACATCAGCCAGAGAGGAGTTTTACATTTTTCCTAACCCTTCTATAAATGTTTCGTCCTAAGTCGGAGGCGAAAAATACCTAAAGAGATTCACACTATATATGTATATCGCAATAAACCAAAAAAACCAGAAATAGGCAAAAAAAACAATAAAAAAAAATTTGTTTGAGTCGTGATTTTAGCTCGAAATCATAAATTTCTATACTTGTAATTGTAGTTAGTAACATTGAAGCACAGAATACAGCATAAAATTTGCATTCGATTATCGCGAAGAAAGGCCGTAAACGTATCAAACATGCGCTCGGGTTGAATTAAAATAGGGTTCATTCGGCTTTTTCTAGCCTTTTACTATTTTATCAAGAATTCTTATGATCCAAAACACCGTCGGCTGAAAATATACCATGAGCTTTTCCAAAACAAGTTAGGTTGCCGCGCTTTTGTGAGCTGCCTTTGAATATTATTCAAAATAATTAATACGTTACCAGCTATGGTTTCCAAAATTACATCGAATAAACTATTTTCTAACATGAATATGTAGGCTTATATTTCTAATATAAAAATTTCACAAATTTCCAAAAGGGAATAATGATAAAAAGGGAATTTAATTAAAAACGGCCAAAAAAGTGTATATTTTGGAATACCTGGCAGTAATGAGTTACAAACCATATCAATAAATGAATACATGAATATTGACTTTGAAACATGCTGAATAATTTTTAATTATTTATTTATTTAAGACCTAGTTCGTATAAGAAAATTACATGTCTAGGTGAAGCTATGGCTTGGCTGCTAGTGCCATAAGCTCGTGCTGAATATTTAATTTTTATTGTTCAACAAATATTTACAAGCGCTTTATAACAAAACTTTGCTTAACATAAAAAGACCCTTACTCTATTTCATTTCAAATCCAGATTTGTTAAAAATCAGCTCACAATGTATCTCATAGAAATAAACAAATATTGCAGCAAATAATAAAACAATATGCTTAATGAAATTCAATACTTCAGTGGAGTTGGTTACCGTAGAACTTTCGCTTTTTGCTAAATTTGCAAATTACAATAGATGAAAAAAAAGTGCGATAACCCCTTCTTTCTGTATTTAGATATACCGTGCGTGTTTTTTTTGAGCGGTTTTAGTGGTTTTTAAGAAAAAATAAAACGCATATAATTTAATGCTATGGCCAAGAATTTTTGCTTTATTATAATGATAAGGGTTTGCCATTATGTTTTAAAAATGATATCGCGCAGGTGACAGCCGTGGCTGGCTCGAATAAATTACAGCCGAGAGGCCAAATTTTTGACCACTTTTTGTAGCATTTTCTCTTCCAAGGCGTATTGAACTGGCAGACCCAACTGGGTATAAATCAAGCAACTGCTGTCAAAAAGACCAACTCCAAAAAAAAGTATTGCCTCATTGAAAACCACACGTCTAAAAACAACATATGCGTCAATAATTCAATATATTACAACGTTTTAATTTTCATTAATTAATGCCTCTATTTAATTTTAATAATACTCGTACATATCCGAAGCTTTAACGTATTTTTTTAATTTTATTATTATTATTATTATTATTTTTGAGCCAACAATTAAGCGGTTTGCATTTATAAATATCTGTAACTGAAAACGCCACACTTAAAACATTTTCACACTTAACATACTTCCGAGAAGCAGCAGCCTACTAGAAACTGGTATATCTTCACCAAAGGTGTTATAAGGAAAAATTTAAATATTCGCCAAAAAAGATTTGGAATGTCTGCATAAATGTTAGTCGAAGCAAATAAATACTCATTTGGCTGCAGATTGTAACCATGATGTCCGCTCAGCATGAGATGTACGTCGTAAACGATGTAAGCTACCCGATATGTTGCGAGGGAGAGAAAGGTGTATCCAATTTGACCAAATGAAAAAGTGGAGTAAATAATCCCCATGAGATAATAGCCAGTCAATGAAACCAAAAGAACTATCAAAATAGCGTTCACAATTGAAAATTTATAACGAGTTTGTTGCGAGTAGGCAATTAGAATTAAGAGTTGCACGAGTACTATAAGTTGTGGAAATATAGCCTAAAATGAAACAAAAAATGTGTTAGTATTTTAAATAAAATATATAAAATATATTTCAATTTTTACCAGTTGTGAATGTATCCAAGTTGTTACAACACCTTCTTCTATGGCAATGAGTAATGTTAATATAACGAAAACGATTGTATCCATAGGTGGATAACGCCGTATTTCACTAAATACATAAAGTCCAATCAGAATGCAAAAAACTACTCCACGTACACCTTGAATAATGGCATTAGACATTTGGTCGCAGCAGATGATGAATATTTCAATAATCGGCAAAGAAACTATGTGTTGAATCTGTTTTTAAAAAAGCATGAATCATTCATATGATTGTATTTATGTATGTACGAGTATGTACATATGAGAATAAGTGTCTTACTAGTAAAGTTATGAAAACTTTTCGGCCAAAGGCTCGCCGGAGGATTGGATCAGGTATTTCGTATTGCTTAACGCTATTATCAATTGCGTACACAGGAATAGTTTCTTGTGGACCTCCGTCTGCTCTGGGCTCTATTATCACAGAGCTCGCCATATTAAAATTTCCTAATTTCCTCAAACGTGAATAGCGATATGAATGTATGTATTTAAATGCAAGTACTTACCTCCTTCCTGAACTTCAATGTTGCCCAAACTCGGCATCGTGTTATCAGACATAACATTCGGTACAGTTTTATTTCCATTATTTGAATTTAAAATTGAAGTATCACTATATTCGTACATGTTTGCAAAAATGTATGTCCGTTGATTTTATTTAAATTTGCACATATGTAGGTGTGTATGCTTTTTAATTCACCAAGTCACACAACTAATGTTAAATGACGTCAATATATGATTTAAACAACCTCCATCTAACTCGCTTTTGCAACTACAGACTTATTTAAGTAGGAATAAAAGACTTTCCAAAATGAAACTTACGCTGACCGAATTCAGACTTCTTGGCGACAAATTCGAATCATGCGCGTACGCTAATATGATTTCCTCTGATACATTCATCTCATCTCATCAAAAATGCTGAGACATATGAGCATATTCATACATATACAAACATACCTGTGTACATACGTCTAAAATATGTACGTTGTAAAAAACAATAGTCTAACTGTCCTTAATTCGTAACTTTCTCCGGTATAAACTATCAAAATTTATAAAAATATTTTATGCCAAAGATAATATTGATGCTTAGAAGTCGTTACGTTACATTTTGACCCGCCACCATCTCTCCTTCCTACATTTTATAGTATGTGACGAAGATTGGCTTCATGAATTCAAAGTGTTACTTTTCAAAAAGAACAACATTTCCTTAGACTTTAGAGCTGTAACTCTTCAAGTTTTTTTTTTACTTATCGCACCAAGACCTGTTGGAACAACTTAACCCCCAAATGCAGGCTGTAAGTTCTGCAAAAAGATATGATCCATTTCAGAAAAATGTCTTATTTCCTCTGTTGCAAAATAGAATCTAAATTTTCTGTGGTGTGTTATGTTTCATGAAACGGTATAACACTTAATTCTTAAAATTCTAATTTTAAGAAGGCGAATTCATAGACTGTAAAATTTTTCATTCCTGGCGAGATGGCGCAGGCAAATTGTAATCGTAAAATGATTAAAATGTACTGAATTTTCTAATTGAGTAAAATGAAATAATAAGTATTGGTTTTTTTACAAAACATGCGTTAAAAATCCGTAAACAAAGAATTACAGGTCATATTTTAGTGAAAACATGGTATAAAATATTTAATTGTTTTTATTATTAATTTGGCGCTCACTATATAGCTCAGGTTTGACTGAGTTTCTCCTACCATTTTTGTCGCGCGCATTTTATGTTATGCCACATATAGAGAGACACACAGTTGTATGCCCACTCCAAACGGCAGATGTAAAGGGTGTTTTTTTTAGACGTGTGGTTTTCAATGAGACAATACTTTTGTTCGGAGTTGGTCTTTTTGACAGCTGTTATTTGATTTATACTCAGTTTGGCTTGCTATTTCATAATGAACAGACTTACTCCGGAACAAAACGAGATGACCCGATTTTTACAAGAAAATTTTGTTTAGCGATGAAGCTCATTTTTGGTTGAATGGGTATGTTAATAAACAACATGTTCGCATTTGGTGTGATGATAATCGACAAGCCATTGTTGAGACGTCTTTCCATCCCAAAAAAGTCACTGTTTGGTGTGCTCTATGGGCAGAGGGAATCATTGGTCCATATTTCTTCAAAAATGTAGTCGGCCATAATGTTACAGTCAATAGGGAACGCTATAGAGCCATGATTAATGACTTTTTCATGCCTGAATTGGAGGATGTAGATGTGGACGACCTTTGTTTGGTTCCAACAAGACGACGCTACATGCCATACAGCCAACGAAACAAGTAAATTATCGAATGAGACTTTTGGTGAGCGCATTATCTCGCGTCGTGGTAAAGGTAAATTCTTAGCTATAGCATTAAACTATATACGTTTTATTTCTTTTTAAAAACCACATGTCTAAAAAAACGCCCTTTATTTTATGAAAAGCTTGTTCATGGCAGAAATGCCGTCGGAGGTTTGCCATTGCCTGCCGAAGGGTTACAGATGTTAGCAAAATAATTTCATTTTACAAAAAATATAGTGGTTTTATTTTTGGTTTAATAATATCAATTAAAAATTTGTTTAAAGAAAACTGATTAAAGATTACTTGGATATACATACATAAACATAATTTCGTTTACTATAAACTGTACACCCCTGAAGGAACCTTCGGGTGAAGTGTTTCCAAGTCACCAATTTGGTAGACTTTTTGGTCAAATTGCCACCGAAGCGTCTACACTTTTTTACTTTGGTTATGACTTGTTTTTTGACAGCTACAAAGCTGAGTTGTATAAAATTTTTAATGAATAGTGATTCAATATTCAATGTTCCCAATATCTTCATGGGGTTACCAATCAATAGTTCTTAAAGCACTAGTGAGTTATTAATGTTTAATGTCTACAGCAGAGAGCTTTGTCTTTGGAAAAGAACCAGTGGCAAAGATAATAGGCAAATGAATATTTCTATGGCAAAGCTATCATAAAAAAATTAATATAGTTCGACTGTTTTGCGTTGCCGAGCAAAACTGTGATATCTTTCAAAAGAATATTTTTTTAGAAAAGTATAGTTTTTAAAAGTTGCCTTAAGTTTTAATAATATTGCATGCCGAAACTAAAAAATAAAATAATTCGGAAATCAACTGTTACTACAAACTAGCACGTTATTGTACTAAAATTAAATGGGCTATACAACTACATACCGAAAATCTTTTTAAAGGTTATACATTGGAAAATTTCTTAGAAAAGCAAGAATGGGAATGCATTATAATAAAAGCTTATTATATAAAAAATTATTATTTCTTTTTTTTAAGTTAATGCTATTTTACTATTATATATTCCTATTTAAATTAACTGTGTAAATATTTCTTCAATTTGTGCTCAGATCATTGTTTATAATATAAATTACTAGAACATTAATAACATAAGGCATTAAATCTAATTTATTATGTGTATAATTTATTCCTATATGTTTAAATAATTATAATTGTGAGATAATTAGTTTCTTAGAATATGTCGCGTGTTAACAACAACTTGTTCTATAATAAATTTACATTCATTACCTTTTTTTTTGCTGGGGCAACTAAGCAACTGCAACTACTTCATACGCTTTTGATTGTGTCAAGTTCACTTAGAGCGGATTAGCGGTATCGCGATGTGTCAAAAATGATGGGGAACACGTCTACCCAAATCCGTGACTTCAGTGTAGTCGGTAAATAAAGAAGGCGAAAAAGCGAAGAAGGGGAGAAGGGGAGATTGCTAAAACAGCGAATGAATGCGCTTTAACATTAGTCAAGTCGTTTTAAGATTTTTCGTTTGATTTTGATTTCTATGTAGAAAAAAGTGAAAAAGACAAGCACATTTTGATGAAATCAATGTACATACATACATATACATTTTATAAAGTTTAAAAAAATGGGTTTTTATGGTTTTTGTTAGAGAATGAACGATATTTTATTATGTACTTACATATAATATGCATGAATTTGTAACCTATTTAATATCTTGAAAAAAATTTAAATAAAACTTAAACTGAACTTAAAATGCAAACTAACAAATATGTTTATTAATGTACACACATATGTATGTAAAGAAGTCCCAATTGAGGAAATTTTAAATTATTTTCTATACCTTCTCATAGGTGCACAATGGAATGGATGTAAATACAACAAAAAGCCGCAGTATCGGTATTCAGGATGTCATGCTTATGACGTATCAGCCTTCAACATTGTCTTGGGCTTAACCTGGCACTTAGATGCTTTGAAGTACTCAATGCCAAGCGAAGGAAATAGTATTTTTTTCAAGGAAACTCTAGAAAAGTCAACTAGAATATTAGAAAACAGGCGACACAACAACAGTGATACATCAGAGCACCCCTTCACCGAAGATTAGATACTTGAATATTTATCGAACAATTAGAATGCGTAAAGAAGTTTTTAAGTACCAAAGTAAAATTTTTTCTGTTTGAATATGGGAGTAGAATAAAAAATAGTTTATATAATTACATCTAAAAATATAATTTCCTTTAGAATGTAGAGTGCTAAAAATTTATGCGAAAAGCCATATAAAAATAAAGATGCAGAAGCATCTGCCTTAAAATAAACTAAACGCTGAAGCAAGTCTTATTTGTTTAAGTTTACAATTACAAATATTAAGCTTACAAAACTTTCATTGTTGGTTTAAGAAACGCTTAAAAGTAAGCGTAATATATTGGAAATGGAACCTCAGTTGTAAGGGTCTGAATATAAACTTATCATAAATGTTTCGAAGAAAGCTTTTCTTACAAGTTTTATGACCCTTTATTCAAACGATATTTCACTTTGTATAATAAGAATTGAACGGTTTTTTTTTTAATATCTCAAGCAAAATGAAAATTGTAGATTAATAAATTTTCAATAGATAAACCCTGAGCTCTTTTCCCTCCTGTCCAATTTATTCATTTTTCATTTACAACTTTTAAAAAGCTTGGCGATAGTAATGTATGTACATACATAAATGCAATCAAGGTTGTAAGGAAACGCTGTGTTTACATTCTGAGATGACGTCACGCAAATCACTGATTCTATCAAATTGGTCAAAACAAGACTAGCAGGGAACGGGCATCGTGGCTAAAATTTACAAGAAACAACATGCCATTGGAAGTCATAAACGTTGTGACCGTTGATTCAATCACATCCTCACATTACGTCAAATCATATCATATTATATCACAACATATAACATCAGTTTCAATCATCACACCACTTCACATCGTACATCGCATAACACAAGAAAAAATATCTGCTTGTGAATAATCGTGAGGTTTTTCCCCTCCATAGTAGCGTTCAACATTTAACTCGGAGGTACCATTAGAAATTAAACTTCAATAAAACAATAATTTCGCAAAAACGGCGATGAAGTTTTGGAAAATGTGACATGGAAAATTGACACTGAAAATCCTAACGCGACGAACCATTTTGGACACCAATTCGTATTCAGCGCGAACGATTCTACAACATCAGAATGTGCTTTTAAATGGCTATTGCATTTATTTGTAATCTGCTCAAAAAGAAATGATAAAGTGGACTCGCTTTGGAAGCATTTGGCTCTCGTATCCACACAGAATTGTACAACCAAATGTTTCGATCTCAATGGAGAGGTTCTACGTTAATGCAATTCACCTAATAATATGTACATATATCGAATTAAAACATTAGCGATCAACGAACTAAGCAACATATAAAACTTTACAAGCGATAAGCGTTTCGCTTGTGATAAAATTTACAGATCGCCTGCGATGGCTGCACCCTAGAGATGAGATGGAAAATAAGAAACAAAGCTAATTTTTAGTGATATAAAAGCTATTTAATAAATAAATTTAAGAAATTAAATAAGAAGGGCTAAATTGACAAATTTAACGAATTTAAGTTGATTGATCGCCAATATCAAAGTAGCGGTAGTGCGGATTGTGTCATCTGTAAATCCTCAAACACCAATTTATCTCATTTATTTTTTTACCAACCAACAAGAATATATTTTTTGTTTATTTAAATATTTATACCTAAATATATGTACCATTTACAATGATTCCACTTAAAAAAACTTAATTAAACGTACAAATAAACTTGCCATGGGCCACAAATAAGTCGGAGAAATGGAGCAGTGATTGTTATCTAACGTTAAACGCGACGTTAGTTCGTCTTAAGATACATAAATAAATAAGAACAACACGGTTAAATTTGCAGGAGCGTCCCTTCTCATTGCAATCAACCAAAATCAAAAATAAATTTAAGCCAGAGTGACCAACGTTCCAGTATATTCACTCGCTGCAAATTGTAACGATTATTTTATGTAAAAAAAAAATTCTTAATTCAAAAAATGGGTATAATCATTCAATGAAATTTCACGAAAACGAATATGTATGTATGTACATACATATATTCAAAACCGGCAAAAAATATTTAAAATAAAATGTGAAAAGTTGGAATTGGTAGTTTAAAGCGGTGATTTTGAACTTTCATAAAATCGTAACTTGGTCATCACTTTTCACTGTACCAAAAATGAGCAATACCAATCATGAGTAAGATATTAAAATCCATCTTGCTCAAGGAAAACAAAATCTACATACATATACATATGTACATATGTAAGTAAGTTCAAAAATTCGAATTCCGAAAAATATTCAAAGTAATATTATTTATTTATTCATGACAAAGGGAAAATCGACAAAACCAAAGGAACAGCTCGACTGTCGAAAAAAAGTTGATGCACCTCACAAATTTTTAACCAAAAACTTGTAGTACATACGAACATACATAGATACATACATACATACATACCTATAAACCTATCTAGTTCGAAAATCGAAGTTCGAATACTTTTACGACACACGGTAAATTTCGGTAATTGCTACGTACATATTATGTTCATAGTATGTACAAACATACCCGCACATATACTTTGCGTATACATACGCATCGACAAAAATGCATAGAAACTTCATTTGAATTGACGTATCGAGAACTTGGACAAAAGGGAGCACAATATTATCAAATACATACATAAGTACTAACGGTGACGTAAAATCGTAAATATTTCCCTAATTGTAGACAAAACTCAATACTAAAAATATACTATTTTGAACTAAGTTTGCAATATGACGATATTAAATATAATTGTGTGGCTGTGTCTACTTGGCGTGAGTTTAAAAGCGCACGTTGCAATTGCTTATGACCCAAACGATACGAAAATCGCCTCAGTCATTCCACCCGAAGGTTACTTTGAGGCTTTTTTCCCAAGAGAAATGGATGGTGTTCCAAACAGTGCTTCTCGTCCCGCTCATGGCCACGGCAGCTTCTTCAAACATCGCAATCCTGCCTTGGTAGATACAAAGAATGCTGCAGCATATGGATATCGGTTTGATGGCAAACGGCGTTTCAATTTAAAGTAAAAAATAAATGAATACAACATTCTTTGGTAGAGTTTGTAAACAAATATACTTATGTATGTATGTATTTATGTTTGTATAATAAATAAACATTGAAAATAAAGAAAATGAACACAACAAAATTAAACTGTTTCCCATTTAACATCACCCAATTTACATGATTCAAGTACATAAGTAAGTAGTTACATTGAAGCAATTTTTGTTCATTTCCTTGTGTTTTCTATTTGTTTTTACACGCTTTATTGAATTCAAGTTTTTCGACTTCTGCTTTCACTCAACAAACATCAAACATCAAATATTCGGAGAATAGAGTAGCTGTCAACAGCAACAGAAGAAACTTTAAACGGCTTGGCGGTAGGTACAATGCGCATGTGCAAGAATGTTAGAAGATTTCACTCGACCGTTGCGCATGCGTACTCTTCCCGAGATATGTATGTAAATCAAAACGTTCTTTGAATTCGTCGGCTCTGCTTTTTTCTCGAGAATTATAGATTTAAAGAATAGGGCTTTCCGCGGCCGATCATGATGAAATTATAGGAATTTTTGCATATTGTTAGTCTTTTCGCTCTAATACGCTTTATTGGCTACTTTAGCCAATTGATGTAACTTCTTGGAAAAAATACTTTTTATCCATAATTTCCAACCAGAAAGACCACTTGTAACTCGATTCGAAAAGAAATTTATCGAGGCGTGGATAAAAGTCAATATCAACGGATTTAATATTTCGTGATTAATCAAGATGGCGCGAAAGAGCATTAATTGCGGTCATCATTGTCTCTGATGATTTTCTTGAGAAATAGTTTTAAGTGGTGATGAGGGGAATAAAATTGGTGTTGGTCATCGTCAAAACTGACGGAACCGTTCAAGTAGAGAATGTTAGCTGTAAAATTACGGATTATGATAACTTCGATTAAGGATCCCTGTGAATAATAATTGGTGGTACTTATTGTTGTTTACTGTGAAATACACATTGGTTCCTTCGATATCGCTCAGGTGAAAAAAAGCGATGCCAAACTATCCTCGATTTAATTTTATTAAAAAAAAAAAACATAATAGTACGTTTTTAGTACTTTGTTTAGTTTCTCTTATACTTCCAAAATGCAACTCTTCGAATAGTTGTTTCATTGCAATTATTCGAATAATCATAATAAAATAACTTGTTCAATCGAATTTTCGAGCTTTTACAATATCGTTTTTTCTCACAAGAAAAATCGGTAAATTTTATAAATAATTTCAAAAAGTTGTATAAGTTGCCTGATATCCTCCGCAGAATTTGTGCCATTATTCGAATAGCAAAATAATTGAATAATTCGATTAATTGTATATCAAGAGTTTGATGGCCGCGCGGAATCAACAGAAAATATGAATCCAGCTTTTTAAACTTTGTACACATTTTTTTTTACAAGTATAGTGTTACACTTTTTATTTTTTAAAGTTACACGACAGTTTTCTATTTCTGCAGAGCAAACAGCGACATTCTTTTTGAATTTCGAGTAATGAATTCATTCATCGACTGAATCAGTGTACGAATGCAATATTGCCACATGGTTGAGTCGTTTTTGCTGCATTGTTGAAAATAAGTGATTTTTCACTCTACGTAGCACAGAAAAGCTTCTAGAGCAAGATGACCCTGGAATGGTCATAAGTAGTCGAATACTGAGGTACAAGTCCCATACACAACTCATTTTCGCGGAGGAATTGCAAAACATCTTTTACAGCGACCGGATTTATATACATATGTTACTCCTTTTCATGATAATAAAAGGTCGAACCTCGAGCCAGCAAAAGAACCAAATTTAAAATGGAAACGTCGACAAAATCAAGATTATCAATAATAGTGTATACTAAAAAAACTCAATAGTCGTGGTTGTGTATAAAAACATAATTCCAGGACTCCATCGCACATATGTGTTTTTCGAGAAATAGTATTTCTATACATCGAAAGCGAGTATTTTTATTTTGGTTTTTAAGTCTTGTCTCTAATTCTCTGAAAAGAAAAAAAATAAATTCTTATCTTCTCAGAACTGAAGAAACTAATAACAGATAGAGTGGAAAGGCATCTTTGAATGAAAAATTTATATTAGAAAAACGAGTCAGTGATGCCAACATTTTTTTTAGTATGAAGAAGCTTACAATATACCACTATTACAAGTGGAAACTGTAGAACTGGCAACATTCTTCATGAGTTAAGAAGCTGTTTTGTCATGCGAAAACAAGAGGGCTGCTTTATTACAGAACCTTTTATTATTGAATCATGTATAATACCAAAGAACATAAATACATTAATGTTCTTTGATAATACTTATGTATGTATATATTGGCAGTATGAACAAGTGCAGTCAGTAAACATTACAGTAGAGATATATAAAATTAGAAAAGGAAAACCGAGTCAAAAATGGCACTTGAATTCAAAAGAAAATGCAGTGGCGTACCCAAAAATTAGTTGTCAAACTCTAAATTGTTTTTATCGTTTATTTATTTTTTATTTTAAATTATAGTTCATTTGACAAAAACCATATGCTTTTAAATTATTTACTATGTGCAAAAATTAGAAATCTTCATCAATAAAATGAACAAACAATTTCCAAATGAACGACATTGCGAATATTGTAAAAATATCACTTCCGTTTTGAGTTGAGCCAAAATAATGTTTTTTCTCTTTAGTTGAATAGTAACTGAAAATGGAAATTTATGAATATGCATAGAATTAAACATGCACATATAAAAAATTGCTTCTCAATGCAAATCAAATCGTTTTTGTTTGATTTCCAAGGAGCTACAAAATACAATTTTAATACTTCATCAGCACACTTTATTTTGTATGAGTAAACTTCGTCAAAAAAGGGCATACGCCCCTCACAGTGAAGTAACCCTCTTCAAATTTATTTTTTGGCGCAACTGCAGATATGTCAAACACACTTTTATATGTTTGTCACATGTTGCCAGTTTTTCAGTGCAAGTTGAACTCTGTTTGTCGTTTAAACTAAGTTTAAACTCGGTATGCAGTTTTTCAGTCAACTTTAAACGGAGTTTAAACTAAGTTTAAACGACCGATTGTGCTCGGTTAAACTTAGTTTAACTTATCAGCTGTGTGCTGACTACTTCGTTTTGGTTGCAACAAATTTTATTGAGCGCAAAGAAACTAAGTTTAAATTTAAACTGAGTTTAACTAAACTTAGTTTAAACTGAGTTTAAACCAGCACTGAAAAACTGGCCCTAATACATTTAAAACCTGCGCATGCGTACAACGTACATTTGTACTAAAAATATCTCCCTTTGATTGCTGAATTTTTAGACATTGCGCAGATAGGTTACAGCCAATATATTAGAGTATTATATATATGGGCTTAAAACGTTTGATATAAAGTATTTATAAAAATATTATTTCTAAAGTCCGTGTGCGTCTGCTTATATACAAATTCGATTTTGTGTTCGAAACGCGGTAAACCAATTTACTCCCAGTTTCCGTTTCCTTTTTTATATTATCGCATACACGGATTTCGACAAACTTTATGAAAGCAAAACAAAATATTTATACATACATATGTAAAATTTAGTTTTTGTAGACAAAAATATTAACAAAACTTTTCGTAGTAAGAGAAGGGAATTAAATTGATTTTCTGGAATTAGAATGCAGGCTCCGGCTAATTATAACGTATTTTCCGGGCGTGTTCCTAAGTGGTGGCTGTTGCTTAACCGTTGAGTGCTCGTCTTAGGGCCGTTTGCACCATCTCCTGTTAAGCGCTTAATAGGAACTAATCCGTCAGAATTGTATCTAACCGTCGGTAATTTTAAATAGAGGTGGTGCAAACGGCCCTTAGAAAGGCAAAGTTGGTTATTTTCGACCAGCTCAACTGTTATGGATTTGACGCAATTTTTTTCGCGACTTTTTCTCAACTTGTTGCTGCAGGTTTTTATTTGGCAGCTACAAATATATTTAAATAGTCTGATTATTTAGTTCTGGACTATGTATCTATACTTTTGGGGTGCATCAATGAATTTATTTTCGTGCCATTTTGTCCATATGAATTCTCCTTGGTGCGAGTAGATGTAAAAGCGTCTTAATAAATTTTTGCTTTTCTCACCATAGCCATTGCAGTCCATTAATAAAAAAATGACATTTCAAATCATCTGTGCGTGGAACGTATTTCCAAGTTTTTTTTTTGCGGTATTGCATTATGTTTCAGTAAAAATTATTAATTTTAAAATTTCATAAAAGTAAAGATTTACCAAAGAAAAAAGCTTCCAGTGAGTTAAGAACGGCCATATAGTTTCTAATAAGAAATAAAATTATGAACGTACGATTACTAAATCGATTGCGGCATCGTTGGAGGTAAGCAATATTAGTTAAGGCAATAACCTCAAATAACTTGGTCTCAGTGTTTTAAGGCGTTATGCGACAAAACCTTCTTCTTTGTCCGGCGAAGAAGCATCTAATGGAGCTGGAAACGGCACTGGTATTGGAAATATAACTGGCAAAGCTCGAGGGAATGCCAGCTCTCTCACAGTGAATCAGCCATCCACAAAAATAGTCACTCACTTACCGCCCTTAACTGATCCAATTCCAAACCTCCCTGACGTTGAGTATGCCCGGCCTTTAGCCGAAAGCAGCCTTACACAAGTTACCGTTCTCAATAATGGACTACGTGTAGCGTCCGAACCAAGATTCGGCCAGTTTTGTACGGTTGGACTTGTGATTGATTCGGGTCCACGATATGAGGTTACATATCCTGGTGGCGTCTCGCATTTCCTTGAGAAGTTGGCCTTTAATGTATGTAGTCAATATTGGGTATCCTAATTTTACCAAAAAAAACTAAAATTGTTACAGTCTACTGAAAAATTTCCGAACAAAGATGCAATTCTGAAGGAATTGGAGAAGAATGGAGGTATTTGTGATTGCCAAAGCTCACGAGACACGCTAATTTATGCAGCAAGCATAGATAGTAGAGCAATTGAGTCGGTTACACGATTACTCGCCGATGTGACTTTGCGTCCAACGCTTCATCCAGGAGAAGTTGGTGCTGCTCGAAAAGCGGTCCAATTTGAGCTTGAAACATTGGGAATGCGGCCAGAGCAAGAGCCCATTTTGATGGATATGATACATGCAGCTGCATACAGAGAAAACACACTGGGACTGCCTAAGCTTTGTCCTTCCGATAATCTTCCTCTTATAGAAAGAAATGTGCTAATGAATTATTTAAAGTATCACCACGCTCCAAATCGTATGGTTATTGCCGGAGTTGGAGTAAGTTAATTTACGTTATCCCAATAAGATATATTAGTATATGAGTTGAAAATATTTTCAAATAGGTTCATCACGATGAGCTTGTTCGACATGTAGAGAAATACTTTGTGGAAGAAAGTGCTATTTGGGAAACACAAAATATTAAAGGAACTGGTGCAACAGAAGTCGATGGTTCAATTGCACAATATACCGGTGGCTTGAAAAAGGTACATTATATTAAAAAAAAAAAAATAATAACAGCTTGGTTTTCTAAGAAAAATGCCCCGTTTGTAGGAAGAGTGTGAAATACCCATTTATGCAGCTACTGGACTGCCCGAACTTGCTCACGTTGTAATAGGATTGGAAGGTTGTTCTCATCAAGATCCAGACTTTGTGGCATTGTGTGTTTTGAATATAATGATGGGAGGTGGCGGCTCGTTCTCGGCTGGAGGTCCTGGCAAGGGAATGTATTCGCGCTTATATACAAATGTTCTTAATCGCTACCATTGGATGTATAGCGCTACAGCTTACAATCATGCTTACGCCGATACTGGCCTTTTCTGTATTCATGCCAGCGCTCCACCAAATAACGTGCGCGACATGGTTGAAGTTGTTTCACGTGAACTTGTCAATATGGCATGTGAACCAAGTAATGACGAATTGAGCCGATCGAAAATCCAGCTGCAGTCTATGCTCTTAATGAACCTGGAATCCAGACCGGTTGTGTTCGAAGATGTGGGGAGGCAGGTTTTAGCTACAGGTCACCGCAAAAGGCCTGAACACTTTATTAATGAAATCGGTAAATGGAACGCATTAATATGTACTCATATATGTTTTTAAAAAACATTTCAAATATATAAACCTGTTTAAATTCTTTATATAGATAAAATCAAACAGGGCGATATTCAACGGGTTGCACGACGCTTACTAGCTACACCCGCATCTTTGGCGGCCCGTGGTGATATAGAAAAGTTGCCAGAATTGAAAGATGTACAAAATGCTCTTAGTAACGGTGGGCGCCTCTATTCCCGCAGACTTTCTCTTTTTAAGTGAATGTTTTTTGAATGCTTCACATATGTTAAACGATTTGGAATATACATACATATGTACATATGTAAGAATATCGAAATAAAACTATAGCTTAATTTTCTGTGGATTCAACTGTTCTATCCATAATCATTGATGCTTTCATATATGTAAATACTTTTTAAAATGTTGAAATAAATTTTAAAATACTTGGGAAATTTAACATAAGGGCGATTCCTATGATACCCCTATTATGTATGGAGACTAGCAGGAGACTAGTAGACGCTAGGCAACTATACTTGAATTTTCATTGGGCAAGGCAACCCGCTACTAGCTATCGGCTGACAAAAACTTTAAACGATCAGATTAAACAATGTAAAAAACTTGAAACAACCAAAAGTGAACGCAGTAGAACTTAAAATGTATTTTAATTATTTTATTTTTACTTTCAATTAAGCTTCGCAAGTGTTTGGAATTCACACAAGTCACACTCGTGGCACTAAATATCGGAATAAAACGATAAAAATAATTTAAAAAAATGGTTTATTTTCTATCATTACATTAAATATATTTACATAGTATATGAGGAAGCATATTTATATTTAATAAATTACTTCCATAAATTCCTAATACTTTAGTTATACCTTTATTTACTGGTGGATAGCGTCCCACTTGTGACAATTGCAAACTTGCATTTTTCTTCCATATATAAAGAGATAAACATCAAATTTTTTTAATTGGAAGCATTAATTGAAGCTAATTTTTATCAGTCTTATTATAAAAAGATTTTGATTAACATGCTTAACAAATGAATTAAAATCCGTATAGAATTGTCCCAACCGTTGCGATGAAATGGTCCAAAAAGACGTTGTAAGTTTTACGTATCGAATTAGACATTTAATTTAATATGATTAAGAAGTTGATCGTGAGTTAAATTTGCGCAAAACGCCCATTCAAAAATTGTTCCATACTCAATTGTGACTTATGTTCTTAAAGGGTAAAGTGATTGCTTAACTTTAAAAAGATAGTCTGGCAGTGGCAGAAAAGAAGGGTTTGCATCCTCTACTTTCGCGGTTTCAAAAAATCGATTTTTTTAAATTTAATTTTAATCTACATACATATATGTATCCAAGAATACGCCACTGAGAGGATTTCGTAGAAACCACATTCCTTTGCATGTTTCGGGGCTCCGTAATGTACCCGTCTACATCCAGTTATACACCGTAATTTATCTTTAAACGCGTTTTCCCGTAAGTAGTGTTTTTTTTAGTTGCCGAGTAACAATTTTTATAAAAGGTCCGATTTATTTAGCTATTCAATGAACATACCGCTATGTTTTCCCGAATACGATTTGCAAAATTTTATTTTATTCTATTTTTCGAGTCTCTAATATGTCAAAAAATAACGTAAAAATTGAAAATTTTCACAAACCGTTGCATAATTTTTACAATTTGCAAAATAAAAAAAGTAAGGAAAGCAAAATTCGAGCGAAACCGAATTTTTTATACCCTCGCGATATATTTTTGCATGGGCAGTGCCACGTTCATTTTTCATTATAAAATCACAATTTCTTTGTTTCAAACCGCAGGAAATATTAAATTTTACACAATTTGTTCTAATAGACACCAAATAACCGAAGCCTTTTGCATTTTTCAAAACATCCGCTATATGGAAGGTGGGCGTGGTTATGGTCCGATTTCAAATTTTTACGATAATACTATTTTTATCAAGGACAATATTTTTACCAACTTTAGTGACCATACCTAGCACCTAGCACGTTATTGAGATACAAACATTTTATCATAAGTGGGCGTGGTAATGCCAATTTTCAAAACTTTTTAAAAGTTGAGTTTTTTATTTACAATCGCTCTTTACGACAATTTTAAATTAATTTGTTCCAATGGATAACAAAAAAACAAAGATTTTGCATTTTTTAAAACTTCCGTTATATGGAAGCTAGGCGTGGTTATGGTCCGATTTCAAAATCTTTTTACGATGATAACAGCGATATCGGGGAAATATGTTCATCAAATTCTGTGGGATAGGAAATTTTGTTTAAAAGTGGGCGTGGCAATGCCTATTTTTTTAAATTTCTTAAATATACAGTTTCTTTGTTTAAAATAGCTCCCTATATCACATTTCAATCAACTTGCTTTGAAAGAAAGAACGAAGTTTTGGTATTTTTCAAAATTTCCGTTATACGGGAGGTGGGGGTGGCTATAGTCCGATTAACATACAGCGATACAAAGGACATTATTTCCACCAAATTTTGTGACGATACCTAACATCGTTATCGAGATAATGAACATCTTTCATACATAATTGGGCGTGGAAACACCTACTTTTTAAAATTTCTTAAATTCCAAATTTCTAAGTTTAAAATAACTCCAAATATCAAATTTCACGCAATTTGCCTTAATAGATAACGGAAAAACGAAGTTTTTGCATTTTCCAAAACTTCCGTTATATGGGAGGTGGACGTGGTTATTGACCGATCTTGCCCATTTTCAATACCAACCTACCCTGTCCAAAGAGCAATCTATGTACCGAATTTCATTGAGATATCTCAATTTTTACTCAAGTTATTGTAACCACGGACAGACGGACGGACAGACAGTCAGGGCTAAATCGATTCGTCTTTTCATTCTGATCATTTCAGTATATATATGTCTTTATCTATCTCGATTATTTTTTTGCTGTTACAAACAACCGTTATGCGAACAAGGTTGTAATACCCTTGGGTACAAGTACGCTCGGGTATAAAAATTCTATCTCGGGAAAACATAGCCAACGTAACTATGATTATAAAGAATATTTAATTACAGATTACCCAACTGACCAGAACTTTATTTAAGCGGGACCCATGCAGTTTCAACATCAATTTAGTCAATGCCGTCGACAATGTTTTTTTTATTAATATTCAATACAAAAGTTTTAAAGTCCAAATATGTACCTTTAAAATAAAAATAAAAATCTTAAATCCATTCAGTAGATTCTTCGTAGTTTATTTCCAACAAAGACCTCTCGATTTCCGGCCTTGGGAGTAGAGGGCCGCCTTAAGTTAAGGCAAAGAAAGTGTTAGCCTTATTAAGGAGGAGTCTAGGACTGTCGTCATCACCAATGTGCAAAAAGTGCGCAGAACCGTATGATTAAGTTCTTACGAGGTGAATGCAGCGCCCAATCGCAGCGATAAGCAAAATATTTTGGCAAAACAACGTGTTCGAAAATTTTACGACAAACTCATACACACATTTGGCTGTATTGTTATGGAGAACGGATGGAGCCGTTTGATACCAAACGAGGTTTCAGACAGGGTGACTCTTTGTCGTGCGATTTCTTTAACCTGATGCTGGAGAAGATAATTCGAGCCGCAGAACTAAATAGGTCAGGCACCATCTTTTATAAGAGTGTGCAATTGCTGGCGTACGCCGATGACATTGACATCATCGGCCTTTACAACCGCGCAGTTAGTTCTGGCTTCTCCAAACTGGATAGAGAAGCGAAGCGAATGGGTATGGAGGTGAACGAATGCAAGACGAAGTATCTCCTGTCATAAAATAGACAGTCGGCACATTCACGACTGGGATCTAACATCACTGTTGACAGTTATAACTTTGAAAAAGTAGAGGACTTCGTTTACTAAGGAACCAGCATTAACACCAATAACAGTGTCAGCCTTGAAATCCAACGCAGAATATCTCTTGCCAACAAGTGCTACTTCGGACTGACTCGACGGACCAAAACCATACTCTATAAGTCTCTCATTATGCCAGTCCTATTGTATGGCGCAGAAGCATGGACGATAACAACATCAGATGAGAGGGCTTTTGGAGTGTTCGAGAGAAAGATTCTTCGAAAGTTTTATGGACCTTTGCGTCTTTGCGACGGCGAATACCGTGTACGATGGAACGATGAGCTGTACGAGCTTTACAATGGAGTAAATATAGTGCAGCGGGTTAAGAATCAGCGGCTACGCTGGCTAGGGCACGTCGTTCGAATGGATGAAATAGCTCCAGCCCTGAAGGTTTTGACGCGGTACCCGCGGGTAGTAGCAGAGGAATAGGAAGACCTCCTCTGTGTTGGAAAGACCAAGTGGAAAAAGAATTGGCTTAGGCGGTTAATGCGCCAATTAAGTAAGTAAGTTATGGAGGACGAATAATACGTTAAAACAGATTTTTAACAAATCCGAGGCCGTCAATTTAATATTGTAGAAAAAAGTGGTTGCACTTAAATTTAAAAATAAAAGACTTGATAAGTTTCAAAAAAACAAAAATTTCTGTTTTGGCAGTCAATTTGTCAATGCTTTTGTAAGCATGGACACAATCAATCAAGGTGCGTCCTATTACTTGATATGCCGCTGGGTTCGAGGTTCAAATCTCAGCCAGAGCCAAGTAAAATCTCAATCACAGAAAAGTTGTTTTCTAACAACGTTCAGGCAATGGCAAACCTCCGAATGTATTTCTGCCATGAAAAACGCTTCTCATAAAATACATCTGCCGCGTCTGAGTCGACACAAAATTGTAGGTCCCTCCATTTGTGGTAGAATGTAAAGAAGCCCACCTCAAATGGAAGGTTTTCTGCATTGCATTTTTTCTATGATTTAGATTTTAACTGCCCCGGCTGAGATTCGGTTATTGATCTACTGCTACACACTCGGCCGCAGCGGGCACTATTTCCTGATTAGTTGCTTTCAAAATGTGCCGATATATTAAATTATCCTGTCTTATGTCGATATTTTGGCAAATATGCTGTAGTTTCCGGTGATCAAATCCTTTTTTTTTTTTTGCACAAATGTATGTTTGTGACGAGGTACTTTAAGCGACGATATTCAAATTTAAAGTTCGCTAACATAAACACTGAACGAAACCCACGTTACTTACGACTACCATAGGCATCATTGTCGTGCGTTAGAGGAGGAAAGCAATGCAGAGCAATTCTTCGTTCAAAACATTATTAATTTAAGGGAAACAGGAGACTCGCTTTATTTGATATTATTAAATCGATTTTAATACTTCAACTTAAATAAGTAGACAACATGCAAGAAAATTAACTACTCAATTCTCCCGATTCGATATCTGAATTGGAAGAGACGTCTTCTACCAAATCCTTCAAGTCCTTAGGTATTGCGTTTGCAACTAATCTAAAACCTTTGCTTTCAGAGTTAGGCTTATTTGTCGTTGCATTGTGAATTTCAATTGAATTTTCTCCAAAGCAGTCATCACTACTCACATCCTCGCAATTTCTTTTGTTGGCATTTTCATTATCCTCACCTACGTTATTGCACAAACTTTTAATTAGGCTCGTCCCATGTTCAATGGCATTTGGTTTTTTAGTTCGTTTTCTTTTTTTTAGCTTCGGTATGTGCTCCGTTCCTGAAACTTCGGCATCTGAACTTGAATTATTGGAACTGGCGTGACTTGCAGGACCTTAAGTTTAAATATAAAAGCAAACAAAAACACAGACATATATTTAAATATACATACATATTAGCGGTGGAGGTCACATGTATTGCAGCTTATTACATAAATTTATTAAATAATTGACAATTTGATTGAACTCGAGGCCAGTTTATGGAAGATTTTTATTTGGAAAACAGTGGTAGAAGTTATAGCAGCTATTTCGATGATCACCACATCTCCTCATCACTCTTCCTTAAATCAAATTAAATTATTTATTCTTTATCACCGCTCCCCGGCTTTGAACCAAGGACTGCGGGGTTGCAGAGTCAACACGCTACGCTTGCCAAATGGACAGTTGTGTTTATTCCGTCTTCCTTAAACAAACCAACTACAACTGGCCTCGGGCTCAATAAAATTGTCAATTATTAAACATTTATAAGGCCGATAGAAAAATAACAAAAACAATTACAAATTCAATTAGTTTAAGAGTTTTTAATTAAAATGCTCGTAAATGTACACCAGCATTCCTTAAAAAAAATCATACATACGTATATAAACCAAAGTTTAAAACTTTGTAGAAAGTAAAAAAAATATTACAAACTTGTATCTAAATTTTAAATTAATTCCCAAAACATTCAACTTTTTTTTATGAGCTTTGAACTGTATTTGCCAGCAATTCTGTGATATTTTCTATAGTACAGCTGCGGTTCAAAAACTAGTAGATTTTTATTTAAAAATTTTTATAACTATTATTTCCTTTTTTAATTTTTATTATGCTTTAATTAAATTTTTTCCAATATTTTTTATTTAAGATAAGGTTCATTTTCAAATAAAAGCCATAACAATCAAAGTATCAAACAGTGTGCGAAACTTCCACAAATGTTTAAAAATGTCTATCAAAATTTGAAACCTTTTAACTAAAGTTTTTGAATATGCAGTCAAAATAGTTCATTACATTTTACTTTAGCACTGTACAAGTTTGGGGTTACTCAAAATTCGCGTTGATTTTATAATATTTTTTTTTTTGTTAAAGGTATATCCCATTTTCTTTTACATAAAAAAATGCGACGAAAAAGGTTCTCAAAAATCGCATGCCCTGAGAGGTTCTAGCGCTTGAAGTGGCTGAGGCACCCAGATGAGTTCATAGAAGCTGTTCGGGAAATAAAAGCTATTATTAAGGGAAATGTGTATGAATGGCGGCAAAACTCTAATCAAAAATTCAAACAAGTATGTAGATACATAACCAAAAACAAATGTAAGTGTCATAAAACATATATTTCATTTAATTTAAATTAGTTCTTCCTTTCTGACCAACGTTTCCTTGCGGGAAAATATATTTTATCCACTGTCAATAAGCGCTTTCTTTGAAATTTGTCTATAAAAATTTTGGACCCAAATCGCTTCATTCGCAATCGAAGAGCTACTCGAGAATCGCCTCAAATTTACAGATTTTCTTCACGTGTTATCGAGTGCCGTGATTGCAAATACAAATTTCTAATCGATATGGTTAAAAAGTTCGAAATTAAAAATTTTTTTTCGAATTTTTTTTTTTTTTTTTTTTGTGAAAGTTACAAGAAACAGAATGTGGTGTAACTAATAAACACAATTTTTAAATTAAAATTACTACCACTATTTTAGCCCGTGACTGTATGCAAGTACTTAACTCGAAATACTTTCGGGAAATAGGCCACTCGTGCAACAAAGACAACAGACAATTTTAAAGATGTTAACGAAGAATTACTGATATGTTTTTTTTTTTATACAAAAATTTAGTTTTACTTGGACAAAAATCAATGAAATTATTAGCATAGAATTGGTACTCGTTGCAGTCCCAATAGGAGTTAACTTACGTTGAGCAGCTGATTCAAGTTATTTGTTATTTTGAAAATGTTTAGTGATTTAACATACATTTACCATATGTACATATGTATGTACATTGTATTTTACAAACCTTTGGTAATCATATTTCCATCATCCGTTATATCATCTTCTGGCAGTTCGTCACTTGAAATATCTTCACGAATTCGATACTGCTTCGGTAGGTGTGATTCATCCTCCATTGAGTTTGTAGCTTTTGGCTTGATTTGTTCAGCCATTATCTCATCGAATTCGGTTTTTAGGTCGGCACCTTTTTGCTTTTTGATACTTTTGGCTATGACACGTTTTTGGTGATCCAACTGTGGGAACAAGTCACGAGAATTTTCCAATGCTTGCTTTGCTGCATTCATCTCAGCCTGCTGAATGGATGAACCGGTAGCGGTTGCTAAACGCTTAGATCGAAAATAAACTGCAACTGTATACACCCTCGTATTAGTGGGCCCAATAGATTCGATGACCTTATAAATTGGAATATCAGGTTCACCTCCTTCCATTGTCCGCAAAGTAAGACAGCACTGTTGGAGTTTCGATTTGGGATCATTCCAGTCCTGGTTCATAATAAATATTTGTAATCGTGGAAATAAACAAACATGACAAAACTGCTCGCAATATAGGAGACCTTTATCAACATAAAGTGCACCCAAAAATGCTTCCAACAAATCTGCACGATCCTTTGTCTTTAATTCAACCTTCGGATTAGAGTATACCGCATATTTTGTCATACCAAGATCATCACACACAACCGCCTGTGTACGGTTGTTCACAAGAGATGACCGCAAGAGCGATAAATGACCCTCGTGATGCTCGGGAAAATGACGATAAAGATATTCCGAACAAATTAATTGTAGCACAGTATCTCCGAGGAATTCCAAACGTTGATTGGACCCCAATGTAAGGTGTGTAAATCCAATGGAGCGATCGGTAAAGGCACGAGCCAATAGACGGATGTGCTTAAATTGAATGCCAATGGAATCCTCAAATTTAGTTAGCTCCTGCAGCACTGGATAGCAAGAAATACAAGCTCGGTCCCCTATATGATTGAATAAAAACCATCATTTTTATGTAGGTATGTACAGTATTTCCCTCCTATAAACACCCCGATTATAAGCATTACCCCTTACGAGTTTCCTATTTAAATGTACACAAAAAATCACGATAAAAGCACGTCGCTTATATGCATTTCCCGCTAACAAGTACCGATCTTTTTAAATTTGTCTACGTTAATTTTTCCGCTTATAACCAATGAATATGAAATTTTAATTTTAAACTTTTTCTATGCACAACTTATTTTGTCCACTCATTAAATTTATGAGTACTGTGGCAATCACTTTACTATTTGAATTTTAACGATTTTATACGTCAATTGTACAAGTACTAGTGCGAACATTCCTATTTTCTTGCTGAAGTACAATCTAAATAATGAGCAAGCAATAGCAATTTGGTTCAATCAAATGCGTGCGCCCGGCGTTGTCATATCTGTGAACATGCGCTCTGGAAAAGGCTAAGCAATTGTCTATTACAATGAATAAGGCTTTCAATGCCTCCACTGGCTGGAGAATTTCCGTCAATCAAGTTCAAGGGGAAAGTGCATCGGCGAATGTTGAGGTTGCAAATGATTTTCTTAAAATGCTTCCAGATTTAAAAAGAAATTAAAGCACTAAAGACATATTCATAACGCTGACTTTAAGTAGCAGTAATGATAAACCGAAAGGCTTTATAGCAAGTAAAGATCGGTTGAGGGTTTATGTTTTCTGCAATGTATTTTGAGACTACAAAAAAGCTTTCGTTATTGGTAAACCTAAAAATTCACGATGCTTTAAAAATGTAGCCTAACCAGTGCAGTGTTTTTCACAACATAAGGCGTAAATGACTCAAGATATATGAACATCGAATTAACATCTTTTGACAAAGAAATATAAATTCAGAAAAGAGACGGAAAACGGAAAACGGAAAGTACACAATAATCGTTCGTTTGGTTTATTAAGATGCACCAGTAATGCATTTAACCGAGCACAGTCAATGTTTATAAACGGGATTTTAATCTAAGCACTCCCCGCTTATAAGCGCACAGAATCTCGTGCATTTTCAATGGTGCTTATATCCGGGAAATACTGTATACTACTTATGTATGGATGTATGTATGTAAAATCTGTAAAATGTATGACCCGATTTGGTCGTTGCCAAGAATGATAGTGAAGAAGATCGCGCCTTCCCAAAATGTGTGACGTAACCATAGTGAGTTAGCGAAAGAGAGTAAAAGTGGGACAGCGACCGCAGAACAGCATTGCCACTTTGGTAATTGTTTGCCAAAACTGAATTTTTTTTTTTTTTGTATTAGAACAGATTTGGTAAATTTTTTTCAAAGTGTTTTCTATAAAGTTTTTAATATTCATTTACTACCTAAAAATTTAAACCTTCTTACAGTGGCTCATTAACTAAAAGGCTGTCATAATCCAAAAAACCAACAATCGAGACAAAATGCAAGGAAGTTTTTCTGTTTTATTGAGCGTTTCTGCATACTCAAATCGAATATGGTATTTTATGAGTTTTTACTGTGTTGATTTAAACTCAGTTTAAAATAAGTTTAGGTTTTGACAAGTTAAACGACTTTTGGTAATATTTTTTCTGGGTTTGGTAATTTTTTTTTTAGAGTTTTGGTATTACATATATTAAAATCTTTGTGACAACGCTGTCTTGACGTCACTCAACTGTGAAATCAGTTTTGAGTAACGGTACTTCGGAAGTCGCAATCTTCTTCTCTATCATTCTTGAGTAGGTACCATAGACCAACTAGATTCTGATCACGCAATAAACCAACTCTCTTTTTACATTCAGCAGAACTGAGAGGTTTTTTTTTTTTGGCGAAATTGTGGAGATTCTGTTGGAATGTTGGAAAAATTCAAAAGGGCACGGCTAAGATATTAGACCCATACATGTGTGCCCGAAATGTTGGAAGTCAGAGCTGCTCACTTTACAAGCGCCTTTGTTTTGGTTTTGTCCTCAAGGCACAGATACAAAAACACAATACTTAGGAAAGTGCCCGAGTATCATATGGCAGCGGAAAGCGAAAGCCCTACCGTATAAAGCTATGGCAGGACGCCAGTAAGAAATTAAAACACAATAAAAGAAAGGAAAGCCTTGAAAAAGAAAATATTTTTAAAATTTGATTTCATATTTGTTGCAAAAGTGTACGCTCAAAAAAAAAAACACATGGCGTTAAAAAGAGCAGGAGCGCCGGACACATTGACGTTTTATTTGTTCGTACTCGGGCAGTTGAGAGAGTAATTAATGTTTCTCACTAGCCCAAAGTCACCCGGACAATTTGTGAAAACTGACAAATTGAGCTATCAAGAAGAAGATCAATTCATGGATACTAGACTTGGGCACTTTAGTTCTTTTGAGTGAACCGTTCAGTTTTAGTTCGTTCCCTTTAGCGAACTAGTTCTTTAGTTCATTTAGTTCACTAGTTCATTGTACGTTTGTACTGACGGTAATCTTAGCTATTTAATTTTAACATCGTTTCAATCAGAGTTTTCGTATATTTTACAGAAATGGAAAAAAATGTATAAGTCCCTTGCTACACGTTCAATATACATATGTAAGTATATTGGCAACATTTGGATCGCGATCCAAAATGAGAAGTAAAGAAAAATTGTGTTCAATGGAAATACCGAACTATTGAACTAGTTCATTCATTCAACATAGAAAATAGTAGATATTTATCTTGAATGTTTAGGTGTGCATCTGGAAATCCTTAAGAGTTTGGAACAGTTGAAATTATATTTTTTTTTGTAGCTTACACATTTTAATTAATTTATGTATTGTGCTATTATGCGAAAGTAATATTTAATTCACTTGCAACACCCTTCTTATTAACTAAAATCACAATTTGGCCCAGATTTGGCCACTTATGCGAACGTTCACAATTGTCTTACCTAAAGGTTCTTGTTCTTGCAGAGGATGCTCTGGATAATTCTTCCAAATTTCTCTTAATTGCTCGTCTTCCATATATAGAGCATTCATAAAAACTTCATCAGCAACTGAAATTCCACCATCGAGTAATAGTGCACCCATTAAAGCCTCGAAACAATTTGCCATTGCATGACGCAATTCCAATTCATGACACAAATCTGAACCATGCGCATAGAGCATGTATTCTTCCAAATGCAATTTTTTAGCAAGCAAAGCCAAATGTTGATTTTGTACGATGGCCGCGCGGTATGTTGCCAATCCACCTTCTTCCAAATCGGGAAACATAAAAAACAAGTGAATGGAACTCAAGAATTCGACCACGGCATCACCCAAAAACTCCAGGCGTTCATTATGGGTTATATTTGACATTGTCTCGTATTCCTTGCCAAATCGTGACATTATATTTATAAGTGTATTTATGCCACGCTTTCGAGTATTCAAGTAATGTATTTTACGATCTCCATATTCGGGTTGTCGAATACCACAATTGGTAAGTGAATTTCGCGCATGATCGGGATTCGTACCATAATTCTCTTTGTATGATGGGTGCGTCAAGGCTAATTGTAATAAATATCTATGGCAAATAACATGTGTAATGAAATATAATGTAAATCATGATAAATGAAAAAAATACAAGAGTACAAACCGATTTTTGAATTTGTAACCAATATTTTGTTCTAAAAGGTCAAGCGATTTATGGAATCGTAAGTGTCCAGTGAGTACCGGAATAAGCATTGCATGCTGCACAATATCACACATTATGCCCGTTCGGTAATAACCTTTCGAGCTAACTGCCACCGTTATGTTTCGTTTCATCCTGCCCTGTGTCCGCATCTCCTGTAAGCGCGCCTCCTTTTCCTCTAGCTTTCGCTTGTCATTGAATGATGGCTTGGACATATTGGCCATTAAGTGGCGATATTTCACATATTCGCGCCATGCTTTTTGGTACTCTGGATTGCCAGCATAGCTAAGTTGTGGTGGACGTATGCCAAAATGAACGATTGCTGGATGCGTAACATTTTCATCGGTTTCAAAACATTCAGGCAAATCGGAAACATTTCGATCTAATTGATCAACCCGCACCGAACATGGTTTGTATCCAGGCTTCGTCACAAGCATTCCTTTTATGAAGTCAACATAATCCTGCCAATCATGCTGACTGATATCGTTTATGCACAGCAGATGCTCTCGATCCACAAGCGGTGCTGCGCTATCAAGTAAATAGCGGAGCACTTCGCTCATTGCTAATACTTCTTTTCCGTAATCTGGCAAGTCTCTTACAAATCGCGGCAAGAAATGAAAGGCTGGACACGATTCCGAACTTGCCATGCCGTTAGGATACAATGAAAAATCTACCAGCTCAAGCAGTTCGTGGAATAAATATTTATCTGCGAACAAAAAATTTTTTTTCAATACTTACATTAGAAGAACCAAAATTTATAAATTGTGGCGAGAATTCGTTATTAAAAAAGGGTATAAAATGAACAGTCTTCTCGAAGTATCTTATTATACATATTTAAGTAGACTTACCAAACAACTCCAATTCTTTTATAGTAAAATTTTCTGGCATCTTTTCAGCAACATATAAGATCGTATACTCGATATTGAAACGTATAACTTTACATGTTGGTAAGTCCTCAAGAGGCGAATGTGTCAACATAGAAAATCCTTCAAATATAAACTCGTGCTCATCGTGCTTTATTATAGTTGGCGTTTTTGTAAGAAAGTTTGTCGGCGGCGATATAGTAATTCGATAATGATAAAGTTTGGACGCATTGTTTGAGTTCATCACACATTTTGAATATCCTGTTTCACCAGGATAGATGCCGTGGCGTATACCAATTCGTCGAGACTTTGCAGAACAGCGACAGAGCGGCCCATCATTCATTTCACCAGAATCGTTATGCCATAAATCGGCATGAACTCGATATGGATGTTGTATTTTCCTCGATAGTTCTTCCATGCAACAATCTTGTTCAATTTTCAACTCATCTTCAGACGAATCCTCCGACGAAGAGGAGCAAGCCTCTGATTTGTGCTTACACAATCGGCGGCGTGGCTTCCGTATAGGCGTCACATAGGGTGGTAGTGTTTTGCGAACTTCTTCTGCTCTTTGTATAAACTTTTCTTCAAACAATTTGCAAAGAGCTTCTAATCTGCTTGTGGAAACGACTTCGTTTGGCGTAATTGTACGGCGATAAAATGGATCTGCGGGAGAGGATCGTACCCATACGTTTCGAGAATCTTCATCTTGCTCGCATAATTCGGCTAATTTTGCAGCAATATCCTCAGACGTTTCACAGTAGTTTGACCTCCAATTTTTCAACAATTTATCTCTTTCAGTTTCAAGCTTTTTGTCCTTACTTCCATATGGAAGATCGTAATTTTTTTCTCGTTGGCTGTAGTATCTACTTGATTCCGCATATTTTGTGTAGCCGTAGTATCTGTTATTTGTTAACATACATATGTATTAAATATTTTGCACAACTTAACTGGATGATAAATATGTATGTATGTATGTACAAGGGTACATTTTTGCCTTTTGGAATCCACATTTTATTATCCTACAAAAATTGAAAATTCTGAAGACGATTTATTCCAAAAATGTTTGTGAATTCAGTACAAAGTTTTAAACTTTCGTAAATACAAATAGTTTAAGTTTAAAAAGGAACTTCAGTTTTATTTAAAAAAAAGCTAGACAAATTAGTTGCAATTCAGGGAGTTTTAGAAATAGCTTAGAAACGTCAACAGTTTTTGCTTATTCAATACGAATATGTACTTTTAAAACTGTGTTGAACTAAATACGAATAAATGTTGGATTTTGGAATCAAACTTGAAAGGGATGACAAAATTACTTCCAAAATCCATCATTTCACACCCTGTCGGAAGCAATTTCTACAAAAGATCAGAATACCATTAAATGTCAATATAAGGAATTGCTACATATATATTTATGTTAATGAAAAAACGATGTAAAATTTTATTAAAAATAATTGGATTAGCAACTTTTAAAATCTGCTGCATGATATGGAGACAAGCAAGGATTTAGAACATCGAAACATCGATTGCTGATATTTTAATTTTGCTATATGAATTGATCTAATACTTTCTTTAAAAATGCTATGAAGAATTACGGTGTTTTTGTATTAAGTCGTTATTTGTTTGAATGTTTATCTCACCTTTGGGACGATGCAGGAGTAAAAGGACGTTGAGTATAGGTGGTATTTGATGTAGTGCGAAAATTTGACCTCGTTACTCCTTGGGTGTGATTTAAATTTTTGTTGCTGTGATCATACATAGTTCTTCCTCCTTCAACAGAGTTATAATGTCCTCTATTCATGCCCACGTCCCTCACACTCCGGTAATTGCGATGAAAATTTTCTTGCTTTTGCATATAATTGTATTCGCTATATGTGGACTCGTATGTATGGTAATCAGTTATCCTTGGAGCATTTGGGGACATTCTATATCCACCTTCATTAAAATATTCCTCCGTAAATGAACTTGATTCTCGAAGATTTGGGTAAATAGGAGCCACACCATCCACATGTGAACGCTGATAAAAAGTGGATGTGAAAGTCTGGACACTACTGCTTCCAGGAAGTTGCGAAATTGATGTTACAACTGGCTCAACACCAAAATTCGCACAATCTGAAGCATTTGAATTTAAAGATTGTATAGATTCCTGTTCTGTTGATGGAGGAGGCGGAGGAGGGAGTGGAGGCATACCCACAGGCAGCGGTGGCGGAGGTGGCGTTGCCGTAATACATTCCATAGGTAGCGGTGGCACGACAGATAGGTTTTGAAAATTCATCTCATCAGATTCACTTATAAATTATCTTTATATTTACGAGCACATCTATAACCAACTTAAATGCGCTTTTTATTTGTTATTTACTTATGATGGAGAACTATCGATGGGACTATCGACAATTCACTTGTATTGAATATCGATAGTATTTCATTGTATAATGCTTTGAACACTTTGAAGACAGCAAGCGACAGGCAGCATTTGTCAAATATTAAAATACACACGCTCTCATGGGCACAGTTATTTAGGCTTGCAGTTGTCGTTATCGCCAAATTAAATCCATTTCTAATTTTGCTGACGACAATGAGCAACTGTAGTGTAGCCACTAAAATCTGATATGTAAAATTGTTCAAGGCTTTAACAAGTCTTACGTTATTTTACCAACAAAGGCATAAAAGAAGCTCTAATATATCATATGTTATAACCATTGTGTATAATAACAAGTGAGATATCTTTTCGATAAACGTCAGAATTTGGAACAGCTGAGATCACCTGTTTTTGCAAAGTAAATTCGCAACCCTGGCGTTCCTCGTATATTTTACCCGAATGCAGGGACGGATACAGGGGAGGGGTTCTGGGTGTCTGGATTCCCCCCAAAAAATCGGTAGTCTCAGAAAATTTCAACCGTGTTTTCAAATTCGTAGCACACACAAAAACTCACTCTAGACAAAAAAATTAAAAATTATTACCCAGTACCTGGAATACAAAGAATGCATTTTGCCGAAAAGTATATTTTATTCTAAAAGTTTATGACTTATCAAACCGCCTTCGTAATATGCAATTTTACAAACACATTTACCGAATTTTTCAAATCAATGTAACGTTGCCAGTCACGGTGGCTCCGAGTGAACGGTCCTTTTCTATTTTACGGAGATTGAAGACGTATCTCGAGATATTGAGGTTACTAGTGACCTAGAAATTTTGGCAAAGAAAAAGAGGAGAATCGATGAAGCACTTTAAACTCCTAACGTTTTATGATTCTACTGATTCAAATGATGTCATAGCCTATCGATGGCTTTATAAAAATGCATTCAACATTTTACCCAATATTATTATATCTATGTTTATAATGGATATTAATCGAATATCTCAAAATATGTAAAATATCCTAAAAAATTTAAACCCCCCAAAATATTTTCAGATCAGCTTTTTCCAACTTCGGGCCATTATGTCGACAATTACTAATGGCTCGAGTTCAACTTGCACTGAAAAACTGGCCCTAAGTGTTCAAAGCAATAAATATACAGATAATGCTGAAGACACATTGCACGCGACGACACATTGACCACAGCAACGAGTATTCTATCTTCATTATCTTAATGCTTTGTAGATGGCGACAAGGATTTTCTGAACGCGACAACTACATTCAGATAACGCGCATTACCGTACCGAAAGTCGGTGCAAATTGTCAAAAACCATCAAAACCGCAATAGGCAGATTCAATACTTTCGTAGCGACGGGGAAAAATTGAGACCGATGAATTAACAGAGCTGAGTAAGGCCGACTTTTTTAACAGAGCATGAATTTGTTCGATTATTTGTTGATTTCACATTGAAATAAAGAGAAAATTCACATTCGCGTGCAAAACAATGAAACCGTTAATTAAAGGTTTCTTAATAATAACGTAGTAACGACAACATGAAACCGTTGCATTTTCACTATGCCTTGAAATTAAAGTGCTTCAACAAAAGGATATTATAATATAATGTTCCTTATCCACTTTTTGAAAATTGTCCAAAAACATACTTAACTTTATCAACAACACCAGAGTATCACAATTTCAGATATTTTCATGTACCAATTGCTAATTTACCGCTGTTTTCGATCAAAAACTGCTTTTTAAGTTGTTTTATAACTTGTATAAATGCTTCACAATTGCACACTGGTGTGAACGCGTTTGTTTACGATTTCGCCGCTATGTTGGTGTTTTCATTTCGCTTCATACTCATATTCGGTACGCTATGACGTAGAAATGTCGCAATATTCTGGTTTATCATTCTTACCCACGATCTAGAAAATACAGAGGTTGCGCCTTCCGCAAACCGCTATTCGCTCTCAGCAAATTTGACAGAATCAGCTGTTTATGCTACGTCACAGAACGCGGTTAGTTTTGTTTGTATGTTTGTAAGCATACAATTGTTTGCACTTAAATTCTATGCTTAAAAGCAATTTTATTTAAAATAAAGTTATTAAACATGAAGTGCGCAGTGTTAAGTGTTAAATCACAGAGTCTATCAATGATACGGGGCTATAAAACTCGCTAAAAGTGATGTGAAAGTGTAGCTGTGCGCACTTGGTAGCAAGTTAAGCTTCTTGTGTCTCCTAATGCTGCAATGCAGTTTTTTTCAAAGCATCCAATCAAACACAGTGCATAAATGAAGTTATTTGAATATAAATATGTTGCATAAAGTGCCGAAATTGGTAAAAACTTTAAAATTTAGAAATCCTAGCAGAACCTAACCTCACATTTTTGTTTACAATTTCTTTCGATTCTCAGAAAAACCGTGTTCGTGACGTTGCACGCATTTTGCTTCACATCATTTTTCGTCGGGAAGGCGCAATCTTGTATTCTATCGTTCTTGATTCTTACCTACGTACTAAGTATTTGCATAATCGTAATGTACGTGGCAAAAGGAAGAAGCGAAGAAGAATGGTGCAACAGTGACCTAATAATGGCGGTCTTCACATCAATTTCTTTACTTTGGCGGTTCGTAAAACGTGTTTCGCTGTGTACAGCCATTTTACCTGTTTCGTTTGTTCGGAAATGACTGTTGAGTTATAGCAATTTAATTATATTTATAAAAGTGCAGCGGCGGTGGTTGTGTGTGTAGTGGTGCACGGTATAACTCACTATACCGCTGAGATACGTGATCGAATCTCAGCTAAGGCAGGTAAAATCGAAAAATCACAGAAAACGTTTCTTTCTCGGCTGGCAAAGGCAAACCTCCGAGTGTATTTCTACCATGAAAAAGCTTACATAATACATCCGCCGTTCGGACAAACACCACAAATGGTATAAGAAGCTCGGTCGAACTCTGAACCCAATTACTATTAATATTTAATGTGTAATTCTTAAAAAAAAACTAAATTTAAAATCTTCATCTATAATACATTTATTCAATTAAGAGAATAATCAATCATTGATCTTTTTTATAGTTTCATTCGTACTTTTAAAAATCAATTGCATTAACAGACTTAGGACTTACTCTAAACACATGTTATAAATATTTAATATATCTAAATATATCGCTCATATACCATACTTTAATAGTGTCATAACTTAAAAAACCAACAATCGGGTTAAACGGCTTTTAAGAATTGAATTCACATATCGCACACCAAGTACAAAAGTGGCACAACTCGGAAAATTACAAATGTTCAGGAAAGATAAATATTAGTTTCTGTTATATTGATTGTAAAACTATAGTCAAGTTGAATTCTAAAGATAGTTTTGAATTATGACTCTATAACTGGACTTTTTTCATTTGAAGAGAGATTTTATCTCGAATTCTACCTATTTATCTGAAAAGAAAAACAAACCCTACAGCTAAATGAATAGCAAACAAAAAAAAAATTCACAAAAATTTCACGAAACGAAATCGAAATAATTAATTTATGTTCGTAAATATTATATACATTAAATATAATAAAAATAGATTTTTTAAATTGTATTTAAGCTGAGTATTTATTAAGTTTTATATTAGGAATCGTAGAAATGGATAAGAATGAGCTTTTTATTGACCATTTATTGCATAACTTGTTGCTTTATTTCTGGAATTTGAATAAAGTGAGCGTTAAACAAAACCTTATTAAGATTGCGAGTTCCGTATCTATATTTCGGCGTTATTGGTTTCATATGGCTAGCTTAAAACCCTCTCTGCCTTTGCAAATCACTACACTTCAAGTAGATATGAAATATGTATTTTAACCTTCTCATGCGCAATGTTACCTATAGGCAAACGAACAGTGTGCATTTATTCGAATTTTTTACATTCCTGGATCACGTTCTACTGAACTTAACTTAATATAACAAAACGCTGGGTGTCGTAATTTTAATTTGATCCCATCACAACTTAAATGTGAAGTAAATTGCCATCAACGCTGTGATGACGTGAGTTTAGGCGAAGTGAAGTTGGGTGAGGGTAAGGGGTGATGTGAAATGAAATAAGCAAAGTTGCCGTTATTCCTGCCAGTTTTGTTTTGTTTTGGGTTTACATTCACATATCGGCAAAACTGGAAAAGCGCTAGCATGACAAAGCTCTACCGATCACTCATATTACATACAAGAACTATAGAATACAAGATTGCGTCTTCCAAAGGAAAAACGATGTAAAGCAACTTGCATGTGACGGCACAACCTACGAACGAGACAGAACTGGAGAACTTACATATATATAAAAATTGTGAGGTTAGGTTATGGTAGGAATTGTGAATTTTAAAGTTTTTGCAAGTTTCGGCACTTTATGCAACATATTTGGAGCGGTTAGTAACAAATTTATTTTTATCTTAGTTTGCTCGAATAACTCGTAACTTTATTATGTACAAGTTTTTTTTAGTTTTAAGTAAAATTAATTGGTCTGGAAAGCCATTTGGACTTACGCGCATTGTCTGTCGATTAAAAAGGCAATATTTTATATTTATATTTAAGTGAAACACTTTGAATAATTGCTATTTCCAGGACCATTCTAATTTCTGTACATAAAATTTAAGTCAAAGATATGCCATAATTTTTTCACCCCAAAAAGCTATATGTGTGCGTCCACGTGAAAAGGGCCCACTTTGTCGCATCTAATTTCCGAGATATATAGATTTTTCGATACATGGATCGAATTTCGTATGTTTTTATTATGGTTTATTATATAATTATAAAACTATATACATTTACGCGTCGAATGACACCAAATTTAGCTTCCTAGGTATAATAGGAGTAATTAATTTTTTTTTTTGAAAAAAAAGGGGCCCACTTTGTCGCATTGGAGAAATATGAAGCATTTCTGTGTTCTATGGACTTTTTTTGAAAGAAAATAAAAAAAAAACGAAAAAGACCACGTTGTGGATTCTATGATGAAGAAGGCCACCGAAATTTAGTACGGAATGGTATACCACTATGTCCAAAGCGCAAACGCGATGAGATGTGATAAAATCTGTGGATTGATTACTGTCAATAACTGTAATGTATGAATTACTGCTAATTTGTTGTCTTTGTTTCTTGTTTCATCTTTAATTATAATAAAATATTCACTGTTGAGTGCATTTCAAATTTTTTACTTCGCCATCTTCCTGATTCATTGGTCAAACGTTAACCTATTCATAATTTTCTGTGATCATCGGTTGAATAAGTTGAAAAAGCAAATACATATTTAAAAAAGGGCCCTCTTTGTCGAGTTGGTGTTAATTAGTTGTTTCACATATAATAATGATTGGAAAATGATCTAATAGTATTTTTTTCTCATGCTGACTATGTTCCTGTTCGATTCAAACGAACACCCATTTAACGTCCGAGTAGAAATGAAAAAAAACGAACTTTCAACTTCAAATTGATTTTTCTCAATTAGTCATTTTTCGGATATTCACCTTCAAAGTTCTATATTTCCCTCAATTCTTCAATTAGGATGGTCTAATTTGTCTCAAAATGTTCGGAAATCAACCAGGAAGACGCCTATATGCATAACTCCAATACCGCCGAAGTGGGCCCTTTTCACGTGGACGCACACATATTAAGAAATTGTTGATATACTTAAATATTATCTCTACAGTGTAACTGACCTCTCTATACATGTGCGTAAATGTATACATTTAATTAGGTTCACAGAAATGCACATAAATTCATATAAATATGAATATATCAACATATATTTGTACAATATATTTTACAATATGATAAGTATATGTATATAGACAACCATAAATTGTAGTTACCAGATAATAATTTGGCAGAAAGTTAAGCGGACCATACTCTCAACCTATAATGCACACTAAACTATAAAGCAAATATGTATGTAGTCGTGAATAACATCTCAATTGCTTTACTACTTCAACGGTCATACATTGTACATGTGTACATGTGTGTATGTATGTACATATGTACATATGTAGTCAGTTTCTTATTAATGAGCAAAGTTATATCGCTATCACATATTGCCAGAGCGACTTGCCGATTTAGGTAGATTAGCCATTAGCATCTAAAAGCATTGACAGACGGCAATGCTAATCGCGATTATCTAAGCAATTGAATCGATTAATATTAAAACGTTTAAATAAGCAGTGGATAAAAGAAGAACATACATATAAAAGTGATATTATTAACTAAAAACAATTATTTTCAAATAATTTTTTTTTTTTCAAATAGCCGCGTTAATACTTTTATTTCATCTGAATCATTCTGTTTTCATTGCCGTGTGTCATCGAAAAGTCCCCTCACCCGCTTTAGCTTTAACGATTTACTCTAACTGCTAATAATACCCAAGATAATTCCAAACTAGCTCGTTAATCGCCATCAACTTGCCATCTGTCTAGCCTATAAGTTTCCGCTGTCAGAAGCTACCTATATATTAAAAAAAAAAGCTGGTCTTGGCTGGACGTCTACTTGGTGGCTATTAACAATTTAACGCTCGAGTTGATCGGTGGTGAATTCGCAAATCGGCGAGCAATACATATAATTGCATTCATACTTTTATGGAGTTTGCTTGCACAGCGGAATATTGAATTGCTGCCGAGATCGTGAACAATAAACAATATGACAAACGTGGACGGTAAATATTTTATTTATTATTTTCAATAAGCGAATAAGTAGAAATGTGTACAGGAAATTCTTTAACTAATAAATGTATTTACAAACATACATGCATACATACATACATATACATATACACATGTATATGTGATAATAAATATGTACTATGTACCTACGTATGTAGATCTATTCAAAAAATTACATAAGTATGTATGTATGTTTTAGTTGGAATTATCAACATGTAGTATTAAGTTTTGGTTTTTCATGAATTTTAATTTAATATTTTATCAAACACCAAAATAATATAATATTAAAAAGTGAGATAGAGTTTTAATTTTTATACCTGACTACAGTTATTTAGGTATGTATATAGGTATATGTATGCGTTTACTTTCGTACCTAAATACTATATGCATATGTACTACATATCTACAATGCACATACATGTTTACATATGTACATACATACTGCTTTTAATATTTTGTATACAAAACCATTAAACACTTGAATTAATTTAATTTTATTTCCAATATATATGACATGCGATAAATGATTGGGGTTTTTTGTGAAAATGATTAACGATCGCATATAACACAGTACAACACTAAACAGGTCCCACCAAGTTTTTCAACTTATCCTAAAGTTTTTGGTCCATTGAATCGGAATTCGAAGTTTTTGAATTTTCGGGTCATCCAACTTTGCTCTAAAAAAATATGTTCTCTTCATAAAAGAACGTTGGTGTAAATATAAATTATTTCAAATGTTGCTTAAACTTTTGAAATAGACGGGTTGAGTTAGGAAATCAGTATATGGTATACATATGTACATATGTACATACAAGTATATGTATTTTTAAATGTGATATAACAAAAAATATTTTTTTGAGAGAGACCCTATGGGACTTTTAAAAACATTTTTTTTGTTGTACTGTGTCATTAGAATTGTAGCAAAGTTTGTACATATGTTTATTAAACCGGTAGCAATAGTGAAGTATGTAACTAAAAGTATACTTTATCTACATATGTACATACATATATATGTACATACATATGTATGTGTCATAGTCGAGTTATAGCCGGCTTTTCGCTTTGAGCTTGAACTACATTTACGCGGGAATAAAAGCTGTCACTAAGACCACTACTAACTACTAACTGTATAATAAATACAAATTTAAATAATCAGTTTTGATTGAAGTTTTAAATACACATAAGTATGTAGACGAAACAATGAATAAATTTTGAATTTACATACGTGCATATGTATCTTTTATAATAAATGTTTTCTTGTTAACAAGGGTATACATATGTATGTATGTAAGTAGTTTGCTCTTACAATCAGCTGTTTGTGATCAGCTGTTTTCTTGCTAGCAAATTGCTGATGGCAAACATTTTTCCAGCGGAAACTAGCAATCTCTCATTCAAGTCAACTAACAATGCCAGAAGCTGATAAATATCAATAATTAGCAGTTCTCGAACAAAGCGTATGATATACATACATACATATATGTACATACATACATACACACTTAAAAGTAAAGTCGACTTCATATTTTTATCATTTAAATTTAAAAATTGTATTAATAATTGTATTTCATAAAACTTAAACCCAATAACACTATGCAACATCAAAAAAAATCACCGATATCCCGAGTGGCGATTCGTATTAGATGTACTTAGGGCCAATTTTTCAGTGCAAGTTGAACTCTCTGGTTGTCGTTTAAACTAAGTTTAAACTCAGGATGCAGCTTTTCGGTCAACTTTAAACGGAGTTTAAACTAGGCTTAAACGGCCGATCGCGCACGATTAAACTTAGTTTAACTTATCAGCTAATTGCTGACTACTTCGTTTTGGTTGCAACAAATTTAATTGAGCGCAAGGAAACTAAGTTAAAATTTAAACTGAGTTTAACTAAACTTAGTTTAAACTGAGCACTGAAAAACTGGCCCTTAGTAAACAACAGAAAATAAATTCATATTAAGATATCACGTCCCAAAACATAAATAACGATAATCTTACTTTATTTACTTTTCGTTACACTTAGTTGAGGGTAGCTATAAAATTATATCATTGGTGTGTATAAAAGTCATCAAAACATTTAAATTATTCATAAATCTACAAAATGCCGAGGGTTTGTGTTAATACTCCTAGCTTATTTTGTTACGTTTGTGGTCAATTTTCTCCTAAAACTGAAAAAAAGCCAATTTCGCCATTGTTTGAAAAATGTTATGAAGCTCATTTTAAAATTTCCATTAGTAATCAAGAAAAATCATGGGTGCCGAAAGTGTATTTTTAAAATGTTATAAATATTTGACGGGTTGATACAAGGGTAATATTAAACAGTTGCATTTTGGTGTACAAATTCAGTGGCGTGAACCCAAAAATCACGTAGACGACTGTTACAAAACAAAATCAAAATCAAAACACTCGGTAAAGTATGTTACTGTGTTAGCAGTGTCAATGCCGCTACCACATTCTCCAGACATTCCAGTACCGGAAAGATTTTGTATTCTGTCAAGTTTATCGAGTCCTATTGAAGAAGAAGATGAAGCAGGCCCTTCTAATAGCGAAGTGGTATTTATAGATGAAAAAATACAGAACCACATTTGATTAGTCAATCAGAACTAAATGACCTTGTTAGAGATTTAGATTTGACCAAAGAAAAATCTGAAATATTAGGCTCGACATTAAAAAAATGGAATCGATTGTAAACTGGGGTTAAAATTACAGCTTATCGAAAACGTCGCACCACCTTAGCTACCTTTTATTCAAAAGAAGATGGATTAGTGTTCTGCAATGATATTGATGGATTAAAGTCAGCATTAGGTCACAAGCATGTGTACATATGTATATGAAAACATGGGTTCAGTAAGTGATTAACACGGTGAAAGATTTTAGTTAAGAAATTGCAGAGTACGAGAAGCTCTATGAGGGTAGATGGGAGATTTATGTCACCGCTTCATACAATTTTAAGTAAAATCAATAAATTGTGTTTCACTACTAAACGTGACGTGATAGAACAATTTTATTTCAATATTTCAAATAGTTTTAAGGTGGCGAATCATAATAACATACTGTGAACCCAGTGAAAAAAATAAATTTTACTTTGTTGCATAGTGTAATTTACCTTATTTAATTTGTTTACATTGGCAAACTGTCAACGCACGGAATAAAATGAAGAGAATTGCCCAACTTTGTGCAATGTTTCCGCTGCTCAGCATTGCCGATGTGGACAACAACAAAATAAATTACTTATGAATACACCACCCCTCATATTACACAAACCACATTTCACTACTAACTGTTAACGTCAATAATTACCCAACCTTGTATTATTGAGTATAATTGAATTATAATAATTCACGCACATTCAATATTTGATTTGTTTTTTGTTTCCTTTTACTAATGCGTTCGCGTGGCATGAAACTCGTGACCTGGTGATGACCCAGTCACAAAAAATTAAAATAAAAGCGAAAGAAAAAAACGTGAAAGCGAGGGAAAGCAATAATCTCTACCTCATTTTGAGACTTGAGATGAGACTGAGTTACAGAATTCGGGTATGAGACTTCTTACTGAATACATATTTATTACGCTTTTTTTATGTGAAGCTTTAGTTCTTGCAGTTCCGGTCGACGGAAATTTGTCGTAGCAGCTACTTACTTAATTGGAGCATCAACTGCCTAAGCGATATTGGTTTGTCGTATTATGTAATGTTATGTGATGCGATATGATCTGTTTATTTGATGTGATGTTGTTGATGGGATGCGATGATTACGATGAAGTAACATTATACTCGTACGATATGTCGAATGTTAGTTTCTTCAGTTCTGTGAGGATAAGAATTTATTCTTTTCATTTCGGAGAACCAGAGACAATACCTTAAAACCAAAAATAAATGCTCGCTTTTGTTGTATTGCAATTTCTTTCATTCCGATTCAGACCAAATTTGTCGAAAAAAATATACATATTTTATTCGAAAAGTCGCTGAATTATCAAACTGCCCGATGAAATACCCTTTAGCATTTCACGTGACGGTACATATAATAAACGAGATCATATATAGTATATATATGTATATAGATAGTATATACACATACTTATGCATGTGTTGGCATGTAATAAAAGCGACAGGCTAAATTAAATTCCAATAAACTTCCTTAAATACAAGAGAATAATAACAGAGAGCAAGAGCAAATACGAAGATTCGCGCAAAACAAAATGCCATTTGATTTTAAAATAAAAGAAATAAATAAATCATATGTATGCACATACATATACATATAGTATTTGATATGTATTTAGTTATATTATCCCTGCAAACAATTGAGCGACTAATCTCTAAAGACAGTATTCCGGGACTAGTCCCTATCGGGTACAACTGGGCATTAATTAGTCGCAACAAGTCTCAAACGGGTATAATTGGAGATTATTCCTGTATTCACCTCTTTCCGGTATGATAAACGATGCATTGGTATATGCACGCACTTAGGCAATAAAATTTCATGCTCGTCGTTGGCATGTAAGGAGAGCAAAGATTTTTATTTTTATTTTTATAAATAGACTGGTCCTCATTTATACCCATTCGAATATAGAAGGGGTCAATTAGTCTCTTCATAGGACATGCTCGAACAAAAGGGAACAGTTCAATCCATATAAAGAGAACAGAAGTTGTATTAGTCGCATGTTCCCTTGCGACTATTCCCGGACTCATCCTAGACTAATCGCATTTTTTGCAGGGTAGTGAGAGTTGTTCATGCTTGGTGTTAATGTTCATACATGCAAACATACATATGTACATTGATATGTATGGCGTTCGAGAACGAATCGCATGAAATTGAATTTTACAATTTACGAAGTCTATATGAATTGATTCTCCTCGTGTTGAACGTTGTCTCGAATCTTAGTGGCTATGTTCGCGGATGTCCGAGCACTTTTTATATAATTTTACTTTCAGAAATTGAGATGAGTTTATCAACAAAAATGGCAGGTTGGAAATTTTTTCAAAACTTCTTCGGCCTTTTTAAAGTAAAAAAAATAACAAAAGTGCAATGGCAGCATCCGTTTCATCTTCCATACATTAGGTCCGTACTCGTACTTCTCCAGTAAAGAAATTTCTTAGAATTTTGCAACATTCGCTCTCAGAGCGAACAATATACCAAAAAGTACAAGAACGCAAAACCAGTAAAAGCTTGCAAGTTTGACGAACAGCTAATTGAATTTTTGTCCGCATCCAAATATACAAAATGAAAAACGTTGCATTAGTATTTTCCTGAAACATTCCACTAACGAAGCTTAACCAAAGGAACTTGTACTTGCTTCTTGCATGTTTAACACTCATATTTTATAATTTTCGCCTTTTAAACTCTTAAACAAAAATTTCGTATTTATCCAAATTACAATCAGCTGTTTTTCCTACTTGCAAGTTTTTACTGGCAAAAATTTGTCCAGTAAAAATTATCAACTTCCCCTCAAAATTAAATGTCAATTCGCTCTCTCGATTTCCCCTACTTTGCAAATTTCTTGCAAGTTTTTGCGTACAAGAACGCCAAAACGTGATAGTTTGTAACAATTGTTACATTGTACATATATATGTACATATGTACACACATATGTAGGTACTCGTACGTATGTACATACATACATACATACATATGTAGCATGATTTTCCGGTTGCCCGCTGATATGTTCGATATCATGGAGAAATATCTTGGTTACAAATCACTGAAACATTTGAGTGCTTAGCATAAGTAGTTATGTATGTACATATGTATGTATGTAGAAAACCATCAGATTCTTGAAAAAATAGCCTTACTTTTGCAATTAATAAACCGCTTACACTATCTACGGACAACAAACTATTTGAATTACTCTAATAACATTATGAAGCATTGATAACAATAAGAATACTACAAAAAAAAAAAATTATTATCTTAATCGTTTTAGTTGGTATATACGAGCAACAATTTCCTAACATTCGTTCAGCAATCGCAGACAGAAGTAAAAAAATATGTCGACCAGCCACGCTAACACGAAAATTTCCTATACTAAAATGGTTACCTAAATATGAGCCGACATTTCTGATTCGCGATATTATTGCTGGATTTACGGTCGGGCTCACGACTATCCCCCAGGCCATTGCTTATGGCGTTGTGGCGGGCTTGCAACCCCAATACGGTTTGTATGCGGCGTTTATGGGATGTTTTACTTACATTATATTTGGCTCCTGCAAGGATGTTACCATTGGTAAATATATAGAAATAGATGTGCATACATACATACATTTCATAAAACATATGTATGTATGTATGTGCGTTAAATATTTTATTTCCCGAAAAATTTATTTATTCATGTGTTTAGCCACCACAGCAATTATGGCCTTAATGGTACATGACTACGCGATTATAACACCCGACTACGCCATTTTGATATCCTTTCTTGCTGGCTGCATTATATTGGTGCTGGGCATTTTAAATTTGGGCGTGCTTGTACGATTTATATCGGTGCCAGTTATCACTGGTTTCACAATGGCTGCCGCATGCACAATCGGCAGTGCACAGGTGAACACTCTGTTTGGAATGAAAAGTAAGCAATTTTAGCAATTTATAATTTGACAAATATCCGTTTAAACATTTGAGCGCGTATGCTTAGTTATGCGTCTAAGTTGGACTTGAACATTTAGCTCAATTACATTTACATAGACGGGTATTCCCCCACATGTACATATGTATATTTTAAAGAACTATTTTATAATAGTAATATATTCATAACTTCTGTCAGAAGCTTTCAAAGTTCAAAAAAAATGTCCATATAAAATAAAAAAAATTAATTTGGTTCAAGAAAGGAACTAGACTTGAGAGCTACATATAGAACTGCATACTCAAATAAATTCATTTTGATTTAAATGTTGCTGAATTAATAGAGTTGTATAACTATAAAGTTTAAAATGTGTGCCATATTCGATTGGTAGAGAATAATATAAGTATAAGAAATGCCGTCAGAATTTGTTAAAAAAAAGATAAAAACAAACAATGTTTACAGTTTTCGGATGTACCGATTTCCAATCATGTCAAAATGTTAAACTCAAAAAGCACTAATAATAAGTAGACTTTTTTTTGCCAATCTCCGTCCTTTCATAGGTCTTTTTGTTGCCGGGGAGCAAATCCGGTGAATATGTAGGCTGAAGTATGATTTTCGTATTGTTTTTGCGAAAAAAAACCTTTATTTTTAAAATAACAACAAAAAACATCTAACCTTTTTATCTGTCAAAAACAAACTAACGCCCGAATTCAGTAACTCATGCCCGAATTCAGTAAGCAGTCTCAGGCTCTAATAGAGACAAAAGTCACAATTTTAGACCAGTTGGCATTCATTAGTTCCAAAACAAAGCCTCTAGTCTCAAAATAAAATCTCAAAATTGTGACAGGTAACAAAAAATCAATATAGAAACCAAAGAAAAAAATGTGAAAGCAAGGAAAAGCAATAATCTCTAGCTCATTTTGAGACTTGAAATGAGACTGACCTACGAATTCAGTAAGCAGTCTCTTGGGTATCAGTCTCATCTCAAGTTTCAAAATGAGAGATTATTGCTTTTCCTCGCTTTCAAATTTGTTTCTTTTGCTTTTATTTTAGTTTTTTGTTACCTGGTGATGAGCAGACTTTATTTTGAGATTAGAGGCTTTATTTTGAATCTAATGGTTGTCAACTGGTCTAAAATTGTGACTTTTGTCTTTATTAGAGACTGCCAACTGAATTCGGTGGTAAGTATGCTATGTACTTGAAAGTGTAAACATATGTTTGGGACATGTGTACCAACACAACAACAACAACAATCGATAATATGTCGCCCGCGAAATTTGAAAAGTCACTATACCTTTTGAGCCCACCTCGTATTTGAAAAGTCGAAAAGTCACTAAACACCTCGTATACATATGTATGTATGTAAATGTGTGCCTAGTTTTTATTTCGAAATCTAAGCTTATGTATGCGAAATATGAATAAACATATATATATGTACATATGTATGTAATTTATTAATTGTGTCTTGCTGTTTTTGGTTATACTTTTTATTAACTCGAAAGGTCCATCGAACCAAATCATTCCGTCTTGGACTTTTTTTTTTACACACCTCACATCAATTCGGTTCAATGACTCTGTACTTGGCGTTTGCAGTCTCACATTTCTAATTTTAATGAAGGTAACTCATTACATTACTCATACATATGTTCATATGTATTAAATTTAAGTTGTATTAATTTTTTAGAAAGCGAAAGATATACCCTACGGAGGTAAAATATTATGGAAATATGTTTCTCTGTCTCGCAACGCCTTGGTGGTCATATTTGGAACTTTTTTGGCATACCAGCTAAGTCAGAATGGATCTGAACCCTTCAGACTTACCGGAAATATTACAGCGGGTTTACCGCCTTTTCGTCCACCACCATTTAGTACATATGTCGACGGAAAGGAAGTGTATTTTACGGAGATGATAAGTACAATAGGTTCATCGTTGGGATCAATACCTTTGGTATCCATACTTGAAATTGTGGCAATAGCAAAGGCATTCTGTAAGTCCATTCTCTAGTTCACATATACATACATATATATGTTTATGTACATATGTGTATGAATTTTAACTCTTTAATTTTCTTTTATAGCTAAAGGGAAAATTGTTAACGCATCTCAAGAAATGATTGCGCTCGGTATGTGCAACATCATGGGAAGTTTTGTGTCAGGTATGCCGGTAACAGGATCATTTACACGAACGGCTGTCAATAATGCCAGCGGTGTTAAAACTCCGTTAGGCGGTGCGATAACGGGTTCAATGGTATTGTTGGCATTAGCTTTTCTCACCCAAACTTTCTATTACATTCCAAAAGCAACGTTGTCATCAGTCATTATGGCGGCTATGATATCTCTTGTGGAATTGGAGAAAATCGGTGAAATGTGGAAATCAAAGAGTAAAGTGACGTAAATGAAAAACAAGAATAGATAATTACATTTCTTCTATTTCTATCTAGGAGGAGATCTTTTTCCGTTTTTGGTTACATTCTTAACTGGTCTATTTTGGAGTCTTGAATACGGAATCATTTCCGGTATAATAGTCAATATTTCATTCATACTATATAGAAGTGCAAGACCCCATATGCAATTAGAAATTAAAAGGGTAAACAAATTTGGTTTTTCATTTGTACCATAATTATTTAAATACATAAATTCTTTAAGGTTTATAACTGGGACGTTTGTTTCGTTGAAGTGAAGCAGAGATTAGATTTCGCATCGGCTGAATATTTGAAGGAAAAAGTTGTCAACTTTTTAAGCGAATATCGATATGACACAAGTCTCGTTATAATAAAAGGGGAAGAGATTAATTCCATCGACTACACAGTTGCAATGGTATGTATTAGCACATGTACAATTTTTGCGATAAATAAAACAAAAATCCTTCTATTATTTTATACTGAAAATGGTCAAAATATCCGAATGTTTAATATGCACATACATATATAACATTTTATTATATTATTTTACATTATACGAGTATGTCGAATGTGTACCAGTGGGCGCTATACCTCGCTTAGCCACTAAAATCTAACATTCATTAGGGAATGTTAAATTTAGTTTATGGAAACACTTTTTCTAATAGCGGTCACTCCTCGGCGGCCATAGAAAATTGTATGCCAAGAGAAGCTCAAACAAACTCTGAGCTGCATATGTATGTACATACATAGTGTAAGCGCCAAATAATTATTATTTTTATATTATAAATTACATTCATATATTTACCATAAATACATTTATAATATTTAATATGTATTTAGGTTAACGAAATGTGTAATTTGCCAAAATGTTTTTGACAATGATATTTTCTTCATCTTCACTGCAACAGTTTATTGTTTTGGGCCGAAACCTATAGACTTCGCCAATTTTCTCTCTCCTTTGCGTAGTCACGCCTGTTAATCTTACCAAATGAAGACGGAATATTCTGCAATTGGTCCTTCCATTCTGCTCGTGGATGCCCTTGTTTTGGTTGTCCACCCGTGAATAACCGAACGAGAGAATTTTTCACCGGAGCATCGTCATCAATGCGAACGACATGCCGAAGACATCGCAGTCGCTGAACTTTGTCCATATCCTTATACAAGTACAGAACATACATTTCGTCATTCAATCCTCTTCGGTATCCGTCGCATACACGAGTAGAGCTATAAATCTTGTGAAGAAAATTTCTCTCGAAATACCCAATGCCTTCACATCGCTGATCAACATCGTTCATGTTTGTGCGCCATATAAATGGACGGGAATAATGAAGTATTTGTAGAGCAAGATTATTGATCGTCGAGAACGGGCCCTGTTTTTCAATTGCCTATCGAGCCCAAAGTAGCTCCTGCTGGCAAGTGTTAAATACAAAGTCCTTCACTATGTAAATAAAAATTGCAGACGCCTTCTTTAAACCGGAAAATTTTGTCGATAGGATCTCGCAAACTGCCGGATTGGGCAATATACATACACTGAGTCCAACTCTTTAGTTTTAGTTTGGCACTATTAGTTATGGAATAGGTCTATTAATCCATTTACTTAAAAGACGCTCACAAGAAGTTAAAAAAAACTAGCTCTGGCGAAAATTTACCATCTAGTAGCAGAAATTTGTTGTCTGAGCTCTCCGAAGTCACGAAGGTGACCGGAGTTGGAAAAACATTGCTTTCCAACTTTTGAAAGTTTTTGGGTATTTTTAGGTCAATTCAAACAAATTGTATCCTTTTGCTGAATCTTTTTAGGGGTTTATCTATCTACATATATGGATGGAAATCATTTATTTCAGATATTTAGATATTCAGATAACGGTTAAATCGTTTATTGTCGCTAGAGAGTAGGAATTTGTTTCGAAGCAAAACCATAGATGTTAGAAAATCATCGACCCACAGCCATTGAACATCGGACACAAATCTTCGAAGGTATTTAAATCGCTTTTTTGCCACAGACCACTTTTTTTTTTTAGAATTAATCTTATCTCAGCTGAGTTAGAGGTTACCATTTAATATTTCAGATGCTTAGTAACGTTTGTATATATGTAGAACTTGTTTTACAATTTAACAATATTAAATATTTAAATTTTGTGTGTCTTTTATAGAATATTATCACGCTTAAAGAAGATCTGGAGGTGCTCAAATGTGATCTCATATGCTGGAATTGGAACATATCCACTGCCGGAGTAATTTGTAGATTGAATAGTAAATTGTGCTGCATATTTAAAAACGAGCAGACTATTGAAGAGGTGGTAAATAATTATTATCTTAGTCTTCAAAGAAACAATGACTATTCAAGTGACACCGTATACACAGATACTTCATAACAGGATTATATAATTAAGAGATCACGTATTCAATAAGTAATTGTTTGCCATTAAATATTATTAGATATCTACGTTTTGTATGTATGCACATACATACATATGTATGTTAGCAGCCATTAACTCTTTTTATAATTGAATATAGAGAAGAAACAAATGTTGCATGCAGTAGTTTTTAATTTATTACTTCAGGGTAGGAAATTTAAACTTACAACTCTTGATTCCCGCACATTTTTACAGGATCAGGAATGAGTGGTTACAAGCGTGGTATAGCACTCAGTTGCTATTTCAATATATGAACTTGTTTGTACATGATTTTAAATGATATGTCTAAATTTAAATTATTAACGGAAATTGAAAACGGTAAACGCGCAGTCGGCAAAAAGTGTGTACGTTTCTCTGTTAGCATTTTGCACTTTAAAGTATGTATGGATGTAGTACTTGTTATATAATAAACTTTGTTTTATACTTAGGACATGTACGCACATACATACATATGTATGTAGTCAGTTTAGTGCCATGCTCTACAAAAGGGTGCTTTTAGCAGACTTCTATTATATAACTTTATATACAATCTATTACATAATACCAGAGAACTTGTAAGAAACTTACTCGACATATTTGAAATGACTCGACAGCGGAATTTAACATTTTGATTAGCAGAGTATTTTAAAAGGCTTAAAAATGTTAAAATCAATGTTTAGAAACTAAAAAAACGCCACAATTAAATGAAATTTATAAAAAATGAAAAAAAAAAACGATTTCGGGTGAACACGAAATTCACAATAAGGGGGAATATGTTATATACATATGTGTTTTCAGGGGACTAAGCAGTCCAGTGTGTAAAGACTCAGTGCAAGGCGAATTTATCAAGGTGGTGGTAAGCGAATATAAGTAAAAGGACTCCATGTATTTTGTTTTTGCTTTGCTGGACTGAATGTCAAATTTGTGTAGGCCAGCCACTCGCCAGCCAATCAGAACGAAGCCCTTTGACGTACAGTCCAGCAAAGCGAAAAAATCAGTTGGCTCCTTAACACCACCTTGTTAAATTTGCCTTGACTCAGTGTTTTGGATTGAAAGAAAATTTTCGAACGTTTTGGAATTTTAAATTCGGAATTATACATGAAGGAAATAAGTGTTGGAAATTGTTAGAAGAATTGTCTATAAACTTGACCGACATCTCCACAGAAAATAGCTGATGCCCTAAAATAGATGTCACAAAATATATTGTCAATGGAGACCGCTTATTTCTTCATGTCAGCCATCATGACTAAGGGCCAGTTTTTCAGTGCTGGTTTAAACTCAGTTTAAACTAAGTTTAGTTAAACTCAGTTTAAATTTAAACTTAGTTTCCTTGCGCCCAAATAAATTTGTTGCAACCAAAACGAAGCAGTTAGCAAACAGCTGATAAGTTAAACTAAGTTTAACCGAGCACAATCGGCCGTTTAAACTTAGTTTAAACTCCGTTTAAAGTTGACTGAAAAACTGCATTCTGAGTTTAAACTTAGTTTAAACGACAAACAGAGTTCAACTTGCACTGAAAAACTGGCCCTAAATAATGTATAATAGGTAATAGATACATCTTGGTCAGCCATTTATGTCAGAGTTTTTGTCTTGGCATCTATTGTATGAAATAAGCTGTCACTTTGTTACTTTGACAGCTAATTTTTCATTTGGCTGTAAATTTGGTGGGGTCAACATCGAAGATATTTTCTTCAGAAGAAAAAAATAGTTGTTTTCATTGCATTTATTAATGTTTACGTATTTTGGAGGAAAAAAACATATTTCTTGTATTATTTTCATATTTGCGCTTTATTAAGCGAACTTACTTGTTTGACGCCCTCTAACAAATGTTTATGTCAAGACATCAAACTGCCCATACATAAAAATTGACAAAACATTTTTAATTTTTTCCTGCCAAAATGACAGATGTTAGAACATCAGCTATTTTCTGTGGAGATGTCGGGTTATAAACAATACACAAAAACGGAAAATTATCGACAGCGTCTAATCGTTATCGAAAGCTATTATCGAAAGTACCATAAATTTTCTTTTAATTTATTAGTTTCATTAGAAGGAAAAATGTGTGTTGCAGAGTGAACTCGGCCTTAATTTTTGTTAGAAACTATTTACATATACATATGTACATACATATGTATGTATGCATATATGCCATATAGCATCAATTCGTTGCATACATATGGTTATAACTAAGCTTCAAATGTTTTCATTGTTTTGTTTAATTAGAATGCTTAATTGAGTCAGAGTTAATTGCTTGTATTCGGAATAACTAGTGCTAGTTTTAATTTAATTTTAAAACGCTAACGCAGCCATTTCACCTTCATTTGGGGCAATTGTATTCATGTAAATATAATACATACCTAGCCATTCTTACAAGCGACTGAAGGGTGTCACCCTTCAAAAGTGATTTTCATGAATGTGTTTCGCTAATACTATCGTGGAAGCGCACAGAAAATTATTCATCACACCGGGTGGAGGTGGTGGTTCTCTTACGAGCAATAACGCAAAGAGCTATATTGCGCAAAACGAAAACACAGTTCACCAACTAGATTTACCAAGAATGTCGCGTACCAAATCGCGGTTGCAAGTTGAAGTATGTGGAGATTGCGGAGCCACAGGTTTATCAAAAATAAATAAATTGATTTAATATACATATTTTACTTACGATAATTTAATTTTCCACACAGATCCTTCATGGGCTTCCATCAATCGTGGTATTTTACTTTGTTCTGATTGTTGCTCGGTACATCGAAGTCTGGGTCGACACATATCCATGGTGAAATCATTGCGTCAAGGAACTTGGGAACCATCTGTTTTGAATTTTGTTAACTCGCTGAATTCGCACGGAGCAAATAGCGTTTGGGAACATCACCTTGACACTAATTCATCAAAAGGGGACAAGGGTATACCACGCGTTCGAAAACCCAACCCAAAAGATCCCTTACACCCAACCAAATCAGACTTTATCAAATCGAAACACGTAAATTTAATATTCGCTTTAAAATCGACTCTTCAAGAGGAAGGAGTAATTTCTGGCATAAACCTGGAGAATGAGCTTAGCAGACAGTTGCATGCAAGTGTGAGGACTAGTAATTTAGAAACTTCTCTTCGTCTCATTGTACAAGGAGCCAATCCGAACTTTTTCCATGACGAAAAGCGCTCAACGCCTCTACATGTTGCCGCTAAATTTGGACAAGCAGGCCAAATTGAATTACTTATTGTGTATGGAGCAGATATTAATGCAGTTGATGGAAATGGGCTGACTCCATTGGAAGTGGCAAAAGGTAACAATCACAATATCATAGCGGAGCGATTACAGGATGCAATGTACGAAGTGACAGATCGTATCATAATGTTTTTGGGTGGGAAAAAACCTGATCATTCGGTAAAAACTTATTTTATTAATGGTAAACTTTTAAAAGAGATTTTATTAAAATAGTCAGGATGCCACTTGGTTATTCCGGAAGCCCCTAATACTGAATTAAGCGAACAACTTACTATCGCCAGAAATCGTTTACAAGTCGTTCCAAATAAAATGTTCCAGGAATTAGTTATGGACTTATATGATGAAATTGATAGACGTGAAAATGAAGCAAGTAAGTTTTTCGTACAATTAAAATGAAATATGGACTATGAAAATTTGAAAATGTCTCACGGTAGTTTGGGCAACTTCCATACTGAATGCTGATAATGTAACTGTGCCATTCTTGCCGGCAAATCCTTTTTTAAGTGCAACTCGCAACCAAGTAAATATATACGAAAACACATGTCGCTTACTAAATACAAAAAATAGCACAAACATCACAATAAAAAAATAATGGTGTTTTAGGTACATATCGAACCCTATTCGCGATTGTATCGTAAGCGAAATTTTTTTTTCGCTGCAATATTTGAACACGTCTTTCTGCAAATTCATAAAGTCGAAATATTTGTCATTGTAGAATTTGACAAAAGGTTGCGCTTGCGGTCATCCTACAATTAAGTAACCCGCTGAATATGTATCTGAATTTATTCAGTTTTTAAAAGAAAAAACCGTCTCTAAATCCAGTAAAACTGGCAATAATAAAAAATTCGCTCAGAGCGAGAGGTAGAACCAAAACATACGCGATCGCTTTCCGGTAAAAAGCGTTAGATAATGACCAAGGAGGAAATTATAACACGTTTTAACTTTCTTGTAAACAAAAAATTAACTCTAACTTTGTATCCACTCTTAATTAACGTATACTAACAAACATACATGCATTTAACCAAAATGGAATAGCCCCTAATGCGGCGTTCAGACACCGTTAATTGAGTTACTTGATAAATCGTTCAAACATATACTGTTTCGATTAAAATAAGTTTAGATCGATACTTCACGACATTTTAATTGCAGAATATTTTTAAGTGAGTCAACGGTCGAGTATTGGGTGCTCTTACAGAGTCGTTTCTATAACACAGAGCAATTTGTGCGTTTTTGGACCGATTTTATGTCATGAATAAGGCGACATGAATAAGACGTATGTACATATCCATCTAACTTTCATATCTCTTTGCTGAATTTCTACTATCAAACCAATTTTCAAATTAATTTGCGTTTGTTAAAAAAAAAAAAACGTTGCATTCATTCGTACATTTCTGTAAACGGTCCAAATTTCCCTTACACAGCATACTCGCAAAATTATTTTAAGTACAATTACATTTTCATTTTCTTGAGTAACACTGCATGGTATCCCGATTTAGAGAATATAGAGGTTGCGCAAACCGCTATTCGCTCTCAGTAAATTTGACAGAATCATCTGTTTATGCTACGTCACAAATCCTTTTGTTTTCGTCTGTTTGTTTGCAAGCATACAATTTTTGTATGCATAAATCCAATGGCTATTACTCTTTTCTCATTTAATTGAGACACTAAAACAGCCTGTTGTAAAGTTTGGCTTACGATACAATTGAAAAACAAAAGGCTCGATATGTTTTAAAAGTTTCTTTGTGTTATTCATTCTTGTATTTAGAGTGTAATGTTTGTGTGCTTGACAATTATTTAAATTTAATCAAATAGGGGAGACAAAAACTTGCACGATTCTCACGCAAAGAATTCGCTGGGTTATTAACGGATGTACTATACGATGCCCGCCGTCGACAAAAAATAGCAAATTTACGCCCACTGGACGGGACCAATATGAATTCCTTTTACAATCCACCATTGTTAAATGAGAATGAATTGGATTTATCAGATGATGAGCCCATTTACGATCCTGTTGCAAGCGACGACGACTATGCACCAGTACCCCCAATAGCACAACAGGTAAATAGTAGACGATGAGAGTTAGTCAAGTAGTTACATAATATTCACTGCTAATTTATGCAATAATTTTTATTGTCTTCTCTTCATCAATTTAAATCATGTGTGATATAATATTATTGAAGTAAAAATGCGGTCATTATAAATTTCACAGCTTTATATTATAAACGAAAAAATTATATCCAATAATGTACTAGTTAGTGAGTTTTTTTTTTATTAAGATTGCTTTTATTAAAAAATTTGTAGAATCTTAAACTATTTTATTTATTTAAGTTCTTAAGACTTTTTTTTTTTTGTTGTTTCGTATTCGCTAATTCAGGCTATTGTGCATCAAGCGCCCGATCAGCCACAGCATGAAGTTCAGACCTTGTTGAGACAAATTAACGACTACAAATATGTTATTAATCAGCTAAAATCGACTGTTGAGAAGCTGTCGTCTGAAAATTCTGAACTGAAATCAAAGTTTTCGAATGCTCCTGTGGTGTGTCCAATTAATGAGACTGTCGGCCAACATGACTCACTGTGAGCTAGTTTATTTTTTATTTCTTTTAATTTAGTTTCTTCTTAATTTATTTTAATTTATATATTCGCACAATATAAAAAAAAAAAAGGCGAGGTGACGTAAATGGTGTTGAAAATGGGCAAGAATCGCTTTCACTATCTGAAGATGCTGGCAACGGTTCTCTACCACAAGATTCCAACACTTCCAGCTCATCCTCGGCCAACAGTTCGAATCAGTCGACCATCAAGCGCCCAGCAAGTATGTATGAACGTCGCATTGCCGCACCATTATTTAAACCGAGCGTTGAGTGTCGAACCACGACTAGCATGTACCAAATGGCTGTCGATAAGCCATTTTCTGAGGAGTTAAAGCATCGCACAGATCTGGTGACGCGCCGCGTTAAGGAACTTGTCTCTATCATGCAAGACCTACCCGTAAATAAAGATAATTTAATGTCTTGCGGAGAAGGAGTACGCGCTGCGGTTATTGAATTGATTTCAATATTTACAATACCGGTGATTTACTCGCAAATTCAATAATTATAATGAAAATGCTAATTCATTCGAATATCTATTTGCAGTCAAATTACAACGAAACCATTAGAGATATGCTAAAAACATTAACGCGTTACAATATTTTAATACCACATGAATGTGAAAACTTGCAGAAATCATACTCGTTGAATGATAAGGCAGCAATTGAAAAATATAATCATGAGGTGCGGGAGTGTGCGTATTATATTGTTAGCGCAATGAAAACTCTTGTCATGCAATTCGAATGACCTTTTACAATTTATCTTAATTATCTACATTTATGTATATTGTTGAAAGTACTAACGTTAAATACTAATTGAAATTTTGAAATGCGTTTAAAATATGAAATAACTACATTGCAGCAAAAAACGAAATTACGACGAAATATTCGATGGATAACTAGTTACCATTTATTTATAAAAATGTTTAAAAAAATCTAATTTTAATCAACTAAACTTTTTAAAACCAAAAAAAAAAAGACAATTTTATTAATAACCGATGTTCTTTGCTAATTTAGTTGAAATCTGCCTCTTCGAATTATTTTTCTCAACACCTGACTTACTATCATATAGCTAATACCTTTATACTGATTAAGTAAAAAATTGTCTTGCATATTGTTTTTTTCTTTTTCTTTTCCGACAGGGAGGAATGTTGATATTTGTTGGAACGATTTTCCGTCATCCCTTGTCAAGTTTGGTTTGAAGACAAACCGGTTTCGGCGTTGTGCCATCTTCAGTGTCAAAGTCTCTAATAGAGACAAAAGTCACAATTTTAGACGAGTTGGCATTCATTAGTTTGAAAATAAAGCTTCACAGAAAATTAAAATAAAAGCAAATAAAAAAAAAAAACGTTAAATCGAGGAAAAGCAATAATCTCTAGCTAATTTTGAGACTTGAGATGATACCAAGTTACAGAATTCGGGCATTAGTTTAACTTATCAGCTGTTTGCTGACTACTTCCTTTTTTTAATTGAGCGCAAGGAAACGAAGTTTAAGTTTAAACTGAGTTTAACTAAACTAGCGTTAAAAAATTGGCCTTGAGACTGCTTACTAAGTTTGGGATAAATCATTAGTCATTATTAAACTAACGGAATAAGTCGAAAGAGGTCGTTTATGGTAAAACACGTTTGCCAAACTGTCAGCTAGAGTAGATTAGATTAAAATATGAAGATTGCACTGTGGATCTATTGTGCCCTCAGTACCTTACAACACCTCCCCCAGTCCGAGAGAATCTATAAATTTTAAGATGGACTCCGGACTTAGGGATTGTACGTATTCCTCCTTTGGCCACATCTGACCTAGCCATCTCTCCCTTCGACGCGCCACAGCGTCACACTCCAGTAGTATGTGTGACACTTCCACAACAGTCGGTTCTACGCTACCGAAGTGACTCGGATTTCATCCGACCAAGGACTGTTGTTTCGGCGACCTAACCCCACTTAGGCTGCCGGACACCCCCAATCTTATCTCCCCCTGGGTGCAATACCTTGCAGCAGGATTGCTACTCATACTTCTGGCCAGGGCGGGCGTCGAGCCTAACCCTGGCCCAGAAACCTACTTCTGCTGCATCTGCCAGAGAAGGCTCCATCCGAATTCCACGTCGGTGAGGTGTAATTCGTGCAACGGATGGTGCCATCTTAAGGTCTGCTCAGGCCTTAAGAAAACTAGGGAGTGGTCCACATCCTATGTGGGCCAGTGTTGCTCGCGCACTCAAGCGCCCCAAGCCTCCACGGCATCCCCCCTTGCGCCCCCCGCGCCGGTGCCTCAGAGCACCCCTCCTGCCTCCACGGCCCCCCGGAGCTCACAGCAACACCAAACCTCCCCACCGCCCCCTCGCTCCACCACACGTGGGGCCAACCAGCAACTACTGGTTGCCCCCACCATCTGCTGTGTATGCCGGGTCAGAGTGCACCGGAATGCCTGCTCAGTCAGGTGTAATGCCTGCCAGGGCTGGTGCCACTTCCGGGCGTGCTCTGGCCTACGCACCACAAGGGACTGGTCTGTGAGCTTTACCGCCTCCTGCTGCCGCAACAACCCCCCGCCAGTGTCGCTCACGACACCGCCCACAACATCCACTGGGCCTTTACCACCACTGCGGGAAGCACAGCCGGGGCGGGCCGGCCCTCGGATCCAGTCCCTCACCCCCCTCAACGCGACAACCTTACCGAGACAGACGAGACTCCTACAGTTCAACTGCAACGGACTCTCGAGCAAGATCTCGGAGGTGGTTGCCTTCATGGCTCGGCACGGACTGTTAATAGCTGCGGTCCAAGAAACGAAGCTACGTCGCAGCTCAACGTTAACGAACTGCGACGGTTACAACGTGCTTCGTAGAGATCGCGAGCGAGATAATGGTGGAGGCCTAGCCTTCATCCTACACAACACCGTGCAGTATCGTCTTATCGATGCAGACATCGACCCAAGGGACAGCACCTTAGAATGTCAAGGGATTGCTGTCCGGTCAGGCGATGTCGAGCTCGAAATATTCAACACATATATACCCCCTGTCTCCTGCTGCCCCGCTGGATATCACCCTGACATAGGTGCGCTCCTCAATGGTGAAAACCGTTTGGTAGTCGGAGACTTTAATGCGCACCACGATCTTTGGTTCTCAAGCCTATCAAATGATCGTAGGGGAAATATTTTGGCAGAGCAGATAGACGATTCGACATTCTGCACCATGAACGACGAAGCCCCCACCAGGATTGTGGGTAGTTGCAGCAGCTCGCCAGATCTAACAATAGCTAGCGCAGGTCTGATAAATAGCATAACGTGGCGACCTATGCTATCGCTTGCATCAGACCACCTACCCATAATCATCTCGATTGACAGACCTGCCAACTATGTTGCCTCGGATCGCCACACTTATGTCAACTTTAAAAAAGCTGACTGGGAGCGGTTCGAGGACTTCACTGAAGACGCCTTCAGTGCTCTCTCAACTCCAACCGACGTTCGCGTAGGCGAGCGCTTGTTCCGCAGGGTGGTGAAGTCCGCTGCAGCCCGTTTCATTCCGGCAGGGAGGATCCCTGTGATCCGTCCTGACTTCCCGGGTGAGGCGGTGTCTCTGGCGGATGAACGCGACCACCTTCGGCAGGCGGACCCCGGTAATCCCCGTATTAGGCAACTAAACGGGGAGATCCAACGCCTGGTCAACGTTCACAAGCGGAACAAGTGGAGGGAGCACCTGAAGTCCTGCAACCTCGGTGCCGGAGTGGGCAAACTTTGGTCGACCGTGAGGTCCCTGTCCAATCCGACGAGGCGTGATGATCGAACAGAAATCTCCTTTGGAGACCACGCCTCGTCGGACCCGAAGCGATGCGCGAACTATTTCAGTCGACAATTCACATTGCATCCTTCGGCCGACAGAACCAAACGGTCAGTCACCAGAAGGCTGCGCAAGTCAACACCAAGCGCACCAATTGTCCTCTCTACCACTGAGGTGAAGGAAGCCATCGGGAAGGCGAAAGCCTCCAAATCCATTGGCCCAGACGGGTTAAGCATGTTGATGCTGAAAAAATTGGGCACCGCGGGAGTAGCATATCTCACCAGGGTCCTCAATCTGTCGCTATCCACCACGGTCATTCCGGATATCTGGAAGACCAGTAGGGTGATACCACTGCTGAAACCAGGGAAACCGGCCGGCCAAGGCGAGTCCTATCGGCCGATCTCCCTGCTTTCTCCAGTGGTCAAGACACTTGAGGCCCTGCTGCTCCCGCATTTCAACTACCATCTCAGCCCGGCGAAGCATCAACACGGCTTCCGGAAAGTGCATAGCACCACAACAGCACTTAACGCTATAAACACCCAGATTAATCGTGGTCTCAACGGCAACCGCCCCTGTGAGAGAACCGTCCTCGTGGCTTTGGACTTGTCGAAGGCCTTCGACACAGTCAGCCACTCCATCTTGTTGAAGGACGTGGAGGCCTCACCTCTCCCAGCGGCGTTGAAGCGATGGACCGCGAACTACCTGTGTGGTCGTCAAGCGTCGGTGTGCTACCGTGACTCAGTGTCAAAAGCGAGAAGAATCAAGCAGGGGGTACCACAGGGTGGCGTCCTATCCCCCCTATTATTCAACTTCTATATCTCGCGACTCCCTTCCCCGCCAGAGGGAGTCACACTGGTCTCGTACGCCGATGACTGCACGATAATGGCTACCGGCAATGGAATTGATGGCCTGTGCTCCAAAGTGAACAGCTACCTCCCTGACCTTGCTCACTACTTTACAGGACGGAATCTGACGCTGTCTCCTGCCAAGTCCACGGCGACCCTTTTCACATCTTGGACGAAGGAGGTCGGGCTCACCCTCGACATCCATATCGAGGGGACCCCCATCCCGACGGTTAACCACCCGAAGATCCTGGGAGTCACCCTCGACAGCCTGGTCTCCTCAGCGCATACAACCGCAATCGTCAATAAGGTACAGAGCCGCAACAAAGTCCTCAAGTCGCTCGCCGGCAGCACTTGGGGCAAAGACAAAGAAACGTTGTTGGCAACATACAAGGCGATTGGCCGGCCGGTTCTAAATTATGCCGCGCCAATCTGGTCGCCTGGAACTAGCAGGACTCAGTGGTCAAGACTGGAGACCTGTCAGAACGCCGCACTCAGGACAGTGACGGGATGTCTCCTGATGACGCCTGTGGATCACCTCTACCATGAGGCTAACGTGCTCCCAGTGCAGGAGCACAACATTATGCTCACAAAGCAGTTTCTACTGGGATGCCACCGTCCGGGGCACCCCAATAGAGACTTGCTCGCGCTGGAGCCGGCACCCAGGCACATCAGGGGACATCTCTCACAACTGACGGACGAGGTCCAGACATACGTACACCGACCGCTGGACCCAAGGACGTACCGACAGGCTCTGGACAGCATTCACAGGGAGTCGGTGGCCAAACACATCGACAGCCGCCCTGTGAGTGCAGTCCTGGGAGTCCAACCACCACCCATTGCAGCTGAGGAGCTCCAGCTGCCTCGTGAGACCCGCGTAACTCTGGCCCAGCTCAGATCTGGATATTGTAGCAGGTTAAACTCCTACTTATCCAGGATCAACCCCGACACCCCCAACACGTGCCCGGCATGTGAAGAGTCTCCGCACGACACCAATCACCTATTCACATGCCCGGCCAAACCTACTCAACTAACACCCCTCTCCCTATGGTCCGACCCTGTTGAAACAGCTCGTTTCCTGGACCTTTCGTTAGTTGAGCTTGACGATAACGATTGAGGGAGTCCGCCAACCCAGTGGGGTGTAGCTAGCCGCTACAACAACAACAACAACAGTAGTATGTGTGAGGGGCTAACTAGCTGTCAAAGTAACAAAATTGTTGTGAAGGCACCTTAAAAAAAATACGAGAGATACATATGTGAATATTTGAGTTATTCACAAGATTGATAGTTTCGTACAATTATAAACTTGTATGTAACTCGAAATTTACTTCTATTGTTTTTTACCGAAAAAAAGGATTCGAAATAATGCAACCTCGATTTTTGAAGTTTAACGATTTTACAGCATTACAAAACCTTGCTGAATTGCCCTGCTATTCCATCGTTGCAAGTTTTTGTGGCGCGGGAATAGCACTGTAAAGCTCGTTATATGAATGGCTTCATCCGAACATGCGCTTATCCTTTCATTATATACATATATCTGTGTTAACGCGGTCCTACTGACACTACTTTCTAATCAACGCGTCATGGAGACTAGAGGCTATAAACAAAAAAATATGTATTATTGTAGCTAACAATTTTATTTGCAATAATTTGTACTTATGAATATAAGTAAAGATTCAAGTTATGTGCTTTTGAGTTACTCGTTTTCATCTTCGGTAATAACAGAATTATTTATGGACGTTACCTCTCTCGTCAACAACTGATTAAAGTGTTCCTCACTCTGAATTTTGACAATTCTTTGCTCCAACATAGGTGCCAACTCGCAACTTGCTTTTTCTAAAACCTCCAAAGATGGCCGCCGTAAAAACTAAAAAAAAAAAAAAAAAATTTTAGGACTTTCAGTTAATTTTCAAACTATTCAATATGTTGGTTACCTTCAACGCTTTGGGGTTGGATACATCGATAGATTTTGCTTGATGTACAACAGATAACTTTCTTATAGGTGATGGCCCATCTAAATCTAGATTTTCGAGCATTTGCACCATACTATGCCGTCGTGAAAGCGTAACTAAGGATTGTCGGTGTTTGGTGTGATGATCACTTTTTTCGTTGCGTAGAGTAATTGCTTTAAAATGGTTCTGTATAGCAAGTCCTAATTCAGGACAAAGATCTTCGTCGACCTGTAACAATAAAATAACACTTATTTAGTTTTAGGCAGACGCACTAAGGATAATACCTACTAGAATTTTTGCATTTTTCAACATTGCGAATCCATCACAACCGTTATATATATAGCTTTTAATACATAATTTGTACATTTGTTCAAGATTGATGAAGTCATCTGCTACGTGTATTAATCGTGGATCTACACGGCTACCAGCGGGCTTAGTAGGATCAAACGCAAATGTCACACCACTAACCTAAAATACATATAGAGTAAATACAAATATTAACATCGAGTTATTAATACGAGTATATAAGAACAACTTCCTGTAACACTTACTTGGGGAAATCTGCCCTCTAATTTTGGATATGCTGATACTGCGTTCTCTAAAGCTTCCCACAAACATTTTCCCGTCACCTCTAATAAGATAAGTGGATCCCGCATTGGAATAATATTAACCAAATCACGCATTGTAAATGGTCCTGGTGGATGAACTTGATCTGATCGAAAGGTGCCTGAGTTAATGATGGCCACGTCCGCGCCAGTAGCAGCTACAGCAACATCACAAACCCAATTCCCTAAATTGGTTTCCTGAGTACGGACTACGGAAAAACGTCCTTCCAAATCCACGCTGAAGTTTCCCAAAACTTCTGTCATTTTGGCTTCAACAACCTCTAAAATATTCAACTTTTGCTTATCTTTTTTTTTTTTTAATATTGACAACATTTTATGAGAGCAAATTGTAAATAATGAAATACTATTTTAAGTGTATGCCTATCAAGGATTTGCAAGATCAAGAAATCAAGATCTTATTTTCAATTGAGTAAACAACATATTTCAAATGAACTACAAGTTTAAAGCTAGATTAATTTCCTATAGGGTTTCTATACAAATATGTATTTACCTGAGTATTTTTCCAGTTCCCCTTTCAATTCCTTGTCTTCATCAAAATCCGATGTTACGTTCACTGGTTCAATATGCACCACAAATTTACCATTCTCATCACGTTCCTTCTCTAGTGTGATTTTTGAAAATTGGCGAAAATCCGTGCCTGACTTTACGATCTTAACACCATTAACTTCTTTAATTTCATATACATGATCATGTCCACCTAATATTAAATCGATGTCAGAGCAATTAGCAGCTAATCTTATATCGTTCGGGGTTCTCATATGGGTCAATGCGATTATGATTTCACAGCCCTCATTTCGCAATTCTGACGCCAATTTGTTTGCTGCTTCTACATAGTCCATATAGGTAACTTCGTTTGGATCGATAGTTGGTAATGTTTCCAGCCACTCTCTTTCTACGAGCCCAATAATACCAATAGACATATGACTATGGACCATTGTATGGAATACTTTCCCCCCTCCAAGAGGTTTTCCTGTTTCATTATCAACGACGTTAGACATAAGCCAAGGGAAGGTGGTATTTTTTATCAATTTTACTAGAACATCTAAACCGTGATCTATAATTGGGTAAAGGAAACGTTTTCATCTACATATACACATACATACATATGTATGTATTTATATTAAAATTATTAGAGACTCGTTTAACTACCGAAATCGTGGTTTCCAAATACAGCGCAATGAGTGCCGGTTCGTTTCAACACCGGTATCATCTGCTCGCCCTGCGTGAAAGTGCTTACTACATGAAAGAACTATAAATGAACCTTTTTATTTTATGTTTATGTAAATTTACATGGACCTACACATGCTAGGGGAAAAAATATCACCACTAAAAAGAATCAGAGGATCCAAGGAATCAAACGATTTCATTGCTGTGCAAAACCGTGCTGCTCCACCTATTGGCTCCTTTCCGCAATTCGGCTCGATGTTATAGACGTCGTTGTAGTGTAAAATAGTTAACGGCCCTTCGTTTATTTCAGACATATTCGACTCTAATTTTGGTGTATTCAGTATTTGAAAAATGATACCAAGCGAAACTAGCAGCTTGAAATTCGAGATTCAGTGAGGACTTTACATACATATGTACATAAGTATAAACACAAACTGCATTATTTTTTAAAATAGAAGAAAAATAGTTATAGGGTTATAATAAAAAATTAAATTTAATACTCGTATGTACTTGAATAAACGATCGAACTTCGGCACCGACCATACAAGTTCGGGTTGGTTCCGGCAAAATATCACAATCATTTATTTTCATTTATTTATTTTACATCATCCGGCGCTCATGGTCAACGTTAAATGGTCATTTATCTCTTAATGCTACGCTAAAAGTCGGGAATGTCGCAGAATCCTACTTTGACCGATAATTTCAAGAACCACAGTGATTGTCTCTTTTAGTATAGCCCAGAGCAATGTTTGTGTAATTTATTCTACCAGAATCTCTTTTTGAATTGTATTTACATACTCGTACATATACATATGTATGTATGTATGTACATATGTTTTCTTCTAGAAAAATATAATTAACATTGATATTCACTGTATTTTACATAATAAAAAATAATTTACTTATTGTATGTACATATCTTAAGAAAATTACCAGTAATTTAAAAAAAAACGAATAAATGAACAAACAATTTAGCACCTATCTTTTCATTTTGTGGTCGCTGTGGTCGAGTGCGTGCTATTACTCGATATGCCGCTGGGTTCGAGGTTCGAGTCTCGGCCATGGTAAGTAAAATCTAAATCATAGAAAAGTTTTTTTTCTAATAGCGGTCACCCCTCGGCCGGCAAAGTCAAACCTCCGAAGGTACTTCTTCCATGAAAAATCTTCTCATAAAATACATCTGCCGTTCGGAGTCGGCACAAAAACTGTAGGTCCCTCCATTTGTGGTACGATATAATAACGCACACTACAAATGGTACAAGAAGCTCTCCCCAACACGGAGCTATAAAGTGTAAGCGCTAAATTATTATTATTATATTATTATCATTATTATTATTATTATTATTTTATTATCATTATTATTATTATTATATTATCTGTTCATATTATTTTCGGTAACAAAACCGGTAAAAACGTATTTATCGACAGCTAAACCCGATAAATATGTATATTTTCGAACATCCAATTTAACGAGCTAAATCAGAGTGAATGCCTAATTATTTTTATCACCACTTTGAAATAATGCAATATTATAATTTTTATTATATGTATGATATTTAACGCTTTAATCCATTGAAATCGATGTACCGAATTTTTTTTTTTTTTAATAACTAATAGGGTCCTCGTCCCGAGCTCGTTGAAGATCGGCCGTATGTTTTGTTCATGTAATTTTAAAACTTTAACGAATCAATTTTTTGACCAAGTTACCAAACTGGCTGTTATGCTAAAGTTGTAAGAACATCTTTAGGAAATTCGTTAACGTACCGACTGCTACTGGTCAAAAATTCGAAAAAGCTGGTCAAATGTACAAAATTTAAAGGTATGAAAACCAATATTTCGACTATACATGTTTGTGTTTGTCATTCTCTTGTGATGAATGTTGCGATACACACTTACTTGCGTGTTTCATTACTTTTACATAAAATTAATACAAAGTGTGAAAAAATTGCGATACCAGTAGATCCTGCCGAAATAATATGGGTATTGTTAGAAGTGTATCGTTTTATATTATTTAAAAAAAAAATTCGAAATCCTTCAGACTCATGCTACAGATTGTTTTTTTCGTCGCAGTTTTTTGACATCATTTTTCGATTGAACAACTGCAAAAACCCTCTTACACTCAATTTTAGTTCTTAAATCTATTTCTTTCCGAAAAACTGTCCTCCATTCTGTGTCAGTCATTTTGAATTTTGACATTCTGACGTCATTTTTGAAATCAGCAAACTCAAAAAGCCCCTTACATTTAATTTCAGCTCTTAAAACAATACCCAACAAACATCAAAAAAATATTTCTCAAACCTTGGAGAAATTCATAGTTCTCAAGTTGATATCCACCGTATTTCTCCAAATTTCTCAAACCTTGGAGAAATTCATAGGTCTCAAGTTGATATCCACCGTATTTCTCCAATTTTCTCAAACCTTGGAGAAATTCATAGTTCTTAAGTTAATATCCAACGTATTTCTCCAACTCTTCTCATTTTTTCGGTATTTTCATATGACTATCAAAAGCAGTAAAAAACGAGTATAATGAATTTACATACATTTATTCACGGTGTTTTAAATTCAAAAGGAAGAAAATATATTTTCGATTTTTATTTCAGTACTGCTACTAAACGTTTAAGACCAATTGGAGAATCACATTTGATATCAAGTTGAGAACTAACCTTTTCTCAACTTGAGAATCATAATTATTGCCATACAAAAAAAATGCCCTTTTTGTTGAGAACGCTATGATTCTCAACTTGAGATGCACTTGAGAAACAACGTTGGAGGTTTGAGAAGTACCTTAGTTCTCAACTTAACCTCAAGTTGAACTCAAGTCTAAATGTTTATTGGGTATTTTCCGAAAATCCGTCCGCCTTTTTGTGTCAGCCATTTTTAATTTTTACGTTCTGATGTAATTTTTGAAATCAGCGAACCTAAAACCTTAAAGATATCTGCACTTTACGGAAAATAATGTTGCTTCGTTTCGCCCAGAATTTTCCGATTTGAGACCACTGTGCGACTGCTTTGGGCTGGCGTTTATTTCAATTGACATTTACAACTACAAATACTGGAAGTATAATAATACTAAGTGAATTTTTTTTAAGTTATAATTCTTGATTAAAAATAGTCATTGTAATTTTAACGAGATATAAAAGAATTTCTGGGGCGGTTTCTTCAAGTCTGACCAAAATTGTCGGCGGTTGATCAACTGCATTCAACGCCCACTCCATTAAAGGATAGTTTTAAACGGCTTCTATATCCCGATTAGCACTTAACAAGATTTTAAGAAACTGGTAATACATATGTATATGTATGTATTAGGCCCAATACTAATCACTTGGGTTCCACCCGACTGCTAAGCCGAAATTTTGGGAGGGACCGCTGACAAGTATGCGTATGTACATACATATATATGTACATACTACTTATGTGTAAGTAAGATGTAATTACCGTTAACAATTATATGTATTAATTGTGTGTTTTAAAACATATTTATCACAAATGATAGATCTCTTGACCGTTTATGCATACATATAATTAAACTATATCCACTACATTGAACCGAAGTTTTTATTCAAGTACATAATAGCATATTAGATTATGTAAAATATATATATACCGTAGTACTTTGAATACCTAGACTATATTAATGAGTAGAATTTCTCTTGAAAGCCTGAGTACTTAGGTCTGCACAGAACAATTATATTAGCCATCACACTTTCGGTTAGTTTATTTGGCGAAAAAATAATCGCACTAACTTAATTGCAAATCTCACTTTTGTTTGATTTTCACCAAGGCGAATTCATAAATTCGCCTCGATTTTGACAGTGCAGTTGCTCCTTCTTTTTCAGTGTTATCAATGACGAGTTCACAATGTAAAAATTAATTTTTTATCTTACGCAAAGCGGAATTCCGCGGATATCCGATAAAATGGACATATGTATATGTATGGAAATACATCTGCCGTTCGGAGGCACAAAACTCTAGGTCCCTCCATTTGTGGTACAATATACATAAGAGACGCACACCACAAATGGTAGAAGCTCGGCCAAACAATGAGCTACCAAAGTCAACGTAAACTGTTTCTCAAATTTTGGGTATGAAATATGGTTTCTTAAATCTGAATATCTTACCATTTTTGATAGCATTCTTCTACTATTAATGTACCTCGGGCAGACAGTTTCAACCATTTTTGTTAACTCCCGAGAAACTTAATAAAACTAAAAACAGTTTCGGTTTTTCGGTAATTTATTAATTATATTACTTTTCTTTGGATATGTTAAATTCGGCAGGAATACGTGGTCTTTTATTTCATCGTTTTTGATTTCAAATCCTGATCTAATCCAGCTAAGCCCAAAACTCAGGTCTGTATGTTAGAGGTTTTCGTCAAAACAAATAATTTTTCAAATATTTTTATTTCTTATATACATATACAACAACGTTTATTTTTCAGTTTGAAATATTTAATAAATATAATTATTGAGTTGAAACTATATTGCGCATTTGTCGTATAGCTGTTACTAACCGGGGTTCACATCCAACGCTCAAAGCGAGATAATTTTCTGGAGCAGCCTTTAACAAAGTCAAAATTTGTGATAAATTAGCACTAATAGAAAGTCCCAAATCTTCTACTACGTTTGACAAATATTCAATATCCACAGCAAACTGTTTCGCAGAAGCGACGGACAAGGTTTTCAGTTGTAGAAGTTGAGATTGATAAACTTGACAACATTGATCCACTACTAACGATAATAAAATGCCGGCACACGGAACATTTTGTGTATATTTGACATTGCATACCTCTAAAGCTTGCTTTAGTAACGGTGAAGGTGTGAATAAGAGAGGCTCTAAATGCTGTGGAAGAGTTAGTAGATATTGACCAATTTGAGTAATACATTCTTGCGGTGCAAAACTGAACTCTGGCATATTGGTTGGCATTAGCGAATCAGAAGTTAAATTTAGTGATGATTGAATATTGGATAGATGCCCTTCTACAGGCTTTAGCAAAACGTTTAATGCTATTTCGTGAGTATTCACACAATGCGTTTTTATTTGCTCATAGATAGAGGTAAAAAATGTTAAAGAGGATGAATCCGAGCTTTTGGATTCTACACATTTTTTTAGATACTTATCAACGGTACTTATCAATTTCTTTTGTTCTTGAATATCGTATGTTTTACATATCGATATATTATCCGAATTTGTTGTAATAAGATTTTCTTTTAATTTGGTCACCCGTTTATATAAAAAATTTTCAAACTTAAGTAGTCTTATTTGAAGATCTGCTAGACATTGCAGAAGTGACATAGCACATTGCAGTGTTGACCAATTTTCTGTACCGCTGTGTGTACTCAGAGATATTTGACGTTGTGTTTTCGAATAATTTTCTAAAACTTTTTTCAAGATTCCACACACTATTTCAATAAGTCTACATAGTCCTATATCGTCGGTAATATTTTGGCATCTCTTACATGCATCGGATAACCAATCAAAAATTTTTTGATTACAATTATCCAAATGGCGAACTGAATCAACCGTGGATGATTGGGTAACTAATAATTTATCCACTTGTGTTGATAACTGTGTTTCTTCTATTCGTGGATATTGTTCTATAAACTTATGGAAATATCCATACACCGACTGCACTAATTGCAAATGCATATCGCTTGTCATTTCAATTTTTGCTTGATTAAAGAATATTGTTAAATGCGACATAAATGTGTGATTCGCCTGTGCGTAGTCCTCCAAAAGTTCCAGCCTTTCATTGCATGTCTTCAGCAATTGCAATATATAGCTATCGCGCGTCGGTTGCAATGCTGGTAATAATTCTATTGTAACAATTAATGGCTGAATATTACCATAGACGTTTCCAAACACCTGGGCGCACCATTTGTTTTGCTGTTGACAATGTTCCAATAAATGATTATAGAAAGCTGAAAGAAAATGATGTTGGCTAGTGTTTTCTGTAGCTTGTATGTCCAAAATTTGTTTCCATTTTTGTTGCAATGAATTTTTTTGAACAGCCCGATAATATTGCTCTAATTGTTCAGCACGTTGTATACCAGAGAAAATTTTTGCATATTGCTTAGTTTGTTCTATGTTTCCTTCGGCAAAACACTGGACGACTTTTGGTGATGCTAGTGCTTCTAAACGGTTTTTAAAATCTTCAACTTGTGAAAGTCTTTCTGCATGTCCAACCAACTGTTTTTGAACTTCAAGTGACTTTTGAAGGCTTAGAAGTTTATCAAATGCTCCCTTGAAATATTGTCAATACATATTTATGTCCTTAAAATTGTAAATCTGTGTCTACTTACATTTAAGTTATTGTGTTCGAAGCAATCTTCGAGTTCGCAAATTAAGTTTCCCCAACCATCGGATTCCTGCAGAGACTCCTTGGCCTTTTGAAGCGTAGTTTGTGTAGTATTTAACCGCTCAAGTGCTGCCATGCAATCCCCGGTTTCTTCTTGAACATTTGTCATTTCCTTACGCATTTCGTGCATGCGCTCTTTCAATTCATCTACTTCAGCTTGAAGTAATGTTGCATCCTTAATTATTCGAGGCATACCTGATATTACTTTCTGACTAGTTTCTTCCACAGCACAGTGCACTTGCTGAATATACAAATGCAATTTAGATACATACTTTGTAATAAAACTTTGCGCTAGGATATCGTTTTTATTTTCTTCGGAGGAAGAAGTTTTATCAATGGATAAGCTTTCTAGCTCCCTAAGATTTTTATTGTAGTTTCCATTAATCCAATCTATTGCATTAAAGTTTTCGTCAGATAACGCAGCTATATCCATTTTTCGTAAGATTTGCTTACGTTCAGTAATGAACCCTTATTATTTTTGACCAAATCTATGAAATGTCATACGTTGCAGCTAGAGTTGCAGATGATTTATCGATTTGTATACGTGTTTATCGATAAGGCATCAAAAGTGTAGAGAAGTGCACAGCATGCTGTGCAGCGCAACATCTGAAATTTGCCAGAATATAATAATTCAAATGTTTCAATAAACGAAAATAGTGCAACTTAGTGCAAACTGGCTGATTTATTGTAAACAATGCATTTCGAAAAATTACTTGCCACATTTTGTTTTTCGTTAAAGCAGCTCAGTTCTACTTGGATGGGGATGGTAATTCCTGCAGACATTTGACAAGGAGTTCTACAAAGGCAAAAACCTATATGTTTTTTTATTTAGAAGCTTTTTTTTATTGACGTTCTGTTTGCAAAATTATGGCTGTTTATAAGGTATGTGCTAGCCGGCTGATTTCTCCAGCTTTGCATCCACTCCCTATTTTTCTTTTTCTTATTTACTTCTTTTTCAAGAAAATTGCAGCTGATATCAATTAAGATATATCATTATCCGACGATGGCATGATGACCGATCGCTATGAAGGCAAAATTTAAGTCGTGATTGACGAGTTTAGTTTGACGTTTGTGTGCTCACGACACGAGCAAAACTCACGCACACATACGAAATTGAACAACCGCAATTTTCAATGATCGCAATCAAGGCGAATTCATTCAAGTAAAAAATTGTGTGTAGCCTGCGGTGAAAATGTCAGAGAAACTAAGAAAAACAAAAATAAACGAATGGGTGGAATTCCAAATGAATTTCTTTTTATTATGTGCAGCATGTCTTACTTATGGAATTTTTCATCACGAACGTAAATGGAAATTTAAAATGTAAACAAAATACCCATTTTGACACATTCACCGCATAAGGCGTAGATTGAACAAGCAATCAGCTGATGGGAATATACCACCTTCTATGAATACGCCTTGAACGCAATGATCGATTTTGTATCTTCTTGGTGCCTTAAGGACCGTACGCATAAAACTTTCCTCGCTTTACTTGACAATTCGAAATTTAACAACAAAGCACGAGGTGTAGAAGGTTTGCTACATAGAACGCTTTAAAAGTGTGTTGATTCCGAGTATTTTGTTTAATAAGAGAATAAGAAATGAGCTTTATTTATATAATTAAGAAAGGAGAAGTTACTAATGTTTGAACTGTATTAAGACCGCGATGTAAAAGGTCATCTTGCAGCATCTTTCGAAAAAGTAAATAAAAAACGATCCAGGGGATTTTAAGAAAATGGTTAACAAATACTTGTTTCATTTGCTATTTTGACTTGTTTAGGAAGGATTGACAAAATTAAATACTGATTGTTCATCACGCATGCATATGGCAAAAAGTAGATATTGCAATAATAATTTTATACCTACATAAATATGCTTTTAACAGCAGATATTAGCGATTGATTGTAGTCAGCTCATCTTTTTTCAAATAGGCGTGTTTTATTAAACAGGGCACTGTGATGCTTAATCGCATCAATTAATCTTTCCTCCATATTATTCTATCTATGTAAAGTACATAAAAATATAATATGCAACATTAATAACAATTATTCATATTTACCTTTTTTTTCTTTTTTTCAAGTAAATATACACGCAAAACTTATAAAATACTAGAGAATTTTCTAAATCGGGTGCATATACGCGCAGAAATAATATGGAAATGTCAACAGTTGGTTGAAAAAGTGTCAAAAGTTGAGAGTTCCCCATCATTTCGCTGTGATTTGCTTTGCTTTACTTTTCACGCCTTGTATTAAGCAGCACTCATATAACATCAGGTCTTTAACTTATCTGTCAAAGCTAAACTCTGAAGCAAAAGTCTTATGTGTACGGCCCTTATTATTTCGCTTACAACATACATCGATTTTTCAAAACTATCGATATAATCCAAGCACTATTTTGACGGCTGAACAATTAACCAATGCCAATCAATAAAATAAAAGAATTATCAAGTCAATTTCCCTTGAATATAGTATTTGATAAAAACCTCTTCAAGTATTTAATACCTTATAAATGTGTCAGGAACGACATCCTGTACAAATTATATTTTGCTCTACATTTGTATTAGCTTGAGACTCAGACCCACGCATATCCGGCAAACCCTAGCACCAGCAATTTCTGAAAAAATTATGAAGAATGGTAAAAGATAAATAAATAAATATTTACAACAGAAAAACACTACAGCAAATGAATTTACCTCGAAGCAATGTCAATAACTTATTATACGTACCAAACACTCGAGAGTATGCAGACGAAATGTATAATGTAGGTGACACTTGTATATTTAATGCAACTTGGCGGCAATTGTTAATATTATTTTAGGCGTTATTGCAATTTGTATCAGCAGGGAAAACCGTCGCGGTACTTACACAATCTGAATCGACACCGAAGTTGGTACCATTAATGAAAAATTCCGGAATAGAGGTATACAAGAATAAGCAATCACTGAAGCGGTTAATTTTTATGTGTGTACATAAATATTTGAAAATGTAAACACAAAAATATTAATACTAACATTCCTTTGTTTCAGATGTTGTGAAAACGTTGACGCGGCAATAAAAAAATTATTTGACTTGCATGACTGGACAGTTAAGCCCAACATAATTGTAATAGATTTGTATACCTTTATTGCTTCTCATGGGAGTTCCAAAACGTCAACAGTCGTTCCACTCTTGCATCCGTTGGTTCAGTGTATTGTGGTGTTGTTCAACATGTTAAATTGCTTAAAAAACGACAAGCAAATTCATTCAAACCACCAACAGTCATCTGCAATTATACGCTCAGAAGTATTTAGTATTGTAGTGTTACAAAAATTTGAGACTGTTCTGACTTCGTCACAGGTCGAGCTTATAACCGAATTGTATTATGGTAGCAATACATTCGACGACTTCGAAAAGATTGTCGATGTGCTAAACTTAGCAAAAGCCATTTAAATACTTACATACATATCGCGCATTTACTAAAATAGGCAGCAAATTCCACTAGCCGCTTTGAGTGTACTACAATACTGAAAATATTCGAATTTTACTAACCCAATTTCATTGCAATGTAGTGACTTAAAAAATTATAAGATAAACATTTTGATTTTGAATACCTCGAAACGAGCCAAACAATAACAAAAAATTTCCATTTTCATAACATGATTGTATCCGTGCACGTACATATATATGTATATAAAACCAGCCCTAAAATAGGCTGCAATAACGTCTAAAATCAACGGTTAGTCGAAAGTGTTCGACTTCTCAAATACTGATAGTTGACTTCTACATAATTATGTTATGTATACATATATACCTTACTCCTTAATTGATTAACTAATAGCATTGAAGATATCTCTTATTTCCGTAAAGAGAAAGTCAATTTAGATACATACATATGTAGTTAAGGACGATATTATTCAAGTAGTTTTCGATTAATTTTATACGCTGATATTATTTCTAAAACTGACCCTTTTTCAAGAGATTAGTCATGAAAGATTGTCTGATAGCATAATAAAATAATTTTTGATTAAATGTAAGTTTGTGGCACCGATAATGAAAATGCATCTTTGTTTTATTTTATGTGTCGAAATAAATGAAAAAGAAAAATTAAATTTTAAATTACAAAACAAAAAACAATTAATAGTTTGAAAATTTTTTGTATGATCGCAATTTTACTTGCAATTGGTCAGTTTACAGAAATAAAAGTAAGGCATTAGGTTTCCTCCCCGATTTCAATTAAAAAGTGGAGTACGAGTATATAAAGATAGTGATGAATCGATACAAGCAAATCAAAGTACATCTCGATACAAGTTTTTTTCTCGGTACTTTTTACAGCAATCCAATTGGTATCGAAAAAAGTTGTATCGGAATCTGAAGTAGAATCAAAGAACATAAATGTATTTATGTTCTTTGGTAGAATGCAGTCGTGTAATACAGTGGAAATATAACAAAAAACCAGAGCTGCTCAACAAACGAAACGATACCATTTTGTTTTGTTAACGAGCAAAATTTACTTGACGAAATGAGTTTGTTGCGTTTTGGCGCCATGTTACCAAAACAAAATCAAATTGTTAATGTTGCAACGTTATAAAATTTCCGTTTTCGTTTATTTTAATGTGCCTAAAAGTATGCAGCGCTTCTGTTTGCGTTGAGTGAATCTCCAGCGTTTTTCTTAACGTTTTAGCGTTAACGCCAGCATTTCGTTTCGGTTAAATACGTAATGAAATTTATTATGATAATTGCTTTAACGATAATATTTTGAAATGTTTCAACCGTAACAAGAGAAAACATTTCGGAACGGTTAAATTTAACGTTAAAATGCATCCTTGCAAAAAACCTTATCTACTATTCTGGAAAAAAGTATTATTTTGTTTGTAAAATGAAATATGATACAAAACTGATCGTCTAAATTTTTGTATGAAAAATAATCTTGTAAAAAGGCATATTTCTTGTTAAACCAAATACATTTACTTTAAAAAATAGAAAAAAACGTGGTATTCGTATCAAATACTCGATAACTTTTCGATGAGTAGGTATCAGTACCTTCAAATTGATACAAGTACAAGAACTGATCTGAGTAATAGGCTACGTTCGAGATGTCAATCACAACGGCAGTGTTGCCAATTTGCCAAACAATCATATTCTGCGCGAATTTCTAGCAACACTTGCAACACGCCGAGCGTTGAAGCAGGAATTATGTTCATAAGCAAATATGAGATGATTATCTATGCTCACAAGTATCAGAGAAATTTGTACTGCAAGTTGTGTGCAATGGCATCGGAAGAAGAAAAGTTAGCGAATTTCTAATTTTTTTATATTGTTTACGCAAGTAACATAGGTACATTGCAGGGTTCGCAATTATTCACTGACGGAAAGTCCTAAAGCGCACCCTATATGCCAACTCTGAAGAATATACTGAAGTTATCGAAGACCAATTAAAGTCATTAAGATGTGATTTTTACATCCATATTTATTTGCCATAATATATTTTATGTACAGTGTTAATGTAGTTATCATTTCATAGCATGTTTTTTACAGATAGCAAAACCCTAACCTGCTTTCAAATAAAAACAAACAATTAATTTTATTCAGAGTCCTAACGTAGAACCAATTTATGAAAAAAGCTACCTCAATTTTTTTTAGTGGTATAAGGTCGTAATAAGTCAAAAATGTAATCAATTGTTCTGACGCATTTACTTGCGAATGTTTTACATACATTGTAGATATTTAAGGGCGTTGTGTAAGCGTCCGCTTCACTTGCTTTGCAAGATCTCGCGCAAGACTTTCATAATTAACGTATTTTCACAATTCAATTCTAGTAATAAGCTTGGGGCATTGTGAATTCGCTTGCGCTTGGGTTATCGCTAGAAGTTAAAACATGGCGACATTTCAGGTTTTTTTTATTGAAGATGCCAAGAAGAAAAAAAATACCTGTGCCAATTTGCGACGAACAAATAAACTACGCAAGAGAGGATGATATTGTTATATCCAATTCTTTACTTATTCGCTAAAATTTGAATATTGCTAGATCTTGCTGCAGACGAGGTCGACTCAAAGTGTACACTTGCTATGCTTAAGTTTGAATTTCTTTATATCGCATAAACTATGAATGCTTTAGTAAAGATAATAATAACTACATTTATATTTTTGTTTAATTTATGTTTTAGTCTGTTGTATCATTAGATTACCACCATGAATGAAGTGCTCCATATGATGTTTTCAAAGTGTCAAAGCAGCAGCAACAAATTTCTGGTTGATGGTCATTTCATATTATGTTAATATTTATAATAATTTATCATATGTATACCATGATATCGTGTCACGTGATTATTTAATATTTTCGGTATACTTTGTATTTGCATTTAACTATATATATGTATGTATGTATGAATGTATAATTAAAAATTTTCATGTTTCAACCTTGGTTTAGCAATTAATTTAAAATGATGATACAATTCGTTTATTTTTTAAGATTGCGTGATATTGATGTTGAAAAAAAAAACAGTTATTAAATTTCTGTTCATCGGATTAGTTTGGAACAAAAAAAAAAACCTTATATATATAGTTACAAGGAATATTATCAACACTATTTTAGGCATTTATGTAAGTATCGAATACATAATATTGTTTAACGAAAATCTACACGTTCAACTCAGATAAGTCGGATAATTCTATTCCCGTTACATACTTTTTATGCACTTCGGTAAATGTGATACATTTAAACCTATTTGTTTATTATTAGTTTTGATTGACAAAACAGTATTTTATTTTAAGATAAAACCTATTTTTTCACTAAATCTAGTGGTGAAAGAACTTATTTGTAATTTTGTCACGACTCCAAAAATTTCAATTTCTGAATCTTTCATATCGGTAAAATATTTTTTTTTATATATTTTTTTATTTGCAATATAGTTTTGCTACTATTCAATTATCAAAAATACAATTCATATTTCAAATCCATTTTCTTCTATTATGCAAAAGGAAAACCCATTTGATTTCTATAAGATATTCAATCGCAGTTGATGCAACTTTTTGTGGGCAGACCCTTGGACCCTTGGACAATCACTTGGCAATCGTGAATACAATTATTCCTTCCTAATACATTTTTGAAAGCGTCTGTGTCAGAGTTTCAAAGTCCCAAAAATACATACAATTTATGTACTTCTAAAGCTTATACTCCCTCATCAAAAGTAGTTTTATATGTATGTATGTATGTATACTGGAATAGTGATATTCGCCTTCACTAATGGTTGTTAATTCAAATCTTTTATGTGTATATATGTATCATTCTTAAGCCATAAAATTCTGTTATATCATCATAATTCGGCGTGACTCGCTTTGTAACCGTAACAGTTCTAAAACAAATTCTTTCTTAAATGCCCTTAAACATTTTTGCGATCGCCTTTTGTATTTTTCACACCTGCTTTTCTCGTACTAATTTGATAATTATTTCGCATGTTTTCTTTCACCTTATTATTGCAAATCTTCATACGTAAAAACACATCACTGGTGCCACTTTCTCAACGTTTACCTTTAGAGCTTTTCTTGCGTTTGTTGTTGCTGCTGTTAGTTGAAGTTGAGTTGCTGTTGCTAGCTACTTGTTGCAGTGATTCTCAACTTCTTTCCGGCGTGCTGTGATGATGATAGATCTGTTGAATTTGTTGCTGCTGCTGTCCGGCCGCTGCACTGCTATGTCCCACTTGGCTGCTGGATGTTACAACATCTTGCTGCTGTTGGATATGTTGTTGCTGTTGGGCGTGCACTTGTTGCTGATGATGAGTCTGTGATTGTTGAATGTGTACAACATGTTGAGTTAAATGTTGAGGCGTCTGCGATTGAGATTGACCGCCATGCTGAGGTTGTTGATGTGGTGACGGACTATACTGGAACTGTTGCTGAAATATATGCAACTTTATAATTTAGTTATTGACGCATTCGTTAAGAAATATTAACATATGTATGTATAAGTAATCATCGAATGAACTAATTTACGCATCGAGTCTTAACTTCGAAAATATGTAATGTAAGCAACACATTCAACTTTTTGGAGGAGCTTTGTTTTTCTTAAGTAAGTTTCTCGGCAGTTACGCGAATGTACTCGTATAAGTATTATAAACTTATATACAAAATTTCATTTAAATGCGCGAAAAAAATTTAAATTGGTTGTAGCTTACGGTATTTTTGGCGTTAGGCCAGAACGCATCGTTAGTAAATGATTAAAATTTAGACGCAAATAAGCGAGTTTATAAAAAATGTTAAAGGAAGGTGTATTGTTAAAAAAAATGCTAAATTAATACAATACAATTAATATATGACCTACGTTCATACATATATGTATACATACATACATACATACATATGTATGTACATATGTATGTACATATCAAAATTAGTAAATTTCCTTAAATGAGATTTTATTCAAACCAAACCCATGCATACTTCTGCTTTCGTAGTACTTTTTTTCATAGATTTTTTGAACCATTAACATCTAAATTTTTCAACTTACCGAGTTTTCTTGACTATGCTCAATTATTTCGATGCTTCCCGAAGTATTTCCTGATGTATTATTAATGGAGGTGCTGCTGGTATTAGTCACGTCATATTTTCCTCGCTTAAAGCGGCCATACAATGAGCTATAGGGGAGGTTGTAGTGAATCGCTGCCTGGTTAATAGACATCTGACCAATACTGCAAAATATAACCACTTGCTTAACACGAACAATAACGCAATAAATGCTTTCACTTACCGGACTGAATTAAGAGCTTCATTCATTGCGTCCTCTGACCAAGGTGTTGGATTCGAACGAGATAATTCAATACCTTCACGTTTGCAGCGACCGTAAAGTGTTCCTTTAATAAATAAATAGAAATATTACCTGATATATGTACATATTTCACCATTTTTTATTGAACGAGTTCGCATTTTTTCTAAATAAAATATAAATGTGGGACATATTTGTGGCAAGTATAGCTTCGGATGCAGCGTGCTAGCTTTTTGTGTTGCGAAGTCAGGGGGCTCGAGTCCCACTAAGACTTTTTTATATACTTAAGAGATGCGATTATGTCCGCAGTAACAGTTATAATTTCTACCGCTTGAACACTTGAACTATCTTCGAATAAAAACTGGCCTCGAGCTCATAAATAATATAAAAAGATTCATCCTGCTGCATACCCAGAATTTTCCTAAACATCATAAATAAAAAGTTTGAAATATTGATGACAATTTTAAAAAAAATTTTTAAATTTTTGCGAAAAAAAATTTTTTTTAATCGTACATACATATGTATGTCAAAAATAAATAAATAAATATAAGTTTCAAGAAATTTCATTTTGAAATTTCCTCCTATTTTTTTGTGGACAAATGTACATACATATATACATACAAATTGAATTGGCTACGAATTTGGTTTTCGGCTTATAATTATTTACGGGCATGAACTAAAAATAGAAAATTCTGAAATCATACGATATGCTAAACATTTTTAAATATCTGATGAAAAACTGGATATTTTCCCAAAAAACTTAAGAAAGTATAAGCTAAGTACCTAAAATAATCTAAGTTTCAATTCGGGTTTCGACTCTGTATTTTTTTAAGAATTAATAACAAGGCACTGAAGGCATTTATACTGACACTTGGATTCTGTGGCAGTTAGAAAAATTCATTCTAATATCTGTTGAATGTACCCTAATTTACAAATAAATTTTATTTTTATTTTATTTCTCCTCACCTGTAGGTATCCCAAATTCGGCACTGGCTTTTTGAACGGACGTATGACCGGCTCGTATTGCTTCTAATGCTCGCTCCAAATCTTCTGGAGTCCACGTTGTGGGAGCGGCGTTAAATGGTGCCGCTAAACGTATACCCTCACGACGCGCAATTTTATATAGTGTCGACGAGGGTATACCAAAGGCTTTAGACGCTTTATTTGCAGATATTTGCCCAGAGCGCAGGGCTTCTAAAGCGTTATTTAAAGAATCTTCATTCCATGATTTCGTACCACCTTCCTTCTTTGGCGTTTCAATGCCCATACGATGGGCGCGTTGCCACAAAGTGGTTGATGGTATGCCATATGTAACTGAAGCCTTTGTAAGGCTCATATTTTGATTCTTCAACGCATCTAAAGCTGAATTCATATCATCTTGAGTCCAAGTTTTGGGACCATTGAACTGACCTTTAATATCCACATTTTGTTGGTCCAAATTTGTATAATGTGGCTCATTTTGATCGTTAGGTGAGCCATTTGCTATCATCATTGAATCCTCACTCGTATCTGAGTTATACATATCTGGAAAAAAGTTAAATTTCATTGAAAATGTATTTCATTTAACAAGTCCTATATACATTTGCATTAAATAAACATATCGCAACTAGAAACATAAGTGGTACTAAACTAAAAACCTCTTTTTTTTTAGTTAAAGAAATATCTGCTATAGTTAAAAGTAAGCAAAACTTCTTGTTCATGTAGTGCCAAGGAACACCGTTCTCTGCAAATGAAATTAAACTTTGAACGGCTGCTCTGAAAAAAGCATTTTTTTTTGTAGCGGCACTTTTGTTTTCCGGGTGCGAAATTAACCCCCTTCCTCTTTACCAACTATAGCAGAACTACATTTTTTTTTTGATGAAGCTCACGATGATATGGGTTTTGTTGTTGAAAGAACTATACCTTTAATTGAAAAGTAATGGAAATTAAAAGAACAAATAAATTGTAAAAAATTTCTCAATGCGTGATTGTGCTATAGATGTTAAACGCATTGTGTATATGTATATACATACATAATGCGGTTTAAAAAGTTTGCGTACATTACAATTACTTTATATTTTGCTACAAAGTAAAATAATATAAATTCGGTTTAGAATAATTTCAAGTAAAAGCAGCTTCTCCCTTCTGCTAAGCTAAGGTCCCTGTTTTAAGTAAAACACAACGATATTTGTATATAAATCTAATCAAAATACACTTGTTAACGGTACTAAATAGAACAATGCAACATCGAAATAAAAAAATAATCATTTTTTTTCATCTGTCTATGAAATTATCTATACGTATGAACAAATATGGATGTATGTGTGTTTATGGTATCCCTGTGTAAAATATACTAGTTGCAAACTACTTCACATCTAGTATGCATCGCAAGACCAACTAGTCCACCAACTATCTTTTTACCATACAAGCAACTGGTATTTTTAACATGGGGATGTCCTACGAGATGGCAATTCTCAAATTTCGATCAGAAATGTACTAGTCTCATACTAATAATCCTATTATATTTAAGCCAAACATACCAGTTTCAAACAGACAAAAAAATACTAGTCCAATCGTAGACCAAAACCAGTAGTTGGGGATTAAAAATGCGAATTAAATAAAATAAATTCATGAATTAAGTAGAATTGCAAATTTTAATTTAGAAGCTTGCAGATTTGCTAATATTAGTTTTACATTTTCTAAGTATTAATATTGGTGTTAAAGTACTCCAATTTCACTCACTTATTTTTAAAACTTATTAAACATTTTGATAAGTTTAAAAATAAAATATACAAGTCAATATTGTGAAATAATATTAGGCATAATTAAATTGGTTTGTATTTGGTAAAAGTCTTGTCCTTTTCGAACTAGTTTGATTTCAATCAGGAAATTCTAGTTGTAAACTTGTATTTTTTCTGACTAGTTTGGTGTTTCACTGCCTCACCAAGTTATTTAGTACAATAAAGAAGAGGACAATCGGCGAATTTAGCACAATACATATTATCTTCATTTCATTCGTATTGCAAAATCGCGAAATTGTCTTTCCATATACATACAAACCAGGGCTGTCCAACAAACGAAACGATACCATTTTGTTTTGTTAACGAGCAAAATTAACTTAACGAAATGAGTTTGTTGCGTTTCGGCGCCATGTTGTCAAAACGAAATCAAATCGTTAATGTTGCAACGTTATTTTTTCCGTTTTCGTTATTTTTAATGTGCCTAAAAGTATGCAGCGCTTCTGTTTGCGACGAGTGAATCTCCAGCGTTTTTCTTAACGATTTAACGTTAACGCCAGCATTTTGTTTTGGTTAAAAACGTAATGAAATTTATTATGAAAATTGCTTTAACGATAATATTTTGAAATGTTTCAACCGAAACAAGAGAAAAAATTTCGGAACGGTTAAATTTAACGTTAACATGCATCCTTGATACATACATACGTATGCAAAGAGCAATTGTTAATTTGTAAATTTTTTACTTTTTGAGCTTCAGCATATCTTTACGTTTATCTTGATTCTTTAATATTAGTTCACTTATTATATAATGCTTCTTTGAAGAGCGGTTTCGCAAAAATAAATCAATATTGAAAATTTTGTGAAGAGTGATCGAAAAAAGGGTTGCGTTAGCATTTTTAAGAAGAAAAGAATGCAGAATACAACTATGATAGGTCCTAACAAAACTTCATACAACCATTTCAAACTCTTTCGACACTTAAAAATAAATGGATTGTATACCATTCCATATGATATATACTCTGTTCACAAATTATAGCACAACCACATATTGACAATTTTGGGCACTTAATATTTCTTCTAATTAAAATTTAAAAAAAAAATGTCAAGTGAAATATAGTTGATTCTCTAACCAAACTCATTTAAATCCGTTATTTTTTTAAACTATCTACAACAAAATGTACATGCAGTTTTTTTGCGCATTAAATTTTAGTCTGAGAAAGTAGAAGTTTTAAGTGTCTAAAAGTAATCACTGATTTTTGACAATTTTTTTACTGGCAGTTTCCTCCGTACAACGCGAAACCGTGATTATTTTTAATATTGAAGGAATTGCGAAAGAGCGTCAGTAAAAAAAAATTGTCAAAATCAGTGGTATTTCGTAGCCACTAAAAACTTGTATTTTGTTGTACTAAAATTGCTAGAGCTACCTGTTAATATGTGTTTGTGAACAGAGTGTACTCGTACGTACATATTCAGTTTCATCAGCTCTGAAAATGCGTTCAGTCAAAGGCAAACTATGGATTGTAATTATTAAAAGACAAGATCGTGTGAAACCAAATATTTTACATACTCTCGATCTATTCTACAAGTAGTTTAAAATCAAAATAGAACCTTGCGAATTTAAAATTTTCGAAACATGCCAGTAAGTCCAAATGTAGACGGACGCTATTTCTATGATTGCCATGTGCAAACAAACCCCACAAGAGTGGTTTAGTTTTACTAAGAGATTGGTTCCAAGGTGATGCAACCTTCTACGGGCTACATCTCGACAGGCGCTGACGTAGAGCATTGTTGTCAAGCCGTCTACCGACGAAATACCTGACGATGACACTAAAGGTGTTTTAGTTGGGATTAAAAAGTCACACTCTACGGGGCATTGAATGTTTAGTATTTCTTAGATTAAAGTTTCAGTGTCATTCGCTATATGTTTTTATATGGAGTCCAACCTTTGCGCTTAAATCGTTTAATATTTCACAGAAAAAAACTAAAAAAAAAAAAAACCTATGTAGTTTAAAAAGTTTGCAACATACCCATATGTCCAGTAGTCATCATATTTACTATTTCCGGTGTTATGATCATTCCAGGTTCATGTTTTATTTGGCTCGGATCAATTTCCATTACTGTTGCGCCGGATAAGTCCTGATGTGATTGTGCTTGCGTTTGGCTATGTGATGAGTGTGAATGAGATGTTTGTTGTTGATGTACTTGATGTTGTTGTTGCTGTTGTTGCTGATGTTGCTGTTGCTGTGCTTGTGTTTGTGAAAGTTGTTGTGCATGTAATTGATGTTGCTGTTGTTGATGATGCTGTTGTTGCTGTACTTGCTGGTGCTTCGCCTCAATCACCTCACTCTTAATGTGCTGAACTAAATTTGAATTGCTCTCATCACCAGTTTGATGGTGAATAGTATGCATCGGAGATTGATCAAGCCGTTGAATCATATGTTGGGCCAAGTGATTGTCAATGTCAAGTGCTTCGGTGGGATCTGCAATATAATTTTTTAACAATTTACAAATCGCAATTATTATTTAGAGCATATAATTTGCTTGCTAATAAAATGCATTTAGTTGCTAAGTTGTTGTTGTTAAAATATTTATGCCATTAAAAATATAATCTTAAGATAGAGTACCAAAAACTCACTTGATAAATCTCGGGTGTCGGTGTTGGGGTTGCAAGATAAATCGACATGCTCCGTTACGGTAACAGGTGTTGCCGAAGGTGCTGGTGGTTCTGGTGCAAAATCTAAAAAGCCCATTGGCACACCAAGAATGCCGCCATTCTAAAAAAGAAAATAAATGACAAAACAAAATAATTTTAACGCTAACATATACATATTTCCATAAGCAGGTTCATCGATATGTTCATATTTATGTATGTTTTACTGTTCTTAAAACTAATTTTAAAGTCAGCATGAGAATATAGTACTACATGTGACAGAAATCACTTCCGAGAAAGTCCAGACCAACATAAAATTCCAGACAAACGATTTATTTTCAATGTGCTTTAACCTCAAACAATTCATTGATATCATTACTGCGGCCTCAACTAAATTGAGGCCCACAAAACGGGTGTAACATGAGTTGTTCTGAGAGGGTAAATGGACAATAAGTAGGAGAATGGTATTATGCTGGAAACTTTTATTTTTCAAACATACTTAAATTGAAGTTCCATATAATTTTGAGCGAATGTAGTTAATTTTATTATTAAGACAAAAATAAATATATTCAGAGTGAAGCTCGTTAAATATACTTGATTTCTGCTTTTAATGCAGAGTTGTAAGTAAAAGGATTGTATATTTATTATTCTACAGTGTAAGAAGGGCACTCGGAACTTTTTGAAGCTGCTAGGATAACGCTTTATCATCCGTTTGCAATGAATATTTATTTATATATACATACATAGTACATACATATGTAGGTTGTCAAATGAACTCGCACAGTTATAGCACCTACTCTTCCAAATTGACTAACCTCTATTCTGGTGAAAATTTTCAATTGCTAATGAAATAAAAACCAATCAATTGAGTTATTCTGCTGTTGTTACCTGTTTGATGTGTATTGGAGGCTACATTTATGCAAACAAATCAAAAGACCTGATAAATGTATTAGGAGCGTAGCAGGTGATTGTGTTAAATTCTAATCCTTATTTTCTCTACTTAGCGCCAATCCGCAAAACGTATTTTGGTCAAATGTCAAATATAGAGAAACATTATGGCAAAAACAACCAAAAGAAGTAAAAAAGTAAATCTCTGTTTTTATTTCAAGCGCTTAAATTGAAATCTTTTCGATTTAAAATAAAGGGATACTACTATTAGCAAGCGCCGTCGTAAAAACTCTATCGGTATGGTCAAACATAATTTTGCAATAAGTCACAATTCAGCGACTTTAAATTGTGTTACAAATTTAAGTTATTTACTTTTTTTTAACTGGGAAAAAATATCCTAAATTGACTCGAATACAAGTTTTCGAATTTCCGAACTGGTCTGTGCATGCATATCTAAAATTGTAGAAAAAGTCCCCGAGTGTATTTCTGCCATGAAGGAATTTCTCATAAAATATTCTGCCGTTAGGAAAAATCGTGTCCCACAAATCGTAGGAGAAGTTCGCCCAAACACTGAGCTACATAAAAATAATTTGCATACAATACTTTCTCAGTCAAACCTTCGGTCTAAGAGCTACTTATTTACGATTTCTCCAAGAATTTTGCACTCTTTTTATAAGTAAAAAAAAAAAAAAAATTCCTGTAAATACTCCCTTAAGGAAATGTACATATTCGATTATTCACTTGGATGTCGGAGAATGTTCTTTAAGGAGATACTTACTTATGTATAGTATATTGTTTGTTTGAAATTTAACTGAAAATGTGGAAGTTAAATACTATATTGAATTAACTAAAAAATTTCCCAAGTCACTATTTTGACATTTTTATGATTTATAGTATGTTAAAGTAATTTAATCAAAATAGAAATAAGTCAAGGTAGATTGGTATTTTCCAGAGTAAGAGTTGTGGATTTTAATTAATACAAAATGTATTTTTATTTTCATCAAAACATGCGTAATAAGTTCTAGAAAGATCGTTTTGTGAAGTCCAATTTGGATTTCATTCCTAAGAATTTGGGAAATCTTTATTTCTTCGTTAGCAAAATAAATATTCTGACAAAATTGTTGCGACAATAGTGACAAAATTAAATAGCTCTGTGGAAAAGTTTTGTAAGGAAATTATTCAAATAGAAATGAGTGAAGTTTACCTAAAAATTATATATAAAATTTGTCACTTCTTCAACGGAATTTGTCATGGCATCGAAATGGTGATAACAATTGTTTTTAACCCGTTAAAAAAAAAATGGGAACAGGTTATCAATTTGTTGGAATATTTTTGTATGCCTGTGAACGCATAATTTTGGAACCCGTCAACCAATTTCGTTAATTATTATTTTTATTTGAAAATTGGTACATCAAGGGTGGTGCGATCATTGTATCGCGAAAAAATTTAATCGTACTCTTAAATGCTGGCACAAAATTATCATTTCCACTTTCGTGAAAAAACACTCCTAGTGATAGCTAATATCGTTATCGAACATAAGCTTTGTTTACATTATTGAGAAAAGAAATTTGTTAATGTTTATTTGTATAATATGCAGATTTCATGTTGTTAGAAGACCGTTTTATTTTTTACAGTAATATTATAAATATTGAATTATGTTCATTTCAGAGATTGGGGATGGGAGAAAATGTCTAACACCTTTGCTATTACATGGCATAAAAAGGCAGTATTCTTAGCTCTCCTATTTCGATCAAAATAAGTATGTAAGAAGCACTTCCTCTAGCACCAACAAATATCATCTACGAAATGGATGTACTGGTTCTTGGGAGCTGATAGCATTCACACCATCATCCAAGGAAGATGTGTTTTGGGGAAAATTTTAAATGTCAATGATTTTATGTTTTTCCAAAAGTCGACAAATAAATGAAAAACGAGCCTTTAGACAATCGAAAAATCATACGCAATTTAAATACGCATTGAAAGATCATGTGAAACCGTTGTACAGTTGTACTTTGGGATTTTACAAAAAATATGTTTCTACTGAATGTTGTTTCATACAAGAAATGCATTTTTTTGAAGACCTCAGAAATGTGTGGAAATTTTATGTTTGCACGAATGGAATTGAATTTCAAAAGAGTACGCTTGCACTAAATTAAACATAAATTTGAAATTAATTAATACAATTACTCACCATTCCCATTCCTAAACTAGTCATATTTTTATCTTTGCTGTCTCGAGCCACAACAATCTGCGTAACAATCGCTGTACCTGGTGCTGCAACAGTCGTTACGCCTCCAGCATTATTCGAGACCGATACACCAGAGCCGCTGGATGCAGGTGACGCTGACGCTGTTTCTGTCTTACAGATTTTCGACAGCACCGGCTTGTCCGTATCCGAGTCGTCACCGGTGATTACCGCCTGCTGCTGCCCAGCTACGCTTGTAGTGACGGTGTGCACACCAGATACAGGTATATAATTGCCAGAGGAGGTCTGTTGCAAACTAACGATAGAAGCTTGATTTTGATTCTGAATTAAAATTGTTTGCGGATGCTGTTGGACTTGTTGTTGAGTATTGTGTACTTGTTGCTGTAGATCTGGCGATTTAGAGCGCTTACGGACACGAGATTTACGTCCAATTTGTGGCTGTTGGACCGATGTGCCAGCAGTTATCAATTGGCCAGCGGCATTAACAGCCGTATTACCAATTTGCTGTGGAATGGCAGTAGTCACGTTGCCTATAGTGTGCGTGAGCACTGCCGCATTCGTTGCGATTTGTTGCTGCTGCTGCTGCTGCTGGTGCTGCTGCTGATGTTGTGTGTTGGGAGATGCTTGACCTTGTACGACTGCAGTGTTGACGATGTTACCAACAACTGCTTGTTGTATATTCTCCGATACTGTTATTGTAGCTGTAGCCGCGTCGTTCAAATCGTCTGTGTTTTCTGCCGTTTCACAAAGCCCCTTTATTTTCAACTGTTCTGCAGTTCGTAGCAAGCCCTGAAATAGAGAAAACTTAAACATTAAACATAAACGAATAAGTGACAATTATAAAGTAATTCTAGAATCCAATACATCTCATTACATTTTATTATAGCCCCTTCGTAAGGTTAAACGACAGCTCTTATTGTCATATGCTTCTGAGATCTGGGGTTTTGAACCTCAGCAGCGAATCATCCCAGTGATCTCTGCCACGAAAAAGCGTGTCATAAAATATGTACATACGTCTAACGTTTGGAGTAGGTATTAAACAGTGGGGTCTTCCATTTGTGGTACAATAAAAAGATGGACACCACAAATGCTGAAATACTATGAGAAGCTTGGCCAAACACTGAGCAACATAGTTTAAGCGCCAAATTATTATTATTATTATTCAATATCAATCATTTTTTATTGAGCTACAGGTCAGTTCTTTACTGGGTAAATTATTAAGAGAAAAAACACCAGATTTGGCTTCTAGCGATTGGCACTTCTTCAGATATTTGAAACAATGGCTTCGTGGAAAGTGGTTTTTCATCGAATAAGGAGAGTTGTGGAACAATATTCAGAAAAATCATAACGTGCACGCCATATACATACATACATACAGACATATTAAGGGTATTCACAAGGTGTCGTAAATTATCGTATTGTCGCAATCATAAAATGTGAAAAATTCCAATTTGTGTTTTTTTTTACATCCTTTTTCTGTACAATGCAACATAAACATACAAAAAATAAATAAATTTCGAGCTACCGAAAATGTGTGCGACTTTACAATATTTTACGATGTCTTGTGAATACCCTAATTCTGTACATATCGCTTATTTTTCTTCAATAGTTTCATAATCCAAAAAGATGGAAAAAACAAGTTAAATTTTTGAAATGACCATTTCCTAATATTTCCTATTGTTTAAAAGTAGTATACCTTAACCGATGACCAGTAGCTCAATGGAACAAAATATGTTTTCATTTTATTGGGGGTATATGTAAATACGAAACTTAGAAATCGTTTAATTCGATAGTTGGTTTTTTGAGTTATGACACCATTAAAGTAAATGAGCGATATGTAGCGCGCAAAGAACTTCGGTTTTACGCCGACTCCGAGAGGCAAAAATGTTTATGAGAAGCTCTTTCATTGCAAAAAATGCTTTCTAAATTTAGTCATTACCTGCCGAGGGACTACGGATATTAGAAAGAAAAACTTTTTCTATGATTTTCATTATTTTCATTTAAATGCGCCGGCTGAGCTCTGAACCTGAAAACTTCAGTGACAATTCGTGTTATAACACGCAAGACTTCACTCTCGACCACTGATACAAACTTTAACGTCAGTATATTATTGCACTTACTATTCGCCAGAAAAATAATAAATTTGAATTTCTTTTTTTTTTTTTCAAAAATAATTAAATAAAAAAAATTAATTAAAAAGGTTAACATTTTCGACTTTTGTACGCGCCACGATTTGAAATTCAGACGCCTATGACTAAATGTTTCGACCTCAGAAAAACTCCCGGTAGTCTCGTTTAAGCTTCTATTGGTCTGGATGCCTTAAAAGCACACTACTACTCAACGTAATAAACGAAAGCTACTCATGAAAAAGTGTTAACGTTAGGTGAATGCGTTTTTTATACAAGTCGATTAAATATACAGTGTTGTGTATATCAAAAGCAACAGCATTCAAAATGACACAGGTTACCACGTATAATTATTTTTTTCTTTTTTGAATTCTCAATTAAAATTCCATCCATTGTCTAACATAAATCATAAAAGTTAAACTTTGTAGAAAACTAAAAAAAATCGTCAAAACTTTGTATGTACATACATATATAGATTTTCAACTTCTTTTTTAACTTTTTCCTCAGAAGTGTTAAAATTTTTTTGATTATGCATTTATATAGTTCATTCAATTTAAGTCTAACAAAGTGAAAGTTTTACGTAGGTAGGAATGACTGTTGATTTATTTGAATTTTTTTACGTCAAGGGTGTTGCTACTTTCTTCCATATAACGAAAAAGCAACATTTATTGTATGGAAGATAGTCGCAGCAACACCCTAGACGAAAAAAATTCTAATAAATTAACGCTAACATCTATGTACTTGAAACTATCACATTGTTAGATTAATCAGCATAATCAAAAAAATGCTAACACTTCATAGAAAATAGTTGAAAATCTATATACAAATTTGTTAAACTTTTTTTCTACAAAGTTTAAAACTTTGATATTTACGGTTTATGGTAGACAATGGACTGAATTTCAATTGAAAATTCTTTAAAATAAATAAAAAAAAATATACGTGGCAAGCTATGTCATTTTGAATGCTGTTACTTTTGATATGCACAACACTGTATGCTCAACTGTGCTCTGAGACATAAATTTCTTGCAAACAACTTCCTACAGCAAGGTATGTAAGTGTACTTTATGGAAATGATCGTTTCGTTGCCGGTACAATATTGAATTATATTCACACAGTGTTGAATTATATTTACATATATATACACATACATACAAATGTACATATGTACATGTATAACATGAGTATGGGTGTGTGTGCTGATGTACCTGTATGGGCATGCGAACACAAACACAGGTAAGCTTGCGCGTACGGTGGCGGTCGTATCATTTGCAAACACATTTAAAATGGTATTCTTCGACACTTTGCATTTAAAAAAAAAAAAATTTTAATTTTGAATTGAAAACCGTTCATTCTTTAACAAAAAAAACCATTAAAACACAACCTTTAAACAGTTTAGAGGAACTAATTTCGAAATAGGTGCGGGTTTCTTCTATATAAAACACAATTTTTGATTGGGAAGAAAATAAAACGAAATAATTCAAATAAATCGACGCTTATTTTAAGACTCTAGGAAATTTGCATTGACTAAACAATTGATGAAAATTTAATATTTTTTTAGTTTTTCACAAAACGAATTAATTTTATTTTAATTGCAAATGTTTTAAATAAAGAAATAATCATAAATGGTCAACATTATCATTTTGAATTTAGGCTCAAATGATCTAACCACCACTGTATGTATGTCAGACTATATACATACATACATATGTACGTATGTATGTATGTATGTACATATGTAGGTATATGCATGTATTCTCATAAAATAATTCGAGAGTTGAATGTACATTTTCAATTCATTGAAAACGTTGAGAAAAATTGGTATGTCTGTGTGAGAAAACGGCACAAAAAAGTGCTCAGTACAAATAAATGTGTGAACCACTGTTGGAAGTGTGGTTGCGGTTGCACGTTTTAAAACCTGTTCATATTGCGAAATTTGTTTCAATTCTCACAAGCTACAAGCTGCTCGCACACATCATAGCGACGGCGATATCCATCGAAGACTCATCGCTGCCTCTTCCAATCTATGCGTTTTTTAACACAACTAAAGTGACGATTTTCATAGCGGCGTTCTCAGTCGTTTATTGACCTCAAATCAAGTCATGGTTATGGCCACAGCCGTCAAATACAGTGTACGTAATAACTAATTTGTGATACAATCCGGAATACGATTATAAACAGCAATAATGTACCCCATATACTACAAGTTAACTTTTATGCATATGTTTGTATGTACATATGTATATTAATAATTACAAATTATAGAAGAAGAAGAAAAAAAAGAGTTGGAAGGCAGCTCTCGAAAGTTAATGTAGCCATTTGGTTGAGCAAAAGATAGTATGTCGTCGTGAAAGTTAGGTTGATGTCCTAAACGTCTATTGCAGTATAGGGCACGGTACACATTAGAGGGTTACGATACGCAATGCGATATAATAGCGACAACATCGACATGCTGAGTACGTGGAAACTAATAGGAAGCGATAAAAATTGTGCAGCCTTGGGAACGCGATAAATATAGCTTGTGGACCGCTTGTGGAACGTATTGCTCTAATGGCCACATTGCTTAAGAAATTTAAAAGAAATGTATGTACATATTTATACACACTAAAATTACTAAAATCGTGGAAGCAATAATCCCATAACTTCATCTGATATCGATTTTAATGAATTATTAAAAAAAAAAATTGTTGGCAACTTTTTCACCAAAAATTACATATTATTAATAAATAAGGCTAAGAATATAGTTTATAAAAAAGATTAACATTTTTTTTTTAATGAATTGAATTAAAAAAAAAAATGATTAGATATTATTTTTTAAAATAAAATGTAATGTTTAGTCTGCAATCTCACGAAAGCCTTGGCCTGCGTTGTGAAATGTGTTTAATTTGAATCTTAATTCTAAGGCGAATTCATGTAAGGTGGTAGTGATTCGAAAAATGCAACGCTTGGGTGGGCTATTGTCAAAGTTTCTTTGCATTTAACTTAACCGAAATAATTTTTACACTATTAGACGCGCCATAAAAAGACCACATTGAACCATAATTTTAAATTTCTTGTAGTTAAATTGTAGAATTGTTTACTTGTAACAAAACAATTGATTTTGACAACCAATCAGCTGATTGATAACCACCACCTTTAATGCATTCGCCTTGCTAAATTTCTTATTCAAAAGTATTAACAATGAAAGCGATTATTATCAATTATATTTAGAATGTGTTTTATTATTAATTGTCGTCATCTTTTGTAAGCGACTAGCAAAAGAACGTCCAACTCGCTTATAATCAACTCTGTTTTATCAAATTTTGAATACACTTTACCACACTAGTCTGTCAAAATTAATGGTCGTTGGTAAAATTTGCTAGCAAAACAAAACAAAATGGATAATTCTTATAAGAGGCGTTTTACTTACATCTGCTCTATCTTGGTTTTTTACTTATTTTAATGTTTAGCGAACATTTTCCAATTTCCCTTGGTACTTTCCAATAATTATTTTTCACAATAGCACCACTTTCACTATTTTTTTTACAGAGTTTATTTCAACCCGCTTATTTCAACTCAACTTATTTTTGTTGTTGCTTTCCACGCTATACGTTAAGTTAGCTAGTGTTCTTTTGCAAGTCGCTTACAAAAGACGATGCCTAATAATTTAGTTAACTCTTTATAAAAGTATTATTTCTTATTACTTACAACACTGTACAGCAGCTATTTTGCAACATAAAAGCTACGAGTATTGCATTTTTCTAAAAGGAGATATCGTACTTGATCCGTAATTATCTATTCTACCGTAATTTTATTAATCGTTTAAGTCACAATATAAAAAAAAAGTAGATCGGCAAAAATTCAACAACAAATTTCCGATGCCTTCGAAAAATACTTAAAAAATAATTTAGAAGATGTGCAAATAACAAAACATTCTTGGAACTCTCTGTTGGATAGTAAATTAAGAAAAAGTGCTTACAACATTAATGTGGTCTGAGTGTATACGTCACTTTTAGCAGCTTAAATTTACTAATCACCCTTAAAGGCTCATAAACAATTAAAAACTAAATCACAATAAACATAAACAAATAAAAACAATCAGAAATAATTTTTTTTAAATTTAATTTAGTTTCTAGTTCACTGGGGAGTTCTTCGGAAGTTTAGTTATTTGTACATCACCATTATTTTTTTATAAGAAATATTTTTCCAGAACATCATACAATTTTTGTTAGTATTTTACTTGGCGTTCGTACTATTTTTAATTCGATGGATGGCCTGAATAAACTGTTTTTTTTTTTTTTGCTTAAGAACGGGAATTCAAAGTACCACATTTTTGGTTTAAGTATGTAGAATAAATATCTCACTAATTCGACAAAAGGATTTACATACAAGAAATAAATTATCAAAAATAAACTAGCGTATAAGAAACATTCTAAAAATTATTGATAATAAATATTTTAATTGTATATAATTTTTAATAGGAAATGGGAAACAAATTGAATTTTAGTACTAATTGAACATAATTTCGACAATTTATTTATTTATAATAATTCCTAGAAATGTCTGAATATTGAATTACAATTTCCCATTTAATAGTGGTTTTTAAAAACTTTTCGCTAAAACTGCGGCAGTTTAATGCAATTAATATATCTTAGAATTACAAAAACACAGTGAATTGCTCGTGTGGACTATTTTAACTGCTTGGTTCTCTTACGTGCAGGAATTGAAGGTTTTACCAGATTGTGAAAAAAAATTGTTTTTAAAATAATTTTTAACAAAAAAAAAAAAAAAAAAACAACAACAAACCAACTTAAATGAATGTACACGTATTCTCGTAAGAATTTAAATACATAAATACATTGCAAAGACCATCTTCGTCAGAAATTATAGAGCCATAATTTAAAATCCCAACGATTATAAAAATGTTTGCAGAGAATGTGTTAAAAATTATGTTTCTGTTTCTTCTTGAAATATCAGCTGAGGCATTGCAGGTTTGCACATCTGCACATGATTCACATAATAGTTGCAAGTCGCGTAATCCGTAGAAGTGAAAAGGACTTTCATTTTCTTGAAAAATTCAGACTGTTAAAAGAAACTAATTCGACAGATATTTTTAGTATTTACCAACTCAGTCAATGAGAGTTTACTAAACACAGTCTAGCAGTCTCTAAGCTAAAGTGTCTCTCAACTCCTAAAAAGGCAAGTATCATTTGGAATTCTATTTAATTTCCAAGAGCGCACAATAACAATAGGGATGACACTGTATTGAAGTGGTCTCCGCAAAAATACATAAATAAGCAGCAGATATGGCATAGTGAGCAGCAAATTGCCAACGAAAGGAAAAATAAAATGGAACATAGAAACTTTAACAGTTATGCGGCAGTGTTTGCCTTAATTTGATTAACTGCTGCAAAAGGAGTCGAACTGGTATAACGCACATGAGCTGCGCAACGAAAGCCCATGGCCAGATGACTGACTAGCCAACTACCATACTTTCAGCTAACCAGACGCGCTGGTACAGGTTTGTCGAACAGGTTACGCGCTGGAACTCTCCGTATGCTGTAATATTTAGTGTACGCTATGACCGTGATCCTGTCTATTTTTTTACATATTATACTTGTACTTGTGAGCATGCATAACATGTTTACATATGTACATACATACATATGAATCTATTTCAATATATGTATGTAGATACATAACATACATATGTATGTGTATGTATGTATGCATGAACAGATGTAATCGCATGCCTGTATAAATATACAGACATTAGTTTGTACGAGTAGATAGATGTGTGTAGAGTGAACAATATCCATTCAGGGACTATCTACGAGATCTAAAAATAAAATAGTCTAATAATAAATAGACACATATCTACATATGTACAAGTACGAGTACATACATACATACATATATACATACATACTAGTTTTTGGTGTGTTTGCATTACACCTGAATGTTAACCCACTAACCGACGCAAGGAAGAAAATGTGGAGGAAAAGTGGTGGCGATTCGACAACTTGTTTGTCAATACAAAACAATACAAAATTCGCAAAATGTTTGAAATTTATATTTATACTTATTGGAAATATACATACATACTTACATATATGTATGTATGTATGTATATGCAGGCAAATGCATTGGTAGGTGGCCGGCCTAATCGCACTATCATCTGGTATAGAAAAGATACGATCTACCAAGCTGTAATTATTTAAATCCTTGCTATATACTATTGACTACGTCTTGAGGTCAATAAGTTGCGCTTGCTGATGAAATATCACTTATTTGTACAAATGATTAAATTTTATTTTAGTTACGCAAAAGCTTCAAATGTAAATGCTCATGAACACAAATGTCGAAATGTATTAAGTTAGCGGACAGAAGGAAAATAACAAATATCTAATTATCTTTCGGAGTGAAATTTTGATTATGATTAATAGTTGTCATAACTGGGTAAGTTTGTGAACGAAGTGTAATCAATCTATCAATGTGAGTAAGTATTCACAAGGTGTCGTAATATCGTAAAATTATAAAATTTCAAAAAATCAAATTTGCGATATTTCAATCTCTGTTTTGGTACAATGCAATTAACAAAAAAAAAAAAAAAAAATTTCAAACGTCTCAAAACTTGTATGGTTTTACACGACACGCTGTGCATCCTTTCAATGAGGAGCAATACGAGGGCCAATACAATATTGAGAGTTGGAAATACCTGGTGTTTCAATAACGCACACAAATAGAAAAATGTTTGCTTATAAATAAATATTTTTAAGAATTATTTTTAGATATTTTTTACAAGCTTTCATTAAGCTTCCAATGTTCGTATGCGGGCTTGATCGGTGCGTCACTAATACTGCAATATGACAGATTAATTAATCCGCTAGGTGGTGATCTAGTCGATGTGGCTTATATTCAGATATATATTTATTGCCGATGTGAGACGAAACACTTTTTTTTTAACAAAGAAACGTTTTCTTTTTTTTTTTTTGGTTCACATTGTCTTATAAGTCTTTGTTCTACACTGCTTTACAAAAGCTTCAATTTCATCTGCACAACACCAAACTTCCATTTTTCTCGTCTATTGATTCCTCATGAAATAGATTTTTAATAGCAACATTTCTGGTGTTTCTCATCCGATCGTTGTCCGTTGTGTTTTACCGATTATCTTAAAACATGAAGGATGTTTTTGTCACGAATTTAAGTATTTGTTAGTCTGAAGATAAAAAGCGGTTTATATAATCCAATTTAAAGGTGCTGAAGCTGACGAAAATTGGAATCTGAACAAGTTTAGTTTACACTGTTTGTGCGGTCGTTTTGCTCTTCGATGTTATTCCAAACAAGAGCAAAGATATATGGATATCCAGAACTGCTATATAGAGCTTTTGTAAACAATACCTTGTGTCAAATATGTCCTCACACAACTGATCATGTACATATATGTATACATTAGGGCGGGGCGATTTTGCCTCGAAATTCATTTTATACCCATGTCGTTGAATAATTTTTTATTCAAAATATTTAGAGGTATCGTAATTTTGACGGCGCGGTATGGTAAAATTGTCTGCCATAGAAATCGCCCTAGTCTAATACACATACACACATACATATGTATATGTATATAATATGTAATAAAAAACATGTTTACTATAGTTGGATTTCTTAGTTCGCTTAAAAGTTGTATTCGCTTCTAGTTCATTTAGCTCAATGTACTAGCTACATATATATAGTGATATTGAGTTCGTTTATCGTATTGAACTATAGTTCATTTCATTGAACTAGTATAACAGTTCGATCTGACATACAGAGCAGCAAAAAATGCACTTTCTATAACACATACGAGTATAAAGGAACGAACCAATTTGTAAATTAAAAACGATTTTTTTTACTTTTGTATTCAAACCAGCTTGAAGACATAGTTTCACGTACATATGTACACACATATGTATGTATGTTGTATAATATTTTATTTAAGAAAAAAAAAAAGCGCCGAAGGAACGAGTTGTCATTGTGTTGTAAAATTATATTTTCGTTTTTTTTTTTTGAATAAACGAACTAATGAGCTAGTTCGATTTAGAGATTTGGCTCTTTCGCGTTTTAGTTCAAAAGCTCCCCAAGCCTAATGTTTACATATCGATTACTAATTGTGTTTTGTTGTCAAAAAAGCTTACATACATACATATATACATATGTACATACATATGTCCATTTCGCCAAAGCATCCAAGACGAAGGCACTCGTCCGTCAGCCAAGCAACTAAGTGATCGTTTTGCGTACATTCGAAATGCTTATTTAATGTGATTTCGATATGAAATGTATCGATGTGAAATACAGAAATACATACATAGTTAGTTAGTAGTGCTACACACACACTCGTATGCTTGTGTAAGAGCTTGGCTTAGGTATTGTGCATTGCTTTGGCGTGCATGTGTTGATGAACCGGATTGAGACCAGCTGTACGCAAACACTGCGTACGAGTCGAAAATAATTAATCAATATCAATTGAAGCAGCCGCATAGCCGCAGAAGCGTCAATGACTCCGAGTAACCAGCCATCGTTGGGGCGAGCAAAGCGGCTCACTGCTGAGTCGACCGAAGAGAAGGTGACTTCAGCATAAACTACAGCACACAGCATGGCTTAGCACCGAGAGCAACAACAGAAACAGCACTGGCAGCACCAAACAAAATGGTGGATCGTTCACGCATATTTTTTGACCATTGCAAAGTATCAAGTGAAATTTTCTGTTTCGCAAAACCAAGTATTGGAACATACACACATACATACATACATACATACGTACATATTTACACAAATGTAAATTTATATTTATTGTATGTATGTATGTACATATGTATGTACGTCTGTGTATATATTTTAAAAGCCACTAGCAAGCATACATACATACATACATCCATCACCAATTTATGAAAACTATCGCATACAATGACTAATCGATACACTTTCACCAAGTCACTATTGAATTTATTGTTAGGATCACTAAAAGAAATCGAACCAAAAAGTAACTGCTTAGATATGAGGCTGATGAAAAGAACAAAATCATGTTTAGAAAATCGATGCCAAAGAAAAACTTACGAAAAACGCGGAAAAGATAACACAAAAAGTCGCGAATCAAGCAAAAATAAACGCACAAGAAGTATGCAAAGAAATCAAATAGCATACAATAAAACAAATACAAAGAAAAGAAATCTGCAATAAAGCCTGACAAGGTGTAGAAGCGGCGGACCAAGTCGTCTTGTTTGCGTGTCTGTCTTCTCGCGCTACTTGAGCAACTGACTTAATCGAAAAATAAGACACAAATCAACAAGTATCGGCGGCGGTAAGTGCATTGCGCGCGCCTGTGACTGACTCTTCGGCGGTGGCGGCGGCGGCAGCGGCTCCAACTAGCCAAATGGATTCCCGTCAGCAGTGAGCCCGGCATCGATAGTTTACACCAGCACACTGGCGTATGCTCGTACGCTCGCACACTCGTAGTAAATGTAAGTATGTATGTATGTATGGTACATGTATGCATTGTGTGGAAGCGACAGTGCATTCAAAGACATCAAACCAAAGGAGATGTTTAAAACAAGTATGTACTATAAAATTTTACTGCGGCAAATTTCAATGTCAGCCAAGGCAAGCAGCAAGCAAGATATGCAGGCTAACAGGTCGACAGGTAGTCGGGCGACTAGGCCAGTCCGATAAATTTATAGACAAACGTGTAGAGCTAGGATGGCTGATGGGCGAATGAAATGTGTACGATCGATGTTGGAATTTATCAATTGATTGTTAAAATATTACCGCTCGGTTCGAATTTTTTGAATCTGTGTAAAATATTTATGCGCACAAGTTTTTCACTTTACTGCATTGCAAATCACAAACACCAAATCACAAAGAAATGCTCTTTTCGGGACGTAATTCAATTAAACTATTTTTTTTTTTTTAACTTAGTTGTGTTAAGCATAACATAAATTAGGCTTGAGTTGAATGTTGAATATTCGGAATTGGCTTTACAAAACTCTACCACGCTGGAATGTCCGTCGCGAATTTGACGAATACCAAACTGAATGAGAAATCACACTGAAGCAAAAGAAAAGACAAGACGACAAGAAAATATCCAAAACCCAATTTCAAAACCTCGACTTGGCACTTGGTTGCGTAGTCATGTCGCGCTTCTCCGCTCATTTCTTCTCTCCTCTCTGTGTATGCTAAGCCAAAAAGCGACCAACACTTCGTCTGGACATGGCTCGTTTGGCTGCGTCTCAGGTCTCAGCTCACCTAACCGTACGGTTTATTTGTTGTTGTTAAGATGGTCAGTTGCTATTTCTACCGGAGGTCTTCGCCTATATGCATACATATATGTACATACATATGTACGTATAAATATATATATATGTACGTATTCATACACAAGTAATTATTGGGGAAATGAAAAAAACTAATAGTATTAGTGGCATAAATACAGAAACATTAACATACATACATATGTACATACGTATATATGCTATGCATGTACATACATACATATTTATTTACAAACACATGTAGTGGCATTCAGTCAAGCCACGTTGTATTCGAAAGCCGAGCGTGAGACAGGTAGACCGACCTGGCATTGTTGCGACTACAACTAATGCAGCTTGAACAAAAGCAATGATATTCGGGTTAAAACGGCGTGCCTGGCTCATCATTGTGGAACTTTTTAAACAGCCACACATACATACATACATATGTACATACATATGTACATACATATGTATGTGGTATGTTTAAATGTGTGTATGTACATATGTATGTATAAGCTGATACTTTCAGGTAAAAACAAATGTCTTAGCAGCGAAAACCAACAACACCATAAACTAAAATAAGAGCTCGGCCGTATAACCAACGTATATATGTATATATATATGTTTGTATGTATATATGTTTGTATGTATGTATTTTCATACACACGCATACCCATCGTAAACATGGATGAATGGTAAGCTATAATGCGAGAAAATGAAATTCAAGCGCATACATATAAATGTACTATATATGTACATATACATATGTATATAAATACATATGTATGTACATACAAAAAAAAATGTGTGTACAGTGGCATCTCGATTACTAAGAAGCTCGTTATGCCGAATAGGATATAGGACCAATATTTTACAATAACATACTACAAAATCGATCCTCTCGATAACAAAAAATGTTTTAAAATAAGAAACAACTAGTATTTAACTCTCGATAATCGAGTGTGCTTGACCCAATGATTTTACATTGTTCATAAAAACAATTATAACCTTTCGTTTAAAATACAAAAAAAAAAAAAAAAATTAATTCAAATTTGTATATCTTTCCACGCAAATATTTTGTGCAAATGTATACATCAATACCTTTTATTTAATATATATGTCATCTACATATGTACATAGATATTGTAGTTCAGCTAAGCTAAGCCGCTTATCAGAATATATATTTAGATTTCAAAATCATTTTAACATGAATTAAGTAAACTGTCTTCCAATTGGTTGCAATGTAATTTTTTTTTTCACATCGGGCGCTTTCCAAAATGCCTATAGCTTTGCATTCGAACAATGTATTATGTTCGCTAAAAAGCATCATATGAGTTGTAATTGCGCAACAAAAAACAGTCAAAGCATCATTTATCTAACGTCTCGACGCTCAATTTTTGATCGCTCGATTTGACACTTTCAAGTAAATTGCCAATCGATGTAGCAAATTGAACGTAGTTGACCATTTATGTTTCGAAATATTTAAAGTTATCGATATGAATATTGCCAATATCTGCATGACAATGAGCTGCTATTTCGTTTATTTCGTGACGTGCTTCATTGATTACACAGGACTGCAAAAAAAATGCTGTCTGGATATTTCCAACTGATTTCTATGTATTTAGGTCTTCTGAAAACTAAAACAATACTCAAAAAATTCCAGAACGTAAAGTTATTTTACAAAACGCAAAATTTTATTATAAAAAAAGGGGTTTTTTGGGCTAACTTGTAGGCAATAATAAAAGGTATAATTTTATTTTGATTACTGTTTTTTTAAATGTTTACCATAACTATCGTTAAATTCTAAATAAGGAACACCCTGTGTGAGCTGCATTAATAAACATGAACCTGTTTACTTCCTACTTTGCCCAAGAGGACAAGTTGGTTTATTGTACCAATATTGAAGGTTTTATGGATACATTTAAGAACTCCAACGACCCAGCAGAGTGGCGTATTTTCATAGATTCTTCAAAAAGAAGCCTTAAAGCAGTTCTGCTTCACAACGGCGGTTTCTATACTTCCATTCCTGTCGGTCATTCCGTACACCTCAAGGAAACCTACAAGAACTTGGAATTGATTCCTTGCAAATTAAAATATAAAGACCATGGTTGGCAAGTGTGCGGTGATTTCAAAATCTTTGGCATGTCGCTCGGACAACAATCTGGGTTTACCAAATTCCCTTGCTTTTCGTGTCTATGGGATAATAGAGACCGAACAAATCACTGGACCAAACAGTGTTGGCCTCCGAGGGAGCTGTAAGTTGGCGAAAATAATGTCCTGCATGAAACTTTGGTGCCTCCTCATAAAGTTCTTCTACCACCGCTTCAAATAAAGCTGGGATTGATGAAGCAATTTGTAAAGTCACTTCCAAGAGATGGAAATTGCTTCAAATACTTAATATCAAAGTGTCCAGGCCTCTCGGAGGCAAAGTTGAAGGAAAGTGTTTTCGTTGGACCAGATATTAGACGGCTTATGGCTGATCCACTATTCATCACAACCATGACGGATCCTCAAAGAGAAGGGTGGATTGCCTTTAAAGAGGTCATAAAGAAATTCTTAGGCAATAACAAAGATCCTAACTACAAACAAATCGTCAAAAAAATGTTAAAAGCATTTCAAGCTTTAGGTTGCTTGATGAGTTTTTAAGTACATTTTCTTCATTCCCACCTCGACTACTTTCCAGAAAATTTAGGAGACATGAGTGAAGAGCAAGGTGAACGATTTCACCAAGATATTAAGGAGATGGAAAAAAGTTACCAGGGAAAATGGAGCGTTTCAATGATGGCAGACTACTGTTGGACGCTTCAAAGAGACCTTCCCGATGCTTCGCACAAGCGAAAATGTACCAAAAGGAGTCTCACTGAGAAAAAGAAATGTGTTTAGTGCTTACTAATAAATTAGTTTTGTTACGCAATTATAAATTAAAATTTTTTTTTTAATCTTTTATATTTTATTTTAAGATGATAACTTGTTAAACATAGACACCTACATTGTCAGAAAACGTGACGTGACCAAAAACATAAGAATTACACAAAAAAAAACAAAACAGCTTTCAATTATTTTTTTTTGCAGACTTGTGTTATTTACCACGTCTTTTAAATACATTAAAAAGTAATCAAAGTCACTTTATTTCGAACATAATTTCTTCTTATCGCTAACAATCACTCCGGGCGAAAAAGATAGAAATTTTAATATTATACATATGTATATACAAAAATATTTAACAAATAGTAATTACAAATTATTGTGCGTTTATTACAGAAGTAAAATACCAAGCAAATTAAGTACTATTATGTAGAATGCAGGAAAAGTCGTATATTGCTTGAGGACTAGTTAGAGAAAATGTTGGCGAATTGCTAACAATAGATTCGAACAGTTCACAGGTTTCAATTAAAAATGTGTACGAATGGAAAGGAGCAAAAACTTTATTACGCAAAATTTTCATAAAACTTGGAAGGTCGAAAATCGGTACATAAAGAAAGAGGCTTCATTGAACAAGTGCGCAGAAAGAGGAACCGGCGGAGGTCCCAACAGAATGAACAAGTTTTCGTCTGCAGAAGAGTCATTATATGAGCGATGGGAGAAGAAAATGTTTGAACGTTTCCTTAATAACTCTTTAATATTTCAAAAGCCTGTAAAGTTGTTAATTTACCTAATGATTATTTACACAACAATTTTTTACAAAGATTTACTCATTTCTGAAGAATTTAATTTATCTATTAAATGTATTCTTGCTGACTTTAAATAATTTTTTTCTTGCGAAATTTAATTCCCACATTCCGGATAAAACTCATTAAATTTTTATTCTCTACGAGCGGATGAAACAGAGAAAATCAGACAATAAGACTAAATGTGTAACCCCATGTCTTGAGATACGAGTACCAATCTTTCAAAAGATTTTGGAATATTGCAACACAGAAACTGCATTCCCAAGCGAGTAAAGTAAATACAATTGGAAATTCGATTGCTGGATAGATTTCGATCGCAAACAACCAAATTTTGGTATTTTTATTTGCTAAGTAACGGAAGCAGGAAGGTATTTAATGTAAATAAACATCGATGTACTATGTAAATATGTATTTATTTAAGGGTTACACCGTAAAACGTCTATGCAGGGTTTAGACACCCCTATTCTGGGCGCAACATGCCGCAAATACCAACTTTCGGTCGTTAAGAAATGCTGCGAAATTTTATTTATTTTATAATTTGGCTAATCTTGCAGCAGGGGATTTTGCGTATTTGTTTCGAATGCAAATTTCGTCGCCTATTTCGTCGTTCAGACCGACAATGAAAACACTCCGAAAACTCGTTGTGCGGGCTTAAGTTGTTCGCACTGACTCCAGGGTTTCCATTGCCATTTCTAAGAGCCATTTATTTTCCACAACGTAATTGAGATTTAAAATACATTTTAATACAAAGAAGTCTTGTTATTTATTAAAATGCAATCATTTTCGAAAAGTGATTAATTAGAGATAACAAATATGAGGAATGACACCACTGCAGCGGAGCATCGGCAATAGAGTTGCCGTTGGTTAACAATGCGCTATTTATAACTCCTAACTAAAAACTAAGGCAAATAAAAAAAATAACAAAAGGGGAAACGTTTTTTAACACAAATCATTTTTATGACTTTAAATTTTGGTCGCCAATTGTTTTTCGAACTATCGAGATTCCACTGTAAATGTATGTATGTATGTATGTAAATTCAAACAAAAATGCTAAATAAGTAGATGCATTTGTATGTACATTCGTACATTCATAGTATGAGCAGTGAGTTGGGCTCATTATGGCTAGTACCATTGGTAGCCCTTGTTTTTTTATGTAATACCGGTGCCATGCAGTTTTGCCTTTTACCGCTTTGCGTTATGAGGCTTCCTCGACGTGTTTTCTGTTGCCTTCTTCTCTTTTATTGAGTTGTAGAAGTAAATATGTACATATCGGGTTTGAGTCTTTAATTCAAAGCTCAAAGGGAATTAATAACATTCGACTGAACACGTACATACATACATACATACATACTCACACACATGCATATGTATCTACTTACAAATTTGAGTTAAGCTTTTCTTGAATCTCGCTATTTGGCATTATGTATATATAAAAGAATAAATGTATATATGTATATGTACATATATGTATGTATTTACATAAATAGTTATATATATGTATGTACATATATGTATATGTGTGTAAGTGTGTGTATGACAGTTGCAAATGCAGATTCTTATCAACTCAAATAATTCATTCATAGCATTCGGCAAACTTCGTGTTTTTTTTGTCCAAGAAAATCAATGTTCGGTTAATTTCAACAAAATGCACTTATTTCCCAGTGCAGTTTACGGAGAGAGACTTGGGTTTAATCTTAGCAGATGGGAATTAACGTATAACCTATACCTTCCCTTTTTTCTTATTCCCACATTCATTAACATCCTTAAGTTGAGCGGCGCTTGAGAAATCAAAGCTGCCTTTCCCGGACGATATAAAACACATCCATTCTTATTCAGCGCTATGATATTGCGTAAAGTGTCAAAAATTTCACGAGAAAAACAGAAGTAAAAACTATCGTAAGTGCGATTAAGGAAATAAGGTCAAGCCAAAGAAAAAAAGTGTAGGAAATAACACAAACTCCTACGTCTACCTGCAGGTAAAAAATACACTACTAGAGTACAGGTTCGAATCCAGCTGCCAAGAAAAAGCTAAAGCATATCAGCGTTTATTCAAAAGGTTGTTTCCTAACTCACCAGTTTTTGCTAAACCTTGTCAGAATTTAGCCGAAAATGGTTTCCGTAGTCAGTTCAGTGGCAAATAAGATAAACTATGTATAAGGTTCTCTCTTTGTCAAAGGTTGCATCTAGCAAAGTTTAAAAGCAGCAGCCGTTTTGCTAAAAAGTTCGGGAACACAGCACAAGACACAATAACCGGTGCGTAATTCTGATCAAAGCTTGGGTTGCTTTGTGCTTTTTTTTCTTTTAGTAAAAACGTAAGATCGAATCGAATTTTTTGAAAAGTTCGTGCTGCAAAAGCCATTTTGACTCAAGAATAATTAGCATTTTGTGAGCTTACTTCTAAATTGAAATTTTGCGTTTTCGAGGGTTGAATACAGGACTTAAGACTGGGCATTCAAAACGAGAAAAAAATTTTTTAAAGCTCTTTACGTTTTCGACTATATAATGACTGCAGACGAACAGACAACACTAATCCTGATTGAAATTGAACACTGACAAACGACAACATTGTGGATTAATTGATATTTGATATATTTGACTTAGGCGATTAAAATTGATGTCAGTACAAAATTATAAATGAGGAATATGGTATGGTATCAATTAAGAACAACTTCTTTCTAGACACGTGTGACACTTAAACCGCCACCTTTTGGGGTTAAAGAACGTTCTGTATCCTCGCCGACGTAAACAAATAAAATTTTTTAAATTGTTAAATTCTTTCAAAAAGTTCTATTACTCTCTTTATTTTAACTGGACCACTCTGTTTTCCTTGGAGTGTTGCCATTGAAAATTCTCCGATAATTCTGAACTAGCTCGTTAGTCCCGACCATATTGCCTGCATATTTATAAGGCATACCTGACTGAGCTATACGAAAAAACTACGTTAATGAAAACTAGAATGGAGGCGCATAAATAAATACTGAAAATAGCATGAAATTGAAATTCGATTTGATGAAACAGTAATATCAAAACAAAAAATAGAAAAACTTTTTCCTGTAAACCTTGCCTTCTGTCGTTTACGATTAAATGAAAAAATAAAGAATCTGAAAATATTGACATATATAATAACCTAACACAGTTGACACGTATGCATGATTAAATTATAAAAGGTTTGGTAAATAATAGGGCGTTCGATTATTCGACTTTTTTGTAAAACCGGTTTTCGAATTATTCAAAAAATAGGAATTTGAAAAAAAAAACAGGTTGCTATTTTTTAAATAAAAAAAAAACCGGTTCTTGTTCTAAGTAAGGAAAAACTACATTAATGTACATACATATATGTAGCTAAATGCAATTATTTCTATGAAAGAAATCTTATGAAAATAAAATGTAGTTTAACGGCCGAATTATAATTTTAGACCAGTTGGCATTAATTGGTTTTAAGTCTTAAGACAAACACAAGAAATAAAAACGTAAAAGCGAGGAAAGGCAATAATCTTCAACTCATACATAGTCTCAAATTTCAAAACTTGAAATTGTACCACATTTCTGAACTCCACATTGAGCGAGCTAGAAGGACTTACTGTCGGTAAGGCGTTATAAACATGTTCAAGGTTTTGCCGTCCTCTTAAGACATTTGTCTAAATATATAAAACCTTCTAAAATACATTTATTTACTGCGTTTTTACTGCAAACTTTTTGGGATTTCGAATATACATAAGTATATAAGGTTTTATCTCATTAACAATAACTGTAGTTTCCGTTTGAAACAAACAAAAATTTTATGGATATGAAATTAGTAGACGTGCTGCCGTATTTCTATTATTTATCAAATGACTTTACAACTAGGTAAAAAACCGGTTTTGCAAATTAAAAACCGAAGAAAACCGGTTAAAAAACCGAGTCAATCACCCTACATAAGCAAATATTTTTGGTAACAGCATTTTTGTACACATTGGCCCTATATTATAGGGTGAACCATCTAGACCTTTTTTAATTTAAAATAAAATTGGATGGCGGAGTTATTATTATTACCCGAACCGAAAGAAGAATCTCTGTCATTTACTTTTTAAAAACAATTGCATTCAAATGTTGGTCGCGACTAAGCTGTAGGTGTTCGATTTATACGGTATTTGGAATAAATCAACACCACTTGAAATGCGCACTTTATTGTACTAAAATTTAACGACTTAAGTATATTAAAACTGCAAACGCAAAAATTTTCTGAAAGTCCTTATAAAAATATTTAAAATTTAAACAAAATTTTGGTAAAATGTCATAAATTTTTCATAAAGTTTAAAACTTTAATTTATACGACATTTTTTAAGAATGAACTATATATTTATAAAAACCTACCGAAAAAATGTAAGAACATTGCTAATATCTCAAAAAAGCTAAAATTGACTTGGTTTTGCTCCACAGTGTATTTCAAGATAATGTTTAGATAATAATCAATCGCATAAAATTTGCATTTTTCCATAAGATAGCTTAGTTCTGTGGACAAATCGATTCTAAATTTATTGGATAGTCAGAAATCATACCAATCAGTACATAATTATGTATATTTTATCAACAGTTGTTGTATTTGTTAATGAAAATGAAATGGCTGCAAAATTTTTAATAAAAATAGCTATACAACAACAAAAATACGCTTCTTTTGTGAAAATAACATTTTACTACTAATTATTTACTTCACAAGAAATGAAAAAATTCCTTCCCCCCTTTTCCATCCTTCGTTAAACAACTCTTTATAAGGGAGTGTCAAAATTCGAATGTCATCATTTACCAAACCTTTTATTATTTAATTATGAGACGTACATATGTACATATGTATGTCTGTATTCAAATGAATAAAAAAAAAAAAAAAAAAATATTCATAAAAAAGACAATGACAACAAGTCAATGAGTTGTATTGGTTAAACGCGTGTTGACGACGTAGACTATTTATCGATACATTGGAAAGAGATTACCAACTGATTAATTGAAGTTGTAATTTTGTGCGAAGATTTATTTTCTTTGGGAATAGTGTTCAAGTGGTGAAGAATGCAAAACTTAGTCATACAAAACAAAATTATAAAGTAGGGTAGCTTTTCTCATTGTAACTTTTGCATTAGGCTATCTATCTTCTTGAAAAATTAGTAGAAATAATTGCAACTTTGATTGGTTAGAGTCCAATAAAGGGGGAAATGGACATGCAACGCCTTGAAATGGCCGAGAAAAACAAACGGGGCAACATTTTTTCGAGAGCAGAAAACGCTATTAGTTTCGGATTTGAAAATCATGTCCAGGCAGGCTTTTATTGAAGCTTAGCTTTATCAATTTCTATCCTTAACAAAAACAATTTAAACATTTTGTGCAGTCTTCAAAAAAATTTTTAATTTTAACCGAAGTGCAGGGTGCAGGAGTTTTGCAAGACTAAGGGAATTCCGCTATCATATTTCCCCCAACTTGTTTAAAGTTGCCACAGTTGGGCGTGTCGGAAAAAAATTGGCGGTGTTACACAGTTTTTCAAGTAAAATAAATTCCGATATGCGTTATATGCCGAAATGCTCAACAAGCTTCATGAATACACATCGTTTTGTTAGAGAGCAAAAACTTACTTATCAATATAATTCCGTTGCGTTTTAGATCAAATCAATCGTTAACGTTGAAATTAAATAAGTCAACAGAAAGTTTTATTTTCAAACAATTCTGGCTGACAATGCCTTGACATAGCAATGGGCATAGCATACTCTTAGGCGCAGTAATTTTTTCTTATTCAAATAATTTTAATTTTAATTGCAATTCATGGGTTATTTCGTCAATTAAATAAACAAAACGCAAGTGTTCATTCTGGCATATGTATCTTTGGCCTTTTTGGATTTTCCGGCCATGTTAGCAATGGCATGCAGAGCACCGAAGTTTTATCTGGTAAGACTGCAAAGAAACGACTTTCATTGGCGAGTTGTATTCGTGACTCTGCCTTACTATTGCGAGCAATTTTTTTCAATATGAAATTGAACAAATCACGCCTTTTACATTTAATTTTTACATTTCCGCCAAAAGCTTGGGGAGTAAAATGAGCGGAAAAGAGTTACCTCCAAATATAGATTTATGTACTTATAAAACATAAAAAACAATTTAATTATGTACCTAATGCTTGAATAGATAGATAGTTTTCTTTATTGCGTACCTACTGAAATATGTACATATGTACATATGTACATATGTATATTTGTTCCCATTCTTTTTGTATTGGTCATACGAGCGCCTGTGCATATGCAACACGATTTGTGCACGCCCATCGACTTCTTAAAATTTCATTAACAGACAATCTTTCAATGAAAATATTGTGGTAACGAAAGATGAGAAAACAAACACCTCATATTATTAACAGGAGAATATCTTATCGTCCTGTTAGACTAAAATAGGTAAAATATGATTTTTTAAAACAAAGGAACGTTTTTTTAATTCTAAATATGTATAAAAAAGCGTTGTCTTCGGGTATGCCGAAATCATAAAAACTTAATCAGAAGAGCTATGACGCAAATTGCTATATCTGAACAATCGGCTATATGTTGTGTTACACCGATCTTGAGTTAGTAATGTACGGAAGCTTCAGAACGTCGACATCATTTCCGGGAATTTATTTGTACGTCAAATTAAACCACACATCTCCGCAGGCAAAAGTTTTTATGGTGATTACCTTACACTAAGCAAAATATTGGCAATGGAGACAACAGAAGTTTGAATTGCCGATTATTCCCGGCCAGTATTTTTTCTGAGAAGCAACATATTTAATTTAAAATAAAAGTATTTTTTTTTAAAGTTATTGGATTAGATAAATAGTATCCCAGCGAACGGAATTTTTTAACTTTAGAGAAAAGTTGAATTTTAGTTAAGAATTACATACAATACTATTTCTCAAATCTTAAAGAAGGTCCAAAAACTACATATGTACATATGTACATATGTAGGTATAATTTCAAGAGAAAATCATTAGCAAAACAATATTTCGGACTATGTAATTCAGCTAGTTGGCTAACCAATTTAAATTTCACACAGGAAACTTATTATAATTCCACTTTAGTAGCAAATGGTATACATAGGTCTTCGATAGTTTATGAAATATTTTTCGAACACTCTACCTGAGAAAATTATATTATAATAGAAGTCGTTTTCGAATCATTATCTAAACCCAATGCCTGCTTAGATAAATAAGTTTATTTAAAATTAATTAAAAATAAATTATAACAAAAACTACGTTACATTAGGGTATAAATACGAAAGATTAAAAAAAAGCTTATAAATTGGGTCAATATGCGTATCAATGAAGAGGTTATTATTCAAAACAACTTTAAATAGTAACACGTCTTTGATTAGAATATTAAAAGTTGTACATACAATGATACCATGATACAATCATTAAAGGTTTGATAACTAAGCAAACGACTCCCTTAGCATCCACGTTGCTTTTTAAAAACAATAACTTTTTAATACCAAAAACTAACACGCAACACATTTTGTTATGTGCGCGTAGACGATAAGTTCAAATCCGGTTTTTAATCATGATTCAATTATAAAAGGTTGGATACTTATTGACGTTTAAGTTTTCCGACTGCCTTGTAAGGTTGCTTTTAGGAAGGTCTGATAAAGGGGAAAATATTTTATCCCTTTTCTCGCAAAGATAGTAGAAAAGTAGGTAACTAGTAGCGAAATGCGGTTTGTACATACATAGAATGAAACATATTTGCAGAAATTTAATATTTCAATTTAATATAATATAACCGAATATTCAACCACACATGTATGTACATATGTATATACATAGCACCTTAATACAACAAACTATAGAAAAAAAAAACGCAAGTGTGATTTAGAAGCAAATATTTTTTACACATTTTGTTAACAAAAACAATGTGATTTCAACTTTTTTGAAGTTTTTACATGCAGAAAATAAAACTATCATATTTGGAAAAATTTGTATAACAAACTTTTCTTTAATTCAATATCAATTTTAGCAACCAAAATAAGAGGTATCTATTAAAAGCCCAGTAACCAGGATTGTATACATATTTCATTACAATTTCAAACTTTTTTAAAAATATTATTACTATTTTTGTAGATCATAAAATTGTAAGATTCAAGTCATTGAAAATGTAATATTAGTTGTTCCAAAAAGTTTTTGTTTTACGAGTATATGGAAAACATCACACAATACCTCAAAAAATTAACGGCATTTTTATTGATATACATCTGTTAGAAATCAAGTAAAGACGTTAGTCAAAACTGGGCAAAATACTAATAAATGTTCTTCTATTCGATATTTTAACTGTATAATTTTATAGTTGTTAATATTTATATAAATTCTTTTTTTTTAATTTTATGTTATTTTATATAAAATATATACAGTAAAAAATTTAAAAACATAAAATAAAAATTAAAATAATATCAAACAAAATGATCTGACCTGGCTGGGAATCGAACCAACGACCAATCAATTACATACATGCAAAGAAAATAAAATTCAATTCCTGTTCGCTGCTAGATAAGCAAGGCTACTGGGAAACATACGAGAATGCCGCCAATTCGATTATTTAATGTAGGGCATGCTGAAATAATTTAAAACTACAAAATGGCAACAGTGTTGCCTGCCAGGCCATTTCACAAGAAAAGTACTAATTTCCACGGGTTTGATAACATTTTTTTTCTTAAATTAAAAGAGAGCAACACAGGCGACGTTAAGGCAGCGTGCAAGAGTGAGACAACTGCCTAATTATCCAACCTTGTATGATTGAATCATGGTTTTTAATGACAATCTTTTTTCTGATTACAAGATTAAGCCCGTCTCGGAAAAATTTCATGTAAATGTGTGTAATTTATAAAAGGAATGCATTTAATTAATTTAAAAATAATGTGGATTATAATCATTCAAATGCCAAAAACATGAATTTGTAGGAACTAAAAATTGTTAAGTTATACATAAAGATTATCTTCCTTATTATTACATATTATTATTATTTAGATACTAGTATGAATACCAGTACTAAAAAATGTTTTGTTTGAGCACTGGCTAATGAGACCATCAGCTCTTTATTCTTTCTTAAATTTCGAATTTATGTGGTTTTCTTACAAACATTGTACTCTAGAACATCTAAAGGTCAACTCCAGAAAGTCACTTCCTATTTATCGGAATAAAACTTTTGGTATTTTCATTGTCCAGCGTTTCATCATAATATTAAGAATAATCCTGATATCAATCGTATACAAATAAAAGGAATAAAACGAATAGTTTAATTTTACTCGCTTGTCATAAAAACATATTCAGAATAGACTTGCCCGATATTGAAAATGGAAAAACCACAGCAGTCAATGTCATCGGAACCAACGCGTAAATCTATGAGAAGTTCGAAGTCAGCAGCTAAACAAGAAACTTCATACGTCGATGAAGATTTTTGTATTATTTGTTTAAGAAATATGCCTCTAACACTCACAAAATTTAATTCAATTACGTGCAACAAATGTGGAAGAGAAGTGCACTGAAAATATTTCAAAATGCGCGGTTCTTGGAACACATGTCAACAGTGTAACTCAGATGATTCAGACTGAAATTTTATTTTTTGGTCATTTTGTCACGTTCAATTCAAGTTTATTCTTTATATACGAAGTATTCAATGTGAATATTAAAGGACATAAAATCTGAAATAAAAATATCAGAATATGAATTTTGCAAGCATTTTCCCAACTTTCTCGGTAGACTTCTGAAAGGTGTCCAGTGTCCACCTTAGGGCACCTTTTTTTTGAAGTCGAAATTTTGGCTCATTTTTGAAACCTACCGAAACATTAGTTATAGTAATGATATAGGAAATTGTGATTCGTGAACGGTTAGCTAATGAGATGAGATTTTCCCTTATATGTAATTATCCGAGAAATTAAATGTTGTTTAGATTCTACAACTGTTTAAAAAAAACAGGTGTCCACCTTGGGGCACTCTCCCCTACATAATTATATTTTGTAAGCGCAGCTATTGTATTTGTAAATTAAAATGAAACGTCTGCGAAATTTCTTATTAAAAAATATCAATAACATTTTCCTACTAATTATTTACTTTTTAAGAAAGAGAAACAAATTCTACTCTGTTTTCCATACTTCGAAAATCAACCCTTTATAAGGGAGTGCTAAAATTCGAATGTCATTATTTACCTTACCTTTAATAATTGAATCATGCAATGATACTTTTAAAATGGAAATTTTTTAATTTCATATCCAAGCTCTTTCAAAGGGTATATAAATATGTAGATCAGCTTCAAAAACAGAAGGAGGTTTTAATTCGGCTGGTATATTTTTAATGTATGTATTTATGTAGATATGTTTGGGCATAACTTTCTTGTCTGCGAACCGATTCGGATGCTTTTTTGTGTCCATACATACATACAAAAGTAGGTACATAATTTTCATCAAAATCTGTTCGGTAGATAATCTACTTTATTAATGCAGAAACAACGAACATTACAAAGATAATAATAATGATGATGGTAGTGACCAATGAAAAATAACGACTTCAAAGCAAAACTGAACTAACAGAGCAAAATATATATGGCTGAGTATATTGTATCTATGTATGTATATACATATATATGTAGTATGTATGGTATATGCAAAAATTATCAAACTAATTAAGAACTTATGCAACTTAATATCGGATAATACCTACGTTTGGAAGTAATTTTTTCAGAAGTACGTACATCAAATTGTCATGATATTTTTATTTTAACACGGAGATTTGAATAATGTTCGAGTATTTTATCACCGTACACATTATACTTACAGTGAACCAAAAAAAAAAAAAATGGGACGCTCACAAATTTTTTCTTTGCAAGCCAATATCTCTAAACCTATAGTAGTTGGCGGGATGAAATAAAATGGTGATGAAAAATCTTATGTTTTTCATTACTTAAAGTTTTTTTTTGCAAACTGCATTTATTTGTAGCAAAAATAAAAATAATAAAAGAACAAAGAAACTGCATTTTTGAGAACCAAAAACAAATGGGACGTTTGCAAATCTACATTGCAGTTCCGAACGCCTGGGCAACGCTAAATGCAGCATAAATAGGCCACCCGAGTGCCTGAACCAGTACCGAACCTAATTTTCTCCATACGAATCGACGTCCACAGGATCCAAAAATATTAATTTTAGACTCATCCGAAAAAATAAATCTATCTCAAAACTCTGGTGACCTCTTTATGCAGAATTTAGTTGGCTTGCAAAGAAAAAATTAGTGAGCGTCCCGGTTTTTTTTTGGTTCACTGTATATATGTACATACATACATACGTAAGTAGTGGCAAATTTTGTGAATGGGCCTTATTAACCTTTTTTCGAATACCATAAGCCTGTTTAAATAAATTTTTAATATAGTTCTGAAATAAAGAATATATTTACATACATACGTATGTTATATATTAAAGATATACGAGCAGCAACGAAAGTCTGCGTTCAGCGCTTTTTATTTACAATGTTTACAATGTTTTACTTTTGCTATATTTTTCCGTCGCACGTTCGATTATGCTGCGAATCGCTGCATATTTTTCCGATTGTTGGCAAAAACATGTTCTTTCCTCCTGAGCAGCGGCTATCTATTAGCATATTTTATTTTATAAAAAAAAAAATACTCTCTTAAAAAAGTCTAATAAAAATTAAATGAAATTAAATTTCACACTTTACTTGCTATAACATTTTTTTAAAATTTCTTTCTCTCCGAACAGCTGATTAAGAACTTCGAATATCCTGTTTTTGGTTGGCAACGCGATTATGAGTTACGATCGGATACAATTTGGTGATCGAGTGTGTAGCGGTGCGTACTATAACCCGATATGCCGCCGATTTTGAGGTTCGAACCTCAAATAAAGCAAGTAAAATCTAAATAACCGAGCTGCTCAACAAACGAAACGATACCATTTGGTTTTGTTTTTGTTAACGACCAAAATTAACTTAACGAAATGAGTTTGTTGCGTTTCGGCGCCATGTTATCAAAACGAAATCAAATCGTTAATGTTGCAACGTTATACAATTTCCGTTTTCGTTAATTTTAATGTGCCTAAAAGTATGCAGCGCTTCTGTTAGCGACGAGTGAATCTCCAGCACGATCTAATTAAACGTTTAACGTTTTTATTAACGATTTAACGTTAACGCCAGCATTTCGTTTCGGTTAAAAACGTAATGAAGTTTATTATGATAATTGCTTTAACAATAATATTTTGAAATATTTCAACCAAAACAAGAGAAAACATTTCGGAACGGTTAAATTTAACGTTAAAATGCATCCTTTCTAAATAATAGAAAAACTTTTTTTCCAAATAACGTTCACCTCTCGACAGGCAAGACAAAACCTTTGAGGGTATTTCTGCCATAAAAAGGCTTCTCATAAAATACATCTGCCATTCGGTGTAGGTCTCTGTCCCTACACTAATTGTAGGAGAAACTCGGCCAAACACTGAGCTTTATTGTGTAAGCGCCAAATTAATTATAAATAATAACAAGGTGCACATTTGAAGTGGCTTAAAATCACCACTGATTGCTAACAGTCATTTCTTGTCGTGGGTATTGCGTTCTGCTTCCATAAAACACATAGTAAGCAAAAATAAATGTTGTTCATCCGTAATATTGAAGCTAATACAAAAAAAAAAATTGCTAAAAATCAATGAAAATTGTAACCACTTGAAATTGTCTTTAGTACACTAATTTTTTGTATACATCCTCTCATAAAATGGAGCCATTCACATTCGATTCCATGTATCTGCGTTGGGCTTTTATACAGGATAATGAATTCAATCCTAGCTAAAACGTCGCTCATTAATGGCTTAAGTAGAAAAAAGTATATGTTTTACAATGTCTAGAATAGAATTATTTAATAGAATATTCATAAAACTCAAGTTTTAAACACAAATAAACTAAGATATCGCTGTGGTCAAGTGGGTAGTGGTGCGTGCTATAACTCGATATGCCGCTGAGTTCGAGGTTCGAATCTCAGGCAGGGCAAGCAAAGAGCTTAATCATAGAGAAAGTTTTGTTCTAATAACGGTCACCTCTCCGAGGGTAATTCTGCCATGAAAAAGCTTCTCACAAAATACATCTGCCGTTCAGAGTCGGCACAAAACTGTAGGTCCCTCCATTTGTGGTACAATATACTTAAGAGACGCACACCACAAATGGTAGGAGAAGCTCGGCCAAACACTGAGCTTTATAGTGCAAGCGCCAAATTGTTATAATAGTTATTATCATTATCATTTAAATTGAAAAAAAAAATCGATTTTTTTTTTGTTTAATCTCTTCCAAAACTATCTAAAAACATATCCTTATATGTGTAAAATATTAGCTTTGATTTCGAAATGGTTCTAAAGATATTTCAGATAATAGGCAAGTGCGTCGACGAAAATTCTGCTTTCGTTGCACTTTATTAAAACTTTGAAGCGCGTTTTCTGAAAGTCATGTTTTTGCAATTGGCGTACACGATTTCGCGAAAACTATCTCAACTATTCAACATCTATTTTGTAAAGAATTGGAAAACTGTTCTACGGGAACCAAAGATTTGAGTAATTATATTAATTTTTGTAATTTTCATAAGTAAAAAAATGCACAAATTTATCGTTAATTTACTCGAGTAAAAAGGTGTACGAATTATAAAGATATTTATATTTAATGCTACAGTTAAGAATTACGGACGGAGCCTTGCACGCCAATGGACGGTATCAACTGCGACACGTTTCACTGCAACATGGATTCCTCTGCCATTTTTCAAAATCTTTGAGTGGTTCAATATTTAAATAAAATGTTCTGATATGCTCTAAAATATACTCTTTAAACGAATTTTCTACAATGTTTCTGTTCATTATGAAAAATTAATTTTCAAATCTGTAGCAAAAGTCAGAGTTCTGTTTTCTGTAGGTAATAATCATAAAATACTTAAAAAAAAGGTTGAAATTGCATTGATATTGTTTTTGTTAACAAAATTTGTATTTGTAAAAAGTATTTGCTTCTAAATCGCACTTGCACTTTTTGTTTTCATAGTTTTTTAATGTTGAAAAATTCGACTATATTTATGAAAATTTTATTGAAATATTAAATTTCGGCAAATATGTTTCATGTAATGTACAAACCGCATTTCCCTACAACATAGTTGCCTACTTTTCTACAACCTTTGCCCGAAATAGTATAAAAAACGTACCTCTTCATATGTCCTTCCTAAATGCAACCTTACAAGGCACTCGCGGAAAACTTATTTAAATATCGTCATTAAGTATCCAATATTTTATAATTAAATCATGTGTATGAGTATATAGAGCTTTTATTGCTTTCATTAAAAAAAAAATGAAAACGTGTAGAATGTGGCACAAGTGTACTTTCATCGCTTATTGTCTGTATCTGGATGATGTTTTTGACCTATGCTTGGAATCGCAACATAATTTCTACCTTATGGCTGAAACACAATGCCGACGTAAGTTCGTCGTGAAAAATAGAACACACCACCGTATATGAGAATGCGCCAAATCAAAGCACACGACGAAATTCGTCCGACGTCTATTCGCGGCAATAGATTTATTTGTATTGGCGTCGCCAGTGAGACCATATGTTAAATATTCTAATGTCCTAAAATTTTAAATAAAACAAAAAATGGTTTCGTTTTTTGTTAAAAAGTATTAATTATGTTACTTGTAAAAATTTAACTTTAGTAAAAGCTATTTTCAACATTTTCTGTTTTTGTTAAATAGCCTTTTTCTCGCTGTATTCATTCTATGTTCTAAAAGTTTTATCTGCTCACTATGGTCACTCTAACAGCTGACATACAACTTGGCATAATCAGCTGATTTCGTTGTAGTCGTAATTATGTTTTGATTCTTTAAAAGCAAAATTAAAATTTTGCAACATATTTGCAACGATTGTTACAATCATACATATTGTTTACAATAGCAAACATGTGCCTATTTTTTTCTGCACTGAACTGCTGCTAATAAGTTTATAGTAATCACATTTTTCATTGAAAGTTCTGTCACCATCACCATCACTGTCACCAAAACAATCACAATCATCACCACCATCATCATATTCATCGTCAGAAACATTATCATTATTAAATATCATGGAAGTAATACTTTTCGAGACACAATTCTATGGGAAATCGTTGCGATGCAATTCATGTTGCAAAGCATACGACCAAAGAGAGTTATTAAAGCGGTCCAAATCTCGACAATTTCGGTCAAAATATGTACGCACATACAATACATACATATTTATGTAATACATGTATAATGAAACTAAAACATTAAAGTCGCGAAAATATGAGAACGGCGCCGCATATGTGCGTCCTGAGCCGTAAATCGTGAGTCAGTGCATGTGTGTCCGCATGTGTGGCCATGCATGTGTGCGAAAAATTACGATACTCGCGCGTATAGAGCACGATACGACGGGGCCATAATGTAAGCTTAAATAGAAAAGCAAGAAAAGAAGACGAGAAAAAGAGAAATAATAATAATAAAAATCGTCTGACGAACTTGAAATTGAGAGTAGTAAAAATAAAAACCGGAATAAAAGTAGGGAAAATACCGAACAAATAGAAATGGTGAGCAAAACAGCGCACAAGACATATAAAAATATCAGCGAATATGGAGAGTAAATGTCAGTCAGTTCTTAAGAAGGCGGAAAACAACCAAATAATATAAAATGGGAAAAGTCAGCGAAAGGGAAACTTTTTAGTTTCAATAACCAGCTTAGGCGAGATGATATACGACACTCGTACGTTTCGCGGTGCACTAGATTTAGATTTTCGTAAGTTTCGCAATTACGCTTAGGATGTAAAACGTTAAATTTTTATTAACACCAACCGGGCGTACCAATCAATGCTGCTCACTTGCTCTTGATCGACATCATTTTTCACTGCAGCGTCCATCAGCGCGCATAGAACAGGTGATTACATGGTACATATGTACATATGTATGTATGTGCAGCACTTTTAGTTTAAAAATTACTTCGAATATTTATTTGTGTGTATCTACGCGTATTGAAAGCCCGAAACCAGACTTAAAATTGTTCGACTGAGAAATTGTAAGTGCTGATGTAACTTTTCGAATGGCTAATTATTATGGCCATGTTAACATGATAACAAAATTATAGTAGATAGACCTGATTCCGAATAATAAACACCGCGAAATAGCCCCGATTTACGAATCTGTCATTGCCGACAATCACACGATTTCAGTCATTACGACCGACACATCAACCAGCCTACCAGCGACCTGGCAAGCGTGCAACCAACGATAAACGACAACTGCGACGACGCCGATGATGAACAAATTACAAATAAAAGATGATGCCAGAAGACGATGACGATTAGCGCCCAGGCAGCCAGTAAGCCATCGAGCCAGCTAAGGAACGGCATGAAACAACGACGGTGATGGCGCTGACGATGGCGGCGGTGAAGTCTGAAGTAGTGGTGAGAGCGAAAAAATTGGAAAAAATGCACACATACAAAGAAAGTAACAGAAAAAAAATCGAAGTACATGAAAACAGAAAAAAAATGTGTGTGCACAGTGGGGAAAAATAAAGAATTATATCTGCAAAAAGGTTTGCAGCCAAGAATCGCTTCTTATGCGCGCGTACATATAAAAGCAGCAATCGCTGTGTGTTTTATATGTACATATGTATGTATGTATGTAAATACATACATATGTACAAATTTATATAAATTTATCGTATTGTTGATATGCAAAGTAAGCAGCGTGTGGACAGGAGAAAGGGATAGATTGGTACCGTTGGGCTAATTTCTTTTATGTACGCGTGTACACAAACACACATAGGCGTCTTGATTTTTTGATCGCCAACTACGAATCCATAATTCTCAAACAGTTAACCGCCACAGTTACGAGCTGCCTTGGACTTAACAACGAATGTTCAAGCTTCTTCGGCGGTCAATGCTTCCTTGGTTTCGATTCACGCGGGCATGACGCAGCGAAATGACACCAATGAACGTTGGCGAACCTTCGTAATCGCAGAAAACTGATCCGCGAAGTCTTATTTGGTTAAAAATTTGAGATCAACAGCATTTTTTTGGCAAACATTTTTAAGGCATCTGCCAATCTAACAACTGAAAAGATGAACTATGTAGGAGTTTATGTTTCATTTTAAGCTTTTTTCATTCGGGAACTCTGACACGATGTGATGGAGCTTTTTAAGAACTTGATTTGGGGACTTTTTCGAAATCGGAAGAATATTAAAAGGATTCAACTCCTTTTGTTTCCATTCGATAAGCTCGGAGCTAAATATGTACATATGTATGTATGAGTATACCTACTGCTGGTGATGAAGGATTCGCACGCTCCGTACAAGACGACTGAACGAAGCAATGACATTCGTACTTAAAGGCAAATGAAAGAAAAAAAAACGCAGCAGTTAAAAAACACTGGCGATTCATTTAAACACCCAATAGGCCATGAGCTCGCAACTAGTCAACGGCCCACCAACCAACCTATCCTCAAACCATTCATTCAAAGCTCAGTATCAACTGGAAAAAAAACCGCTCATATACTCGCTCATTTAATACATAAAAAAGTTTTGTAAAAAATGAGTACAAAGAAAAAGGCAAGTAAACGAAACATGGCGAAATCTACGACGGCGGTGAGAGCAGAGTCGAAAGAGAAGACAAAAAACGAAAAAAAAAAAAAAAAAAAATATTGAAACAAAAACGCAAATGACACAAGTTGTCGCTTCGCCGGACTGGCCGCTCGCTTCCATCTTGCTTTCATTTACACAGGTCTGCCAATGTGTCTGACCATCTACGTATCGGAAGTGGAAGGATAGCACAGTGGAGCGAATCAATACAAGAACTCCCAACATCCGTCGACATACCCACATACGCATACATACTCGTACAATACAATTCTACAGGATTTTTCATATTCATTCGCATTTATGCCAAATTTAATATGGAGACCTTAATACCTACAGAACTTTCCATATTTTTTCACATAAATCCGTCAAAGCCTCAGACACGCGACACTTTGAAATGCACAAACTTCATTTCAAAAATATGCAGCTTTGCGAAGCAGTCTCTCGATCCTTTGTGACTGTTGTGATAATTGCATAAGTTCCAAATTCATAATACTCGCATTCACAATTAAATTTCTCAGACTCAACAAGGTCTTCATTTAAGTTGCACCCAAGAAAAATGTAGGATCTGTTAATGTCCGTACGATTGTAAATGCACACACAACACGCTAGCGAACATTGCGATGTCCGAGTATGTATGTATGTATGTACTCGTATACGAGTATAATATCTACATATATATTAACAGTTAATCGGTGAGGGTGGAAACCTAACTAAAATTGTGAACCTGGGCATGCGAGGAACTACAGACTACATTCGACACTCGCCAGAGCATAGTATTATATGATACTTGCAAACATTAAACGCGTTCGCCAATTGTTTTTTACAATATTTTTTACTCGCTTGTATTTTTTCTCCCATTTAATTTCCTTTTTTTGTTCAATAGAGTTTTCTTTCAGCAAACCGCCCCCGCATATACCCCCTCCCTTGCTTCAAATATTATTTCTTGGACACAAGAAACAAACGGAACTATAGTTCCATTTCACTCAGACAAACCTCATCAGGCTGCTAAGATTAATAAAAATAAAAAAAAGGCCACGCTTTTTTTTTAAATTCTGCACAGAAAATAAAAATTGAGAAGGCAAAAAACCAACACCAACACCAACAACAACAACAATTTGAGCATGCAAACGTAGAGAAAAATTGTAATAAGGTTAAAGAAATGGGGGGAGGGGGGGTGTGGGCAGCCACCCCAGTGGTTGCATAAAATGAAAGCAAAGTCATAAGAAACCGAAATGAACAAGCGGGCAAGAAGAATGGCGGTTAATGGGGAAACCGACGAAGGAAGCCATACAAGAAAAAAAATTGAAAAAATGCCAACTACAGTATAACAACAATAATCATGACAATAGCACTGATATATGTGTATGTATGTACATATGTACGTATGTAGCTATGTACAAAAGTAGTTGCCAAAGAACGCGTACATACAAATGTATATTCATTCAGATACACATCCATAAACACACGCACACACGTGACATCACAACGTAAAAAAAAATCGCTTTTGACGCACTAACACAGATGAAAGTATCAAAGTTGCTAGGGGTTTCCGCCAAGAATGAGACAAGTTTGAGGGACAGTGAAGCAAATCATACAAATGACACAGTGCTACAAAAAAAAAGAATGAAGTCGAAATACCTGGGAAGTGATGTTGATTTTCTTGTAGGTCTTATAGAGTAAAACAAGAATCCAATTTTGGAAATTGTTCAAACACCCCCAAAATCTCGAGTTCGTACTTTTGCGCACTTATTAGCCCATATCTTAGCTAATTATCAACCGATTTTTAATTTAAGAACGGTTTAAGAAAGAAGAAACTCAGGCGAACACTTCCACCAAGAAATGGCTACGATCGAATAACGTTTCGAAGGAAAAAACAAAATAAATATGATGGCAGAATATTGTTCGTCAGTACAACGTGAAACTGACGCTGCTGACCCAAGGAAAAAAACGACCAAAAAAGCACTTTTGATCTATATATTTTCATTTAATAATATTTATTGGTAAATTAAGTGCGTTGAAAAACTTTTGCAAAAATTTCGTTTTTATAAAAAGTTAAATAACTCAGTAAATTTTTGGCCAATTTTCGAAAAGAAACATTTGTTAAACTCGGTATTAAACGTACTCTTTGAATCAAATTAAAACTTATTTAGGTTGCTTATAAAATAGTATGTGAAAATATCGCCAAAGTCAAAAAAGGAGAAAAAAGGTAACAAAGTTTAAGTTTGTTGTGCAAAAACAAATAAATCTCTTCAGCTTTATTTAGACATCTATACATCATTCGAAAGGTCTGAGTTTCTTCTTTCTTAAGCCGTTCTAAAATCGGTTAATAATTATCTAAAATTTAAAGTACAAAAAATCGGTTTTTTAAGCTTAACTCAAGATTTTGGGGGTGTTTGACAAATTGGATTCTCATTCTACTTGATAAGACCTACAAGAAAAATAACATCACTTCCCAGGGTATTTTGGAGTGTTACACTGTGTTATTAATACTTAATTAAATACAAATTTATTAAAGAAAATTTGATAGATGTGTCGCATTTTGATTTACATATGTACAATAAAATAAAAATACTCTGAAAAGCGACACTTAGCTTGACTAAACTACAATACATAGTAGCTACAGCGATAAGATATATATCAAATGAAAGGTCTTTATGTGTGCATTTGCACAAAACTATAAAATTGTGTGTAGCTTGACTAAACTACAATACATAGTAGCTACAGCGATAAGATATATATCAAATGAAAGGTCTTTATGTGTGCATTTGCACAAAACTATAAAATTGAAAATCAGTTACAGAGATATTTGCGTGAAAATTTTCATATTGTTTTAAAAGAAAGATTATAATTGTTTTTAAGAAAATCGTTGAGTCAAGCACATACGATTATCGGAGTTTATCTACTAGTAAAATAAAAATTGATCGACCCACAATATATTGAACAGTTGGCCGATTACCAATCTTCTAGTTCGTGGCCAATGCTAAGTTGCGAATAAGAGAAATACTTACAGCACTACCTTTAATTTTTAATTTAATCGCACAATAACTCTATTGATTCCACAGACATAATACACTGGAGTATAAAATTTCAAAACCTAAGGGACTGGTCTACAATGCATTTATGTACATATGTATATTCTCTAGGTTTAGCGCGATTCTTAGTTCGAAGTATAAAAAAAAAAATTTGTTTTAAACTCCTTAAAAAATAATGACATTTAGTAAGGCATTTTAGTCGGACGAGAAGAAAGTTAAAACATTGCGCTTTTATATAAAAAAAAATTAAATAAAAATTAAAAAAGCAACAGTATAGCAGATAGCAAATTTGAAGAGACGTCCGACTTTAACAATTCCCAATTTCTTATCGCTTTGATTGAATTTTTTCGGAAAAAGAAAAACGTTAGCAGAATTTTCTATGTAAAAAAGTAAAGCAAACCTAGCAAGAGCTTAACAGCAACATCGGTTCACCATCCACCAAGCGGTTGCTCAATTTCAGGCGCATTAGAGCCAGCACATTCTGACCGTCCAATTCAGACCAGCACCACGGCGGAAATTACCGACTATTGGGATTGCAAATTAACGACATTTACGAAGGAAGAAGTTCTCTTTCGCCGTCACGACAATGACAAAATCTCATGCATTGGAAATCATCGCTCTCACATCCCATATTTTTTCCATAATTTGTGAAAATAATTATTTGTCGCTTACAAAAATATAAAGATATGCTTCGGCAGAGTTTCTAGAAACCGTATTATTGTAATGGGCTTAAGGAGTTTATTTACTCAATGTTGACTACCTTGTAACCGTTCGTTTGTACATATGTGAAAATGTAAACTTCAGAAATCTTTTACTTTCACAAGTTCACCATTATTTTTCACTTACATATGTATGTACATAGGTATGCAATAAGTATTTTGGTTCCAAAATCATTTACAACGGCCCAGTGTCAGTCTTTCTGCCCGCATCGGCTCTTCCTGCTGGTGTCAGCACACAAGCTCACACATACACACACACACATTCACATATACATACACACATACATATATTGTTGCAATAACAAACGTCATTGCGGTCGGTCAACTGGGGTATCCCGTATGTTTGGAATGAAGAAAAGAAAGGTTGTGCAAAGAAAAAATTGCACTACAGAAAAAACAGCTCCAGAGAGAACAAAAATAAAATACATCATAAATACATACAAAAACACTACTACTCAGCCACATTGAAAAGCACACGACAGGACTTGAGTAGAAGCTTTAAAAAAAAAAATTGTGTATACATATGTACATATGTATGTATGTATGTACATATACACAGCCAGACATACATACATATCGTCACATGAGCGTACAAACCTTCTGCTGGCACATATACTCAAATGTAATATGTACTACTCAGAAGTAGCTGCTGAGGAAGAGAAGATGATTGCTAGCAGAGACGCGAGAGTCACCCTCAAGAAGGGTCAAAGGGAGAAGAAGCAACATTGGGGCAGGCAATTGAAAGGAGAAAAAATTTCGCAATATAAAAATGGAACAGCGAATAAATGAAACAAACCGACGATGACTGGAACGAAAAGGTAGAAGGAGATAGAAAGTGCGAGCATCGGCAAAGACGACTAGCGTCTGACTATTGGAGCATGGTTAAAATTCCGCGACACCATTGCCACTCCATATCAGTGCGCCCAACAACTTGGATCGGCATTCGATTGTGTACGAGTGTATGCCGGTCTAACCGTCTGCCGTCGAAGGTTCGTCTGTTCGCAGTCATACAGTGAAGTGAAATATAAGCAAGTTAAATAAAAACGCAAATGCAGAGATGAAACGAACTCTTCGAAAGTTGGTATCCCATCACTTACACACACACACAAACACACTTGCTAGTACATCCATACACACACACATACATATGTATGTATGTATGTAGCTGGCGATGCTGCAAGTAAGACCACCACCATACCTTTTCGAATGGTCAAAGGAGTAAATACTAAATATTAAAATTTATACGCTTGCACACACACATTCGCATGGGCACATATTGATGGGTTTTTTTTTGTTTTTTTTTTTGTTTTTGACCCCAACATTCAAAATATTATTTTCTTCATTCTGGTTTTGCAGTTGCAAGAACTGAATTTTCTTTTACTTCAAGACGATCAATCAAACAAGGTCTAGAATTTGAAAAGTTTTTTGCCACATTTTTCGGCAAACAATATCGACGCAATGCATTTTCATATTTTCTTTTAGAACTAAACTCGAATTAAACATGACGAAAGTTGTTATGCAATTAAATTTATTATTTAGAATCAGTCCATTGAAATTGTTAAAGAGTTTTTACACCTGTTCTCTGTTTTTCGAATTGGAATAGTTTTTGTTTGAACTCGCCGTTAGCGTAAGTGCTTAAATATATTTTGTTTTCATTATTTACACAAATGAGTTTTCACTTCAAATGTACTTTATGCATAAAAAACGTTTTTATCCGATTTTCGCCGAGCTCAGCGTTTACCTAATTTTTGCCTCACACCAATTGCAAACACCGAGTGTACACACATCCTTCAGTGATGAGCCACCATGCTTTCATCCATTCGGACGATTTGACCTAAGCAACGGAGCTGCCACGAAAAGGTCTATAAATCTTTCAAAGAATCTTTTCGAACGCTCCAAGAACCCTCTTGTGATGTGATTTTTTTCGGCTAGAGAACACTTTAGCCTATTCAGTTCGAGGTAGTACTTGTTAGCAAGAAATATTCATCGTTGGATTTCAAGGCAGACATTGTTATTGATCTTAATGCTGGTTCCAAGTTGTTACTTTCAACGTTGCTGTGAGTGAATACGCGATGAATACTCATCTGATGGGAGAAGATACTTTAATTTCCCAGATTTGGCTTATTGTCGGATCCAATCAGTTCAGTCTTCCTGTGGATTGGACAGACTTCACTTGAATTCCAATTAGCCGGCATGCATTCAACCGTCCATAACCGGCGCCTCGCCATTCTTAAATACCTTAACTTTGTTATTTTTTCGACGTGCTATTGCTATCGGGTGAAGGAGTAACATAAAAACTCCTCAAACTCAGTGAAATTTCAATTTGTTTTCCATGATAAAATAGTTTTTTTTTCTTCTCGTGTGCCAATGAGCGCAACTTTGGTCGAGACCTCTCCCTGATTTTTCGATCTTCGAGAGTAAGAGGGCGGTTTGATAAGTCAGAAAATTTTTTTAATTTCCCACGCAGAAACTTTTAATTCATCACTGCTGCCCTTAACTGTCATCTATTAATAGTCTACTGTCAAATTTTGAGCAAGTTCAGTCATTTAGTTTATGATTGACAGCGTTTGAAAGCAGATATCCTCTTGACTTTAAAAAAAAAATGGAAAAAAGTGATTAAGCATTATTTTTTGCGTAAAAGACCATCACCGGAGTCAAGGAAAGGCTTGATAAATACTATGGGGACACTGCATAATCAATTTCAATGTTTAATAAGTGGTTTACTGTGTTCCGTTGTGGTCGCATCAGCACAAGTGACGCCGAACGTTCAGGTCGCCCAAAAGAGATCGTTACACCAGGAATCGTCGATAAAATCCATGCAACGATATTGAATGACCGTAAAATGAAAGTGCGTGAAGTGGCTGAGGCTATAGGCATCTCAACTGAGTGGGTACATCACATTTTACACGATTTTTTTTTTTGGATATGAAAAGGCTAGCCGCAATTGCTCACACTCGACGATCAAAAGCATGGCAAAAATCCATGAATTGCGCAACGAACTGCTATCCCCATCCAGCGTATTCTTTAGATTTAGCCCGATGCGACTATTTACTATTTACAGAAAAAAATATATTTCATTCAAGAAGTCACTGATTTATCAAAGCGCCCTAGTATCAAAGCTTTTAGCCGACCAGGCGGACGTTCTGGACTATTTGTATCATTTGTCCAACTTTCTGCTCGGATCATTTGTGAAATCTGCACATTTTTTTTTTGTGACAGCCACAATCGGATACCATGGAATACAAGGTTGGTTCAGACCTTGCTGGTTTAACATGTCGTTATTTTTTATTTTATTTACTAAAACACTTGACAATAACTTGCAGACTTTCGGCTAATAAGTATTCTGCAATCCTTGTCCAAAATTTTTGAAAAAATGCTATTTAATCAAATGGTTAAGTATCTGACAGATAACGGTATCATTACGCAGTATCAATCTGGATACAGTCATGGGCATAGCTGTGCTATTGCTTTACTCAAAGTCATGGATGATATATGTACGGCCATCTTTTGATAAGGGTGCTCTTACTATACTAACACTTTTAGATTTTTCAAAAGCATTTGATACCGTTTGTCATAAAATTGTTCTCCAAAAATTAAGGTCATATTTTTTGTTTAGTGGTAACGCAGTGGATTTAATAGTAATTTGACCATAATACCGAGTTTTCAATAAAAATTCTTGACTGCAGTTTATCCACTTTTTTTGATCGTCGTTACGTGTTATTTATGTATGTCTAAATTAATTCACACTCAATGCCCAAATTATGCTTTTTCTAAATTAACATTTGCACAGTCGGGCCGTACTAGGAACCTAAATGTACCCTCGTTCAAGTACTCTGTCACGCCAAGAATGTTCTTCGTTAGGGCTGTTCAGTTGTGGAATGCATTGCCTCATAAGTTAAAGCTGGAATCAAATCAAAAACGCTTCAAATTGGCTATGTACTCTATACTTTCTTTCTAACACGTACATTCCGTTCCGTCCTACTCTGTGATCTTTATCTTTATTTATTATTAGTTATTAAGTTAATGCTATTAATTTTTTATGTAAAACACTATAAAAGACTTTGTCTTACTTGTGTATAAATGAATAAATGAATTGAAATGAAAATTAAATAATAATAATAATTATTATAAAAATTTGGCACCAGATGTTTTGTTTCTTAGTTCCGCCACTTTCTTGCACACAATTCCTTATATTTATCTCTGAATTCGGGCGAGGTACTCCAATGGCAGTCGCACACATGCATAGATAACATATGTATGTATGTATGTACATATAAGAATGATTGTAAGATGATTTAGCTCACAACTAACACAAAAATTGATCTTAAATCACATATAACAAATTTTATGATTTGCGTGAAAAGAAACAGACAATTAAGGTAAACATACATCACTCACATTTTGCCTGTTAAGGACGAAATTTGTAAAAAAAAATTCATAAGTTCCACGTAAAGTTTTGCGCGATTTTTATTCTCATTCCTTAACAAAATGTAGAATTTAGTAGAATTTAAATTACCTAAAGCGGCCTACAGACAGAGCATTAATTAAGGCAATTAGCAAATTCTGTCTGAACGCCGCATAAAATTCACTGTCTATTGTACATATTTGTACTAGATATAGGAAAAACTATTTGACAACCTTTACTCGAACATAGTCTATAAATGAATTTAATTTATATTTTACATGTGAAAGTTTGTCTTGTTAGGTGGTTTGGCTGAAAATCACGCAGAAGCTTCTGAATGGGTTTCTTTGAAAATTTGCGTAGATTGTGACCCGAAATCGAACACACATACAAACAAAAATATGTTACGTTTCATAAAAAAAAAATTCAAATACAATGTATATATTTTCTCATTACTGACAACATTTTGTCACTTTCCGATACGACTTTGGCTAAATTCTTGTGCATATTGCAAGGGAAACTCTATCCAAACACGATTTAACGACAAAATGAGCTGCTTTGTTGCTGTATTCTTTTTTCCTCTAAGCTTTAGCTCCATCTACACGTCGAGATGGCCAATATAGCATTTCCACTTAATATTATAATTTGCATGCCGTGCAGAGATGACTTTAGTGTTTTGTAGAATCCAATTGTTATTTTGCATTCTATACAGCATTTCAGCAGTCTTCAATAAACCTTCTGGGTAAAGTTTGACCATCCTTTTAGCATCAAGATTTATGTGTAAAGGCAATAAGCTTACAGTGCTCTGAAGTAACCTTTCCCCTTGTTTTGACTAAAATCTAAAGATCAATAAACTGTGAAGATGACGTTGCTTCAATTTCGCTACAAATTCTCGATTGTTCCATTTAGAACTGCCGAATCTTATTAGCCTGAAAAATTGTGACTTCAGGGGCATTCGAGTGTTTCACAACTACTCAATGCGGATCCAGTTGTCAAACTTAAAGACTCTATGTTTTGCCAAGACCTACAAGGTTACATTACCTGAAAGGAACACCTGTAAAGCGATAGTGAAAGCAATCAACAAATAATCTCAAGTCTGGCACACTGACGGATCCAAACTTGTCAACGGGAGCACTGGTGCCGGGGTATACCTGACCATCTTCCAGGCGAAAGTTTATGTAAACGAGTTGTGGGCTCACGAATGGCTGCGCAGAAGGACTAATGGGACCACAAATAACACCACGTCAGACTGCTAGACTGCTAGACAGGTCATAGGGGACTAGACTCCTTGAAGACGGAGTCAAAGCTGATAGACAGTTCCAAATGGTAGTGAACTTATTAGGATCAAACAACAGATTTACTCTTTGGTCGTTTCCGGGTCACGAGGGAGTGGATGGCAATGAAAGGGCGGATCATCTTACTAAAAGAGGAGCCCAACGGTGTTTTTATGTCCCTCAGCCGTTCTGTGGTCCTTCCAAGGGATTGACGGCAAAGCTTTTAAGAAAGTGGGAGGACTCAAGAATATTAGCCCAATGACGATCGTCACCGGCAACTTGACAGGTCAGTGTAGGCTAAAATACCATCTTCACAAAATGGGACTCTCGGAGGTTGCGGACGGCAGATTGTTTAGCCTGGATGAGGAGACCTCTGAACATATATTGTGTGTATGCCCGCCCGCTTATAAGTGGACTCTGGCTTATACATTTTGAAGAGTGAATTATGGTCTCCAGCACGAATATAGACAACGACAACCTCCAAAGTGCTTAATTTCATAAACAGCCTATGGATGGAGTGACAACTTAAAGGGTTAGCACAATAGCTCTTGGTAAGTCGCAGCGCCACTATGCCCAAATAATAATAACATCCAAACGTACAAAATCTCACTCGAAGATAATATTTTCGCAAATGCTACGACGAAGTTGCTTTCGTAGATATATTTTTCAAACACACACCAACGTTTTGTAAATAAAATTAACTTAATTTTAATATATAACATACATATGTATGTACATATGTATATTTCAATGGATAAAATGATGCCAGGAAATTAATTCTAAACAATAATTAAAGATAATCACAGCTCATTCGCCTTTAACGATTACAAACTGACAGTTTTACAAACACGTTGTTATGTATGTATGTATGTATGTAAAAGTATTAATGTTTAGAATCCAAATAGAAGTATATCCGAAGCGAAGCCAACCGCATATAATATATATGTACATATGAACATACATACATTTGTACCTACAAGCTACACCAGAACTTCTTTTGTATTAGATAAATTGCAAAAAAACAATGCAATATGCATAGAATTTTTTTTTTAAACAACACTGGCGCATACAAGTTTTGTCCATAAAATCCCACGATATTCGGGAAAATAGTACCAAAATCTAAGGTTAACATACAATCAAACAACAATTATGCTTTATGTACAAATTTGTGTATAAATATATATGAAAATACATACATACATATGTATGTATGTATGTACATACTAATGAATGTATTTAGAAAGGCTCTCAATCATTTACGTATGTTTCGCATTCAGATTAATACAAAATTTGTGAAACAGCCCAAAAATCTACAATATGTCATTTAACGCTTAATTTTGTTTAAACTTTTTATTAATGGTTTCATCTTATTTAAATTTTTTGCATACGAATTTCAATTTATTTCCTTCTCTCTTTTGACTCTTTACACTGGCCCTTTATGACGTCATGGCCTGTCAAATGAAACCAAATGGGATAATGGAACTCAGCTGTCGCAAACTTCGCTGAGTACCGGGATCGAATCTCAGCGAGGGCAAGTAAAATCTTAATCATAGAAAATGTTTTTTTCTTAAAGCGGTCAGCCCTCGGCAGACAATGGATTTAAATGGTTTCTGTGATTAAGCAAACTGTATTTTAAATTAAATTTTTTTAAAAATAACTTGAATTGACAATATAAATGTTTTCTTTATATGTATGTATCTTTTCTTTTTACCTATTAAAATTAACAAGCATTATTGCAAAGTTTTATGCAAGCAAAAAAAAACAATTTAATGTGTCTTTGCTTGTTGGCACAAAAATGTTGCGTCGTTGCTTATATTTACTTCACAACAATACAAAAGTTGCTGCGCGGTTTGTGTCACAGATAAGTTCGAATTCGAATTGAACACCGCACTCGAGTCAATCAAATCGAAGTTCATTTTCGCTTGTATGCGTGCGACTACACACACGCATACACACACTTGTGCTCAAATGTAGAAAGCCTCTTGCTGCCACTTTTTCGAAAATTGTTATTGGTGCGTGTGCTCAGAAAGAGCTTATAACAATTCTTAAAACCGTTAATAAAAAGGCTTGAATTTATAGCACTTTCAGAAAGCTCAATGGCATATGGTAAATTAAATATCGTGAAAGCAATTGACCGTGACTGCAATTTCGTTACACTGTACAAAATCGATGGTTGTCAAAGAATGCTAATTTATTTGAAGTTTTTGAAAAACTAAAATTTTAATAGGTCTACCATGATACAAAAAAAAACATTATTCAATTATAATAATTATAATAATTCATTCAAGGTGGTATACTCCACATACATATATGTAAGTAAAAATTGTGTTTATTTTGCTGTGAAAATGTCAGAGAAACTTAACAAGAAAACAAAAATAAACAAATGGTCAGAATTCCCAGTTTGGCACAAAAAAGCAAACGTACTAGATAAGGACTTATAGTAAACAATTTTCAATTGAATGTCTTTGTAATACATATTATGCAAACGATGGAATTCCCTATCACGAATGTAAATAGGAATGAAAAATTTAACGCATTAATGAAACTTCAAATAATTTTATTAAACGTTAAAAATGTTAATTAAAACTAACTTCTTTTTAGTATCATGGGGCGTACAAAACAGTTTTTGACTCATTCGTCCACAAAATGTTCCTCCACTTCTGCGTAGTGTAGTATTTCCATAAAACAATCGCACGAACTTATTTATACACCATAGAATTTTTTTTTTGTCAAGGGAGTTGAACATTTTTTTCCATATAAACTTTACTGCTATTATTGTGAACTCTGCATTAAAAACGGTTCTCCTGTAAAACTTTTCATATTTCGATACAACACTGAGACTTTAAATTACTGTGGTGACTAAGTAGTCATTTGATTCCTGATTTTAACCAACCATGAGTTAGTTACACTTACATACATATCATCGGAGCAATAATAATAGTGAAATATAAAGGGTGTTTTTTTCAGACATGTGGTTTTTAAGAAGAAATAAAACGCCTATAATTTATTGCTATGGCCAAGAATTTAGCTTTATTATAAAGATAAGGGTTTGCCTTTATGTTTCAAAAATGATTTTGGGCTGGCTCGAATAAATTCCAGCAGAGAGGCCCAAAATTCGACCACTTTTTGCAGCAATTGGGGCCGTATGTCAACAATAACTCGCCGAATATTTTCTTCCAAGGCATCAATCGTTTCAGGCTTATCTGCGTAGACAAGCGACTTCACATACCCCACAAAAAGTAGTCCAGCGGTGTTAAATCGCACGATCTTGGAGACCACGCCACAGGCCCACGACACGAGAAAATGCGCTCACTAAAAGTTTGTTTCAATAAATTGATTGTTTCGTTGACTGTATGGCATGTAGCGTCGTCTTGTTCGAAGCAAAGGTCGTCCACATCAACAACCTCCAATTCAGGCACGAAAAAGTCATTAATCATGGCTCTTCCCCATTGACTATAACGTTATGGCCGACTACATTTTTAAAGAAATATGGACCATAGAGCACACCAAACAGTGACTTTTTCAGGATGTAACGGCGTCTCATTAACCTACCCATTCAACCAAAAATGAGCTTCATCGCTAAACAAAATTTTCTTGTGAAAATCGGGATCGGTGGCCATCTCGTTTTGTTCCGGAGTAAGTCTGTTCATTATGAAATGGCAAACCAAACTGAGTATAAATCGAGTAACAGCTGTCAAAAAGACCAACTCCGAAAGAAGTATTGCCCTTATTATAAACCACACATAAAAAAAAATCACCCTTTGTTGGTATTAATGCTCTCATTTTATTAATTGATAATTTGAAATATTTAACTTTTTTATATTATATTTTTACTTTGTCATATTTTCTTAATTTTTAACAAAATTTTTTTATTTTTATTTTTCCGGCAACACTTAATTGAAATTTTCAATTGAATTTTTCTGGGTTTAAACAAACGCACATAAGAATTAATTACGCTAGTTCACACGAATAAGAACTTTGTTAAGAAGCTTACAAGGGCTAACTAATATTTTATGGATAACATTGGGAAGCAGCTGTTATATCTAGATCTGTATCTAGATACAGTAACTTTGCGTAGATATAGTCAATCTGGAAGTACTTTTTTCATTCGAAAAATAAGAACATTTTTAAGATTTTTCTCAAATTGTTCTACTTTGAAAAAAAAAAAAAAAACAATATCTATATACTATGTATATGTATATACATATACATATACATATGTATATATTAAAAATGTAAGAACGCAAGACAAAACGAGAAGCCGCAAAGCCATCAAATTGGACAGAAAACGTAAAAACTGATGACTTTTGTTATTGCAATAATGTAAACGATTTATTTGCAGCATTTGAAAAAATATATTGTTGGCAAAACTCATTATCGAGTATACCAACTCAATAACATGGTACCGATTTTTTAGCAAATGCACTTACCTGTAATTCAGATTCCGTAACATCAATTTCGCCGCGGTAAACAAAGTCTATTATAGTCTTCAAATCCGTGAATATTATATCGCCAGGAAGTATAATGGTAGGATGCTTGCAGGGATTTTCCAAAAGCAGTTTTTGAAAATATGACGAACACGCAGACAAAACAACCTTGTGGATAAAGAAATATATTAGTTTAACGTGATTTTATGGTAAATACTGTTATATAATAAAAAAGAAGGTTTTTCGAATGGTTTTTTGATTTTTAAATTAAAATTACTAAATGTAATGATTACGTTTAAAAACGGATAATTGGCAGTAAGCGGCATCTTGAAACCACCCCTTTCTAAGGGTGTTTTTATTTAGACGTGTGGTTTTTAATGAGACAACGCGACAGTGTTAGCGAAAAAATAATTGTCGAAAAACCACGACGAGATGTCTCCGCTTACGGACACTGAATAAATTTTAAATAAGCTATAAGCACCATAAGCGAGAACTGAGAAAGGGGAACTTATTGCCTATAATAACCCAAACTTTAGCTCCCATTTCTCATAGAAAAGAACGTATTCCCAGTTGCAATAAAAACAACTTTTCGCAGAAAGTGAGCAAATCGAAATTGTCAAGTAAAATGTTTCAAATATTTCAAAGTGCCCTCAAAGTATAATACGAAATTAAATATTTAATTAAGTTAGAGTGAGCCGGTAAAAAATAATATTAATAGTTTTTTTTTTCAAATTTGGAAGCGAAAGCAACAGCTCTTAAATAGATAGATAAATAGATTAGCGACCAGTTCGTATATTGTGCCCTCAGTGCCTTATAGCATCTTTTCTAGCCCGAGAGCCTCTATGAACCTTAATACGAATCCCGGATGTAGCGAATGTACTATATATACTCTTCCTTAGGACATATCTGGCCTAACCACCTTTCCCTTCGACGCGCTACCGCCACAAACTTCTGGAATAGGTGTGTTGGGGTCTCCTTGACCATGTCATAGAAGCGAAATAGGTCCTTTGACCAGATACCCAGTTTATGCAGATGACCCCTCAACCTGCAGTGCCCTGTTAGGATACCTGTGAGAATTCTAAGTTTTGTTTTTGGGTCAATACATTTTAGACTGAGAAAGTGCAATTTTCAAGTGTCTACAAGTAATCACTGATTTTTAACAATTTTTTTACTGGCAGTTCCCTCCATATAACGCAAAACTGTGATTATTTTTTATATGGAAAGAATTGCGGGAGAGCGTCAGTAAAATAATTGTCAAAAATCAGTGATAACTTGTAGCCACCAGAAACTTGCACTTTGTTATACTAAAATTAAGTCAGCTACCTACATATCTGCAGATCCCTACATTTTTTTTTTGTAAAGTTTTAAATTTTGATAAACATTTTTTATAAAATTTTAAAATTAGTTTTTAATAGTGTTTATAAGAAAATCAACGATTAAATAATTGAAGGATAAATTAATTGTCCAAATACATACATATGTATGTACATGCCAATATGTGTTTGTGCTATAATTTGTGAACAGAGTGTATGTTTGTATGCATATGTACATATATGCAAGTACCTTGTGTGCTTTGAGCGATCCATGTTCGCAGGAAAGAGTTACATCGACAAAGGAGAGATCTTCGCGTAATTGCTGGAACACCGATGTCATGGTGTTTTGGTAGTTGTTCCAACGCAAACTGAAATACTGGTGACTTCTGGATGCCATTTCGATGCCACAGATAAACAAGTTTTATGCCAGATTGGCTTTCTCTACACCCTGAAAGAGTAAAGAAATATAAATAAAACTATTAAAAAATTGCGTAGGTAAAATCATTTTAAATATAATATAATTATAAGTTGGCGCTTACACTATATATGTAGCTCAGTGTTTGGCCGAGCTTCTCCTACCATTTGTAGTGTGCGTCTTTATATTCTACCACAAATAGAGGGACCTACAGTTTTTGTGCCGACTCCGAATGGCAGATGTATTTTATGAGAATCTTTTTCACGGCAGAAATACCCTCGGAGGTTTGCCATTCATTGCCTGTCGTGGGGTGACTGCTATTAGAAAAAACGTTTTCTATTATAAAGATTTTGCTTGCCCTGACTGAGATTCGAACCTCGAACTTACCGGCATATCAAGTTATAGCACGCACCGCTACCAACTCGACCACAGCGGCTACAAATTTTAAATTAATAATAAAAAAAAAATAATGAATGCAAAATGTATTTCCAGAAAGAATACACACGCCCTCACTCAGGCGCTCAAACAATTTTTTCTTTAGATATACCGCGTGTCATAACGCTACGACACCCAGATATTGCCATATTTTCTTTATTTTTTTTATTTAATTAAACTTTTAGTATTTAAAATACAGTTCACTCTAACAAATATAACATAAAACCAAGACTCAGATTTTATACAAAAAATTGCAAGAGCGTTACTAAAAAAAATAATTAAAATTTAAAAGAATAAATATGATATGCAGTTTAGATAACGGTTTGGAACGATTCTGATGTGTTAAAATCTGCAATCCTTCGAATAAATATTTTTGTCTTCTTCAAATTTGTTTAAATAAAAATTATTATGTATGTATATAGTAAAAACAAAACATTTATGTATATAAAATTAATTTTTTAACGTAGGGTGCGCGTAGCTATTCCTTTACCTTTGTTACGCTAATATTTTATTTTTAAATTAATAAATTAGTCACTTTGAATACTTAGTATAAAATTTTAATTGTTGCAAAAATAATTTATAATTATAAAAACATTGAAACTATAATTTTTTTATAGAATTTTATGTTTTATGCTAATATGTAGGCTGTTCACTGTGCCAATCGAAAAAGTGAATTAAATAGTGCTAAGATAAGTAAGATAAATTTTAAATATTTTTGTATACTAGTACATAAAATTTTTTAGTATCACATCTCCTAGTCATATACTTTGCATCAGATATTTTCACTTGTAGAATTGACTGCTTTAGAGACGGCACTTCAAATTTGCCAAATAAAATCCTTCGTCAGTTCGATGCTTTTTGAATTTGTAAAGCAAAACTGCAACACTATTTATTCTGATATTATTGTAAAAAGGGACTTTTTTAACTTTTAAATTTTTTCATAATTTTTTTTAAATAACTTTTAAACAAAGGGTGAACAGATTAACCTTTTCGATGGACAAACTTTTCTTTCTTTGAAAATTAAAATAAAAAAATAATATGTGATGTGAGAACGAGGGTCATATTTAAAAAAATATAGATTTTTGGCCAATTTCAAATAACACCCTAGTGTTCTGTAAAGATTTTACCGTAGTAATATGATCAAAGTGCTATTTACAAATGACCATACTTAATATACTTGGTTGGCATCCATAGCGCTTTGATAATAAAATAATAGTGAAGTGAGACTAGCCCTGTCCACTGTAATGAGCGGAACCAAGAGTAGCGCGATGTTTGCTGATGGCCATTTTGCCTGTATTCAGACCTCGTCAGTCTCAGAGGACCCTAAAAGTAGCCGCCTAAAGAGTAGTAATCAAATTTTTCAATTGAAATTACTTTAAAATTATAATTACTTATAATGGATTTTGTTTCCAGTTTAGTGTTTTATGGTGTACAAAGTTAAAAAAAATGAATAAAGTCAAAGTATAGTTGTAAGTTTTAGGCCTAAAAAGCCGTAATAATAAATAAAAAAATAAATAAAAATAAAAGGTTTGGTTATTTTGCCATTTCTAATGGTTGGACTGATGTTGTTGTCGATTAAGCTGTTCTCCTGCTGCTGCCCGTGTGATGTGCCTTGGTTTCTACTGTTCTGCGGTTTTCAGAATATTCCATAAAAAAAAATCTAACAAGTTTTGAGGAAGATTTTTTTGAATTTTTGATACTGGCAATTTTATCGGAAGTTTCGTGGAAAGTATTTCTTTTCCAATACTCAAAACCTTTCATAAGATTTTCATTTGCTGCCTCAGACGGTAATTAAACATACGACTTTCTGTAACCTAGCCATGTACGTGATTTAGCTGAAAGTGAATAATCAATTTTGTATGTAAGTGTCTAGTTGGGTTATGCCTTAAATGGCTTTGAGCCCCTTTGATATAAGAGTACTTTGTGACGTTTTCATAGAAAAAGGTAGTTGTCCAAGACGATCTCCTAAAAGGTGGTGTGAATCAATCAGCTGATTGGTGGTCGATTGTCAAAATCAATTGTTTTGTTAAAATTAAACAGCTCTACTATTCAAAAAAAAATTTTAATTAAATTATATTCGCCTTGGTTGATAAATTATATTTAAAACTTCGCTTTTAAAAGCAAAAAAATATACAGAGCTATAAAATATGCATTGAGAGCTTCATTATAATTTTTAAGTCAAAAATTAATGAATTAAGAATTTATTCTTCGCAATAATTGGCTAATAAAGATGGCAGCAAATTTTTGAGAAAAGAAAAGTAAATGTATTTTGTTGTTGCTTTCGGTACAGCGAATGTCAAAATCAACCAACAAACAAATGATTTTGAGATTTGCTGTACCACGGCGATAAAATAAAACAAAACAAATCAGCTGCTTACTAAGGCAGCCTTATATAAATTCGCCTTGGTACTGTTTAAACATCCAAAAACCCCTTCAGCTTCAGTCCCCAAAAATTTGTTAGGGGTGTTTTAAAACACATTCCAACACAAATAAAAACAAGCACTCTTAATCAAAGGGTAAAGGGTATATTCCGCCTCTGAAAGCTCGATCAAATTGTACATACATACATACATAAGTACATAGTATGTAATATTGTTGAACTTTTTATGATCGCAGGATTTTCGCATTACTCTTTTAACATTTAAATGGAATTATATAAAAATATTTTCCAAATTATAAAGATATCTTAATTAGTATTAACCATTCCATATAGAGCTTGATAATAAAAAAAATTTTAATTTTTTTAGTTAACACATAGGGACGGATTTTTAGTGCACGCTTTAATCTTACAAATGTTTAAGATTATTTCAAACATTCGAGCCAGCTGGTGTAAACTAATTAAAGTTTATTAAATTTAAACCAGCTGTCATACATAGCACTTTATGTGATCTAAACTGGCACTAAAAAACTAATCCTAAATAAGTTGTTTAGATTGCAGTTAGTCGAAAATGACACTATAATGTCGGAAAATTTCTTGTAACTTATTTGATGGTCCGCGTTCATAACTTACATATTCCATAATGTGTTGCTTGAACGCGTTTCAAACAAATATTTTTGTATGTTAACACATTAGCAAATCAGAAAAAATAATTTTATAAGGTAACCAAGCCGGTTCCTTATTATAAACATGCCACTTGCCTTTTGCTGGTTCTCGATTTTTATCAATTTCCTCTACTCTTTTATTCTGCCCTCGTCGCTGACAAGTAATTAGCGTACTAGACGTATTTCACTGTTTAACTTCGCTGCCAACTGTTACGTCGCTGCATTCGGGGGTTGGCTTTTTGCATAATTTTCTTCAAGCCACGGGATGCAGATATGGTTCCGATCCAATTTTCTGCTGCTGTGCACAATGCATCCAAAATGTTCTCCTAAAAATAGCTACGTTTTCTTAACTGTCAATGTTAATAGAAAAGTCCCAAATCTGTAATACCAATTTAGGAGGCAGCCACTTTCGTATTATTCGTATTCGTAGCTTACACCAATTGCTCAATATATTTAAACACAAGTATCTTGCTGTGTCTTGCACTTTGTACGAAAATGTGGAAGTCTGAATGTTTTTTTTCGCGCAGTAAGTCTTCGTTTATAATTTTCGCGTCATTATTTATTCACTGTTTTAACACTTGTTGTTGTTTCTGTGTTTTTTCGGGTTTTTAACAGTTTTCTAAGCTTTCCAGCTTCTTTTTCAGCTTTTCAGTCGTGCAACGTATTTTATTGCATTTGTGTTGTATTTTTTTATTTAGCGAAGGAATTCGCTGCTAAAGAGGAATTTGGAATAATTAGAAAATGGATTTTTCACGTCGCTCGTTCGCTTGTCGTTCGCCCGCCATTATAGGAATGCCATATCTCATTAATTAAAACACATCGTAAATGAGATTACTTCAGTTGAATGGATTTTTAATTTTCATTAAACCTTTAATTAAAGAATTATATATAATTTGTAGTATATTCTATTTCAGAAGTTTATACATATATCTAAACACACGAACCGAAATAAACAGATAAAGTTCACATAGACGATTAACATAATAAACCGCTGTTCAAAAAATTGTTTGTTCGTTCAAAAATTGTTATACACATTTGAGAATGACAAGGGTATCTCTATCGGAAGAACAACAAGCGAGCAATTGCCCAAATATTATGTTTGCAGATTCAATAAATACGTTCCAATCACGTTGAATATATTAAAAAAAAAAAACAGAAATACTAAACATTCAGTCTTTCTTTCAAGTACGAGTAGCTGAAAGTAAATATTGTTCAATTGTCAATTCGCGACACTGAGATTAATAGGTAAATTTATACGATGTCCCCCTACATTCAAAACCATTCACAGCAGACTGAGCAATCACGTGTGAAATTGGCTCAATGGGTGGTTGCATTGTTTTCTGGGAGTTATGAAGAAATTATGTAAACACATGCTACAGATATCTGGCAACTCTTTGCGTCATTTAGAGCACAATTCATCGCCATATCGTAGTCGTTTTCGTTCGTACGTTCGTTCGTCTCTTGTCGCCATTTTCGTTATTCATTTCGTTCTATATCTATCGCATTCGCTCGCTCACAGCATACGTTTAAACACGAAACATATTGATTTTCATGTTTCTTGTTCCACTTTTACTTCCCGTCTTCTTGTTTCATGTTCCACACAATTTTTTCGATTTTGCGACCTCTTTTTCTCTATCACAATCATTGCCATTAAAAATTTACACCAATTCGTATGATCTCTCTTTCCTCTTCACACTCGCACTCTTTTATTCGACACTATTTTTGGACTTTATAATGCTCTATGCCTGCTACTTTGTCCGCTTTTCCACATTTGCGTTTTTTTTTATTGTTTTTCCGCTTTTATTATTATTATTTTTTCGTTAAGATTTATTTCTTAATCCTCGCTTCTACACCTTCCAATCTTCATCAATCATCAATTTAGCAAGTCAATGCACAATTTGTTTTGATACCTTATTATCGAATCGAATTAACTATTGAACTAATCACTATGCAAACTATGAATTGATATATGCAGAAACTTATGATGAGAACAGACAAACACGCAAAGTGAGCAAACAACTGTATACGAACTCACAGTCATATTAATTAATTTATTCTTTATGTTACACTATGTGTTATACATATAAATGCACTTACATATATTGCACCACAATACAAATAATTCATTTAACTCCAAAGCATATTTTATGCGAGTAGGAAAAATTTTAATAGGCTCTTGATAGCAAATGGTTGGGTAGTTTATATGCTTATCTTTTGCCTTTCTGACGGCATCAGCTGACTGACTGCATGACGTATCAGCAGCCGTAGTGTATGTATCGTCTTACACGGTTTTACTACTTGAAATTACAATTTGGAATTTTTTTTTATTTCTTCTGTTTTTTATTGCTTTTACATTCCCTCTTTAATATTGAACTCAAAATTTTTGTTGACCTTTTCACAACACAACAGTCTATGCGAGAAAACTAGAAGGAATATGAAGCACAACCAACTAAAGAGCCTTTTTATGATTTGACCAATGTTAAAGCCCCAAGTCAGCTGTTTAGTCATTCTACACTTCCTTCTCGTCCTTTTTTTCAAATTAAATTAAAATTAAAGCCGAATTGCTCTCTATTATTAATACTTGCTGATGATACCGACTTGATCGGTGTGAACAGTCATTTAATTATCTATAGAAAAAAAATGCAAAAGGTTAAGTTGCAGGGGGCACATCCTAAAATATCACGGTGTACTCGTAGGCTTCTGTTGAAACAGAGAACGCTGAATAATTCTATAAATAAAATTCAAAATCTCACCCACTTCTCGCTGTATGAACATACGCATCATTCAGCGTTTAAGGCCCAAACAAGAATACTCAAAATAATCGAACAATTTTTTATTTAAATTGCTTTCGTGAAAGCGACTGTTTAGTTCTGTATTTCCCGTTTGAATCTTAATTTGATAACCTTATATTAAATATTATGAGAAAATCATACGTCATTTCCCTAAGATCAATTTCTCTTTTTCTTTTTCTGCCCATTTTCGAAAGTCCTCCATCGTTTTGTTCAAGTTTTGATCCATGCGAGCTTTCAAGGCAGCAGTAAATAAATTGATGAATTCTTCAACCTGCAAGTATTTGACACACATATTAGAAATTTTCAGACAAGCTTTAATCTTCTCGATAAGAATTCTACCGTCAGTTCTGATTCCTTTCTCCCATATTTAACGAAAATGCACTGTGGGGCATGTTTTGAATGCTCCTTCCAAGGATCATCCGTCGGTTCCCAACCATCAAGAGTTTTGTGGCAAACGTAGCAAGTCACTGTGTCAGGCTCGCGTTCATTACCACTCCAATAAAAGCCCGCCTCTGCCATCTTCATACAAACCGAAAACAAATAAATACGCAGCTAATATATTGCAACAATTTCTTACCTTTTTGACGCTACATGCACTCTTTTCATCGAAAGGCCACTTTTTGAAACTTTCAATGCGATTATTTTCCATCATATTTCCAAATTTCGAGTAGTCCATTAATAATTATTATTTTTTATTACCAAGAAACTGGGCTTTGCTATTTTGCTAAATCTGCTGTTTTCAAACATTCAAAATGCTGTCCTAATTTGACATTTTCAGCTTTCTAGCTTTCAAATTGTTCAGCTTTCTGCATTGTGCAAAATGAGGTATTTTGACAAATCTTTTTATTTCATTGAATTTGGGATTTTCGATATCATGATGTGCATACCGATAACTCTGATATATCAATAATATAATTTCTCTTCACTCGTACAACATTTTACAAAGCTATGTGAAACATATGCATTTCTTTCACCAAAATTAAGAATTTGATTGCTTGGAATCGTTAGGGTAATTATTTAAAATGAATACAGATGATGCGCAACTGCATCCCAATTGGTGTGCTTTGTCTACAGTTATATTTCCACTCAAACGATTTGTAAGCGGAGTGGAGTTGCAAAGCCAAGAAGAAAGTCCTAATAAAAATAATACTTGTTTGCAAGAAGGAATAAATGGTGCAGAGGCGCAAAAGTTTTATGAGGAATTAACAAAAAATTCTGTAACCAATACCCCCGGTGCTTTGGTAACGAATTACAGTCCGGCAGTTAAAAAAAGAGAGCCACCTTTGTTGAGTTTCGATTGTAATAAATTTTTTCTGTTTGCCACAACAAATAATATAGAAGGATTAGCACGATTTAATTATAAGACGAATGATGTAAATGTATGCGACGACTTTGGATGGACTGCTCTGATGATGGCTGCTTGTGAGGGCGCAAAAGATGTGGTTCGCATGTTGTTAGAGTTAGGAGCAAATAAAAACATAAAAGAAAGAGGAGGTCGCACCGCTTTAGACTTCGCAAAACAAAAAGGACACAAGGACATTCAATTTATGCTGCAAACAGATATCAATGGTGAAAGTAAATCTAGTGATCTAAAGCACAAGTCTTCCGTTGTTTCAAGCTATGCACCTTACTATTGCTCTGTCTGCGATGTAACGGTCTCCGGCGCCAATCGCCTTCCCCACGAAACATCCACACTTCATCTATTCAATAACAAAGTCAAAAGTTTTAAAAACAAACTACATAAATTCAACATCCCTCCTAAAAATCGTGGCCTACAACTAATGGTTAAACAAGGTTGGGATAAAGAGAGCGGATTAGGTCCAACACAAACCGGTCGATTGTACCCCATCAAAACGGTAATACGTAAGAAACGCACAGGACTCGGAACTGATCAAGAGCCAGCACGTGTAACACATTTTGGTGCATATGATTCTCAAGCGATCAAACACAATTTATCGAGTGTTTTGAATAAAAATAAAAAGCGTTCTAGAAATGACATTCGTTCAGAAAAAATACGGGAACAAAAGCGCGAACGACGACTTCGGAAAGAGCTGAGCTGATGTAATTAAAGAATATAAATTACTTTGGTGGTAAAGTGCTGCTTTCGCAATGAAGCTCCGATTGTCATTGTAATGTAGTTAGGGTTTTAGTTGTGTAGTAAATTGCTATATATAAATTACATAATATACGTAGTATATGTATGTGTATCCCGCAGTCAGCCATCGAAAATGTCCAAATCCTTCGAAGAAAAAACCGTTGAAATTATAAAATCAACTGAAGAACTTGCTGACAAAATATTAGTTAACAAGCATGAGTTGGTGCAGCTGGATAAGCGAAGACAACAAACACGCCAAGCAATACGTGAAGTGGAAAAAAGTGATGGCAATATCGAAAAAAAAGTTTGGATTACGGTGGGCAGCATGCTAGTTAAGTTCGAAAGAGAAAAAGCTTTGAAGTTATTAAAAAATGGTTCGTTAAGAAATTATAATAAATCTATATATACATACACTCATATAATTCTTTCTCCTTTTGCAGATCAAATACAAATTGAAAGAGAAATTAATATTATAACTTCCGAACAAAAGATTTTGGTTAATAAGCATCGCGATTTGGAACATTTTTCGCCTTACTCCGGCACACAATTGAAAGCGCTTGATAGAAAAGAATTTGCGGTGCTTAAAGCAAATTTACCATTGCTATAGTGAAATAGGTGTTAGAAAGTAAAATGTATTTCTGTGGGACATACAAGTAGTGACTTTATAAATCATTTAAAAACAATTTAAAATATGGAGTTATCTTATTTATATATTTTGTAGCGAGTTAACCAAAAGACGCTCTATTTATGTTTATATCTGGATTCGAACTCTGAAAAAAAAAGAAATAGTTCAATTGAGTATCAACGGGTTTTGCCTTTTTCACGAACCAATGTTGCATTGTACAGCTCTTGTTTCCGTTTTGTATATTGCGCTATTAGAGAGAGAGCCTCACTTGGCGCAACTTCCATTGTAGTTTGCGTCAAATGCAACTCTATTTTTGCAGCTGAATTTGCTGATTTGCCCCCAATTACAACTGTAATTGGATAACCCATCCTACAGTGCGAAATAACATATTAATACAAATTCAAACTATTGATATACCCTTCCTACCTTTTTGAGTCCAACAATCTTTTGCCTATTGTCAAAAAAGTGCGGTCATCAATAAGCACATCCTCAGGATTACAAACCTCACTAAGCGAGCGACAAAATTTATTTTCTATTTCATTTGCAATTTTTTCTTCTTTACTGCCTTCTTTTGCACCTATGATACATACGTCAAAGGGAGCCAATAGTGTTGGCCATCGAAGCTCGTTTTCAGTTGAAAGTACTTCTACTGTAGCAGCCACAAGGCGGCTAATGCCAATGCCATAGCATCCCATTACGAGATAATCCGGTTTCCCATTCTCTTGAAGAAATGTTGCTTTCAGTGGTCGAGAGTACTTGTCATTTAGTAAGAATGTATGCGCTACTTCAATTCCACGCACATGTCGAACGGAAGTGGAACTGCAACGGGGACACATTTTGTCGCCATTTGTTTCGTCTGTTGTTTCAACATTGGCTGCATATCCACAAACATCGCAATTCATGAGTTGGTCTTCGCCTGAGGCCGCAATATAGTGGTATTCGTGTGACAAGCTTCCTCCCATAATACCTGTGGCAGCTTCAACTTAAATCAAAATATTACAGCCCACTTTAAGCAAATTGAAAATTTTTAGTTAAAAATTTAAAATCTCTGCACCTTTTACAAATGGGACTTCCAGTTGCTGGAAAAGCGTATCGTAAGCGGAATTCAACTGGTTGTAGCTTTGTAGAGCTGTTACGGCATCTCGGTCAAACGTATATAGATCCTTCATAATGAATTCTTTTGAACGTATCAGACCAAACCGAGGTTTCAGTTCATCTCGAAATTTTGGACCAACTTGGAATAGGCGTAAAGGTAATTGTTTATAAGAAATTGGAGCGGTGGAAGCCAACATGGCGGTTACTGCTTCTTCATGTGTCTATCGAAAATAAAAATGGTTAGTTGAACAAACAATTACTTTATATGCCTCACAGGACTCAACAGAAACTGTTTGTTGTGTCTATCGTGCAGCAGGTAGAATTCACTTATATCACCATCCAGCCGCCCCGACTTCTTCCAGAGCTCTGAGGGCGTTAACACCGGCATAGATATCTGTTGTCCACCAACGGATCGAATTCGCCGACGAACTAAATCAGTGCACTTGTCTAGCACGCGATGAGCCAAAGGCATAAGCTGATGAGTGCCATTATGAGCCGCTTTAACTAATCCCAATTCCGTTAGTAGCTTAATAAGATATGTATGCGAATGCCTTACTTCGGTATTTTATGAAAATACTTCGACAGGGTTATTTACCTTCTGGCTGCGGGAAATGGCTTCAGGACTTTTAACAACGGCATTTTTTGGCTTAACAAGTACTGGCCAAAACAATCTCGAGAGCCGCTCCATGCCTATTGATGCAACGCCTTGAGGCGCCAGCTGCGTGTTTTTTTTTTGCTTCGTTTCTTACGATGTAAATTTTTAGGTTTGTTTTTTACATACAATTACTGGAAACGTTGGTTTCTTAACCCAAAAACTAGCAGACAACAGCAGCTGTCAAAATGAATGAAAAGCTGTTGCAATGTAAACAAATGAGGTTTACCAAAGTTGCTTTTATTTGTTTTTTTGAAAATAAAAGTGATTAAATTAACCAATCAGCTGTTTACTTGCTTATTTGCGTAAAGGTGCATTCATTTAAATAAAAAAGTTTGTTTCATTTTGCGGTGAAAATGTCAGAAAAACTTAAAAAAAAATTAATGTGTGTAACTCGTAAGTTTGGCACAAAAAACAAACGTTCTGAAATTTTTTAGTAAAATTAATCCATTATGCCAAGGCGATAAACACAAGTAATATTCAATCATGTACTGAAATATTTATTAAAAATGTACACCACTTTGACACTTTCATCGCGCAAGGCGAATGTAGAAGAATCAATCAGCTGTTGGAAATATAACTTCTCTGAATCCACCTTGCCTCAACCATTTTTGATTGATTAATACCTGAATTCAGTAACTTGGTATCATCTCAAGTCTCAAAATGATCTAGAGATTATTGCTTTTACTTTTTATTTCTTTTGTTTTTATTTTAATTTTTTGTGGCCTGTTCATCACCAGGTCACTATTTAGAGACTTTATTTTGAAACTAATGAATGCCAACTGGTCTAAAATTGTGACTATTGTCTCTATTATATTCTAATACCCGAATGCAGTCTGCAATAGAGACAAATGCTCATCACAGGTCACAAAAAATCTGGGTATTAATCAATCAAAAATGGTTGATTTTCTGAACAGAACAGGCCTAAAGCCATAAAATAACCCAACAGTTACACGATCAAGTTTTCGCTCCAGTTGCGGCTTAATTTTCTAATACACTTTTACTTTTCGAACTTGAACATCAACTAGTCCCCAAATTCAGTAAGCATTCTCAGAGCAGTAGAGAGAAAAGTCACAATTTTAGACCAGTTGGCATTCATTACCCTCGTATTCAGTAAGCAGACTCATTCAGTAACTTTGTATAATCTGAAGTCTTAAAATGAGCTAGAGATTATTGCTTTTTACGTTTTGTTCTTTTGTTTTTATTTGAATTTTTTGTGACCTGCTCATCAAAAGGTAACAATGTTGAGACTTTATTTTAAGACTGGAGGCTTTGTTTTGAAACAAATGAAGGCCAACTGGTCTAAAATTGAGACTTTTGTCTCTATTAGAGACTCATACTCGATTTCAGTAACTCATACGCGAACTCTGTAACTTGGTGTCATCTCAAGTCTCAAAATGAGCTAGAGATTATTGCTTTTCCTCTCTTTCACGTTTTGTTCTTTTGTTTTTATTTAAATTTGTGTGACCTGCCCATCACCAGGTCACTATTTAAAGACTTTATTTTGATACTTGAGGCTTTAATTCTAATGAATTCAGTAAGCAGTCTCAATCTCTAATAGAGACATAAGTCACAAGTTTAGACCAGTTGGCATTCATTAGTTTCAAGGATTTAGAACGTCTAAATATCTCTCGATTCTTTCGCTCAATAAGGGAAATGCAAAGCCACCTAAAGCCATTGCCAATGACATCTCTGCGTTAAAGTAAGGCCTTTTAGAAGCAAACGGAGAAACCATTTTCTTTTGGGAAGTTTAAAAATTTGCTATATTTCCTTCTCGCTTATCAAATACCACATTCTGCTTTCAGCGAGAGGGAATACTTCCTACCAATGAAACCGTATTTTTAAAAGTTATTATTTGTCCAACAAATAGGAATGCTCCCTTCATTCTGTGCAATGTTTTCGCCTGGAATGTTGGCATTTCCTAAAGGGAAGATCCACAATCAAGCACACCGATTTTAAAAGCTACCAACTACCAAGTTCGCACTAGAGAGCGTACTTTTTGCTTGTATGTAAAAACATATGAACATATTTATTCATGGATGTTAGCTTTTATATATGTACATATGTACAATTGTATGTGGATACAATTTTGTGCTTTGACCCCTCTCCCAAGCACCAAGTCGGTGATCGACCATGTTCATCGGATCTATTTGCTATTTGCAATTGTTTCTATATTGGAGAGGTGAGGCGACTAATGGGTAGTATAATAGCGCTCGTGGCTTTCGTGGCCTCAGCTTGATTCATTCAAGCCGAGAAGACGAGAAGCCGAGGTGAATTAGCTCAGTCAGTTACAATCGAAGTGAGCGAGTTCGCGGTTGTAATCATAGTGGGTTGGCTATCGTCGTCGTCATCAATTTGACTATCGCATTCATATGCGTTTTTGAATGTTTTTTTTTTTGTTCACAAACACTTCGCGTTCGTTCCGTAATACTCTTTTCAAGTGCATTAGTGTTATTTGTCCCTTATATTGTTATGTGTGGCGTGACCTCACGCACATACAGGCCCCTTTCGACGAAAGTGAAACGACGACATTGATTTTCAGTAATGCGTATTGCTTTGGCAACGCGCACGAAATTCGGAAAAGGAAGTAGAAAAAAAGTTGCAAACAGTTAAATAGTTGTACTGTGTTGGTGAAAATTGTAAAATTCATTAACGTGCAAAGAACTCGTGTAAAAATTGAACAAAAAAATACAAAATAAGTACGATGATGAAAAATTTGTAGCAGATAAAACAGTGCGGGTTGACGGAGAAGTGGTTGGGGGAAAGTAGGTGGTGGAGCAAGTCGTATACAAGAAGAAGAAGAAGCAAAAGCAACGTGCTCTTTGCACTGGCAAATACTCCCAACAAGTGTGGTGTGTTTTTAAACTCTCGCGTTTTATTAGCAGCGGTGTGTTGGAATTTTGTAAAACACATTCATACATACATATGTATGTATATTATTACCAATACCAGCTCAATAGCAAAACAAGAACTATCTGTATTATCGTGCTGATAGGCTGAAACTGCTGAGAGTATCTTATCGTGCTCGCTTGCTGCCCACTTCGCTGCATACCGGCCCGTGATTGTCGCGCGAATCTTTTCCGTCTGTGACACACACATGTACATACATATGTATCTATGAATGCAAGTGTCCAAATTGGAATTTTCTGCAAATGTTGAGATACTTTTATAACAACAAATTATAGTTTTTCCCAGTAAAAAAAATTGGCCTCAGGCTCCAAAAGCAATAAATAATAATATAATATAGTTAAATGGCTAAACAATAACAAAAAACAAATGTGCATATTTAAAGCAAATAACAAATAAAAAACTCAACGCACATTTTCTGGCCAGTGGAATCTTTCCTTTATGGGCATGAATTAGAAAGAAGAAAAATGCATTCATATGCGAATACATAGTGTGTACATACATACACACATACATATGTAAATATACATACATACATACATATGTATATGTATTGTATGTAAGCCAGTCTTGCTTTGTGCTAAAAAAATAAGTGAAGTGTTTATTGTGAAAGGATTTGTCTAATGCCAATAAAAAAATATAAAATAAAAACATCGCATACATACATACACACATACATATGTACATATGTATGTGTGTACGAAGGTGCATAAACGCCAACTTGTAGAACTTTAACAGATTTTTTCGACGCACTACAAGATTATAGCTGTAAAAAAGGTGAGTAAAAATAGGATTTTCTAAGATTTGACTTTTCATATTTATAACGAGATTTTGCACTAAGCAACTGCAGCTGATGCACAGTGGTGCCGAGCTCGCATTTAGCACGAAAAAAAATCGAATCTTCTATGAACTGCGACCGCATTTTATAGCCGAGCGTACTTTTTTCACAAGGCTATATGCATGTTCGCATAATTGAGATAGATAGATACATATATGTATGTATAACGAAATGATCAGAATGAAAAGAGGAATCGATTAAGCCCTAACTGTCTATCCGTCCGTCCGTTCGTCCGTCGGTCTGCCAATGTTTACGATAACTTGAGTAAAAATTTAGATTTATTAATGAAACTTGGTACATACTTACATACATATGTATGTACATACATAGAGTGCCCTTTGGCCAGAGTTGGTTGGGATTGAAATTGGTCCAGATCGGTCAATTACCACGCCTTTCCTACCTACATACGTGAAACTTTCACACACATTTAATGGGCTATAAAACTGCATAACCAAAAAAAATTCGAACGCTTCTGAGAAAGAAACTACAAAATTTAATTACAAATTTGTTGAGTTCTTATTTAGTTTTCTACAAAGTTTTAAACTTGATTTTAGAACTTTACGAAATTTTACGACACCTTGTGAATTCCTTTACAATTTATGTTAGTGAATGAGCTGAGTTCTAATTAAACATTCTCAAAAATAAATAAATGAATAAAGATGGCAAACTATGTAATTTTGAATTTAGTTGTAAATAAATTGACATAATATACTCTGTTCAAAAAATATAGCACAATCACATATTGACACCTTGAGCACTTAATTTTTCCTTTATTTAATTAAAATTCTTTTTCAAGTGAAATATGGTTCACTCTCGAAGAAAAACCAAAAAAAAATTTAATTTTTTTAACTGTTTACAAAACGTACAATGATTTAACCAAAGTTCTTAAAAATTTCGAACTTTAAAAAAAAAAGTTTTTACAATTTTTTGAGTATGCACGTTTTTTTGGTCATTCAATTTTAGTCTGAGAAAGGGAAAATTTCAAGTGTCTACAAGTTATCACTGATTTTATTATATTTTTAAATGAAAGGAATTGCGACAGAGCGTCAGTAAAAAATTGTCAAAAATCAATTTTTATTTAAATTTTGTTAAATGCTTCCTACATTTTTTATAAAATTTAAAAAGTTGTTATTAATCGCATTTTGTTAGGGAATTAACGATGTTTTAATTGAAGGATGAATAAATTGCCCAAATATGTGAATATGAATTTATTTATGACCTGGTAGGTAGGGTAAGTGTGCCAATGACCGGACACTTAACTTTTTTTCAACTTCATGCTCAAGTTCGTCGTAGGCAGTCCAAAATATTTGATAACAATTCGGGATGTTTAACAAATTCAAAATCGACTAAGGGCCAGTTTTTCAGTGCAAGTTGAACTCTGTTTGTCATTTAAACTAAGTTTAAACTGCAGTTTTTCAGTCAACTTTAAACGGATTTTAAACTAAGTTTAAACGACCGATCGCACACGTTTAAACTTAGTTTAATTTATCAGCTGATTGCTGAATACTTCGTTTTGGTTGCAACAAATTTAATTGAACTTTGCTTAAAAAGAGATTAAACCAGCACTGAAAAACTGGCCCTAAGTATATCAGTTTTTACGAATAATAACTATTTTTTTTATAAAAATAATTTTTGTGAGATATGTCGTATTTCTTCAGTAACCGGACACTTTCTAGTGAGTGGACATCAACGATCCAGTGAGCAGACATTTGTGTTTTTTAATAAATCATAAACATATTTAAGAATAACAATAATTTTGTATTAAATTAATAATAGGAATGCATTGGAATATTTTACATTATTAAATAAAAAATAAAATTGATGGTTGCGGCTTCTTTAATTGACAAAACAGAATTACGTTTCAAAAATAGCCACTTCCGCCTCGGTCTATCATCTTTAAAAGAAGTTTTTCTAGCTTTGGCTTTGACTATTTTCATACACGAACTTTGAGATAGATATAGAAACATACATACATACATATATTATCAGAATGAAAAGAGGATATATTTAGCTCGGTCTGTCTACCCGTCCGTCCGTCTGTCCGTGAACACGATAACTTAAGTTAAAGTTGAAATTTCTTAATGAAACTTGATACATATTAAAGCTCTTTGGTCTGAGTAGGCTGGTATTGAAATTGGTCTACATCGATCAATAACCATGCCCACCTTCCATATAATGGAAGTTTTGAAAAATACAAAAACTTCGTTTTTTCGGTATCTATTACAGCAAATTGAGTGAAATTTGACAAATGGAGCGATTTTAAACAAAGAAACTAGATTTTTATGAAATTTTGAAAAATGGACGTAGTACCGGCCGTACAAAACCGCATCGCTAGGGTATACAAAAATGCAGTTTCACCCGAACTAAGCTTTCCTTACTTGTTTAAACTGTGTTTAGAAAATCGTCCTTTTTAATGGGAAATACACATTTGCAAAAGTTTAATAACAAATCAACAAGGCAGCTCTTCTTCTTCCTTTGTTAAATATGATTAGGAACCTAACTTGTAGAAAAACTCGCGTACCTTTTCTTGGAGACGATCTTGGATAGTGGACTTAAGATTTCCGCGCAAATAATGGCTGCTTTTCAGAGGCTTAAAACATTGTTTCGTATATCTGCTAATGCCTTCTCCACATTTTTCTCTTATCTGGAACTATAATTTTAGTGCTTGTTAGTTTATTATTAATTCTAAAAACTGCTTAAATGAAAAATAACTTATAGGATATTGAAACAACGACCCTTCCGGGATTCTGGAATAAGTAGATTTCTAGTAACCGGACACCATGTCCGGCCACTGGAATTACCCTTCATTTCCATTCCATTAACCGGACAGTTGAATTTCTTAACAATATGATTTTTTTTTAAACAAAATTTGTGCCACAAATCATTTGTACATCATTTATCACCAAAACTAAATAATATCGAACACATTTCCACTCTTCTCTCTTAATTCTTACCTCTAAAAATCTCTATGTCACTGGCAAAAAAATTATTGGTCCTACGCGACCACCAACTAAATTCTCTCAAATAAAGTCAATTATTAGGAAATTACATTTGTTAAGCCGTTATAAATTAACGCCTGCTCCAAATGAATTTCAGTTTAACATACAACTTTTAACGGTTTTTATATTTTAAATGCAAAACGTTAGTAGTGTCCGGTCACTGGGTGGTGTCCGGTCACTAACACACTTACCCTACATCTGGTGAACACGCACAAATAATTTCAAAACAGGCTAAAGCGGACAAAAAATGTTCCATGTCAGTAAACAACAACTATTATCAATAAATATATGTTCATACAAATGTATGCATGGATGTTTGTACTTGGTACTTCTACGCCAACATTCAACCAAAATAATAAATGCAGCAGCAACGATTGCAAGCAGCAACAATGAGCGTACAGAAATGTCATTAAACTGACGTACTATACCTAAATACATACATACATACATACAAATATTACACACGCGTACACACAAATAATTGTAGAAAAAGTCTAAGCGACGACAACAACACAACACCAAACAAGTTGTCGCTAAAAAATAGTGGACACATTGGCGATCGCTGCCGCACACAGCAACTTGGAATACGAACAAATTTTTACATATTTACTATGTGTAAGTAAAGTTGAGTGCCGTGCTGAAAAAAGTGCACGATCAGAAGTGCAGCAGTCACACATGCGCAGAGAATATAACAAAGTTGCACCTTTGACGAGAGGATGTCGATTAAAGCCGATGACGCTACCGAGTTGGTAACAACGACGACTAGAGTGAAATAAATCGCGGCTGCCATGCGAGGCGGAGTTATTGGTTTATGATAAACTGTCATGAGCTGACCAAGGCTAACCAAGTTGGACTTTGGATACACAACAGATACATAGATGGAGTAATGCATACAGAGGAGGCGAACTAAGTACCTACTTAGATTCAACGTTTGGCCCAACATTCATTCTGTACTTTCTGTAGTTTTGCACTAGTCTCCTGCAGCGGTTGCATTCAATGGCTGACAAATATCTATAACTCGTTTAAACAAGAGACTTGGAGGGAAAATATCCGAGGATGATTTTGCAAGGTACAACGCATTTTTGAGAGTCCAATTGTCATCGGATTTAGACAAGAAAATTGCGAGAACGTCACATTTATAAACATACAATCTGTTAGTGGCATTTTCAGTGGCAGTTTTCCTTACAAAAACGAGCAATAATAAAGCAGCGCTGAAAAGCATTTTACCCCAAAACAAACTTTACAGAGATTAAGGAAAATCGTTCAAATTAAAATGAGTATAAACATCAAATTTCCTAAAAAGACCAAAATCTATAATTATATACGAGTGTTGTTTTAAAACGTTTGATTTTCAATGAGGCAATACTTTCTTCGGAGTTGGTCTTTTTGACAGCTGTTACTTGATTTATACGCAGTTTGAATTGCCATTGCAAGACGCCTTGAAAGAGAATATTCGGCGCGTTATTGCTCACAAACGGCCGCAATTGATGCAAAAAGTTGTCACTTCAGCCGCGGCGGTCACTTGCCCGAAATCATTTTTAAAACATAATGTCAAACCCTTATCTTTATAATAAAGCTAAATTCTTAACATTAAATTATATTCGTTTTTTATTCTTATTAAAAAAAAAAACACGCTTTACTTTGCTCAGTAATGCCTTGACCGATTATTAAATAATACGATTACCTTATTACGAAATTGGAAAATGCTCGTTTCAAAATAAAGACTTTTTGGCAATTTGTGGAATATTCGAGTGCTTTATTTTTGGGTTCTTAAAGAAACAAGCTGGTTTCGGGACTTTACCTATACAGATATTGTTTCATTATTAACACTTTTTTGGAATGTAAAATTTCATGGAAATTGCGAAACAGATATTGAGACTTTTGTAAGGAAAATGCGCAAAATAAAGGCGAGCGTTGGGAACAAAGAGTTATCGCAAAGCACGATCATTTAAAGTCTATTTAACATTTTTTTTTTGTTATCGTTTTTTGAGGATTGTAGGCTTATGTTACCCTTCACACAAGTCCACATTTCGGCTTTAAAGTAAAATGCACGCGTTAACGCTAAGAGAGGTTTATTCGGACTACTTGACAATAATGAAAATGATATAAAGAGAAAAGATATATTAAAGATACATACATACATAAGTGAGCACAAGTGGGTTGCCATATTTCTTACATTGATTTCGGTTTTTAGTTAAAAGGTTTGTCGAAAACAAATTACTTACAATCAATCTTGAACCAACCGCTATCAGTTAAAAGTAAGTGTTTGATAAAGTTTTAAATTTTCCAATTTTTGCCAAGTTTTTTTTGCTACTTCACATCATTAAAAATAATCACTTTTTATGAAAGTAATATTATTTATGAGCAGCTTTATCAAGGCAGAAATACTCTTGAAGGTTTGCCATTGTCTGGCAAATGGCTTTAGGATATTAGAAAAGCATTTTCGTTGATTTTTGATTTTTCATGCTTCGGCTGACCTGCGAACCCGGGATCTCAGCGGCATACCGAGTAATAGCATGCACCGCTATACACTCGACCAAAGCGTACGAAGGTAAAAACCAGTGGTTTTAGATTAGAAAAAAAATGTTTGCGTTGTTGTTGGCACTCATTTCCAGGAACTTCATTTAAGTAAAAATACTAGAAATTTCTAGAGAGTAAAAATAAAAGCCTCGCAAAAGCTACATAATTTGGCCACACAAAATTATTAAAGGCTTCGCCGTTAAAAATTCAACTCAACCAAAGATAAACACTTCACTAAATTCGAATTGAATTGTAATGAATACAGCTATTTGACTGCTGTTAGAGGCGGCTTAAAGGACACCTAGAAATTGCATTGTAAACCACGATATTTCACATTACACGCCAAATATTTAATAAACAAGCCAAGAAGCAGCAAGAACAAAACAGCGGAAGCCAACTCAACGCTTTAGCTAACCTTGCCGAAGTTCAAACACCCTACCGCTTGAGCCAGTTTGCTCGCCGAACCGGCTTTGGCTGAGCGTTACAACGCCGCGCTGACGAGCTGAGTTGGTGCTTTGAAGATTGAATGTCATGGCCGCAAAGTGCTGCACTAGAGTTTCCCACATTTTTTCGCAGTGCAATTCGGAATGATAACTCACGAAGATGTGACTGAAATGTATATATCCTCTCAGATATATGGTGGTATGTGCGTGGGGGGGAATCTGGGCTTGAGGAAAACAGCAATATTACTATGAATGAAAGCGAAAGAACCAAATATATATGTATGTCCATATATACATACATACATACGATAAAAGGTCGAGACCAGTGTTGGTAAATATTCCATGTGTGCATTTGTCGCCTTCCGCACTCGCCATGTTTTCGTTGGGTTAATCAACAGCGGCTCTCACAGGTGCCTGCCAACTGCTGCTCGGTCATGGAAGTAGCTGAAACCGGTGTAAATCGGATCGCACAAACAATTTAATGTGACGATAATTTCAGTTTTTGCACATTTCATCGGATAGAGGGCGAGAGCAAATATGCAGTCAGTTGTAGTGTTGTGATAAGCACAGATAAACTGAACACGCTGAATATTATCTGCAGCACCGCCAAATGATCGAGCGAGAGGGGCAATTGTAAGCGATGCTCGCAATGGTTGCGACCTCCACTGATTCGGCGCTCACAGGTTGGCAGCGGTATCAACCGCCGCCAGCCGGCGAGCTAAATTTATTATTGCACTCAAAATCAGTGGTGGTCGCCAGTCGCCAGTCGCCACGAATTGTTCGCGCGCTCATTTGGCATTTTGTGCAATGACAAGAGAAGTAAACAATCTTCGCTTCTTGCGTCTACCCTAATTGATTTCTTTATGTTGTTCTGCTTGTCTGATCGACGCTTAAAGCGCTGTAAGGTAAAAAAGTTCCAATATGAATCACAAGTTGAAGAATAGGACGACTGTAATTGAGCAAAAATGCTGTTATGGTTTACATTTTGTGGTTCGGCGACAGTCAAACACTTGAAGCGTCGTCTGTAAGGCGAACCAACTGTAAGCGTTCCCACCGGTTTCAGTTGTCCATGGCGTCTAAATAGATGTGCGACGGCATATGTCTCAACAACAAAAGAAAGCAAATGCGTGTGTCTGTAAACACATTTACGATTCAATATTAATTTCATATTTACATATTTATTTGTGTTTAAACAAACCTCATTGAGGAATACGCAGAAGTGTTTATTTTTAAATTATTTATACGAAATTCAACTAACAGTAGTTGCATATTTTTGCTATCCGGATGTGTAGGGCTAAGACATCCAAAACCACATCCGTTTGACACATTGAGTTGTCTCAATAATGCCGACACGCGATGATGTTGGGCAATTCAAATGACAAAGTAATTGTTTTGAAACCTCCACTTCGATGATGGCGAGTATAAGCAATTGTTGCAAGCTAAAGATTTGATGCTTTACCGAGCGTTGGATAATTCGCAAACAAAAATTCTTGAATGAAAGAAATTGTGCGACATCCAAGATCCGCTAACCGCTCTTTGTCGATCATTCGATGTGCTTGCAGCTTTCTCATGCCATACGTCGCCTTCACACAGCAATATTTGTATGCAAACAGGAGTGATGAGGCGAGAAGTACGCGTTTAAGCGTATGATGGCAACAATTCCATTGATATTTGACGCTCAGCTCGATTGTCGCAATCTTGTAATCTATCATTCTTGGATCTAAACTACACTTTGTATTCAATACAGGCAAGCTTACAAAGTGTGAAGTGTATTGTTTTATATTATTCAAGAGAAAAGTTTCGGAATCCTTCAGATTCGTGCTACAGATCGTTTATTTCGTCGCAGTTTTTTGACGTTATTTTTCAATTGAGCAGCCTCAAAACCCCCCTTACACTCAATTTTGGTTCTTAAATTTGCTTTTTTTCGAAAAAATGTCCTCGATTCTGTGTCAGCCAATTTGAATTTTTACATTCTGACGTCATTTTTGAAATCAACAACCTCAAAAAGCCCCTTACACTTAATTTCAGCTCTTAAAACAACTTTTTCCGAAGAACTGTCCGCCATCTTGAATTTTGTTTTTGACATTCTTTTTTAAATCAGCGACCTCAAAAACACCCTTACACTCAATTTCAGATCTTAAAACAATTTTTTCCGAAAATCCGTCAGTCATTTTGTGTCAGCCATTTTGAATTTTTACATTCTGATGTCATTTTTGAAATCAGCGAACCAAAAACCTTAAAGATATCTGCACTTTACGGAAAATAACGTTGTTGCTTCGTTTCGTCCAGAATTTTCCGATTTCAGACCACTGTGCGTTGTAGTGTTCTACCTTCTCACAAAAAAAAAGCGGGTTTGTGTCCGAGCGATCTACTTCCAACTTACTATTTATGCCAGACAATAGTACTCGTATACATCTTTGTTCATTTGAGGAACACTTCAGAATATCGCTTTATTACGACCTTAAGAACTATTGTACGCCTTACTTGGATTAAAAAATTTCCTTCCGTCCAACTTTCAAGATAAACCTTAGTATTGAGTCTAAGTCTCTGAAAGTTATCCAGAAGATATTCGCCTTGGCATTTTTTGCCTTTATTCCAGAATCTAGCTTATTTTGTATACATGTAGAAAGCGTTCACTATACAATTGTATATACTTAGTATGTAAGTTGGTGTGGCATTCGCCAGCCAAAAATCGAATGGAAGTTTGTCAAGACCTGAGACTAGTGTTCAACACTGAACGATTGTTAGTTAGCAAACTCTTGAGTAGCGTGCCGGGCAGTCGACCGTACTACGTTTTACGATGACAAATGGTTTCGTCTGTGTCGTCGGATGACAACTGTCCTGTTTTTTGTAATAAATCTTTTAGGCGTCACTGTAGTCGGCGCAATGTCCTTTGATTTACTAAAAACAAAAATCAAAAAATCCGATTTCAGCGATATTTCGGTAGGAAGACCAACAAAGTCAAGAATTAAACAAAACCGTTTTCGTGCTGTCGAAATCATAAACGAATGAGACGAAATAAAACAGTCTGGTCAGAAGTGAAATTTCGATCAAAAACAAATTTTCGCGCTCGGTTCTTGCGAAAATAACCGATTCTTAATATTATCGTTACCGAAGTACTCGCTCGTATACATGTTATGTACTGTGTTTGGCTTTGTTTTGTTTTTTCAGTCGTTTCGCATCCAATTTATAAGACAAAACTCGATGTTGAAAACAAAGCGCCTCATTTTTATCAGCCATTGTAATGAAACCGATTTATATGTATGTATGTATGTATGTATGTTTGTATGTGTTTTGCAAAAATAGTTCTCATGGAATACATACATACAGTGACTCAAACAATTGACCAAATTGTGATTTTTTTCCATTACGGAAATGTTTTTAACATACAATTTTTTTTGGTTATTTTTTAATACAAATATAGTTCCTACATAATTCTTTTAATAACGCAAGAACTCCGGTCATTAAATTTACACAATTTTTACAAGCGTTAATGAATATTCGTATAATTCGAACTAAGTTAGAACATCCCGCAAAAAAAAAACAATTTTGTGGACCAATCAATTTCAGAATACACTCTATGTGTATCATTCAATTGACTCAAATTGTGCAAATTTTAAAACTTTAATTCATGCGATTTTTTGTTGAATTATGATATATGTACATGTACATATATTTTCATTAAAAAAAAATTATGAAAAATATTTCCGTTGGATATCATGCCGAAATAGCCGTCATTTCGTACATTTTTTCAGTCACTGTATCTACCCTCGTGTTCAGCAACGCATTCACAACGTTTTTAAATATTCACAACATTTTTTTATGATAAATGCGTTTTGTTAATTTTTAATAAAAATATATTCTGTTCGATAAGTAAGTACAATCATTTAAAGCACAGTTTGAAACTTTGTACAAAATCATAAATATTTTTTTTTTAATAAAAAAAAGATCGTTATCAAATCTGCAGTAGCTACATATGTACATATGTATGTATGTATGTATATTATACCGTTGATTTTAGAGATTTTGAGACTTTTATATTGAGCATATTCTTTCATACAAAGCATGAACGAAAAAAAATCTCAAAAAGGCAATTGCACTTCTTAGTGACTTAAAATTTGCAATTAGTTAAACTAAAATTGAATGAGCTAAACAATTTTTTTTTAAACTCTGATTAAAACCTATGAAATTTTGATTACAACTTTGGTTATGGTTTTTAATATAGAACTTTTTATAGTTTTATTAAAAATTAACGAAAATATTTTTTTTTGGAAAACGTTGTATGTAGATTTGTATTTGTGTATGTAAATGGTATACATTTGCTGTGTACTAAATATGGTGTAAAAAAATGATTTTAAATTGTTTAATGAATGCCTAAGCGAAATCGCTCTAAAACTTTAAAGAAAAGTCGAATAAATACCGGAAAAAAGAGGAAAAATTCCATTCCACAAATTAAATGAGTTTAATAAAAGCATTCTAGACAATTCATTATGCGTCACGCAAGCAAACAACACCAACAATTGTAAAAACAAAAAAACAAAAAACCAAAGTATGTTGTAAAACCTCTCACTGACGAGAGTCAAATGCCCAATGCCATTTACTGTAGGCCAAGGGAGCGCACTGGCGAGCATCGAGAGAGCACCGAAAGCGCCTTATACGCGTAGAGCGGCTGAGAGCCCTAGAACCCAAGAAAAATATTTAAAAAAAATAATAATAAAATAGAATGCTACAAACATATATGTATCTATGTATGTGTGTATTAAATATTTTGAAATTCACCATACCCACATCTCCTGAAAACGTACATTAATACATGAACCAGTTGGAAGAGCGTGCGCGAGTTGCACGAAGGCGTCAAAGGGGTGGCTGGTTTTTTGTTTTTTTTTTGGCACCAGTTCGCTCTCCATAGTCTCCGATAACAATGGTTGAGATGTGCGCGTGCTTTTTGAAAATTCATTCTCTCATCGCACTTATTCACCACACCTGGCTAGCCACTTGTTGATTTTTTTAGTGACATACATACATATGTACATTTGGGGTTAACACGGAACTATTTTCAAGTTTTGTGTTTGTTTGGGAAAGTAAACACTTCCATTTAGTCTGCAAGTGTAGACTATTATTTTTAAGCTACAAAAGAGGCTGATTTCTGAGAGGAGCAAGGCCCACAGTATCCGAACTAAGGGACTTATGGTAATTTATACGAACACACATATGTTCATACATTTGTACTTAGAACTTCTTCTAATTGAGTTTCTAAGGAGATGTCGCGCATTTTGTGCTGCTCGTAGATGCAGTTAAATAGAAAAAAGTACCCAAACATTCTAAATTTGATTTCCGCGGTCAGTCTTAGCAGAGTTTGCATACTGCCCTAAGCCTGATACTTATGAAGCTGCCAGCTACTACTTACATAGTTAAAGTTAACACGAAACAAGTGAGGTTACGCCCGTTACTCATATCAACCGAAGACGGATCCTTCTGGACTTGTTCGTTCCATAGCGGACCTGGGTTAGGAGTGGAAAAACCCTCCTTTCACCGAACGAGCTATCGCAATTGTTGAATTTTTCCACGCTTGACTATGTCCATATCATTATACAGCTCATGCAGTTCTTCATACCATCTTCTTCGCTACCCGTCCCCTACCGGTCATAAATCTTCCTTAGAACATTTCTCTCGTAAGCCTCCACAGACTTTTCATCGCTGATAAACATCGTCCATGTTTTTGCGCCATATAATAAAGCAACGTGCAACTTTCAGTCCGATTTCGAAAACTATTTACCTACAAACAAATTTCTGAGCTAAACCATAAGCAATGTCCAGTTATTACGGAAAAACGGCATTTTTGGCGTAGAATACGTCTTACCTTACGGTATGGGCACCCATGTCAGATTGTTATTGTTGTAATCTCTATTTCTTTAATTATAAGGAAACGGCGCGATAAATTTTTTTTAAAATTTTTTTGTAGTCAAATGAAGATGTTAGCTTTCGTTTGACATACATTTTATATTGGTTGATATCTTCCTAATATTTAAATTTCTCAAATGAAAATTTTATAAACACATCCAAACAAATATGTGTGTGGTGTTTGGTTTAGTGTGTAGTTTGTAGCGTGAATAGACGTTCATTTTATTGCATAATTTTAGGCGGGAAAATTTAAGTAGAGTAAAGGCAGAGAAAGCGCTACCAACTACTGCTTATTGGTGGTAATTTTAACACAGAAATCACTTCAAATACTAGATTGGCGAAATTTATGAGCGATACGTTTAATTTGGATTATATTCGAAATGATGCTCCCACAACTATTAATAACATAACCATCGATTTAGTTTTTGCGAGAAATTTAAATGTTAATTTAAAAACATATTTATCCTATTTTTCCTATCATAAGCCTATATTCTCAAAAGTAACTTTCAAATAATCAAATAGATTTGGGTCTGTTATTTATCATTTATCTTTACTATTGATAACTACCATTGACTTCGTTTTTGCGAGAAATTTAATTGATAATTTAAAAACATTTTTATCCTATTTTCCTATCATAAGCTTATGTACATATATCATCAAAAGTAACTATCAAATAAATAAATTCATTTGCTTGTATTATTAATCATTATAAATTATCATTATACATATGTTTTCTGTCTTATCGGATGGCGTATTCTACGTTAAACTTAATGGCCGTGTCTCTGACACAGCCTCCTTCTTTTTTTATTAACCGAAAATACCGTAATTTAGGGATGAATACACAGATTTCAACGATTTCCTTGGCGTGTGAAAAATCACACAAAAGGGCCATTTTCGCAGTCAAGGAGTTAATGCTACATGAACTCTTCTTTTGCATGCGTAGTTTCACTCTATAATTTCTAACTTTTTTATTTTGAAATTAAATTTTCTCAACTCTCTATTTACAACCAGCTGACTGTGGATCAGCTGTTTCGAGTACGAAAGACGGATACAGTTTCGCTCTGCGTAACTGACCATAGGCAAACTCTCATTGGTATACTTTGTTGGCAGTTACTGTCGAATGTTTCAAAAAAAAATTAGGCATTTCTTTACGCCACAACTCAATTCGCCGTGCTCTCTTGTACATTTGTATTTTTACCACTGAAAAGTGGGAATGGCGCTCTCTTACGGCATTTAAGTGTTGGACTTTCCAATGAGAAATACCAAACGCCACTGCGGAGAACACTTAAAAGCGTCAGTCCCTTTCGTAGGTTTCACCTTGAATTAATCTACGCGTGTATGTATGTATGTATGCTGGCATGTGCGTTTCTGAGTTAGCAAAGCAAAAGCAACCAAGTATGCAGTCGTACATACTTACATACATACATATGTATGTATAAAGGTATGTAGTGTGTTTGTATTCCTATTGAACCCTACAGCCGCTGTCATGGTTACTAACTACGCGTTGTTACTGTCGTGTTATTGTCAATGCCAACGGTAGCAACACAGTCCGCGTCAACATCGGCGTTGTGCGTCCGTGTCGTCGTCGTCGTCGTCGTCCATTGCCGATTGCTTCCCACCAATTCCAACAACATTGCCTTCAACTACATATGTATGTATGTATGTATGTATGTATGTATATAGCTGCTGCCTCTGCCTTCGGCTTATCAAGGTCGCCGCTGGATGTCGCCACCTGCGCATTAGCTTCTATATATTTATATATTTGTGAGCATACACATACATACATACATATAAATATATTTACATATTTCTGCCATTTCCAGCATTTCCCTGCTGTATCGGCGATTTCCTTGCATGCATCTACTATGCAATAATTGTTGTTGTTGTTGCTGTGAAACTTGTTCTGCTGCGTGTTTTTGCCTTTCAAATCCTCCTTCTGCACACTGTCAAGTGCCTTCAACATTGCAGCTCGTCGTCCTCTCCAGTTTGGGGCGTTCTGTGTGTTGCTTGCTTCGTTGCTTCGTTGCTGTGGCTGTTGCTGCTGCTTTTATTTATAATAGTTTGAACTATTTTTAGCCTTTCATTACTTCTTTGATCGCTACGTTTTGGATTGTTTAAAGTTTGATTTGGTTAGTTGCTTGACCAGTCGATTGGCTGGCTTGACGACTTGGCTGTATCAATTGGTCACTCAGCCCTCTTCTCTTGGCCTTATTTTCTTCCATGTTTTTCCAGGCTTCATTACTTTGCTGTGTTGGTTGTTATGTTCTCGACATTGTTGCATGAAAACGAGTAAATATCAATGTATGTGTGTGTGTAATCTTGCAATATTTTATGGCGTACGAGTTCTGCGAATGGCGAGTACAATCACGGCACTCCACTTTCCGCAACTCCATTTTACGTGCACTTCATTCACTTCCACTGCCGCACTGCCGCACTGCCGCACTGCCGCAGTGTTGTAGAGTTCAAGGTGAAGGCTGAACTTTCGCGATTTAAAGTAGTTTTCGGATTGTTTAAACGCTTTTCGGAAGCTCAGCAGCTATTTAACCAACAACTGGGAATTTGTAATTGGAGTTTTCTTTTCAATTTCGTTTGCTTCTTAAACTCATTTTCTTTTATTCACTTTCTTCGTCGTTCAGTTGGTTCCCTTTTTGGATTTAATATTTGCTCACAAGTTTCGGTTCCACAATCTCGTGTAACGCCCAGCCATTGATTGGTGGCGTTGATGAAGTTCAGAAAGCCATCCACTGCGTGTGCACTGGATCCTCTCGGCTGCGACATAACCTCCCAGCTTGTCGTTGTTTTCTTTGCTAATTCTTAGCAAAATTCTGGTTTACTTTGTTTTATTGGTATTTTTCCGTGTCTGTTTAGCTTTCGAGCGTTCAATTTCGGCAATTCAGCTGTCTATTTATTTAAGTGCGGCGCTCATGTGAATAGCGTGCCATCCGTTCAAAGCAAAAACCGCACCTCGCTTGTTCGTCCGCTGTTTCATTACCGTATCTATATGCTCCGGTACTCAATTATCTTATACAGTTCTCTTCTAGTTTCGACCCAACGCTTGTGTAGTTTCGTAGTCGGAAGGAACATCAGAATTTCAGTGAGATTCCCAATGAACGGTCAACAGCCTAGCACACCACAAGAATGCATAGGCCAAGTATTTGCTGTATACTCACAAATTTCCGGTCATAGTCCACCAAGACTTTTGTTGCTCGCACTTTAATATTTCACCTTGTACGGGACAGATTTGTCTCAGATAGTCTGCGATGTCAAGGGCCTCGAAATGCTAACATCTAGATTTATGAAATACAGAGAAATTTGTATACTGAAAGTTTCGGCTTTCGAAAAAGCTGAGCTTACTCGATTTGTTCGAGCGTAAAATCACTAACCTGGCACGAGCAAGAATTGTGCGCAGCGAATTCAGTGATGCCACAGCAGATGTCAGCGGTCTCTCAGAATCATAACTTAATATGTGCAACAGTCCAATGGCACACGAGCACAAAATATAAAAATGCCACGGCCAACGAATGCAGAGCTCACCAGCAGAGTGTTTGTTGTGCAATGTTTTTGTGGCTGGGCCGCGGCACGGGATGGTGTCGGCCGGTCAGTGGCTCGTGGTCGCATTTGCAGTTCTAAAATTAGCTGATTGTTTATTAGACGTGGCTAAAAATAGAGCTCACAATAAAAGTTGAGCGCGGTTGTGTGCTTGGGCATTTGTGAAAAGTTGAATGCAATAAAATATAGAAAAACTAAAATCAGCGCGACAGCAGCAATGATAATCATATCAACAACAATGCGACAGGCGATTTAAGCAGCGTTGCTTTATTTACAGGCAGACTAAGGCTTGGTTGGTGCACTGTGCGTTTCATTAAAATGGAGACGCAAAATATTTTTCCTGCAACTTGTGAATATTTGACTAAAGGCGGAATTACATTAAAATATTTAATTTAAAAACTAATTTTCTTGCTTTAAGCTTTGAGCAATTTTTTTCTCATTATGTGGATGAAATTAATCATAGATTTCTGCTGCATTAAGTTCGGTGAGTTGATCAGTCAGCATGAAATGTGTACATTTTGACGCAGATATAGCTACATAAATCGTAGTGATTTTCGAAGACCTCAAAGGACCATAGCAAATTTATGTAGTAAGATTCCTTGAATTCAATAAATAATCCTTCTATATTCTGGGACTATTGGGTACGTTCATGATAAAAAAAACAGGGAATAAGTTGGAGACTAACTGCTAATTAGTGATGGGCGAGTCCGAGATGTTTTAGTCGATTGTCTCGATTGTTCAAACAGTCGCGAATAGTGCTCCTTAAATTAGCTAACAATCGAAACAATCGACCCAAACATCTCGGACTCGCTCCTGGCCAGCGATTGTTAAACCGTCTCAATGGTTCTCTCTCGCAGTCCTTGGCAACGAATTGCCAGTCGCGATTAACATTAGATAACAATCGGCTAAAATATCTCGGACTAGCTTGTGACCCATGGTAAGTTTATTTGTACAAGCAATAACTTTTTATAAACAAAAAATATAATCATTGCAATTAACAAATATAAAATTAAGAACAAACAGAAAAGTATATCCTTGTTGGTGGGTAAAAAATAAATGAGATCAATTATAGTAATTATTGGATATAAGGAATTTTTTTTTAATTTTCCTTTTATAAAGAGAACAAACAACAATGTGTTTTAATGTTACGAATAGTAATTAAAGACAAAAACGATATCTACAGTAAATTTTCCTGGGCTACATTTACCCAAAAATTTTCTCGATTAGTAAAAAGTTTGATATTAAATATTAAAAATCAAAACATAGTATTCAAGTTTAAATTCTCGGCGATCATAAGCCAGTCGACTCGAAACAATCGAAAAAACATCTCGACAGGGAGTCGCTTGTTGACTCGATTGTTCGTTTGCAACGATGGTGATTTTATCGATCGTTTTAACTTCTCGGATTTGTTTTAATCAATACTTTTCGCCGCTGACTAAGTGAATGAGAGTCGCTTAAGAGGACCATGGGAATTAATTTACGCCGAGTTGTTATTTAAAAAAAATTTATAAAAGTTTGTTAATATTTGTATTGGCCTTTAAATGAATAATAATTCACAATTTTATTGAGCTCGGGGCCAGTTTGTGGAAGATTTTTTTTTGGATAAAAACAACAACAGTTCTTAATGGTAAAAGTTATAGCCGCTATTTCGGAGATCACCACAAACTTGCCTCGAGCTCAATGAAATTGTGAATTAAAATTTATAAAAGTATAAAACTGCTTGTTGCAAAAGACTTTAAAAACTTATTTAAAGTAAGAATTTTGATGCAGTTATGTTGAGCTAAGTTGTATACATTTTTTATAAAGCTTGAAAGGTGGGTTGATATGTTTTTATAAGCGAATGAACTGCACTTTAATTGAAAAGTATTGGAAATTATATAAAAGAAAAATAAATATTATAAATATGCCAACAAAATTAAACATTTCTTTACTTTTCTTTTCAGGTTGGTATTCACTTTGAACTTCTTACGAGTATGTATGTATGTATATATACGATTTAAGTATATACGAGTATGTATGTATGTATATATACGTTATAATATATTATAAAAGATTGAGTTGAAAGGAATTAAAATGGCAGTTTGCCGCATATTACCATTCTTAATATATGTACATACATACATACATATGGAAAAAGTGTTCATATAAAGAAAAAAAAGCAATAACTCGAAAAGCATTAAACAAACATGCGAGTGAGTCGTACTCATTGCAATTTTTGAAAATTTTTCCATTTAATTTGTGTGTTACATACTTTGGCATTTAATTCTATTTTGGGTTTGTCTAAATTTGTTTGGAAAATGGAAATATGGAAAAATGTCGATTAAAAAAAAAAAACAAAATCGGAAATCCGTTTTCGATTTATGAAAATTTAAGTATAAAACCCTACGCGTGAGCTGATTATGCGATGCAAACATTCTGATTGCCATAAACTCATTTTTATTTCACACTTTTCCCAAACGCCGAAGCGATTAACACAAGAGTCGCAGCGATGGAAACTTACCCGAGAATATTATCAAAGTTCGATGCTCGTGTACATATTTGTATGAACAAATATTCACGGTAGTCAATTATGAATGAGAAAAAAAAAAACCAACAAGAAAAGCGCGTTGAATGTGTACATACTCGTGCGTACGGTGTTGCCGGACTCTTCTTGAACCTCATCGCCATACCAGGCAGTAGTTATTACCAAAAAATCGCAATTAATGATATTTTCATTTAAGTAAATTTTAGTCAGTTATAAGATAAAGTTTTTACGCTCATTTGTGTTAATAAATCTTTAAGTTTTGCATACTTTTCCTTAAACAAGTTGTTAAGTGTAATTTGTTGGAACGATTTTCCGTCATCCCTTGTTTAGTTTGGTTTGGAGACAAATCGGTTTCGACGTTTTGCCATCTTCAGTGTCTATTTTCGTTCATACCAAACGTGACAAGGGATGACGGAAAATCAACAGTCCACCCTGTCGGACAAGAGAAAGAAGAAAATAATAAATATTTACATAAGTTTAAGGTCAAAGATTTCTTTTGCCTCTGTTGTCTATAGATTCGTTCAATTGGTCTGCTTTCTATAAGCGCTTGCCATTTAATAAATTTCTTTTGATATAAAATAAAGAAAGTGTCCGCCAATCAAAGCAGCCATTTTACAACCTCCTTATTCAAATTTGCTCCTCAACTAATGTAGCGAAAGAAAATTTATTGCTCTTTCCGCGAGTGAATATTTTTGTAAATATACATTTACATAAAAATCTTTTTTTTAACTTCTAAGAGTTGCTAGTAAAATATGCAGAGATTTTTTAATTAATATTTGAAAAAGTTCAGCTAACCAAAAGTGACCAGCCAAATGAAAAACATGTTTCCAAAGAGTTTCAAAAATCCCCAAAATTGGAGCGAAACCCCAACATCTGGCATCACTGCATACACATTAAAACGAAAGTTCAATTGAATTTGCTGCACGAAGTCTTAATCGCCTTGTCGATGCACGTCACAAAAACAATGCCAACATACCACCAAGCCAATGCGTTGACGCACAGCTGTGACGCACGATTGCGGCATCGATGTTTCAGCGATTGGGAATATCGAAAATCGATTAATTGAAAACGCTGCAGTTGCTTCAGCCCACGCAACGCCATCGAACGCCATGAACTCGGCAACTTCGACGCGGCAATGAGTGCGCGTCAACAATTCGAAATAAAATCAACAGTTACTGCTGACGCGTTGACACGTGTTGGCGGTCAAATGCGGTCGGTCACTTTGCACTCATTTAGCCGGTTTATTTGGGATTTAATTGTTTCATCGGTTCCGAAAATGCGAATGCAAATGGTGCAGGTGTACTGAACTTTTAGTGAGGTGGTCACACCTTTCAACAATTTCAAATATTTTTACATACATATGTATGTATGTATGTATGCACATTCAAAATTATATTTTTCCACCAACTTCTATTTATTTATGAAGTCAAGTTTAAAACTTTGTAGAAAAAAAAAATTAACCAATTGTCACCTTTTATACTCAAAAAAAAATTTAATATTACTGAGAAAAAAGTTTGAAATTGTGGTGAAAATTTGTTGAGTTTTTATTTATTTCCTGTTTACAAACAAGGCCAATTCAAATAAGGTGATTTTGATTAATGAGCTGATTGGTGGTTTGTTGTCAAAATCAATTGTTTTGTTAAAACTCTAAAATAAAATTAAAAATTTCGTTTTCTAAACTTTTTACGGTGATTGCAATAGTGGAAATATTATTTCGCGCAAGTTAAAAACAAAGGAGACAAAGTTTGATAAAAGCCCAATTGAATCGCTACCACCTCACATGAATTCACCTTGGCTACGAAGTTGGCGTATGATAGAGAACGAAAAACGTACGGCTTTCTGCTTTTTCTTTTTGTTTCTTTAATAAAATATTGATTCCGCTACTTTGTGCTTCCATACAGCTAAGGAATTGTGTAAGCTCGCTAGGTAATCTTTTGTCCGAAAGTCTCTGAGCGGTCATCAAACAATTGAAGTTAAACATTTCTATGAAAATGTAATTTAGTCAGCAGCCATGCGAATGTTTGACAGCTGAAGTTTCACTATCTACGCATTATAAGTCAATATTTTGCGGTTCGGTTTAATTTAAAGTTTATTTATGATAACGACTCTCTTACCAACTTTGGTCAGGCCAATACTAAAATATGGCTCTATCGTTTGGAGTCCGCGCTATCAAGTTTACTCAAACAAGATTGAGTTTATTCAAAAATAATTTCCGCTTTTTGTCCTAAGGGAGTTTCGCTGCGATCCGCAGTGTAACCTGCCATCCTACATTAATCGTTTAAAACTTATTAATTTTCCTACCCTTGCCTGTCGCGGACAAAGATTAGACTTAATATTTTTGGTCAAGTTACTGACGGCCTTGACTTTTAGTGCACCTCTTCTGGCCGAAGTGAATTGGAACGTTCCCTCCCGCGTTTCCAGGCATTACCGGCCTCATTTTCTAGAGCCTTGTAAAAATAATTTTGAATTAAACGAAAACCACTTCGTAGTTTATGCCAGGATTCAACACTCACTCCGGTCCTCTAGATAATTCAGACTCTCTTTTTAACATAAAAAATGTGTGTACGCTCAACAAATTTTTGATTACATACGCATTTACGCTTCAATACAACTTTTACAATCCAAAAGAATTTAAATTAAAAATCAGTTTGAACTTTTTTTTCTATAGCTGAACAATTTTAGATCTCGACAACTAATCTAAACTGCTTTCATGACTCGGCGCTGCATATGAAACAAAAAACAAAATCTGTGCGTCATGCGTCAGTTATTACTATTTATAAGAAAATATTAAGAATGTAGAATTATTCGATTATTAGTTCCATTTGCAATTAAGTTATACTGTTCGGCATTGAAAAGCTCTATTTCCAATTAAAAATGTGTTTAATGAATAAGAACTCATATTTAATATATTTAATTTATAAGATGCGTCAATTATTGCATTCAAGTTTGCTCGCTTATAGATGAGAGGCTGTGAGAAGAAAAGACATCGTAGAATACAAAAAAACTTGACTCCTACAAAAGTTGACACTTATGAAAGCAAACAGAAAACACAAAAGAGAACGGACCAAAAATCGTCTGAAAGCCGACTTAGCATTGTTGGTAAATATACATCATTTGATGGCTTGTGAGTGCCACCACCTGCAATTATCGCCAAAGTATTTGTGCTGCCGTGTGCGTGTCCGAATTGTCCGCATTGCCCATCCATTGCCTTGGCCATGGCGCGAAGGTGTCCGCAAGCCATTCGCCACATGCGCTTCAGTGGAGCGTACCAGAACTGAACTGGGCATGCAATACTCGTATGCAATCGTTTGTGCGTTCGTGTGCGTGTATGTAAATATTTGGTGTGTGTAATTACCCTGCAGGAAATGAAATAATAATGAAATTGTCTCATAGTTTCTTTTTGAAAAATTATTATTTTTTTTATTAATAAATGAATTTACTACGTATGTATGTATGTTCTTACAAAATTATCTTACATATGTATGTATGTACATGCATGCGTATGCTTTTCATTTATTGTAAAACAACGCTGCAGAGACAAAAACGAAAGAAGGCGGAGCAAAACGTAAAAGTAACACAAAGAATACGGAAAAGCTTGACTTAAACAAAATTAAATATTGGCCAGTGGACTTGCAAATGACAATGCAAACAATGTTCAGTGTGATAATCAAGGGTTGAATATTTTAATAGGCTTATTGCCAACAAAATGAAATACTTACTAACATACATACATACATACATATGCATATGCACGCATACATACATACATAAATACATACATACAAAAATATGTGCATAAAAGCGTGAAATTAAACTTTATCGAACTTACATGCTGTGTAATAGTAATAAATAAAAAGTGGAATTATCACAGTAAACTTAAGGGGGACCCCCCGTCCTCTACTCCCAAGGCCTAAAAACGAGCGGTTTTTTTTGGAAATAAATTTGACTAAATTGATGTTGAAACTGCATCGGTCCCACTTAAGTAAAATTCTGGCCAGTTGGGTAATCTGTAATCAGAAATTTAATATTCTTTTTTTCCCGAGACAGAATTTTTTTATTTTGCAAATTGTAAAATTTATGCAACGATATGCAAAAAAGTTTCAAATTCCACGTAATTTTTTGACATATTAGAGACTCTAAAAATAAAACAAAATACAATTTTGCAAATCGTACTCAGGGAAACACAGCGGTATGTATGTTCACCGAATAAGTCAATTTAAAAAAATTTTAATTCGGACCAATACTTTCATGAAAAGTTATACTAAAAAAAAAACAATACTTTCGGGAAACGCGTGTAAAGATCAATTACGGTGTATAACGAAATTCTCTCTGTGGCGTATTCTTGGATACATATAGATTAGACTAGACTTGAAACTTATTTCCGTTTTGTATTTTTTATGAATTTAAAAAAAAAAAAAAAAAATTTTTTTTTCTTCATGCGCTTATTTTTAACTTGGAAACTGTTGCTTGTATAGGAAAACAATATATGAACAGATTAAGGGAATTGTAATTCTAAATTTTTTAAAATTTATTTCAACTAAATCGGACTAGTGGCTGTCGAGCTATGTCAAACAACAGGGCCTAAAACGTGATAAATTCCCCTATACGATAGTACTAACTTCAAATCGATATTAAAAATATTTTGGCAGGTAAAAAGACAAAACGAATGATGCAGAAATTATTCTTTTTGGGTCTAATTTCACATACAGTTCTCAGAATTGAGTTGGCAATCAATGAACTGAAAAATGTTGTACTGTGTAAGTGTTCTAGAAAAACAAATTTGTTCGACATTTACCAGAAAACTTAGTACGAAGAACGCCTACTGCAAAACTCTGGTGAATTGGGGAACAAATCTTTAAAATTAAAAATTGTATTCTATAATTACTTTTTGATAGCTAAACAAAGTTAAAGCTTTAACACAATGCCGGCATACGGTGAATTTTTCGTCGCGAATGTACGTTGTGAAAAACCGTACGCTTTGGAAGAAATTCGCCCGACGTCTTTTCGCGGCGATAGATTTATTTCTATTGCCGACGCCAATGGCAGCGACGAAATACGTAGCAATGTGATCATATATTAAGGATTCTTAGGTTTTAAAATCGAAACTAAAAAATATTTATTTATTTTAGTTGTGTTTTTTTTTTTTAAAAACTTCACTTTTGTAAATGTTATTTTCAACATTTATAGTTTTGGAAAAAGACAGTTTTTTCTTACTCAATTCATTTTATGCACTAAAAATTGTATCTCTTCAATATGGTCACTCTTTCAGCTGTTATTCAAGCTGTTTACTGTGTTTAAGAGAGCGAAATTTCAATGCGAGCTCCACATCGCTCTGCTGTTCGAAAATTTGACGTTCGCCGGAATTGTGTTTAAGTTTAATAAAAAACTGTTTTTTTTTGGTTTTGGAAGACTTAAAGAATCCCTCTAATATAAAACTCAACAGTTAACTGCTGAAAGAGAGTTATTGGATCCCATTGTGAAAATGGTTTTAATATTTATTTTCACGATATTCCCATAAGCGGACGTCTCTTAAAAATGAGGGGACAAAAATTAGAAGACAGTCTTTGTCCGCTTTCACTGAGTATACAACAGTATTTGATATGTAGATATGTATAACCTCTGTATACAGTCACCGCTTAAAGAGAAAAAAAAAAACCCTTACTCGAGGAAATAAAATTCGAGAAAGTACAAAAAATATTTCCAAACACACCAATCTCATATCCGCTTATCCGTAGCACAATAGGTAGCGTATTGGCTCTGCAACTCCGAGCTCCCGGGTTCAAAGCCTGAGAGAAGTGGTTATGAAAAATTTAATTTAAAATTAATTTAATTTAATAATCGAAAAGAATTCTGATGAGGAAAATGCGGTGATTTCCTAAATAGTACTATAACTTCAACCATTAAAAACTGTTGTTGTTTTTTCACAAAAAAATCTTCCATAAACTGGCCTTGACCTCAATAAAAATTGTAAGAATATCAGCTAGTTTTCTTCTGTTACAAGTTCGAGTAAAAATGGAAGCTGTCAAAACTGTCATCGATTCAGTTTGTAGGACTCGTAAAAGGTAAACAAACTTACGAATTAATATACATACATAACTCTTGCCGTTCTGCTCCATCAAGCCAGAGCGTGGCGGAGAAAGAGAGGAGGAGAGAGATTGCGATAAGGTGCTGCGACAGGTTAAAAACCAAAGCGAGCGGTCACTGCCGCTGATGTCATCCATCCGTCGCCGATTTGTGTAGTCAAAACAAAAGTAGAAGAAAACGAATTAAAAAGAAAAAAAATACAACAAAGAAATAAATAAGTAGTAATAACTTTATATGTACAAATAAACAACTAAAAGGCAGAAGTCGTGACGCCTCCGATGGAGCACCGCCGCTTACCTCACCACTAGCAATGTGTGTGTACATTTGTATGTCTGTTTGTTTGTATATTTATAATTGCTAAGCATTATATACTTAATCGTATTGTAATTTATCATTTTTCGCAGTCACAGCGCCTGCTTGTGTTTTGTTTTTATTTAGCGCTTTTATTTATCGCTTTTCAACTGAATTCATGAGTCGGTTTGTTTGTTCGTTTGTTGGTGGAATCGTTGGATTGTGGTGAGTTTCCGCGAGTAGTGAGTTGCTCTCACAAGAGTGATGTCACTTGTTGATCGCTCGCCATTACGACATTAACGTTGTTCTCAGATCGTTGTCATGGTTACTCTATCTGCTGATATTGATATTGCTTGCTTGCTCGTTCATATGTATGCGTGTATGTGCGTGCGTGTGCGTGTGTGTGTAGATATTCATTTAGTTTAATTATTTTGCAGCCCGTGACTAATGTCGCCGTTTAAAATTTCGCCTGATCAACCCACTCATTTCCCGCCCTCCATAAACCGCAAGAGTGTGAACTGTGCGTTTGACTTGATAGGAATACATATGTACATATTTCTGTATTAAAATATTTACATAGTTATGTACATACATACATACGTACAGTATTATGTAAAATTTATTACCCACCCAGTAGCAAATGGTATAGGCTTGCCAATGAAGTGGAGCTCCAGAGTATACGAGAGCTTCCAGCACCGATGACATTTTGTACAGGGCTTGTGTTTGAAAACTCATTCATACCACTTCACTTACATCTTGCAATGAAGAATTCATAAGAGCAAGTTGTCACTTTATTATCTTTTGCAAGGCAAGTGTTCATAAGGGCAACTTGCTGCTCCGTTGTACATTGCAATCGAAATGGAAATTGGTGCAAATTACTGCTTCGTTGTACATAACAAGTGAAGTGGTAATGTGCTCAACTTGCTACTTCATTGTCATTTGCATGCGAAATAGTAAGCCAACCCGCTCCCCAAATTAAATATTGAAATTTTCAAAAATAGACAGAAATTTTAATTTTGTAATTTTGAAATTTTTTATTTGTCTTTTTTTAGTTTTCTCACTTTAAAAACCCCGCCATCGTCCTGTACGTACAAAAGAAAACTAAACAAGGAAACAAATTTTCAAATGCTGGTCAAACACAATGCATCAATTTTCAGTAAAAAACTTACCCTTACTTTACAACAACAAATCAGTAGCGCGTGCTGTCTACGATAGCCGAAAACGGTACCCGCGCGCACGAGTTTATATTATTGCTACTACTCAACAACAATTATTGACGCCGGTGGTTAGCGCCGCCAGTCGCTGCTGTCGCGAGCGTCGGTTATGAATTCTCTGAATTACAACTTCATATTAATAAACTCATCGGTTCACAAATTTGCTACTGGGTACATACATACATACATATGTACATACATACATACATACATATAGCTTTCAATTTCATTTTATTTCTTCTAAATTTCATATTATACCTCTGTTTAATATTTAGTTGTGGATTATTTTGACTAAATTCGGAAAATTTTGTTCATTTAAATTTAAAAAAGTGTATTTTGTAACAAACCCATTAAAACAAAATATAACAAATTTTGATTAAAAATTTATTTTACACATTGCGTTTTTAAGAAGAAATAAAACGCCTATAATTTATTGCTATAGCCAAGAATTTAGCTTTATTATAAATAAAAGGGTTTGCCATTATGTTTTAAAAATGATTTAGGGCAAGTGACGGCTGCGGCTGGCTCGAATAAATTCCAGCCGAGGGCCCAATTTTCGACCACTTTTTGGAGCAATAACACGCCGAATATTCTCTTCTAAGGCGTCTTGCAATGTGAAACCAAACTGAGTATAAATCAAGTAACAGCTATCAAAAGGACCAACTCTTAAAAAAACACCCTTTGAATTTGGTAGAAAATTGCATACTTGAAAATTTTCCAAACTATTGAGAAAAAATTTAAATTTTGATAAAAAAATTGTATATACTTTTAAACTTGGTTTTTGTACGAAAATGAACTGTATTTTAATTTAAAAAAAAAAAACTATTTGGAACGAAAATAAATAGTCAAAAGTGAACACAATTGTACTACATGTGTATGGGTGTGTATGTTTGTCTGCGGTACAACTGTTTTGCTTTTGTGGGCGCTGACTTTGTCTCATCAAAATTAGGTTTTATTTTTAAATTTTATTCACAGGCCGCTCTCACGTGACGCTGCTTCGCCACCAATCACGTGCCTCTTCGTTTGCTCTATTAATCTGTTGTCACATTCTCGCTCGTTCCCCTGGGCGCCCGGGGTAGTTTGGGAAGCTTTGCATTCGATAGCGAAACACTTCGGAGCTACATAGACGTCATCAATTCGCCTGGTGTTTCGAGTTATTGCGAAGCAGCGGCAGCGGCTGCGGCTGCTCTGCTTTCGTCAATGTCAGTCAGTCAACGCTCCGTTTCGAAGCTGCGTGGCGACAGTAAATTTAATTGTTGCTTGTCAAATGTAGATTTGCATTTTTTTTTTTCGTTTTGCCTTAATTCAAGGCATTACTTTTTGTCGACTTATTTATTCATTCATTACAAAACACGTGATTGCGATTTGGGGTTTTCCGCTCAACACATTTTTGCATTGATTTGTCTTTAATAAATGTTGCTCATACGCAGAGGCGCCCACAAACACACGCGCGCCATCCACATAAGTGGTTTAAATTTGAGAGTAATGCACTTCAATTGCAAAGCATGTGGAAAGTTTTGAAAAAATAAAATGTAAGCCTCTCGGAACTTTAAGATTTAAAGCGAATTCATTAGTTTACGATTATGTAAAGTTAATGTTGCTGCTCTTTTCTTCCTGGCTGGATGTTGTGGATTTTCCTTGTAATAAAATCACGCATGCAAACATACATATACATACATATGTACATACACATTGAATGAGAATAATTTCATTGGGAATTTTAATAAATAAAACAAATATAATTTTGCTTTGAGAATTTTTAAAATAACTCCATCCAGACGCCTGTACGCCGCGTTTGCTGTGACTTTGAATCTGAATGGTCATTAAATATTAATCTATGTCAAATAAATTAACTCCAGTTCAATTTTTTCTAGGGTTTTTTCTTCTTATTTCATCACCATGAATTTTGAATTTGAAACAAATGGAACTATTAACTCTCCTTCTTATAAATATTCCGACTCCAGCGTCATCTATCGGTTTATTGTTTTTGAGTGAAGTATTTATTATTATGATGCAGGTAATATTTGTTTTGAATTTGAAACTGATTAACTCATGAATAAGTGTCATTTAATTATCGCCACTGCAGCGCCATCTACCGTGTAAAATGTGAGCCCAAGGCATATAAATTTGGTTAAAATCCGCAAATTTGTTTTTAGCCGATATTTGTTATTTTATGGCGTTCTCAAATAAATAGTTTTTTTTCAAAATTTTTTTAATTGAAATTGAGGCTAGAAAAATTTGGCCTATCTCTTTATACATACATATATACACTTTGTTCAAAAATTTGATCACAAAGAATTACTTAAAACAATTTTTTAAATTTTATAGTAACGTTTACCGAATTTTTAAACTAAGAAAAAATAATTTTTAGAGCTTTTTAGCTCATTCAATTTTAGTACAACAAAGAACAAGTTTCTAGTGGCTACCAATTACCACTGATTTTTGTCAATTTTTATATTGACGCTATTTAGCAATTTCTTTCAGTAAAAAATTTGCACTTCCTTAGACAAAAATTTAATGACCCTAAAAACTGCATACTCAATTTTGTTAAATCATGGTACATTTTGTAAATAGTTTTAAAAAATGGGTGTTTATGTTTTTTTTTTTTAGAGAATGAACCATATTTTACTTCAAAAATAATTTTAATTAATTGCTTGACCTTTAATTTGTGAACCGAGTATAATCGTACATACGAGTACATCAATACAGCACTGTGCGTGCGGCAAACCAAGGTGGCGCAGACGGGGTTACTGTTAGTTTAAATTTTCCGGAGTTGGAATTTTTGTGACGTCAGTGTGTAGTCTGTAAACAAACAAAATCAAGATGCAATATTAAAAGCAACAATCAAAGAAAATTTGAAAACACTTGACTGATGTAAAAGCGTCAAAGTGCCTCCTCTTCTTTATTTCCAGACTACACTGACGACACATAATTGCGAAGGCACAATATTTTACTCGTATCAGTCTTGTGCATGAAAAAAAAAAACATGTTTCACATCAAAATATTATAAATTTAATATGCGAACAATTGTTTGACGATTTTGTTAGTTCTTTCGATTTTTGCTTAAATTTGATATTGTATAAAAAATTCAACTTTCGGCATACAAAAAATATGAAATTCATATTTTTAGCGAAAATCCAACCAAATAGGTGATTCAATCTGTCTAATTTGAGAAGAATCAAAACTAAACTTGGCTACTCTATTACTGGTATGACGACAAAGCTCACTAAAAGTGATATATTTTATACTTATTCTCAAGAGGAATTAAGTCTTTGTTAGAGTAAAATATATCAAATGCTTTTATCAATGTGCAACACATTACTTTTGTGTTTTCTCATCTTTTTGTTTTTTTTTTGCATAACCAACAGATATTCATACAAACATACATATGGATGCACATATATGTATGTATGTATGTATGTATGTGGTTAAATCGTTTGAGATGCAAAGCACAGTTGATTATGTTTGAGCAATGGAATGCTCGTAAAAAAATCGATTAGCCAAGTCAATGCATTCCAATAAAATGTTATTGCTAAAGAGAAACTATGTAGCGATTAAAAAGAGAAATCAACACCTTACATTTGCTTGCACATAATGGATTTTGCTTCTGTTCACTGGCCATTCACTACCCTAAAAGAACACTGTCAGTCAATTAACTGTACATTTGACGGTCAGGGCTGAAAAACTGCTGTCAGCACTTAGAACAAAGTTTATATCAGTTACTTAGGGCCGCTATCCAAAAACTGATGTCAACAAATGTGTACGTGTAATATTGCATTTCACTCAAACACATCAATATTGCTGAATAGACAAGCATATATGTATGTATGTAGCTATACTGCACGCTCTCGTTCTTATTACTGGGTCAGTGCTGCCTATAAAATGAAACTATCAGTACTGAGAATTTTCAGTTTTGACGTTTGGACCTGCAACAAATGATTTTTTCTTTTTTTGTTTGATTTGATAAACAAGTTTTTTTTTAAATTTAATTTTTTAAATTTTTAATAGCAATAAGAAAGGTTTTTTTTTATTTTAAACTTATTCCTTAAATGTTTCTTGAACTTCAGACTTCAGAGTTTTCACAAAAAAAGCGCGGCATTTGTTGTTTTGACGCATTTGCGAATTCAGCCTTAATTCTATTTGTCTTTTTTGTGCAACTATAAATGACAACTATTTTATCAAGGCGTTGGTATAATATTCGCATCAGCTGATTGCTTGTTCTATCTTCGCCTAGCGCGGTGAAAGTGTCAAGATGGTAATTTGTTTATATTTTTAATTTCTATTTACGTTCGCGAAGGAAAATTCCATACGTTTCTTATCTTTTTTTTTACTATTTATTTTTACTATAGATCCTCAGTACGTTTGCTTTTTATTTTGTTTATTTTTGTTTGTCTAAGTTTCTCTGACATTTTCTCTCTAAAATAAACAAATTACATATTTTACTTACTTATATGTGCAGTATACCACCTTGAATGAATTCGCCTTGCCATTTATCGTTCATCTGACAGTCAGTTATGGTAAACATGAATAACACGGTTGTCTCACTCTCGCATGTAAGCAACCATAGTAAGCGTAGCGAGTCGCGTGTGTCTCTTTTTAGCAAGCACCATGACAGTCATTTGACCGTTAATCTGACAGTTAGTGCTGGCTGACATTATGAACGAGAGTGTATTGGCAATTCCGTCTGCATGTTCTTGTATTCTAGTCACTCTAAGGAAACTTTCTAGCAGCTAAATTAAAGAGTTTTTCTAATAGCACTGTAGCCCCTCAACTGCTCAGTGGTGTGACAAACTAATGAGTGGATTTTTTGTCTTGAAGAGTACTTCACTAAAAATGCAACTGCTGTTTGAAGTCGACAATGAACTGTAGATTCGCTGGCCTAAATTTAAGGTGAGTGCAATGTTCAAAATGCTCATTTCAACTCGGTCAATTATGGATTAATGCTCCCCCCATATACACACCTACCTGTTCTACGCCTTTAGATTGGCTAACATTTTTGTAGTTCTCCCTATTTTTTTCAATAACGTTTTATATAAACATTACCTGTTGACCAAAGAAAAGCTGCTCTGCTAACACCGTTCCTACTAACTAACCTAACCTAACAATTGTTAATTGTTAGTAAACTTGTTGTTTATAAACTTTTTTGTAATGCTTTGTAAACGTTATGGAACTTACATACGAGTACATATGTACATACATATTTGTTTTTATCGCAACGAGCTTTATTATTCTTAAACTTTTATGTATATATTCCTATTTTACTGCTGTTACTCTTGTTGTTGTTGCAAATGTGACTGAAAACTATTTTATTGTTGCGACCAGTCTATGTTGAATAATAATTGCACCTCAGTGTTAAAGGAACGCATAAAAAAAAAGAAGAGAAGAGAAGAGAAAACAAAACTAAACTAAAACAACAGACGAAGAAAGTATTGTACACACACACACACATACATACAAAGTAACGGCACAATTTTTAAACGAGAATCCAAGTAGAGGGGCGGTGATGAAGATGCAACTAAAAAGTGGCTGGATTGGATGGAAGCACATTGGAAATGGAAATGGACATTGAGACGGTTGTTGGCGAAGCGGATTTGAAAACCATTTGACTATTCTACGACGAGCGGAAGTGAACAAACCAACGCAGAGCGCAAGGCAGAAAGCAAACAAAACAAAAAAAAAACAGAGAATAAAACACACAAATGCGGAACAAAGACAACAAATTATGAAATTTAATTAGAAAAAGACCCCCTCTCCGCCCCCTCTGCAGTAGGAAGCGCACGAACAGGGAAGGGTGGATAAATCGAATTAAATAACAAAAGTGACACTCGCACACACACACACACACATTGCAACGAAACGAGCGGCAGTTTTACAAAAGTGACTTAAGTGTTGTGTAAGTAGCTGCGGTCACACCGACCAACCCATACCCGACCGAACGCCAATCGGTCTGTCAACCCCATCGGGCATTTCTGACGCCGTTGCTGTTGCTTGCGATGTGCATTATGCAATTTTCGCGCACACACTCGGCACATTTATGAAAGTATCGGTAGGTGCATACGCAAAAAACTTAAGCGAACACTTAATGAAAATATGTCATTTAACTGCAAATGTGATTGCAGATTAGGTATAACACTTTAAACGGCAACAATGAGCAGCAACTGAAAACTCAAATGAGAATTACTTTTGTGAATCTCGTGAGACAATAGTTAAAGTAAACAAGTTTTCATTTAAGCGCATTCAAAAGGAATATTTTTCTTTGCACTGTTTTCCATTCAATTGAAGTTTTACTGAACACGTGTGCGTCTTCGCTTCGATGTCTTAAGGGGGTCCTCTACTCCCAAGGCCTGAATTCGAGCGGTTTTTTTTTGGAAATAAATTGCGAAGGATCTACGGAATGGATATCAGACATTTTTTACTCGTTCAGAACAACGCCGAAACCGGTTTGTCTTAAAACCAAACTTGACAAGGGATGACGAAAATTCGTTCCACAACCAATCATTTGAAACCCTGTCGAAGCAACAACAACAAAAGATCAGACATTTATTATTATTTGCAAGGTACATGTTTTGAGTTTAAAATTGTTGTATTGAATACCAAAAAAAAAAAACACATTGTCGACCTTGAAACGTCATTGAGTAAATTGATGTTGAAACTGCGTGGGTCCCGCTTAAGTAAAATTCTGGCCAGTTGGGTAATCTGTAATCAGAAATTAAATATTCTTTATAATCACATAGCCAACATAGCCAACGTAAGCTATGTTTCCCCCAAAACAAAATTTTTTTAAATTTTGCAAATTGTAAAATTTTTGAAAATTTTTAATTTTCACGTCATTTTTTGGACATATTCGAGACTCTAAAAATAGAACAAAATACAATTTTGCAAATCGTACTCTGGAAAACATAGCGGTATGTTCACTGAATAATTCAATAAAAATTTTAAATCGGATTTTTTGAAACCGCGAGAGTAGAGGACCCCCTTAAGTACTATTTTATATAGAGTGGCTTTAAAAATGTATATTTACAAGTTGAGTACACAAATACAAAGTCGCATTAAAAAATCGCCTCTTTTGCCAACTATGTAAGTATCTGAAAAGAGTGAAAACTTGTTTTTCTTTGTGCCTACATATTTGTGTGAATGTTTGTAACCTTTAAGCTTTTGCAACAATGTTACAATTTGCGCATTTAATTAAGAACAGCAGCTAAGAAATTGTTGCGGCAACTTCAGTAATACATTCACACACAACAAATTATTGTTTGCAAATAAAATATTCTATGTTTAGGTGTATGTACGTTCATATGTATTTATGTGTATCAGGGTATAGGGCGGATCACCCAAGTTGCACCAAAATATTTCTTTTCAGTGGTATTTCAGAACAGTACTTGCTCTGCAGAACGATCTTTTGACACTTTCTACATAAATGAATTTTCCTCCATCTTCACCTTATCAAATGTACTCGACAGGAATACTTCAGAAATCGTAAAATGAAATTCAGAATAGGCAAATGTACTTTGGACAACATAAATTGAACTTCAGAAATTGTAAAATGGAATTTAAAATAGTCAATTGTAATTCAGAAATCATAAAATAGAATTCAGAATAGTCAATTGTAATTCAGAAATCGTTAAATGAAGTTCAGAATAGTCAATTGTACTTCAGAAATCGTTAAATGAATTTCAGAATAGTCACTTGTACTTCAGAAATCTTAAAATGGAATTCAGAACAGTCAATTGAAATTCAGAAAACGATACAAGTATTTCAGAAACTGTAAATTGTACTTCTGAATCCGTAAAATATATTTCAGAAACTGTAAATTGTACTCCCGAATCCGTAAAATGTGCTTCATAAACTGTTAATTGCACTACAGAAACTGTAAACTGTACTTCAGAAAGTGTAAATTGAATTTTGGATATGTGATAGCCCTTTCTAAGTGGGAATAGTACGGAGCGATATCGCATACAATAGCCAAGTATCAAAGGTTGTTGCACAAATTAATCCACTTCTAAATCTGAACTGATTTGAACGAACCCAAAAAGAGGAATAAAAATCCACCATTTACTAAACTATTCAAGGTTCTTTCTTTATCATGAACCAAGAGTGATGATTCCTACGGATGTTCTGTTTTTGAAAATAAACTTTTTTTTTGATTTGCTGTAAAACTTATTTTAAGGTTTTTACATCTTGTTTTTTTTTTGTTTTGCTGTTAGTTAAAATACGAAATAGCAAATTTCCGTGCCAGCCCAATTGTGGCGGTGATTTGCATTGGAACACACGCTAGAATTCATACAAACCTATACATATGCATTTTTTTTAAATCTCAATTTGAGATGCATTTGAAAACAATCCTTTTCAGAACCCTCAAAGGTTAGTTTTCAAATGCATCTCAAATGCCCGTTGATAGCGTTCGCAAAATAAAAGTCACCTTTTTAATATGAAATTTTCCATTATTCTCAAATTGAGAAATATTGAATTCACAACTTGCTCTCAAACGTGAGAAGAGTAGAACATGCAGTTACTTTAATTGAACTATTTATATTAAGCTGTGTGTGATGTTAATGAAATATCCAGTTCTCATTTTTAATAATTTCGGAGATTAACCGAGGGCTAACATTTTTATTTCAAATGCTTCTCAACCCGTTCTCAAGTTGCAAAAAAATGTTAAGCAACATTTGAGAAAATGTTTAGTTTCAAATGATCATCAATGCCTTATAAATATCTAATTGAGAAATAGTACATAAATCTCAAATATTTGAACCTCATCGCAATTTTTTTTCACTCTATGGACGTGTTTGTATGTACATATGTATGTGTGCTTGCGAAATCTTGGGCGGTCGTGAACAGCCCCAGTCTGCGTCGCAATCAGTGCAGGTAGCGATTGCCACTACTGGCCATTGATGTAAGCGGCGTTGGTTCCACAATCCGGATGGCTACATTTACATACCAGTAAATATGTATGTACGTACGTATGTAAATACGAATGTGTGTGACTGTAATTTTGCTTATGGCTGCATCCATACAACCCTGCGACTGTATTTGTGTGCGATTTTCTCATGGCGTATTGCTTGCCACTGTGTGGAAGCGTCTGAGCTTATGCTATGAACTAATGAAAATTGGTTAATGTGTTAATGTAGTACAGTAGACAGTCGATAACTCGGACACTTGGCGTTGGGCGGGTTGTCGCAAAAACTGGATTTCCAAAATAAAAAGGCAGGCAATTTTCCTTAATTTGGTTGGCTACAGGTATATACATACGTACATACGTATGGATGAAAAATTGTTTTTAGCTATAACAAAATTGAGAAATCACCTAAAGCTTAGAATTTATGTAGCTCTCTAGAAAAATCACAAGAAATATTTTTCATTATTTCTGTTGATTGAAAAACTACCATGCCGTTGCGGTAACTTTTCTCGTAGAAATAAATAAATGATAACTTCAGAATGATTGAAGAATTTTTTACAGAACAAAATTTCATTTAAATTTCTTCAGTTTGATTTTATATGAATTTTTCGATTCTCTCTAGAGCTTTATTTAATTTTGTTCTATTTTATAAGGTACTTTCTGTTCTCCGTACTTGTAGTTGGTAGTGTAAATGGCAACCTTTTCTAGAAACTCTATAGCAAATCACTATAAACTTTTCAGTACTTGTGAAATGTATGTCGATTCGTCAAATCTTTGCACTAAATATGCTTCACTCTTTCAAAGCGGTCACATACATTTGAAGCGTTCATTTCATAGATGAACCGGAATAAGAGTGCAGCCTAAAACTGTTAACGTTGAAAGCCGATGGCAGAAACTATTAATTTTTTAAGTTTCAATCAGCTCTGGCATTACACAAATTCACCACATAAAACATGTTCCACTCTCAATTGCGTAAATGCAAAAATACCAACAATGAAAGAAAAAATTTAAAAAAAAAAAACAAAAAAAACTTATTTGCATACGCATTGTGTGTTGAGGAACAGACGTCAGCGCATTTGAAATGCAAAACGACGAAAAGAAAAGAAGTAAAACATTAACAAATAACTTGTGAATATGTAAATGGAACACGGAAATGCTTTTACGTTTTTGATACTCGCGTTCTTCTCGCCATTCGTGCACTTGACTTTTAACATTTCAGTCTTGCCGGCCGCGTTGCCACTGTGGCGCTGTGACGCTGTGACGCTGCGCTAACCTCTAAATTATCTATGAAATCTCGCAAAACCTAACAAAGTTCACATTCTCCAATTATTTCAAATTATTTTCGTTTGTTCTCTAACAAACACCATTGAAAAGAAATTTTTAAATTTTATAAAAAATATAGCAATCATGAATCAAAAATTCATCTAAATTTCGAACTTAAAAAAAAAAAAAAAAATTTGGAGTGTGCAGATATTTGGATCATTCAATTTTAGTACAATAAAGTGCAAGTTTCTTGTGGCTACGAATTACCACTGAATTTTGACAAATATTTTACTGACGCACTTTCGCAATGCCTTCCATTTAAAAAATAATCGCGGTTTTGCGTTGTATGGAGGAAACTGGCAGTAACATTTTTTTCAAAAATCAGTGATAACTTGTAGACACTTGAAACTTGCACTTTCTCCTACTAAAATTTAATGAGCTACAGAACTGCATACTTTAAACAATTTTAAAATTTTTTAATGAATTTTTTTAAATCATTGTACTTTTTGTAAATTGTTTATAAAATTAAATTACGAAAACTATTTAATAATAAACAATTTTTGGGTTTGAGCTGAAAATGTATACATTTGCATACGTTTATATCAGAATGACAACACTGTTGGCATTGCATACTTTCAGGCGTTTCAACGCCATTTCCACCATAATGGAGCTTCGTGCCTTTGTCAAACGAACATTGTTAGCGCCATTACTTCCCCTACTGGCACAGAGAATTTAGTAGCGCCTTTGGAGAGCGTTTTTTTTCTCGCTCAGAAGGGGGGGGGGGGGGGTGTTCATGAGCCGCCACCATCGAGTAAATTGTTGAAGTGTTTTGGTCGCAACTGCTTTTTCCGTATTTAGACTCGCGCAGATTGCATAAATTTAAATGCCACATTTGGTTGCACATTCGCAAAAAAACAAAAAAAAAAAATAAACCAACCGCTGCTATGCGCCGTGTCACAGACACTTTTTTTTCTCAGCGCCCAATGCGCTCCGCTGATGGTTGTTGTTTTGTGATTTACGACAGCGCGTTGCATATTTATGGGCGCGCAACGCGTGTCGCTCGTTGGCGCAAAGTTTATTTTCGTTTCTACAGCAGTAATGCCGCCATTTGGGGAACAAAAATAAATTTGCGCTGCAATTGCAAAAAGTAACTGCGGTAATAATGAAATAATGGAGGCGGCTAATGTTGCATAGTTTTAGGTGTTTAGCACGCTCTATAAGTAGCTGGAAGCATAGATATATATACATATATATGTACATATGTATGCAATTTTATAGAAGCAAATATCAAGGTCTAAAAAAAAACAGCAAAACAAAGCAAGTATGATATCATTTTGAAAAGCGGAAGTAGTCGACCTTTTTCCGCTTAACCCAAGTGTGAATCACATTTAGACCCATTTTCAAATTGGATCGATGGATATCAGTATTCCTTATGAACCAATACGATTACCATATATGTATGTTACAACTACAGTTTCGCTACAGAAACAATGTAAAAAAATGCAAATAGTCGAAAAGGAAAGGATGCGAGTTCCGCAGCACCCAAAATCAAAAACGTACGATTTTACGAAAACACAAATCGCAGATGTTAGCGAAAATGTGAACTGAACTCTGAATCACCACATTGCATTGTCAGAAGCTTGACAGCGCTCATCAGCGGTTGGTTGTGTGCAAAGCGTAAACAGTCTCAAGTTTGGAAAGTTGTGCGTAGTATGTGCAATCAGACCCTGTACCCTAATTGTGGCAACGAAAAGACTGATACTTCTCGACACCGCTGAAATGTTACAGCAAAAATAACGGAATTCAATTTGCTTCTATGAAGTTAGTTAATCCAACTCGAAGCATTTAATAGCAAATAAGAACTAAGTACTTCTCAAAAGTATTCTCTCATGTATGAGAATGTGGCACAAAAGAGACCCGGTAGATATAATATTTAATTAATGGATGGTGGAGCGCTAAAAAAGTTAAACAAACTTTCGTAACTCATATTAACTATGAGGAAATAAGGAATGTATTAGTACTTACTAGTGAATGATGATTTCGAGATAAGTTCGATACATTTTTGGTACTTTTGCGGTACTTTTTGGAAGTTGGCTTATATTTCTCTTATTTTCAAAAGTGGAAACAAAAACAATGTATGCAACTATATACCAATCTCTAAACTGTCTACCGTCCAAACTCTTCGAGGGCATCATTTAGAATAAAATGTGTTTTTCGGTCATGAATCTAATTTGCCCAAACCAACATGGTTTTATACCTGGACGCTCCACTGTCTCAAACCTGGAAGTCTTTAGTGAATACTGTATATCGGCTTTTTCTATTGGATCCTAAGTAGACTGTATATGACTTTTCAAAAGCTTTTGATAAAGTGTCACATACAATTTTAATTGCTGAACTTGAGCATCTTGCATTCCATTCTGTATTTCTAAATTGGCTTAGATCTTATTTGCAGTGTAGATGTAGTGTTGTTACGGTTGATAATTTCTTTTCGGACTCTTTCTTTGCTACCTCGGGTGTTCCACAAGGCAGTATTCTTGGGCCGTTGCCCTTCGTTTTGTTTAGAAACGATATTAAATCATGTTTCTCTTTTGCTAACTTTTTGCTGTATGCTGATGACCAAAAAGTATTATCAACTGTAAAGAATAGTGCTGACGTGGTTAAATTACAATCGGAAATTGACAACTTACATGCATGGTGTCGTAAGTCTCGTCTTTGCCTTAATGTCAGTAAGTGTTTTCACGTGACCTTTACTAAGTCAAAAAATTTTTTAGTTACGTCATATCGTTTGTCAAATTGCACTTTGCAGCCTATTAAAGAAATTAAGGACCTTGGGGTTATTTTTGATTCCAAAATTTTCTTTAATAGTCACGTTAATTATATAATTTCTAAATCATATGCCATGCTTGGCTTCGTAAGAAGAAATAGTTCAGAGTTCACTAACCCCTATACTTTAAAACTGCTATACACCTCGTTTGTACGCTCTCATTTGGAGTATGCTGCATTTATATGGCGTCCGTGTCATCAGTTCAGGATTGATAGAATTGAACGTGTTCAAAAAAGTTTCCTTAAATATGCGCTGCGTTCTTTATGTTTCACAGAACCGATCCCTTGCTATTCTTCTCGCTCACTTCTAATAGGTCTTAAGTTACTTGAAAAGATAAGATCGGTTCTCTCTTTAAGTTTCGCAGCGGGTATTATTCAAGGAACTGTAGACTGCCCTGACCTTTTAGAGCGTATATATTTTAATATTCCGCAAAAAACCCTTCGATTTTCACATACATTTTATAGCAACAATTCTAAAACGAATTATGCACACAATGCTCCTCTTGTTCGTGCTTTAAATGAGTTCAATTTAATCTCTAACTCTATCGAGCTCGATTTTTTTCTCTACCAATGTCATCTTTTGTAAACATTTTGAACTCAATTATACAATGTTACTTGTTAATTATTTAATTATTTTAGCAAATCTTTTTTTCTTTCCCATAGTCTGTAAGAATTTATTGTTCATAGACTAAATAAAATTAAATAAATATATGTAGGTACTTTTTCGTTACATATTTGGTATATGGCCAGTATATTTTCGATGCTTTTCTGTTCGATCCTTATTGGTCTCTCAAGCTAGCAACGTACTGGCCCTGGCTTAGTACCGAATATTTAAAAAATGGTCTCAAACTAACGACGAGATGTTCCCGAAGTCTGGTTCCCTAGATGCCCTAGTCTCGAAATGGTCCCATAAAAGTTCTGAACTGAGGCTCACATCTACTTATGTTAATAGTCCATTGTGGTGCCACTATAAAAGTTTCATTCCTTGAAAAAAAAAACGATAACCAGCGGTAGACATATGTATGTGTGAGGAGAAGCGCCGAGTGCTCTTTATGTAGATCCGTAACCGACCAATGTCCACACCGGAGAGCCTCTGGGAAGTGTCTCTGAAGTACGAGCCGAGGTGTTTGTGCCTGAGCCTTGCGAGAGCAGGACAGCTGAGAAAGTAGTGTTGAGAAGATTCCACCTCATCATCCTCCAAACAGCACCCACAGCTCGCGTCAGACACGATGCCTAGCCGTACAGCGTGAATCCTCAACGGGTAAAAGGACTTTGTAACTTTGCTTGTCGGGATTTCTGCCCAGCGTTCGCTGAGCCAACTTTAAACCCAATTTTCCAGGCGCAGCCCACATGTCGAAAGTAGAATCGCAATACTCTTTCTCCCGGGAGTGATTTCCTCTGTTCTGACCTGCCATGCCAACTTGGATGAAAATCTTCTGAAGCAACCTCGACCAGCGATCCCAGGGCTCCGATTGTGGCTTGACTAATGAGGTAGATGTTTACCGCAGTCTGTATTGTAGTACTTCAAGGTAGACATCCAACTGTTTCCTTGATGGCAGTTGAATATTTCGGCTTGAAAGACGCTGCAGAAATCTGATGGCCTAAACGTAATGTCGAGCGATAGTTCCTCGCAAAAGACACCTCCTCTCACTCCACCCTCCAACTACGATCCATCCAAGAACATTTTCACTGCGTCTTTGCACCAGAGGTCATTCCTCTTCCACTCTTCCCTTGATGGAATGTGTGTGGTGAAGGATACTCTTGAAGCGATCTTCGGCACGCACTGATCTGCTTCGTACGAAATAAATTCGAAGTGTCCATGCTGCCTAATGGCAGGTCAAGCGGTGACAACTTTCCCGCCATGTCCACAGAATTGATACCAAGCATAACATTAAGGACTAGTGTTGTTGGAGTCGGGTGTTCAATGCCCCACTGACTTCAATCAAGGTGCATCTCTGCGTCCCTTTCAAGTTTTTAGTTCGAGTAGACCTATCTTTTTCATCACCGTTTCATACAGCCCGAGGTTAACTCTGGGAGAATAACCCCATTTCTTCTTGATGGCACACTTAAAGCAGTATAGGGCGACCGACGCCTTCTTCACCAGATCCTCGATATTCGGGCTCCAGTGAAGCTTTTTTTTCCCAGAATAATCCCCAAGTACTTGATTCTGTTAGAAAGCACACGAGGAGTGCTAGCAATCGAGAGCCGCTGACCATGTGGCACCCTATTTCTACTTCCTAGTGAACAAGACCGTCTTGTGCCGGATTTATAGCGGACGAATTTATAACCAAGTTGAGGTGGCCTTGCAAGAGCTCATTTAACGTACTGAGGCACTTACCACTAACTTTAAGTGTCACGTGGTTAGCAAAGGCAACACGCCTCCAGCTTTTCCAGAATATTATTTATAACAACATTCCAAGGAAGAAAGTAGCTGCTCCCCATTTGCTGAGCCGATGCACTTTCCGTCTTCCCCACTTCGGCACGACAGTTCCTGGGTGTTCTCAAGTGATTTAAAGAAAAAACCCAAATTAATTCCAAAACAAAACTGAGTTCAATGCTAAGTTCATATTTATGGAATAAGTAAAAATGGATATTCGCAATAACTTTCTGACACTTAGTACATACAAACATACATACAAATGCCTATGTAAATCCGCTATCGGCGCTCCTCAAGGCCTTTCCGCTAACACAATATGCACTCGTACGATGAACGATGTTAGGCCATTCAACACACATTTGGATGTGCTGTCACGCCAGCGCCAATGTCACAAACGCTGCCAGCAACACCACCTTCGGCCCCCCTTCGCGGCAGCCAGCCAATTGCCACGATGTGACATTCTCCCTTGCTAATTCATGCAAATCGTATCCTTAAACTTGATTGACAATCAACTCGAGCTGCTCATACCGCCAGTCACACAGCGAAAAAACAGCGAGCGTGTGTTCGGGTGTTTGTTGTGGTGTGTATGTGTGTGTGTGTGTGTGTCTTTGTGTGCTATTTGCTTGCTGCTTGCTTAGTTATTTTGCGGTTTACGACTTCTTATCGCCACTGTGACATTGTTGTTGTTATTTGATTTTTTTTATGACTTGTCAGCGACATTACAACCAGTCGCACCAAAGGGGCAACAACGCAGTGACGCATTGTCAATATGACTTTGACATTCTTAAGTGACATGTCTCTAAAACGTTTTAGCTCTTTTGCCTGCTTAGCTTGGTGTGACTCGGTGTGGCGTGCTTTTGCTTCACTCTGCGCCGATTTGCTTTGCGCTTTGCCTGTCTGCCGCTTTTTTATATTGTCGTGAGAATTGCACGAAAGCGAAAGACTGCAACAAAGTGACGTTGCTTTAATAAAACAAAACAACGAAAAAAAAAAAATATGTTGTTGGAATTCGATGTATTTACAAGTACGAGTATGTGTCGGTCACTTCCATACATACATACATATGTACATATATACGTACAAACATACTTTTATAATAAGCAATGCGTTAGTTTCCAAAGGAAAGCAAAAGTTGCCACTTCACACTCACATAAACATAGGCGAATGGTATCGAGCGCCGTTTTTTTTTGTCTGATTGCATGAATTGTAAAATGCATTGCAACTGCGCCAAGCCCATGAACGTGCCTACCCTTTGCATGTGTGTGTATATACATTAGGGTAGTTCAGCGAAAACGTTAAGTCGGACTTTTAATGCGAAAAAAATGGGTTGAGCCTGAAATCCCAAAATTAAAAATCCCCAAATTAGAATCTCTAGTTACCAGTTAATAGTTGCTTTATCAAAAAAAAAATAAAATTAAAATATTATTTAACAATTCTGCAAAAGCAATACAAAGTAAATAGTTCACGTAGACGGAGGCCAAATTAAGCGGAATTAAAAAAAAATTAACATAGATTTTATGTGTAAGGAAAATGTTTATGTGATATAGATTTTAAATAATAAAGATTCTTCATTTTTGTACGGCCCTTAAAACAACTTTTCTAATTCTACGAAAACGTTTAAAATAATTAGAAATTTGTGATCGGTATTATGGTCTTCGGGATTTTTTTTTTTTTAAATGATGATTCTGTGCTTGGAGATTTTTTTTTTGGCTATTTTGAGGCCTTCTCGAAAAAAATATGCTATTAATTTTTATTTTGAAACTAAAAATTGTTTAGAGGTCACTCAAAGCGCTCAAAGATTCACCTGCTTTTCATATAGGAACAAAAAAAATGTGTAAAAAAATATTTTAAAATGCTAGAAAATCAATATTAAATAAGCGCTCCAAAAGTATTTTTTGACCGAATTTTATATACCCTCGCGATGTATTTTGTATGGGCTGTGCCGCGGTAATTTTTCAAAATTTCATAAAAACCCCGTTTCATTTGTTCAAATTGATACTGAAAAAACGATATTTTTTTTGCATTTTCAAAACTTCCGTTATATGAAAGGTTGGGCGTGGTTATGGTCCGAAAATATGTTCATCACATTTTGTGACGATACCTTAAACCGTCATTGACATACCGAAATTTTTTTTAAGCTGAGTGCGGCAACGCCTATTTTAAATTTTTTTAAAAATATACAGTTTCTTTGTTTAAAATCGCTCCAAATATTTAATTTAACTCAACTTGCTCTAATAGATAGCGAAAGAACGGAGTTATGGCATTTTTCAATAACTTGAATTATACATATGAGAGGTGGGCGTGGTTATTGACCGATATGGATAATTTTCAAAACCAACCTAACCCCACCAAAGGGCAATCTATGTACCATTAAAAAAATCTCATTTTTACTCCAGTTATCGTAACCACGGACGGACGGACAGACATGCAGGCCTAAATCGAATCTTCTTTTCAGGTGGCATGTTTTTTCGATATCAAACAATCCAAAGGGGTTCGAATATTCAAATTCCGACTTTATTTGTTTGCTTACATTTTTGGACCACCCTAATTTACATGCATAGCTAAACCTTAGCTGCGCAACGAACTACTATGTTAGGTGCATCGTTAAGCTGACCAACTGCAAGAAAAGTAGCTGTCTCGTCTCGTCTTGTGGCATTTAATTTTAGCACTTAAACTCTTTCGATAATTCAATGTTTGTTTGTTTTGCTTTCCGAGTTAAATGCTCGCTTAAAATATAAAAAAAATATCTCTGCTTTCATGAGCACTTTTCGCACTGTTGGTCACCTTAAAAACATCGATTGATCATTAGCGCCCGACTCGTAAATACAATTGATTAACTAATAATGCGCTTATGCACGTTTGTTATTTGCTTTTGCACTTTCCATTGCGATCGTGCTTGGCCACGACTGCCAACATGGTCGCCAGCATAAGTCCAACTCTTGGTCGTGCCACAGCCATTGTGTGTCGCCTCCAGCAACAATTCAAGGACATCCGTTTCAAATACGTCAAGTGCCAGCGGCTGAAGTGGCGGCGAGTAGCTAAAGGCTTGGTCAATTGCCGCAAACAGCACACAAGATATCTATCAGAGGTTGGGGGTAGTGGGGGTGGGGGGGGGGTGTGGGGTTGGCGCATGGAATATGAAGGGACGTGCCATCGCGTTGAAGTCATGCGACTCATTTAACGTTCAACGCCGCGTAATGGCTAGTCAAAAAAGTGAGTTGCAAACGTCGTGATTTGTGCGTGCGCGCGTGTGTGTGTGTGTGTTTGCACAACCCAGCCACGAACCTGCCGCACCGCTACTTAACTGCCAAATGCTGCAAATACGATTTCTTGCTGCGGCGACGGTGTAAGCGAGGGGGCAGCAGGTGTGGAGTTGCGCGGTTGTAGGAAATTGACACGATTTGCATGCGAAACTTTTCGTTTAATGCATTTGCCATCGCATAAGTGTGCGCAAACCTATGTACGAGTGTGTATTTACTTGACGGTAATGCTGGTAAGCGGTGAGCGGAAATGCGGGCGCCGTTAAGATTTATATATTTTGATGATTTTCTTTTTGGTCGTCCGAAGCTCGTGAAAAGGCGATCCTCATGAGTACCGCCGTTTTACCAGCATTCCGGTCTCGTAGCCTGAACTCTGCCACAATCTAATCTCCCCGCGGAACTACCATCCGGGGCATTACCTCGCGAGACTGATCGACTCAAAGGCTTCGTCTGCACCATTTTTATGGTGGCTTAGATACTCGAGAGTAGAGGACTTCGTTTACTAAGGAACCAGCATTAACACCAATAACAGCGTCAGCCTTGAAATCCAACGGAGAATCTCTCTTGCCAACAAGTGCTACTTCGGACTGAGTAGGCAATTGCACAGTAAAGTCCTCTATCGACGGACAAAAACCGTACTCTATAAGTCCCTCATCATGCCCGTCCTATTGTATGGCGCAAGAGCATGGACGATGACAACATCAGTTGAGAGGGCACTTGAAGTGTTCGAGAGAAAGATTCTTCGAAAGATTTGTCAATCTTTGCGTCTTTGCGACGACGAATACCGCGTACGATAGAACAATGAGCTGTACGAGCTGTACAAGAATCAGTGGCTCGGCTGGTGGTAGGACAGGAAAGACCAAGTGGAAAAAGACTTGGCTACTCTTGGGATTTCCAATTGGCGCCAGTTAGTCCGAGATAGGGAAAGCTGGCGTGCTTTTTCGACCTCGACCAAAATCGCTTAGGCGGTTGATGCGCCAATTAAGTAAGTAAGTAAGCTGGCTACGTGGCCTATGAAATAACTATAGATATTATACACAGTTTATGGTCCCCACAGACATTTTTATCGGCAATTGGGCAGAGAACTGTGTACTCTATTCATTGGAAATCATTCGCACAATGCACAAATCATGAGGCATTCCTCAAAGAAAGTGGCGATTGAATCTGTTCGTGGTCGACCTATCAATCCATATGCGCAGCTAACATCCTCTGTATCATATCATCGAGACCCCAGACACAGCTGAATTCAACCGGTAGGAAAAAGATTACTGGTGTATGCTGTGCTTGTCTTCAAAGTGAGTTGAAAAAAAAAACGTCGTAAAACTAGAAAAATATGTTCGATATGTGAGAACCCTATTTGTATTATTATTAGAAGAAAACAATATAAATAAATAATCGAAAAAAAAGAATTCTTACTTAAATAAATATAATCGGAATTATGTGTTTCTTACTTTACTATCTTTGTTATTGCCCGTAATAAGAATTGTTTAAATAAAAGAAATTACAAACGATATTGTTTATTATTTATTTTAAAGTCAAATTACCTCAATAATAAACAGTCTCTCTAGCGTTTATAAACCCGACATTCATACATAATAACTTTAGTGGGTACCCCGTTGTCTGATTATTGCACGGTGGAGGTATCAACTTTAATAGTTAATAACTATTATTAAATAATTTATTATAAAAAAATTCTACAAAAAATTGGTGTCAAACTACTTCAATTTTGGGGATGCGGGCGGTCATAAATTTTTTTTTTTTTTAAATGTTAATAAATTCCACCTACGAAACTGAAATGCATACCCGGATAGCTGGTCATTGAGCAGACGGTTAAATGCCGCGTTTTCCCTTCTTGTTGAGGGCATTGACAGTCCATAGTCCCAAATTTATTCAGATAATATCGGTGAGGGCCATGCTCCAAAATCAACTCTGTTATATGAAAATTTGCACATCCATGGGACCTATGCAGCCATTTTTTAATGTCTAAATTGAGCTTGTTGGTCCATCTGACTTTTTTTCGATTCGTTCCATAGTGGCTATTTATTTTCGCTTACGCTAATGCTGCATATATTTTCTCCATTCTTTGGAATCAGTTCGGTGATATGACCGGCCTTACACGCTAGACGTTAACCACTCCTTTATAGTTACTTCTTATAGATCTGTGACATTTCTCTAAGTTTCTTTTTTGTATTTTGCCATCATGTAAAATAAGGCGTATTTTGCTTACGCTGTTTATTATTAAAGGATATTTAGATAATTTAAATATTACAAAATTATTGAAAAATTTATTAATTAATTGGTTGAATCAGCAGAATTCGGCAACGACGCAAACGCTCCGACGACTTGACAACTTCGACGACTTTTTACTCACACCGACTTCACGACTTTAACGACTTTAACTTCGACTTCGACTGCTCTTTCAACTTACTTCTTTTTACATTTCTCACCTGACCGGGTTGCCAACTTTACCTTTTACATATGTACATATGTTGCCTCTATCGCTTAAGCCAAGGCGAATTCATTAAGGTGTTTTCTTTTTGCTTTTTGATGACCTGCTTATCAAATTCTTGTAGACATTAACATCGCCAACCAAGCAGAATGAAACAATTTGACAGTTAGTTTGACGAAGCAAAGGCAATCAGCTGTTCTGGCGACATCCTCTGGAACAAATCTAACGTCACTCTGTTATTGATGCCACAGACTTCAAGCGGAATTAAATGTGTTAAATGTTGAATATTTTCAAATATACAATACATGTGAGCGTGTGTGTGTGTGTGTGTGTGTGGTCGTTAGCAAAATTCTCGCTCTAATATTTTATCAATATTTACGGCCATTAATAATTTCACGTATTATGCACACTTTTCGTACGGATTCCCCATATCAATTCCTAATAGAAATTTTTAATATGTGTGTTTTAAATAAAATGCCACAAATTGCATGTTGCAAATGCTTTTGCCGCCACATTTCATTTTCCATGTTCACTCGCAAGCCTTTGCATTTCCACGCAAACTCGAATCGCATATCGCACCATCGCACATTTCGTGAACTCAGCTGCCCCAATTCAACACGCTGCGCCGCGCCGCCAGCAAAATGAAGCCGCCCATCATTCTTCGAGTGCATCTGCCAAATCGCCTTTGGGCGTTCGCCTATTTAAATGTCGGCATTTTCGAATGCGAATCGAAGCACGGCGGAAATGTAGGTGGATGGTGTTCGCTGGCAAGTGCCTGGCACCGGAAGCCGGCCGAGGTGTGTGCTCAGTGGTGCCACATTTATGGCGGCGCTGATAGATAATGCATTTTTGATATGCTTGACGGCTTACTCTAAATATCCAATATCCCTATTAGCACGTGAACGGTGGAGCCTTATCGACAGCGCGGAGGCAATTTTATTTACATAAATTGTTTGCATAACAGTTTTGAGTGTTTCATGTCGCAAAAAAAAAACAACAAAACGAATTTTCAACAATTTTTTTTTTTTAATTTTTCTACAAAAAAGCATTTTGGTATAGATTAAAAAATAAAGAACAATATGGCTAAGCAGTATTTGCATGAGGCGGTTTGCCAAACGACGTGTGTAAATTGTCTTTCGATTCTTTTAACATTCAACTGATGGTAATCGCTTACAAAATACCATCATGTTTTATTTTTTTATTAAGGAGGTATTCTGGTGTTGAGGTATGAATTTCAGGTAATTTTTGAAGTGTCGTAAAAAAAAGGCAATCACTATTTTAACTAAACTTTTTTTTTATTCGTTATTTATTGATATTACAGAAATACAGAAAAAATCCAAAAATAAAAAAAGTTGAAAATTCCAATAAATTAGCAGTTGATGAAGTGGGGGGTCTCAAAAAATTGGCACGTGACCACACCTAGCAATCTGAAAAAAAAAAAAAAGATTATTCATCTAGAATAATGTCGCAATGGCTGAAACTACGGAAAAGTTAAAAAAAAATTTTCACGAAATGGCGAATGCCTGAAAAAAAACAATTTTTGTACCACTTTTTGGAATTTTTCGAATTTTTTAACAAATAGTAAAAATTTGAATTTGTGGCTGGGGCAAGTTCCAGATGTAGAAAAGTCTACAAAGAAAACTCTCTGAAAATTTGAGTTCAATCGGTCCATTAGAACCTGAGAAATCGTGGGTATCGTTTTGAAAGAGACAGTTTCGAGAAAAACGCGTTTAAAGTTTCACGTAAAGTTTTCCGCAGTCTAAGTCATGAAATTTACACTTAGCAAAATACCTTGCATATCTCCGAAAATAATTTGAATTTTGAAAAATCCACTTGTAGACATATTCTGAAATAGTTAAACTTTGAAAATAATAAAAAAAAACCGATTTTTTTTATTTCTATTTTTATTTCATGATTTGATGCATTATTTTCAAATTTTCATTTTGTATTCTTTCAGGCGTGAAAATGTATGCCAAGAACGGTGACGACACACATTAAATAAAGGTGAGTAAAAATATCTACATATCGCACCCTAAACCAAAAACTCAAAAAAAAACAACTCAAAAAATCTCAAATGTTCAGGAGAGGCAAAACAAACAGTCTCTACAATAATCATGATAATTTTATAAAAGGAGATAGAAACTACGAATTAATTTCTGGAGCAGTTGGGGAAGTATTCCGTGAATTAGTTTATGTGGAAAAAGGATTTTAAATAATTTTTTTTTAATATCCAAGAGAAGTAAACAATTTTATGTAAAAATGGTTGTAATATTTAAAACGTACTTTTCCAGTAAATAAGATAGTTACGATGAAGAAATGTTCGGAGCAAGTTGGGAAGTATTCTGGGAATAGGTTTATATCTAATATAAAAGCGATTTAAAAAAACTTTGCGCAAAGCTCACAAAAATTAACAAAAAACTCTCAAAATTTGTCATCAAAATTTTTAACTTTCAATTCGATTCCATTTTAAAGTGATAGAGAGCAAGTTTCAATTGTCAATTAACTCGCGTTAAATTTCTCGAACCTTTTTCGGAGTTGAGTGTTGGGCATTCTCTTCCATACAACGTTTGCAAAAAAATCAATTTTTGCGAAGTTCGTACAATTTCAAAAGTTTGATTTACATTTCTTTCATAGATCGAGCAATATTTTAAATTAAAATTATTGAGAAATGTTCGAGACTGTACAATAAATTTTTCACCACAATTCTTGACAATTTTTATAAATATTTTTCGATGACTCTGTTCGAAACTAGATTTTCGTCGTCAAAAAAAATTTCATGAACAAACAGCCACAAATGAAAATCAGAGTATGGATATCTTGTTTTGATTCGCTACAGAAGAAAATACAGAAATTTCGTTCGCCTTAAACGATGTACTTTTCGCCTTATAAGCTTGATTACCTATGCATTATAGAGCCTTTACACGGTCAACGTGTTTGATCAAATTGTGTGTCTGCGCAATTTCTGTTTGCCGTTTTTTGTTGCATTTGTATTACCTCAAAAAAAAAAACTAATATTGCATTTTAATCTTTCTTTTACTTAAAATCAGTCTAATATGATTTTTCATAAATTTTGCGCTTTTTCACTTCACATAGTTTTTTTAGATTTTTGTAATCATTAACTTATTTTGAGAAAAAAACAACTCGCATTCTTCCTTTTCTTGCTCATTTCTTGTATTCTCTTTCGATTCTTATGCACTTCTTTGCTCACATTCTATAGCAATTTGATCAAACATCACCTAACACGGTCCACACAATAAGTCAAGCGCCGTCCAACTTTGGTGCAAAATAAAACTTCTTTCATTTTAATCAAACATACATCAAACTGATACCTTTGACGCTTGAGTAGATAACAAATTTCACTAACCCAAATGTATGTACACGCAATTTAAGCAAACAATTTGAACCTGTAAGGACTCCATGAATTTCTTTGGACTTCAAAAATGTGTCTTACATGAAATTATTTGCTTCAATGGTTTCATTAATGTAAATATGAGCGAAAGAAAAGTTGCGCTTCATTGAACATAAAAGAAAAGCGTCGACAATCGAGCAGGATATTTGTCCTCATTCTGAATATGTTGATGTTTGTGTGTTTATCAGTTTGTGGTGATTAGTTGTTGTAATAACGGGATTATATTGTATGTACACACAATTATGCCAAGCATACTTGAATATAATCAGTGAAACATTTCAAATAATTTGTCATACACACACACACACACACATAAACACATGTCCCTGCATAGATAATGAGCGCAAATGATTTTTTTGTTTTTAGTTCAAAGCAACTGTCAATGTAATTAAAAACAACAAAAGCAACAAGCCACATGAAATAATACTTCTGACATTAAAGCGCTCAATATAGGTACTCCTTTGTCCGCCATTTAACTCTTCGAAAGATGACCGCCCGCCCGCGAGGATGTCGCACTCAACAATGTGAAATGTGCGGGCGCGGTCCACTTAACGAAATCGAGTTAAAAAGCTCAGCCAATGATGGAGGAACAGCCAGCCAGCCACACACAACTGTGCGGGCTCCTAAGTGAATTAATGTCCCCACTTTTTTAACGGTAGTTCGCACAAATTCCAGTTCAGTAGTGCGAAATGAAAATGAAAGTGAAATAGCAGTGAAGTGTTCTATCGAAGGGTTCAAACGAAAGAGTGGTGTTCTAGGTTTAACCAGGTGGGACCAAGCGACTGCCTACGTACACACGAATGTACACAAACACACACATTTTTCCAGCTCATTAAGCTTATCAACTCCAATAATTTTCACACTTCCCTAAAGCGATCCACCCGGCGAGGCACTCAAGCGGCGAAGCCTACTTACACTCGGTATTCGTGTGGATGTGTGTAGCACCTGTAGGTGTATCCTTCGTCTCCAACCACTGCGATGATGTCTGAACGCGCTGAGTATGGTTGTAGCAACTGGGCTCACCCACAACGCTGTCGTCGAGCTGTGTTCCACACACGAACGTCAGACGCGTGGATTTGTTGCTGACCTCCTCGAACTCGAACTTCTGGATTTTGTTTACTAATTTACTGTTTTTAATTAGATGTTGTTGTAGCCGTTGCACAGGTGATGCACGTTGCCCGGGTGACACACCTGCTTGTGCGCAGACAAACATACATACATACATATGTATGAACTCGTATTGTACTCACACACAAACAAACACAAGTCGGCGATTGTCGTGCTGGTGTGTCGTAGAGACAAATTTGTTGTGGTAGATCTTCCACGTGTTTTTCTAAATTGCAATTCTACTACATCGGACAAAATTAGCTTGAAACCTACCACATTTCGAAATAGATAAATATGTTCCTCCTTACTTTTAAAATAGGCTGCCACTCCAAATTTTCTTTTTATTTTACGCGAATTGCATAATTTTGAATGCTCTCAAATTTTTTATTTATTTTTTACTTTTTTTTTGCGTCCCAGACAGTACCTGAATTTGTTTAAAACAGACCCCGAAATTTTGAATTATTTATTTTGTATTAAAATCTAAGCAGGGCATAAAACTGAAACCGAAACCGAAACCACAGCCGTTACTTTAATCTGAAAAATAATGAAACCGATATCGTTTTAATCAAACTGATTCCAATTGAGAACATTTGTGAAAACTATAAATATTAGCTGCAGTCTTACACAAAATAAAAAAATTATGCCACAAGATCTAAGAGAATTTAGTGAAATATGGGTATAAGTTCTGTATATTTGATTGAAAGAAGTTTTTTTTCATATAAATCAAAATGGACCACAATTCTAAATGTCATAATAAAAAAACTAATCCATAAACGTTTAATAGTTGGCAATTTTATTGAGCTCGAGCCCATTTTCTGAAAGATTTTATTTGAAAAATAAAAAACAATAACCGTTTTAGTGATAAAAGTTATTGCCGCTATATCGGAGATCACCGCATCTCCTCAAAAAAAAAAAAAAAAACTTTTAAAAACTGACCACGAGCTCAATAAAATTGTCAACTATTAATATTTAAAAATAAGTCCATTAAAAAAACTCCACACAAATATTTGTATTCAATAAACTCTTTTCCAAACGAGACCGCAAGCCACACTAATGCCCGAATTCAGGAAGCAGTCACAGTCTCTAATAGAGACAAACGTCACAATTTTAGACCAGTTGGCATTTATTTGACTCAAAATAAAACCTCTTCTCTCAAAATATAGTCTCTAAATTTAATGAGGAGGTCAAAAAAAAAAAAGAGCAAAAACGTGAAAGCGAGGAAAGGCAATAATCTCTAGTTCATAGTCGCAAATATTAACATTATACCAAGTTACTGAATAATTTTGAAAAATTTAACCAAAACACTTTGCAAGTACCAAACTAACAACCTTAATCTGAACGTTTATTTTGAATTGCTTTCATGCCTTGCTTATAGTATAAATTTTGATATATTTTGAATTAAATTTAATTTCGTCATCTCGCTTTACTGGCATTCTTAATCCTAAGGTAAATGGCTACCAGCCGGCACGGGTTCGCCTTAATTTTTCTCAAACTATTTTAGTTCAAATTGAAATTGCAAATCATTGCACTTTGTTTGGCAGAAATCTGTAAATTAAAAAAAAAACTTTTTTTATACAAAACTTAGAATGGCGTTTTGAAATCTACCACAATTTTTCACGCTAATCTACCACTCAAAAAAAAAAAAAAACGTAAAGTCCCAACAGTGCGTCCACACATCTTTTGTTCGGCGTATCCTTCGCACAGGATTGTAGCGTTTAGCTTTGTGTAGATTTGAGTTAAGTTGGTTGGCCTTAATTCTTTCATAACTCACTGAATCTGTGCAATTAATTAATTACGCTTATTAATAACGACAAAATCGGTCATACACACACACAAACGAAAACACACTCACTTATACACGTGCCTATTTACTTATGAGCATCTCGAATAAAAAAAGTATATACTTAAATATGTACTCGTATATCTAGTTCCACTCGTACTGAAAATCTTAAAGGAAATGTTTAAACGTTTTTATACGAATTGCAAATCTTTTTCAAGCTATTTTTTTTTGACTTCCTTCGATAGAAAGCTTTTCCTAACTTTGCCTTAAAACTTTGGATCTTTTCAGTGGAATACAAGTTTACTCAATTTGAAATGTTTTGAAGCACTAACAGACTTTTTAGTGTTAGTAACAGAACCAAATTGGATGTGAGCGAATTCAGTTAAGTTTCCTTTTAAAATTTTGCTATTTATACAAAGTCTACTTAATATATTCGTTAAACAAAAATTAAATTTTTTTTATTTAGCGAACAAGAGAATGTTTCAATGCAATCAATCTTTGAAATGCAATTTCATTCGCTTCACGCATATGGAACTTAAGGTCCGTGTAGAGTAAAGCTTTAGATGCATATTTGTTAGAAATTTACGAACAGACAAATAAAAATTAATTTCATTACTTTAAATATTAGTTTTTTGTGGCAACACACAACGCGCCCAGATTTGAGCAAAGGCAGCAAATACTTAAATACCAACAGACAAAAATTTCGATGGCACATCAATGACGAAGAGTTGCGTTTTGTTGTTGCTTTTCGGTTTATTTGTATTATTTCACGTGCCGAGCCAACGTGCCTGCAGGCGTGCGTAATCCAATATGGTACATAGCTTGGTTTCAGTCAAAATCTTCATTCTCATCGTTCGCTCATCGCCAGGCACGCTTATCGTGTTGTCCGTTTACTTCACTCACAACTCTGCCGCTCACATGTTGCGCCAGTTTTGTCTATCCTCGCTCTCGTTTATTTGTTTGGTTTGTGCGGTCGCTTGCAGTGCGTCCTGTTGATTATTTGGTTTCCTGCAATTGATTGTGTTGTTCTGGCGTTTTACTCCATGATTCTTTGCCATTCACAATTTGCTACGTTTTTAATGCTTAACGCGATGGTATATGAAAAGTGGCTTGAATAGCAATTTCTTTTACTTTTTCAAATTGATTTTTCGTTATTCAACCGATGATGTATGTTCTCATTCACGTTGTCTTCATTTATCTAGGCAATTACATATTGATTACCAGGGATGTGTTCCTGAATTGATGGCGCCAGAGCGGCCAGTGGTGAAGTGATGTTGGTCAGATGTGTCGAAAACCCCTTAGCTGGAAGGATGATGAGTTAATATCCTCTTGTATTCTGCTTCCTCGATGTCCTACTTAGGCTTCCAATTCTTGAATATTCTGGTGAAGATCTCCGAGTCGCATCGGTAGTATCTAAGTGAACGGCACTTATTTAATCTAGCGGTAGTCACAGAAATCTAATTATTTAATTATCTACCTTAAATCCAAATTTATAAAATAATATCTAACGAAAAAATATTTCTGTCACGAAGAGGTCCAAGTTTCATAGAACCAGGTTACGCTCCACTCGAAATGTTGTTACGTAGATTGATCAATTTGGATTATTGCCAGATTCATAAAAATGAAAATATCACAAAAATTTCTTTGTATTTTATGTGTAATGTTTTTATACCCGCGCATAACGGTTGTTTGTAACAGCAAAAAAAAAAATAATGAGTAACCACGCCCACCTCCCATATAACGAAAGTTTTTGAAAAATGCAAAAACTCCGTTATTTCGGCATCTATTACAGCAAATTGATTGAAATTTGGTATTTGGAGCGATTTAGAACTGAGAAATTAGGTATTTATGAAATTTTGAAAATTAGGCGTTGCCACGCCCACTTATAAACAAATTCCGTATCTCAATGACAGTGTTAGGTATCGTCACATAATTTGGTGGACATATTTTCCTTCATATCACTAGCATCACCGTCAAAAATGTTTGAAATGGGACCATAACCACGCCCAACTTCCATATAACGGAAATTTTGAAATATGCAAAAAACTTCGCTTTTCAGTATTTATAGGAAGAAATTGAGTAAAGTTTAATACTAGCAGCGGTGTCGCCCGAATTTAGCTTTTCTTACTTGTTTTTTTTTTTATAAATAAAGTCTTTCCGCCTTAATTTTTAACGTCGTTTTATGCGATGTTGATTCAGCTTTGTTGTAGCGATGCGTAATATTTGGGTGAACTATGTTTCAGAAGGCGGTTAAACGAAAAATAAAGCAACTATTGTGCACCACGTGAGAAGCTTTGGAAAACTTTTTGTCAACGAAGCACTTCTTGTTGGACCCAATTTTCCCATTTTACTAAATTTCACTGTCGCGTTGGAGAATTATACGCGTACAAAGCATATTTCGTTCAACACTCAATTCAATTTAAAAAAAAAATTTATTCAGTTTGTTTCAGCGAAAACTTTTGGGATTTTTAAAATTATTATTACTTAAATGCTCCGGGTGGCAACACAATTTTGTCTCTTTTGCTTCTGCCACATTTAATGCCATTATTCTGATGATTTTCGCTTAAGTGATTATTATTATAAAATTTGGTTGGAATATTGCAAATTCTCGTAGTATTTAATTTACGCTGTGGACTCACTCGAAATTTCAATTGCAATTATATACAGATCGAGTCAGCACCAACCCACTGTTGCGTGTGTGTGTGTGTTTTATTTATTCAAACAACTTAATTTTAGCACAATTCATACATCAATATGAGATGCTATATTCCTTTTAACATAAAATGATGCTTCTTGTAATTTACGAGTATATGGAATTCACTTTGGAGTTATTTATAATTTTGCACACCGAAACGCCAGCGAGCCACAAGAAATCTGTTTATTATCATGCACCTGGCAAGAGCGGGTGTGGGTGACGGAGCAAGCGCAAATTAATAAAATAATGCAACCCACTCGTAGGCTGACCTACGTACAATTGGTGAAAAAGCTAGTAAGTTTTATTTGTAAAACAAAAACTATAAAAAACAAAATATTGTGGATTATTAGAAGAGGGAGCCTACCAAGTTCAAGAGTGATTTAAATAAGTGAAAAAAAAAAATAATAAAAATGAAGTCATCATATTTGTACGGCATATATGTATGTATATCTCTTATAAGAAAGACATACATTTTCTACCGTATTAAAATATGGTAAGGTAATAGTTTTTTTCAAATTAAGAATTTTGAATTGTGCTTTAAAATATGAAATTTCGCTAAAAAAAAGTTAATTATATGGAAATATGAATGAAGTACATTTTTGCGAATTTTTTTCTTTATAACAAAAATTTGGAGACCTAAGTATACATACTTAAATTTTTTTTTTCTAAACTACCCTTAAACAACTATTTTGAATTATAGTGTCTATAATGATGAATATAAATTTAAGCCACATAAAATTGTCCACAATGAAATAGGAGCAAATATCAAAATGATATTTCTTGAAACTTATATTTATTTATTTATTTTTGATAATTTTCGTTTAAAATCAAAATTTAGTGAAATCTATAATCTAAGTCATAGAAATTAAAGTTTTAAAGCTTATACGAAATACGCCAAAATTAAACCATTTTTTTTATAGAGGACTTTAGCAAAAAACTGGTTATGCAGTTACAAAACTTCAATTTTCAGTTGGCTGAAAAGTACCATTGATTTATTAGAATTTTTCTACTCGTATATAACGTATCATCAAAATCCAAAATAATAAACCAACGTTACTTTGCAGCCAACAAAATTTTTAACTCTGTCTTACTAAAATTGAATAGGCTAAAAAACTGTATACACATAATTTTCCTAAAAGTCTTATTTTATTGTTTGTTTAAATTTCGTATCAGACTTTTTGAATTATTAAAGAGTATTAAAGGGAAAAAAATATACATATTTTCTAAAATTTTGTTTATTTTATTTTCTGCTTTTTTGTGAGACATTACTAAGAGAAGATTTATGTCTGAGATTTAAAGATTAATGATCGTGAGGAATAGAAAAGCTATGAAAGTAAATATCAACCGAAGTTATTTATGATAAAAATATGTACATTGAATTAAACCAAATAATGGAAAATATTTAGTTTATTTAAATACTAGTTTTCTTTAGTTACTACGAAATAAAACTAAACCGATATATAAAATAGAGATAAAACTAATTTAAAATTTTAAGTAACATTAAGTTTACTAAAGAGTTTATTTTCCAAAGATCCATATTAATATTTACTTAACTCATGGTGGATTTTTTTAAAGTCTTCTCATAAAAATATTGTTTTCTTGACACTGAAGATGGCACAACGCCGAAACCGGTTTGTCTCTAAACCAAACTTGACAAGGGATGACGGAAAATCGTTCCAACAAATATAATCTTCTCATAATATTTATGAGGGAGCAAACAAATTTCAAGTTTTAAATGACGAAATCGGTTTGGAACAAGTTTGAGACTTATTTTGCATAATTTCGGGACTAGTTCGGGATTAGTTCAGTACCAGTTCGGGACTTTTTTGACATCATAACGGTACGCGTTCGGGACTAGTTCAAGACTAGTTTAAAAACCAGTTCGTAACTCGTTCATTACTAGTTCGGGACTGATCAAGTCACGAACGAGTCCCAAAATTACGCAAAATCAGTCCCGAACGAATCCCGAAATGATGCTAAATTAGTCTCAAACTTCTTTCGAACTGGTCCCGCCCTTCAAATTTTTATCACTCATAACTATTGTAAGAAGAAATCTCAAAATAAAAGTCTTTGAAGACTTAAAAATATTTATTTCGCTGATAATTATTGTGGATTTGCTTTGAATAATAATAGTCTCTGATATTTTCTAAAATTTAAAGCATTTAAATTGTATCGTCTTTAATTTAAAACGAAATGTTGAGTTGAAAATGTTCTCTCCACTGAAATTTAGTGCAAAAAAAAAGAATTAAAAGACATTT